>CM057454.1:41772500-43022500 GCA_016271365.2 Neoceratodus forsteri
AGCTCAATAGACTACTGGAGTATAAAATAGAGCAGCAAATGATATTCTTATGACAAAAATACTATGGGGGGGGGGGGCCCAGGACAATGAAGTTGTTGGCAACCAGACTTAGAGCCAATAGGGCCAAGGCCCAAATTATAAAAATCAAACACCCGATCACAGGGGAACAGGTGCATGCCACAGAGAAAATAATGGAGACATTCCAGGGGTATTACACCACACTCTACAGCCCTAAGAAAAAGACCTCACAAGTAGACCTGAACTCCTTTTTGGAGCAACTGAATTTACCAAAACTAACAAGAGAGCAGAGTGAGGCCCTAAATAGACCAATAGGGGAAGGGGAGCTAAGACAAGTAATAGGGAACAGCAAAACAGGAAGATGCCTGGGAACAGATGGACTCCCTGTGGAATTTTATTAAAAATTCACCAAGGACTTAGCACCTATAATTCAGGAAACATTCCTTAGCATAATGAAGAAGGGAGGGCATACCCCACCATCCTGGAAACTAGCCGTGATATCGGTTATCCCCAAGGCAGGCAGGGATCATATGGACTGTGGGTCGTAAAGACCAATATCCATCTTAAATGTAGACTATAAATATTTTACTAGTATATTGGCCAAAATACTAGAAGAAATTATCCCCAAGATAATTAAAAATTACCAGACAGGATTCATGGCAGGAAGACAAACAGCAAATAATATAAGAAGAACCATACACATTATAGAATATCTGAATAAGACTAAAACCCCTGCAGTCATGATGAGTATGGATGCGGAAAAAGCATTCAACAAAGTTGACTAGGGATATATGTTTGGGGTGCTAGCAAGATTCGGATTCCATACCCACCTCATAGATGTTATACAGAGGCTATATGCCGATCCCCAAGCCAATGTCCAAACCAATGGCCACTTATCCAAAAGATTCATGTTGGGGAGAGGCACAAGACAGGGCTGTCCACTTTTGCCCCTATAGTTTGTCATATATCTTGAGCCCTTGGTACAATGATTCAGACAGGATGCTGAGATAAAAGGAGTAACAATTGGCCAGAAAGAATATAAAACAGCCCTATACGCAGATGATATATTGATGTACCTAACAGAACTGGAGACCTCCATACCTAGCATGAAGGATAGGGTCTCTGAGTTCTCCAAAATATCAGGTTACACCCTAAATAGAAGCAAAACAGAAATACTTAGATTAAATTACAACCCCACAGTACTGATGAGGACCAAATACCCAATGACGTGGGCAATGTAAAAACTAAAATACCTAGGGATCATGCTGAGAAATAATACAGAAAAACTAGAACTAGACAACTTAACACCACTACTCAAGCAGATAAGAGAAGACATTAAAAGATGGGGGGCACCCCCTATTCTGCTGAGTGAAAGAATTCACATGGTGAAGATGAATGTACTGCCACAATTATTATATATTTTCCAATGTGTTCCCTTAGACCTGAAGAAACCACAACTAAAGGAAATACAACAGCTGACATATAAATTCATCTGGGCAGGGAAGAAACCGAAAGTGCAAATTAAGATATTCACAACAAGGAAGAAATGGGGAGGATCGGCACTACCAGACATCATGGAATATTGGTTAGCAACACAGGTAAGATGGGCCCTGCAATAGGGCAACCCTTTAATAAATGCCCAGTGGAGGGACCTGGAGGAACAGGAAGGTGGACAGACACCCTTAGCAGAGCTGGTATTTAGCACAAGAATAGGGAGAGATTGGGAAAGGACAGAAACATAGCAGTGGAGGTAACAGTGGAGGCACTTAAGAGATAACAAAGATACGAGGGAGTCAGAGAAGGGAGATGGAAATACACGTGATGGAAGCAGAGCAAGGAATACACACCAGGACAAATTGACCATTGGTACAGACAACAAGCACGTAAGGGTTGTAGAACTCCATCAGACCTTATGAGAGGAGACACAATACTGACTTTTGAAGAAGGAAAACAAAGATTCCAATTGAAAGAAACTGACAGGCTTAGACATTACCAGATGAAGGGGTTCATACAAACACAACTAAATGCAAGGGGAACCTCATGGCACATTCTAGATGGGTAGGTGACACTGGATCATCTGATAAAGAAACAAGGTTCTAAAGGAGCAATCACCCTTGTCTACCAGTTTTTACTGGCACACAAGGGAACAGGGATTGCACACATAGTGAAAAAGTGGGAAGAGGGGTCAGGGACCCACCTATCGGAGTTAGACTGGAACAAGATATGGGAGGGAGGATTTAGGGTATCCTCATCACCAAGCTGGAGATGATTCTAATGGAAAATCTTGACAAGATACTTCATCACTCCATACATGAAAGCACGATGGGAGAAGAGCGGGGATGTGAGGTGCTGGAGTGAGTGTGGGGAAGAGAAAACTACACATGAGCATATCGTCTATCAGTGCCCCAAGATTCAGAATTTAGTTGGGGAAATAAAGGGTAAACTTAAAGAAATGTTCCAAATTCAAGGAACCCTGCAGATTTAACACTGTATATGGGGCCCCCCTCCCATAAGAGTGAAATGACCCAATAACAGATATGTTTGGAGGATCTGTGTGGCAGCAGTGGGAAAACAATCACAAGGAAATGGCTCAACCCAGAGCCTCCCTCACTTACAGAATGGCAGAGTGTGGTAAATAACATACAAGAGATGGAGAGGATTACTTATCTAATACAAGATAAACCAGTGAAGTTTAGAGAAAAATGGACCAGATGGATCATGAATATGGACTGAAACCCAGAAAAACACAAAAGAAAGAGGAGACCTGAAGGAGGTTTGAGGAAGGGGAGACAGGGCCGGAGGAGGACTACGGAATAAAAACAATAAGGAGAAGCTATGTAGAATTTTCCATGCACCCAACTGACTTAACAGCTAGGAAAATTAAAGAATGAAGTAGTAACTACCTAACTCTATATAGCTGATATGTTAGTTAGTTGAAATTAGGACCATTCCAGTTGGAAGGGTAGAAGGTTTAGTCTGGTAGAGATAAATGAAGATAGATAATAAGACAAATAAGTATAACTGATTAAGTATGACAAAGACGTTTTGAAATGAAAGTGATTTAACATGAAATGCAATGAAAAATGAGAAGATGAACAAATAACTGTACAAGAGGAAATGCTGGAGAGAAAAAACAACTGAGAATATACTTTGTATGTACATGAAAAAGAAAATGATGAAATCTAATATGTATGCTGAAATATCAAAATAAAGTAAATACATAAAAAAAGTAAGTAACTCATCCCTGAGTAAAGCACTTTTGGATAAAGTATGTAAGTAAGGTGCTATGCAAATCTGAATCCAATTCTGTTATACACTCCCTGCACTACCAGTATCTAAGACATTGCTTTGTAAAGTACTGTGGGATATTGTAGGTATGAAAGGTGATATGTAAATCTAAATCCCATTGTATTGAACAGTTCCTGTGCTACCAGTGTCTTACTAATTGCTTTGTACAGGACTTTGGGATACATTACATTTGAAAGGTGCTATTCAGTATACATCTAGCTTTCATTCTATGGTATTCTATAGTCCTTGCACTACCAATATCTAACCCCTTTCTTTATTAAAAGTGAGTAAGTATGGCATTATATAAATTATATATATATTTATATATATATACACGTATATATGTATATATTACTGGGGTGCGGTTGCACCCCTATAGTTAGAGTTGAGTCAGCACTTTAATGTTAAACCTCAGTTTGTGAGCGTTAACAACTTTGCAACCGTTCAACAGATTTGCAGGAAAATTGGAATGCATGGTCTGGTATGGTAGGTCTCTTGATTTACCAAGTTGTGTTAAGGTTGCACTTACGGTTTCTGTGCAGCAAAATGCTAAAAAACGTGTTTTTCATTACTTTTGACATGTTTTTTGCTCATGGTGTTGCGACCACACTGTGTAGTCTTTTGGTCTGAAATTTGGAATGTAGAAAGAGGTTGCAACAAGGAACAATCCAGCACTGATTTAGTAAAAAAACTATTAATCCATTCCAAAATTATAACATTTTTAATTTTCAGGTTCTGAGTATGCTCAGTTCACTCCAAGATTTATATAGTCATTTTTCAGACAAAGACTGGGCTCACGGTCAAGGATTTTGTAGCTGAAGGACTAGGATCCTGGTCCACCAGAAAATTTCTTGCCTGTGAGCTGTCAGCTTGTTTTTCAGTTTTTCCCCAAACAAAATGTTGTAGCTTTCTCCACAGGTGACTTTTGGGCCAAATGAGGCATGGGTTTTGTTCAGGGTGACCCCCTCTACAAAGCCATGCCTTTGGTTTGGCTCATTTTGGTCAAAAAATAGCTTTTTAAAATTTTAAAATTCTTTGACCGTGGCCCACTAATGATCCTAGTCTGCGAGCTGTCAAAATCCTAGTCAACTCGCGGTCAAGGATTTTTTTACCTTGTGGACAAGGATTTTAAAAACTTTACCATTGCATTTCTAATGAACGGTATGGTCTTTTTTCATGAAATTTTCAGGGTATTGAGGGGATGCACTACAGATGTGAATTATGCTGTTTAGGTGTTGGGAAATTAAGTGGTTCCATAGATATGCCATCACGAAATTCAGATTTTCCCCATAGGATTACATTGTGCCACCCATTGCATTTTTCAGTAGCCATATCTTGAAAATGATGTGAGATACTGATTTGGTTGATGTTGCAAGCAGTGCTCATAGTCACAACTACAGTGACACTTGATTTTTTTTTCTAGCTGCTATGGTTCCTGAGATATCAGCAAATTAGTGTTACAAGAGTTCCTTGTCCTATAGCACTGCTGTGTGGCTCTGTAGCTATGTGTAAGTGGGAGCACAGGGCCCAGAGGGCCTGCACTCCCACAGATGCATATTGCTATGCAGAAATGGGCAGCTTGGTGGTGGGCCCCAGGCTTCCACCAGGACATGCTATTTACTACTTATATTACACTTTTTCAAAAAGTAAAGAAATTTATGTCAAAAAGTTGTGTTTAATGTATCAGTTAGGGTTAAAGCAACAAAAGTGAGGAAATGAGACATTAGGGTTGAGCCCCTAACCCCCACACACCACACACTCCCATCCTCCACAGACTGACAGACACCGGGGGGTGCCATGGGTTTGTGAGGCCTAACTCTCACCCAATTCTCCTTTATTGTAGGATGTCAACCTATTTACACATGGAATGGGATGAGAATGTGGCCACATGATCCCATGGCACACCCCGGCATCTATCAGTCTGTGGAAGATGGGGGTGTGTGGTGTGGGGGGGGTTAGAGCTGAACCGTAAAGTCACATTTTCTCACTTTTAATGTTTAATTTTAACTGATGATAATGCAGTTTTTGCCATAAATATATATATATATATATATATATATATATATATATATATATATATATATATATTCATGGCAAAAAACTCTCATTAATGCATCACTTAGGGTTAATAGTACAGTGACAGAAGTTTGAATGTGCTGTTAGGGTTCAAAACCCTAACTCCGCATCCTCCCCACCCCCACACATGCCCACACATGTAAGCATGGCAAGGGCCAAGGCAACACAACCGATCTGAGACAACCAGCATCAGGTAACAGAAGTAACATACAACCTCTAAATGTACTGCAAGACATCCATCATTATGGGTCACCAACTGTATGAGTTCTGCACCATCATAGTGCCTTGGTGGTACACATGCATGCTGGGATACCAGGGTGATGCCCCACAGTAAACATTTTTGTGTTGGAAACAGCAATAACAAGATTTAACAGAAAACGTCCATGTCCCGTCTGGCTCCACCTGCGTGTAAAGTGGGGCCCGATTAGCAAATACAAAAATAGTGGTAAATGTTGCACTTAAGGTGTGGTATTTTATTTAAATCTATATCTGGTGGATCCTGCACTCTCCTTGCCAGCATTTTAAAAGCAAACACCCTCTCCATCGTGCCCCAAGCACCTGCGGCTGTCCCTGTGATGATGTGGCAGGCGGAGAGCAGCCAGGGTGTCTCTTTAGGCTTACAATAGCCCAGGACTGGTAAACAGCTCTGGTTTGGAGCCCATGTACTGTAGTTCTGTGACATAAGGAGACCAGGTACAGACAGCTAGTGTGCTTGTTAGTCTGTACCTGTTCTCAGTATTGCAAGAATACCCATAGACTCCAAACTGGAGCTATTTGAAACTACCGCAATACAGATTATATGTTCCTTGGAATAATTTTCTTTGGTCAGAGTCAATGTAAACTGCAGATTTGTTTTACCCACAGTTTATACTGACTCTTCATTTTTTTTTATTTATTATGCTTTAACGCCTCATCTGCCAGGCCCCATTTGTCCAATCTACACATGCTCAGCCCTGCCACACACCCCAGGACTTACCTCACTCCTGAACACCACAACCTAACCCCCCTACCACAATGGAGAGTGAATGGAAGAACAGGAGTGAGTGCCCGGTCAATGGTCAGTGGCACAGGGTCTGCAATGGGGGGCGGATGTAATCATGTGGCAGTGGAACCTCCATTTTCCCATTTTCTCCACAGGAGGCATATCATGCAATGATGTCAGGGCAGCACACTGAACATCTGAAATGCATCCCAAACTTAGTCAGTCCTGGCTGTCGTATCCCAGGCTACTATGAGGAGTTACCCAAATGCTGGTGACTTCCTCACCCTCCCTCCAGAATAGGAGAGAAATCCATAGGATGCTCGATCCTCCTTCCTCTGGCAAGCCCTCCAACTTCTCAGGCTCATTCCCAAACCCGGGTCATCAGCGTCATGAGTGAAACTGCTGTTCAGTTGGGCCAACTAAATTCTGACTCTTCAGTATAAACTGTGGAGTAATATTTTGCATTTCATGTAAACTGCAAAATAATATTCCGCAGTTCATGTAAACTGCGGAAACATTTTCCTCAGTTTATGTAGACTATGGAATAATATTCCACAGTTCATGTAAACCATGGAATAATATTCTGCAGTTCATGAAAACAATAGAATAATAGTCTGCAGATTTTCTGTGATTTACATTAAATTCCGTGGAAATCTCAGCAGTTACAGAATCATGGAAAAATCATGCCTTGAGCATAACTCAGAACATTTGCATCTCAGTCATGATTTGCAGTGTACCAGGTCTCTGTTATAACCGCAATGCCCAGGTCTGCCTCTACTATCAAGGCCTCCAGGTCTGGAATTTTATTTCCCAGGCTGTGTGCATTTACCATGGCCTTTCATGTTTTGCTTCCTGTCCTTCCTCTAATTCTGTGTTTGCCCACCTGCCTGTGTTCCACAACCCCATTTCCCTTATTATGCTGCCTTTCTACCCCTGCCTTTCCCTTTGTATCTGGTACTAGTGTCCTTGCCTGCAACCAATATTCATGTCTCTCATTTCTGGCCACTTTAGCCTGTGGGGGTCGGCTACTTTGCTCCAATTGACCCCCCCCGGCTAGTTTAAATGCTCATCCTGGAAGCATTTAAACCATTCACGGAGGGCTGCTGTTCCCCTCTTGGAAGAAAGCAGTTCATCCCCCTTAAACAGGGCTACATTGTTTGAAGTAGGACCCCAGTCCCCAGTGAGGCCATATCCCTTCTCACTGCACCAGCCCTTCAACCACTTGTTGAAGCTGCTGATTCAGAGATTCCTATCCCCCCATACCATGGACCGGCAGCACCTCTGAAAAAGTCACAGAGGTTGATACCTTCTTCAGGCACCCTTCCAACTCTCTGAAGTCTTTCTGCACCTGCTGTATGCATGCCCTGTCCTTGGATAGGTCATTCATTCCCAGGTAGATAATGACCTCCAGCTCCTCCTCTCCTTGCCATTGCTTTAGCGATCCTCAGGATCCGCTCCCTCTCTCTCTCCAAGCAGTGCCTCCTGGAAGACACTTTACCTCCTTCTCCTCCCTGCTATCAATGCCCAGAACTATCCCCTGGATGATTGAGTCCCCCATCAGGAGTTACTTCTTCTTTCTTTGGGGTCCTCTTCCTCCCACCCCTGGGTTTACATCTTGGTGGACCCTTACCTCCTCCCTGGTCTCAGCCTTGGATTTCCATGTGGGACTCTCCTGCTCCTTCAGAACATCATAGAAGTTCTTTAGGTGGGCCAGATGGGGATGTGCTTCTGACCACCTTCCCTGAACCTCCATGAGCCCACCATAGTCCATCCTGCCCTCTGCCTTGGCAGCCATTGTGGCAGTGGCTGGGGACATGGTAGCCTCTGGGTGGGGTGAACATTCCCAGTACTCCTGCCAGCTCGGCTCAGAGATTTGCAATCTTGGCCCTCAGCCCAGAGAGGTGCCTGCAAATAGGGCAGCACCGCAGTGCCCAGAAAGTTCTCCTGAATGTTGCTGCTCTGCACCCAGTGCACTGCACCACTCTCTGCATCTTCCGATTCTGGTTTCTTCCTCCCCCTTTTACCCTGATATAGGAATACCCTCTCAAAATAGGATTTTGTTTTATATTAGTTATTGCTCTGCCCTCATTTGCACTTTGCTGTTAAGCAAGAGTGCAATCTCAAACCTGGGTATTTGTGTGGTTTTATGGATTGGCCTTAGTCCATCCTGTTCAGTACCAAACAGGAAGCAGTAATCTGATTCCAGAGCACCCACCTATAAATGTGGACTAGCCTGGGGTGGGTGGAATGGGGGAGGGTAGGATAGGCCTAATCCCTGCTGGAGGAAGGAAAACACTCAATTTAAATGTAGGTACATTTGTTCCTGGTACCTAATACAGCCCACATCAAACTCTACCAATTACAGCTAAAGCAAGTGAAAAATAAAAGAACCCTCATACCTGCAAATTAATCGGCTCACAGTGTCCTGTCCACTTAGAGACCCTCCGTTCCACAGATGTTGCTGCACAAGTTCTTGAAAGAAAGATTATGAAACCCTGTTTCAAAGTAACACTCGGAAAACACCCCTGCTCAACAGATGTTGCTGTGCAGTTACCTGAAAGGAAGAAAAAAAAAAACTTAACCTAGTAACTCCTGTTTCACCTTAAAACACAGAGCAAGCTAGATTAGATTCCCAAACAATTACTTCCCAGCAGCTTCATTCTTGAACCCCCAGAACTTAACCTTGGAGCCTTGGTCCTCCAGTTCCTTCTTACAACTCAGCTGCTAGTCCCCTGGTTCTGGTGATGGATTTCACAAATTCACCTTAGTGGGCTATCAACCTTGCAACAGGGCTTTTTAAAGCCCCCTTCCTTTGTTGAAAATAGTACCCTTTTAACCGTGACTGATTCATCCTTCAGCCACCCAATGTCACTCAGACGTCAATCTCTGGCCACTGTTGAGTAGTGAGTAACTCAAATCCCCACCCTGCTGGAGGAAGGAAAACCAATCAATTTAAATGTAGGTATGTTTGTTCCTATTACCTTATATAGCTCACCTTAAACACTACAAATTACAGCTAAAGCAAGCAAAAAATAAAAGAACCCCTGTACTGCAAATGAAATAGCTCACAGTGCCTTGTCCACTTCCACTTAGAGACCCTTTGTTCCACAGATGTTGCTGCAGAGTTTCCTGAAAGAAAGATTACAAACCCCATTTCACAGTAAAACTCAGATAACACCCCTGTTCAACAGATGTTACTGCCTAGTTACCTGAAAGGAAGAAAACAAAACCCCTTAACCCAGTAACACCCCTGTTTCACATTAAAATGCAAGGCAAGCTAGATTAGATGCCCAAACAGTTACTTCCCTACAGCTTCATTCTCGAACCCCCATGTAGGTAATGATGCACATCTTGACCAGCTGTGAAATACAGTAATTAGGAAGTACAGTAATCTATTAATCCTAACCCATTCATAATTTTCAGAAGCATAAACCACAAATTTGTTTTTATTTGGTAACCTGTGACATGGGGGTCGTCGATTGGGTACCTATAATAATGGTGACCCAGTCACCAGTGCATGTCATTGGTGCTAGGGGAGGGTAGGATGACCAGATGGGGGGGTCATCAAATATATAGCAATGGGATGTCACTATACATATGTGCACAGGGGGGGCAAGCACTCACAATGAGGGGCAGAATATTGATTGAGAATATGATTGTGAGGGGTGGTGCCATGGTGGATTGGTGAGCTGGCCCCATGGTGTGGTGGGTGAGTAGGTGGCATTGTTGGACAGGGTGATGGGTTCGGGTCTGGGTGCTGGAGTGTTTTTGTTGCACCTGGCCCAAATTTTTTTTAATGGTTTTGCACCCCCCCCCCAACATGCACCCCTGTGGAGTTGAGAATCCTTAAGTAGGGGGGGTGTAGGGGCGAACTCCCATGGGGAGGTGTGGAAGGCACAGCCCCCTACATAAACCATTAAGAAAGCAAGTCCCCAGTGCCATTTTGCTGTGCACTGGGGAGTCAGTGCCGAAATAAATTTTCAGCACTCTGTCTTCTTGATAACGCTGATCGCCTTTAGGCTTTTGCTGTTATCACGTAAACCCTTTTATTTATGTGAAAGTCTGAATGTTATTCATACAACAACAACAACCTCTTATTCCAAGTTGCCAGCAGCACAGCAAGCAGTGTAATGATGTAAATATTAAATTGTAAGTTATCTTCCTGATTTATCTGAATTACGAGCAGTCACAGTAATGTTAAATTTTTATTTCAATCAATGTTTCTATTTTCATTCATGGCATATTGAAGCTCATTCATCAGTCTTGAGTTTAGTGACAGTCAGGGTGGCTATGTAATTGAAATTCATATAATCAGCTCACAAAGCGTGTTCTACTTCAGATGAATAATGCCAAAATGCAGCATTTCTTTCTTTTTTTTTTGTAGCCATACTTTCATTTCACTTTGTTGTCCTTCTGCAGTAATGCTAGTCTTAATGGATTGTTTATTGTATATAGGAAACTAGCCATTTGAGATGAGTGCAGGTGTGCGACACAGTTTGTGTGTGGGTGGGCGCAAATTTCTTGTTACTGTATTATGATTATGATTGCCACTGTTACACAGATTGTGCATACTTGATATCTGCAGTTTCTTATGATATGTCAGACATCTTCAGGTATGTAGCAAAATGAAGATTTATTTTTCAGTTTCCTTATACTACAAGTGGCTGACCACCTTCCTGTTTAAGTTTGGTTAAATTTAATTAAATGAATTTAATTTCAGTTCTGATCATGCTTAGTAGGGTATCAAACATTTACCCAAAAGAGCCTATTGAGCATGGTCAGAACTGACATTTCAAATCCTCGTAACATGGAAACAGTTTAATACGGTAATCCATTCCCACGTTACAAGGATTTGAAATGTTGGTTTTGAGCATGCTCAGTAGGGTATAACCTATCTAAAAGACCATACTGAATTTGGTTGAACAGGGACAAAATTATTAAGGTGCAAAGTTAGGGGTTCAAGTTTAAACAGCCTACTTAACCCTAACTATAGTGGCTCTACCGCACCACTATAATACTGTCATAGATGATGCAGAGGTGCTTTAAAGAGCTAGTAGAACCAAAACAGGCAGACAGGAAAATGGAAAAAATGTTAAGAAGTAGTTGCAACTTAGTATTCTTGAAGTATTTTCCCTTTTGCCCATTAGAACTTTTTTTATGTAATAACATTGTCTTGGAAGTATGGAATAGCTGTCAGCCTGGCAGCTGACATATCTGTCTCTAATCGCCCCACTACATCATCAGCATTGTGATATCATTGACAGTGACATTACAGGTGACAGACCTGGCAGCTACTAAGTGCCTTTTCCAAAGCAGCAGTGATGTCACAGTCAGTGATGTCACAATGCTGATGGTGTAAGGAGTGGAACAGAGATAGATATGTCAACTGCCAGCCAGGCAGAGTGCTATTCCACACAGCACACCTACTAACATCAGGTAAACAATCTTCTAATTAACCAAAGGGAAAAGAAAAAGTACCTCTGATATACAAAGTAATGGCTGACTGCTTTTAAAAACTAATATTAGTTTTAGGCAGTACACTAGCTCTTTAATGTAAAATGCATTGAATCAGTAACGTCATGCAATAATCAATAGTCAAGTGCTCCCCCTGCCACCACAAACCCTATATTCAATGGAATGAAATACAATATATAAAATGTACATGCATGGATATTCATAATAAAAGATGATGTATCGACATTGATACACACAGGCCTGTGTGTTCATCTTTAGTTATCTACAGAAAATATTGAACCTTGTAGTTAATATAAATTTTTGGTCATGCCTAATAAATTTCACTTTATAACAATTTAATATAGGCTATAGTCACATATATTTGCATTGTGTGACAGATGCCACATGGCTGCTTCTCTCTATCCTATCATGCTTGAACGTGTTTTCAATTTAAGTGTGTATAGAAAAATCAGTGTGTATAGAAAAATAGATGGAACACTTTAAATCTAGCATTTGAGACTACAGCTAACTCTAATTTGGCTTCCCCTCCTTTCCTCTAGTCCCTACAATCCCCCATCCCATACACTTCACTAAAAAGAAACTGAATGTCTATCAATGGCAATGACAATGGGTGACAATTCTCAGTAATATATAATATGTTATTAGCGTAATCCAATGCCTGCAAAATATTGTTGTAGTGCTGTATGCAGCATTCGTGAGACTACTGTAGCACACAATTTAGAAAGTTGTCACACATGTATTTTGCTATATTGAATAAAGGTGGGACCTGCCTTTTTAAGAAAAAAAAGTACAACTAAAAACACTAGAGTGTTTGTTTTAGTAGTCAGAACCCATGTGCACACCAAAGTGTACCTCTCTCTGCCCCCACAGTCTACTGATATAACGAGACTGTATTAACTGGGCATGGATGCTCAGTGAGTATAAGAGATAGGATATGGGTTTCTGTACACAGACAATCCTGTGTGCTCACCTTGAGTTTTCTATGGGCAACTACAGAATCTTTCAAGCTGTGCAGTTGAAATTGTTGGTTGCCATACATACCTCTTGGTGCAGACACAGGGTTGTTGTGGTTGGTGCCATATATTGTCCTGTATATCATATACCCCAAAACTTGCTTTAGATTTATTGTAGTGCAATATTGAAGACAATTAACAGCTTAATCTGGTTCAAGGTCAGTTGGTATTCATCTGTATACCCCTCCCCTGGGTCATGCCTGAAAATAGGTAGAATTTGTCTAGTACACTTACCCAGTCAACAAAAACTAAATAAACAAATAATAAATAAAGTATTCATGTTGAAAACAGTTTTGTACTAACTATATTTTCTCATGTAACTTCTGTCCATGGTGTCTATCACCAAGCTATGGCTTCTCTGCCAGTTGTCATATCTTTAGGGCATGCTTGACCCACATAGCCAGCTTTTTTAACTTTATAGAAATGCTGACACAGCTGTTTCACTTCTGATTGCAGGAATCCAGATCTCTAGAGTAAACCCTCTCCTTCGGGAAACTACTCATAGCCTGCAATGTATTTTTCAATGGCAGGTTAGTTCCCCTCATCACTGGGGCCTTCTGTGCTTTTTCTGCCCTTTTACCAGGGGAGCACCTCCTCATCTTTCCAGACTTTAGGCATGTACTGTGAAAAGTAAAGAAAAGAAAGAATATTTTGTAATAAAAATGTATATTAATGTACCGTCCATATACATAGAAATGCAGCAATTTTTTTTCTCCGGTGATATCACCAGTTTCACCCAGTGAAACATTTCATGTAATTATGTCCTTTCAGTGAAATTTCGCTGCCCAATTTCACATTAAATTTTGCCTTGTGGTTCTATATGGTGAAATTAGGCAAAATTTGGCTTTTTTCTCTGCTGGTGGTCACATGGTTGAGTCTAAACAGGCAGGAAGTGAGTGGTTTATTTCCTGTGCTACATGTCTCTAGAGGAAGCAGGCAGCATCTAGACCTGGAGTCAGAGCCCACCTCATAGACCTCAAAATGAAGCTTATGCAACTGTTTACCAAGGATTACATGCCTATCTTGGTGCTGCCACTGCCTCACATGGCCCAGAAGTCCAGAAATGTTTCCCAAAAAATGTTACAATAAATTAAGACAGAAATCAGGTCTCAGTCATGCAGTTAGATGGTTCACATTAATCACCAGGACCCAAATCTGCTGTTTCCTGTACTGCTTCAAATGGTTTTCAGGCCTAATCTTGGTAGTGCCGCTGCCTAACATGCCCCACAATTCCAGAAATGTTTCCCAAAAAATGTTACAGTAAATTCAGACCAAAATCAGGTCTCAGTCATGCTGTTAAATTACACATACCTTCCACCCGGACCAAAACATGGTGTTTGGCCCACTGTTTATGAATGGTTTCAGGCCTAATCTTGGTGTTGCCACTATCTAACATGGTCCAGAAGTCAGAAATGTTTCAGTCATGCAGTTAGATGGCTCACATCCTCCTCCAGGACCCAAATCTGCTGTTTTCTGCACCATTTTAAATGGTTTTCAGGCCTAATCTTGGTGGTGCCACTGCCTAACATGCCCCACAAGTCCAGAAATATTTCCCAAAAAATGTTACAGTAGGTTCAGATTGAAATCAGGTCTCAAGTCATGCTGTTAAGTGCTGCACGCCTTCCACCTGGACCAAAACATGTTGTTTGGTCCAATGTTTACCAAAGGTTTCAGGTCAAATCTTGGTGTTGCCACTACCTAACATGGCCCAGAAGTCAGAAATGTTTCCCAAAAAATGTTACAGTAAATTTAGATTGAAATCAGGTCTCAGTCATGCTTTTATCTGTTGCACGCCTTCCACCCAGACCAAAACATGGTGTTTGACCCACTGTTTACCAAAGGTTTCAGGCATAATCTTGATGTTGCTACTGCCTAACATGGCCCAGATGTCCAGAAATGTTTCCTAAAAAAATGTTACAGTAAATTCAGACCAAAATCAGGTCTCAGTCATGATGTTAAATGTTGCACGCCTTCTACCCGCACCAAAATATGGTGTTTGGCCCATAGTTTACCAATGATTTCAGCCCTAGTCTTGGTATTGCCACTGCCTAACATGACCCAGCGGGCCTGAAATTTTTCCCAAAAAATGTTACAGTAAATTCAGATAGAAATAAGATCTCAGTCATGCAGTTAGATGGCCCACATACACCACCAGGACCCAAATCTGCTGCTTTCTGCACTGTTTCAAATGCTTTTCAGGCTTAATCTTGGTGGCGCCACTACCTAACATGCTCCACAAGTCCAGAAATGTTTCCTAAAAAATGTTACAGTAAATTTAGACTGAAATCAGGTCTCAGTTGTGCTGTTAAATGTTGCACGCCTTCCACCCATTCCAAAACATAGTGTTTGGCCAAATGGTTTCAGGCCTAATTTTGGTGTTGTCACTGCCTAACATGGTGCAGACATCCAGAGATATTTTCCAAAAAATGTTACAGTAAATTCAGACAGAAATCAGGTCTCAGTCATGCAGTTAGATGGCTCACATCCTCCTCCAGGACCCAAATCTGCTGTTTTCTGCACCATTTTAAATGGTTTTCAGGCCTAATTTTGGTGGTGCCACTGCCTAACATGCCCCACAAGTCCAGAAATGTTTCCCAAAAAATGTTACAGTAGGTTCAGATTGAAATCAGGTCTCAAGTCGTGCTGTTAGGTGCTGCACTCCTTCCACCTGGACCAAAACATATTGTTTGGTCCAATGTTTACCAAATGTTTCAGGTCTAATCTTGGTGTTGCCACTGCCTAACATGCCCAAGTCCAGAAATGTTTCCCAAAAAATGTTACAGTAAATTTAGGCTGAAATCAGGTCTCAGTCATGCTGTTATCTGTTGCACGGCTTCCACCCGGACCAAAACATAGGGTTTGACCCACTGTCAACCATTGGTTTCAGGCCTAATCTTGGTGTTGCCATTGCCGAACATGGTCCATTGGTCCAGAAATGTTTCCCAAAAATGTTACAGTAAATTCAGTTAGAAATCTGGTCTCACTCATGCTATTAGATGGTTCACATCCACCACCAGTACTCAAATCTGCTTTTTACTGCACTGTTTCAAATGGTTTTCAGGTGGTGTCACTGCATAACGTGCTCCACATGTCCAGAAATGTTTCCCAAAAAATGTTACAGTAAATTCAGACCAAAATCAGGTCTCAGTCATGCTGTTAAATGTTGCACGCCTTCTGCTTGGACCAAAACATGGTTTCAGGCATAAACTTTGTGTTGTCACTGCCTAACATGCCCCACAAATCCAGAAATGTTTCCCAAAAAATATTACAGTAAATTCAGACAGAAATCATGTTTCAGTCATGCAGTTAGATGGTTTACATCCACCACCAGCACCCAAATCTGATGTTATCTGCACCATTTCAAATCGAAGAAAAATATTAAAAATAAGTAGCACACCAACAAAAATATTAAGACTTAAAAGAAATTACAGAAGCTCAGTCACAACTTGTGAGAAATCTGTCAAATATTAGGAACTAGCCTGCTCTGCTTTTACACACACACACACACACACACACATCACACGGTCGACCCTCCCCCACTCAACTCCCTCACAGACACATATACAGAGAAAACTGAAAACACTACCTAAGTTTAACTAAGTATTGTCCAAAGATACCAAAACAAAAACATTTTCACTAGCAGCACTAGGAACCAAATTAAGATTTTGGGAGCAATTAACTCAAAAATCACAAATAAAGAGGTTTTTGAAGGGTTTATTGGCTGTGATGCACCATACTGAACTGGTCTCCAACTCAACAGATAATATACTGTGCAGGAAACAGCCTGCATGTGATAGTTTGGTTATTTATCCGCAGTGCATTGAAATTTCACAGGCAAAATTAAAAAAACATTGGCAAAATTTAGCAAAATTTCACAATCCTCGAAAGCGCTATCAAAGGAGAAATTATATTTCACACAGGTGAAAAAGTTTGTGTAATGCAAAAATTATGTGAAATATTTCACTAGGTGAAATTTTACAATTTTGCATATCTCTATATATACAGTATTACAGAGTAATTTACCTTACTTAGCAAAGCTTTTGTATAGCACATTTATGTGTGTTTTATTATATTCATTTTTACCTTTTTTTTTTTTAGCCAAAGCAGGTATGGCTCTGAAAACAGCCATCTGGGGTCAGCATTAGGGTACTGCTAATGTGTATGTAGTGACTGTTAAAGCAGCAGTACTATCAAATCAGGAAGTGATCTATCAAAATTCTGCTTTTTGGCTGGCTATAAGTATGTGGTCAAAGTTCCAGTTTCCATACTTGTAAATATTTTTTTTTTCAGTCATCTTTAGTTTTTTAGATATTTGCAATTTATTTGAATTGTTGTAGCACTACAATAAATATGTCGACTAACTAATTTTCAGCTGCGCTTTTCCTTCTGGTCACATCACTTCTTTTGACTACAGCAATGGGACCCTCTGCTGATTACTTCCAATGTTCCTGCAAGTCATACACATGTGCAGTTAGCAGCAGAGGGGGTTCCAGTGCAACATGCATGGTGGCAGAAATTTAAAAAAAAGCTGAGGATAACTGAGCAAATTACTTGGTGATAGTACAATGTCGGTGGTAAAGAGTACCAGGTATATGATCAGCAGAACATTGGAATAAACTGTCAAAAGAGAGCAATTTTTTTTCGTAGTACTGCTGCTTTAAAACACATCACAACACTCTTTGAATCCCATGTTGGGGGTCTCCCTGGAAAATAATATTTCCAGTGTCTGTGAAATGCATACCATATTTTAGAATCAGCAAATCATCATAACATTTAATTTGGAGGGTACGTAATGGTGTGCATATCCTGGTCACACAAAAAGACATATATTTGAATGTTCATCTTTTTGCATGATCTTTTACTTCCAGGTGCATACTGCTGTCCTTCACAGATTATGCATTCTGTAATACCCAAATACAGAATCTGACAGTAGGCAACATTCCATGAAGCTCAGTTAAATCTGATTTTGCTCATTCTATTAAATCTACACCCCTTGTGCACCCAGATTGTTACCGCCAACATGGATGAGCAGCATGTCTGGCTTTGGGTAACTGTTCAGAAGTCTCTGTACTGTGTGGTTGGCATGAGGTGCTCCCATTTCATGTCCCCCTTACCAAACCAATGCACATCATAGTTTTCCACTTGCAAATGATTTCCAAAATGACTTATCCTTGACAAACTGTGCACCCATTCACACATTTGTAATGCCCCAAAGTATGGGGGCACTATAGAAATAGGGGGCTTCTTTAAGTAATTGTATACTGTGCACTGGGTCCCCGCTGTGTCATGGGGCATGTACTAGGGCCTCTTTGTATTGTTCCCCCCCACTATAGCCAGGCAGGGCACATCAGAAAAAAATAAAGAAATGTTTTTTTAATTTCTATGCTGCCTGCTCTGCACCATTCCACCCCCCTCCCCCCGGAGCAGGCAGCACAAGAGTGGGCACCTACACACTGGGACTGCTGTCCCTGTCCCTATCTGGTGCGTGGTGCCTGTTTTGAAATTTTGGCCATTGGCTTGGGCACAGGCACGGGGTTCTAGAACCAGAACCCCAAGCTCCTTTTTTTAAAAAGACAGCTGTTTTTGTGGCAGTTCAGGCTGGTCATGGAGTAGTGGACATGGGAGTGTGACAGGGACTTGGCTTACCTTTGGCTGTTGAAGCGGCCCTGTCAACTTCTCCATGGCTCTCCTCTGACCAGGGAAGAGGTCTTCAGTGCTGTGGCGATGGTTCAGTGGCGGCAGTGGCAGTCCTGGTTCCTGGTGGCAGCGCGGGTGCAGCTCATCCCTCGGAGAAAGTTTTCCCCAGCTTCCCCTTCCTGCTGGCGGCCTTGCAAGAGCCACATCACAACTGAGAAAAGCAATTAGCCTTCAAGAGGTCCCATGTCATCCTCTGCTGTGCCTGTTCCCTTTCCTCCAGTGGTTCCTTCCCTCTGCCAACAAGACCTCCCTCCTCCCAGTAACAGCTTCACCCCAGGCTGGGGTGGTGAGTCAGTGGCAGCATGAAGATGAGTGCTGACTGCCAGAAATATTTAAAAATAAAAGTCTAGATTGTTTTAGTGCTGGAAGTGCTATCGGAGGACCAGCCTATAATTTGAATAGATCCATATTCTGGGCATGGCGATGCCCACAATGAGGGGTCTGCCTTAAGGCCCATAGGAAAAATTAATTAATATTCATAAGGGGGGGCAGTGCTGAGGTGAGACAAGGGGAACTGACTGGCAGCAAGGCCTTGAGCAGGCCTATGGAATTAAAGGGGCAATGTCAGACCCAGCATAATTAAAAGGGCAGCATAGGCCCCAAGTAATTATAGGAGGTGATTTAGGCTCAAGAACTTGAAGGGGCAGCAAGAGCCAAAGTAATTATAATGGGGCAACAAGGCCCAGTTTTTTAAGGGACAATTCAGGCTTCAAGTACTTAAAGGGGTAGTAAGGCCCACAGTGCTTAAAGGGGCACAGCCAGCAAAGGGCCCTAGCATACATAAAGGGGCAACACTTCTGGCCAGCAGTAGGCTATAGTAGATAGAGGGGCTCAGTGGTAAGGAGGGAAAAGAAGGATCAGGGGACAGAAGGGCATTTATCCCGATGTTTACCAGGGGTAGCCAGGTCCTAGTACCAGAAGGAAACCGCAAGTGCAGTACTTTTGTCAAGGGTCAGTAAAAGAAGGGTACTTAGCACACAACTGCGAGCTAGTGACTGTCATCTGCTGAAAATGTGTATGGACTAGTATCTGAATTGTTGTGTTGATTGAAAAGTACCAAGACTGTATTGTTACTGGGATTCTGGTTATTTGCCCCTGCAATGAACAATTGGCTAGATTTTGGTGACTTGCCCCTATGCCTGGGAAATTGTCCCTGCAATGAGCAATTGTCCTGGACTTTGGTGATTTGCCCCTGTTCTTGGCAAATTGCCCCTGCAATGATCCACTGCCCCTGCAATGAATAATTGTCCCAGAAATCTGGTAATTTGATCCCAATTCTGGCAAATTGCCCCAGCAACATACAAATACCTTGGTGCAGTGAAAAGTGTATTTTCCAGCATTAGAATTGCCAACTTATGTGTACAGATTCAGTTTTCTGCTACAACACCCTTGGTGGGGTGTTCACTGCAAAGCAGTCCCCGGTCAGCCAAGAACTTCACATCAACACTCCTCCCTGTTGTTCGCTGCTGGTTTAAATTGACATAACTGTATGTGACTCGCAACCGTTGGCTCCTGGTGGTTTGGTCAGCCTGGAAGTGGAATGTCCTGGAGGAAGCTTTGTCTGTCACTCCCAGCTGTTCACCGATAGTCGAGTCTGATGTGGTCAGTGTATCCATGTCCACCAGTTTGATGTTTTTCTGGTTCTGGACATTACAGGATACTGATCTTCATCATACATCCTACTCTTCCTGCTTGTCTCATCCTGCTTCTGGGATTCAGCTTGTTCTTGGTGATCCTCTTGTGGATCCTTCACTAAAGAAGCTTCAACGTGTCTTCATCCTTGGCAGCCCTGGTCGAGGGTTGGTGCCGGGGAAATTGCAGTGGAATCGACACCAAGTACTTTTTTCTTCATCCTTGGCAGCCGTGGTCAAGGGTTTATGCCGAGGAAACTTCAGCAAGTCTTTGTTTCTTCATTCTTGGCAGCCCAGGTCGAGGCTTTGTGCTGGGGAAATTGCAGTGGATCTTCATCTTTTTGCAATCCTTTCAAGCAGATTCAATGCCAAGTCTTTGTTCCTTCATCCTTGGCAGCTCTGGTCGAGGGTTTGTGCCAGTGAAGAGTTCAACAGATTTCAGTTTACTTGAGTGAAATTATTTCGGCAACCTTAGAGAGTGGGTTGGCTGAAGAATCAGAGTCTGTTTAAAAATCTTTCACGTCCCCTCCAACCTCTCCTAAGTTTTCACAAAGGTATAGCTTTGTACCAAGTAGCAACCCTGTTTTCCCTTTTGCCCCACTGCTTTCTTCACTCATCAGCTGTGCGCATGAAGATGGCAGGAAAGAGCTGGACTTCCTTTAGCACCAATAGACTTTAAGAGGTGATTATTCCACTCATTCCCTCGGGGGTCTGCAACTGTTTAATTCTTCTAATAAAGTAATAGTCATTTACTGCAGTGATTGTTCACTAATATTCTAGAGTAATAACTATTCTGGAATTGTTTGCCAAATTGTTTAGTGTAAGCATAGTATAAAGCTTGACAGACAGTGGCCTTAGGCTGAGGTGCACCTCTTACGGATGTTATAGAACGTTTACATGCCGTTATACTTGGTTTTGGTTCCCCTCTTCCCTTGTGACCATGTCTACCTTTCCCTGTGGTATGAATAAAGTCCATCGGGCATCAAACTTATAGATTGTCTCCTGTCCCTCCTTACCAGTTGCCTCAATCCACCCACACCATGTGAACCACATCATTGTCTCGCCATCCCACCTTCTTGAGGTGACATGATGGTGCAGCTGAGACAGGCGATCTTCATGGTCAGCACTCAGTTCACCACATTGGTAAGAAAGGTTTTTGGCATAGTCAGCAGAATAATTTTTAAGGAGTCCAAAGCTGGAGCTTCTAAAGAAAGATGAAAGCAGTACCAGGTTGCAGTAGTGGATTGTCCGGAGGGGATAATGTGTCCATAGGTAATGAATCCATAGAAACTGTGATGGAAGATCAAGAGAAAATACCCCATCACCCCTGACAAAACCGTACTACTTTGGGGCACCCTGGCTCCCCCAATTCACAGGAAAAAGAGATGGAAGTCGTACTAGTAACTTGGGTGAGTTCCACTCTAAGATGCAAGCTATGTTTTGGCTATATCAAATTCCAGCGAGACAAAAAGTAGAAATACTTATTGGGCAACATAAAGGTGCTGCCCACGGTGAAGTCCAGTCCTGGCCCGTAGGTGCAAAGACCATGGCCGACCAGATACTGCAAAGGCTACAACAGATATTTGATACTCGCACGGTATCCAGTCTGAAAACGAAATTCTTTTCATGTACCCAGAGGCATCAAGAAACTCTCCAAGAGTATGCATTGAGCCTTCAAGAGCTGTTGAGGACAATTTGAGAGAGTGGATGCCAGAGATATTACAGATCCAGTCCACGTCTTAATGGAGAAATTTGTGGAAGGGGCACATAGTGAAGTGCTAAGGAGGGAGCTCCATATGTTACAGCTCCAGGACCCGGAAGCATATTTCCTGGACTTTAAAGAGACAGCCATCAAGGTGTTGGGACCAGGTCAAGTGGGAGAAGACATTGTGACCTACCACCAAATGATGACTGCTCTAGGTGCAGCATGGCCAGGGTATGCAATGGAAGGACTGGTACTAGAAGTTCCATGGTGTTGGTGACCATTGAGTGATGGATTGTCCAATGAAGAAAGGGCACATGGTCGAGAACTGATGGGTGGGTACCCGGGTTATCTCCCAGACTCCCGACCCTTGTGCAGTCAGATGGCTCAGGCACCAGTCCATTCCAATGCAACCAACCTCAGGCTGAACTTGGAATTGGTGGAACAGATAGCTACCCTGACTCTGAAGATGACAGAGGTCTGTCAAGAAGTAAAAGGAGTTAAGAAAGATTGGAGGAGAGTCACACCCCAGATTCAGTTTGAATGAGAAAAGAGGTTCATTGACCCTCAGCCCCGACCCAGAAGGGGAGAAGGAAGGCATCTGACAGACCAGTTCAACAGTCAAGGAAGGCCAATTTGTTGAAGTTGTAGCATCAGTGGCCATATAGTGAGACAATGCCAACAGCCTTCAGAACATGCATGATATTAAACAGGGAGTCTTTGGGGATGGAGGCCGATCCTAGAAGAGTGGTTGACCAGGTTCACCCACAGTAATGGATCGATCATGTTTCATAGGCAGGAGTCCAACCATTCCAGTCAAAGTAGATGGAGTAGAATTAATGGCATTATTGGATACCGGGTCCCAGATTATGACCATGCAAGGGTGATATTTCTGGCAGTATTGGACAATGGAAGATCTTCAGCCGCCTCCAAAGTCTTGGATTACTTTAATCACCAAAAATGGAGCCGAGGTTCCATACTTAGGGTAATTGGAAGCGAGCATCCAGTTGAGAAAGAATGCAGAAGACTATCAAGGAATAATCATCAGTGACACGGAGAGCGACAACTTTTCATTTTTATTTTTTATTTCATTTTCATTTATTTTATACTGAAAGGTCTGTGGGCTAAAAACCCATTTTCACAGACATCCAGTTTAAACGCATAAAAACATAAAAAGACATCTTAACAAAATCATAAACACATTTAAAAATTTACAGGCTAGCCCAGACAATATAAAACACTTACAGCATGATTAGAAGCTAGGTAAAACACTTACAGACAGAGTTAATAAACATATTCCTTCTAAGTGCTGCCTTGAAAATTGAAATTTTTTGAACAACATGCAACATTACGGGATAATTCATTGTAAAGTTTTGGTGCTACAAAAGTTACACACTTTTGGAAAAACACAGTATGATAGAATGGAATCTGAAATAAATTTTTAATTTGCAGACATGTATTGGAAATTAGGGGGATTGAAGGAAACAAACTAGAGATACCATTCGAGAGTAGCCCCAGCTTGACTTTATGTAAGAAGATTAGGGACCTAGATTTAAACTGCTCAACAAGTGATGAACATTTAAATGAATTATACAAATTAACAATGGTGTGTGGATCTAGATTGACCAGTGGCAAAACATATTGCTGATTGATAGGTTTTCTGGAGTTTAGTTAGCAATCTTTCTGAAGTATGCAAATAAACTATCGAACTGTAGTCAATTATAGAAAAAAGACTAAGGGCCGGATATTCAAACTGCGCCCAAAAAGTGCGCAACAGCAGGAGCAAGCACAAGTCAATTGCGCATTTGTGCAACAGACGCCATATTCAAACATGGAGCAAGACAAACTGCGCAAGCAGCCAACGTCTGAATATCGCACAAACTGCACCATAGCGCAACCAGGAAGGGGAAGCTGAGCAGAAATGATCGCCATGGCCTTATAAGAAGCTAGCCCAGCCTGAGCAGTCCAGAAGGTGCCATAGCGCAAGCAGAGCCCCCTGCAGAGCAATGGAACTGCACAACCAGGGAGGCAGGCTGGGGCCCACCACCAGCCATGCCACACATGGGCACAGGAACACACTGCAGAACTAACAATACACCCGACACCCCAAGCACAGCATCACTGGGGAGGGATGGATGATCCACCGCCCATGGGGACAAGCCAACAAAAGCACAGCAGGGCCATGTCGCCCCAGCACACCCACTGCAGGCTGAGACTGCCACACACAGGGATCGACAACCACAGGGCACATCAGCCCCCTTCTGTACAGCACACCCTGCACTGTGACCCCAAGACACCACCCATGTGCAGTGACTGGCACTGCAGTAAACACCATGCAACCCCGCACACTGCAACCTTGTGTAGCACAGAACCATACAAGCCAGACCCACCCTGGGCACCCAGCAGTGGGCGGCAGCAGATGGCAAGACCGACTGAAAGGCACTCCCACACCGGAGACACCTTCCCATGCACACACACACATACCCAGGACCTTACCACCCCAGATGCCATGCACACCACTGCAACTGAGCAACCATAGCTCGCTGCAAATCAGAGACCACCACAGAATTCATAACAAAATATATATATTCGAAAAAGATATGTACAACACCAACAACATCTATATACATATGTACAAGACAAGGGGGGGTAGGGGTACAAGGTAGGGGTGGGTAAGGGGTAGGGGTGAACAACTGGGAGAGGGAAGGCAGGGTGGGAGGGCTGGGTGAAGTGGGAAGGGGAAGCGCAGTCAGCGCCCGGCAGGCCAGTCCCCTGCTGCCTGTTGATCTTCCCGGTTCCTCTGGCGTCGCCTGACCCCATGGCGCTGCATGTCTGTGAGGAGGTCATGTGTCATGACTGACACCTGCGTCAGCCACTGGAGGGCACAGTCCATCCGCCGTAGGATGCTGAGACCTAGGAAAAGGGAACACAGTCAATGGCTGTGACTGTCCACAACTCTGAACACCACCCATCCTGCAAGGCATATAGCCTAGTGCCCCGACCTGTGATGGTATGCACCCACCACAGTGACCATGCACATGACACGCCAACCAGGCAGCACCAGCTATGTGCACCACTGCACACACACACTGCCCATGTCCATCACAGCACAAACAAGGCTGTCAAGTGACGTGGCAATGTGGTGGGATGCCAGTTCCACAGCCATGTGCCCAGTGCATGCATGTTCCACCAGTGACGCACACACAGACGTGCAGTGACACTGGACAGTGATGACTGTCGCCTGTGTCGTGCATGGTTGTGTTGTCCATGGCTGGTGGTCATGCCCACCCCCTCCAGCATGCAATAGCATCCAAGATGTAATGATACTCACACTCAGCAAGCAGCTGTGGCTACTGCTGCTGCTGCTGCTGCCGCTGTGGCCCACCCATCACGCCTCCTCCGGCTGCCACCTGGGCCCCGCCACGGCCCTCCTCAGCCTGGGCCTGCATCCTCTCTGCCAGACCTGTGGGTGACAAATGTTGAGAGAAACATCAGTGTGACCCCAAAGCAGACTGGCCCCTGCCCCAGTGAGTGTGCCTGCCCACACAGCCAGACCCATGCATCTCACACCTGCACACACTGACACAGCCAACCATGGCAGAGCCATCCCCCATGCACCGCCACCAAAACACAGTCACACCCCTATGGAGAATACAGGTGCATAGATGGTACACCCACCTGGCCTAGGCACAACGCCCCTCCTGGCACGTGACCTGAGGCATTGCAGCACGTCAGGCTCCCTCCTGCAAAGGTCACTATATCTGTGCCTGCACTGGTCAGCAGACCGGCACCTCCCTGTGACCCTCTCCAGTTCAGTGGCCACCTGCAGCCACACATGGGTGCGGGCCATGGTGAGGGGATGATCCCCAAACAGTGCTCCAAAGTGGGGCTCAACCACTGCCACCAGGTTGGCCACCTCAACTGAATCCACTGGGGAGCTCTCCTGCATGCCATTACTGTGGTAGTAGAGCAGGCAATATGGCGCCCCGCAGCGCGGCAACCCCACGTGGAAATGTTGCGCAATAGACCACCATAGGTTCCAATCGCGCTGTTCGTATAGCACCGTCAGTTCACATAGCGCTGTCACCAAACAGCGCAACAGAGCCGTACACATGGCAGCCGAACAGTGCCAGGGGGCAAAGGTCAGACACCAGGTCAGGGGTCTATGACGCAAGGCCATGCACAGCACCATCTGACGTCTACACATCCTGCGCGAACGGTCACCTGCGTGCCAATGCCACAGTGGACTATTGCGCAGTAGTGCCACAGCGCCATATGGTGCCCAGTGCTGTAGCACCACTGGCACAATGGTGGCCATGGCCTGAATTGCCGATCGTGCACAGCAAGTCATCAGCGCGGCAGACGCCTGCATAAGCTACCTGGGCATGCGCAATGCAGTGTACCACACAATCACAGATATGCGCCATTGGCTCAGCCGCCTCGACCGTATTGCGCAAAGCGCAACGGCGCGATATTCAGCCGACACATGCAAATCATCTGATCAGCCATTCAAAGGCGCAGTGGCACGATTTGCATCTCATTACAGTTGCTCCACTCCTAATTTGCATGCATTGCGCTATAAATGTGTGACATTGGGCTGCGCTGGCCAGATTCGGTTACTGCAGGTGAGAGGTGGATTGCATGCTGTGTGATGTTCTGGACAATGGTAATGGGATAACTCTGTAGACTGCACAGTGACAGGTGTCCACTTCCACCCATACAGATTGACATGACCGAGCAGAGCCAAGGTGAGGGTGAGGATGGTGGGTGGAGGAGGAGGCCCAACTTCACCACGGCGGAGACAGAGGCCCTCTTCCAGGCCTACCTGGAGGAGGAGCCACTACTGAGTGGACGGCGGGGCACCCCTCAGGCCCATGTGGCTGCATGGGAGGGGGTAGCTCGGGCAGTGAACCTGCACAGAAGCCACCAGCGCTCCGTGCAGGAATGCAAAAAGAAGATGGGGACAGACCGCAGGAGGGTGAAGGAGAAGGTGGCAGCCCTCAGGGCGGCACGTGCTGGCACAGGCGGGGGCCAGCCAGCGGTGGTGGAGCTGACCCCGGCTGAGGACCGACTGGCTGCATCAATGCAGTGGAGTGCTATTGAGGGCATACCAGGAGGTGGATTCCAGACAGGTGGAAGCCCATCACTGCACAGTATGACATGGTGGTGGTGTTGGGGGAAGGTTGTTCACATGCACTCACATGTCCTCTCTTTCTGTTACAGATCCTGTTCATCTTCAGGGAACGGTGGTGGTGGGTCCAGGCAGTGAGGAAGACCTGCTGGACATGGAGGAGGGTCCATCCACCTCTGTCACCAGCCAGCATGCACTGCACCAGCATGCACGCCGGGCTGCCAACTCTGGTGTCTGTGAGTCGGGTGTGGGGGTGCAAGCCTGTGTCTCAGCAGTCTGGTGCAGCATGCCAGAATGCTGTGACTGTAGCTGTAGCATCGACCTGCACCATTGATGATGCAAGGACTGCAATGGCAGTGACATGTGTGTGTGTCCCATGATGGACACACAGCAGGCCAGCACGTGCCCTGGGCCTAGCTGGTTCCAACGTGTGTGCCAGCATGTCGGCACAGTCCCAGGCTGTGCCTGTCAGCACCGGTGGGGCAGCACCGTGGCTGTGCAGGTGTCTGGCACTGTTGTGGCCACAGCAGTGGAACGAGTGGTCCCTGCGGCACAGTGTTGAGGGGCAGCAGCAGTCACCACCAGGTCTGGGGGTACAGTGTCCAGTGGTGGCACATGCCCACCGCCCTTTGATATGCCCATTCCTGGTCCTGGTGAACAGTGCCCACCCTTAAAGGGGTGTTGAGCATCAGGACTTTCCATACCCTGGGGGACAGGATGCCGTTGTGGCAGAGTACCCATTTGAAGAGCACACCCGCCTGCTGTGGGAATCAGTACAGCAGCAAAGGCAGGTTGCAACGTCCGTGGAGGCACTGTGCGTGGCTGTGGAGTGGCACAGCAGGGACTGTGCTCTGAACCGTGCAGAGATGGTCCATATGCGGATGGATGTGACCACCGCCATTGACAGGCAGACCCAGACATTGGTCGCTGTCGTGGCTGCATTGGGCACACAAGCAGGTGCCCCTGTACCACGCACCCCACACAGTATGCTCTCCAGTCCCTGTTCCCGGTGTCATGCGACACCAAGCCTGTCGATGCCGGGTTCTGCTGTGGGCATCCCGAGCACCCCTGGTGCAGGTATGTTTGGCATACTACAGACCCCACTGCGGACAAGGTCGCGATCACGCAGTGGGACCCCTGGTGGTCCATCGGTGCCACCCCATGTGGCCCCTGCTCAGCCTGCCAGTGCTGTTGGGTCACGGCGGGCCGCCCATGCATCCGGCTGGGTGGTCGGAATGGTGCAACATGACTGACCTGTCTCCAGTGCGGGCCCTGTCTGGTGCTGCCCTGTGTGCACTATGCGTCATGGTGGGCAGTGCACTGGTGGGTGCCCTGCACATCACGCCGACATACGGATCACCTGCACACCATCCCGACTGCTGTCCACCGGTGCGCAGTGCATGATGATGCTCGCATTGTACTGTACACCAAGGTGCAAGGGTGCCCAGCATCTGACACACGTATTTGGACAGTACAGGTGGTGGTGTGGTCTGTGGATCTGTGTGTTTGCCATGTCTGTTCCTGCTCTGCTGTGCACCTGCCCATGAACGCTTTGTGCCTGGTGTGTGTGTGTGTGTGTGTGTGTGTGTGTGTCCATATGACTGTTCGCCTCCCTGATGGTGTGTTGTGTGCCTGGTCCCTTCCACTCCCCTTGCCGTCATGCACCCCTGGTGTGTTACTCTGTGTGCCTGTGGGTTGCGCCAGGACAGTGTTGGTTGCACATGGCCCCTTGACTTACCTGTGTCGTGCATAATGCTCCTCCATGATGGTGTCCCGGTGCAGCTGGGCCGGCTGGATCAGTCGGGGGTCCCGCCGTCCAAGGCAGGGCTGCTCATCACCATCATCACCGGCGCCGCTGGCGTCCCCATCGCTGTCCCCCTCCTCGACCTGAATGGCTATCCCACAGTCTTTGGCCATGTTGTGCTGGATACAACAGGCCAGGAATATCCCACAGGCCTTTGAGGGGCTGTACTGTAGGCACCGGAGGTGTCTAGGCATTGAAGCATGCCTTGAGCATCCCAAACACCGCTGATGATAGCCAGGTGGCGGCATGCGCCTCATTATAGCGTTGCTGCGATGGGGTCATGGGGCACCGGTATGGTATGAGCAGCCAGGGACGGAGTGGGTATCCGCTGTCACCTGTGTGGAGATGGTGGAGATGAGTATCATGTTCAGGTCCATATTGCCAATATCCCTGTGTGCCACTACCATAGCACCTGTGGCATTCCCACCCTTGCCCCACGTTTGCAATTCCTACATGCGTACTCACCCACTAGATGGCCTGTGGGGATGTCCCCACTCTCGAATCGATGTCACAGTGTGGACTGATGCCATATAAAGGCATCATGTGCTCCACCAGGGTGTGTGGCACAGACATTGATTATGCGCCCAGTGGCATCACACACCACCTGGCAGTTGACACTGGAATAGCCCTTCCTGTTCCTATATGCAGCCCCATCGGGGCCAGGTGGCGTGCATGGCCACATGGGTGCAGTCTATGGCCCCTAGCATGCCAGGCATACGTGCTACCCTGTGGAACTCCTGCATGTTTGCTGTACGCTCTGCCGTGGTGCTGGGGAACTGGATGTGCTCCGCAGCATGTGGCAGCAGTGTGCTGAGGAATTAGGTGAGGATGCGTGACGTGGCCAATTGTGTGATGCCTGTGGTGTCCCCTATCGGCCTCTGGAAGGTGCCCGTGGTGAGCAGGCACATGCAGGCTGTCACCTTGGTCTCCACCGACAAAGCGTGACTCCGTCGTGAGGGTGCCTGCATCACATCACAGCACAGCTCACAGAGCCGTCTCAGTATTGCCCTGTTCAGGCTGTACCAGCCCACGATCTCTACATCTGTGTACATCTCATAGCTGATGCGGGCACGGTACTGCCTATTGGGGGCGTACTGCCGACGGGCCCTTCCACGGCCACATCCCCCTGCAGCATGCATTCTCACCCCCCTCATTACAGCTTCCATGTGGAAGCTGGCACTGTCCATCTCCCTGGCTTGTGACCCCCCCTGGCTGATGTTGCTCTGTTAACCCCACTGTCCTGACTGCTACCTCCACTGCACCTGGTACACCTACTGGCCTCTGCACTCTGTGGCCCCATACACCTTCCCTTGCCCCTCTTCTGTCCTGTGCACTCCTTGGCCTGCACTGTATGTTACTCTGGCCTTCTCTGTCTCTCTGCCTCATGTGTCTTCCCTGTCGCGTTCTTGCGCCTCTTCCTTGAGCCTTTTTATTTTGGCTCATTTCCGCTGGGTGCAACTTCTGGTTGTTCAGCTCTATGATTGACAAGTCTTTGAATATCGCATTGCTTTATGCATGGATCCACTTTCTTCGCTGGGCGCATGCCTTCATTTGCATTGCACTGTTGCTCAGCCTGTTTTCGGTGGCGCAACTGCCTCCTGCTGAATATCGCAGAATGGCGCACTTTCGGACTTACGCATGCGCAACCCTATTGCGCATGGCGCAACCCTTTTGAATATCCGGCCCTATGAGTTAACATATTTCTGGGTTCAACCATGAGATGTTTTCTTATTCAGTAAAGGAAACCCAATCTTTTATGTAGTCTACTAATTAAATCCAAGATATGGACTTCAAATGAGAAATATGAATCCAAAATTAGCCCCAAATACTTGAATTTCTTGACTTGGTCTATAAATAAATCATCATTATCCAAGATGTTAAGTTAAAAAGATGGGGATCTCCTGGGCGTGGAAAAAAACATAGTTTTGGTCTTGACTGAATTCAAAACCAATTTATGTAAATCAAACCAATGATGCAGTAGGCTGAAGTTGGTTTGTAGAGACTCTTTAAGAGATGGTAAACTGGTCTCTGTACAAAACAATACCGCATCATCTGCATAGAGAATTAATTCTGTTTTGGAAAAAACAGTTGATAATGAATTTACAAAAACAGAAAATAAAAATGGCCCAAGTATGAAGCCCTGAGGGACTCCACACCTTAATAGAGATTGATCCAAAAAGGAACCCTTAACCACCATTGTTTGACTTCTTAGTGAAAGGTAATTTCCAAACCAGGAAATCACCTCCTTAGAAAAAGAAACTCCAGGTAAACACTTAAGGAGTTCAGCATGGTCAACCAGGTTGAATGGCTTGGTGAGGTCCACAAAAGCCACCACAACATATTTCCCTTCATCAATAGCTCTAATAGCTTGGCTTGTGAACCTCACCAAGGCAGTCTCAGTGTTGTGGTGGGGTCTAAACTCATGTTGAGAATCGGTCCATAAATGGTACTTTTCCAGATGTTCAGTAACTTGGTCAAGCACAATTATTTCTAAGATTTTTGAAAGGGGGGCCAAGAGAGAAATCAAATGATAATTATTGATGTTGGACCTGGAACCAGATTTGAAAATAGGTTTAACAATAGAAGTTTTCCAAGTCCTAGGGTAGACACATAGAACATAGAAACATAGAAGTTGATGGCAGATAAGGACCACAAGGCCCATCCAATCTGCCCATTTATTTTTCTATCTTATGAATGTACCATCGGCCTTTGCTCTGTCAATGACCTATCTGTTCATACTCATCTGTATTGCTCCTTTATGCCTATCACATGCCTGTTTGAAGCCCTGCACTTTATTAATATCCACCACTTCCTGAGGTAGGCCATTCCATGCATCCACCACCCTTTCTGTGAAAAAGAACTTCCTCACATTGTCCCTTAATTGGCCTCCCTCTAATCTCATGCTGTGTCCTCTTGTCTTGCTATTTTTCTTATATTGAAACATGTTAGACTCTTTCAACTTGTCAATGCCCTTAAGGTGTTTGAATGTTTTGATCATATCATCTCTCTCACTCCTTTGCTCTAGGGTATACATATTGAGTTCTGTTAATCTGTCCTTATATGTTTTCTGATGCAGTCCCTGCACCATTTTGGTTGCCCTTCTTTGGGCTGCCTCAAATGGTTAATGTCTTTGTGAAGGTGTGGCCTCCAGTACTGCATGCAGTACTCCAGATGGGGCCTAACCAGTGTCTTATAAATAGGATATTACCTCCTCTTACAACTTGTGATACCCCTACTAATACACCCCAACATCCCCCTAACCTTACGTACTGCTTTAGTGGTCTGATTGGATGATTTCAGGTCATCTGTGATGATGATGCCCAAGTCTCTTTCTTACCTTGTGACTGCCAGCAACTCCCCTCCCAGCTTATTGGTGGCTTCAGGGTTTCTCTTCCCTATGTGCATGATCTTGTACTTCTTTGCATTAAACCCCAGTTGCCACTCTTCCACCCATTTTGACAGTTTATCCAGATCTCTTCTCATTCTGCCCACCCAATCTGGATCATCTACTCTGTTGCAGATATTGGTGTCGCCTGCAAACAAGAAAACCTTACCCTCCAGTCCATCTGCAGTTTACCGGATGAAGATATTGAGGAGGACTGGCCCCAGGACTGATCCCTGAGGTACCTCACTTGTGATTTGCATCTCTTCTGACTGTATACCATTTACCGCCACTCTCTGTTTTCTGCCTGTCAACCTGTTTGCTACCCAGTTGACCAACTTCTGACCCACCCCGCGTCTACCCAGCTTATTAATCAATCCTCTATGTGGAACAGTATCGAAAGCTTTGCTGAAGTCAAGGTAGGCGACATCAACTGCTACCCCTTGGTCCACAACTCTGGTTACCTAGTCAAAAAAATCTATGAGATTAGTTTGACAGGGCCTTCCTGTTGTAAACCCATGCTGTCTTGGATCCTGTGCTCCTGTGGATTCCAGGTGTTGCACTATCCTTTTCTTAAGGAGTTTCTCCATAATCTTGCCCACTACTGAGGTAAGACTGACTGGTCTGTAGTTCCCTGCCTCCTTCCTGCTACCACTCTTGTGGAGCGGGATCACATGAGCCCTTCTCCCATCTTCTGGGACCTCTCCTGTGCTCAGAGACTCACTAAACAGTTCTAATAATAGCTCTGCTAGTTACACCCTTAGCTCCTTTAGTACCCTGAGATGTATGCCATCGGGTCCCATTGCCTTGTCCACCCTGAGCTTATCGAGCTCTTGTAGGACCCTTTCTTTTGTAAAGGGACTAGTGCACACCTCCTTCCCCACTGTGTCCATGGTGCTGAGCTGTGGGCCCTGCCCTACCTTATCTTCAGTAAATACTGAGCAGAAGTATTTATTTAGGATAGATGCTTTTACATGGTCCTCCTTCTCACACACACCTTTTCTGCTTCCCTTAGGGAAGTTTGGTATGTCTCCCTATCTTCATCCCGCTGCGTTCTCTTATATTTCCTGAAGGCCAGCCTTTTGGCTCTGATCTTTTCTACTACTGTTTTTGAGAACCAAAGTGGTTTCCTTCTTCTTTTGCCCTTCCTTTTCTCTCTAACACAATGGGATTTTGCTTGAAGCTTTGCATCCTTAATGCTTGCCCACTTTGCCTCTACCCCCTCACCTGTATTTCTTCTTGCCAGGGCTAGCTTAACTTTGTTGGCCATCTTATCAAAGTCAACTCCTCTGAAGTCCCATATTTTTGCCTTGGAATGGGATGATTTAGTTCTAGTGGCCAAATTGAACCATACCATGTGATGGTCACTGGCTCCCAGGTGACATTTTACCTTGGGGCCACCTACACCATAGCAAAGGGAATGATTGAATAATTTAGTGAATGGTTTTTCTATCAAATGTATAACCTTTTTTGATGACCCTGAAGTACAAATTATCAAGGCCAAACACTGGCTTTGGGTTCATTTGTGGGATACTTCAGTCATTTCAAGATGGTGGCCATGCTGGGCTAGCCGTTTGTTCGTATTACTGTTTGCCACTTTGTTATCCATTTTAGTGCTGCTCTATTTGTTTTAATGCCATTTTACCATTTCCCATTTGCTGCCTCAAGTATATTTATTTTAGCTTTATAGAAAGTGTGTCTCCATTTTTGTGGTTCTGCTTCGAGTGTGCTTATGTGTGCTCGTGTGTTGGGATTAAGCATGCGGGCAGGGAGAGTTGTTGAGGATGTAAGCGAAGCCTCGGTTACATCTAAAACACTAAATCCCTGAGCTCTTGCTGTCCATTTTATATTTTGTTGCATTTGGACTGCAATTAGGAGTTTGTAACTTGGATTTTTCACCCCTGGTGGTGTCTTGTCAGGCACCGAGTGGACTGGTCTGGGATTGCTACAGAGATCGAGTAGCCCAGGGCCTGGTGGCTGTTGCTTAATGCAAGGTTCTGATCGCTGTGTGTGTTCCCCGGAGTGTTAGTTGTAGGACTCCAGGAGGATTATCTTCAGCTGTGATCCTGTGAACCTAATTGGAAGATCTATTAGGACAAAGGAATACAAAGTTTCTGCTGACTTTTTGGAGTGTTTGATATCATTTTGCACATTTGCAACTGGGTGAACTTGGGCTTGGACCTCAAAACTAGGTTTGCAGGGTTCCTGAGGTGACCCAGGCTTAGTGTCCCACACAGGGGCGGGGAGTGGGGCTGGTTGGAGGGCCAGTCCATTATTCCTTTTCCCCTAGACTCATGGGGTAGCCAGCTGGGGGGCTGACTTAACTAGGAGTCGAGGTAGTGCACCACTGACTAGCAGGGGTAATTACCTCTTGAAACACTGGAAGGATCCTGTGGTCTGTTGATGGTCCTTTTTTAATGTGGAATTGGAAGACTGGGAATTATGTTGTTTGCTGGTTTTCTTGATGATGCTGGGGCTGGTATCCTGAACCTTGTATCCTGAGTCTGTATAAGGCTGCATGCTTGATGTGTTTACAGCCAGATTGGACCTCTGCTGACTGCAAGTACTTTGTGATTTATGTGTACTTTTGTGGAAATTGTGTGGGCAGTAAGAGTGCTCGGTAACAGCTGTGAATCTACCTATTTTTCAGATATATGTGAGAGATATTGTCTGGAGAGTGATTTCTATAACACTTCCTCAAGCCTTTTTTCTTGTTTATTATTTTATTATTATTTTGATGTTTATTTATTTGTTTTGTAATAAAAAGTGAAAGTGCCTAGTTTAAGTAGGGCACCAGGTAGTGAGAGGACCTGTGTGTTAAATAATTATTTTTGGTTAGTTTAAATCTGGTTGGCCCTCAGGTAGTGAGAGGACCTGTGGGCTAAATAAATGTTTTAGGGAGGTTTATGTATTTAGATTGCTTAATTTATTTTTAATTTAGTTATTTGTTATTCTAATTTTGAGTGGGAATAGATTATTTATTTGTGGGAAGTGTGAGGAGAAGTTTAGGATAGTGTGAGATATTGAGGGTTTTATACATTATTTACAGTTGTTGTAAATTGAGCAGCTAGAGTTGTATTGTATTGCTGTGTTTTAGGCCTGGGACACATGTCAGCGTGTTACCCTCCTGGTTGTGTGCTATTCAGCCTCCGCTCTCCATGCCCTCTGCCCTTTTTTCCCTCCTTCATTGTCTTTTTCCACCTATCAAAGTTGGCAGGCCTTGGGTATTGATCGCAGGAGGGGGGAGCAGGGTGGGGGAGGTGAACAGCGAATGCTGGAAGAGCGGGGCACTCCCATTGGGGTTGTTAAGCCCAGAAGATGCCCTGGGGTGAAATGGAGTCTAGAACATGGGCCATCTTGTCTAGTCTCCATACCCAAGGGCACCATCATTGGGGATGGGCAGGAGGTTGGGGCAGCCCAGGAGCTCTGTCCAACTCGGGCAGTGTTGTGCAATGCCAGATCTGTTAAAAACAAGACTGCAGTTATTGCTGATCTTGTTGGGTCGGCAGATCTGGTGTGCATCACCAAAAACTGGCTGGATGAAAATGCGGGCCCCACATTAGAGGCTGCAATTCCGGCTGGGTATTTGGTGATACACTGCTCGAGATTGGACCACGGAGGGGGAGGCTGCGGTCTGTTTCAAAACTGAATTGGATTTCACTGGTGTTCCAATTGAGGAGGCCAGATCATTTGAATGTGCCATGGTAGCAGGTGTGGGCTATAGGATAGCTCTCATCTACTGTCCACCCAGAGATGGGAAGCAATTCCTTAAGAAAGTGGCAAACTTGATGGTCGACCTGGCATTTGAGTCGCCCAGGCTGATGGTCCTGGGTGACTTCAATGCCTGGATCAATGATGAACTCTCGCAGTTTGGACAACACTTCCTCCAGTTGATGAATTCACTGGGCTTCACACAGGTGGTTACCACTGCTACCCATAAATGTGGCCATTCTCTTGACCTGGTTTTCCTCCTGGGGATTGAGGCCTCTGATGTGGTGGTGGAACCAGTTGGATGGTATGATCACTACGCTGTACGATTCAATTTTTGCACCCCCCCATAGGCCAACCCCTGTGGAGATGGTCAAATACCATCCTTTATGGGATGTTACTCCCAATGGCCTAGCAGTGATGCTTGATCTATCAGAATTTCCTGCGGCTAGCAGTCATCCAGAGGTTTTGGTTCTGGCCTATACTAAGGCCATTACCTCAGCACTGGATTCTATTGCTCCAGTCCATGTGCATCCTCTCTCCCTTCGCCCTCAGTCTCCGTGGTTTGATGGAGCCTTGAGGGAGTTGCGGTGACAAGGACAAAGGTTAGAATGATGTTGGTGGAAATCCGGCTTAGATGCTGACCATCTTAGACTGCTAGAGCATTATCAGCTCTATCAGTCAGAAATTTCCCGTAAGAAGGCAGAGTTCCTGACCGGGGAAATTGCTGCCTCTCAGAACCAACCAGCCTAACTGTTCAGAACTGTGGACAGGCTGTGCAACCCAGCCTGTCTGCAGGTCTGAAGAGCTTTTTCACAATTGTAGTGTGAAGAGCTTGCTCGGTTCTTTGCTGATAAAATGGCTGACATCAGGTTGGAGATTCATGCAACACATTCTATGTGAGTTGTTGATGATTGAGGCTTGGTCACTGTCCCCCCGTTCTCCTGGAGTACCTTCGACCGGCTGGAAATCGTGAATGTTATGTGGATTGACCAGGGGATGCACCCTACATGCTGTAGTTTAGATCTGGCCCTACATCCCTGATAATGGGTTGTGGTGATTCTATCAGCCCGGTTCTGGCACAGATAGTCTGGTGCTCCCTTGACTCTGGTGAGTGCCCCTGTTCTTTGAAAGAAGCAGTGGTGACACCTTTGTTGAAGAAGGCTTCATTGGACCCAGACTGTCTTGCAAACTACAGGCCTATCTCTAACCTTCCCTTTGTGGGGAAGGTGATTGAGAAAGTAGTGGCTGCTCAGTTGGAGAACCATTTGACCATCCATAGCATCTACAAACCTCTCCAATCTGGTTTCTGAAAGAGGCATATTACCGAGACTACACTGGTTTGGGTGCTCAATGATCTCCTGATGGCGAGAGACCAGAAAAAATAGTCCATTTTGGTACTTTTAGATCTGTCATCAGCTTTTGACACCGTTGACCATGGGGTTCTGCTTGAGTGCCTGAGGTTCATCTGTGAGCTCTCTGGTTTAGTCCACAGATGGTTTACATCCTTTCTCACTGGAAGAACTCAGAGGGTAGTGTCAGGGATTTTTTCCTCCGACCCTATCTCTCTGTCTTGTGGGGTCCTTCAAGGCTCAGTGCTGTCCCCCATGTTGTTTGCGGTGTACATGCTTCCCCTCGGAGACATTGTAAGATGGTATGGTCTGAGGTTTCATTGTTATGCTGATGATACCCAGTTCTACCTGTCTTTTGTGCCGACCAGGAAGGAGCACTCTCGGTATTTAATGACTGCCTTGTTGAAATTCAGGATTGGATGAAGTCCAGCTGGCTGAAGTTGAACCCTGGGAAGATGGAGGTGATGGCTGTGGATCCAGGTCACTGGATAGGGAGGTTGGGGGCTGGTCGACCCTTAGGATTATTTCTTGGAGACTCCAAGTTTCCTTCCTCTAAACAGGTGCGAGACCTAGGGGTGACACTTCACGATGGGTTGACACTTAGAGCACAGGTGTCAGTTGTCATTAAGTCATCCTTCTACCATCTGAGAAACATCACTAGGATCAAGCACCTTGTTCCGTCCGGTGACCTTCCTACATTGATCCACGCCTTTGCGACCTCGCAACTGGATTATTGCAACTCGCTTTACTTTGGGCTACTGGGGGTTGATATCCACCAATTGCAGCAGGTGCAGAATTCCACAGCCCGGTTGTTGATGGGGATTCCTAGATCTTCCCATATCACTCCGGTGCTGCGGGAGCTACACTGGCTGGCTGTGCAGTGGTGGATCACCTTCAAAGTTGGTTTGTTGACATATAAAGCCCTACATGGCTGGGCCTTGACTACCTGAAAGAGCTTCTGGTTCCTTATTGCCCTGAGCGACCACTCCCCTCAGCTGACAAGGGGTTGCTGGAGATTCTGAGGATGTCTTTAAAATCTGCTGGGGCCCAGGCATTTATATTCATGGCCCCTACCCTCTGGTACTCTCTACCCCCTCAGATTAGGGAGTGCATGACTGTGGGGAGATTTAAACAGGCCTTAAAAACTTTTCTTTGGAAAAAGGCACACGGTGATGAAGACTGCAGGCTTTGATTGTAATGTATATTTTAATGGGATTACTGTATTATTTTTATTTGTTTTAACTGTTTTAATTGTACTACGCCTTGACACCTGAAAGGCACATCAAAAATAAAATTTATTATTATTATTTTAGAAACATAGGTGATAATGTCAACAGGTTGTAAAAACCGAAAATAAAAATTAGGTATTGTATTATTTACTATATTATTTGTTAGTTTCTGATGTAAAGAGACTGAGATAACCTCTGTCCTATCCTTACTCTTAAACCTTTTTCTATATTGTTCAAGACTGGAAAAATGTGAGTTAAATGCTTCTGCTACTTTTTTTGAGTCAGTGACTAGTAGGCCATCCAGTTCTAAGGCATTATCCTCTTGTGCTTTCATCTTTCTCATTAGGGTATTTAAGGTTTTCCAAGTAGACTGTGAATTTCCTTTAGATTTCATTAGTTTTTGATTATAAAATTCAATTTTAGCAACTTGAATGGCTGTCTGGTATTTATTCCTTAGCTCCTTAAACTTTAGGTGGTGATCATGTTGTTTTGTTTTATAGAAGCTTTTCCAGGCCTTATTTCAGGCTCTTATTAATTTTAGCAGGCCTGGTGTTATCCAAACTTTATTGTCCCCTCTAACTCTAACTGTCTTAAATGGAAGAAGTCTGTCTGTCTGAACTTGCCACCACTCATTCCCAGAATGAACTTTCTCCAGCACTGCTTTGAAGATTTGGTGCAGAGCCTGCAGACCCAAACAAAAAGGTCTCCTTGTGTAGAAAAATGAGCATTGCAAGAGACTATCCATCTTCTACAGTGCCATTAACACTTTGCAAGTACAACTGGCAAGATTGGGAAGGTCTGAGTGTCTGATGCCCAACCTATAACTCTGAAACCGGGATCAGAAACCACCTTGTGGTGTAAGGCCAAAGTGGGCCCTCATGGTCAGGATTAGGACACCCTGATCAAACCCTACCCTAGTGAGAAGGAAGAACCCATTTTTGTGGCCAGAAGCGTTGCCACGGTCATGAAGCAAAGGATCCCTGTCCGAGTTATCAATTATGAGAATCACAACGTGCAACTCCATTGCAACCATCTGGTTGCCCAGTTACACCGTGTCTCTGCAGGACATTTTAGAGCTGGAAGAACAGATCCAGAAGTACCAAAGAACACAAGCCATCAGGGTGGAAGAGACCAAGAGCCACTGTGACTCCAGTGTAGCAGCATGGATACGGGAGATCAACCTGGGTACCCCCGAGACTACAGAACAACAGAAGGCCAATGTCATCCAAGTAGTGATCAGAATCAAGAGGCTTTCAGTTGACATCCACTAGATTTCAGGTTAGCTCGAGATGTACAGCACCACATTCCTACCAATCAGCATCCTCCAATAAAAGAAAGATTCAGACCAATTCTCCTGGCAATGTACTAGCCTGTGAAGGAGATGATCCAAGAGATGAAAGAAGCCAAAGTCATTAAAGAAAGTTACAGTCCTTGGGCTGCTCTTATCATCCTAGTCAAGAAAAATGATGGGAAAATTCAGTTATGTGTAGACTATAGAAAACTGAAAGATATCACTCACAAAGATGCCTACCCTCTACCTAGAATTGAGGATTCTCTTACAGCCCTACAGTCTGCTGCAATATTTTCCACTCTCGACTTGACAAGCGGGTATTGGCAAGTGCAAATGGCTCCAGAGGATCAGGAGAAAATTGCCTTTATAACACCCATGGGCCTGCTTGAATTCACTGCATGCCCTTTGGCCTATGCAATGCTCCAGGAACTTTTCAACGATTAGTGGAACACTGCTTGGGAAGTCAAAACTTTGACATTTTGTTGTTATACCTGGATGACATTATTATATATCCTAAGAACCACCAAGAGCATCTGTTGCACCTAGACGAAGTCTTTGCTTGACTGACCCAGTACAGTCTGAAGATAAAACCATCCAAGTGCCATCTTCTTCAATCTCAAGTGAATTATCTGGGTCACATAGTGTCAGCCACAGGTGTATCACCTGACCCTGAAAAGCTGGAAGCTGTGCAAAAATGGCCAGTCCCTGTAACAGTTCAGGATGTCTAAAGATTCCTGGGTTTCATTGGATACTACTGGCGATTTGTCAAAGATTTCTCCAAAAAAGCTTTGCCATTAAATGAACTTCTCCGAGGAACAAAAGCAGGGTGGATACATAAAAATCAGCCGGTCAAGTGGGCCACAGAGCAGCAAGAGGCTTTAGACAAGTTGAGGCAGATTCTAAATCAAGCACCTGTAGTAGCGTACCCCGACTACTCTAAACCATTCTGGCTATACATGAATGTGAGCAACAAAAGACTGGATGCAGTGTTGGTGCAAGAACAAGGGGACATTGAGCATGTGATAGCATATGCAAGTCATGGTCTGAGAGTGTCAGAGTGGAATGATGCCTGCTACAGTTCCTTTAAGTTGGAATTTTTGACCTTGGTCTGGGTGGTCACTGAACAATTCAGGCATTACTTAGCAGCTACTCCCTTCACCATTTTCACAGACAATAATCCACTGGCACATCTAAACACTGAAAAGCTGGAAGATCTTGGACAAAGATGGGTGTCGAGGTTGGCCAACTACCAATTCTTAATAAAATATTGGTCAAGCAAGTCCAATGCCAATGTAGATGCATTATCCAGAGTACCAAACCAAACAGAAAGTGAGACTGATGATATGCCTTTGGAAGATGTGGAGATGCCACCTTTCCTTCTGGTACTGACAGAGATAGTACAGACCTGTTGTCAAACCAGTACATTTTTGTGCACAGAAGTGGAGCAGGAACCAGAACTTTCAGACAAATTTGCAGAACAAAACAACTTATGGGAGTAGTTACAAGACCAAGACCCAGTGGTCAAACAGATAGACATATATTTCAACAGGACAGAGACTGCCCCCCCCCAAAAAAAAACACAAAAGGATGGATCCTGAAGCAGTGAAACTGGTGGCACAAAACATGCCTGATGGTGAAAAATGTTCGACTCATTTGACAAAGCCAAGATCCGATTATCCATTCTGAGGTGTCCCAGACAATTGTTCCTAGAGGAAGTGCGCCAGTGGTACTTGAGGCCTACCATGATCACTCTAGACATTTTGGTCACAAAAAGACAGAGGCCATCATTCAGAAGAGATTTTATTGGATTGGGATGAGAACTGATATTATAAAATGGCGTGAAGAATGCCAGGCTTGCAGTCTAAAGCATCCTGGGAAGATCAATCAGCGAGCTCCCCTCCATCCCATAGTCAGCAAAGCACATCTGGAATTAGTCGCTTTGGATCATCTCAAGTTAGAACCCAGTGCTAGTGGTCAAATGTATGTCCTGACGATGGTGGACCATTACTCCAAATTCATGGTTGTCAGTGCCATCAAAGATCTGTCTGCCCAAACCACAGCTGAAATGTTTTTGAAACTCTTTGTTCATCCATATGGATATCCAACAAAGATCTTGACCGATCATGGATCTGCTCTTAAATCCCAGCTCTTTAGAGAACTATGTGTCATGTATGGCAATCACAAACTGAAAACCACCACCTATCACCCTCAGTGCAATGGACTGTGTGAAAGAATGAATCAGACACTCCTGCATATGTTAAGAGCCCTACCTGAATACAAACACCCATATTGGACAGCCCTATGTCTAGAACTCACCTAATTGCAAAACACTGTCCACTGTTTGACTGGATATACCTCGCACTACCTGATGTTTGGTCACCATAGTAGACTTCCCATTGATCTAGTACTTGAAGTTCAACCAGATGAACCAACTGTTACAGACTGGGTACAAGAACACAGGGAAAGATTGCAGGAAGCTGGCCAAATTGTAAGCCAACACATGGATCAGGTGCGACAGAAGTAAAAGATGACATATGATGCCAAAGCCAATGCGACCCCACTGCAGATAGGAGAATGGGTATTGCTAAGAAGGACCCAGAAATGTCACACGTTAGCTACCAGATGGGAAACAGAACCTTTCCATATTGTTGAAATACCCTACCCTGACTTACCCGTGTGCAAGATTCAAAAAAGAAAGTGGTAGTAGCATGAAGATGGTACAATGTTTAAGAAGATTTCAATGCACTTTCAGAGACAGTGCTTCAACTGAGACTAAAAGGGACTTTACACCAGAGGAGAGGCAGGAGAACCCTACCCACAAAATTATGGAACTGGAATCGCCAACAAAGTGGTGTATGGATCCCTGGGTTAGGTCCTCCCATGTACGTTCAGTTAATCACCCTGTAGCTGAATCAATAGTAAATTTAGAACCTCCAAATTTACCAGGACTAGCAGGTAGTCCCTTGGAATCTGAGTGTATTCCTGTAGAACCAGTAGCTTTTCAGCCTCTTAGGTCCCAGAGGTCCAGTTTTGATATCCCACCTAGGAGATACAGATTGGAAGCCCTTCAAGTTGAACCTTCATTTTATGGATAGTCTCTAAAAGAATAATTAGACGACACGGTCACTTAGTTTATTAAATAAGAAAGTTTCTGCCAAAAGTTATAGATGTTTTAAGAGTGTTTTTAACTAAAGTAAGATTACACAGAGATTTAAGTGAAACATTAAAGTGTTAAGAAATGTTATCAACACCTATAGAAGTAATAGTTAAGACATTTTTTTATAGACTGTTAAGAGGGAATACATGGGTACGTGTATTTTTAGGCAGGCCCAAATCTGAAATGCCCTAAAGTATGGGGGCACTACAGAAATGGGAGTCTTCTTTAATTAACTGTATAGTGTGCCCTGGGTCCTCATTGTGTCATAGGGCAGGTACTAGGGCCTCTTTGTAGTGTTGCGCCCCCCACACTATACCTAGGCAGGGCACATCAGAAAAAAATAAAGTTTTTTTTCCTTTCTGTGCTGCCTGCTCTGCTGCATTCCAACCCCTTCCCCCCCCCGGAGCAGGCAGCATGACAGTGGGCACCCATGCACTAGGACTGCTGTCCCTGTCCAGCACATGGTGCCCATTTTGAAATTCAGGCCGTTGGCTTGGGTAAGGGCTTGGGGTTCTAGAACCAGAACCCCGAGCACCTTTTTTTTTGAAAAGACTGCCATTTTTGTGGCAGTTCGGGCTGGTCATGGAGTAGAGAGGACACGGGAGTGTGACGGGGACTTGGCTTATCTTTGGTTGTTGAAGTGGTCCCGTTGACTCCTCCGGTGTCTCTCCTCTGACCAGTGAAGAGGTCTTCAGTGCTGTGGTGATGATCTGCTGGCAGCAGTGGCAATCCCAGTTCCTGGTGGCAGCTCGGGTGCAGTTTGGCCCTCGAAGAAAGTTTACTCCAGCTTCCCCTTCCTGTTGGTGGCCTTGCAAGAGCTGCATCATGACCAAGAAAAGCTGTCATCCCTCAAGAGGCCCCCCTGTAGACCTCCACTGTGCCTGTTCCCTTTCTTCCATTGATTCCCTCTCTCTGCCAACAAGACCTCCCTCCTTCCAGCATCAGCTTCACCACGGGCCAGGGTGGTGAGTTGGAGACAGCACCAAGAAGAGTGCTAACCACCGGAAATATTTAAAAATAAAAGTTTAGATTGTTTTAACACAGGAAGTGCTATCAAAGGACCAGGTGGGAGGGACAGTCTGTAATTTGAATGAATACATATTTGGGGCATGGTGATGTGTACAGTGAGGGGCCTGCCTTAAGGCCCATAGGGGGAGTTAATTAATATTCATATGGGGGCGGTGCTGAAGCGGGACAAGGGGAACTGACTGGCAGCAAGGCCTTGAGCAGGCCTATGGAATTATTTCATAGGCAATGTCAGACCCTGAGTAATTAAAAGGGCAGCACAGGCCCCAAGTAATTAAAGGGGTGATTTAGGCCCAAGAACTTGAAGGGGCAGCAAGAGTCTGAGAAATTATAAGGGAGCAACAAAGCCCAATGTTTTAAGGGACAATTCAGGGTTCAAGCACTTAAAGGGGTAGCAAGGCCCACAGTGCTTAAAGAGGCACAGCCACCAAAAGGCCCTAGCATATACAGAGGGGCAACACTTCTGGCCAGCAGTAGGCCACAGTAGATAGAGGGGCCCAGTGGTAAGGAGGGCAAAGAAGGCTCAGGGGACAGAAGGGCATTTATCCTGAGGTTTTCCAGGGGTAGCCAGGGCCTAGTACACAGAAGAAACCCGCAAGTGCAGTACTTTTGTCAAGGGTCAGTAAAAGAAGGGTGCTTAGTACACAACTGTCATCTAGTGACTGTCATCTACTGAAAATGTGTATTGACTAGTATCTGAACTGTTGTGTTGATTGCAAAGTACCAAGACTGTATTGTTACTGGGATTCTAGATATTCATCCCTGCAACAAGCAATTGCCCTAGACTTTGGTGATTTGCCCCTGTTCCTGGCAAATTGCCCCTGCAATGAACAATTGCCCCAGAAATCTGGTGATTTGCCCTCATTCCTGGCAAATTGCCCCAGCAACAAACAAATACCTTGGTGCAGAGAAAAGTATATTTTCCAGCTTTAGTATTGCCAATTTATGTGTATGGATTCAATCTTCTGCCACATTACCACTGGTGGGGTTGTTCACAGCTGATTCTTCACCGAAGCAGTCTCCAGTCAGTGAAGAACTTCAGAGCAACACTCCTCCCTGTCGTTTGCTGCTGGCCAAACCTGACATAACTCTGTGTAACTCATGACTGCCGGCTCTTGGTCTTCTGGTGGTTTGGTCAGCCTGGAAGCGGAACATCCTGGAGGAAGCCTTGTCTGTCACTTCCAGCCATTTGCCGATAGCCGAGTCCATCGTGGTCAGTGTGTATTCGCGTCTGCCGGTTTGTTTGATACGGTACTATACATTAGCAGATCTACTCCTGAGGCAGCATGTAGAGACCTACAACAAGAATTTATTCAACTGCAACTACAGCTATTGAACCAAAAACTTCTTTTAAATGCAAAGAAAACAGAGACAATGCTCTTTTCACCCTCTGTATGTGCACTTAACCATGTCTCCCAAAGTTCCTTACCTCACATCACCACACTTTTAGGCAAACCACTAGAATATGTTACCAAGTTCAAATACCTGGGGTCTGGATAGACTACAGACTTTCCTTTAATGATCATATTGAAGAACTAATAAAGAAACTTAGGCAGAGGCTTGGCCTCTTCTACAGAATCAAACACCTACTCACATGGTACACCAAGAAGAGACTGGTCCAAACCATCCTTCTTCCCTTTACTGGACTATGCAGACTTCATCTACAGCTAAGGTCTGCCTAGTCACTGGTCAAACTCGAAACAATCTATCATACAGCTATAAGGTTTATCACTGGCCTACCTTACTCAACATATCACTGCTCTCTTTACGCTGTGGTAGGATGGCCATCACTCAATTATTGTTTGTTTATTAAGGATTAACCATTGAGCATCATCTCATTCACAACAGTGACCTTATTGCAAGTACAAAGTTACAAGTTACAATTTACAAATTTAAATAACATATAACAGTTTCATCAACAATACATCAAAGACATTCACAGACATGGTCAAATGAGGACAAATACCCTTTTAACATAGACACAGAAGGTGATAGAATATCTGACCTACGAAATTCATGTGGAAGTTTATTCCAAAACAAAGAAACAAATTGGCTAAAAAATGGAGAGAACGTTTAGTTTTAGTAATTGGTTCAGATAGTTCTCACACAGAAGCATTTCTCAATGACTGATTAATAGATCTAAATGATAATTTATTATACAAATAATCAGGAACAAGACCTAAAACCACATTTATATGCAAATACATATCTATGATTATCTCTTCTTTGTTTTAATGATAACCAACCCAATAATTTATACAAAACACAATGATGAACATCCATATAGAAGACAGAGAAATGCAGCACTCTGGACCCTCAGAGCCATCATTAAGAATCTGCCTCAATACATCCTAGATTGTCTTCCACTGTCTATGGTAGGCAAGTACACCCTGAGTAGTGCCTCGTATAGCTCCCTTACTCTACATAAGGTCAATTTGCGCTTTGGTAGGTCATTCTTAAGTTACGAACTACCCTTACTCTGGAACAAGCTGCAAAAGACTTTGAAACTTGTTCCCCCATCAATCTATCAGCATTCAGATCACTTTATGATCATTCCTTTAAGGAATCCTGTAACTGTTTCTCATGAATTTTACCTTAAACTTTAGAGTCAGTTCCCCCTGAATTTTGCCATATCTATAGCATTGGCCTTCTCTTAGGTACTCCTGCCCTGATATGCGTCCACTCTGCTAACTCCCTCCCCCTACTGAAATCTTCCCTCTGTTTTCCCACCTTATCTAACACTTATGGATCTTGACAGGTTCTTGTATACTGTGTATATTTTGTATAATTTGTATAATTTAAATAGGTCCTTATGTCTTGACATTTGACAGTCTTATATGTTCCTTATATTGCACATTGCCATGTACTCTTTGTAACCTTGTGTCATGGTATTGCCGTAATCTTTGTATATGTAATCCATTTGTATGCTCTGCTTATGTATGTAACCCTTTTTTTTTATGTTGTTAAGTACCCCCAGGTACATCTTGAAAATGAGCTTTGCTGAATGGTGTTCACCTGGTTGAATAAAGATGTTGATTGATTGATTGATTGATTGTTGTTTTTCTGGTCCTGGAAATTACAGGATTTTGATCTTTGTCCTACGTCCTACTCTTCCTGCTTGTCTCATCCTGCTTGTACCATTTTGTCTTCTAGGATCCACCTTGTTCTTGGTGATCCTCTTGTGGATCCTTCGCCAAAGAAGCTTCAACGTGTCTTCATACTTGGCAGCCCTGGTCAAGGGTTGGTGTTGGGGAAATTGCAGATAGTCTTCATCCTTGGCAATCCTTACATGTGTATTCAACACCAAGAACTTGTTCCTTCATTCTTGGCAGCCCTGGTTGAGGGTTTGTGCTGGGGAAACTTCAGCAAGTCTTTGTTTCTTCATCCTTGGCAGCTCTGGTTGAGGGTTTGTGCTGGTGAAATTGCAGCAAATCTTCATCCTTTGCAATCCTTTCAAGTGGATTCAATGCCAAGTCATTGTTTCTTTATCCTTGGCAGCCCTGGTCGAGGGTTTGTGCCAGGGAAGAGTTCAACAGATGTCAGTTCTTTTGTGTAAAATTATTTCAGCAACCTTAGAGAGTAGGTTGGTGCAAGAATCAGGGTCTATTTAAAAATATCTCATATCCCCTCCAACCTCTCCTAGGTTTTCACAAAGGTATAGCTTTGTACCAAGTAGGAATCCTGCTTTCTCTTTTGTTCATTGCTTTCTTTGCACATTAGCTGTGTGCACACAGATGGCAGGAAAAAGTTGGACTTCCTTTAACACCAATAGACTTTTAGAAGTGGTTATTCCACTCAGCCCCTGAGGGTCTGCAACTGTTTCATTTTTCTAATAGAGTAATAGTCATTTACTGCAGTGATTGTTCACTAATATTCTAGAGTAATAGCTATTCTGGAATTGTTTACCAAATTGTTTAGTGTAAGCATAGTATAGGGCTTGACAGATAGTGGCCTTAGGTCAAGGTGCACCTCTTAGGGACATTATAAAATGTTTACATACCATTTATGTTTGGTTTTGGTTCCCCCCTAACCTTGTGACTGTGTCTATCTTTCCCTGTGGTGTGACTAAAGCCCATCTCAGGCATCAAACTTATAGATTGTCTCCTGCCTCTCCTTACTGGGTGCCTCCATCCATCCACCACATTCAAACCACACCGTTGTCTTGCCATCCCACCTTCTTGAGGCGATGCTGGGGGTGCAGCTGAGATAGATGATCTTCGTGGTCAGCTCTCAGTTAGTTCACCACGCATGCGATCTGCCCTCATTCCAGACTGTTGTAGTGAAGCTTTCTCCCATGGAGAATCTCTTTAAAGGCACTGCAAATACCACAAACCCTAAATGTGTGCATATCTCACAGCAGTCTCTGCCAACTGACAGTTTACTTTCAGTTTAACCGTTCTGGACTGACAAGAAGATTAAAGAAAAAAAAGTTCTCCCTTTTTTTCCATTTCATTGAAAACCATTGATAAATTGTTTATTGATCAGTTTACAAGTGTAATGGTTAGGTTTATGTATTATCTTGTAAAGGTTTACCTGTAGTGAGGAGTCACTGGTTAAATGGTAGAAATCTGATACATTTTAGAGAGGAAGACCATTTATGAATGATTGGAAAATATTTTCATTGAAAGATTGTTATGGTGTCTGATTGGCCAGTGCAAGCCCTATATATTGTGCTACAGAGATTTGTTTTCCTCTCTTTTTGCTTGGCCTCCTAGGTGGTAAGACTGTGATGTATGTTGCTTTGTCATGCGGCAGCATTATACATTAACAATGTTGCACATAATAACATTTCTGCTGAGAAAACAAATCATTGAGTACAATCACCTGTGCACTTCATAACAACCCAAACTGTCTTTGATTCCACTAATGAGTGAGGTAGTCATGCAAGACATGTCTTCTGAGATGTCACAGCAATTGAAGAGGAGGACATCTACTGTACATGATTCTTCCAATTTAAGAAGCCATAAGTGATCTACTTTGCTTGATGATACCAGATCACCTCCAGTGACAAAAACAATTGGTGTATCAGCAATGATATCATTTGAAAACAGTACTGAAGATAATTGCTATGCTAATTCTGTGATGCAGGGGTTCCTACCTATGCTTGAATTTGTTGCCACTATAACCACTTTAAAACCAACTGTTCTGACAGAGTCACTGAAGCAAGTTGTATTAGTCAAAGGCAAAGCAATACTTTGCAGTCAATGATGCCACTACATTGAGCTATGGCATTTTAGGACTAGCATAGCACATTTCTTGACAATGTTCAGCAAGATGTAACAGAGTTTATGGTGGCAATCATCACCTGATTGCAACAAGATAGAATTCCAGTAAGGTGGTACTTCACACAGAAATATGTGAGCTGGTATGTTTGTCTTTCCTTTGGAAATGTTGGTGGAGAAACAGCTGATTTCTCTACATAGGTCACATGAATCATTCGTCAAATTCACACAGTTGTTTGCCAATGCTAAATCTGGCTGGGTGTGCTCAAGGTGTGGCAGGAACAGTATCTGATCACAGAGAGTGACCCATTCTTCAAATTACCTCATGCTAATTGTACAGTGCACTATGGGACAAAAAGCACTTAAAATCTCCTTATTTTTGCTTTAATTGACCCCTGAATTAATAATCTGTCCCTTAATTTAAAATTAAGGGTGCCTTAAAATAAGTTTGTAAAATCCCAAACCCCTTAATTATCCTTAATTACTTTAACAGAATATACTCAATTAAAATTGAGGGACAAATCAATGACATCTATGGGTGCTTAATTTAAACTAATCAGAAGATTAAGAATAAAAAATCTGCCAAATTAAAATTCCCTGGGAAAACCCGTTGCTTTTAAGCAGAACTTGGCAACTGTGGATTGGAATCAACTTGATCTGTTTAATATCAGGCTCTTGATGTGTTTCTAAAAAAGTACTTTAAATCTTTCTATACCTGTGTGACATTAACTAAAAATATGATTTGTTGTATTAAAAATAGGGCTGGGTGAAATTAGTAAATTCAAATTTTGCTGAATATTTTGTAAACTTATACAAAATTTCATGAGCATTTGCAAACTTTTCTGAAATTCTTTAATTGGTCAAAACTCGGTCAGTATTATAACTAGAGATCTGAAATTTGGCATGCATATTGGTTGGATGTGGCCATAACAGATGTAGACTTTTATGACATTTGGATGAGGGGTCTGGAAGTTATAATGTCTCAAAGTCTGGCAATTTGTTATTCATGTGAAAATGTCTGAAAAATATTTCTATACATACAACTTAGCCACCATAGAAGCTAGTTAACTGAAAAGTTATATGCATGATAAAGAGGTAATTGGTTTCGTAAATTGTAAGTTACAGGAGTTCAGGATTTCACAGATTAATCATTTGTTAAATTGTGTGAACATTTTCAAAATAATTAGATGTTTATAACTCCTCTGCTATTACAATACACACTCAAAACTGGCCATTATCATCATGGCCCTACAATACCCCTCCAACAGTGCTGTGACAGTGATGCCCGGCATCATGCTCCATCATGACTAAAGATATCCAGATTCTTCTGTCACAAAGGCCTAAGTTGCAACTAGCTGTAATGCTTGTGGCTTGGCATCACTTGGTGCTATTATTTTCAAATAGCAAAAATATACATTGTTATTTACAGGGTTTTTAAAGAGTCAGCAGGTGGCATTGTACAGAAGCAATGCTGCACATGCATGTGCTTCCACAAGTTATTATGTCAGTGAGCTATAGCAGTTATCTGGCATATTCTAATGACTTGGGCTAGTGCACAGCGATGTCCAAGACTATTCTTCATGGTTCATCACTCTAGACAGTGAGCTGGCACTTGGCACCACCATATTTTTATTATGGAGCCTCCCACTATAGTTTTACTATGGAACCTCCTATGAATGCTACCTCATTGCCACATTACCCAGTCATTACCTTCCTCTAAAATGGTAACTCAAGTGTATGAGTGGGTAAAATGTATGGACATGGCTTTGACAAAAATATCACAACTTTCCACAATTTTACAGAAGTGGATGAAATTCAACTTTTATTACTGATGTTATTTTGGAATTTTTGGTTGCTTATAACTTGGCCAGCCTTTGAGCAAGATATTAGAGAGTTGAGACACATTGACTCTTTTTTTCCATATTGGTTTTTCTCCTAGCCAGCATCTTGTCTCTCAGCAATATACCCTGTTCAAAGGGATATATCCTGATCAGGCTGAACCCAGCCATCATTCAGTTGGCTGCTGGGTTTTTCTCCAAACATTTTTACCTCCCATCTCCCCTGGTGTGGGCAATGCCTCTGTTAACCTTGCACAGCCACAGCTTAGCCAGTAGCAGGAGGAAGCTCCCTTATTCAGCTGAAGGGGTTGCTGTGTTGCTGGAACCCATTGCCAACCCTCCCCATTGAGATGAACTGCTGAGTGGCAGCTGTCTTGGCCATGGCCTGTCTCCCAGTGTGACTTCCCAGGATCGCTTCTGAACCCAGGTCATCAGCATGGCAACAAAATGCTCTGCTGCTGGGCAATGCAGGTGGCATCAAAGCCTAATATCATGGGTCAGTAAGCCTAACAAAACTGGTGATTTTCTGTTCTCCAGTTTTAAAGTTATGGGGCTTAACAGTTTGCAGTTTACATAATTGTAAGATGTAATTTTCAGATTTCCAGAAGTTTTGAAGCTTCTAATTTGGTCATCTTTGAGGATGGAGACCTGAAACTTGGAACACTTCTGTATGGACTTTGGTAACATCATCATACCAAAATAGATGCAATTTGGAGAAGTACTTGTAGTTTACATAATTGTGAAATGTACTTTCAACATTTCTGAACATTTGGAGGCTTATAACTCAGTCACCTTTAAGAATATAAATCTGAAACTTGGTATACTTTTGTACGGACCTTAATAAAGCCATCATACAAGATTTGGTGCAATGTAGACAAATACTTTTTAAATTAGATGGAAATAACTGAAATCACAATTTTGGTGACATTTCATGAAAGTTTTATAGAACTTTTGTATAATTTCATAGAAGTGAAATAGGAATTTTGCCAGCATTTCAATGGCAGAATATAAATTTCACCCAGCCCCATTTAATAAGGTAACACGTCAAAAGGGTGACTGAATAACAGTGACCCATCAGAAGGGTGACAGAACAACAGTGGTGACACATTTGGGCAACCTGGGTTTTCCCCCATCCCTGAGTTGTGTCCCCCTGGAGTAGGAATCTATCATAAGGGGGTGTGGGGGCAAGGGGGGTGTGGGGGGGCAAAGCCCTCTTCCTGAAAACACTATCATAAAAGTTGTCACCCTGGGGGTTCGGTGCCTTTCTGATGGGTCGCCATTATTCATTAGCCCTTATGACATGGAACCTTTAGTAATGATAGGGTAAACTCCAGAATCTAGCAAAAATTAAGATAAATGGATAAAGCATGGCAAGTTAAAGGCAATTTTTTTTTGATAAAAAGGCAAGATACAGTACTTTTGAAAATGTTGAATGTTCTGGAAAAATATTAATAGTTTATTAACGCCAAGATACTAGAGCATTGCAGAATATGAAATTCTGCCAGTGGAGTTACCACAGAATTACCATTCCAATTCATCAAAATTTCATAGACTTTGCATGAAAAGTCCACTGAATTTTACCAAATTATGAATTTCAATTATTTTCATCTACGTATTTAGATATACATGCAAATGTTGCCAAATGTATCAGGAATACAGGTACTGAAGGCATGCATAAGTGTACAAACATTCAGAGTCCTAGATTGAAAGGGAGCTGAGTTATGGGTGGCCACATAATTAATCAAAATTTAGTTTTCAGTTTTATTTCATCTAAATTTTAAATTTCTTATACAAATTTCTCCATAGTTTCAGGATTTAGAGAAATGAGCAACATAACTATGTGATCCATGATTTTAGCCTCAAGCATTAAAGAGGGCAAACATTTTGAAAAAATGAACATTTTAGTTTAGTATAGATTTGAAAGTATTCATTGAAATGATATAAATTGTTGAGACTATATGGTCAATTATTACATTATATATATGCACACTGTTTTAGATTTCTAGCTCCAAACATGCTTGGGTTATATGCAGATAACAATTTTCAGGAAAGTTTCCTCAAAAAATAAAATGAGACATTTAAGCCCTATCATTTTAAGACAATGTGTCCTAATGTCATGATTTATTTATTTATTTATTTATTTATTAGCTTTTGGTAACCGGGTCAGTGCGCTAGGCAACAGACCTGCCTATTTTCAGGCACGACCCGGGAGAGCACAGGACATTGGTTACAATATGCAGAAATGCACAGACATAATATAGGTGTACAGGAGCAAAACAAGATATACATTGGGTAGCACAGTAATAGCTACATAAGGGTACATTTTAGGCATAGATCATAATAAGGATGTAAAATAAAGCAATTAGGGTAACCATAAGACAGCTGAGGACAGTAAAGACATCAAGGTTCATAGCCACCTAGACAAGCATATTGCATGGGAGAACATTAGTGTAGTACTCAGGGACAGACCCGGCAGCCTGCAGTGGGACAAAGCAAATTAAGAGCATTTGCATTGGCCAGAGGCTAGAAGGTGGGTGAACAGCGAGTTTTGAATTTCGATGGGAGGCTGAAGTTTTCACCATAAGGGGAGTGAGTTCCAGAATTTGGGAGCAAAATGGGCAAATGCCTGTTCACCCATTTTGTCATGCAAGGTCTAGTGGAGAGCATGGGGACAGAGGAAGACCTGAGGTGCAGGGTGTGTGAGGCAGGAGTCAGGAGGTTGGCAAGATAGACAGGGCAGGAGGTCTAGACAGGGAGTTGATAAAAGCAGCCCAGGAGTAGGCTCGAATATCCTTGGTGACAGACAATTTAAGCCAGCGTAGGGAGACAATGATGGGTAAGACGTGGGGCAGTTAAGGCAAATCCATACATGTTGTTGTAGACAGTGTCCCATTTGTGAGTGTAGCAGAGTTTGCAGCAAAGAGGAGGGGCAGAGCATATTGGAGCTGGGGTAAGAGAATACCTCTCACAACAGAAAGTCTAGCGGAAGGAGTGAGGGAGTGGCGCACGTGATAAGCTCCGCCAATTTTAGCATTGACGGCATGGCACACCATATTGACATGTTGAGACAGGTCAAGTGTGTGGAATCCAAAGTGATCCCAAGGTACTTGAAGGACTCAGTGTTTAAGATGAGGGAGCCATCAAGGCATTGAACCCAGAGCCTGTTCGCAGGGGCAGACAGTTTCTTAGAGGATCTGAATAGCATAGCACAGGTTTTTTCTAGGTTCAGGACTTGGTGGTTGCTAGAGAGCCAGGTCTGCAGGAATTGGAAGTCATTAGTGAGAGTGGAGTTGATGGCAGCAACCGATTTTGACCCAGAGTAGAGAACAAGGTCATTCCATGCATATAAGAGTGCAGCTATGCCGGAACATGGTGGCAATATCATTTAGGAAGAGGGAGAAGAGTAGAGATCCAAGAGTGGATCCCTGGGGAACTCCATGGGAGATGTTTAGGGGAGGAAAGGCCTGAGAAACCTACTGCCTGAGTCCGATTGTCAAGATAGCTATGGAACCAGGAGAGGGCTTGGTCAGATGCTCCAATGGATTGGAGTTTCTTTAGCATGAGAGGATGGTGTACCATGTCGAAGGCTTTAGACAGGTTGATAAAGATGGCCCCAGTGAGTAGGCCACAGTCCATATTATTTCTATTGTCATTTGTAAGTTGTGTAAGTGCAGACGTGGTACTGTGACCGGGCCGGAAACCATGTTGGCATGAGGTTTGAAGATTAAACATGTCAAGGTGAGCAGCAAGCTGGAGGTGGACTATTTTTTCAAGCAGCTTACTGAGAGTGGGCAGAAGAGATATAGGGCGGTAGTTGGACATGAGTTTGACATCGCCCTTTTTGTGTATAGGTATGGTTCTGGCAGTTTTCCAGGTGGATGGGACAGTAGACATATGAATCAAGAAGTTAAAAAGCCAGGTGATAGTTCTGGTCAGCCAAGGTGCATACTGCTTAAGTATGCAAGGATGGATGCTCTCAGGTCCTTGACCCCAGCGTGCGGAAGGGAGTTAAGTAGCTTACGAACTTCAAGGTATGTGGTTGGAGCCAGAATGAAAGGGAGGGTGGGAGGGTGAGGGAGGAGAAGAGGGACAGTCAGGTTGTGGGCTAGTTAGAGTAGCGACTGGTGGAGAAGAAAAAAGGGCATTGAAGGCATTGGCAATGGTGTCATGGTTGGTGCAGTGAACACCTTGAATGTTCATGTCAGCTGGATTCTGTTGCTTGTCATTGCCGAGAATGTCCTTAATGTTGGACCAGTACCTGCGTGGATTTGTAGAGGATGTTATTAGTAGGTTCCTATAGTAGGTGCTTTTGGCAATACGAATTTGTCTTTTGCAGTTGTTACGTAATGCACGATAGTCTTCAAAGTCTGCACGGAGGTGGGAGATCTTCCACCTGGACCAAAGTTTGTCCCTAGATTTGAGAAGTTGAAGCAGGGGGCTTGTTAGCCACTTGGTTACTTTCCTGCCATCCTACGGTGGTGACCGGGATGTGAAGGTTTTGAAGAGAGAGGAGGACGGAGTTGAAATATTCTGTGGCTATGTTAATGTCCTCTGTTTGGTAGAGAGGGGACCAGTCAACCTGGTTAAGGTCAGTTAAGAAGTCCTCATGACTTAGGCAGGAGAGATTAGGAAAGGTTACAGTTTTAGCAGGGAGGGGGGAGGAATGACAGTGTTCCAGACACAGTAGATGGGATAGTGGTCACTAATTGTGTCAGGTAGCACACCGGCTGAGGCAACATATTCCGTCCTGTTAGTAAGTATCCAGTCAAGGAGGGTGGCACAGTTGCCCCCACGTGAGACCCTTGTGGGTTCATGTATGAGCTGGGATAGATTTGCCTTGCTAGCTAAGGAGGATAGGTTAGCTGAGTTTTTCTTGGACCAGTCAAGGTTAAAACCACCAAGGCAGATAATGTCATTCTTACCTGTAACTGTAGGCAGAAACCCTAGGAGTTCAGTGATGCCATGTGTAGCATTTTTTGGGGAGATATAAGTACAAAAAATATGGAGTTTCTTTACACCCCCAAGAAACAGTAGGGAGTGCAGGATTTCACAGTTTGGTAGGAGGGGATCCTGCAGAAGGGTAATGTTTAGGTGAGTTTTGAAGTAGAGGGCAAGGCCAACTCCCCCCTTTTAGTGCCAGGATGGTCGATATGAAGCATGATGTATCCAGGAAAGTGGCACTGAGAGTCAGGCACTGTGGGCTTAAGCCAGGTTTCTGTGATGGCGAGGACGTCCGGGACATTAGTATAGATCCAAGCCTGGAGGTCAGGGAGGTTGGTCATAAGGCTCCTAGCATTCAGGTGGGCGAAAGTTAGTCCATCGGTTTTAGGGAGAGTGGTGGCCGGGGGGGGCAAGGTTTTGACAGGACGCAGAGATGGACCAGGGTTGATCTCAATGTCACCGGATAGTATAAGAGATAGGGTTAGTAACTATAGCGGGGTGATGAGGTACGCCCTGATAGACATGCAGGGTGGCGGCTTCAGATGAAGGTGAAGGTATCTGACTATTGGGCTAATACACTTGCTGATGAGAGCAGAGGGGGTAGAGGTAGTGGAGTGGCAGTAGCAAGCATGTTGGAGTAGTAGAAGTCAAACTGAGTATAAGTATTGGCAGAAGCTGTTGATGTGTTCAAGCAGTAAAGCTCAAAGAGGATAGGAAGGCAAAGTATTCCCATGAGGAGCGCTAGGAGGGGAGGAGGGGACATTTTTGACTAGAGAAAGGAGTGAGGTAGAGAGGAAAGAGACATCAGAGGGCTCCTTTAATATAAATCACCAAGTGAAAACAGCTACTAGAGAGCAGTAAAATGTGACAAGTGAGGTATTGGGAGCAAATTGCTCAAACTTAATCAGGCTCCCTCTAGTGGCAAAACAATATAAGGAGCTAATGGAGAAAAAAAATGATAGTTGGCAACACCATTAGAATTCCTATCAACAAGTCACCATGTCACACTTCAGATCTCTAGCTCAATAGAAGGCCGAGTTATTACCAAATTCTTAAATTTCAAAAATTAGTGTACCAAATTTCAGAGTCCTAGGTTGAAAGGGGGTGAGTTGTGGGTGGCTAAACATTTAAATACAAATTAATGTTCTTGTCATATAATTTAAAAACAAATTGTATCCAAATGTCCACACAGTGTCAGGATTTAGAGGAATGTTCAACATGGGTATGTGCACCATGTTTTAAGTATCAAGCATTAAAGGGTACTGTGCTATAGGTAGCCAAACATTTTGCCAACATTTCAGTTTTAGTTATTTCAATATAATATTGAAATTCATCCAACTCTTACACAATTTTGCAGGTATAAAGGATATAACTACAGATGTACCTAGTTTTAGATTTCTAGCTCCAATGATCTCTGACTTACATGCAGATAACAATTTTCATGAAATTTCCTACAAAAAATAAAATGTCAGATTTTGAGCATTTATAATTTTGAGCCGGTATAGCTTAAGATCAATATATTTAGCACACAGTTAAGGCATCTATTAGCAAGTAATTGTGCCAAATTGCAGATCTCTAGCTATAGCTGAGATATTACCAAATTAATAAATCTCTAAAATTCAGCAAAATTCCAATGAAATTCTGTGAATTTCACAGCATTCCATCACACTTTTGCTAATTTGGAATTTTCTCATTCCACACAGCTACACAAGTGACCATCGTGAGTTGCAGTCTATTGTAATAAATGGTAAGACAATTAGAAGACAGTATAGCTATTGCTAATCTGCTGAATATTTTTTCCAGTTTGAGAAAAGAAATGAAAGATTTCACTACTCCTGGTGGGCAAAAGGAAAAGGATGAAGTTTATGAGAGTCTAGGACAGTTACATTTTTTATGTAATGTCTGTTCTTGAGTTATTAGAAAAAGTGGATGCTATAAAAGGACCAGGTTTTGATGAGGTCAGTGCTAAATATCTTAGGTTAGCTGTGAAAGAACTAGCAAGGCCCATAACCAAGTTGTACAACTTTCTGTTTACTGCCAGAAGGTACCTGAGGTTTGAAAGACAGTGTTGGTAGTGCTGTTGCACAAGGGAGGAGCAGTGGACCAACTGGAAAATTATAGGCCAAATTCCTTCTTGTCACTGCTGGGTAAACTTCAGGAAAAAATTGTGCATGATCAGTTACTTGCCTATTTTCTTAGTATAACCTCCTGATGGCTGCTCGTCACGGCTTCAGGAGGGACTGTAGCACCACAATGGTCTTGATCAGATTCACAAATGATCTGCACATTGATATGGAGCTTTGTTTGCACACTGGTGCAATCCTTGTGGACCCAACATAGCCTTCAGTTTAGTGGACCAATGCAGCCTGGTCTAGGGCTTCAAGTCCTGAATTAGTTCTCTAGCTACTTATCAGGACCCCAACAAATGGTAAAAATAAATGGAGTTAAATCTAATGCAAGTGCCATTTGTCATGTAGTATCACTGGGGTCCACGTTGGGAACCCATTCTGTTTTCCTCGTTTTGTTCTATATAGATGATATGGTAATCTAAGTCACAGATAAGAATATTGAATCACTGAATAAAACTCTTGAGAGTGAATTAAACAAAGTGACGTATTGCGTTCAGGTTAGTAGATTGGTGTTAAATAAAAAGACAGCAAAGGAAATGCTCTTTGGTAGTTCACATAAGATAACAAGTAGTTTAAGACATTTTAAGATTTCCTTGAATGATGGGGAATGCATTGAGATAGTAAATGATTTTAAATATTTGGGGTCGGTACTTGATTACTTTCAAAGCTCATGTCAATTCCGCTCAAACCCATATTCATAAAAGATTAGGTGCTTTGTGTAGAATTCAGGATTTATTGACAGACCACATAATAAAAGTGATAGCACAAAGCTGTCCCCTACCAATGCTGTATTATGGGAACTTAATATGGGGTAACACCTGAGCTAAAATTTTGAATAGGCAAAAAATAATTTAACAGTCAATTCGTAGGTTTGCCCTATGTGCTAAAAAATTCTGAACACCATTCTCCCTTATATGGAAATTGAATTGACTGTTGATAGAGAAGATGGATATTTATAGCGCTGGCATGGTCATTCACTGTTTATACGTAATGCTGCAGGGCACCTTAAATGGTATTATTAATCTTAAAATGGCTCTTTTTTTATCATGTAAAATGTTATTGTTTACATAAGTAATAACACACATACTATCCGATTTCGGATAGACCTCTTGGATTCATACTAATACATAGTAACTCTTATATTTCTCATCTTTTCTAACCAATATGTTTACAACAACCATTTTAACTTTAAACTGCAATCTATTTTATTTCCTGCGGGTGTGCACTTAAGATCGGGCAATGATAGTACTTTGTTTAATTCACTATTTAGGTAAAGCATCAATCAGAGATCCATGGTTTACATACTACCAAACATTTGGAACAAGTTACCTGCAGATTTAAAGAAGAAAAGGCCCCCGGTCCATTTAAATCTATGTTGAAACATAATTTACTCATTATCACAAGTTGTAAATGTCCTATATATCTTGCTTTGCCTGGTCACCACTTCTGAAGTTTCATGATAATATCATATTGTTTCTATTTGTATAGTTTGAACATGGTAATACTGTAGTTTTATGTATCATTTCTATTTGTTTTATTCTTACTTGTTTTAAAGTTTAGATATAATTTTTGTTTACATAAGTTTATTGTTTACTATTGTTGGTAGGAAGAAATAGGCTGTTGGTTAACTAGGATCTGCGGCCTATCCTGTAGGTAGGGAAATGGGCAGACTAGATGGGCCTAGCGGTCCTTATTTGCCGTCAAAGTCTATGTTTCTATGTTTCTATGTTTGTATGTTTGTATTTAACGTCTTGCCAGGACTATACCTGTAAAAGGGCCATGTGACCCAGTGCACCTTCCTGATAACCAGATTTAATTTTTGTCATATTGGTCCTCATAAGAACAGATCCAGAAGCAAATGGTTTGATACCTTTTATTGGACCAACCTAGATGTTACGGAAAGAACAAAGTGCTTAAGCTTTTGGACTAATGAAGTCCTTCCTCAGAAGCTTATGACAGTTATTTAGAAACTCACATACTATTAACACCCAGATCTTACATAAAAAAACAAAACAAATTCTCACTGGTTTAAAATACTCATTTAACCATCACTGATGTTAGAAACAGTTGAACCAGACCTCACCAGTTTGCTATTAACTGAGATACCTTCAAGGACAAATGTCATCTGAATAAGATAACAACCTTCCAAGCAGAAAGCTCAGCTTTCATAAATTCTGAATGTCTCAGTATGTGCAGTGAATACAGTCTTAATGAACCGTTGGATTCAATTCTCACTTAAGTACATGTTAAAATGTGATATTATTGCATGTTAAAAACAAACAATACTAAATAACTGAAAGTTGCAATATATTGCATTAAGAGGGTTTAATGTGAGCAACTATTTCACACCGCTATACAGTTTAAAACATATCTGGAGAAATTTTTCCAACTATACACTCAACCAGTTATTATATTCCCTAAAAATTAAAACATTCAGTGTTGTAACAAGATTTTATACAAGGTAATATCAATTGTCAGTATAAGTGCCAAATTAAAAAAACAAACTTGTCAAGGACCCCCAAGTAAATGAGACCATGCATGCTGATATGTTCAGATTTCAATAATGTCTCAGTATATAATCAAACTACTATATGTACAGAGACAGTCTAAGGACTCTGAATAAAAACTCAATGGAATTAAACCCTACTGCCCCGTAGCAGATAACTAGTTAGAAGAAAGTGTTTATTTACTATATATGCGAGCTGAGTCCTAACACATCATCATTTACACCAATCACTACAGTATTTGGGCTGGCAGTATAGCCTAGAGGTTAGAGGAATGAGGTTGAATGAGCTTAGTACATCCAGCAGACTAGACCTGAGTCTGATTCTCACAACCTCCACTTGCATACTGTGTGACTCTAAGCAAGTCACTTAACCGCCCAGTGCTCCCAGGTCACCCCTGAAAACAGGCACTTGTGCCTAGTGGGCCTTACCCAGTTACCAAAGACTAAAATAAAAAAAAATAAAATAAATAAATTTACCCAATGGATTTTAACCTTTCATTATAGTGCTGTATTCCGGTCAGTTTGCACAGCGTACTTTAATGTGGTGCTGACTAGTCTCAAATTGCGCTACTCTGCTATGTGCGTTTCATGGTTGTTTTTTTGCTGCTCTCCAGATGTCACCACCTTTGTTCTTGTTGTCCCCACCCCCTTCATTAGCAAGCCCATTTTCCCGGCCTGACCATTCCTAGCCTTTTGTCTCCTAGCCTGTCCCCTTAATCCCCTGCCGCTCCCTTAACTAATTACTGCTTTTCCTTCATTCCTTTATTAGGCACAGCAACCAAGGACTGCAAAGAGGACCACCCATTCCCCCCCCCGCAGCTGCCAACTTCCCACCACCCCACCCCAGGTAACCTGCCACTACTTGCATGGCTGCTGCCCCACCCACCCCTCACGGGTGAGCATTTGTTTTATAGGCAGGCTCAGCCACGTGACCACCATTGCCAATTTCTATCTCCCCAAACTCCCCTAAGCAAGTTATACCGATAACCATTAGGGGGCACTGTGCTATCTTATCCCCTAACTCTAAACAGAAGCATAGTTGCCCTGCCCTTAGCCATCCCTCCTGCTTATCCTACCTATTAGCTGCCCTTTCAGTCTGTACCACTTATTTCCCCATCCCACCTGTGCTCCTTACCCTTTCATTATTTCCATTCCTTTATATCCTATCCCTCTTTTCCTTTGGCTTTCCTTTCCTCTTGTGAATTTTGAGCCCAGGTCTGTGGTGCCTAGTCTACTCTAAAGCCTGCACCTGAATCCACTATACCACTCAGCCTGTTACTCTTTTCATTTGCTACTATCCTACAACTCCTGTGCCCCCCAACACTCACATAATTGCTATATCCCTCCTATCCTATCATACCTGGTGGTGTTGCCTTCAATAAACCTACTAATTTAGGATCTCTTTCTTAGCCTAGTGCTCCCACCTGTTTCTGCAACTATCCCCTCTTTTGTACCAGTTCTCTAGTTTGACCTAGCAAGCCCCACTGTTACTCCTTGATTTATTCCATTAACTGTGCACAACTCTACTCACAGCAAAGGCTTCTAATTCCTTGATTTACTTCTGTAGCTGTGGTAAGGCTCACAGCTTCCACCAGAGCTCTGTAACTCAGGCCCCCCTCATTCTATTTGACCCTCACTCCTCCCCCCCATAGCCATGCACACTTTTTCCCTTATTACTCTCTGTCTCCTCCAATTGTATCTTTCTCCATTTTTCTCCTTGCTCTTCTACGCCCCCACCTTTCCAGATCCCTTTATGGTCTGCCTCCTGCCCAGACCACCACCCCTCCTCCTTCCTCCTCTCTTCTGCCTCCCTCAAACATCTTGCTTTTCCTTCTCCCACAGCCTGTCTTATACCTCCTCTCCACCTTGCCCCCTTAAAATCTCCTCCCTCTCCCCCACTCTCGATGTACCTCTCAGCTGTCCCTCCTCTTCTTGCTCCACTTCCCTCACCCACCCACTCTAGCTTATTTTCTTCCTGTTCTCTAAATCTTGAGGCCCTCCTTCACTGTATCTGCGTGTCCTCCCCCCCTCACCCAAGGCCCCCTAGAAAGTCTAAATATACCCCACAGTTTTCTCTCTAGCTACTCTTCTTGCTCCTCTGTGGTGACATTGAAATTAACCCTGGCCTTCCACATACCCAGACTCCTTCTGCACAGTCGGAGACCTTATGCATTTTTCACCTTAACGCTATGAGTCTCCTTCCCAAAATGGTCAACCTAGACATGTGGGTCACTACAACCTTTTCCACCAGGACTGAGGTCAGCAAGGTGGCGGAGTGGCAATCTAGGCCAGGAACAACCTCCCCTGCTCTATCTCCTTCAGTGACACTAAGCCCTTCTCCCATGAGCTGCTTACTGTCCTCCTTGCCCTTCCCTCCACACTCCCAGTCTACATAGCAGTACTTTACTGTCCTCTCAAAGCATCCCACAACTCTGCAGTCAAGTGCATCTCCACTATCTCCTCACACTCAAGAAATGGCAAACTCATCTTGCTTTGCGATTTTAATCAGGACTAGCTCTACCCCTCCACCAAACCCTCTATCATTAAAACTGAAGCATTAATCCTCTCCCAGTTGATCTCCAAGCCTGCTCATCTGAATCCCAAATCCTCTAAGCACTCCATTCTTGACTGTGTGCTCACCTGACACCCTCACCTAGTGTAGACTAGGCACCACAGACCTGGAGTACTGCGTGCAGTTCTGGAGACCCCATCTCCACAAAGACATAGACAGAGTGGAGGCTGTCTAGAGGAGGGCAACCAAAATGGTGCAGGGTCTACACCAGAAGACATACAAAGAAAGACTAAAGGAGTTTAATGTGTATACCCTTGAGGAAAGAAGGGAGAGAGGGGACATGATAGAAATGTTCAAGTACCTCAAGGGAATGAACAAAGTTCAAGAGGGTAGCATCTTTCAGAAAAAGAGATGTGCATGAACAAGGGGGCACAATTTGAAGACAGAGGGGGATGGCTCAGAGGTAATGTGAGGAAGTATTTTTTCACTGAGAGGGTTGTGGATGCATGGAACAGCCTCCCTGAGGAGGTTGTGGAGTCAAGAACAGTGGGGGAATTCAAGAATGCATGGGACAGACATAAGGCAGTCCTAGTGGGGGGTAGGAGGAAGTAAGCTGTTGGTTAACTAGGATCTGTAGCTTATCTATTAGGTAGGAAAATGGTCAGACTAGGTGGGCCAAGTGGTCCTTATCTGCCATCAAATTCTATGTTTCTATGTTTCTGTGTTTCACCTCATCTCTGCCACCGGTGTACTCTACGATGCCGTTAGCGACCACTGTATCACTTTTTGTGTATGTAAAACTTCAACCCCAAAATCAGCACCCAAATACTTCTGATCCCGCCCCTTCCGCCACCTGGACTCTAACTCCTTCCTGCAGGATTTATTTAATGCAGATTGGCTACCTATGTACTCAGCCCTAAATGTAGACACAGCTCTCCAAATGTTCTCTGACACCATTACCTGTGTCTGGAGCACTCATGACCCCTAAAAAGGGCAAGAGTAAAGTGTCACCACCTCTCTTGGATAATGCCAAACCTACTTTCCCTTTGTAAATCTCATGAAAAAAGCTGGGCGAAATTCAAGACCTCCCTCCTTCCTTCGGATTTCCAGATCTATAGCTCCCTCAGAAATGCCTGCACACAGGCCATCAGAAAGGCTAAATCTAGCTAATTTAAATCTCAGTTACAAGCTAGACCTGGCTCACCAGCTAATTTCTGGCAAGTCCTATGCAATCCTATAGATCCCTCCTCCTCCCAAGCCCCTCAAATACTAAATATCGAGGGTATGTAAGTATCCGTCTCAACTGCAATTCCTGAGGCCTTCAACAAATTCTGTACTACCTGTGCCCTTCCTGATAATCCCCCTCCCCTGACTTTCCCCCTTCTTCTACTGGGCCAGGGTTTCACATTTCCCACTATCTCCCCCCAAGAAGCTTACAAGGAACTAATGCCCCTAAACCTCATAAAATCCAGCTCAGATGGTCTCCACCCAAAACTTCTATGTATCTCTGCCCCTGCTAATGCAGCCACCCTCTCTCATCTCCTTAATATCTCCCTCCCAGCATTGTACCCTTGGCTTAGAAACTCACCAAAGTGCTCACCCTACACAAAGGTATTGACCCAATCTCACCCAGCAGCTACAGAGCTATATCTCTCCTTCCAGCTCTTGCAAAGCTCCAGGAGTCTCTTATCTACTCCAGGCTCCTGGAACACCTAACTGCCATGGACAGTCTCTCACCCTACCAATCTTGGTTCAAAAAACAGCATTCCACAGTTTCCTCCCTACTTCATGTAACTGACACAATCCAATCAGCCATAGACAAAGGCCTTGTCACGGCAGCCATCTTCTTGAATTTGGCTAAGGCCTTTCACTCTATCTCTCATACCCTTCTTGTCCAGAAACCTTACTCCACCTGGCTAGCTCCTGCTGCTACAAACTGGTTCAGCATGTATCTCCAACACAGACAACAATCTGTTCTTCTTGGAACCTCCCTCTCTCCCCCCATACTAGCTGGTGTCCCTCATGGGTCCACATTCGGTCCCATCCTTTTGTCATTATTCATTAATGACCTCAACTCTGTTTGTTCCCCCTCAAAAATACACATGTATGGATGACACCATTCTATTCTTTTTCAGTCTGTCTGTCGCAGATGTCACCCCCCCCCCCCCTTCAGCATGACTTCAACAAAGCATAGACTTGGTTCCATCAAAACCAACTAAAACTAAATTCCAAAAAGACAGTTTCTGTTCTTTGGCTTGAGGCAAAAAAGGTCCACAACTCCTAACCCCACTACCTTTACCACCTTTAAGATATCACCCCTCCAGTTAGTCAACTCGTTCAAATACCTAGGGGTCTGGCTGGATTGCAGCCTCAACATCTCTATACACATAGACTCCATTTGTTCCAAGCTATGCCCCACACTTGGAACCTTTGTCGGCACAAAGATTGCCTCCCAATGTCCACTTGGCGTGACTTAGTTCTAAAAACCAGTCTCCCTATTACAGACTATGCTGATATTGTCTATTGCTCTGCTCCTGCTACATCACTAACCAAACTGGATATCCTACTAAATTCTTTCTGCCATTTTTCCACCTCCTCACCCCTCTCACTCATCACTACACCCTCTACTCTACTCTTCTCTCTCCTTTATGCCCTTTCCACAAGGCGCCAGATGAATAGTCTCTCATTCATCTGCAAATTCTGGTTCAGGACTCTCCCTTCCTACCTTACATCCTGTCTTTCTCTAGTAAGCTCCTCTGAGTACTCACTTTACTCAAGGGATGCTTGAACATTCTCCCTTCCACTCCCTTGTACATGCTCAGGCCACGCGGCTTTCTCTTACCGCCTCCCTCATACGAACTTATGAGCATATGAAACTGCCGGCAGAAAAAGCCCCAAAGGTCTATCAAGTCTCCCCAATTGTGCAGCTGTTAGTTTCATATCACTACAGCTGCCCCACCCCCACCTAAACCACACTCTTCCTCCTCTTTTCTGGTCCTTTCCTCCTTTGTGTTTTTGTCTGCCCATGACTCTATCCCAACCCCACTTAAAGCTATCCACTGTCCTTTGAGCAATTAACTCCTTTGGCACTGTGTCCCAACCCAGCATCACTCTCTCTGTGAAGAGTGCCTCCTCATCTCCCTCCTAAACCATCCTCCTTCCAGCTTCAGACTGTGCCACCTAGTGACCCTTCCCCCCTTAAAGCAGAACAATCCTCCCTCCCTGACTTTATTTATGCCTTTCAAGTACTTAAAGGTCTCTATCATGTCCCTTCTTACCCTTCTGTCTTCCAGCGAGTACATGTTGAGCTCTTTCAGCCTTTCCTCATATGGCAACTCCACTAGTCTCATAATCATTTGTGTAGCCCTACGCTGCATCCCCTCCAGTAATCTCACATCCTTTTTTAAGTATGGGCACCAATACTGTACACAGTATTCCAAGTGTGGCCTCACTAGTGATCTATACAATGACAGGATGACCTCCCCTTTCCAAGGGTGAGCCCTCTGGCAATGCACCCTAGCATCCTATTTGCCTTTGCTGCAGCTCTCCTACACTGTGCAGATACCTTCATGCCCTTTGTGACTATTACCCCCTGGTCTCTTGCCTTCTCTGAAGCCATTACCTGCATTTCCTCCAGCCAGTAGCTGTTCTTGGGATTTCTGGCTCCAAGGTGCATGACCTTGCACTTCTTAGTGTTAAACCCCAACTGCCACTCCCTAGACCAGTGTTCAAGTTTAGCTAGATTTTCTCTGAGTGCCTGCCTCTCTTCCTTATTGTCCACTTTTGCACAAATCTTAGGGTTGTCCGCAAACAGGCAGATCTTACTCTTGACCCCCTCTGCAATCTCTCCAATGAAGACATTGAACAAAATGAGGCCCAGCACTGAACCCTGCAGTACTCCACTCATTACTGGCCATGGCTTGGATGTCTCCCCCCTTACAACTACCCTCTGTTGTCTGCCCTGCAGCCAGCTCTCAATCAACCCCACCAGTTTTTCCTCTTCTCCCGTGTCCCTCAGCTTGCTCATTAATCTCCTGTGTGGCACACAGTCGAAAGCCTTGCTGAAGTCTAGATACAGGACATCCACAGCATGGCCTTCATTAACCACCCTAGTGACCCAGTCAAAGAAGTCAATCAGGTTAGTTTGGCAAGATCTTCCCATGACAAATCCATGCTGTCTGTCATCCTGCAGGCCATTGCTACCAAGAAAGGTTATCAACTTCTCCTTCAGAATGGTTTTCATCAACTTCCCCACTGAGGAAGTCAAGCTCACCGGTCTGTAGTTACCTGGTTGGTCCTTGGCTCCTCTAATGTAAAGGGGCATCACGTGAGCCATCCTCCAGTCCCTGGGTACATTCCCTGTCTCCAATGAGGTGTTGAACAGGCCTGTCAGAAGCCCTGCCAACAACTCTGCTACTTCCCTCACTTCTGGAATCAACTTCCATGGGTTATCTGCCATGCCCCCACCTTTGCAGCCCTCAAATCCCTGCTTCGGACCACTTCCACTGCTCCTTGAACTTATTCTTCCCTTTCCTCTGTCCCTCCACCCACCCCTCCCAACCTCTACCCCACACCTCACAAAGGTCCTGCATCCTTATCTAGATAATGGGGCCCCCTATCCTGGAGGCCTGGCACCCTATCTTTTGCTTGCTTGTTATTTTAACTTTTAACTGTGCCTCCTCTGTCTCTGTTGAGGTCAGAGTCACCAACTCCCCTAACTTTATTTGATATTTTTACAGCATCTTTTCGTTTATATATGTATTCATGTAAATATTGTTCATACTCTGTATTGTATTGCACATTTCATGCAAAACTGTTCATTACTGTGTGCAAAATGGTGCAGCTAAAAATTCACAATATTTTTGTCACTGTTCTACTCTGGTACAAATGTAATTTAACAGTGTACTTATTTCAGATATGTGCCTTCTGTTTCTCTCTACCCTATATGATTGTTTTTCCTCGGGTCCCACCTGGAAATGAGTCTCAGCTCAGTGTGCCTTTCCAGGTTATCAACTTTTAAATAAGTAAATAAGCAAACAATAATACCTGACAGGGTGGGCAGTATTGGGCAACAACAGACTGCCCAGGGGTGTAATGAGGCCTGACACCACAGGCAGAGGGCCTTATAGCTGCTGGAAAGTCTGGTATTGCCCATACCATCCACCCCCAGAAGGTATTTTGCACTTAGAAAATGGGCTATCTGTAAAGTTTTTTGTAATATTTAAGAATTAAAAAAAAATTAAAAAAATACATATACTAAAAGTTAACTTATAGTTGCTTTGTTAGTAAAGTAGTCGCTCTACTAGTATCCTTACCAGTACTTACCAGTAGAGGGCAGTGCAGTGTTTCACAGTTTTTTTTTTGCTGTTTTCTTACTGCTATGTACAGTATGTTCCTCCTTGGCACTTGAGCCATCACCCCACCCAACTCACTTGCATGCTGTTTTATTCTCTTTTTCTAAATTTCTTACTGAGACCATGGTTTCACCCCCCCATTGCACTTACTTAGATTTCATTTTTTACTTTGGGACACTGGTGGCATGATCAGGTGATTGGGGAAACAGACTGCACAACTTAGAGGTAATGGCCTTACTGAAATTAAGAAAACTTGATTTTTGTTTTTAAAAATAAAAAAACAGATCTGTTAATGTTTTGTGGAACGGGAGTGTAGCCATGGTGAGACAGGGACACAGTTTACCACAGTTTATAGAAGTGCTATGTATAGAATTGAGCCTGCGATGTGCTAGCACTACTAATTTAAAAATAAACCTTTTTTTTATTAGTGTGTGAGATCTGTGACAAAAGTGGCAGAGTGTGTGCCTCTTCTGTGTGGAGGGTTTCCTTATGCTCAATCTCCACTAGTGAGCCAGGGTAGCAGGTGGGTATAAAGAAGTAATTACGCAAAAGAGAACATGGTGGCAATTTGAAAGTTAAAATTCCATGTTCACAAAGATACCTGAGTGGTTTAAGTGGCACTTGGGGTGGTACTTTTTATTTCCTTTGCATTTATTGTAAGTTAAGTACCCCTCTGGAATGGGTACCAGCCAATCAGAACCCAGGCAATAAAAAGTCCATTTTCTAATTGTACATAAATAAATAAATATTCTTCATGGCCACCCTGCTGGGTTTGTGTGGCAATGTTATAGAGACAGAGGTCCATCCGTAATGCCAGAGACCTGTGTTTGAGTACAAGCCAGGGGCACTGGATGGTCCATTGTGGAGGATGGCAAAACATCCCACAAGATGCTCCTCTCCTCAGGGAGATGGACAATAATACTTTGCTATATGAGAGCCACCTTGGGGGTGTCCAGGAGGTATGAACTAGTGACAGACAGTAGTGGGAGGGTATACACGTTGACGTGGTACACAAGCCAACTGCATAAGTGTACTGCACATTTGCAACCAAGCATCTCAAAGGAGAGGAAAAAATGGACCCACCCTGCACTAGTATGTTGACACTGGCATGCTTGAGTTCCAAGCAGAAGAGGGCCAGGAAGAGATGAGCAGCAGAAAAACAAATAAAAAAATGGTAACAAAGTAGAGCCTCCTGCAAAAATGCCATAATGATAACTGTAACCCTAAGATATTTACAAACACTAATGGAACCCACACAGACACTAAAAAACATAACCTAAAACTTGACTTCTCAGGCTGTTGATCACTGTCTGTCAGATTCTATGGGCCGAATTTTCAAACCTGAGTGCAGGGCTTGCATCCTACCCTGTATCACAGGACTTTAAACTCTGTGGTGCACCAACCCCTTTTGCCGCAACTGCACCTGAATTTCAAAGCTCAGGTGCAGTTGCAATGATTTACATGATTTATGGCAGTTTGTGCCAATGCTCTGGTGCAAGCACCACAACATTGCCTCCCAGGAGTGGCGCACACTAGACCACAAAACTATGGTCTAAGGTACAGCGATCGGCACAAGGGATTGAAAATCCTGATCACCAAGAGGGGCATGCTGCAAGCTTTGTGCATCATATGTTTGGGGCACCAGAGTCTTGCAGCATCCCCAGAACTTTGAAAAGCCAGCCCTATGTTTCTATATAAAAAAATAAATAAATAAGGCCAGCCTTGCTAGCATAAGTCAAATCTTCTTTGTTTTTTTTAAACTGAATGTTTTAATACTTAAAAATATATTTTTGTATTGTACATGAGAGTTTACAGCCATCATAAAACAATATTTTGAAAAGGAGCATTCTACTGTAATTAACTTTCAGCATTCTAAAAGGATACTGTAATGCTAATGACTGGAAGTTCTCTTATACAATGTAAGAACAGACCAGGATACTCTCTGTACTCTAAGGGAGTATACATCAGCATGAAACTGACTACAGCATCTAACATCACCATGGGATGTTATTGTTGGCGTCTAGGGATTAGTGGCAGTAGTAGAGTAGTAAGAGTGGAGAGTTGTGGGTGGTAGTGGGTTGAGGGTGCCAAGAGTCTCCTCTAGCACAAACCATCATACTTTCATGGTTACAAATGCTAGGAGCGGACAACATTATGGGCAAGATTTCATGGATGAGATTTACTATGAAATCTCATCAGCTATTTTGTTGAGTCAGAAGCCATAGTCACACTCCACTACTACAATCCCTGACTTGCTCTCTCCTGTAAGCCTTCCTTGTGCACACAGGCTGCTGGTGTCATGCATACTGGAGTGGTGTAGGGCCATGGGGCATGCCTGTACCATGGGGTGGTGCTCATGCACAGAGCTTTGTCGGTGTCTGCCACAGAAATGGAAAAGGAGGATTTTATCAAAGAGATGATGCTTATATACCCATAGAGAGATCACAATATGAATACTATTCAATAAATCTACTTTCAAACACCATGAAGTCTTGCTTATATTAGGACCTTTGCAGTATGCCCCTGGCTTTTGACTGCCCCGGAGATGAAATAGTTAACTCCAGAGAAATCTGGAGTTCCACAGCTCAAGAGCGCTATTGAAAGCTCTATCTGGGTTGTTTGAACCCAAACTGTCAGATTCTTTACTCCGCTTTCACTGAACAGACGCTCCGAGACCAGCTCCTTCATTTCAGTTTGTTTTTGCGGTTTAAAGTATTTTATCGGTTCATTTAACCGAGAAAGTGTTTAAAATTACCGCGGTTTTCGGTTTAAAGCTCTATCTGGTACCGTAAGTAAAATAATTTTAGTCTGTGTGGAACTCATTATCGGTTCGCTCTGAACCGATCAGTTTGTTTAAAAATTGTTTTTGTATTTAGAGTGAGGTACCCGTTCTTATTGGTCCTAAAACCTGCAATTAAAAGTGTTTTTCAAATACCCATGACACGGTTAGGGACCGATAAGGGTGTCTTGTCCTGGCAAGGCCTGAAACAAAGGACAAGTTTGGTTAGGCTGGCACTATGTCTGAGAAACCCAAAAGAAAAACCGGGCCCACTGGGTTTCAACACTGTGATGTCTGTGGGGAAGCCTTTGCCAAGGCTGACCCACACACCACTTGTGTCTATTGTCTGGGGGCTGACCACCTCCTGTCAGACTGCCAGATGTGTAAGAATTTCCCTGCAGCCACCCTGGAAAAGAGATTGGGCAGGCTCAGGGAACGAGAGGCCAAAAAGTCCGCTGACCTGGATGGCCAGCCTGGCCCAGTTACGGCTGGACCAGAGGGAGTGCCCTCTGACCAGGGCGATACTTCCTCGGCCAAAAGAAAGGCTGGTCCTGAGGAACCAGTCAAAGCAAAAAGGACAAAGAAATCAGCTAGTGTGGAGTCCAGTTTTGTCTCTCCTTCTGCTGTAGAAATAGCTAAAGCCATACAGATTGTCCAGTCTTTGTCTCAGGGACTTGTTGAACCCTCTCTGGTTGGAAAAAGGGGGTCTCGTTCAGGTCCAGTGGTTCAGCAAGACTCCATGAGAAGAAAAGCAATTACTAAGGTGAGTAATTTTTTCTTTCTGTAGTTCATCAGACATAATCTCACATAGATTTGTCTCACATATCCAGCTCTATCCAATTCAGTTATCAATACTGAATATAATAACATGGCAATCTCAGATCATGTTAACATTTAAATCCGATACAAACAATGAACATAGGAAATGGAAATTAGATGCCACATTACTTGAAGATACACATCTCTTACACAAAGACATACTGGATTTTTTTTTATCTTAGTAGCAATCAGGAGGTCCTTCCAAACACAATCTATGATGCATTTAAAGCATATCTCACAGGTAGTACAGTATCTTATACATTGCAAAAAATTAGAAAATAATCAAGTACGTCTACTGGAAGGACACATTAAACATTTAGAAAATCAATTTATGAGAACTGGTTCTCTGAATATTAGAAAAAAAACTAACACAGGCACAAGATATCATTGAACCTCTAAAATAAAAGCAGAACAGCAGATACTGGCTACCAGAGCTACATAGTATACAGGGGTTACAAAATAGATAACATCATAGCATGGCAAACTAAAAAAAGACTATCAAGAAAAATTATTCCAAAAATTATAAACATAAAAGTGATATTACATGTGAATCTGTGACCATCAGTCATGAATTTAGTAATTACCGTAAAGAACTCTACACTTCAGAAAGAGACAATAAACTTAATGGTATTGAAGTATTGAAGAATTCTTATAAAATATTATTTGCAAAAAAACTGTGGTAATGTATCAGTTAGCATTCAGATTAAACCAGCAAAAGTAAAAAAAAATATATTGCATTAGGGTTTCCAATCTTAACTCCCCCCCCAAGCAGGAAAAGGAAAAAATATTACTGTTTTTGCAGCCCTGACTTTTGACAAATCAGGGTGGGTGTCTTCCTTGTGGTTCTCAACTTTAACGCTCACCGCATTGTGATATAGCCTTGAAACCTACAGAACTGTGTCTCCCCACATGTTGCCAAAACCCTGTAGGCCCTGTCTGAGGAAACATATCATATGTCACCTTATTTGGTCATGAAACGGGGTGAGTGTTAGAGTTGAGAAAGAGTTTCCTTATTTTTTGGGATAGTGGAATCATATTCTCATTCAAGTAGGTCCCTTTGGGACCTGTGTGAACACATCTATCAGGCTAGGGGATTGCAGGGACCAGAGGGCCATGCACTTCAATCCCTCCATATTGTAGATGCACCCATCCATCTGGCTATAAAAGTCTGCACTTCCATGCCTCCAGAAAAGCAATGTATGTGCTTGGTTGTAATTGTTTTTGGTGGAGCTCACTTCAAATGAAAAATACATCGAGTGTCTTTCTTAAATACCAATGGTTCATTGTATATGGGCAGAAATATGTTTTTCTCTTTCTTACCCATATGTCAGTAAATTTTTGTTGGTTTGCCCTGAAATTTGCTATAGTTATAGAGGAATACAAGATACACATTTGGTACATTTTTGATGATGATCGCTCTTTCATTGTGGATTCAACTCCATTTATTGGCAGACTTATAGCATGTTAAAGTTGTAATTGTTTAATTTTTATGGTTTCTTTATATGGCCCTTACAGTTTTTTTAGGGGTATTATGTGTTAGTGTTGTAGTACTCATTTGATACCTATAGTCTTCCTTAACTCCACAGATTGATGGAGTTATGGCTCATTAAAGTTGCAATGTTAACCTATGGGAATTTAAATTTGTTAATTGTCATGGTTTTTTATATGGCCTCTAAATTTATTTTAGGGATATTATGCATTAGTGCTATAGTATTCATTGAGACCTTTTTTTTGTTCATAGATTCTCCCTTAACTCCACAGACTAATGGAATTATGGCTTGTTAAAACTGCAACATATCCTATGGGAATTTCAATTTTTTAATCTTTATGAGTTTTTGATATGGTCACTAAATTTTTTTGGGAGGGTATTATGTGTTACTCTTGTAGTACTTGAGACCTTTTCTTATACATAGATTCTCCTGTAACTCCACAGAGTGACAGAATTATGGCTTGATAAAGTTACAATATTATCCTATGGGAATTTCCACAGTTTAATTTTTATGTTTTTTTTTTTATGTAGCCCCTAATTTTTGGGGGGGGAGCGGGCTATTATGTGTTACTGTTATAGCACACATTGAGACCCTTTTTTCACATATAGATTTTCCCTTAACTCTGACTTACAGCTTGTTAAGGTTGCGATGTTATCCTTTAGGAATTGTAATTGTTTAATTTTTATGTTTTTTTTATATGGCCCCTTAATTCATTTTTAGGGTTTTATGTGATTGTGTCCTAGTACTTAATAAGATCTTCCTTTTGATATATAGAGTGTCCCGTAACTGTAAATTCTGACTGAGTTATAGCTTATTAAATTTGAGGCAGACAGAAGGTAAAGTGACTTATAGTAACTGGAGACTCCATAGTTTGACAAAGAAGCTGGTGTGTTGCTCAGGCCTGGAATAAAAATCTTTGTTGTGTTTCCCAGGGCCAACCACAAATGTGAAAATCTCACAGTTAGAGAGGCTGACTGGTGCTGAGGGGTGCAAACTAGTCATAGTTAAACTTAAACTGAAACGGAACTAGTCATAATGGTACATGTAGATTCAAATGACCTGGCTCCCTGCAGTACAGAAAAGGTTAAAGAATTATTCAAGGACCTATGTATTCAATTAAAGGCATATGAAGCTGCAGTAGATGTCTCAGTTGTGCTACCAGCGTATTGTGAGAAATGGTACTGTCATAAAAAAATAAGGGAGTTTAACATATACTGTATGTAATGGGGTAGTTTGGTGAGGAGGAATGTGGTTATTCCCATGACTGGGGATCCTCAGGAACAACTGCAGTCTGCTTACAAAGGACAGACTGCACCTCAGTAGCGGAGCAACCAGCGAAGTGGGACAGAATAGAGACATGGTGATTAGCAAGATTTAAAACAAGGTCAAGGGGAAAGCAAAGATATACTGAGACACAGAGAGTACCCAGGTGTCCCTTCCCAGATTTCACAAGACTAGGAAGTAGGGGGTGCTAGAGGTAAATTCAGAAAGGAGAGATTCCAACAGCAAATATAGGAATCCTGGTATAGAATGGAAGGGCAGTTCCAAACCTAGGGGATTTGGAAGAGGAAAAAGAAGAAGGGGGAAGTTGTACAGTATGTAGAAATGCTAGAAGTCTGGGCAACAAGACTGAGGAACTGCAGGTGCTATTAGTGACAGAGGAATTAGATATAGTACTCGTCACAGAAATATGGGTAATCTAGAATAACAAGTGGATTTCACAATCCCAGATTATGCTGTTTATTAATTAAATTTTATTTAAAAGTTGGTAACCAGGAAAGGGACACTGAGCAGAGGCTTATTTCCAGGTGTAACCTGGGGATAGGACACAAACAGGGGTCGAAAGACAGATTGGTACAGTGCAGAAATTACTACAAGTTTAGAACAAATTACAAATTACAGAGCACAGGTGTATACATAGGCATCAGATTAATACAATTAACATAAATGCAAGAAACAATAAAAAAATTGTGAGAATGGGATGGCTGTGTATGCCAGGGATTCTATTTGGATGGTGGAGGACAAGACCATAACAGAAGGAGAGGAATGAGAATCTATAGCTTGAGGATGGCAGTGATGTATACTCCACCTAGCCAATCCTCAGAGGTGGATTAGCTGCTAGAGGGAGAAATCAGGAAGGCAGCAAATCTGGGCTAAATAGTGCACATGGAAGGTTTCAGTCTCCATAATGCTGATTAGGACACTCCAGTAGCCGAGGGCCAGAGAAGCCAGAATGGTGTAGAGAGATTGTAGAACTGCTTTATGAGGATGAAGATGAAATGGGAAAGGCAGATATTCTAACTTAATGTTTCAGTTCTGTGTTTATGACAGAGGTCTCAGACCCATTACCTGATAGTGGAATTCAGTTCAGTGGTGCTAAGGAACAAAGACTGGAAGGTGGGGTAATATTGGTAGATAGAGTGTTAAAGGGTTTACTAAACCTTAATGTAAACAAATGCTCTGGGTCTGATAGGATACACACATGGGTGCTCAGGGAAACAAAGCTGACCTGGTGGCTCTACTAGCAGACCTTTTCAGTAAGTTTCTTGAAACAGGTGAAGTTCCACTGGACCAGAGAGTTGCAGATGTGGGGACTCTTCATAAGGGTGGGGTTAGACAGAATCCTAGAAACTACAGGCCAGTGAGCCTGACTTCTATAGTACTGTAGGTTAACTGCTACAAACCATAATCAGGAAAGAGGTATTGGAATTCCTCAAGGCATAGGGGTTGCAAGATAAAAGTCAGCATGAGTTTAATAGGAACAGATTGTGTCAGACAAATTTATTGTAATAGGCTTCTTCAGTTCAGTGACTCTGGACTTTAACAAGGCCTTTTATTCAGTGTCACACAGAAGGCGGGTAAAAAGTGGGAGACCTAGGGCTAAGATAAGGAGTAACTACATGGACAGGCAACTGGTTGAATGGTAGGACTCAGAAGATGGTCCAAATGATGTATTCTTAGGAGTGAGGTATTGATCAGTGAAGGCCACAGAGATCAGAACTAGGTCTTAACCTCTTCAATATGTACATCAGCGAAATCTGTGAAGGCCTGCAAAGGAAGATGAGACTTTTTGTGGATGACACCAAAATCTGTGGGAGACTGGACAGCAAGGAGGGGTTTAAAGTAATGAAAAATGATGTAGAGAACCGAGACAAGTGGTCTAGGATCTGGCAGTTGAAGTTCAATGCTAAGAAATGCAATGTTGTGCACACAGATGTTAAGTATCCACAAACTGAGTATAGCATTGATGGGGTAAAGCTGAACATTCTAGGAAAGAGCTCACTTCTCACTGCAGTAAAAAACTTTGGTTTGATAACCTGTCTTCTTCTTGGTTCATTTGTTACCTAACTGGTTGTAAGCAGCTGGTAAAGTGGAGACGGCGTCTCTCCTCCCCATGAGATAACACAGATGGGGACCCCAGAGGTCCATCCTCAGCCCCCTACTGTTCTCTATTTTCATAAATGATCTATCAGAACACTGTGGCAGTGCTAGTATCATTCTAGAGTTCTATTTCACCACCTACTATGTCTATGAACCTCTCCAGTCCGGATTCAGGAAGAGGCATAGCACTGAGATGATGCTTGTTTGGGTATTTAAAGATCTTCTGACAGCGAGAGATTGAGGAGGCCATTCCATCTTGGTCCTCCTCGATCTCTCTGCAGCATTTGACACTGTGGACCATGGTGTGTTATTGGAGTGACTGCAGTTTTTCTGTGGACTGTCTGGAACAGTCCTCAGATGGTTTCAATCTTTCCTCATAGGTAGGAATCATAGAGTGGTGTCTGAGGTGTATTCCTAGGCCCCCCCCACCCTGTGGGGTGCCACAGGGATCCATCCTTTCACCCATGTTGTTCGTGGTGTATATGCTACTGTTGGGGGACATTATTAGACAGTATGCGCCTCGCTTCCACTGTTATGTGGATGATACTCAGCTCTACATGTCTTTTATGCCTGAAGAGACTGGAGCCATTTCGGTGTTTAATAACTGCCTCTCCAGGATCCAGGACTGGATGAGGGCCAGCTGGCTGAAGTTGAACCCTGATAAAACTAAGGTGTTAGTAGTGGACCCAGGTCACCAGGGGTTAGGTTTAGCAACTAGTCAACCATCTGGGCTATGCCTTGATGGGATCTGGCTGCTTACCTCTGACCAGGTGCAGAATCTGGGTGTTGTTTTTGATAGCGGCCTGACCTTAAAGGCTTAGGTGTCTGCTCTCGTTAAAACCTCATTTTATCATCTGAGGAACATTGCCTGGATTTATCACCTGGTGCTCTCTGATGACCTTCCTGTCTTGGTTCTTGCTTTTTGTGACCTCCTGTCTTGACTACTGCAACACTTTTTACCTTGGTCTATTGGGGGGTTGATATCCACTGTCTGCAGCTGGTCCAGAGTGTGGCAGCCAGGCTGCTGACTGGTCTATTGAGATCTTGGTACATCACACCTGTGCTCTGCAGTCTGCACTGGCTGCTAGTTTACTGGTGGATCACCTTCAAGGTTAGTTTACTGACCTATAAAGCCCTACACGGCCAGGGACCAGGCTACCTGCAAGATCTCTATTGCCCTTATTGCCCCTTCTGGTCTCTCAGCTCCTCCTTCGAGGGATTGCTAGAGGTTCCCAGGATATGTCTTGAAACCTCTGGTGCTCGTTCCTTTGCTTTTGCAGCTCCTACCCTGTGAAACTCTCTACCTCATCGGTTAAGAGAGTGCCCAACTGTCGAGAGTTTTAAATCTGCCTTTAAAACTTGTATTTTTAATCAAGCTTTCTCGGATTTTGGTTAGTCTGGCTAGTACTATTTATGTATTTTTTTAAATTTAACTTTATTAGGTGTTATCCAGCGAGAACATTCAAAATAAAACTATACACAGGACAATAATGTACCACATTATGATAAAAAGAGACAGGGCATACAAATAACCAAACAAAAAAGTCCCCCCATCTCCCTCCCCTCCCCCTCCCCCCAGGCATCACCCTTATCAATGCCCTACAGACAATAGAGTATTATGGGCTTTATAAAGTGTACTTAGACTCCCATCTATCTTTGTAATGGTTCATGCAGTTAGGTAGGCTTGCTGCCATTTTTTCCACTCACAAATTGGATAACAGTTCCTGATGCCACTCTGTATAAGAAATTACATTAGTATCCTTCCAGTGATGGAGAACCAAGGCCTTAAGGGAGAGAGCAATCATTGACATATGAAATCTATGCTGCTTGACTCTAACTCTGGGAAAGTCACCCAGAAGACAAACTTCTGGGGAAAATAAAGTCTCTAAACCCAGGAGGGGGTCTGCCCTTTGTTTGATGGTCTCACAAAGTGCAGCGATAAGGGGACGTTCCCAGAAAATATGATATAAGTTACCCTCCGCTTGGTTGCAGCGGCCACAAATTGAGGAGGGAAGTTTGCCCATTTTGTGTGACTTTACCGGTGTCAGATACATGTTCTGAAGGATCGAGAACTGCATAATGCACAGCCTGTCTTGCGTAATATGCAAGTGACAAGAACTCTATATCTTTTCCCATTTAAGGGGCCTTTGGGGAAATCTATCCTACCAGTAAGGAGAGGATCCATCTATAAGAGGGAAGACCAAATCATAAAGAGAGGCATATATATATAAGAAACCGAGTGAGGCTGCTGGGCTAAAACAATTAAGGGCAGAAAAATCTCAGCTTTCCCACTATTTTCTCCAAGTGACATCTGCTTAGTAAGCAAAAGATGACAGATCTGGTAGAATCTGAAAAAGCCTCCCAGACCTGATGGGAACTTCAACATCATATCTTTTACCGAGAGATAAGAGCCTCCAGTTGCTAAGTCCGTGGGGCTCTTCCCTGTAATTGAGGGGAGCCAAGCCTCCGTTAAAGGGGTACCCCCTATGTGAAGATTAAGATTCCGCAGGATAGGTTGTGCTGGGTCCCTAAGGGGGTTATATTTTAAAGCAGTGCATAACTGAAAATGCACCCTCAATGAGGTGGCAATGGCAGAACCGATCAATGAACTGGGAAGGTCTTTAACCCAGGTATGCAGGATGGCATCCCGAGAGATGCCACATGAGTCAATTAGCTCTTGTTCTATGGAGAGCCAAAATGGGACATACAGGAATGAATACAGGGTCTCCACTGGTCGCAGCCACCTGAGGTATTTGCTTAAATGACTGGCCCAATAATACAAGCCAAATGGAGGGAGCCGCAGTTCCCACTTCTCCTTTAGAGCAGCCAGCTTGTGTTATGCACGCTGAGAAGATTTGCTGCGCCAGAGGAAATCAGTCACACCACCCCACGTAACTTCTTAAACCAGGTTAGGGGCAGCTACAAATTCAACATGCTCAGAGGATAAAACAGATGAGGAAAAATATTTATTTTAATCAAACTAATCCTCCCCCAAAGAGACAGAGGCATGTCCTTCCAATGGGCTAAGTCCTGTTGCACTTTAAACATCAGGGAGTCTAGGTTAAGTAACTTCAGTTTGGCATTACTTCTCGCCAGGGTTATACCTAAGTACTTAAGGTTGTTTTGGAACCATTGTAGACCAGTATAACATAACAATGCACTATGAGTACTGTTGTTCAGGGGAAAAACCATAGTCTTGTCTGGGTTGATTTTGTAATTTGAAACTATACTATACTCCAAAATAGTCTCCATAGCAGCTTTGATGAAAGGAGAGGGTTGGGTAAGGTGCAACTATATATTGTCCGCATAGGCTGATACCTTCAGGACATGAGACCCTATCTTAATGCCATGGATGTTGGGGTTATTCCTGAGTCTCCACAACAGAGGCTTCAGGTATAGGATAAATAAGAGCGGTGACAGAGGGCACCCCTGCCAGGTACCCGATTTTAAGGGGAAGGAGGGGAGATCACCCCATTACAGTATATTTTGGCACTGGGATCAGTATACAAAGTTCTGATCCAGTGAATGTATTGATCTGGGATGCCAAACTTAGCCATAACTCCGAACATAAATTCCCAGTCAACTCTGTCAAATGCTTTCTCCGCATCCAGGGAGACCAGCACTGTTGGATGTTCGGAATCCCAGGATGCGGAGAAAATGTGAGCCAATTTTCGTAGGTGATCTTGGGATGTTCTTCCTTCCATAAAGCCCACTTGTTCAGGCCCAATCAAGACAGGGAGCACCCTACTCAGTCTATTTGCTAACAACTTAGCTAATATCTTGATATCATTATTAATAAGGGAGATGGGCCTATAGCTCATGACTCTATCTTCCGGCTAACCTGACTTGTGAAGGACTACTATGAGGGCCTGTAATAGGTCAGGGTCAGAAGGGTTTTCTGATAAAATAAAGGAGAAAAATCTGTGTAACCAAGGGGCTATCTAGTCCAGAAACTTCTTATAGAAGTTTGGGGCGAATCCATCTGAACCCGGGGCCTTGTCTAGAGAGAGTTCGCGGATTGTTACTCTAACTTCTGCCTCTATGATGGGGGCTAGCAGAATGCTTTTTTCTTCATCTCCCAGGGATGGCAGAGGAAGAGAATCAAGGTATGTCTCTATCTCTTGAGGGGAGGGAGGATTTGCCTTAGAACCATACAGATCTCTGTAATAGAGCTCGAATTCGGAGACTATCTCCCTAGGGGTAACTTTAATGTATCCGATGGCACATGATTTGATGGCCTTGACTAATCTGACAGTCTCCTGATGTTTCATCCTCAGACCCAGTAGGTGACCAGCCTTCTCTCCCTGATCTATATAGAGCAAACGGGACTTGAGAATGGCATATTCCTCCTTTACTCTCAGTGGCTCACCATAGGACTCCTGTAATTTTAAAAGGGTAGTTTTGGTGTTCTCATCTCCAGATAGGGGGAGAATGCTTTCTGACTGTCTAATTTATACCAATAATTTAGAGATTTGTTCCTCTCTCTTCCTGTGAGAGGCTATATTAATAAATTCACCTCGAGATAACATTTCAATGCTTCCCATTCTATGTCTGGCTTTCCTGTTGTGTGCAAATTATCCTCCGTGTAGTGTTCAGTGGATTGGGCTATCCTTTTAACGGCCTCAGGATCCTTCAGAAGTTGATTGTTGAGCTTACACATGGTATCTTTCTGTTGGTGAGGGGCCAGTGACACTAGACACCAAACCGGGGAGTGATCAGAAGTGACCCCCGCTTCTATACCACAGTCTCTGACTCCTGGCAGACAGCCCTTGCTCAGTAAAAAATAATCAATTCTAGATGAAGAGCCATGTACTGGGGAATGGAAAGTGTACTCCCTAGAAAACGAGTTAAGAGTCCTCCAGGGGTCACACAATCCCAAGTGGTCCACTAGGTCCTTTATGGACCTTTGAACTGGTGACTGCCCTTGGGACCTGTGGTATGTTTTATCCAAATCAGGTGTAAAAGGGAGGTTCCAGTTCCCACCCAAAAATATCGGAAGGTTGGAGAAGGGAGATAGAATCTTAAGAAGCTCAGAGAAAAACTGAGGTGAGTCCACATTGGGGCCATAAAGACAGCCAATTATCAGTTCAACCCAGTCTAGAGTACCTCTGAGTACCAAGTATCGGCCACTAGGGTCAGGAACTATCTTCAGACAGGTAAAAGACAGTCTGCGAGCAATAAGAATAGCTATGCCCCTGCTCTGTGTACTAGACCCTGCTGCAAATGCCTGACTGATATTCTGTCTCCAGAGAAGTCCCGTCTCAGAGTCTAATAAGTGAGTCTCTTGTAGACAGATAACATCTGCCTTAAGGTGACCTAGATGCTTCAGTATTTGGTAGCATTTTGTTTTGTTTCTGCCCCCCCCCCCACATTCCATGAGAAAAATTTATCTGACCAGCCATATATCTATATAAGTTTTAGTGGATATGTGAACAGCTGATATTATACCCTTGTAACACTTGTTTGTCTCAACCCTGGTGATGCCTTTGCCACCCACCCCCAACCACCCCCAGTCACCATGCCCCAATCCCACCCCCTTCCACAAATAAATCTAGACAAAACCTTTGGACTCAGAACACTGTCCCCCTCCCACCCAACTTCCTGAAATTACCCTTTAGAAAACAGAATGGAAACTCTAGAAAATATGAGGCAATACCCCCCATCTCCCAAAACCCAACAATAATCATTCTGACCGTGATGTACAGGCTTACCAAGCCACTATCTTCCCCACTCCCGCCTCTTTATTAACCAGAACTATTTGAGCAATCCCATCAAATTATCTAATGACATAGAGTAATCTTAAAGCTATAAAATGGTATAAGAAACATGTTAGAATCATAAAAAAAGGTAAAACTGCTCCCCCTACTGTCCGTTTTATATATTGCAGTGCTGTTCCTCTGCTGCTTGCAAATAACTAAAAGTCTCTCTGACTGTTAAGAGAGTATCTGAGACAGTATAAGCTTGCCCCCTCCTAAATAAATTTTCCAAACAAAACAGATCATCCTGGCACAAGCATCGAGGTGAAGTGACCCAGCCTGAGAAAAAAACAAATATTCCCAAAGTTAACAAAAAACAGATGAGGGGGCACTGTTTTTGCACAGCACACCAAAATAAAGTCTAGTCAAGCACGGAGAAGGACCCCTTTTCTGGATTACATCCCGACCTGGAAAGTAAAAGCGAGGCCATAGTCCAAGGAGTTCTGCCAGGGGATTGTTAAAACTGCCAAAATAACATTGCAGGCACTCAACTGATGCAGTGCCTTCTAATGAACTGTAAACCAAGGGGATAGAGCACTGAGCACATTCAAGGATCCAGCTGCAAACGAAGCATAAACCTCATATCGAGGTGACTCATTAAAGGAAAAACTGTTCAGAAATGAAGTGTGAACAAGTCCAATGTCCTAGTACAGACCAGGATCACTTTGTTTTATGTGGACTCAATAACAAGACATTTATTCAATAGGCAATAACAGTACCTTCATACTGACACAGACTGATTTCCAGATACTGCGCTCAGGGTATTCAGCGTGGCTTGAAGAGATCAGGGAGGGCTACCTTAAGATTACTCCCCGCCGCAGTAGGGTCTTCAAAGCTCTTCCATTGACCTTGCAGGTGAATTTGCAATTTGGCAGGGTACATCATCCTGAATTTCACCCCAGCTGGGATTAGTTTAGACACTATCGAGTAAAACGCTATGCGCCTTTGATGTACTGTGGCAGGTAAATTCTGAGCTATTCGTATCTTGTGTTCTCCCCATTTCACCTCCTGCAGCTCCTTTATCTTCACCAGGAAATGCTGCCATTCCTGAAAGTTTAGGAACTTGAAAATTAAGGGGCGAGAGGTGGCGCTTCAGGCGAGGGCATCAGTCTTAACGCTCTGTGTGCCCTTTTGATGCAATATGCAGGCCCAAATGGGGAAGGACCCGCCAGTTTCTGCACTAGCTTTTGCACAAAAATAACAGTGTTCTCCCCGTCCTCTTTTTCTGGCAGTCCAAATAGTACGGCGTTATTGCGCCGGCTACGACCCTCAAGGTCTTCCACCTTAGCCTCCAGTCGAGCAATCCTCTGTCTAGTAATGGAAAATTCAGGATCAACTTGGTTTGCCTTCTTCTCCAGCGATTTGATGCACACCTCGCTATCCCTGATGTGCTTGGAGATATCCTCAAGTGCAGCAGCCATGGTTTTCATTTCAGAGGTAACAGACTTTACCTCATCTCAAAAAAGGGTGAAACTCTTCCAAAAAATGTTCAACCATAAGCAGGCTTGAGTCAGAAGTAGCACCGGATACTTTGCCGGAAGCCGAGGCTTGTGACCTAGATTTCTTGCTTTGCTTCTCCGGCGTAGGAGGGGGTGTATGTTTTAGAAGGGCTGCGCACATCTCAGCTTCCATTATCTCTCCAAAGCTGGACAAAATCAGATCACCAGATGCTTATGAGCAAGCAGATGTCTTTAGATAAAGAAACATTTTGTTTTAAAATGCTCAAATAGATCATTTATTGTTCAGATTGGCAGGAGCACTACAAGAAACCTGTTACTCAGATGACCTCATCACGTGACCCCCAGCTAGTACTATTTATTACAGATGATTTGTTGTTTTTATCATTTTATGTATTACATGTTGTATTTTACTGTACAAGTGCTTTGATCAACTGGAACTGTGCTTTTTATAAATAAATACTGATCGATTGATTTATTCTCTATGCCGATGATGAGGTGCTCTACCAAAGACACTCTGACATCGTCTCAGTTGAGAGTGACCTCAAAGCTCACTTCCACCTTCTGGAATTGCGGCTTAAGGCAAACAACCCTCAGCTCAATGGTCCAAAAAGCCAAGTCAAACCTCTTTGGTCCTAGTCGTTTAGGTGCAGATAGGAGCAAACTATTAAAAATCACCTCTTTAAGTGATAATCCCATTGAGACAGCCACCTCACTCAAGGACCTGGCTGTCATTCTGGACCAAGAGCTTTCACTCAGGCCTCATGTTGATAGAGCAACAAAAACATTTAACCAAAAACTGGGGCTCCTATATTGGGTGAATACTTACTTCTTGACAGAAACAAGGGTATCCATAGCTAATAGTATCCTTCTACAAACCTTCCTGTATGGTGCCCCATCTTCTCTTCTCTCAAACAGGGTGAACTCAATAAACTAAAATCCCTTTACCATCATGCATTTCACTTTGCAGTGACTGCTAGAAAAAGGGAACATCACTAGAGTACCCTCTCCACACTAAACTGCCCCCCTCCAGAAAAGAGGATTCATTTTGCCACTCTGCATGGCCCACAAAATTGTGAACTCGCCACACCTCCACCATACCTGTCTCATGACTCTTAAACAGCCTGGCCAAGCCCTCCGATCTTCTTCCCACCCACTCCACCTAATCCTGAGATCCACAACATCTGCTGGTATAAGGTCCTTTGCCTCTGTGGACTCTAGGCTATCAAATGACCTACTGGTTAATACTCCAGCCTGCTCTGACTTCAGGACTTTTAAAGCGACCTACTCCTAAAGTATTGTCTGTGTACTTGCACGGGGTGATGACCCTTAGCAGCCTCTTTGGGGTTGCTACATAATCTGTTACATACACTCCCTCCTCCTGTCAGTGTTTTTGCTTATTTATGCTGTTGTGGAGTCATAACCATTGTATACACTAATTACTGCCACATGTATGTTTTTGAATTATTGCAAAATGTCCTATTTCTTCATTGTTGCTATGGAAAATCTTACTTTGAACTACCATACTGATTTTTGTTGTTGACTCATGTAATGACTGTTATATGTAATTAAACCTGGGCCACCCCTGAAAAGGTACTTTTAGTCTCAGTGGGCCTACCTGGTCACCAAAATCCAAAACAAATAAATAAAGCATGTGAGAAGGCAAATAGGATACTGGGGTTTATTAGGCAGACATTTACCAGTCATAGAAAGGAGATGATTATGCCACTGTACAGGTCACTGGCAAAGCCACACCTTAAGTACCGTGTACAGTTCTGAGGTCCACAGATGAAAAAGGACAGGAAAATGCTGCAGACGATACAGTGGAAAAAATCAAAATGACACAGAAGCAGCAGGGTAAGACGTACAAGGACATGTCAGAGTGTACTCACTGGAGAACAGAAGGGAAAAAGTACATTATAGAGTCATATAATTAATTACCTGTAGTAGTAGAGCAAGATGGACCCTGCAGAACATTTAAGACTAAACAAAGGTTCATTCACAATTGGGCAAAATTCAAAGCTGGTTGGGGGGGGGGTCATCAGATAAGATGTTAGGAAGTAGTTTTTCATTGAGAGGGTAGAGGTTAAGTGGAATAGCCTATCCAGAGCAAAAGTCAATGTAAAAGCCCTTGCTGGGTTTTCAAAAGACTGGAATGGCTACAGGGGAATTATTAACCTGGGGAAGATGAGGAGGACTGGGAGGTAGTAGAGGGAGGACCCATCTCAGAATAACTTCAGGTAAGGTTCGAGGGCAAACTGGTTCGACTCCTTGGCTTTGTCTGCCATTACCAATCTATGTTTCTGTTGTGAGCATTAAGGCTTCAACTCCAAATTCAATCCCAGCTATGAATGAACTACAGTATAAGGAACAAAAGATCTAGGTTTCATGTAGATGTTATTGCTGCAAGTTCATTTTATAAAAACATTTTTGCTACTGATTTCTGCTGACACCCTCTATGATTTCTTTGCACCAAGCTGAATTCTTTCTTTAATATTTCTTTTTTCACTTTTCCATGCTGTGTTTTGGCCCCTTGCTCAAATGCTCCAGAATTTCAATATCTTCACAACATTGTCCCTTTGTAGTTTCAGAGTTACAACAATTAAATTATTCCCTAGTGTCCAGTGGTCACCCCACCCTCCGATCCCTGGTCCCATTAACAATAGAGTATTCACTGGTGTCCATTGGCCCCTCAGGCTTCAATCCCCAGCCCCATTATGAAGAAAGTAGTCCCTGGTGTCTTGTAGTCCCCCCCTCTGAACCCTGGCACCAGTAGAAAGAAAACCTTCCCTGGTGTCTGGTGGTACCCCCCCCAAGCAGTCACCTCAGTTTCATACAAGACGTTTGTGGTGTCTAGTGGCTCCATACACCTCTTGCACTGGGTACACCACCCTGCCATCCCCTTATCATAATCACCGGCACTGCAAGGAGCCCATATGGTGACCGGTACAGCTCTCCTCTGACCACTTTGGTCAGCCACGGTATGCAATGACAGGGAGCACACATTCTGCATACTGTAAAGGGAGCATGCATACTGTCTAAAGTACCATTGAATTCCATTATAGAATATAAAGTACAATGAGACCTAGAACTACCAATTACAATTTGGCAGACATTATTCTATAGAGTTCTAACTTTGTATAGAGATGTTTCAATAGTGGTCAGCTACAATAGAAGATCATAGTCAACTAAAGATAGCAAAAGAGATTAAGCCAAATAATTTTTTGAGTATTAGGACACACACCTTCTCAGTCAGTACAGCGCACCTAATTGTATATGAACCATTTTAATCTAATATCAATTTAAACATTATTTGATAACAAACTATCAAGATAAAAACCTAAGTATTTGATCACCTGACTCAATGGCCATACCACTTCTGTCACTGATCATCAATGCCAAGTTGTTGAGGCATAAGAAGTAGTGTAAGTGAAGTAAGCTAAGATCTCATCCCAAATTTCATGAATTTTGTCTTTGAAACATTCAATAACAGATCATTTTTAAGCAGAAAATCCTGGACAGTATTAAAATCTGTCTGTGGCATACTTACCACTGAATGAAAGCAAGGACTACTGTTCGAACAATATAATCTGCATACAAAAAAACACTAGAAGCAGAAATAAAATAGCAAATTGTTCAAAAAATACTAAATAAAACACAAGGCCCCAAAACTGAGCCATGTGGAACACCAATATCAACCATAGCAAAGAGTGACAATGTCCAATTCAGCAGCACATTCTGTAATCTATCTTTGTTTAAGTCTTAAACCAGAATACAACATCAGAGAAACTGATGCCCCTGAGTATGGTCAGCAGGTCACCATGGGGGACCAAATCAAAGTATTTTAAGTCCAGAAATAAGGAACCAGCCATATCCCTGTTGTCCTAAGCCCCCAGGGGGAAACCTGTAAGCTCAACCTGAAGTGACAGAGTAGTACATGCTTCTCTAAAATCATACTGATAAGGTAAGAGGATATTATTTGATTCTAGATGGAATTTAGGTTGGTCAAACACAATCTTCTCCAGGGCAATAGACAATGGGGAGAGAAGGGAGATGGGGCAATATCCAAACAAAGACAAATGATCACCCCACTCTGTGCTGGAGGGGGAGCTCACACGTAGAGTGACTAGCCCTTTACAGTCTTAACACACACACAAAATGTGAAACTCAACACTCGGAGTATTTAGATTAACCCAGACGCACAATGGCTATGTCTTCTTCAGCCTGTGCTTGCATCAAAGGCTTTTTTTACTGCATAGTTCAGCCATGATTTGCAAATGGCAAGTTTGCAAAAAGCAACATACAGTAGACTATGAAAATCAGATTTCCAAAAAATAGCATCAGACATAGATTAAAGCTAAAAGTACTTGGTGCATACAACACACTGTCAGGCTTCTCAACATTTACATAGGGGCCAGGTGAAAAAGTGAAAAGCCTGGAAGTACTTTGTATGCACTGAACACGTTTATCTTTAATCCATGGCTGACACAGTTTTTTGGAAATCTCATTTTCACTAGCTGCTGTATATTGCTAATCAAGAAAAATGTCTCAGAGCACTCAGATTACTACAAAATTAGTTTCAGGTTTATTTAAAGTACAAAAAGCAAATAAATTTACCAACTGTGCACAAGTTGGTAAATTTACATGCTGTTTGTACTTTAAATAAATCTGAAACTAAATTTGCAATAGTCTGCGTTTGTTGATGCATTTTTCTCAATTTACGAATTTTGCCATTACTGTGCTGCACATATCCATTTCTTGTTAGTGCATTGCCCACTCACATTCAAGCTGTATATTGCTATTTGCAAACTGCCTTTTCCACCTGTGGCTACACTATGCAATAAAGTGAACTTGTGATGCGAGCACAAGCTGAAAAATACAAAGCTGTTGTGAGCTTCGATTTGTTTGAACACTCCGAGTGTTGCATTTTGCATTTTTTGTGTGTGCTGGGAGATGGAAAGATAGCTTTTAATCAATGTTTGATCCCCTAATTAAAAGAGAGGGACAACAGTCACCTGCTTCCAAAGCTCAACCGCAAAACCAGGATACAAAGAAAAATTAAGCAAACTACTTAGCAGGAAAGCCATAATATCTAATGCAAACAAAAAGCAATTTTTAATCTATGTCATCTACTCCATTGTGTGTTTTAACATTCATTTTCTGTAAGTAACCCAGTGTTTCCACAGTGGAAATTTCCCTAAACAAATTTTGTTTCATATTTACTGTACAATGGTCTAGAACCTTAAAATCAGAATCAATATCATTTACAGAAGGACCCATTGTAAGTGCATCACAGAAACTATTATTTAATTCAGTGGCATTATCAACAGGCAGTCAATTCACCCCATGTTGTCACCAGAGAAGATACTCATGTTGTTTTCAATTTCTCCATCAAATCATTTAAAACCTGGCAATTCTCTCATATTTGTATTAGCATTTGTAAACTGCTTATGCAGAAAAAAATATGATTTTAACTTCCTAACTATCTTTTTTTACACAACTTACACAGTCTTCAGTATTCATTTAAATCTTTAACTAATCGGGTGGCTTGATAATTCTTTCACATTCAGTCACACTCAAAGATAACCTGTAGGAGTACATGAGCAAGCCAGTCTTGGTTTTGGTCTTTTTACTCTGAATTTTCATAGTGGTGAAAATGTGTTACATATGTTTCCAAATGTGATAGAAATTAATTTAACATAGTGTCCACATCTGGAACAGAGTACACATATGTCCAATCAACTGCAGCCACATGTTTCCTAAATTTCTGAAGATCAAATTGTGCAGTGAGTATGACAGTACTGTATGAGAATAAATGGAATTTGTAGTTTCCAGACTCCCCCAAAATGAAGTACAGGACTAATCATTTAGGGAGTCTGGCAATGGGCAAGCTTCTAAATTGATATGTCTGAGTAGTCAGTCGCCAATCAATTAGGAACTCAAAGTATTGTAGTTCATATGTGTAGGTAATAGTGCTGTGCAGAATGTTCAAATTCCAGCAGAATAAAATTCTGTGGAATACTCAAAATGCCGCTGAAATTCCACCAAATTCCACCAGAAATGGAATGGCAGATTTCCACAGCATAAAATAGTTGTGGAATGATTTTCCACAGAAAAATAACTGCTCAGTGGAATATTATTCCATGGATCTCAATATTTTCCCTGGAAATTTTTGTTGATTAATTTTCCTCAGAAAAAATACTGTTCCATGGATCACAGCAGGCAGAATTCCGCAGGTGAGCAAGTGAAATTCTGGCAGAAATTCCACTGGCGGAATTTTCATTACCCACTAATTCCGCTAGCAGAATTCTGCATTTCGCACAGCACTAGTAGGCAATGATATGACCTGATTTAAATTAAGTCCCTCCAATGATCTCTATTTTTGACAAGAATTTACAATGCCAATTCATATTAGCATCCTCAAGTAGAATTAAATCCTTCAAGTCATATTTAGACACCTCAGGCCCAGTATTCAAAAGTTTGCATGGGGGCAAATGAGAGTTTGCCCACACAAACCGGGTTTTGCATTGGAGCGCAATATTGAAAAGGGGCAGTTGCATGTGCTAACAGGGTTAGTGCACATGCAAAAAAGAACATATGCAGGTAGGAAAATGGAGGGGTGGGGACATGAATATTGGCACAACCCAATATTCAGCACATTTGTGCTGTGCAAAAGGGGTTCATGCAGTCACTTTGTGCTGCACAAATACCACTGAACAAAACCCTGTTTAACTCCAGGCAACCCTAGTAGCTGCCAGAGAAACTGTAGCCAGCCACCACATTGGTAGCAGGGGAGCACACCTGCTCTCTAGTGGACAGTGGCAGCCGCCACCCTTGAAGCCAGGTTCCATTAAAAAAATAATGTCCCTTGTGTCCTGTACCCCCCACCCTCCAATCCCTGATACAGGTATTTCAATATAAGTCCCTGGTGCCTACTGGTCCCCCTACCCTCCAACCACAATCCCAACATTGTTAAGAAAATGCCCTGGTGCCTAGTGGTCTTCCCCTCTGATCGCCATCCAGACAGATAAAATTAGGTTTCCTGGTGCCTAGTGGTCCTCCTCAATTGCTGGCCCATTGTTGCTATAATGTATCCCTGGTGCCTAGTGGTCTCCCCTTCCTCCAATTGCTAGCCCATATATAGTAAATCTTTTCCCTGGTGTCCAGCGATCCCCCCTGCCCTCCAATTACTGGCCCTTATATATTAAGTAGTAGTATTTCTTTTATTCATGGATCATGAACAGGGATAAAACTCAGTTTAGCATGGCTCATTTCCAATGAGGTCCCATTGCATTCATATAAATTACAATTTAAACAAGATTTAAATCACAAAATCTAATAAGTCCTGTTGACAATATAAATATACTTAAAAATAGGTTAAACTGACTAACATAAAACACTGCTCTACAATACAAATACATATGTTCACATTATCTATGGAATTTATGTAATATAGCAGAGGTACAACACATTAAAAGGAGTTTTCAGCAAAATAACAAACAATGTAACAACATAAAATTAACTAAAGTATAATTCTTGAGTCACTTCTTTCAAATGTTATTGAAGTCTCAGAATTACTATAGGTAATTGTGCCAGGACGACAAGGCATTGGGATGGTTCCCTGTTCTACAAGCCATCTTTTTAGTTGACTTAACCTAATAGCATAGTTGGTCCTGCTCCCTTATAGGGAATCAAGGACCTCCCAACCCCCATATTGTAGTTAGTGACACTGTACTCTATGCCCTGGGCAGATCTCAAGCCTTGTCTGACAGTTCTAATTTTGAACAGTTTTCAAATATATTTAGGAACGGTTCTCTTCCATACTTTAAACATAAACTGTAAAAGATATAAGTTTCTTCTAGTCTGTGGTCTAAGCCAATTCAAAGTGCTGTATAATTCACAGCAATGGGTTCTTCATGGAGCATCTAGTACATAACGGGCCAGTCTATTGAACATTACGTCCAACCTGTCTAGTCATGACCCTGAAGCCTCTGCATACAGTACATCACTATTATCCAAAATTGGGGCAATCACCGTGTTAATAATTCTTAATCTTACTTCCGATGACATAAAGTATTTCAATTTATAGAGAACCTCCAATTTTTTACTAATGTTACTTAATGTCATATCAATGTGTTCATTCCATTTTATTGAACTGTCCAGCCAGAGCCCAAGATATTTATAACTTGTGACTTGCTGGATGTCTATCCCTTCACGAGTCTGGATGCCTACAGTGATATTATTTTCAGATTTAAGAGTTCTGCCAAAAAGTACTGATTTTGTATATTTATCATTAAGCTTTAACATGTGTGTAGTAAAGAAATCCTGACTCTGTATGAATGCCTGCTGTAACTTGTTGTGTATAGAATCAGTGGAGTTCCCCACTACATATATCACTGTATTATCTGCATACAAGTGATATTCAATATCCAAATCATCAAACCAAAGTTCATTGACATAAATATTAAATAAAAGCAGCCCCTAAATTGAGCCCTGGGGCATGCATAATTTTATGAGAGCAGGAAGAGATTTATGTGGGCCAATTTCTACCAGCTGTTTTCGTCCTTGTAAATATGATCTAAACCACCTAAGCATGGCGCCAGACAAACCAATTTACATGACAATGGGCAGGAGAAAATCATGATTCAGCTTATCAAATGTCTTTGATAAGTCCATAAGTAGAACACTCATCATCATTCTCCTGGCCAGGCTGAATTGTAGATCACTCACAACCTTTATAAAGCTGACTGAGTTCTATGACGGGGTCTAAACCCTAACTGAAATTCATTTAATTTATTATTAGATTCCAGATGTGCTTTCAATTACTCTAATACCAGTCTTTCAAAGATTTTGGAAACCTGCAGTAATAGTGAGATTGGTCAATAATTACCAGTGTTTTGCCTGGAACCAGCCTTAAAAATAGGTATGACCTTGGCATTTTTCAACTCTACTGGACATTCACCGGTTTTGAGAGAAAGATTGAAAACGTGTGACTGAGGATAGGCAATGCAGGGAGCAGCATATCTCAATAGTCTTGACAGTATTCTATCCAGACTTTCTGCTTTGGTTATTAAAAGCCCTCCCAGCGTCTTTGCCCATTGGTGCCATTTGACCATTTATTTGAAACCTACTTGCTTGAGTGTTTTTATTTTTACCCAACTAGCCTGTCATGATGCTTCAGAAAGTTCTAGGGTTTTGCTTAATATTGTCATCTAATTTAGATTTAAAATAATTTTGTTTAGCTACCCTTAAATCTTGTGTGTATTTATTTCGAGCCTGCCCATAAAGATGGCAGTCACAGTTGAAAGTTGTGCTCTTTGCCTTATGTCATTTCCTGTCTCTCTCCTTCTTGAGTTTGTAAAGTTCTGAGTTATACCAATTAGCGCCTGTATTTTTAACCTTTCTCTTTCTCAATGGCATGTGCCATACAGTGCACTCAATTTAATATGTATGTAGCTAATGCAGACAATTGGTTACTGTGGACGAAAAGTGCTGCCCCAACCCAAAATCGTATCTTTTTGTTTAAATATCCGCTTGTTTAAATGGACTTTATGAAACACTTAGGGTGGACAGATTTAGAAGGCAAGTTCATTCAAGTGGAGCAATTATCACCTTTCATACCAGCCTTTTGCACCAGCTAATTGTTGCTGCACCTAAGCGCCACAGTGAACTCACTCCTCAGTTTACAGTTTGCGATGGCAACTAAAAGAAACACACTGTGTTTGGCAAAGAAGACTTACAATCACAAACACGAAGCACCAAGCAATATTTTTATCCAAGAACAACTGAATAAAAGTTATGTTTTAAGTGAAGTGAAGTGACGTTACCTGATGCACAATTCACCATTCACCAACCATGATCCTTTACCCAGATACGTAACACGTTCCACAACCTACAACTTCATAACAATGAAAGAATTAATAAGCTGCGAGCTCAAGTGAAAGCCTCAGACTACTACTGTATTAAAAGCTACTTCTGTACAGTCCGTCTTGGGGGGGGGTGACGGAACACTTAAAATACTGACGGAACACTTAGAATATTGAAATTACTGGGATCTATGACAGTTGGTCAACAATTTCATTATCGACTGACGTTACAGCAACTCCTTTATGTTGACCACATTTGCAGTTGGCATAAAGGGAGTCGTATCTACCTTTGTTTTCTTCAGGGGTCTTCGCCTCTGCCCTCCTCACCCACCACTACTTAGATAATCAACTCCGAGTTGGAGTTGCTATGGGGAGGGGGTGCAGTGCCCCCAGAAAGTAGTGCCGGGGTCCTGCACTGACACTACAGAGACCTGGCACTGCTGTCGCTGTAGTGTTGGTCACGGTAAAGTTGTCAAGGAAGCATCGGTACACCGAAGTACTGTGTGGTCGATCGTGTCCATGTACTACGGACGTCGGTTAGTGTGGACATTTTGCCTGACACGGACGAGACCTCTATAAGTGGCTTTGACTGTACTTGCATAAACTCCAGATGGAAATAATTCCAAGCTTCAGAGGCAGTGGGAATCAGGTCTAGTCTATCCCATGCTATTCTTTCCACATCTAACAGAAAAGCTGTGTAATCAAAATGTTTAAAGTTTCTTCAGAGGGCAGATGGCATCTTATTAGACTTATTTAATTTATTTAGTAGTACAAAAGTAAGCTGATGGTCAGAAAAGGTATCAGGTAAGACTCCACTTAGAGAATAAAACTGGGGACAGTTAGTAAAAATGAGGTCCAAAAGAGCTGACTTGTTAAAATCTTTGGCATTGATTCTTGTCGGCTCTTTAATTAATTGAGTGAGTCCTAGATTCTCTTGTAAGCCTATCAAACTATGGGTTATATCAGTTTTGGACCAACTGACACTGAAGTCCCCTAACACTGGAATTTCATGAGTGTTTTTATACTTACATAAAAAGTCCTGTAAGTCATTAAAAACACTCATGTTTGTTTTAGGAGGTTTATAAGCCCCTACCAAGAGTACAGGTTTAGTGAAGAGCAGTTTAGCTTCAGCTGTTATGGCTTTAAGGCCTCCCACATGAAAGGTGTTTGGTATTTCACATGTAAATAACTCAGAATTAACATATACCCAAATCCCTCCCCCAGAGCAGTAGGAAGGCATTTTGGTGCCCTGGGCAACAGACAAATTTTGTGCCCCCCCCCCCGAAAATAGCCAGTGGCCCCCAGAAGCTCAGAGGGGTTTACATGCTCTGTGGTGAGTTTTGGGGCTTTTCTTGAAGAAAAAACATACTTTTGTTATATGTTCCCTACCCCTGATTTCAAGGAATATTTTGTTCCCATGGAATATGAGATGTGGGAGACTCTGGCTGCCTGGCATCAGAGTGTGCAACCGGCTACACAAGAGGGGGTGGAAAGGATGAAACAGGACTCGGCAAGGTTGGAGGACTGGTCAGAGTATGACATCTTAGAGTCAAAGCAAAGAAGTGCAAAGTAATGCACCTGGGAAACAAAACCCAAGGGGAAGACAAAGACCACACAGTTGAGGGGGGAGGGGTTTACTAACTAAGATGGAAAGGGACCTGGGGTAGTCATTATATCAGATGACCTGAGAGTAAGCAAGCAATTTGAGAAGGCAGTAAAGAGGGCTGGGGGATTCTCGAGTTGGATGCATAGGGAGAGGCATCACTAGTAGAAAACAGGAGGTTGTTATCTCTGACCCTCTGTACATAGACAGTTGGTGAGACCCCATCTGGAGTACTGTGTGCAGTTCTGGGACCCCATCTCTGCAAGGACATAGACATGATGGAGTGGAGGCAGTCCAGAGGAGGACAACTAAACGGTGCACTAGGGTGAAGGGTCTGCGCCATAACCCATACGAGGACGAGGAGATATTAAAGGAGTATACCCTGGCTAAATCACTCACAATGATGGTGGGATGGGAGATGGATTTATTTCTTCCTGTCCACATTCCATCATCCAGCACTGCTGAATGACTGGAACGCTACATTCATATATTCATATTAACTGTTGGTGGAATAACTATTTTATTTAAAAAATCTCCCTCTACGTGAGGAAAACATGCAAAAAGTATGACGTTTTAACAATTTTTTTTTTATAAATAATAGCAATATAGAGAATACTGGATGGGCAACTATGCAGAACTAATGTGTTCTGCCAAAGATGGGTTCTGATTCCCTCTCACCTTGAGAGCAAAGCTCAAGAGGTCCATGGGAATCAGAATCCTGAGGTGGCAAAACACACTGGTTGTGCATCGAGTTGCTCATCCTGTATTTTTTATAGTGTATAATACTGTGTGAAACATGTGTTTTGTGAGTTTTTTTGCTTTCAAAATGAAACGGACTCATTCTAGAATGCTGTTCTACCACAGTAGGGTAGAATTACATTCCATGACCTTGGAACTGTGTAGAAAAGCATTTTGAAAGGGATGGTGGCCTGCCAGCTGTGGTGCTGATTTCATTTAAGTTACATTACCTGATTGTTTATCATCAGCCTAGTAGGGTAGCAGCACCAGGCAGCGGTAGTAGTGGTACTGTACTTCCCTGGTCAGGTGGGTCCCTCCCAGTTTTGTTTGGGAGGGAGTGAGTCAGTAACTGGACTCTGGCAGTTACTGACTCACTTCCTCTCAAACAAAACCGTGAGGGGCCCACTCGACCCAGGAAGTACAGTGTACTGTATTACCACTGGGCTGGCGCTGCTACCCTCTGGCTGATGATAAACAGTCGTAAAACTTAAGTCAGGTGACACCATCACCACACTAGACTGAAGTGACTACTGGACTCGCTAGCTCTCTCTGGGACTGGGACAGATGGCCGGCCCGCCGGTGATAGCCAATTTGTACAGTTACAGTATTATTCTGCTGTCCGTTCAGCTCCCACAGAGAAGCCTACTGTACCTATTGCTTAAAGAGACAATATTCTTTAATAAGCCACCCCATACAATACCTAGTACTGTACAATTACAATTTACTTCATCATAATGTATCCTCATTATCCCCATTTGTCCCATGACCCAATGAGCACTGTCTGCAAATTATACTGCATGACTGATGGCTGCATGCCATTCTTCCCAGCTGACTGGGCCCCATTCAGCTGGGAGGGATGCAGTCATGCATGCAGTATAATTTGCAGACAGGGTAGTAGGGTACCACATGACATAAGGCAAAGGCACATAATATGGAAAATAATCTGTGAACAAATAAATTCCTTATGAATCATGACAGGATGACAGTGGACTAGAACATGCTTGACTGATACACACAGACACTGTAATTTGAGGTAATAAAAATGCTGTTTCTCATTGTAGACATGCATTCAAAGCCTTTGAAGTTTGAATGTATGTCTATACATTTAAATAAGAGACAGAAGGCCAGGGAAAGGCATTTTTATTACCTCAACAAAGTGGTGTTCTACTGACATGTTTTGTGCTTGTTGTGCCATGGCCCATACCATAACTGTCCATAATAACGTTTATTTATTTGCTAATATTGTGCCCTAGCTAGCCCCTAGTCCTGGCTATTGCTAATAGCCTATCACATCCTGATTCCATCCTGGCTCTCCCACGTTAAAATGCAGAGTAAAGGGGTTGCTGCTTGAGTGCCTTCCGTGCCTGCATTACACTTAGCTGAGTAAGTTTTGGTTTTCTTCCTCAACAACACATTTTATTTGGCAATTGGCACTTTTTAACTTGAAATTAAAATCAACCAACACAACATCAGTATTCAAAATCACAGTCTCTTAGACAAGAGATCACAAGTGATCATTAATTTCAGCATCATGGAATGGGTGTACTAATGATCGCTCCTCCCGCGCGCGCACACGCACACACACACATAACTCCAGTGTAGTGTAATGTACAAGTTATACTCATGACATGAGTTAAGAGATGTCAACTACTCTTTGTGCAAAAACAGGGACCCAATGTTACAAAACTCATCATTTAAACAGTGTCTATAGATTTGTGAAATACTAGAAACTACTGTCTGTATCTGAGACTGTATAGCATGTTTTTACTCAGAACCTAGGCAAGAAAGACTTTCAGACTAGTATTTATTATTTATAGCTTTTGTTGACCCAACCAGGTAAGAAGCATTAAGTGAGCAGGTAGGAGTAGAACCACCTACAGCTACATTATTTCTATTTGGTATGCTACTTAAAAAAAGACACAGAATGAGAAACAAAATCCCATGTCCAGACTTGCAAGTATCATACTTAGTTCTTGATATATCAGTATAACATTTTACTCTGTAGTCCATCCAGAGTAAAATGTTATAATGATATCAAGTATGAATACTACTATGATACTTGCATCAGCACGACAGCACCACACAGGCTAGCAGCCAGGCCAGGGCAGCCTGGGACTCGGGAGCTTGTTGTGAGGGATGGATATTGGGTACTGCCCCTGTGAGACAGGACAACAGCAAAATTAAACAAGTGACAACTGGCAAGAAAACAGAAAGAAGCAAGTTTGTCCAGGCAAAGGCAGGAGCTTGACGAGCTCCAACCAAGCAGGAGCGGTGAGCCAGTGCAACAAACTACTAAGTTGCAATGCCAGGATTCGAGGGATTACTTACTACTCCGAGTCTGACTGAGTGAATGAAGTGAAGCCAGGAGTCAGGAGGACTAGGACAGGAGCCGGCAGTTAGACTCAGCAGGCAGGAGAGGAGAGAGCAATGCAAACCGGCAGTACTACTTTCTGGACGCAGACGAACAGTAACAAAACCAGCAGGGTCAGGGAGCAGGCATGGAGGCTGAGGGCACCGACTGACTACTGCATGCTGCAGCCATGTGAGCGGGCGGCCCAGGCAGCTCCCCAGCCCCCATACAAACATTTCAGAAAGAATACTACAACACTACATTTCTATTCTTCTGATTTCCTTTCCAGGCTTCCCAGGGCTGAGACAGACTGCCTGCTTCAACTGAGCAACACCGACCAGGCGACCAGACAATCAGGAGGACAGGAAGATGGATGGTGGCCCCCCCGTCCCCGACAGTCAGTCAGGACAAACACTGGCAGTTTTAATATACGTTTCCTTGCCTACTGCCACCTGAAACATACACGGTCACCATCCATGGCACATGGGACTGGGAGGGACATCGGGGTCGGGATGGATCGGACCCTCTCCCCCGACTGTCTAGTCTGACTGTGAGAAGACTGCTGTGTGATCACAGACTTTGATGATTAATATATGCTGCCTTGCTTTCTTTTATTTCTTGCTTTAAGTTTGCTTACACAAATATAAACCTGCTGAGTGTCCTCCGCTCCAAAATAGATTCCCAGTCGTTTGTCTTCCTGACCTCTTCAGTGGCACTTACTCACTCCACTCACTCTAAATTAAATCTATCCTCCTCCTCCACTCCACGCTAAACCTCTTAGGCTCCCTGCTACTACTCTATTGCTAATTTATGCTTTTTTTTTCTCTCCCCTTTCTCTCAGTAATCGCCTCGTTCTCTCTACAACCACACGCTCAGTGCAAGTCCGCCTGTGCCGTTTATAGTGGGACCACGGCGGCGCCAAATCTGCACCACATGATTTTTTTCCTTCAGACAGCAAGGGGACCATGTGACTCCCCCCACCTCCGTCCACTTGCTGATCCTCTGTGGATGTGCTCCTGCTGGCGGCATGCGTTATTACACACCAAAAAATGAAAGTTACAGCACAGCACACAGGTAACCTGTGCTAATATACATTTCCTTGCCTGCTGCCACCTGAAACATACACAGTCACTATCCATGGCACATTGGACTGGGAGGGACGTTGGGGTCTTTGCTTTCTTTTATTTCTTGCTTTAAGTTTTGTCAGAACAGCAAAGGCCCGAACTGAGGAAAAGATAGCCAACTCAGTTAAGAAGGGGGATAAAACCTATTTTAGGTATTTCAGGGAGCGAAGAAAGACTAAGGGAGGGATAGTGAGGCTTAATAAAGGGGAGGGGGTGGGGCAGAGGGTGACTGTGAAAAGGCAGAGATACTAAACAAACATTTTTGCTCAGTATTTACAAATGAAGAGGGGGAGGTACCTAAAACAAACAATAGAAACACTCTGGATACAGAAGTTGATACCAGCCCATTTACAGAAGAAAGGGTTCTGAAATAACTCTTAAAACTGAAGGTGGACAAAGCAATGGGGCCTGATGGGATTCATCCCAGAATTCTAAAAGAACTAAGGGTAGAACTAGTGACACCACTGACTACCCTCTTTAACAAATCATGGGAGGATGGGGTTGTACCTGAGGACTGGAAGAGGGCAGATGTGATTCCCCTTCACAAAAGTGGGAGCAGGCAGAAGCGGGAAACTACAGACCAGTTAGTTTAACCTCAGTGATAGGGAAAATGATGGAATCACTACTGAAGGAACAAATTGTCGAGTACCTAGAGGCCAGAGGGGCACAGGACCCAAGGCAGCATGGATTCACAGCAGGAAGGTCATGCCAGATGAATCTAATAGATTTCTTTGACTGGGTGACCAAAGTAGTAGATCAGGGAGGGCTGTGACATGATGTACTAGACTTTAGCAAGGCATTTGACTCAGTCCCACACAAAAGATTAATATACAAGTTAGCCAGCCTGGGAGTGGGTCCCAAGATGATAGCCTGGGTAAAGAATTGGCTGGAGAATAGGACACAGAGGGTAATAGTAAATGGAGTCCACTCTGAAGAAAGGGGGTTACTAGTGGGTGCCGCGAGGGTTCAGTAGGTTAGACCGGTCCTTCTTACTGCCTTTGTAAGCAACATTGCAGAAGGACTGGAAGGAAAAGTATGTCTCTTTGCAGATGACACAAAGATCTGCAACAGAGTTGATGCACAAGCTGGGGTGGAAAGGATGAGAAGGACTTGGCAAGTTAGAAGAATGGTCAAATGTATGGCAGCTTAGATTTAATGCAAAGAAGTGCAAGGTAATGCACCTGGGAAACAAAAACCCAGGGGAAGAGTACACAATGGGGGGTGAGACACTAACAACAACAAAAATGGAAAGGGACCTGGGGGTAGTAATATCAGATGACTTAAAGGTGGGCAAGCAATGTAAGAGGGAAGTAAGGAGGACTGGGGGGATACTGGAATGCATAGGGAGAGGCATCACCAGTAGAAAACAAGAATTTGTTATCCCTCTGTACAGATAGCTGGTGAGACTCCATCTGGAGTACTATGTGCAGTTCTGGAGACCCAATCTCCGCAAGGACATAGACAAGATGGAAGCTGTCCAGAGGAGGGCAACTAAAATGGTGCAGGGTCTGCACCGGAGACATGAAGAAGAGACTAAAGAGACTTAATATGTATAGCCTCGAGGAAAGAAGGGAGAGGGAGGACATGATAGAAACGCTCAAGTACCTCAAGGGAATCAACAAAGTCCAAGAGGGTAGCATCTTTCAAAAAAGAGTGTGCAAGAACAAGGGGCACAATTTGAAGATGGGTGGGTGGCTCAGAGGTAATGTAAGGAAGTATTTTTCACAGAGAGGGCTGTGGATGGCTGATCCAGGCTCCGAGAGGTTGTGGAGTCAAAACAGTGATTGACCCAAGCATGCATGGGACAGCCATAAGGCAATTCTAAGGGTGGGGGTAGAACGAAGTAGGCTGCTGGTTAACTAGGATCTGCAGCTTATCCATTAGGTAGGGAAATGGGCAGACTGGGTGGGCCAAGCGGTCCTTATCTGCCATCAAATTCTATGTTTCTATGTTTCTAGTGATTTAAAGTGAATCAGCAGGCTTGAAAACTGTGCCCCTCAGAGGTATACGTCCGGGCCGGGTGCACTACCCGCCCCACCCTTCCTGCAGTACTGCCTAACAATGCCCAGAAGTCCAGAAATGTTTCCCAAAAAATTGCACAGTACATTGAGACAGAAATCAGATGTCAGACATGCAGTTACATGGCTCACACCCATCATGAGGACCCAAATGTGCTGTTTTCTGCAACGTTCAAATGTTTTCGTGCCTAAGTGTGGTGCTGCAGGCGCCAAACACGGCTCAGAAGTCCAGAAATGTTTCCCAAAAAATAGCACAGTACACTGAGACAGAAATCAGGTGTCAGACATGCAGTTACATAGTTCACACGCACCATGAGGACCCAAATGTGCTGTTTTCTGCACCGTTTAAATATTTTTTGGGACTAAGTGTGGTGCTGCCGGTGCCAAACATGGCCCAGAAGTTCAGAAATGTTTCCCAAAAAATAGCACAGTACACTGAGACAGAAATCAGGTGTCAGACATGCAGATACATGGTTCACACCCACCATGAGGACCCAAATGTGCTGTTTTCTGCACCGTTTAAATGCTTTTCGGGCCTAAGTGTGGTGGTGCAGCTGCCTAACATGACCCAGAAGTCCAGAAATGTTTCCAAAAAAATTGCACAGTGCATTCAGACTGAAATCAGGTCCCAGCCATGATGTTTTATGGTGCCCAAATCACCACCGGGACCAAACAATGGTCCTCGGTCCACTGTTTACAATTGTTTTTTGGTCACATCTTGTTTCTTCCAGTGCAGCACAGGCAGTAAATGTCCAGAAATGTTTCCAAAAAAATTGCACAGTACATTCAGACAGAAATCAGGTGTCAGACATGCAATTACATGGCTCACACCGACCATGAGGACCCAAATGTGCTGTTTTCTGCAACGTTCAAATGCTTTTCGTGCCTAAGTGTGGTGCTGAAGGCGCCAAACACGGCCCAGAAGTCCAGAAATGTTTCCACAAAAATTGCACAGTGCATTCAGATTGAAATCAGGTCCCAGCCATGATGTTTTATGGTTCCCAAATCACCACCCGGACCAAACGATGGTCCTTGGTCCACTGTTTACAATTGTTTTTTGGTCACATCTTGTTTCTTCCAGTGCTGTACAGGCAGTAAATGTCCACAAATGTTTCCCAAAAAATTGCACAGTACATTCAGACAGAAATCAGGTGTCAGACATGCAGTTACATGGCTCACACCCACCATGAGGACCCAAATGTGCTGTTTTCTGCAGTGTTTAAATACTTTTTGGGCCTAACTCTAGTGCTGCTACTGCCTACTTCTCCTCATCCCTATCACTGTCTACTGCCAGACAAATCTTTCCCTTCTCTGGCATCTCCTTACTGGGGGGGGGGTGACTTTCCTTATCTCCTTCTCCAGGAGAAACAGACTGAAGCTGGACACTATCACCCCTCACCACCATCAGCTCCTCTTTGAGCTGGAACAACAGTCACACTGACAACTTTTTCTTCCTCCTCCTGGACCTCTGTGCCTCCACTGGTGTGAGTGTCTCCCTTATTTCCAGTATCATTCCCAACAAGCATACTGTACTAGCTGCAGATTGGGCAGTGAAAAATGAATCACAGACTTGAAGCCACTTCTAACTTTGATTTTGCTGCTACTGTCTGCCACAGCAGCTGCAGCAGCAGAGGCCACAGAGGGCACTGATTCACAAATAGGTTTGTTTTTTCCAACAGACTTCTTTGAGCCACCTCCCACCCTAGTACCGTTACCTGAATGTCTCTTGGCAGGCATATTTATATGATTATTTTGTTTGGCTTCCTCAGTCTGGAACTATATTATTATGTATTCCTATTAAATAAGTGTGATTTATCACCTGCAGTGCTATCTACAAAGGGCAAAAAGAAATCAGAAGTAGCTGCACTGTAGTGTCTGGTGTATATCGTTACTTACAACTGCTACTGTAGCCTATTCAGCTGTGAAGACGAGTACTACAATGTGTTATTTATTTATTTATTTCTAAGAAGTACCTTTGAGCCTAATGCTCTTTTACAGAGGTTCCATGTCGTAGTAATACATGGGCATTACATCATTTACAATGGTTACAAGTACATAAGCAGATACAAGGTGGTTCCATGCCTAGAAAGACACGAGTACATCAGGTTACAGAGGTTACATAATTACAATAACAGGGAGCACATAAGTAAAAATATAAAGACACATAATTTAAAGCAGGCTAGGCTGACAGGTTGTTAAGTGAACAACTTGAGATTCTACAGGATATAGAGTGAATCAGGTAGGGAGCAGAGGATGATATAGTCTGTAAAATAATTAACTTAATACTATACGCAAAGAGGTAAGAACTTGATGGGCAGCAGTTCTTTTGTCGTAAGTGCTAAAGAGTGTAGTCAAAAAGGAAGGCTAGACTCACTGGGCGGGAAGTGCTGAGGTGGGGACCTGGTGCCTACTATGGGAGTGTTAGTTAGTAAGAAGAGAGGACAGGCAAGGGTGCAAGTTAGAATGAAGGTAGCAGGAAAGAGGAGGGGAGTTCAGGTCTCACAGTCACAGTTCCTGTTTGTGGCGAGGGCCACTCAGAGTTTATCTTTAAAGGGTCTATTTTGTCCTCTTTTGTGATGTCTAGGTCAAGCGCATTAAGCCAAAGTGGTGCCCGGTATTCGTAGGACCGTTGGCCGTGTGTGGTTCTACAGAAAGTGATGCAGAGAGCTGAGTTGTTTGTACCCCTAGTGCATCTGATGGAATTAGGTTGGCTAAGGAGGCTTTGCAGGCCTGGGGTAGTAAGTCCTAACATAGACTTCTTGGCGAGCATGCATACTTGATACTGGAGGTGACTGTCAAGGTTTAGCCATTTTGTTTGAGTGTACAACTCGTAGGTGTAAGTGAGATGGGGTACACCTAGGACTAAACGACACACTTTATTTAATGTTGTTTTGATATATTTCAAAGCAGTTTGGGAGGCAGCCCCATATACTGCTAGACCATAGTCTATCACTGAGAGGACTGAGCTATTTACAGCAGTTCCGAGTGCCTCAGAAGTCAGGCCTTTTCGGTGTCTGTACAGTAATCCTAGTTTTGCATTTGATGACTTTGCAACTGCGTCTATGTGTTGGTTAAACGAGAGGGTGCAGTCCAGTGTCAATCCTAGGTATTTAAATGTTTGAACCACCTCCAGGGAAGTATTCTTGATTGTTCTGAATGCAAAGTTGGTGAGTGCGGCATTTGTTATGTGATGATGCGAATAACAAGTCTTAGTTTTTTTATGCAGTTTTTTCAGAGGCAGTATAGCGCAGTGGTCTAAGGCTCTGAGCTGCAAATCTGGTGACTTCCAGCAGACCAGACCTGGGTTTGAATCCTACAGCTTCCACTTGCATACTGTGTGACCCTGAGCAAGTCACTTAACCTCCTTGTGCTCCCAGGTCGCTCCTGTAAAAAAGCTTTCAGCTTAGTGTGCTATACCTGGTTAAACAACAACTAAATATAGACCCACGTAGTAGGGGGTATGATGTGCCATGTTTCTGACAGCTATGCATTTATAGTTTTTGTGTTATCCAGGTGGTGATATTGTGGCACTACAGTCTGGAGGTGGATAATTAATGTCCTCCTCATATTCTGCAATGTGTCCTCGATGGAGTCATATTCATATATTGGCAAGCATTTTGTGTGGTCCTGTCCTGTAGAGGGGGCCAGTATCAGAACTGATAGAAACAGAAAGAGGTTCTAAGGAGGAACATAATGTGGGCTACAGTGGGGAAAGAATTCCCTAGGTGTGTTTACAGATGGTGGGAGAGCGTCTGCATTTAACCCCTGCAGGTAGACTGGAGGTAGAAGCACAAGTGGTTAGAGGCGAGAGTGGATGGCAGGCTTATCTAGTTTTTAAGAAGGGGGAGAGAGAGAGGAAAAGGAGAGCCCACTGAGGGGGGAGCATTGTGATGATAAAAGAACAGAGTGTGTGATGTGCCAGATAGGATAGGCGCTGCTACCAGAGATATAGCCCTCTAGTGGTGAGAGGATATAATCAGCTAATGGAAACGTCAACAGATGTTAGTAATTACTAAATACAGTTTTGGCTGACAGATATATCAGACTGAAGGGACAGTAAGATTTCAAATAAACAAAGTCACCTCTGAAACTCATGCAAGGAATACCACTATCTAGTTGAAAACTATGTAGTGTTTTATATAGTAGCTGGCTAGGTCAGGTAGTAAGCAACAGTGGTGTAGCAGGGAGGAAAGGGTTACTATGGTAAGCAAATTCAATAGAAAAACAGGAACGCTGCAATGCAGAGGCTAGATCACAATTTTAATTTCTGTGAGCAATTCAACAATGCAGTGTACCTGGATATGGACAAGTCAAGTGGTCAGGTCAATGTACACGAATACTTTCAATAAAGAAAATAAATCACAAAAGTGATTAAGCAAAGGGAAACAGGAACAGGAACAGAACTACTCATTCAGAATGTAGTAACTGTTCAGATAAAGTGACCCAAAAAACAGTCAATAGGTAAGAAAAATATAACAAGTAAGTAGCACACAAACTGCAAATCTTCAGACTTAAAAGAAATTACAGAAACTTACTCACAACTTGTGAGAAATATGTCAAATCTTAGGAACTAGCCTGCTGTACTTACACACACACACACACACACACACACACACACACACACACACACACCACACGGTTGACCCTCCACCATTCAGTCCCTCACAGACACAGAGAAAAATGAAACACTAATCAAGTTTAACTAAGTATTCTCCAAAGATGCAAAAACAAAAAAATGTTCACTAGAAGCACTAGGAACTAAACTTGTGATTTTGTGAGCAATTAACTCTAAAAAATCACAAATAAAGAGGTTTTTGAATGGTTTGTTGGCTATGATGCACCACACTGAACTGCTCTCCAATTCAACAGACAATATATTGTGCAGAAAACACCCTGCATGCAAGATTTCAGCTATCTACCCACAATGCACTGTGATTTCGCCGGCGTAATTGCAAAGCATTGGTGAAATTCAGGCAAATTGTGAAATTTCACCTCACATAGTCAGCGATTGGTGAAATTGGGTTAAATTTTGCATTTTACATGAAAGCCGCACTGGAGGCATAATTACGTTTCGCCGAGACAAAATATTTTGCAAATGCGGAACTTAAGCAAAATATTCTGCTAGGCGAAATTTTTCAGTTTCACACATCTCTAGTGGTGGGGAGTGGTCCGTATCTTGGAGCTTGTCTTGAGATTTGGTGTGGAGTTTGTTCCCTCCCTATTGGCTCTAGGGAATACCCACAAGTTAGGATGGGCACATGCTTCTCAGCTGGCATGGTTTATCACCACCATCACATTGGCTAAGCGTTTGCTATTACGCTGTTGGCACTCAAAAATGAATCTTGCCCAAGAGGAATGGACTGAAAATCTGCTCAAAGTATCAGACTTTGAGTGCTTGTCATACATAGCAATTGGTAAGCATGACAAATTTACTCACTTCTGGCAGCCTTTCTTATGTTATATGGGCATACCCCTACCACTAGGGTGATTTGGCTCCCTCCCCGTATGGCTCCAGACCAACCTCAAATTTCTGGACTTGGCAAGGTTTTATGTAGATCCCCACCCCACCCTATCTTGTTGTTTTGTGTGTGAGGCCTGAGCTTTGTTTCTTTTAGGTGGGGTTTTCTTGAGCAGCAGCGAGGCCCCCCTTCCCCATTGCATCTATACTTGGATAAGTACAGAAGTCTTAGGTAATCCTCTGGTATTCCAGTATATTACTGTTTTGTACAGATTAATTACATAGCAGACATATAGTTCATAGTTACATTTATGATTAATTGTTTGTACTGAGTTATTGTTCTTGATTGTTCTATTTCGGTGTAACCCCCCCTATAAATGGGGGTTCCCGAAAAGTCTTCCTCAAGCTTGCCTAAATGCTCTCTGCCAGGCTGGTGTCCTGCATTTTAGAAGTTTAAATGTGATTGCCGGAGAGTGCCTGTATAGCCTATGTGTACTGTCTCTTTAAGAGTTTCCTGGATTGCAGTCATAAGTAATCTGAGAGGGAGGTCTATTGAAAGATGTAACTATCTGCTGAAAATCATTTAGAGTGATAATGATAATGTAGTTTGTCTAACCTGCCTTCTTTGCAGCAAAGACTGTTTTGTTTATCTCCACTATCTTGGTCCTGGACTGCGAATTGGACCAATCAGTTCTGGTGGGATCTAAAATGGAGCCGTCTGGAGCCAAAATCTGTAGGAATTGTAGTTTTGGGCTTTTGGCACCTTTTTGCTCCTGAAGGGGGAGCCTTTGCTGTGACTGACAGACAGATCAGCCAACCAAACCTTATGAATTCTGGGGAAAGTCCCAAGCTTGCTGGCAGTTGAGTCAGATCTAAGTTGGGAGCTGAAGAAGCAACATGCTTGAGACAGTCAAGCAGCCGTCTGAGTAGTTTCACGCACGAGAACTGTGGAAAGGCCTGATATGTGGCCTGCATGTCTTCCTGCTGCTCCTGAGAGGGAGAGAAGAGAATTATTTCAGACTAAATCCAAGTCTGTGAGAACTAAGTAAGCCACTGATTTTTTTACCAGGCTCATACCTGAAGAAGACCAAAGATTTTGCTGAATGTGATCGGCCTGTCAGGATTTCCAGCTGCTTTTAAAACCCCGGTTTGTGCAGAGACTTTACGATCATGACCGGAGAGTGGTTTGCCTGGTACAGTAGAATTTCCTTACTTGTAAATGTGCTGGGTATTGAAAGTGGGTCGTGATTTGGTTCCCCACTGTGTGAACTGTGTTCTGCTTGCTGGTACCGTAGAATCCTTTACATGTAAATGCACTGCATATTGAAAGTGGGTCGTAGCGGCCCACTGGGGCGGTGGTGGGATTTCCGGCTTGCGACACGGTGGCGGGTTGAGGCTGGACCCAGATCAGCCAGACCAGGCGGGGAAAGGATGGGCGTCCCATGGACTGCTCTCCTTCTCCGGGAGGGTGGGGGAAGCGATCGGCACACTGAGGACTCCTGGCAGAGGCCGCGAGATCTCAGGCGTCCGACGAGTACAGTTCTGGGAGGTGGGGCAGATGCTGGCGTCATTGCACGTCCCCACCTCCGTAATAAAAATTGGTGGAAAATGGAGGTGGGCAGGACCACCGTGCACATGAAGCCCTCCCCGGAGCACCTCACTACATCACCGTTGCTGCGGTTCCCCGACCAGACATTAGTTCCGTGGTCACCGTAGAGGTGGCTGCGGCCCCGCCCTCCGGGGGGTAAGCCGGGGGTGACTGAGGGTCCTCGGCAGCCATAGACAGTGGTGGAGGTCTCCAGGGGCCGTGACCAGGGCTGATGGAATTACGGGGTCCTGCCAGGGGGACAAAAGATAAAATTATAAAAAAAAAAAAAAGAAAGTGGGTCGTTCCTCACTGTGCGAACTGTGTTCTGCTTGCTGGAAGCTTTATCCAGCCTAATCGGACTGAATCCACGTTCATCTCTGTTCGGCCTGAGCCATGCCATGCTGGCCCTGCCAGACTACCCCACTGCACAGAGAAAGCCTCCAATGAGAAACCTGCCTGGGGATCAGACCCCCTGCTCCGCACTTGAACAGGAACGACGCCTCGGCAATTTGTGTGGGCCCTGCTTCTCCTGGCACTCCAGATTAACCACCTGCTGTCTCAATTTTCATCCAGCCTGTGTCCAGTCTTGGGTATCATGAGTAATCTTCAGGGTAGCTCCCTGCAACAACAGCCTAATCTAAAAGTGTGTCATCTGATTGTCTTGTTTTCTTTTCCTGAACTGAGGCCTCTGGCTCCAGATTACAAATAGTGCGTGTTGTGCATGTTGTTTTTCTTCCATAACAGGGCCCCAACCAGCTGCAACATTCATGGCTAGCCCACCGTTCTCCATCTGGGTACCCAGGGTGTGTGAATGTTTATGGACCCTGAAGTGCGTGCATAACTGTTTGATTGATACAGCCTTTAAGCAAATTAACCTGATTACACCCCTCCCTTGCTCAAGTTCCTTAAATAAATTAGATCTAACTCTTTTTTGCATTTACCCTGACTGTGGTTCCAGTTTGTGCAAGAGTACTGTACTGCTATTTGCTGTGTATAACCTTGTTTTACAGGGGGTCCCTAGGGCCGAGCCAGAGGAAAGCCCTGGTGGTAAGTGTAAACAGTGTGGGTACTTGTGTGGTGTATCAGGGGTATTGTGAAAGTGATTATTGTGTATTGTTCCAGACACTAGTAAGGAAAGAGGGGGGTTACAGTGTCTCAGAGGGCTGTGCCCAGGTTAGAAGAAGAAGAATCAGCATTTACATAGCGCTTTTCATACATCCAAAGCACTTTACATGCAACGCTAGACTGGTAGTGAAGTGACTAAATGTGTGGTGGCAGCCATATCGCACATCATTACCCACACACAGCCTGGATAATTGCATGAACCAGTTTATGGGAAGGGGAATGTTGGCCAGGACACCAGGAATTTTCCCTACTCTTTGCAAAGAGTGCCCTGTGTTCTTTTACTGCCACCTGGACAACACCAGGATGGGCAGAAGGGACCTCAGTTTAACATCTCATCCAAAGGACAGCACACCCCAGCAGTACAGCACTGCCCAATACTGCACTCAGATGCCACAATTTTTAAGTGCAAGTCCAATCCCGGTGTGGGACAAGAACCCACAACCTTCTGGTCTAGAGGCAGATGTGCTACCAACTGAGCCACGCTAACATCTAACATGAGGTTAGCTTTACCACTACCAACCCTGACCTCCAGGTGGAGGCACCCGTTTCAGAACTCAGGCCCTTTAACCTGCTACTAGCCAAGCAGGTAGGGGTAGTAGCCCTTGGGATAGCACCACCTAGGGGTTACATCTGTATTGTATTAAAGTCTTAGGTGCTCCTAGATTGTATTTCCAAGGAGTGATATTCATTCCGGCCAGGCAATCTATTTTGGAATCCTCATTGTATGTGTTTCGTGTTATAACATGTATAAACTTTGAATAAAATATAGGAAAAAAATATTAAAAAATTATTCCAAATTCAAATGCAGTGTCATACAAATTGCTCCTCAGAATCCCACTGAAGCTTTGTATAAAATACAGAGTCTGTGGCCCAAGTGGGGCAGTGGAGAGACTAGATAAGTAAACTACTAATTTAAGGATCTCTTAAGTAAAACAGAGTGAAACTTGTGCTGTAAGACAACCCAGCCTAATGGCAAAGGCACTCAAACTTCAATTAGGTAAATAATCGAGTTTACCAGAACTTAAGTTATTAGAGATAAAGGCCCTAACATATTGATGGTAACACACAAGTTGCCTGTTAGATAAATAGACTTTTTAGGTCTGAAATTATTAACAATAAATAAAATATCAACAATATATGGTTTAATGCTCTTCACCTTGCCGCAGGAGGGGAACCGTTGCAGCACACTGACTCAACAAATCGAATAACAGCTATACAGACATTAAATGTATGGGAGGCAGTATAGTGCAGTGGTTTAAGGCTCTGAGCTGGAAACCTGAAGACATGGGTTTGAATCCCACAGCCCCCACTTGCATGCTGTGTGACCCTGAGCAAGTCACTTAACTTCCTTGTGCTCCCAGGTAGCATCTGTAAACAAGCTTTCAGCTTAGTGTGTCTCTCTTGGTACAAAAAAAAAAAAACAAACTAAAACTATAAAATCCTAAGAATAAACCTTTCAGTCTGAGTGGCGCTTGTGAGACAGCACAAGCTTTTATACTGCTAGGCCCCACCCCTGAAACTGACTCACTTTGTCTGGCTCACCGCAGAGTCCCCCACAACAGCGGTCAGATCAAAGCACAGACTCTCCCCTTAGATCTTGATGCTGCACAGTCTCTGTTGTTCTAAGCTGTTTCAGCGTAGAGCACTACAGGATGGCAAACAGTTTCTGTGCGGTCTGGAGCAGTAGAGCTGGCTGGAAACAAATGGCCTGGCTGGGAAAAAGTCAGTGAGACAGCATGAGCTTTTATACTGCCAAGCCCCACTCCCGAACCTGACTCACTCCATTTGGCTCACTGTTGAGCTCCCCCCCCCCACAATAGCAATCAGAAGTTAATTCTGGTCCCTGGTGTCCAGTGGTTCCACCGGTCCTCAGTCCCTGGCACCATAAAAAACAGTACATTCCCTGTTGTCCAGTGATACCCCTGGCCCTGATCCCCAGTTCTGTAAAACCCAATAGAGTCCCTGGCATCCACTGGTTCCACCTCCCCCATATTCCAATTACCGGCCCTGTATATGACACTGCAGAACAGTAATGGCTGAATGCAGAACAGAATAGTAATGGCTGAGGTTAACAAAACATACAGATAAAAGATCATTATAACTTAAAGTCCCTGGCAGCTAGTGGTACTCCCCCCACACAAATCCCAGTCCCCATAACAACATACAGTACTTTCCTGGTGTCTAGTGGCTCCCCACCCAACTGCTGGCACTGACCACTCACCCTGCCACCCCCCATACATGATGCATTGGTGCTGTGGCTCAGATATGGTGACCAGCCCAAACTTCCTCTCACCTCCTCAGCTGGCCACTATATAAATAGACAGGGAGCATGCGTCCTCTGTACTGAACAGGGAGCACATGGTCTGTGTACTGTACAAGTAGCATGCCTATACAGTACAGAGAATGCATGCCCTGAACTATGCATAGGATGCACGTTCCCTGTGTAGTCGCATACAGCAGCCAACCAAGGACTGGAGAAGAGGACTGTGCCAGTTGCAGTATCTGAGCTGTGGCACTAATGTATTGGGTATGGGGGTGGCAGTGTGGGTGGTTGGTTCCCACAGTTCAGTGGGGAACTGCTACTTATCAGGGATGGGTGTTGTTATGGGAACTGGGATTGTTTGGTGGGGGTACCACTAGCTGACAGGGACTTTGGGTTAAAATGATCTTTCTTCTGTATTTCTTGTTAACCTCAGCCAGTACTATCACAGTTCTGCAGCGTTATATATGGGGCAGGCAATCAGAGTTTGGGGGGCCATTGAGCACCATGGACTTTAGGTTTTTATTGGGCCAGGGAGCAGGGACCATGGGGATCACTGGACACCAGGGAATGTACTTGTTTTTATGGGGCAAGAGATGGGAGACTTGGGGGGCCACTGGATGCCAGTGATAAGATTTACTACATATGGGCCAGCATTCAGAAGGCTGGGGGACTGCTGGACATGAAGGAAAGGGTTTCACTCAAACAAGCCAGTGACAGGAGGGTAGGGGGGGCCACTGGACATCAGGGACATGATTTTATATATACGGGTTAGTGATCAGAGGGTGGGGGAGGACTACTGGACACCAGTGAACAGATTTTATATATACAGGCCAGCAGTCGGAGGGTGGAAGGACCACTGGACACCAGGGAAAAAAATATATATATAAACATATGGGTTGGAGATTGGAGGGAAGGGGACACTGCTGGACACCAGGGAAAATATTTACTATATTTACTATATGCAGGCCAATGATCAGAGGGTGGAGAGACTACTGGACACTCTAAAATTATATTTTTCATGGTGTCAGACAAACCAGAGTGGGGGCAGGGCTGGTCCTAGGGGGCCAAACCTGCCACTGGTTCCCATGCAAATGAATCCCTATTGAGCATACAGATGGCCCCTTAGTGCCTTTACATGCCCAATGGGTTCATTTGCATGGAGCCAGATGAATATCGTACACTGGGCTCCTGGCACTATCAGGTTTAGGGGCACTATTCGCTGCACTGCAGGAAACCATATTAGGGCAGCACTACTTGATTTAGCGGTGTGCCAACATGCCCCGATATTTAGTGGGATAGCACAAAACTTTGCATTCCACTCTGCCCATTTCTGAATATCGGGCCCCTGGTAATCAATTAACAAGGATCAGTCCTTCTCTGAGAAATCAGGAGGCATATACTGTAGATTGTACAGTAGGTAGAAATATGAAAGTATTCAACCTTCCACAGGAGTATTTTAATGATCAAGATACAGTATCACCATTTGAATAAGAATGACAAAAATCTTCCTAAATTACAGCCAAACTAGATCTAACATAAATTAAAACTCCCCAACCATATTTTCCCAGTCTATCCTTGTGGAACATGTTATAATTAACCAGTTTCACTTCATTATCATTAACTTTAGATGACAGCCAGCACACTAATATTGTCAAAATTGTTTGCACTACCTCAAACATTAAATTCATCAAATTTTGATACGAGATTGTGAACATTAAAATGCAGAACAGAGAGAGCACCTTTAAGTTTCACAGGAAAAGTGTTTTCAAGCTTTATAACCATTAAAAGCCCTGGATTCATTGTAATGTTTCTAGTGAATGAGAGAAACAACATAACCTGTAGTCACTTTGTGCTGGCCCTATTCAGTCACTTTAACTCAGGCTTATACAAGCCTGAACATTTACTAAGGGCTACGATCATCAAACATAATTTAGGAGTTTCTACTAAGATCAATTCAGTTGTCAGAAATATTAAAAGTTCAGCAGATACCATATATCTGAACAGAACATCACTTAATACCATGGGGCTGATTCTGGAAGCTGCCTGCATCTGGCGAAACTTGCAGCAGGAAATGGGGCTGCACCCAAAGCAGATGCAGCAAATGCAAAAGGTGCTATTACAGAAAGTTTGCCACTTGCAGCAAACTGTGTAGAATAGCCGCAATACTGACCCTGCACCAGGAAGAGGGACACAGAGGGAGGCTGTGGTGCAGAGCTGGGATGCAGCCCAGGAGAAGGTGGCAGGGTGCAACTGAGGTGCCCCAAGGACAAGTAACCTGGAACCTGGGCTCAAAAGGGTCGGCCCCCCGTAAGCTGTGGCATAGGGCATGTTGCTACCTGAGGGCAGATCCTCTGTACATGCCAAGCGCCTCTGTGCCACACTGTGTCCCACCTGCCTCCCAGGCTAATGACAGCCCTGCCAATCACCCATATGGCTATCATCTGGTGGTGGCATAGTGCCCCCCCTGCAGATCCCTATCCACTGACAGGACTAACCCTGGTCACACTTCATGGTGGTCTAGTGGTACCCCACCCTCCCCACCCCGACAGACAGTGGTGCAGCCACCGCTCCTCATCTCTGACCCACTTCTGGACTGGCACTTCCCACCTCGTGCCACTTCGGCCATCTGCAGTGCAATCACACAGACCATATAAGGTACTGTACACCCTACGAGGCTCTGTGTTACTGCATCCTGTGGCTGGCCATGGTGGTGCAGAGGAGGTGCCAGTCCAGAAACAAGTCAACAATGGGGAGGGAGGCTTGACCACTGTCCATCAGGGCAGGGAGGGTGGGAGGCCACTAGATCACCAGGGTAGGTCTTGGATCTTACCTGCAGGCATGGCAGGAGAGTGGGGGGTGTCAGACTGGGAACTGCGTTTTTCTTACTTCTCCATGGACAATGGGGGATCGGGGCTTATTGTGTATTGGGGAAGGGGAGACCTATATGTACATGCCATTGGGTGTTGGCAATAGCCTACCACAGCAGGCATTCCAGCTTAGTGGCACACAGTTACCCAGGCAGTTGTGGCACAGTGCCCTACAGGGGCAAGACACCATCTGCCACAGCTTATGGGACCACATTATCTGTTTCCCTTCCCCTACTACTGGCCCCTATGGCCCTTTTGCTCCATCACAGGACCACTGCTTCCTGGCTCTGCCAATTGCAAGCCACTTAGACCACCTCTATGCTGGTCTAACTGATGAGCCATCCTGCATCCATAGTGGGGCTTCCAAAATCCCAAAAAAGGGGATGTTGCAGCCCTATCATGGTGCAAGATCTGGTGCACTGGGTTGTTGGATGCAACCCTGGTGCAAGGGGGCTTTGGTGCAGTGTGTCTGCAGCAGACGCAAGCTGCCTATCAGAATCGCAGTGTGACACAAATTGTGATGCAAGTCACCACTTGGGTCACACTCTATTGATGCAAGTCATTTGCATCATCCTACACACTTTTAGAATTGGCCCCCATGTATTTACTTAAAGACACCTCCTCCTAAAGGCTTACTGTATGTTACTTTAACTTTACTAAATTACCCAAATCACATCAGTTCAGTCCAAGTAATGTAACTAGGCTAGGCAGTAGCAGTGTGCCCTTGTACATCAGAATTTGGGTGCAGTGACTGGCCCTGGCACTGCTGCTCCAGTGACTCCAGAGGATCTTCCCACTTTGCCCCACTTCACCACTTGGAGCCACTGCAATAGACATTTAGACAAGCCTGAACATTTAATAATGGCTACCTCGGTTACTGTATGTATATGCACACAGTTTCCACGAAAGACTGATTCAACTTGAGTTTAAATAATACAACACCCCTCACTTCCACTTCTTCCTCTGGCAGCTTGTTCCATAGGTTTCTGATTCTGAGTGAGAAACATTGCAGATGGATATGTTCACAAATGGAATAAATATTAATAATCACAGATGGATATATTCACAAATGGAAAAGATATTGATAATGTGCAAAAATCAGAGCATTTTAACCCCCCCCCCATTCAACACAACCCTAGAGCAACAATAACATACGTAAGGTACCTAATGCTTATGAATGCTAACTGAGGGGAAATAAGAATATAATGCACACCAGAATGACCATGGAGGATGGATGCTGCTGCAACATAATACTCCTCAAGCACATGTGTTGCAAACCCATGAAATGATGTTCTGGTATTTCTGGTATCGTGATCATCTAGCTTCAATTCTGCTGATGATACCATTGCTGCCATTTCAGAGCTCTTAAATTACTTTCATAATGCTGTAGATAAAGGTTGTTTTACTGGCAATACAGCTATCTTTATTGATTGGAGGGGAAAAAAAGCATTTGATCCTGTCAACCATGAAATATAGATTTGTAAATAATGGACAATAGATTTTTGAGAGTTCTCTGCTAAATTGGTTATCAAACTACCTTCAAGACAGAGAACAAAGTGTCATTTTAAATAATGTTAAATCTAAGCCGCCAGTAATCAAAAACATGTTCCTCAGGGCTATGTCCCAGGTCAGTACACTTCTGTTTATTATGTCAATGATTTATGTGATGGCCTGCAGTTCTCAGCATGTCATCTTTGTGTGGATGACACCGTCATTTATATCAGTGGTCTATCTGTCCCAGAGCTTCACGTCAAGCTGCAACCTGATTTCAACTAACTTTAACTGGCTCCATCTTAAAATAAGACAGATCAGATTAAAGAAATACTGCACTCTGCACACATCATTCTGAAACAGAATTACTTTAGTGTACATGATAACATACAGAAATAAATTAGTTGCCATATTGGTCCTTGTAAGAACAGATCCAGAAGCAAATGGTTTGATACCTTTTAATTGACACATAACATAACATAACATAACATAACATAACATAACATAACATAACATAACATAACATAACATAACATAACATGACATAAGAAAACAAGGTCTAAGCTTTTGGACCAACCAAGTCCTTTCTCAGAGACTTACCACTGAGGAAGGACTTGGTTGATCTGAAACCTTAGACTTTGTTTTCTTTTTGTGACATCTATGTCGGTCCATTAAAAGGTATCAAACCATTTGCTTCTGGAAGTGTATATGATAAGAATTTTAATTTTCTTCATAATTTATTTATCCAGGATAGTCCAAGTGAGATACAATTTCTAATTTTTACGGGTGTCCTACTTCTGTCCCATTTTACAAGTGGGAGTACAGAGGCACCAGGAGGTCACAAAACATGTTATGAGAGACAGTAACTGTGGTGGGATTCAAACCTGTAAACTCCTCTTTCGCAGCTCAGGTGCTGTAGCCCAACATTTCTCAACTGAGGACATCATGGTTGCATGCAGCTACTGGCACAATTTTGTGCAGCCGTAAAACTCTTTAGAGCCCCAGTTACAAAGGCAATGGAATGAACCATGTCATAATTTAAAAAAAAACAAAAAAACATAAGAGATATTTGAAGTGAAAATATACCAGGGCTCTATTTTTTTTGTTTACTGTGGGATAAGCAATTTATTGTATTAGGGGGTTGGGGTGAAAAACTAAGCCCTGAGATCACTAGCAAGTTCTGGTTGCTGCACTTTGAGGCTGTCTGAGGCATCAGGAGTTGGGGCTTGAGAACCACTGCTGTAACCACTAGTCACTAGTAATTTCAAAGGTCAAGTCAATTTAGTACTGATTTGTAATAAAACTGATAAGTGCCCTCATACACGGCACTTGGGGTTATGCGCCAATGGAACCCTCGTGGGTATGATTATTTCCTGTAGATGATGTCTTTTTAAATACTGTCATAATTCTGGTATTTTTTTCCACCTTTGCTGGCCTTTTAATAAAACCAGTCAGTGCTTCTGATGCATGTGATACTGTATTTAAGTACCATTGTATAATTTTATGATGTACAGTAGTTCATTTTTTGTATTTAGTTTTTGTTGACTGAGAAAGGTGGGCTAAGCACTTCTGCCTATTTTCAGCCTCATTGGGGGGGGGGGGTGTATACAGATCCAAACTGACATATTGAATCAGATTTAGTTGTTGGTGGTATTTTTAGTGAATGGGGGAAATTTGGCCTGTGTACTGAAGAAATTCAACTACTCTTTTCGATAAGTGCCATTAGATCTTTGACATCCACTTGAACACTACTAGAATAGGGATACAGGCACTTGGTTTAACATCTCATCAGAAAGACAGCACCTCAAGTGTGCAGCAATGCACTAAAGTCTCAGTATTCTAGCCTGAGTTCCTGGTATGGGGCTAGAAGCCATACCATTTTGATCATCTGATCTCAGAGATGAGTGAGCAACCTGCTGAGACACAGACACTGCTTGTGAATGAATGAATGTCCCTTTCAACCACAAAGTTCTAAAATAGAACATAGATGCACTGTTACAACACTTTGAGAGCTTAACAAGAATATTAACTGTAGCATATCATACAACTGCAAAATATTTTCACCACCAGGTGTCAGCGTGGCTCAGTTGGTAGCACATGTGCCTCCGGACATGGATTCTTGTCCCACACTGGGATTGGACTCGTACCTAAAAATACTGGTACCCGAGTGCAGTATTAGGGGGTGCTGTACTGTTGGGGTGTGCCACCCTTTGGATGAAACGTTAAACTGAGGTCCTTTCTAACCATCCTGGTGCTGTCCTGGTAGGTGTCCAGGTGAAAGTCAAAGAACCCAAGGCATTCTTCTTAAAGAATAGGGGACATTCCCGGTGTCTTGGCCAATATTCCCCTTTCCATAAAACTGGCTCATGTAGTTGTCCAGGCTGTGTGTGGGCGTTGATGTGCGATATGGCCACCACTACACATTTAGTCACTTCTCTACCAGTCTAGTATTGCTTGTAATGCACTTTGGGATACACTGTGTATGAAAAGCTCAATATAAATGCTGATTCTTCTTCTACCAGTGTGTAAATCAGAAATACCCAAATGAAGTTACTAAAAAGCCAGTAAATGGAACAACAATCAGTGTGAACCTGTATTTGAAATACAGCTCCTACAGAATATGCAGGCTTGCAAGTTGAAGGCCGTTCTCTCATTAGCACTCATATCATAATACCCCAGGTTGAACATAGAAGCATAGAAACATAGACTTTGATGGCAGATAAGGACCACTTGGCCCACCCAGTCTGCCCATTTCCCTTCCTATTGGATAAGGTGCAGATTCTAGTTAACCAACAGCCTACTTCCTGCAACCCCCCACTACAATTGCCTTATGTCTGTCCCATGCATGTTTGAATTCCCCCACTGTTTTAGACCCAACAACCTCCACAGGAAGGCAGTTCCATGCATCCACCACTCTCTCTGTGAAAAAAATTTCCTCCGCGTTACTCCTGAGCCAGTCCTCCCTCTATCTTTAAATTGTGCCCCTTGTTCTTACACATCTCTTTTTCTGAAGATGCTACCCTCCTGGACTTTGTTGATTTCTTGAGGTACTTGAAAGTTTCTATCATGTCCCCCCTGTCCCTCCTTTCATCAAGGGTATACATATTAAGCTCTCTCAGTCTCTCTTCATATGGATTCTGATGTAGACCCTGCACCATTTTAGTTGCCCTCCTCTGGACTGCTTCCATTCTGTCTATGGCCTTGCGTAGATGGGGTCTCCAAAACTGTACACAGTATTCCAGATGGGGTCTCACCAACTGTCTGTACAGAGGGATAACCACTTCCCACTTTCTACTTGTGATGCCCCTTCTTATGCATCCCAGTATCCTCCTGGCTTTCATTACTGACTTCTCACATTGCTTACCCACCTTTAGGTCATATGATATGACTACCCCAAGTCCCTTTCCATTTTTATTGTTGTTAGTACCTCCCCTGCTATTGTGTACTCTTCTCCTGGGTTTTTGTTTCCCAGGTGCATTACTTTGCACTTCTTTGCATTCATTCTAAGTTGCCATATGTCTGACCATTCCTCCAACCTTGCCAAGTCCCTTCTCATCCTTTCTACCCCCCCCGTGTATCAACTCTGTTACAGATCTTTGTGTCATCTGCAAAGAGGCATACTTTTCCCTCCAGACCCCCTGCAATGTCACCTATAAAGATGTTAAAGAGGACTGGACCCAGTACTGAGCCCTGAGGTACTCCACTAGTAACCCCCCTTTCTTCAGAATGTGTTCCATTCACTATTACATTCTGTGTCCTGTTGTGCAGCCAGTTTGCTACCCAGACTACTACCCCGGAACCCATTCCCAGGCTGGCTAACTTGATTATTAGTCTTTTGTGTGGGACTATGACAAATGCCTTGCTAAAGTCTAGGTAGGCCATATCCACAGCCCCTCTCTGGTCTATTACTTTAGCCACCCAGTCAAAGAAATCAATTAGATTCATCTGACATGATCTTCCTGCTGTAAATCCATGCTGCTTTGGGTCCTGTGCCCCGCTGGCCTCTAGGTACTCAACAATTCTTTCTTTCAGAAGTGATTCCATCATTTTTCCTACCACTGAGGTCAAACTTACAGGTCTGTAGTTTCCTGCTTCTGCCTTGCCCCCACTTTTGTGAAGGGGAATCACATCTGCCCTCCTTCAGTTCTCAGGTACCACCCCATCCTTCCATGATTTGTTAAAAGTGTGGTCAGTGGTGTCACTAGGTCCTCCTTTAGTTCTTTTAGGATTCTGGGTGAATCCATCAGGCCCCATTGCTTTGTCCACCTTGAATTTTAGGAGCTTTCAGGACTCTTTTCTTTTGTAAATGGACTGGTGTTAACCCCCCTACCCAGAGTGCTTCTATTGTCTGGTTTAGGTAACTTCTCCTCATCTTCTTCTGATTCAAAGTGTTTTTTGCACGGTAAATTTTCTGTTAAATTGTGCTGGCTATCTGCTGATAGGAAGGAAAACACTCACCAGGGTGGTGGGTCAGAGCTGCAGCTGATTGTTTTTGGAGGGCATGGACTTGGTCCCACCCACCTGTCCTCAGCCCACCACCCCAAGTGCATCATTTCTTTATACCAGGGTTCTGACATCACTTCCCCAATAAGGGCAAAGGACATACACCTGTCATAACCTTAATAACCCAGCACACTGCATGGGGGTAAACATGCACATGCACTCTCTCATACTCACACACTAACAAAAACACAGGAAGAGAGACAGACATGTGGGGAGTGGTGCAATGCACTGTCTGTAGGGTGGCAGTCTTCTGGGAGATGTTCTGGAGGCTGTGATGCTACCCTACTTGCAGGCACCTCTCTGGTCTGAGGGAGGAGGTTGCACATCAAAAGGCTGACCTGGCGAGGATTCAGGAATCCTCCTCCCCCAGCCAAGGACCACCACAGCCACAGCCGCTGCCTCAGAGGTTGCAAAGAAAGAGGAGCAGTTGGACCATGGTGGGCTCAGGGAGAGTGAGTGTGGTTGATCAGAGGCACATCCCTCCAGCTGCACCTCCACAATTCCTAAGCCTTTCTGGCAGAGTGTGGTTCCTCTATGGAGACAGCAACAGTGGAGAACAAGGAGGATGCTGGAAATCTCCACAAAGGAGACCCAGAGAAGGGTGGCACAAAACCCCACAGGGGAAGGAAACAATTCCTGGTGGGGAACTCGGTCACTGGGGGATAGAACTGGGGGAGGAAGGGGAGAGGGAGGTAAGGTGCCTGCCAGGTGCCATGGCTGGGAGGGACAGGAAGCAAATCCTCAGGATCATGGGAGCATCTGCATGAGAGAAGCTGGACATCATTGTCCACCTCAGAACAAATTATCTGGCTTGGAATGGGATCAGAGCAGTGCAGGAGATATTTGTGGAGTTGGGAAGGGGCCTTAGACAAGTTTTATGCACGGTAACCTTTTTGGAGGTGCTGCCTGTCTATGGCATGGTTGAGGCTGGGGAACTCCACACCATGTGATTCAATGAATGGTTGAAAAACAGGTGTAGAGCTCAGGGTTTTGGCTTCATTGGGGACTGGGGATTCACCTGAAGGGATGCAGGCCTATACTGGCACGGTAGTCTGCATCTGTTCTGGTGGGAAACCAGGATCCTAGCTGATAGGTTTAAATGCTTCATTGGGAAGTATTTAAACTAGCCAAGGTGGGAGGCACTGAAAAGGAGCAGAGAAATCCCAGCTCCCCCACAAAACAGGGTAGTTAATGAGGTAAACACCGAGGTAGAGAAGTCGATAGGGAGCAGGAGAGGGATAAATGGAGAAAAAGGCAGTAAGGACAGGCGGGTCTAAAAGGGGTAAGGCCATCAAAAAATGGACAGCGATGGTACCAATGCCCATAGTCTGGGCAACAAGCTCCCTGAACTAGTGGACTTGCCAGAAGAGGGATGCCTGGATATAGTGGCAGTCATAGAAACATGGTACTCAGGGAACTATACTGGGATGTCAACACACCAGGGTACACAATCTACAGGACAGACAGGAAGAGTAAATGAGGAGGAGGAGTAGCTCTCTATGGAAGGGAAGGGATCAAAGCAATGGAACTAAAGGGTAAACAGGTAGGAGAGGAGGCACTGTGGGTCACCCTAGAGACATGAAATGGCACCACAGTCTGCACAGGGGTTGTATACAGACCCCATCTCAGAGGGAGGAAATGGACAAGGAAATGATAGAAGGCATCCTTAGAATGGCAGAAAAAGTGGAGATATTGTTGATGGGGTACCTGAATATGCCAGATGTTAACTGGAGCACCTTTGCTGCAGCCACATCCAAGAGTAGGGTCATTCTTAATGCCCTACAGGGGAAATGCCTCAGACAGCTAGTGTTGGAGCAATCTGAGACCTGGTACTCACAAATGGGGACAGAGAGAGGATCTCAGACTTAGAAGTGGATAACCATCTGGGAACAAGTGACCACCAAACAGCATGGTTCACGATAAACACAGCTGTAGAGTCAAGCCACACAAAAGCAAGGATACTAGACCTTAGGAGGGCTGACTTTGGCAAAATTGGAGAGTGCCTCAGAAAAGTACTAGCAAACAGGCAAGAAGGAAGGGTGGAGGAACAATGAGGAAAAATCAAAACTGCCATCACAGAGGTAACACGCCTTTGTGTGGAGCAAATAAATCAAAACAAAGGAAAAACACACTATGGTTCTCAAAAGAAGTGGCAGAGAAGGTTAAGGAGAAAAAGATAACATTCATGAAGAACTGTATAAGGAAATACAGAAGGAGCAGGACAGAGAACTGTACCAGTTAAAGTAGAAGGAAGCAGGGAAAGCAGTCAGAATATTTAAGGCCCAAACTGAGGAAAAGATAGCCAACTCAGTTAAGAAGGGGGATAAAACCATTTATAGGTACATTAGGGAGTGAAGCAAAACCAAGGGAGGGATAGTGAGTCTTAATAAAGAGGACAGGGGGTGGGCGGAGGGTGACAGTGAAACTGTAGGGATACTGAATGAATACTTCTGCTCAGTATTCACAAAAGAAGAGGAGGGGGAGGTACCTAAACCAATCAATAGAAGCACTCTGGATGGGGGGGTTGATGCTAGCCCATTCACAGAAGAAAGGGTCCTGAAAGAACTCCTGAAACTGAAAGCGGACAAGGTAATGGGGCCTAATGAGATTCACCCCAGAATTCTAAAAGAACTAAGGGGAGAACTAGTGACACCACTGACTACCATTTTCAACAAATCTTGGGAGGATGGGGTGGTACCTGAGGACTGGAGGAGGGAAAATGTGATTCCCCTTCATAAAAGTGGGAGCAAGGCAGAGACAGGAAACTACAGACCTGTCAGTTTGACCTCAGTGGTAGGAAAAATGATGGAGTCACTTCTGAAAGAAATAATTGTTGAGTACCTAGAGGCCAACAGGGCACAGGACCCAAGACAGCATGGATTCACAGTGGAAAGATCATGTCAGACAAATCTCATAGATTTCTTTGGATGGGTGACTATGATAGTAGACCAGGGAGGGGTTGTGAACATGGTCTACCTAGACTTTAGCAAGGCATTTGACACAGTCTCACACAAAAGATTACTAAACAAGTTAGTCAGCCTGGGAGGGGGTCCCAGGGTAGCAGCCTGGGTAAAACATTGTCTGGAAAACAGGATACAGAGGGTAACAGATAGTAAATGGAGTCCACAGTGAAGAAAGGGGGGTTAGTGGTGTACTGCAGGGTTCAGTACTGGGTCCAGTCCTCTTTAATGTCTTTATAAGTGACATTGCAGAGGGACTGGAAGGAAAAGTATGCCTCTTTGCAGATGACACAAAGATCTGCAACAGGGTTGATACACAAGGGTGTGTGAGGAAAGGATGAGAAGGGACTTGGCAAGGTTGAAGGAATGGTCAAAAGTATGGCAGCTTAGGTTCAATGCAAAGAAGTGCAAAGTAATGCACCCTGGAAACAAAATCCAAGGGGAAGAGTACACAATGGGGGGGGGGGGTACTAACAACAACAAAAATGGAATGGGACCTGGGGGTAGTCATATCAGATGACCTAAAAGTAGGCAAGCAATGTGTGAAGGCAGTAAGGAGGGCTGGGGAGATACTGGGATGCATAGGGAGAGGCATCACCAGTAGAAAACAGAAGGCAGTTATTCCTCTGTATAGACAGTTGGTGCGACTCCATCTGGAGTACTGCATGCAGTTCTCAAGACCCCAGCTTTGCAAGGACATAGACAGGATGGAGGCAGTCCAGAGGAGGGCAACTAAAATGGTGCAGTGTCTGTACCAGAAGCCATACGAAGAGAGACTAAAGTAGCTTAATATGTATACCCGTAAGGAAAGGATGGAGAGTGGGGACATGATAGAAACTTTCAAGTACCTCAAAGGAATCAACAAAGTCCAAGAGGGTAGCATATTTCAGAAAAAGAGATGTGCAAGAACAAGGGGGCACAATTTGAAGATAGAGGAGGGACAGCTCAAGAGACAAAGCGAGGAAGTATTTTTTCACGGAGAGGGTGATGGATGCATGGAATGGCCTTCCTGAGGAGGTCATGGGGTCAAAAACAGTGGGGGAATTTAAGAATGCACGAGACAGACATAAGGCAATTCTGGTGGGGGGGTAAGAGGAAGTAGGCTGTTGGTTAACTAGGATCTGCAGCTTATCCAATAGGTAGCAAAATGGGCAGCCTGGGTGGGCCAAGAGGTCCTTATCTGCTGTCAAAGACTATGTTTCTATAATTAGGGAAGGGCATTAATACCACCTACAGGCATGGTATACATGCAAAAAAATGCAATTTTTTGACATTTCCTTGAAGAAAGACAACATGACAGTATTCCAGGTCTGAGTCAGGGGTTACATAGCAGGAAACTGCAGTGACATTTAAATGGACCTTAAAGTATAACATTGTGCCACTCCACCTTAGGCCAATGTGTATCATTCTTTATGCTGGTGTACCCTGACAGTGCATACAAGGTGTCAAGCATCTCTGGTTTAAGTCTGGTTTCTGAGACACCAAGGACATTCAGTTAAAAGTGTTGAGTCCATACAGTTAACTCATTAAGATTGGGAAGCAGGCTTCTGACAGTAAGATGGGCCACTTCAAGACCTTTAGTCCAAGGGGGAATGGTGGAGTTTACCAGTGACAAAAGATCAAGAACAGTGTTGGATTCTAAATCACAAGTTGGGAGATGCTGTAAGAGCGTGAGGAAAATAATGGGACAAAACCTAAGATATTTACCATTCAATTAGAGATGCCAATAAAGACTTTTTTTAAAGGAAGAAGAGGTTTTCAAAACAAAACTGAGGGTAGCAACATATTAGCCACCCAAAATTGCTGACATGTAACCAGTAAATCGGACATCTTAAAGTGGGAGTAGCAACAATGACCAGATTTAAGATGCTCAGCAATAGGAACAGTGTCAACTACAAGGAGCCAACAGTACAGGAGACTTATCACTGTAAGGACAAAGCATGGATGAGGCATTTTTAGTGAGGGTATTTATTTATTTATTTGCTTTTGTTAACCAGGTAAGCACACTAGACAGCAACGTGCCTATTTTCAGGAGCGACCCGAGAGAGTTACAGGGTATCCATAAGACAACAATTACATACAGGAGCCGCATGCTCCAACAGTTGGTAATACAATAGAGTTTACATACAGGAGCCACATGCTCCAACAGTTGGTAATACAATAGAGTTTACATACAGGAGCCACATGCTCCAACAGTTGGTAATACAATAGAGTTTACATACAGGAGCCACATGCTCCAACAGTTGGTAATGCAATAGAGTTTGTATACAGGAGCCACATGCTCCAACAGTTGGTAATACAATAGAGTTTACATACAGGAGCCATATGCTCCAACAGTTGGTAATACAATAGAGTTTACATACAGGAGCAAAGAGCTCCTGACCACTGCATACGGATTATTACTTTAAAGAAGCAGGAGTGACTCAGGGCTTCCAACTGCAGAGATGATGTAACCATGTAAAACTACAGTTTAACACAGCTAATTATAGAACACAAGTTAGAGGCCACCCAGATAGAAAGCAACCACTGAAGCAAAATAACAGTAGTTTTTAACACTTCTATGGGACAATCCAGATGGGGAGCATCCGCAGCATAATGAGACATAGCTAATTAAACCACACAAGTTAGGGGACACCCAGACAGGGATCATCTTTTGTGTAACAGACACACATGTAGTTATAATATTTGCCTAGGGGCTACACAGAAGGGGAGCAGTCATGGAAATATAAAATGCAGCTAAATAACAGTCAGATGTTAGAGGCCACCTAGATAGGGGCAACCACAAGTACAACACAGCCAAGGTAGAGCAAATATAATGGAACAGTACCTGTATATTAATATGGAGGGCTCACTGAGGATAGGCAGCATGGCCAGCTGCCAATTGCCTCCATGGATGATACCCACAGAGTCACTCTAAATGCATTGCCCTTTGCACTGCAGCCCTTAGCACTCCAGACCACAGCATGGAGGACATCTTCATCGGTGCAGATAACCAAATGCTGATTGGCCCCACCCCCACATACAAACTCCCTCCTTGGAGGGACTGGTGATTGGTCCTTGGCTCTGGTGCTGGAAGGGGCCCACAGTCTTACTCCAGGTATTTTTCAGCCATTGGTAGGGTGAGGGGAGATTCAGAAAGCTGGTCACTGGGCCCTTTCAACCCCTAGCAGGGCAGCAGTCCATGGAGTTGGTGCCAATTGCATTGAAGAGAGGAGAGCTGGGAGTGGAATTTAATTTTTCTCCCCAGATTGGCGCTGCCCACACAAATGAACTCCTTCCTCTGATTGGCTGGTGGCTGGTGCTTGATGCCAGTGCTAGAAGGGACACCCGGTCCCACTCCAAGCTCCTTGCAGCAGTCGGTGGGAGGAAGGGGAGACCTTCCTCCCACTGGCAAAGACATTGCTGGGCCTTGCACAAGCATTTGCTTCTCAACCTACTGCCACAGCCATGTCTTGGACTTATTGTTCTCACTGGGGCTTGAGGTCACTGACCTCAAGACTGGTCCTGTCGTTTGGTCCAATCATTGCATGGTGAAGTTCTTGTTTAGGGCTCCCCCTGTTAGTCCCTCCCCTGTTGAGATGATCCACTACCATCCTTTAAAGCGGTTGTCTCCAGAGGGACTCATGGTGGTAATGGACCTTTCTGGTGTGAGTGCTGCTTGTGTGAAGGGTCCATTTGAGGCAGTGGAAGCTTATAATTAGACTTTCTCCAGGGTGCTTGACTCTCTTGCCCCGGTCCGTATATGACCCAGGTCTTCTTGCTTGAGACCCCCATGATTTGATAGGGTTGTCAAGGAGATGAAGACCAAGGATCTGAGGTTGAAGCATTGTTGGTGGAGATCCTGGTCCAAAGAGAACAGACTGGCTTTGAGAATTCACTATGGTGAATTTCAAAGGGCAATTCACCATAAGAGGGCAGTGTTCCTGTCCAAGAGATTGCTTCAGGGAGGAACAGTCCAGCTCAGCTCTTTCAGACTGTAGAGAGTCTACTTAATCCTGCCTGTCTGCAGCTAAAAAGAGCATTTTTCAGTCACTCAGTGCATGGAGTTCGCTCTGTTCTTCTCTGACAGGGTGTCCTCCATTACGGCAGGGATCTCTCCAATGGGGTGGACGTGGCCCCGCAGCGGTGAGCCATATGCGTTCAGAGGCACTTCTATTGCCTGAGGTGAGTTTCGGACAGTGGGGGGGGACAGAGATCTGTGAAGTAATTTCAAAGCTGTGGCCCACTTACTGAGAACTGGACCTAGGCCCAACTCATCTCTTGATGAGAAGTATTGAGTCCGTTGGTCCAGTGTTTGCCGAGATTTTCTGGTGTGCACTTTCAGAGAGACTTTTCTCCAGTGCCCTGAAAGAGGCGCTGGTGAAGTCCCTCCTAAAGAAACCACCTCTCAACCCTGACATCTTGGTGAATTATAGACTAATCTCCAACCTCCCATTTTATGGCAAAGTTGTTGTGAAAGTAGTGGCTCTGCAGCTCTAGGCACAATTTGCAGCCTATGACATCTATGAGTCATTCCAGTCTGGGTCCAGGTCCAGGTATAGCACCAAAACGGCATTAGTCAGGGTGCAAAATGATCTCCTCAGGGTGAGAGATAGAGGGGACTGGTCAATACTCAGTGTCCTTGATCTCTTCACAGCGTTTGACACTGTGGACCACGTAGTTCTGCTGCACCGCCTAAGGGAGCTTTGTGGACTCACCGGTACAGTCATCAACTGGTTTGAGTCCTTCCTCACAGGCAGGATGCAGAAGGTAGTGATGGGGAATTTCTCCTCCTGCTGGAAGCCCCTGCCCTGTGGAGTCCCCAGCACTTGATCCAGTCACCAATGTTGTTCACAGTGTACATGCTTCCCTTGGGTGAGATCATTAGACAATACAGTCTGGGTTTTCTCTGCTATGCAGATACTAACCAACTGTATTTGTCTTTTGCTCCAGGGATTGGTGATGCTGTGGAGGTGCTAAATGAATATCTGGCCAAGATCCAGGACTGGATGTCCTCTTGCTGGCTGAGACTTAACCCTGACAAGACAGAGGTGCTAGTGGTTGAACCTGGTCACTGCCATGATGTGGGTGCTGCTGGGGTAGGAACATGGTTTTTCCTTGGCCCGATCCCTTTGGCGGCTTCTACTAGGGTGCACAATCTAGGCGTAATCCTTGACATTGGGCTGACACTTGAGTTTCAGGTGTCATCTGTCATCTGGAGTGTTTTTTTTTTTTTTGCTACTTAATATTCTTTATCAGACAAATCCAGTCCAACATATACATTTAAAGAAGCAACGTTGAATTGAGCTTTTCAATTATAATGCAAAAATAATTAAAAGAATTATAAATGATGCTAAGAAAACCAAAACAAGCAAAAAACAAAAGACAAAAAAAAAAACACATCCCCAAAATCAAACCTAATCTTCCTCCCTTTCCGCTCCCCCCTCCACCCCCCTCCATCCCCCATCCTTCATCCAACACCACCCACCCTCCATTCAAACAGCCCATCCCTTCAGGACTTCATATCTTGAGAAGTATCAGTATTCTTATCAATTAATACATTTCACTTGATTTTCCATATTTACATGCATTTTTTCGGTTACATCAAGAGGAGTTGGAGCCATGACTCTTCCACATCTTTTCCCACCTCTCAGCTAAGTAGGCTGTGAGTTGCTACCACTTCTCACTAAATGATCCTAAGGAATGGTACTGTAAGCCTATCACTTTTTCCACATTAATAGCCTTGTACATTTCTGTAATCCATTCTCCCAAGGAGGGTAAATTCTCTTTAACCCAGTACCTCATTATAAGGAGCAATGCCACAGCCGATATTAAAGTCAAGTAATATTTGAATTTACTAGGAATATCCGCTGAGAGGTGGCCCAATACACATATCTCCATGGTAAAATAACTGGTTCCCCCCAACAATGGGCTACAAAACTCTTTAATTTCTGACCAAAAGCCTTGGATCTTAGTACAAGTCCAGACCATGTGTCTAAGTGTGCCCGGCTCCTGGGTACATTTTGGTCATACTGAAGAATGTTGTCTCCCCTCAAATTTCTTTTAACCGGAGTGACATACAAGTTATGTAATATGTTGAATCTTATCAATCGGAGCCTGTCCTGTTTAATAAACTTATAATTATTGGACCATATTGAATCCCATTGTGCCAAGTCGTAAGACAGATTCATGGCCATTTGCCAATATGGGGCTACAGAACTTACATCCTCATCAACCATAAACCTCATCTTTCTATATAATCTGGCTATTGGTCTAGGTCGAATGGATATTTCTGCCATTTCGGTAAAAACTCTATCTGCCTTTGAGAACCAGGGGGGTTTATTCAATGCCTTCAGTATACATTGTTTAATCTGAAGAAATTTGAATATTGGCAGTGTTTGTAGTTGAAAGGTCTGCTTAAACTGTGAGGGTGACATAACACCTCTTTCTGTCATTATCTCTGATAACTTTGTCACACCCCATTCTCTCCCAAAACTTTGAGTGATGACTCTGCCATCTATTGTCAAATTTAGATTATTAAAGATGGGTTGCCCCAAGTCAGAGGTGTGGCTTAAGTTCAGACTACTGCATAACTGGTTGTGGGCTCTCACGGACCATGTTATTGGTGTATTCCTCATATTCTGTGGAATTTTCTTACTCCGTATGAAAAGCAGGGATGTTAATGCTATCTTATATTTACTTGTTAAATGTCTCTCTATTTGTAACCATGCCAGCTTAGAGTTCTTATTACTTTGTGGATTTATCCATTGAAAATATTTACTCCTCTGGAAGGCCAAATAATAGAGGAATAAGTCGGGATACTAAGACCCCCTGTTCCTTTGGTCTTTTTAATTTTTGAATGGCTCTTCTTGGTTTCTTTCCCTGCCATAAAAAGTCAGACCATATCCCATCCACCCTTTTGAACCAACTCTGCGGAAGAGCCAAGTTCAACATTGATAATGGGTACATCAGTCAAAGGAATATAGCCATTTTGAGTATATTTACCCTTCCCCAAAGAGACAGAGATATGTTTTGCCATCTCTTGAGGTCTTGTTGCATTTGCAAAACTACCGGGTCTAGATTTAAAGCTTTTAATTTCCCTAAGTCCTTGGGGATTTCTATACCTAAAAAGGAAATTGACTTTGGAGCCCAGCATAACCCTAATTCCTCTATCATGGCCTTATTACAGGTAGGGGTTAATGCTAATACTGCTGTTTTAGATAAATTCAATTTATAACCTGATATCTCGCTAAACTTTTGTATAATATCCAAGGCCGATTGTAATGATGAATGCCAGCATGATAAGTGTAGGAGAATATCATCAGCGAACATAGATAATTTATACTCCTCTGTTCCTATCCTTATTCCCCTGACTAAATTAGAAGTTTTTATTTTCAGAGCTAATGGCTCAATATATAAATTAAATAACATTAGGGACAGAGGACACCCGTCTTGTACCTCTAGTCAACTGACAAATATCAGAAATGGCCCCATTACACAGCACCATCACTGATGGGGAACGATAAAGTATCTCTACCCATCGAATAAAATCAGTAGAAATACCGTATCTAGGCAATAGATCAAATAAAAACTCCCAACTGACTCTGTCAAAAGCTCTTTCCGCGTCCAGGGACACCAACACCATATCAGTGTCGGAATCCCTGGACGTGGACACCAAGTGACAGATTTTCCTAAAGAGGTCACTCGAATATCTCCCTGCAACAAAACCTGCCTGCTCTGGCCCTATCAACACATCCCAGACCTGTTTTAGCCTGTATGCCAAAACAATTGCCAACAATTTAACTTCCGTGTTAAGTAAAGAAATAGGTCTGTAATTACCAGGACATGAGGGATCTTTTCCCGGCTCCGGTAATACTACTATTCTGGCTTCAAATATATCAGATTCTTTAAAAGGATCCTCATATAAGTAATTATATAATTCCTGTAGATAGGGAGTTAACTCCTTTTTAACAGTTATGTAAAAGGCCGGAGGGAAGGTGTCAGGACCTGGGGCCTTACCCTCCAGTAGTCTATCAATTGCATCTAATATTTTTTGTAATTTTTTGTTACCTACCAGGTAGTTCTGTTGTTCTATGTTTAACTTTGGCAATACCAAGTCTTTTAGAAATTCCTCCAATTTATTTCTGTAATCTCTCTGTTTTTCTGAAGCTGTATATAGGTCCTGGTAATAGTCCCTGAATATCCTAGCAATTACCTATGGGTCCGAAGTAAGTTGTCCTGTGTCTTTATCTTTTAATGCAGATACCCACCTTGCCTCCCTTTGTTGCTTGAGTCTGTTTGCTAATAATTTTCCTTCCTTCTCCCCATACCCTATATAATTGACTTTCCACTTTGCATTGGTCCTTGTATTAATATTTAATATATGAGAGGTATATTTCGCCCTAACTGCTTGAAATTCTCCCCGTACCTGTTCCTCTGTATCCGTTCCAAGTAATTTTTCCAAATTATAAATACGCTCCAACCACCCCTCTACTTCCTGAGTCCTTTGACATTTCCTGACTGTGGCCATTCTTATCAACTCCCCCCCTCCACGTCACTTTTAGGGCGCCCCATAGAACATCTATTTTTTGGATAGAAGTATAATTGTTTCTCCAAGTATTTTCTATATAATTTCTTATCCTTTCTACCCGGTTCTCCTCTGACAATAGTTGAGTATTTAAAGACCATGATCTAGATGTCTTAATATATTGGGAAAGTCTCACCCTCAGCCAAATCGGAGAATGGTCTGACAACACTCTTGGGTATATCCCCGCATCCTCTACACCTATTAGAGCAAAGGTACTAATAAGAAAAAAATCTATTCTTGAAAGCACCTTATGAGGTGCAGAGTAGAAAGTGTACTCATGAACCTTCGGATTTCTAAGCCTCCAAGGGTCTGTGAGACCTGCATTTAATATTAGTTCTCTAAGCACCCTCTGTGCTGGTGAAAGGCCCACTCGTTTACTATACGATCTGTCTATGTCATTTTCATATACCAAATTCCAATCTCCTCCAAGGAGACTCGGCGTATTGGGCACTCCCGGTATTATGGCCTCTACTGGTGAAAAAAATTCAGGGGTGTCCTGATTCGGCCCATAAATAGAGCCTATCATCACCTCAATCCCCACTAAACTCCCACATACAAACACAAATCTCCCCACAGGGTCTTGCCACTTTTCAATTTCTTTAAATGGCACCAGTTTATGAATCAACATGGCCACTCCTGCCTTTCTGTGGTTGTTTCCAGCCCCGATTACCTGTCCCACCCACGCTTTACATAATTGATTTAATTTCTCTGTCATTACATGCGTCTCCTGCAACATAACAATATGGGGTTGGTATCTCTTGAGATGTCTCAGTATAACATATTTTTTTGTATTATCCTTCTCCCCTTTGATATTCCAAGATATTACTTTCCAACTCCCCATATTCCTCCCTTTTGTTTTCCTTTTGTATTAATTGAGGTATATATCTGAGTCCTGAATAGGATGACATTTTTCACTATATTAACTTCCTGCCTCCCTCCCTTCCCCCTCCCCCACCCCATACCTTAATTCCCCTTCCCCTCCCCGCTTAACTACCCAGGCCAAATGCCTGCTCCCTAACATACTATCCACCATGCCCCAAAAAGAGCAGCCCCGCTATGGTTCCCCTAGCATCTGATAAACCATAACACCAACGACTACTTTTTTTAAAAATAAACTACAAACAACAAGCAACCATCTAGAAGCAAAGGTGTTTCTGCTTGATATAATCTTATCTTCCCTATAATTCTATCCCATCCCCTCTGTTTCCCACTTTGCCAGCTTTCTCTGCCCCCTCTAGCCCTCAAACCTTCTATCCATTGCTATAAATTATAGAGAGCTAATTCTCCATTACTTATCCCTTTTCTACCTGAATTCCCCTATTCAAACCCCCACATCAGTTCGTGTTAATTATAACCAACTTCTATGTGGCTAGCTATTATTTTCCCAGTAACTCTGTATTTTCCTGAAAAATAATGCCACTTTTTTATATTTCTATACAGTTTTTAATGATCTTCCTAAAACTGCAGTGACCATTTTCGGCCACACAGTGTCACCCGAACACCTCTTTTCCCCTTTTAAGCTATTTTAGCAACCGTGCTAATAGATGAAACAAGAGCTGATATCTTCCATCACCAAAATCAAAATCCCCCCAGGACAAAACCTTCCGCTCTCTTCCCCAACTGTCCCAGTCTCTACTTCCTTGTAAAGAAAAGAAAATGTCCCTTCATTATTTCTTCCTCCTGTGGTGTCTTCCTTTAAATATGAGGGTATAGTGTTCGCCTTGATTTCCCAGCTGGCTAATTCGAATCAGTTCCACGCAAAAACTAAGACCAGTCCTCTTTCTTGTCCAGAATACCCCATTCCTTTATTCGTTGCCAAAGTCCACCTTGATCAGTCCCCTTTACCAAATAGTTGAGGGAGTCGGATCACCAGATCCACCCTTGCTTGTTCTGCCGATTCATAACTCTGAACCCCAGACTGCAAGGAAACTTCTAGTCGGGCTGGATATAGGGTTCTATGGTGAATTTTAGCAGCCCAAAGTTTCAATTGAATTGGGCGGTAGGCTGCTCATTCCTGCCTTACTTTGTAGGTCAGATCTGGGACCATTCTCAAGCGCTTCCCTTCCCATTCAATTCTTTCTTCTTTTCTGGCTGCTTTTAAGATGTGGTCTCTGTCCAGATAATTAAGTACTTTAAATATTAATTGTCTAGATGGATTATTAGGCTCTGGTTTTGGCCTGATTGCTCTATGTGCGCGCTTTATAACATAAATGGGCCCGTTAGGTGAAGGGCCTGCGATCCTCACACAGAGCTTTTGTATGAAGGCAATGACATTGCTACCTTCATCACCTTCTGGAAGGCCTAATAATACAAGGTTATTGCACCTAGATCTTCCTTCCAGATCATCAGTTTTAATTTCCATTCTTTTCATTGATTTCTTCAATTCCAAGTTATCCACCTCCAGCTTTGCAACATGGTCTTCTACCGTTGCAATTCTGGTTTCTGCATCCCCTATCCGAGTGCCCAGTCCCGACAATGAGCCTTTCCACTCTTTAAACTCTGCTATTAAAGTAAATAAGGCAGATTTAATCGTGCCAATGTCCTCTTGCATTTGGTCGTATGCCGAATGCTGTATATTTGCTGCTTTTTCCAATTCCGGAGAAGTGCTTCTGTGAGGCCTTTTAGCTTCTAGCCCCACCACGACTTCATCCTTTCAGTCTTAAGATGGCTCCGACATTCTGTCTTTCTCTCTGCCTCTGATACTACCAATTACTCCCTTCAGCACTCTTTCTGTTTAGGGAAGGTAAACACTGCTTTTACTTAGGTTTTAGCAGAAAATCGATTTACAATTGTACTAGCATGCAGAGCTGCGATGCACTGCTGCTACTCTCTCCAGGGCATCACGTGATCTCCCATCTGGAGTGGTTTTTACCAGCTGAGGAATGTCACCCAGATTAAAGCCTTAATTTTGCCAGGCGAACTGCTGTCCCTGGTTCATGCCTTTATAATGTCTGTGCTCGACTACTGTAATGTTCTATACTTCAGGATCAGTGGAAGGATTCTCTGTCTTCTACAGCGGGCGCAGTCCACAGCGGCCAGGTTGCTGATGGGAATTCTGAGGCCTGTTATGTGACCCAGGTCCTGCGTGACCTGCACTGGCTGCCAGTGAGATGGAAAATTGCCTTCAAGGTGGTTTGCTCACCTATAAGTCCCTATACAGTTTGGGTTTTATGATCAATAGATACTTCATGGGGACATTGGGGAGGGGGGGTCCGCTAGTCCACCAGGTAGGGGGATTCATATATTTATATGGGGTACTCAAGGATTGGGGGTCCAGTAGACCACCAGGGAAGTATACTACACCCTTTTTCAGGGGACATCAAGGAGGGGGTACCACTAGTCCACCAGGGATTGTCTGAGGACTTTGCCACACGGCCACCCATGGCTTGCAGCGCCCAGTCTAGGTGCATCCTCTGTTCAGCACACTGCTACAGTTGCTGCAAGCCATGGGACATTTCTGCCAGGATCCCACCTGATCGAGAATTGGGTACAGTGTCCCTAGCACTCCGGGGTTTGCCGCAGCCCTAGATCACCACACCTTGTGGCAATCTAAGGGCTTTTTGAGAATCTGGCCCATCCAGTCCAGGATAGATTAGGGAGACAAGCAATTCTGGAGGGAGTGGGAGGAGACATGCAGTTCAGGAGGAATTGGAGTGGAGACACTGTTAGCGGTAGGGATGTGGGGCTGTGGGACAACCATCTTCTGAGCTCTGCTCTGGAATAACAGGACAACAGGATTCTCTGCACCAAGATCTTCAATGCCTGATTGAAGAAGTGGTGAGGAGAGGAAGATTTCAGATTCATTAGGGACTGGGGCCCCACCTGGAGGGATGGGAGCCTGTATAGGGGAGACAGCCTGCATCCACCCAGGAGAGGGGCTGCAGTCCTCAATGAAAGGTTTAAATACTACATTGGCAAGCATTTAAACTAACTGGGGGGGTGGAATAAGACTGGGAGACAAAAATTCCCCCCCACAAGTTTCTGAGGCTAACTATGGAATTCCGGAGGAAGTAAAACCCCAGAAGGAATCAAATAAAAATGTAAACCGAGAAGTAGTGGAAAAGCTTGACGCTGAGAAAAAGGTGGGGCATGATAAAGAAGGGCAAAGGGCAAAAATGAGAGAAAGTGATAACACCATCTGGAGAACCATGTGGGCCAATGCTCACAGTCTAGGCAGCAAAACTGCAGACTTAGAGGCCATCATGGCAGAAGCTGACCTGGACTTAGTAGCCATTACAGAAACCTGGTTCAATGAAAACCAGAACTAGGATGTGGCTATACCTGGATATAATCTGTTTAGAAAAGACAGGGTAGAAAGAAAAGGGAGAGGAGTGGCTCTTTATGTAAAAAACAACATAAAGGCAACAGAAATACAGGAGGGGAAGGAGGGGCAGAAGTGCTGTGAGTCACCCTGGAAAAGAAGAAAGGGGCAGTGCTTCACACTGGAGTGGTTTGCAGGCCTCCATCATGGGGGGGAGGGGGAAGAAATGGATAAGGAAATGTTGGAAGCAATCCATAAGATGGCTCGCAAGGGAAAAGAGGTACTGGTGGGAGACTTCAATCTGCCAGATGTGGATTGGAGCTGCAACAACAACCAGGAGTATGGACATCTTGGACTCCCTGCAGGGAGCATTCCTCAGGCAACCAGTTAAGGAACCCACTTGTGAGGGGGCATTGCTGGACCAAGTACTGACAAATGGGGACAGCATTCCTAACGTCACAGTGGAGGACCACCTGGGGATTAATGATCACCAGACAGTGTGGTTTAATGTTAGAAAAGGGCCAGAATCAAACCACACAAGGGAGTATGCCTTAGGGATGCCCTGTCAGGGATAGGGAAACCAGGGGGAGTAGAAGAACAGTGGACTACACTAAGAAAGGGAATTGAAAAAGCTGCTAAGCTCTGTGTCAAGCAGGTGAGCAAGAGCAAGAGAAATAAAAGAGACTGATATGATTATCTACAGAGATAGCGGAAAACATAAAACCAAAAAAAATAACCTTCAGAAAATACAAAAGAACACAGAAGGAGGAGGATAGGGAGAGTTACCAGGAGAAACAAAGGCAGGCAGGCAAGGCAGGTAGGAGCACAAAAGTGAAAACCGAGGAAAATATAGCCAAATCAGTGAAAAAGGGGATGAAACATTTTTTAGATTCATTAGTGAAAAGAGGAAGTTCAAGTGAGTGATAGTAAGACCGAAAGGGGACGTGGTGGAGGTTTCTGTGGAAGACCACCCAAAAATGGACATATTGAACAAATACTTCTGTTCAGTATTTATGGAGGAGGGAGAAGGAAATTGGTCTTTGTTACAAGACAAGGGCATAAAGGGTCAGTATGTGGACACTAACCCCTTCACAGTGGGAAGAGTCATGAGGGAATAGTCAAAGTTAAATGTAGACAAAGCAATGTGTCCTGATGTGGTGCACCCCAGGTTGCTGAGGGAGCTCAGGGAGGAGCTGGCTGCACCTCTTACAGCCCTGTTCAACCTGTCACTGGAAACAGGGGAGGTACTGGTGGACTGGAGGAGGGCAGATGTAGTGGAAATAGAGAGAAAGCAGAAAATTACAGGCCGGTCAGCCTGACTTTGGTAGTGGGCAAAGTAATGGAATCACTACTGAAGGAAAAGATTGGAGAATACCTTGTTGCCAGTGGTCTACAGGATCCGAGGCAACATGGATTAATTGGGGGGAGGTCCTGCCAGACAAACCTGATCAAGTTCTTTGACTGGGTAACAAAGGAAGTGGACCAGGGAGAGGTGGTTGGCAAGGGCTATCTGGATTTCAGCAAGGTGTTTGACACTGTTCGACACTGTTCCACAAAGAAGGCTGGTAAACAAACTGAGTAACCTAGGAGTAGTTCCTAAAACAGTAAAATGGGTGGAGAGCTGGCTTAGTGGTTGAAGCCCTGTGAAGAAAGGCTTTAGGATTTAAATGTGTACTTCTTAGAAGACAGGAGGGAATGGGGGGATATGATAGAGACATTCAAATATGTCACAGGACTAAACAAGGTACAGGAAAGGAGCATTTTCCAAGGAAATGATGCTCAAGGACAAGGAGACACAATGTGAAGCTAGAGTGGGGGAGGCTCAGAGGAAATGTGAAGAAGTACTTCTTCACAGAGAGGGTGGTAGATGCTTGGAATAGCTTCCCAGTGGAAGTGGTGGGGCTAGAATGGTCACAGGATTTAAAAATGCATGGGATAAACACAAGGGAATGTTAAAATCAAGAGGGGGCTGTAAACCGGAGTCCACGTAGGGTCTCCGGTGGCACTATAGGTAGGGAATTTAGGGCTGACTAGCTGGGCTAAGTGGTCCTTATCTACCAACAACTTCTATGTCTCATTATTTCTATAATGGTCTATGTACCCTATGTAGAAGATTGGTGGCACTCAGTTGTGAATTTGCTGCAGCATGGGACAAAATACATCTGCTATGCAGCAAACTGGATTCAGGTCTATAGAAATCTGCTAGCAGCCAATGCCACAATGGCAACCAGAGAGGCCAACCAATCAGTGTGGATGGAGGGCAGTAGACAGGGGGAGTGAGCCAAGCCAAAGACCCTAGGCTGAACAACAATCCAGGACTGGTGATTGCTAACTGCTTTGGGTCCCTGGTTAAAGTAAATCAGACATCACCTCCCTAGGAGGGCACTATGCCAAACATCAATTAACCTCCAGAAACAGCCAGCAAGGCAGCACTTGTGTGGGGAGGGGCAGAGGCCCATGTGTACAGCTAAGGTGACACTGGTAAAGTCCAATGTCCGGGGGACCAAGAAAGTGGTGTGTGCAGGTGTCCAAGGAAGCAGTCTGTTAGATGTCTTCAGGCAGCATCAGCTAGAAGGGACACCAACAGGATTGAGGAGATAGTCAGGTGTGTGGAGGGCATACAGATGTGATTTTCCAGTTATGGAAAAATGATCTGGCCAACCATCTATTGCAGGTAGTGAAAGATAGCTTCTGCAAGTTAGGAGGTAAACTGAAGGCAACATCCACATCAGATACCTTCTCTTAGGTCCTGCTGATGTGGGACATGGGTGGTGCAAAACAGTTAAAAGCTGACACATTCAATTCAGGGGTGGTGTAGTGAGAAAGGATTCCAATTCACAGTGAACTGGGACCGCTTCTTGTGTAGGAGTGTGTTCAAGAGTGATGGCCTTCATCTGACTGAATAAGGACCAAGTATTCTGCAGCATAATTTTGATGCTTACATAGATAAGCATTTCATCTAGAAAACAAGGAGACTAAAGTTGAGGATTCCTCTCGGAGGGTGGAGGATGTAGGGAACATTGCTAGTGATCTCACAAATGAGGGGTTGGGGGAGGACATCTCAGAAAGTGGTTCAGCATCAGTACTGTGTTGCAGGAGACCCACACAAAGACAAGGGTCCTAGATTTTTAGGAGGGTGGACTTTGAAAGGATGGGGAGGGTAATCAAAGAAGCCCTGGCAAGTCAGTAGGTAAATGAATCATTCTACATCACTTCTGAGTGGGGGCTATCATGGGCTGTATCTGGTGCCTGTCAGGGCTGGCTGGCTCCTGTGGAGTGGTCCTGGGGGATAGGTATCATGCTGCAGTAGCAGCACAGAACTCACACCGAGAAAGACAAATAACACAGAGACATTGGCGCTTGACTCAGCTTAGGGAGGATGTTTTAAATCAAGTCCCCCACAAAAAAAAAAAATCTTTTGCTAAAATGCACTGAAAAAATACCTGTATAAAATATTATATTTTAAAAAACTTCACAGAGAAAGTGACTAGAGCAGCACAGTGTCACATAAATTCAGCAGCTGCATTTGAGCAAGTACTGTAAGTCTGAGCAACTGAAAAATAGCGTGTGTGATTTCAGCGACTTGTGATCAATTGCGATCGTTATTTGAGTAAGGATGACTTGTCCTGGCACACTATTTACTTTGGTGTCCTACTTTGTACAGTCTTGGAGATGGTTCTTTTTATTAAGGGGGGTTCGGGAGGCAAGGCCCCTGATGGGGGATGTGGTGGGTGCAGACCACCGCAGGAAAAATATTGGAGAGCTGTATTAGGTTAGTGAGCGCTTAGTTTCATTATTTTTTCCTTGTGCATTCGTTGTTTTGATGGTTGCTGTGTTTGGTAGTTGCTGTCTTAGTTTGTACTGATGTGAGTTTATTGATATGCTTGGCACCATTTGTTTATCACTGCTTTGACATAGAACCAAGCAGCAAAGGAAAGCAGTTCAAGTTGTGGGCATTGGGCATTGGGGCTGGGGTTGGGGGACTAGACCTAAACAGCACTGATAAAATACTGTGCCCGAAAGAAAATGCTATCTTAAAAAAAAAAGTCAGAGACATAGAAACTGAAGCAAACCAGGGCATGGCAGCAGTCTAGGTAGAGGGCACTGGGAATTGGGGCCAGGGCAGGGGGGCTAGAGTTAAAATGCACTAAAAAAACATTTTAGAATAGTATCTTTAAAAAAAAATGAGAGACACAGAAGCTGGAGCAGTCTATGTAGTGGACACTGGGCACTGGGTTGGGGGCAGCAGGACTAGAACTAAACTGCACTGAAAAAAATGCCTGAAAGACAAAAAGATTGTTACATGCCTCAGGCTACCTTAACTGTGCCTGTCTCTGTCACATTCACTCATGTACAGCTTTGATCCAATATTACACCTCTGTGATACTGTACCAGTAGAGCAGGGTGGGTGTAAAGGAAAAGGTAAAAGAATGAATAATGCCACTGGTTCACACCAGCCTTTTCAGTGCAGTAGATCCAGACCTTTTGCAGAACATTAGTGTTGTGATTTTCTATTGATTGCACCACTAATCATTACAATATATTACACTTTTGGGTCTTGTTCTGGCTTTGGTTGTGTTTCTGATTTGCCCGGCCTGAGTCAGCCCAACCTGGAAGAACTGGAAAATATAATCTGAATGCGCCTACTCTCCTCAAGTACTCAGACTGGAAGAAGGGGCAGAGGTAAGAGGACAAGAGCTGGACATAAACCCAATCACTAAAGATAGGGTGCTGAAGGCGCTCATTGGATTAAAAATGAACAAGACACTGGGCCCTGACAGGCTCCATTCGAGTGTATGCAGATAAGTAGGGGTGGCACTGATGGACCCACTAGCTGTTTTGTTTAACTGCACCTTGGCAACAGGAGTTTTTCTAAGAGACTGGAGGGAGGCACACTTGATTCCTCTACATAACAGGGGGGATAATGGGTGTTCAGATAACTACAGACTGGTCAATAAAAATAAAATTCAGTGCACACCCCCTCCCTCAATTTTGGCCAGTCAGTTTGGCCTCCACAGTGGGGAAATTGCTTGAGATGATCATAAAAGAGTAGATGGTGAAATACCTTCAGGGAAAGGGACTACATGACAGGATACAGCATGTTTTTGTAAGAGGGAGGTCACGTCAAACAAACCTCCAACTATTTCAATACAGTAACTCAGGCAGTGGATGGGGATCAGATTGTAGATGTCCTGTACTTGGACTTCAGCAATGCCTCTGACTCTATGCCATACAGAAGGTTAGTGAAAAAGCTGAAAAACCTGGGGGTGGAAGACAGCTTAGCTAAATGGATTGGGAACTGGCTTGGTCCCTGATGAGGTCTCATTTAGAGTACGCTTTGCAGTTGTGGAGCCCCCGCACTTCAAATGCTTGAAAATGGTGTAGGAAAGGCCCCTAATGTGGCGTGAGGCATGCATGGGATGTTATATGAGAAGCAGCTGGGCAGCCTGAACATGTACTCACACAAGGTTAGATGGGAGAGAGGGAATTTGACAGAAACCAACAAATATCTCCATGGGGTCAGTAGAGCAGACTGGCCAGTGTTGTTCAGACAAAGTGATGGGTAAGGCACCAGAGGCCATGAGTGAAAACTGGTAGTGGATATATTTAGGTGGGACCTAGTACCACTTCATGGAAAGGGTGGTGGACAATTGGAATAGACTACAAAGTACTGTGGTAAGATACAAGACTGCCTCGGAGTTTAAAATGGGATGAGGCAGGCAGTGGCAGCTCCAGCTCCTGTTGGTTACCAGGTCACTGGGTGGGCACTACAGCTGGCAGCCAGGGCACCTATAGAAATTTGAATGGAAAACATGCATGCATATTCATGCATGCTTGCCTCTTGGGGTATTTGAACAAATGACAAATGTTATGTTTCTGAAATAAAAATACCATTCCCATTTTATTTTTTACGGGGGATGACCCTGCTTCTCCTGGCTCAGGAGAGGGGTGGCCCTGCTTCTTCTGCCATGAGAAGCAGTGTCATCCAAGCCAGGAGAAGTTGGGCCATCCTCCCCCCGAGCCAGAAGAAGCAGGGCCATGTCCCCAAGCTAAGAGAAGCACGGCCACCTCCCCTCAGTCAAGAGAAGCAGGGCCATCCACCCCCAAGATAAGAGAAGCAGGGCCATCTCCCTGAGCCAGAAGAAACAGGGCCACCCCCCCTCCTGAGCCAGGAGAAGCAGGGCCATTCCCCCCTGAGCCAGAAGAAGCAGTAACATGCTGCCCCTTTCCAGCAGGTATCCACCACCAAAACTGGTCCCTCATGGATAGCCCACCAGTCAGGAGATAGAAGGCCATGCATTCTCTCTCTCTCCCTAGAGTCCCTATCCCCCCCCAGCACTGAGACATTTTCAAACTAATGCAGCCATTTTTCTCAACAAAAAGGCACAAGCAGTCAGGACTCGGTCTCTGGTTTTGCAGGCAGCTTCTCTCCTGTCTATTGTTGCTGCTGGCTGGACTTTTACTCAAGGGGCTATCTCTGTGCTGCAGCTACTAGCTAGGCAGGGTGACTAGCTGCTACTGCTCTCTCCCTTTACAGACAGAACCATGATTTAGTCTTTTGTGAAACAAGCCAACAGAGTACAGCTGTTTTTAGGGTTGGCTGTAATCCTGGGTCTTGGGGAGGGGGGTGTCTTTTGTGCTGCTGTCTGCAAGCAATGCCAATACAGTTCTGCTTTTAACAGGATCTGATGGCCAGGCAGCTCCTGATTCAGGCAGGTGACAGTGAGGCAGCATCTGATTTTTTTACTATGGCAGTCCTTGGAGTCATTTGCAGCACCTTTGTGCTATCCTATGGCAGCTTCAATCATGGACCAGTGTTACCTCTGCTCACTCTGCAGATGAGTACTGCGGTGTGTCCAAGAGCACCCTGAGGGCAGGAGGGGATTGCACAGGCCACAGCGCAGACCTGAGGGGACTGACCACCATAAAAGCTGCCTGTTAGCGGCAGAGGTGGCAAAATGCAGATGACGCTCTGCTGAGCAGCAGCACAGTTGATTGGCTGTATTGGTACACTGATGTGAGATGTAGTGCGCATCAGTGTCATTGCTGCAGATGTCTGACTCCAACCACAAACTAACAGAAACAGGGCCCGGGACTCTATCACAGATTTTATGTACCACACAGGTCATGGGATGGGAGTCAGTGGGTGTTGGAGGGTGGTGGGGCACTCAGCTTCAGGAGTTGAGACATTAATGATTCGGGACCCAGGTGCAGCTGGAAGCAAGTAAGCAAGTTTTAAGATACAACATGCAGCACTGCAGGAGGGACTCACAGCAACAGGGCACGCACTGGAGCACAACATTTGTTGACCAAGGCATGTGCCTTGGTGTGCCCTGGTGTAGAGCCACCTATGGGGGCAGGTAAAGGGGCATGGTGACTGTGGGATTGGAGGTGGGGCGTGGATAGTGATTCACGGCAAAGATCATATCAAGGGACTCAGTCCAAAGCACACCGCGGTAGGTTGTCGTGTGTATAGCTAGAACAGCTCACACCTGATGGCCTCAAAGTTCTTTTCTGCCTGCAAATTCCTCAGTTTCTTTGTGAAGTGTGTTTCATCTGCTGTAAATGGGCTGAGTTTAAATGAGAGCGAGCACCAGCACTGGGAAATTAAAGTGCCTTATTATTCTAAGCTGCATAATTAGGTCCATATTTTACTAAACAACCTAATACTGTACTAATGAGCAGAATTACTACCTCTAATGAACATTAGATCTACTGATTTTCCACCATGGATTTCTATATTCAATAGCCATGTTTTTCGAGACTGCTTTATGGCTTTTCTTGTACTTAAAAAAATTAAATATGCAAACTACATTATATGGTATCAGATAAATTATTATTTTTTTTCCATTTTAGTCTTTGGTAACTGGGTAAGGTCCGTTAGGCACAAGTGCCTGTTTCAAGGGGAGACCTGGGAGCACTAGGCAGTTAAGCGTCTTGTTCAGAGTCACATAGTATGCAAGTGGAGGTTGTGAGAATCATACCCTGGTCTGGTTTGCTGGATGTACCAAGTTCGTTTAACAGCTTGTTATTTTACCCTCTAGGCTATACTGCCAGCCCAGGTTACACAATTTTCTGTACTTTGTTAAAGGGGTACTGCACCATGAGTAACCCTTTTTCCACCAGGTGTTGCCTAAAGTATTGTAATTTAGGATGTATAACAGTGACTGGAGTGGTACTGTAGTTTAAGCTTTGTCTAAAGTTATACAATGACTATGAGTACAAACCTCTGTGCTTCTACTGAATGTGTTCTTGTTTCACCAGATTTTCCTTCCGTAAGTTAGCTCAGACTTTCATATCCATCCCACCCACCCTTGTTAGATGTTTTTTCTTGCTTTCTCGGTGTTGATGGCAAGCTGCAAATGATTCCTTTCAGCTGAGTGACACTATGTTCCTTTTCTCTTATTCTGTTTGTTCTCACTGATCACTGATCATTGATTTTTCTCTCCTACCTTCTGATCAGTGTTGCTAGTCCATGCTTTTCCTGTATTACAGCTACTGACTGTAATGGTGCACCTAACCAGATCCTTTCAAGCTAGGACTAATGTAAGGTCTCAGTTAAGACAATCCTCAATCTCACGTCAGTTTTTGATATGGTAGATCATGGTGTCTAGGTGGGCACATTTCAAGACTACATAGAGTTATCTGGAGCTGTAGTCATATGGTTTTAGTCATTACTAGCAGGCTGAGAACAACTGGTGGTGATGGTTCCCCACCTGCCATGACAGACTGGTCTGGACTGCAGTGTTCCTCAGGGATCTGTCCTCTCCCCTACTCTGTTTGACATATACACATGGTGTCCCTGCGAGAGACAGTGTGGACTATTTATTGGAACACTAACTTGTGAACCAGGAGATTGCTGGTTCAAACCATGCTAGAGCCAAATACTCACTGGGTGATCTTGGCCAAATCACTTAACCTCTTAGTGCTCCATTCCACCCAGCAGCAGAAACAGGAAGTAGAAGAACCCCACTAAAAACAACATGTTGCATCTCAGCTGGGCTATCCTAGGTACGTAAATAGTAAAAAAGATTAGATGGAGATACAGTCTTCTGTATCATTACAATGCTGATGATAACATGCTGCATCTCTCCTTTATAACTGGGCAGGGTCAAGGTGATGACATAGTACTAAGTATCATGTAGCAGAAAGCAAGTAAGTGATAATAAACATAGAAACGTAGAAGTTGATGGCAGAAGGAGACCACTAGGTCCTTCTAGTCTGCCCATTTGTTTTAGACCTATTTTGACACTCTAGTTGCCCTTTGTAGTCAGGGCTCCCTTGTGTCTATCCCATGCATTCCTGAATTCTCCCACAGTGTTGACCCCCACAACCTCTTAGGACAGCCTGTTCCAGGCATCTATCACTCTTCCTGTGAAGAAAAACTTCCTGGTGTTGGTAGAGAACCTCCCTCCTTGCAGCCTGAGGCCATGTCCTCTGGTCCAGGAGCTCTTCTTGAAGTGAAAAAGTTCCTGTGCCTGTACCTTGTTTTTTTTTTACTTTATTTCTTTATCTCCGCCTTCCTGCTCTCGGAGCCCACTCCTTCCTTCCTTCCTCTCAACCTCCGTTTCCACCTCGGGGGGATCTGCCCCTAGAGTGCCTCCTTCTCTCCCCTGCACAGTGGGGTCTGTCCCTCTTCTGGTGGTCCTGGATGGTTCCGAGAGGCTATCATCTAGGGCTACCTGAGAGGTGTTTTTCCTTTTTCTCCCGGGTTCCCCTACCCTCTGGGACATCGAGCTCTAGGACATCGTCCCAGTGGTGGCGATGCTGGCCATGCATGGGCCCTCTCATCTTAGTTGATGTCCCCCCTCGACTCCAATGAACGGCCGCCTCCATCCCTTCAATTGTCAGTGCTTCCACTGGCTACAAAGGTGATGTAGAAGCGGATGCTCTTGTTCCACCCTGAGGGAGGAGAGCATCTGTTGGGACGCTTGATCCTCCCTCCCTCCCCCCACACTCGGCCACCCGAGTTCATTACTGAACCCGGGTCGCCGGCACAGTGTGAGGTGTGGCGTCCAGCGCCTCAGCCCTCAGCACCACTGGGCCGGTGCCTGTACCTTGTTAATGCCTTTAATGTACTTGAATATTTCAATCATGTCCCCTCTCTCTCTCTTTTCTGCTCCAGGGAGTACATATTCAGTTCCCTAAGTCTTTCCTCATTGGATATGTACTGCAGACCCTGAATAATTTTTGTTGCCTTTCTCTGTTGTTATCCATGGACCAGCACACCTGATTGTACCCCCACCTCGTGGATAGCAATACATATGTAGGTATATGTACTAACCTTGTTGTATAAGCATAAGTGTCAGGATCAGAGTTCTTCTGTACTTTTGTAATGCATATTATGCTTCATTATATTCTCACAATATATTGTACCACTGGGAGATGTTTTCTAGTATATTTGTACTGTATAATCATTAGTTAGGCAACAGTGCCATCTTTAGTGCTTGTGCAAACTGTGACTGCAAGTGACCTTGGAAAGCATCACAGGCCTCATTGTGCATATTTTATCTTCTGCTAGCTACGCAACTTTCCCATGCTAGTTTGGATGATTATTCTCTGGCCACCTGTTTTTAGCCAATTACTTACTTTTCATGTATCTTCTTTTATAGTTGCCATAGTAATTATCAGGGTATAAGACTCTTTGTGCCTCGTATTTTCTCTCAGAGAGACTTGACTGCACCTATAGGTAAGGAAACTGGATACTCTCCCGGTGATTATTACACTGTTGGTTGTAAGCCTGTATTATTCTTATTTACCAGTAATAAATTACATTTATTACTTGGACACCACTTGTCTGTCATCTCTTCCTTTTGTGCAGTTCCAACAAGAACCTGAGAAATATAATTTATTACTCAGTTACATTTGGTGACCGTGTGCAGGTTGGAATGTACAAAGGAGGATTCCATTCAATTAATTTTAAATGTTGAGTAGTGTAGTGCCTTTCTTGTCTACTTGGACCTACTTGTACTTACAGTGATTTTTATTGTGATGGTCAAACTCCATCCTGGTCTCAGGTGTAGCACCTGCACTCTGGACCCTAATACACTCCCTCTGCGAGTGACAGTGAACTGCCTTGGCACCACCGTTTGCCCACAAGGGACCAGAAAGATGTTGGGTAATGGCTCAAAGGATTTTATCCAGTTTTACGACTGCTTCTTTGTCTATTTGTTTACCCCTTGTTTGTTATGCCTGAACTTTGCACAGAATTGAGACTGGATGTCTCGAACTACCTCACATCCCATGGTGGATGGACAGATTTCGGGCTGAACTTAGAGTCCAAACTTAAATCCAAGAAATACAATCTGAAAGGTCTCTTGGTTGTGGCTCTACATACCGCTAATGAAAGTCTCACAGCGAAATGTGCCTCCCTTGAACGGCAAAACGCATCTCTAAAAAAAGAGAAGGGCTTGCAGACATTGGAGTTAAAAAAAAGGGAACAGAAACTAACGGAGGAGACACAGTCACTCTGTGATCACAATAACAGACTGTTGCATTGTACTGCTCAAGACTCTGAGCATGAAACTTGCATGTTGAGAGATGATTGTGAAAGGTTCAAATGTGATAAGAAAAAGCATATATGAATGATATCTTGAGTGATACGAATTAAAGTTTGCGAGAGGATAATGTTGAGTTAAAGGAGGAGAATGAAAGGTTCATGCATGAGCTAAACAAAGAGCTTAGGGAGAACATCGAATTGGATGCCGCGTACCGAGTATTGCAATGGGAGGTTGAGAAGTGTATTGAGCAGGACATTTCAAGAGTTTGTCATAAGAAATGTAGAGCAAAGATAGCGAAAATATGCCATCAGCGAGAGGTTCTTGCTGGGCATGTTAAAGTTATGAATGGTTTTCAATATACGCCCATTGACATTGCATCATCAGGAGATGACGACTCAGATTATGAAGACCTGGGTTGCCTCGTCAAACCCAGGTCCACGTCTCACAGGGCGGTCGCATTTACCAGCCATCCACAAGATGGCGGCCATGTTGGCACATCCTCTACATTGATATGTCACCACAAACATGGCAGCCCCCATGACATGGGAGGCAGACTGATCCCCAGCATTGTGCTTCCATTGGCTCCCCTTTCCAGGGAAGACAATACGGAAATGCGAGGCATGATACAAGAAGCCTTTACTAATATGGTTACACCGGAGGGTCACTGGACCATCCAAGACAGAACTGACCACATGTTTGAAGATACTGTAACCCAGGACCATACATTCAGAGCAGTTGCTGATGCAGCGGTAGAAGCTGCCTTCTGCGGTGCTATGGGTCCTGTGGAATTGAACGTGATTCCCCGTATGATCAACCCCTTTCAGGTCACTCATTCTTTTTTTTTTTTACAACTCTTCTTTATCTCCCCTGGCTCTGGAACTCTCTCAGGCCTCGACTTGTCCCCCACTCTACCACCCGCTGTGACCTCCACCTACCTCAAAGTCATTGCTCTCTCCCGCAGGGCCCCCCAGCTCAAAGCCCCACCAGGAAATAGTGGGGAGTGGAAGTGGTGGTCCAGCATTGGGCGTGTGGTGGGCTGACACTGCGGGTCATCACCTATCCAGGCCAGAGGGGGTATTTCTTCCCCTGTAGAGAATCCCTTCTTCCTCCCCCCTTGTGTGGGCACACCTGATGCCATGACACACAACAACCCTGCCAGCATCAGCCATGCCACTAGTTGTACGGTCCACATTCTGCAGCACCCCCAATCTCCACCGGGGCCACTGGAATGCCAGACACTCCCAGCCCTCCGTCCTGAGAGAGAAGAACAGCCCAGTGGGTGCTCAATCCTCTCCCTCTCCTGACAACCACCAGTGTTTGAGCTCGTTCCCAAACTCGGGTCACTGGCATGGCGCGAGGTGAGGTGTCCAATGCTTCAACCCTCAGTGCCACTGGGCTGGATTAGGTCACTCATTCTGTTTAGCAAAATGCTCAAAGCATCGGACAGATGGGTCTGACCGATAACTTCAGTTGTCATTTGGAGAAGGTTGCTCCCTCTTCAAAAATCTTTCTCTCCAACCCGAGTTCCAGGTTCAAGTCTTGTGACAGACCATTGAACCTACCCTCTGGGCCAAGCTCCCAGACACCATCTGCAATTGTGAGACACTTGCCTACAATGATATCGCTCAGGCATTCATTGCTGCCCATGCCCCAGGTATCATTGGAGCTCACTTGGCCTACAAGGTTAAGTAGAGTGCAAAGGAAAGCCCAGCAGCTTACCATCAATGGTTGTGGCTCACCTACAAGGCCAGAAAGTGCCTAGCAGGTAAGCTTGCACACAAGGACCAAATCGAGTACTAGGATTTGTACATCCAGAATATGACTCCAGGCCTTCAGGAAAAGGTTGAACTCAATGTTTACCCAGAGACCGACACCTTTACTGAGATCCTCACCAAGATGGAGCATGCCTTTCAGGTCTACCTCCGTAACCTTGGTTCCGTTAAAAACAAGGCCGCTGCTCTCCAAACCCCTATGGCCCAGGTAGCCTCAGCCCAAGTCACTGCAATGCACCCTCCGCCGACACACTACACTGTGGAAGGCAATAACGAAAAGCAGGAGGCCCTTCTGATGACAAGCAGTTGTACGGGGGGGGGGACCCGGAACTATAGAAACAACAAATAGGGACAGGAACAACTGGAAAAATCCAAATGCCCACTCTGATGGGAAGTACCATAATGGTCCCAGCTATCAGACCCTTAAGGATGAGAACGAGACCCTCCATAAACAAGTGGAGGAGGCCCGTGCCGGAAAAGAGGCCACATCTACACGTACTGTAGCTGCCCTTGCACGGGACGGCAACAAAAATCCATTCCTGCCCTCAGCCATCAAACAACTGAGCAGCCAAGGAAAGAATCCCTTCATGGTATCGGGTACTGGCCAGGCTGATGCAATGACCAGGGAGGAACCAACTGAGCAGGCCACTGTCACGCCTATGACATCACAGGTACAATATCTGTATCCTTTGCAGGACATCAAGGAGGTCCAACGGGATCTCGCAGGCCTCAGATTTCAGGAATAGGATGATGATGAAGATTCTGAGAATTGCACAGATTGACAATTACAGGCCCCAGTCCAGATTGTGAGTTACTTGCTTGTTGACACAAATGTACAGCCTTGTGTGAAGGCCACGGTCAGGGGCCGCCAACTGGACATGCTTTTGGATACTGGAGCAGCCATGTCTGTTCTCCATGATGAGAAACCAGCCATGACTGACTGGTCTACCAGCTGGAAGACCAGTGCACAGGGTGTAGATGGTACTCAGCTACACACCTACCGATTTGTGTCTTTGTCTGTGGTGGTAGGCCACCTCAGGACTGATTTTGCCTTTGACCTCATGGTATTAGGTCATCACCCCAGCATACTAGGAACTGATTTCCTTGCACTGCATGGCAGTGTATTGGACTTAGCCAAGAGGCTACTTCTCCAGCTCAAAGGACAATGTCATGCTGTCACCATCCCGGATTTGCACGTGGTGGCAGCCATCTCCCATAACAACAAGGAGTATGACGTCATGGCTTTGTTCAAAAGTCATGACATGTTATCTGAACTTGCAACTTTGCTGCAAAAACACCTTGATGTGTTTGCTACCAACAAGCATGATTGTGGTAGGATGCACACCACTATTGAGATTCCAGGACCTAACCCTGTGAGGCAGAAGTACCCATTTCTTGCTGAAGACTTGCCATCACTGAAGGAGACCATCCAATCACTGCTGCAACAAGGAGTGATTAGGACTTGTATCTCCACTGTCAATTCACCTATTTGGCCAGTGAAAACCCCAAATGGAGTATGGAGACTTAGAATTGATTACAGGAAACTTAATCAAGTTACCCTCAGTTGTGCCCCAACAGTGGCATCGGCCTCTGATGTGCTCAAGTTACTAACCCCTGATAAAAAATGGTTCTCAGCTCTTGACATCTCTAATGGGTTTTGGTCACTCCCATTAGCACAGGTAAGTCAATACAAATTTGCCTTCACTTTTGATAGGTGCCAGTACACTTGGACCTGTCTTCCCCAGGGCTTCCATATAGCCCCTCCTTCTTCCATCTCCATATGATAGATGACCTGTAGGGGTTCTCCACACCCCAGTGTTTCCTGCAGTATGTGGATGACTTGCTCTTGGCAACCACCACAAAAGAAGAACATTTGGCATTTCTAGATGAATTATTGTGTCTCCTCAGGAGAGCAGGCCTCAAGTGCAACCCCTCTAAAGCACAATTGTGTGAAAGAGTGGTCATTTTCCTTGGCCTATGGATCACAGACTAAGGCAGAAGCCCAGCTGTCAAGAAGATCCAGGGCTTGCAAGATCTGCCACTTCCTACTAGTGTGGCAACACTCAGATGCTTTTTAGGAATGGTAAATTGCTCCAGGGACTTTATCCCTGATATTGCCTTGAAGGCTGCTCCGTTGCATGAACATCTGAAAAAGGATGTCCCATGGACATGGGGCCCCACTCACAGTCAAGCTGTTACACAGCTCAAGGCAAGCCTTATCCTCAGCCCCAGCACTGATCAATACCAACTCAAACCTTCTCTTCCATTTGGAAACTGACACCTTTGATCTGGCCATGTCTGCAGTGCTGGCACAAACATATAATGGGTACCACAGGCCCATTGCCTATGCATCACAGATGTTATCCCCAGTAGAGAGGAAATACAGTTTCTGTGAAAGGACACTCTTGGTAACCTTTTGGACTGTCAAGCACTTTCTGTACATTACTGGGTATGCTCCTATTGTCTTGCATACCTGCCACACCCCAACTAACTTTTTGCTTTCAGATAAAGTAAAAGATGGTTCAGTCTCTAGCACAAGACTAACCCATTGGTCTTTGCTTTTGCAGGAAAGGGACATCAAAGTGCTGCCTGCTAAAATGCCCTCAGTCTTGGCCCATGGCCTACTCTACACAGGTAAGCCCCATGACTGTGTCCTTCAACCTCCTGACTTACCTGAGCCAGAACCATTCTTACCAGCTAGACCTGAAATTCTGGAAGATACCAGCATGTATCATATCTTTACAGATAGCTCCGCCTCCTATGTGGATGGAGAGCAGGTGGCAGGATTTGAAGTGCTCATTCTGGACAAAGAAGGTGATTTCAGGCACATTTCCAGGAAGTGCACTGTTATCTCCTCACAGTATGCCAAATTGGCAGCTGTGGCCTGTGCTTTGGAGGTCATGTCTCATGGTGACAAGGATGCCATCATCTTTGCAGACTTCAACTGGGTCTGCTCATCCCTTACTGAGTTTTTACCATTCTGGGAGGGAAACAACGTTATATCCTCTGATGGCACACCTGTCAAATATAGAGATCTGTTTGTATATATACACACACCCTGACATAACAGTTTGCTCACAAACTGTACATATACAAGTTAAAGCTCACTGTAAATCTGACCCTTACCATGAATTCAATGATTGAGCGGACTCGCTTGCCAAAGCAGGCACTCAAGGGGGGGAGACATGGACAATGACTCACCCAATAGCTGTGGCAGCTATAGTAGCTGCTAACACCAGGCAGAAACCAGTACCAGAACCTCCACTGGATCTTTCTGCTGCACAGTTCCTAGACAAAGGAACTGAACAATGATTATCCAGTTGGTAGTCCATGCAAGAGACACTCGGACAATATACACAATCGAAAACAAGATACAGGTGACAAATTGTGGGTTGCACCACAATCCCTATGAACCAAATTCATCCATATGGTTCACGATACTCTAACTGGTGGACACCAGGGGACAGAAAACACCCTTCAGAGACTCAAAACAGTCATCTGGTGGCCTGGTATGGCCAAAGATGTAGAACACTATGTGGACAACTGCATAGTGTGTGCCCAGAACAATCCAATTTTGGTAAAAAAAAATGCCAAATTGTTGCCCCAAAGGCAAACTAGATCATGGAAATGTGATACAAATGTTTCATTGGCCCTCTTACCAACTCCGTCAAGAACAACAAGTATGTACTTGTTGTCACAGATTTGTTCTCCAAGTGGGTGGAAGCATTTCCCACTAAGAGTAACACAACAAAGACAACTGCCAAGATCCTGGTGGATCAATTGTTCTCCAGGTGAGGCCTATACTTAAAGGTAGACTCAGATCAGGGAACCAGTTTTACAGCTAAGCTGATGATGCAGACACTTCAGTTACTTGGAGTAGATCAGAAATTCCACATCCCTTACCGTCCTCAATCCTCAGACCAGGTAGAAGGAGACAACAGAAGAATCAAACAGATGTTATGCAAATTCATCAATGATAATCCCAAGGATTGGGATTCCCTCTTGCCACTACTCCTAATGGCAATTAGGGGTACCCCTGCAGCCACTACTCAGTGTACATCTTACGAGGTTATGACTGGTTGAGCCATGAGATTACCTGAGCACCTGTTGCTTGATCTCCACACCCCCACTGCAGATCGTGTATCTGTAGACAAGTATGTTGAAAAGCTTCATGATGACGTCATGAAGACACACCTGTTCATTGCCAATCAAATGGGTAAGGCTCAACAACAAGCTAAAACTCATTTTGATAAGCATGTCAAAGAAGTTGACTGGCAAGTTGGAGACCAAGTTATGCTTCTCCAATATAGACAACCAACTCATTCTTTTGCCATCAAATGGGAAGGCCCACACCCCATTGTCAACAAACTCAGCCCTGCTGTGTATCAGTTTTGAGTTCAACAGCAAAGGAAGACCACCGACAAGTGGTTCCATACTAATCAGCTCAAGTTGTACAAAGGTGACTAAACTTACTTTTCCCAACCCTCTTAGGGTGGAATAGTACCCCACACTTAACAAACCTTTACTGTTTTGTTTTAGGTATACGGGCAAGATGGCTATCTTGCACATCCTCACTTTGGTGGGACTACAACTGCTATTTTCCCTGACAGGCTGTCAGAACAAACCTCTGTCGATTGGACATAAACAACGTGTAGAACACCTTCTAAGTAAACTTGACCATTCAGCCCCTATGGGAGTTCAGATTAGTAAACCCAACAAAATGATTACTGTTAAGGAAGGCTCAGATGCCTATCTTAATGCCATGGTAGTTGCTCCAGACAAGTCCTCCCTGTCTATCCAATGGGAAACTGATTTAAATGGCTACACACTCCCTGTAGCCCACCTATCCACAGGTACATTCTTCAGATGGCCTAATACCGACAAATCTAAAAAATGGTACTCTTTCTATTCAACAGACTTCCCCCAGACATACTGGTCATTACAATCTTACTGCTCTCATAGATCCTGCTTGGTGTGACCACCTCATCTCTGAAGAGGAACGTGCCTTCTGTCTTCATAGCTACAGTATGTAGCTACTGAAGCTCTTTTTCTCTCTGTAGTCCCACCCACCGAAGAAGAATTGACTGACTGTCCTCCCCAGGAGGAAGGTCCCCCTAGTGGTTTGACCACCACTTCCCTTCCAGGTGCCCTGATTAATAATGTACAATTTATGCATGTACCAGTTATTTTCAATCTTACACATTGGAATATGGCTGACATTGGTCTCTTTCACATGACCAATACTTCTAAATGTTATAGTATGATGCTTACAGATATTGTATCTGCTTATCAGACACGTACTAATGATCCAGTCAGTGGCCCCCATACCACTGATCATGTAGGGGTCTTTCAACCCGCACCTAATGCTAAAGCTAGACCATGCACTAGGCATGATACTGCAGATGTCATCAGTGCAGCAGGCACCATTTCTGGGCTTTTTGGCTCAGGCATGTCTATATGAAATAGAGCAGACATAGCGACTGTCAAAGCACAAACTCTTAAATTTCAGCAAGCAGTTAAAAATTACATATTACCCCCACTATTACATGGTGTAGATGGTTTAAGCAAAGAGGAACGCTTTACAGTGTACAACATGCAGGAAATTGCTGAAGGGTTCAATGATACCAAGTCTAAGACTAATAAACTTATTTTTCAGAACAATAAGGAGGCAGACAAGCAATATATTGCCTGTGAACTTTTATCCTCTGCTTATGGCTCTTATGTAATTTCCACTGTTAACAATCTGTTCAGGGACTTGGAAAGAGGACACATCCCAGATCTTATCCATGATAATCGAATGGGTAAATTATATTGTCCTCACTGCAAATCTCTTGGTTGTACTAATATGTGTTTAGCAAATTCTATTAATATTTCTATGTCTATAACTAGAAATCTTGGATATCTCTCCAGATACCCAAATAAAGCACCTTACTATTTTACCAAGACTTCTTCTATAGATGATAACATGTACATTACATTTATGATGTCATTGCCCCTCTTTGACCCTGTTACATCAATCTTTGATAAACTTTCTGAAATTCATTCCATTGGACATCTTGATGCTGACATCTATCATGAAAGAACTGACCTTCCATCTTTATTGGTCTACCATGCTGTGCTCCAAGCTTAGGTGGCACCCCACACGAACTGTTGTGCCAAGAAAAGATATTACTACCTGTGCTGCTGTGACATCTTTGACATTGTGAAACCAATGTGTGGCTACTCTCCAGAACACCTTGACTGGGACTTTACCTTGGATGACGAATTGCCATTGAACCTTATTGATGTTGACAAGGATGACAAATCCAAATCTCCATGAGTTGCATCTTCTGCCCCTAATGCCGAAACAGCTACCTCCCAAAGCTACCTGGAAGAGGTACATCGCTTCACTTCATGGCTCACCAACCAATCCTTTGCCTGCCTGATACGTCTACAGTGATGAGGATCCCATCTGTCAGAGTCACGTATAACTCCAGTGGCCAGTACTGCATTAATACCAAGCATAAGTCTTTCACTTATGGTCATAAATCTTGTGTTATTGAAGCACCTAGCTTTTGTTTTACTCCACAGCAGAAAACTGTTATAGGTCACACTGTGATAACTCCTCTTCCACTCCCTGAACCAGATGTTATAGATGCTGATCCACAATACCTGCTTGCCTTGTCTCAGTATTTGCCTATGTTTAACGTGCACATTGACCTTTGACATTTTCCTTGAGATCTCTTTTAGCTAGGAAGGATTCACATTTGATATATATTAGCAATATTATTTCTAAAGCTGGCGATGTTCTAAATTTCCTTATTAGTGATGGTGATTTAAGGACTGCTCTATCCAGCACTTGGTTGGAAATTACTTTTAAAGATTTTGTTATTATTCAAGCATTTTTGATTATTTTTCTAATCTTTACCCTCTGCTGTCTGTGACATACTCTTAGACAACACCAAAAACAACTCGAATTCCTTTACAATGCTCATGCATCGGACTTGTAAACCACTTTTTAACTCCATCCCACTACTTTCCTGGGATTGTTGCACCTTTTGAGGCAACAGGGTGGGGAATGTTATCCATGGACTAGCACCCCTGATTGTACCCCCACCTTACGGACAGCAATACATATGTAGGTATATGTACTAACCTTAGGGCACAGACACTTGTCGTATAAGCAAATGTGTCAGGATTAGAGTTCTACTGTACTTTTGTAATGCATATTATGCTTCACTATATTCTCACAATATATTGTACCACTGGAAGATGTTTTCTAGTACATTTTTATTGTATAATCATTAGTTAGGCAACAGTGCCATCTTTAGTGCTTGTGCAAACTGTAACTGCAATTGACCTTGGAAAGTATCACAGGCCTCATTGTTCATATTTTATCTTCTGCTAGCTAAGCAACTTTCCCATGCTAGTTAGGAAGATTACTCTCTGGCCACCTGTTTTTAGCCAATTACTTGCTTTTTATGTATGTTCTTTTTTAGTTGCCATAGTAATTATCAGGGTATAAGACCCTTTGTACCATGTATTTTCTCTCAGAGAGACTTGACTACACCTATAGGTAGGGACACTGGATACTCTCCCGGTGATTATTACACTGTTGGTTGTAAGCCTGTATTTTTCTTATTTACCATAATAAATTACATTTATTACTTGGACACCAGTTGTCTGTCATCTCTTCCTTTGGTGCAGTTCCAACAAGAACCTGAGAAAGGTAATTTATTACAGAGTTACACTGTACTGTTTCCACCCAGTCAATGTCCTTCCTGAGGTGAGGCTTCCATATTTGGACTCTGTATTCCAGGTGAGGCCTGACCAGCGATCTATACCGTGGTAGTACCACCTCTCTCCTTCTACTCGTGATTCCCCTCCAAATGCAGCCCAGCATTCTGTTGGCCTTCAGTGTTGCCTTCTCACACTGCTTACTAACCTTCAAGTCATTTGAGATTATGATTCCCAGATCTCCTTCCTGGTTTGAGGCTGCCAGTCTTTCACCTCTTAGGTAATACTCTTTTCTCAGATTTTTCTTTCCTTTGTGCATGACCTTGCACTTTTTGGCATTAAATCTCAGCTGCCATACTCCAGACCATTCTTCTAGTTTCTTGAGGTCAGCTTCCATCTTGCTCACTCCTTCTGAGGTGTCCACCCTGTTACATATCTTGGTGACGTCTGTGTAAGCAATATTCAACAGGGTGGGTGGTATTAGTTTACATCGACCGCCTCAGGCGAATGAGGCTCCGACGCCGCAGGCGGAGGGCCTTATAGCCCTGGAAGATCCGGTATAGCACAATACCGCCCCACCCTGGAGGGTATTATTGTGCTTAGAAAATGGGCTTGTGTGTAAATGTTAATTAAATAAAAAACTAGAGGAAATTCGTTTTTGAATAAAAGATTAGAAAAGAAAATTTTATAAGGTTAAATAGTCCCTGCCTTTTTGTGCTGTTCTAGCTCCCTCCCCCCTCACACACAGAGCCATTCCATTCTACTTACTCCCCCCCCACACACACACTATTAGATTGAGAGACATGTTTTGTGAAACTTGCTATTTTCTTGGTGCTGTTCGTTTCCTGCAAGCTTTTTTCTTTCAAAAGATGCTGCTGTTCAGCACGCGACCTTGCGTAACCCCGTTTGTGAAAAAACAGGAAGTGAAGAATTATGTGGTGACACAGCCAGTAGTATTGCTTGGTTGCGTGGTACGAAAGTGTACGGCTATTTTTTTCTGTAACGGAAGAAAAGAGTCGGTGCTAGGCGGGGAGGCGGCAGTAGATCTGGGCTGAACTCAGGATGCTGCTCGCTTTTATGTATGAGGCAAGTGCCATTACGTTACCGTCTTTCCGTGGCACTGTACCTGCGACTTAGTGAGAGAGAGAGAGAGAGTCAGATTACAGGACACAGGAAGCAGCAGGGCAGGTATCTGGCTGCAGCCTGCTATCATCTAGGAACAGTCATTCATGCCAGGTACTAGGGGGTACTCAGAGGGGAAAGACTTTCTGTGTCGGTCTGGGAGGGTGCACTGAAAGGACTCTAGCTGATGCATGATGTTTACCGGTGCACAATGTCAGACGTCTCGTTAGTGCACTGCAGTTATTTCTAATCATGCGGTCTGCTGTGCTGAGCGGATTAGTTTACTTTCTAATTTTCAACTTGTGTGTGGATTTCTTTGCGTTTGGACCACTCGTTAAACTGCTAGATTTTGATTTAATTATAGCGAGTGTTGCGTGTACTGTATTATGTGAAATCCTTTCGCTAACTTGTATGGAAAAATGGCGCGAGTTTGAAATTTTTACATATTGGCCAATTGGGAAACAGAGTGGGTGCTGGGATACTACAGTGGGTAAAGGGGCACTGTTGGCTGGCTCTCGTTTTTAGGTGGGCATCTATTGTCTGATAGATGCCCACCTAAAAACATGTCTCAGCCAATCAGGGGAGAGGATTTACTTTACCCATTTTCTAAGAACAGACACACCTTCCCTTCCAGTCCATCAGTGATGTCTGCTATAAAAACATTGATGAGCAGAGGCCCCAGCACTGAGCCCTGGGGCACCCTGCTGGTCACCCTGTCTTCTGTTGATTGCATTCCATTAACATGTACCCTCTGGGTTCTGCCTTGTAACCAGTTTTGTACCCATCTGACTACTTCTGGACTAACCCCTGTGTGGTCCAGCTTCTTTTCCGACCTTCTGTGTGGAACTGAGTCGAAGGCCTTACTAAAGTGTAAGTAGACCACATCTACTGCCCCACCATCGTCCACTATTTTTGTAGCATAGTCAACAAACACAAGGAGATTTGTATGGTATGACCTACCTGCTGTGAAACTGTACTGTTTAGGGTTGTGTTGGCCATTAGTTTTGAGGAATGCTATGATCCTTTGTTTGAGTAGTATCTCCATTACTTTCCCTACTATAGATGTGAGTCTGTAATTACTAGCTTCTTTGCAACTGCCTGATTTGTTAAGTGGAACCCTTTTTGCCTTTTTCCATTCTTTGGGTACCACCCTTCAAGGATTTTGTGTCTAGAAGTGCCAGAGGGGCAGATAATTCCACCCCCAGTTCCTTAAGGATTCTGGAGTGCATCTTGTCTGGTCCCATGACTTTGTCTGCTTTTAGTTTGTTTAGCGCCCCCCATACTTGGCTTCTGTAAAGGGACTCGTGTGTACCCCTGGTCCTGGAATGTTATATTTTTTTCAGAGCTGGGCTATCCCCCGGGTCCTGTTTGGTAAACACCAAGCAGAAGTATTTGTTGAGGATTTCAGCTTTCTCTGAGTGATGTTTGGTGCATTTCCCTTCTTCAGCAGCAATCTTTACTATCCCCCCTTTTGCCTTCCTACATTCCCTAATGTATCTAAAAATGATTTGTCTCCTCTCTTTGTCCCTTATCTTTGTCCCTTCTGCTATCTTTTCCTCTGTCTGGGATTTTGCCTTTCTAATTTGTTTGTTAAACTCTCTCGCTTTTTCCTTGCATGACTCCCAGGGTGGGTGGTATTGGGCAATACCAGACTGCCCATGGGCATGATGGGGCCAGTGCCACAGGTGGAGGGTCCCATAGCACCTGGGAGGTCTGGTATTGCCTTTACCACTCACCCTGAAGGGTATTATTGAATTTAGAAAATGGGCTATATGTGGCATTTTTATATGGGCTTTTAAAAAAATTAAACAAGACATAAAATAAGTAAAAATGAAATTTAAGTCTTTTTTACATAAAGTAGTCCTTCTGCTGGTATTCCTGCCAGTAGAGTGCACTGCAGTGTCTGACAATTATTTTTTTTTCTTTCTGAACACTTACCTTACTGGTTGTCTTCTCCAAGTTGTCTTCATCTCCCTCCACCCCCAATTTTGCTTTTTTTGTTGGTGTTTTATCCCTTAACCCCATGCAAGCCTGTTACCTCCCTTTACCATAATTAATGAGGACTCCTATCAAGCAGGGTGGCCAATTGAGAGGCAACATTATGAGATTACTTTTTTCTTGTTTATTTTTTTAATAATTTGCCAGCTTCTGTTTTTTCTATGACAGAAACAGAAACAGTGTGCAGGAGGCAGTTTGGGGGGCTTTAGATGTGGAAGAAATGGCTGGGCGGGAGACTAGCACTGCTACAGAAAGTTTTACTCACACTAAAGGTTTGCACTGTTAAATTGTTGATTGGGAGCACAGCCATGAGGAGAGGGAAGAGATCTGAACTGGGAATGTGCTGAAAATAAATAATTCAAATAGCCTTCTGTGTTAAAATTGCTGCGGTACTTACACTAAGCTTTTTTTTGTTATTTTTAAATAAAGTTGAGGCTTGATGTTTATGTTTCTTGCCACGGGGAGATTGGCCACTACTTTATGGCTCAAGTGAGTCACAGTGTGTTAACAGAATTTCAGTTAGCAAACAGGGACAAAACAGAACTTAAGGAGCAGATATCCATTAAAAATAATTACTGAATATCTTCTGTTTCAGTTAGGAGCATATACGTTTGCTGCAGCTGAGGTGCATTGGTGAGGAGGTCACTTGGTCACTAAATGGAAAGTCTGACTGGATCTTTCCTCTCACTAAGCAAGCGGGGAAAAAATGGCAGCTGGTCAGTTTCAAAATTTGGGGTGCTGAATGATAACTAATTGGGGCCCCCAATTGGCACTCATTGTTTTACTGGGCTCTATTGAAAAATGAATGCATGACTGACCATGGCTTTCAGCCCATCAGCATGCTTTATTTTTCAAGCCCATTTTCTAAGGACTGGATAGCCTCCAACTGTCTGACTCTAAATCTTAGCAAGATAGAATTGCTTACTGAGGGTTTTTATTATCAGCTGTCTCATCTAAACAGCAGTCTCAAGTGTCTTTTCTAGATGGCATTCTGCTTGTGGCAATTGGAGTTGTTAGCAACCTAAGAGTAGTGAAAGACTGTATTTATTTTATTTATTTATTTGTTTACCTGGTTGGTGCACTGATCCAAGGACCATTTTCAGGCACAACCCAGGCCATGAAGATGGCACAGAGGCCATAATGCAATGCAAAACAAATACAGCACAACACAACATGATACAGTAAGGTTCGTGGGAAAATTGATATCATACAGGGCAAAGAATAGCTACATATTACAATTACATTGACAAAGGGCAAGCAGAGAGTGCAAGGCAAAAAGCCAGAGGAGTAAAACAGTAACATTTCAAGGCATACAGAATCATCAGTTGGTAATGGAAAGCTGCCAAGCATAGGAAAGATGGCAGACCTGCATACTTGTCATTCAACCAGGGGATCAGGAGCAATTGAATGTTGATATTAGGTGTGTGTTTAGAGAGATTTAAATTGATGGTAGGAGTTAAGAGATTACAGTGAAGCTGGTAGGCTGTTTCATAGGTGAGGAGCTGCAGAGGAGAAGGCTTTTTGGCCCATATGAGTGGAGAACAGGGGGCATTCCAACAGAAAGCTGGAGGTGTAGCAGAGGTCACAGAGGCATGTTTTGGGACAGAGGAGAGAGGGGACCCAGTCGTATCCCAGACAGCCCTATGAATAGTACAGCCTAGCAAGTAGTCACAATGGGCCTGAGGGGGAAGCTAAGTGTCTGGCAGAGGGAGCAGTGATGGGTAAGGGTGGGTGCTAGAAGGGCAAGTCTGCAGATATTATTAAAGGCAGAGTTTAGCCTAGCAAGTCCAGAGGAAGAGGTAAGTGTATAGATAGTAGAACCATAGTTCATTTGTGGTAGGCGGGTGCCATGGACAATGGTGAGCTGGGATTCAGGAGGTGATGTAGTTGATTATCTGGTAAACAGCTCCAAATTTCAGCTCCAAATCGAGTCATGACCTCAATGTTGTCAGAGAAGGTCAGCATCTGGTCAAGCATGACACCAAGGTACTTAATGGAGGTAACACTCTCTAGGGGTGTACAATCAGGGGACAGGACCTTCAGAGGACCATTTGTGTTGGCTAGCTTGGATAACCTGGTTTAGAACTGAAGAGCACAGCTTTGGTCTTCTTAGCATTGACAATTAGCCTATTGCTCAGGAACCACACATAGGTGGCACAGTAATTTGCAGAAAGTATAGTGGAGAGGCTAGCCAGGGACAGGTCACTATGAAATACAGGTAGTATGAGGTTGTCCACAATAGAGTAACAATTTTTATGACAGATTATCCTTAAGGAAGGAGTTCACAGAGAGGGAGAATAAAAGGTGTCCAGAGATTGAGCCCTGGGGAACCCCAGTGGTGACGTGTGTGGCGGAGGAGGTGGCACCTCCAAGGCAGAATCTTTGAGTGTGGCCAGAGAGGTAATCTTGGAACCAAGCAATAGATGTGGGGAAACAACCAATGTTTTGCAGACTGCTGAGAAGGATGACATGGTTTACCAAGTCAAAAGCCTTTGAGAGGTCCCCAAAGACTGCACCTATGATGTTTCCAATGTCCGTAGAGGGGATAGGCTTGAGAGAGGGGATGAAGAGGGGATTGGGTGGGGTCAGCTGCAGTAGTGTTAAACTGCAAGCTGCACACTCAAGCAAATTTGATAGACCTGTGAGCCTTTTCTGCTGGCTATTTTGTATGTTCGTATGTCCATATTTCAGATTACCTGATCTGTTAAGCAGGCCAGGGCTGTGGTGGTGCTGTAACCTTTTCTGAAACCATGCTGTTGGAGGCAGAGGAGATTCTATTTTGTAACAAGGTCTGAGATCAGGTGGTGGACAACTTTCTCAAGGAGCTCACTTAGGTGTGAAAGTATGGCTATAGGGTGGTAGTCGTCTATTTGTCGGGGATTGTAACACTTGGACAGCTGGTTCTGATCACTGTATCATTTTTTGTAATATAAAAATGGGTTATGGACTGTCTCTCTTGAGAAATGCTGAAAAAGCATGTGAGTATGACACACACACACATACACACACACACACACACACACACACACACACTCACACAGGTTTTAGATTCGAGGTGTTACCTGAAAGGCCCGAAGATAATTACAGACTTTAACTAAGTCAATTATAGCTGTAGTTGCTAAAAAGGAAAATCATAAGCTTTGATAATGCTTAGAGGAAGAAGAGCAGGTTGTGACATTTTAGTGCGAAGTCATAAAAGATGCTTTCATGCCCTAGAAGGGGGTGGCTTATCATAAGATCAATGAGAATCATTTGAAGAACATGAGTTATGTTGAGGTTGCAGAATTTAATACTTGGAAAAAGACATCCTGTTTTTATATAGATATATATTTTTATATATTTTGACAGGGAGGAGCTAGGTGACCTCAATCAAATAGTTGGGGGAAACCAGCTTTTAAACATTATTCTGTTTTCCTTCAGATACTCTTCTATCTAGACTCTGACAAAGAAACATCTGTGAGCACTTTAAGCAGGTATTTAGAGAGAGAGAGAGAGAGACAAATCTAAGTACTGTAGTAGGAATTGCACTGTTGCCAGTTAAATGCTTTATTGTTTTCAAACATAAAGCAAAACATACATACATATTACAAATACAGTAGATGTGTATACAGGGTCGCTTGGTGTTGACAGTCTGGACATAACCTTGATGTTACACCGTCCCATTCAAGTATCCCTTCAAGCTGCAATTATAATTGTATAATTGACATTGTATGAGGGATAAATGCCTCTTTTATGATACCCATGTACTAATATGTAGACTGGTGTCAACACCCTAATCACCAAACATACATAACAAAATAATAAAACAAGGAAAAGAAGAAAAATGCAGAGGGAATACCCCCTAGGGTAAATACTGTGAATACCTATGAAATCTCAGGTCCTAAAGCATATCAAGAAACAGACAAGATAAATGCACCTACCTCACTTTTCCCATAGCACGCAACCATAAGGAGGTATCACCACATATAAGACAAGGCTTCATGGAGTATAATAGTTACACCCTCTTATGGCCACTTCGTAAACTGCTTCTGGAGGAGAGAGACCACAGAGTAAACAAAGTAATATCATACATCATCTGTTCCTACTGTGGAGCATATCTACTATTAATAAACAGTGTTATACATTCTATACGGGTAAAGTGGATATGTTAGATACCATTACTCAAACTACAAAATATAACAATTGATAGATATTCACATACCAGTCATTGACCTGTATTAAACCTATAAAACAAAAATTACCTCAATGCAGGTAAACTATGTACACTATATCATTCAAATCGAAACAACATTGCACATTGCTGACACTCTATACCCTTATAACCATAGATTCATAATACAGTATTCATAGGTAACCTTAGTTCAGATAGTAAGTGGTGACAGATGGATATGAGGAGACTGATCAACCGATACCGGTTCTGGCTGACAGATATGCCATGAAAGGGGCCCAGCAGGGAGAGAAGTATTCCATCTTCCCCATAGCCATATGTGTCCGCCTATCCATCTCATATACAGAGGAGAGCGATGCTATAATCTCCTTGAGACGAGGCAGGACAGTACTTTGCCAGTTTTGTAGGATTAACCGTTTAACCTGCATACTAAGTAGGAGTAGCCACCTAAGTTCCTGGTGTTTAAGGGGAGGAACACCGCGCCACAAACCTAACAGCATAAGGCAAGGGTCAACAGGAACCTGACAGTTAAGTATCATGCTGGCCACATGTATCACTTCCTCCCAAAGATCATGTATTCGGGGGCATTGCCAAAGAATATGAAATAGATCCCCCCCAGGCTGGAGACATCGCCAGCACATATCATGTGTGAGGACTTTCATTTTCTGTAATATAGCAGGTGTCCTGTGCCAAGAATGTAAAATTTTATTATGTATAAGTCTACTCCGGGTATCTTTATGAGTTTTTAACCCAACCTGCCAGCACTGTTTCCACTGTGTATCTGATATTTGTATATTTAAGGCTTTTTCTCATTTTAACTTAGACTTTATATTGGAGGAAGGTAACGAGTCCCTCAGTACAGCATATATTGTAGCTGCAACTTTATTGGGCAGGTGAAGCCACCTTTTTAAGTATGAGTCACAAACTGGAAGAGCTTTACCCTGATTTAGGAGAGGTCTAAGACTGTCACGCAGTTGTAGGTATTTCCAAAAATCTGATTTACCCAGGTTCCATCTGGATTGCAGGTTCTGGTACGTATCCACCACAAAGGAATTGGGTCCCACTATATCCTTAAGGAATATAATCCCTTTTTCTTGCCAGGAGGGCCAGGCCACCATGGAGCCACCAATGGTTATGCTAGGGTTGTTCCACAGGGGCACATATGTAAGGGGAAGAGTCAGGAATTTTATTTTTTTTTGTAGAATCTTCCAATATCTGATTGAGGAACCTATAGTGGGATGCAATGCATACTCCTGATTGGGGGGGAGCAGAGAAGAGAGACTGCTGTAGGGTTATTACTGTACATCTGTTCGAGCCTTAGCCACTGAGGAGAAACAGTATTATGGGGTTGGAACCATTTCAATGTTTGTGCTCCTTGAAAAGCTATCTTATAGCCTTCAATCCATGGAAGGCTCCATCCTCCTTGCAAAGGATGATCCCGAAGTTGATTTCTACTGAAATGAGGTCTAACTGAACCCCATAGGAAGGATCCAATCATCGTGTCTATTTTCTTGAACTAGTAATTTGGGGGAAAAAAGGGAATTTGAGCTAGCACATAGAAAAATCTAGGGGCGAGGGACAACTTAAAAGTGGCTATCTTACCTGCCATGGTTAGATGGAGCTTATTTATTTGCTCCATTTCAAGTTTACAATTGGCCAGAAGGGGGCACAGGTTATTATCCCACCACTTTGCTAAATTGCTCCTAACCTTGATTCCCAAGTATTTGATCGTATGCTGTGACCATTTAAGTCCAAACTGTGCCACCAAGTGAGACTTGCACTGCGTGTTCAGAGGGATAATTTCAGTTTTGGATTGATTTATTTTTAACCCTGAAATGGATGAAAAGGAGTCCAAAATTTCTAGAAGATGGGGTAAGGACTCGTTAACGTCTATTAGCAATACCAGCAGATAGTCAGCATACAGCAGGGAGGAGACAAAGACCTGCCCCCTACCAATACCAGTAATGTGCGTATTCTGTCTGATTGCAGCTGCTAATGGTTCAATAGCAATGATAAACAGAAGAGGAGAGAGCGGGCATCCTTGACGTGTACCTCTGTGTAAAGGAAATGGTTCGGATAGGACCGAATTAGTGAGGACTTTTGCATTGGGAGATGTGTAAATGGAGGAGACAGCCACTCTAAAGTTCAATTCGAACCCCATGTGGTGTAAAACTTTCTGCAGGTCATCCCACTCCACTGAGTCGAATGCCTTTTCAAAATCAATGGCAACAGCAGCAGAAGCCCTTAATGTATCCTGATTTGCTATGTGAATAAGATTAATAAGTGTTCTGATATGGTCAGTGCTATATCTACCTTTTACAAAACTGACCTGTGATGGGTGAATCAGGGATGGTAGGACCAGGGCCAGTCTATCTGCAAGCACTTTGGCATAGACCTTGCTGTCTGAATTTATTAAGGATATGGGGCGATAACTAGCCAGTTCATCAGGGAGTTTGTCTTTTTTGGGAATCACTGAAATAACAGCCTCCCTTAGTGTAGGGGGTAGTATACCTTTATCCTTGGTCTCCATAAAGACCTTACAGAGCAGGGGAGAAATCAAAGGGGGTAATAGTTGCAGAAAGTCCACAGGGAACCCATCACTGCCAGGGGCCTTTCCTGTTTTTAAAGCCATCAGGGAGGCCGCAACCTCTGCATGGGTTAGAGGTTTCTCCAGAGCTGCGGTTTGTTCTGGAGCCAACTTCAGGAGTCTCGCCGTATCTAAAAATGATGATATATCCAAACAGGGATTGGTTTTGGTTGACTTGTATAATTGAGAGTAAAATGCCTTCATAATATCATTCACTTCCTGTGGATTCGTTTTCACTACTCCTGTGGCTGGATCTTTTAACCCCCCATGTACCTATTTCTTTGTTGTTTCCTCATCTGGTATGCCAGAATTTTCCCACTTTTTCCCCACCCTCCCAGTATGTATGTTTTAATCTAATAAGTGCCAAGTCAGCCATCCTGGAGAGAAGTTCATTTAACCTAGTCCTTATATCCAGAACTCTTCGACCCCACAGTGACTTAGAGGATGGTTTGTATTGAGCCTTAAAGGTTTTTTCAGCATTGAGCAGGTCGTCCTCCAATTGTACCCTATCCCTTTTCCTATTTTTCCTCCTGCAGGAGGCATACTCTATAATTTTCCCATGCATGGTAGCTTTGAAGGCCTCCCAGGTATTTTGGGCAGATGTGACCTCAACGGGGTTTTCCCTAAGAAAGTTTGTAGTCTCTAATTCAGTCCATTTTCTGAAATTGGGATCTCGTAGGAGTAGCGGATCGAGTCTCCAGGAAGGGGATCTTCGAGAAGAAGGACCCCAAGAGATAACTACCTGTACTGGGGCATGGTCCGAGATTACCATGGGAACAATAACTGAGTTACTAACTAGGCCCGTAAGAGTATGGGAAATAAGCCAGTAGTCTAATCTACTATAAGTACCATGGACCCCAGAATAGTAGGAGTAGTCCCGTACAGAGGGGTGCACTAAGCGCCATATGTCCACCAGCTGATACTCAGAGCTTAGGTGTTGAACGGCCTGAGCTCCCCTGGTGTGTGATTCTTTGCCTAGGTCACTCCTGTCCAACACAGGGACAAGTGTAAGATTAAAATCCCCCCGATAATAATGAGTATATCTTTTTCTACCATTGTGTCTAATTTAGAGTTCAACTCTAAAAAGAAAGAAGGATCATCCACATTTGGAGCATAAATGTTTACCACCAGAAGGTGGCCCTCGGGGGGTGTCGAGCAGGGCTATTACCAAGCGTCCCTGAGAGTCTGTCTTCCTCTTAACCACCACCCATGGGAGTGATTTGTGGATCGGGATTGCTATGCCTCTTTTCTTCGTGGTTTCACAGGAATGCAGTTCCATACCCACCCAGTCCCTAACTAAATATTTACAATCCTTCTCTGCAAGTTTAGTTTCTTGCACTAAAGCCACCTGGGTTTTAAGTCTTTTAAGATGGGAGAATACCTGCTTCCTCTTAGAAGGGGAATTTAACCCTCTTATGTTCCAAGTTATAAAGGAGATATCATCCATTTGGACGGATATAACAAATCTTTTAGGGGGATATGAAGGGATAGACTCAGTCAACCATCTCAACTTCTCCTCAGATCCAGTCTGTAACCCTACGTACATAATACAGAGTTTACTAAAGTTTAACACCACACATCTGTTTTGCAGAGTTGTAGAAGTAGTCTGGAACACAACAATTATTAACACACTAAAACTATTTACACGCGATGCGCACCAGTGTGCTTTGGAAATAAACGATGTCTCAGGCTGAGGAGTCAAAGTCCTCTCATGCCTCATTGTTCCACCTACAGTGGGGTGGTGGTCTTGGGCATTAACCAGGACTTTATTGCCCCTGAGAGCAACCCATTTCTTGGGGATCAAGTACTTTAACATAGCCCCATGTCCGATTTCTCTAACATCTAACGGCTAGGCCTACCGAATAACATGTTGACCCCTTACATAGTTGCGGTGCCCATGGGGAAGGGGATTTCTCCAGTCCAACCTTGGCATTATTCTAATGCAGCCATAAAGATTCGCTGGGTATCGGAGTTTCCCCCATCATGTCCTCCGTGGGACCAAGGACTCCCAGGGGTATTTATTACTATAAGGGCCATACCATGACCATCAAGGTTTAAACCAGCTCTGTAAGACACCCTCTGGAGTCATAAAGACCTAAGAGGACCAGTTAGTCCACAAGGAATGCCTTGCAAACGGGCTGCACAGACCTCAAGCTTCTCCCGCCCACTTCACAACCTCGCCCCTTAACTATACAGAGTGAACATAGGCACTTATCTAATAGTGGTTCTGTGCATCCAAGGAGGGCAAACTTTCAATACTGAGTTCAGGCTGGCATGCACATTGATCTAAGCTGTTTTCACCACAGTTCTTCATATGTAATTCCTGAGTAGAATCCTTAGATGTGGGTACAGCTGACACAAGATCACCGACAGGGTATTCCACCTTTGAAGCCTCTTGAAGCATTTCCTCTTCGGGGTATTCAGGAAATTCATCCCATGAAATGGGGGCAAGTGGCACAATTCTGTTAGGGGAAAGGAGTTGAGAGTCAAAATCCACCATAGAAACCTTTGAGCACAACGATAGATCAGAAACATTCCCTGCACGATTGATAGGGTGAATTCTCTTAGGGTGGTTCTCGTTCTGTTGACATTTCCGAGTACGTGCTGGGAGTGGAGTACTCTGGCCTTGAAACTGGAACCCATTTGGGCGAGATGAGGATATGCAGGCATCATCTGGCATTACAGTATTACTGTGACTCTTCCCCGGTAAAGTAGAATCCATGGATACATTGTCCATACTGACAGCTCCATACCGTTTGCTTTTAAAATGTTCAGACAGACTACTTGGGGTAGTGAACAAGAGAAATGTACCATTCTCTTCAATCCGCATAATCACGGGATATTGAAATGAAAATTTGATGCCCCTTTCATGCATGAAACATCTGGCCTCAGAGTATTCCTTCCGTAGAGCTGCCAGGTCCCGAAAGTAGTCCTGAGAAATCATTATTTTATGCTCCCGCCAGTAAAGAGCACCATGCTCCCGAGCATGAGATGTAACCCATTCCTCGTCGGCAAAGTTTAATATTCGTGCCATGAACGGTCTCGGCCTGTCGGCGAGTTTCGGTTTAGGGGTGAGAGTTCTGTGCGCTCACTCAATTGTGAAGCCAGGAGGAAGATTATGCTTTAGCAGGTCAGGGAGGGTATCGTAAAGAAAATCAACAGGGTTCCCTTGTTCTGCACCCTCCAGAAACCCTAGCAAATGCAGGTTATTATGCCTACTATGATTTTCTAGATCGGCAACCTTAGCCTGCAATGCCTGAATTGATCTCTCTTGAGCCCTCATTATGGCAGAGATGTCCTCCAGTGCGTCAGTGTTTCCTTTAAGTTTATGCTCTGTTATGTCCAGTCAGGAGTCCAGCCTGTTAATTGCTGCCGTCGTATTGTTTGCTGCCGGTGTCACTTCAGCCATTTGCTTTAAAAGTGCAGCGAACATCTCCTGGGTCTGCTGCGCACTTGGGCCCTCGGCTTTCCCAGGCCCACTGCATTTCGACATGGCCAGTTGCCTCAGCTGCATCACCACAATCCGTCATGTGAGCCAAAGTGTCTCGTTATAATCCGATATCCTAATAGCCAAACCTTTCCGATTGATTTCTTAGCTGCTAGATATTATGATACAGGTGAAAACACAGAACTATTGCTCTGTTAATGACCCCAGGAAATGGAGCGCTCACATCAGGTGGCCATCACATCAGGAGCCAAGCCATGTCCCAGGAATTGCACTGTTAAAACCTGTTTTGTTTAAGAGATTTGTATGTCTTGTGATCTAATAGTTCTGTATTTTATGTGTTACATATTTTTTATCTATTGTAGCAAAACTCTGTTTTTAGAGCTTACTTGGTCTGTCTTTGATTTCTTTCCTTTACAAGTCGAGTATATATGGTTAAAGCAGACACTGTACATAAGCTTGAATGGTGATACCAAACTGTAAAAAGGTAAGCATTTTAAATCTGAGGTCTTTTATTACAGTTTTTAAGGGTTCATTTCTGTACACCTGGTTAGGTGCCCATGGGCAAAGATATCTGGCCCCCCAAAGACAGAATTATCTGAGCTTGTACATTAGGTACACTAACAAGAGGTTCACAGTTTGAATCCTTCCAAGACTTAAGACCAAAGGTTTATTCGAATTCACAAAAACAGTCAAGAGGGTTACCTTGTTCTGTTAACTGTTCACAAGACTGCGCTCAGAGGTTGGCCCTTTGGGAGTAGGGGGCTGACCTGCTGAGTGGATTTGTGACAGGGATCACTAGATTTAAATATGGGAATGATCCTAGCCTGTTTCCATAAAAGGGGTACAGAGGATGTGGTAAGGGAGAGGTTAAAGATCATCATCAGCAGTGTAGCAATGGCATGGGCAATGATTTTTAGGAAGTGGGTGGGAAAGAGACCGTAACTGCCAGCACCTCCTCTATTTGGGAGGCTCAGAAGAACCTTGAGGGTTTCATGGGGGGGGGATAGCCCAGAAATAGAGAGGTGGTATGTTAGGGCCTACAGTGGACAGGCTGGGGGGCAGGGTTGGCAGGATACGTTAGCAAATTTGGTGTTGAGGGCATTGGCAACTTTGGGTGGGTCAGATGTGGGTGCTGACCAGATGGAAATTTGTAAGGGAGGTTGCTTGGTACCAGGGCATCCAGGGAATGAATCATGGACCAGAAATGTCTCGGGCTGCCAAAGCTGTGGGTCTGGAGGTTCAGAAGGTACCCAGCTTTATGTGGGTTTATACTCCTTTTGCAGAGGTTTCTCAAAGATCTGTTCTCATTCTAGAGTGATGGGAAGGGGGATGCTTTGTAGTTTGCCCATTTGGCATCATGCTCTTTTATCAATTTGATGAGATCCTTTACAAACCATTGAGTATCACCCCTTCCCACACTATGGGTGGTAAGGGGGAAGTGTCTATCCGCAAATTTCAAAGAGAGCAAAGTTAAGGAAATCAATGCTGAGGAAGCATCCTTCATAGATGGCAGGGCAGGCCTGTTTATTACCCTAACATTTGCAAGTAAGCGGATGGCTTCATATTTTGAGAAATCCCTGAAAGTTAGATATTTAGGTGAAGGCCGGGGGATTTGGTGGACCAGACACAGTAGGTAGGAGAGTGGTCACTGACTGAGTCAAATTAGACCCCTGTGTGTCGGATCCTGTCTTTGTGATTTAGCAGTATCCAATCCAGCATGGAGTGTGTTTGGGACCAGTTGTTTTGGCGAGTGGGGGCAGTGATGAGTTGGGAGAGGGTAAATTGTTTTAGGACATCATAACACTCAGAGTGGGCACCTTCATACCAGTTAAGGTTAAAATCCCCCAGTATAATTGTCTCCCTTGGGGGGGAGGGTTGCTATACCATTCAGTAGATGAGTAAGCCCAGCTACTGTATACCACCCTTGGGAAGATTATAGCAGCACCCAGTGTAAAGTTTTTTTTGAGGACCCAATGGAGCCACTCACTTGGAGAGCTGATGGCTGAGTGGGAGGTTAAGGAGGCGCAGAGTGTCCTTGAAATAGAGGAGTATCCCACCTCCTCTCTTTGCGCCACCATGGTCATTATGTAACATGGTGTAGCCATACAAGTAACAGCTGGAGTTGGGGGTGGCAGGTTTTTTTTTGTACTTTTTTCCCCTGGCCCCCAGTCTGCTTACCTCACACTTCCAGGCATCCTCCTGAGGTTTCCAGCCGCCGTCCCAGGGACCTCCAGCTCCATATTCGGGCCCATGGCATACCCCCGCTGCGTGCCCCCCACGGCGGGGAGGTGGTGAGTTCCCCTAGCACTCTCACACCAGGACTGGATCCAGTAAAGCCACACACCCTCAGCACCGAGCGAGTGCCCTGTGGAGATGGCCATCAAGCCACCATGACTGGTGCCCATATTTTCCCTGTTTTCTCCCCCTTGGACATCTGTGGCGTGCAATGATGCCAAGAGACAGGAGTGCGCATGCTACCACATGCGCCCCTTCCTGGCGTCTGCCACAGCACGTCCCCCAGTCTGCCCATGGCCTGCCATCACCCCCCAGCCACCACTAGAGGCCACTAGGCAACAGGGGATTCCAACCCCCTCCCCAGAGAAAGAGAGCAGTCCTACGGATGCTCGATCCTTCTCCTTCCCTGCTGACCCCCAACGACCCAGGCTCGTTCCCTAACCTGGGTCACCGGCATAGTGCGAGATGTGGCGTCCAGTGCCTCAACCCTCAGTGCCACCGGGCCGGCTCTAGGGTGGCAGGTTTTAGTCAAGTCTCTGAGATTCCAAGAATGTCAGGGCTGTATAAAGAGACCCATGCCTCTAGTTCCACATGCCTAGACAGGCGGCTGCAGATATTTAAATGGGAAACCCTAAATCCAGTTTCTGTATCTATGTGGGGTCACTGTGGACAACAGGGGGATTTAAAGGGCCAGGGTTGGATTCCATATCACCAGTGAGTAAAAGAAGCAAGAAGAGGAAAGGTAGACTGGGGCATTGGAGGGTGAGGGGAGTCAACCTAGGGAAGATTGGTGAGGAGATGGTGGAGAACCCCAGGTATCAGTTGTAGTCAAAAGCTGCCATCATAGGAATGTCACCAGGTTGTGCCCCTGTGGATCTAAAAAATGTTGGTGCAAGCATTCATCTCCTCTTGCCTTGATTACTATTGTGTGCACTACAAAGGCCTAGGATCTGATGTCTACAGCTAGTGTAGAGTACTGCAGCTCACCTTCAGAGGTCTGTCATATAACTCTGGTGCTACACCAACAGTATTATTATTTAATGTTCAAGGCCAGGAATTGGTGTGTCCCTGCTTACTGTACCTCCATGAGCTACTGGTAGAGCAATTTAATCCAGAAATCAGCAGCTGCAGGTGGTCCCCTGCTCAATATTAAAATCAGCAGGGGACATGGTGAGTTTGGTAGCAATACCAACCTTATGGCATTCTCATCTGCTGTTCATATGGATCCTGAAACATTTTAGCAGCTTCGAGGCAGAAACTTGGAGGTGGTTCTACAGTTTGCATGTCCTATCAACCATGATAATTTTTCTCTCTGCTGTTATGATTACCAGCTGGATTATATATGCTATTTTACTGGAAATGTGCTATTTATTGATGTTTATAGCATAACCACCAACAAACCATCTGGTACAGTGGAGCCAGTCAGCATGCAATGCAGTATCTTACAGTATTACTGCAAAGTGCTGCAGTACGGAATACTGCAGAGAACAGAACAATTCAATGGCAATTATGCTCTTTTGTTATGCAGTATTTTGTGGCATGTCATTTGCTGAAATATGTTGCATTGCATCCTGTCTGGCCCCACAGTACTTCAAGGCTCTCCACCATGGGAGGGGGCCAGCCAGAGTTTACTCAGTAATAAAAAAAAACAATGGGCATGAAGTCTGATGGGTACCATTAACACACTAAATCAAGAAAGGTAATGTCCACTCAGGGAAACAGTCAAGCAGCATGACTTTTTTTTTTCAGTCTTCACACTTCATCCCTTTGGCAACGCATCAGGGAAGGTACACAGTTCCAGCAAAGACAGCAACAGGCAAAACATATATTCTCATCCACTTCCTTTCACCCACACCTTCCTCTATGGGTGGAGAGCATAATGCAGGGGAAAAATATAATTACTAATACCTAGCATCCCAGGCCCATCACAACAGCTAACATTATACACTTTTTAATCAATAGCAGAACAAATCTGGCATTACAGCTACTGATGGGCAGTGGACATTTATAGTCAATACCTGGGTACTCTGAAATACAATCAGTTTTTAGTATCAGGCAGACACTACAGTACCACCACAAGGAGCCTAGGCTAATGTCAGTAGTTATTCTATTTAACTTGAGTCACGAATACAACATGGAAACCACTTTGGAATCTGAAATCCCAGGCAGGTGAACATCAGAAGGAAAGGTCACTGCCCCATCAGAAAATGGACAACTCTTTACGAGGAATAAAAACTCTGCCTTTACACTGCTGGAGCTCTCTTGGCTGACTCCAACATTTCACTCTGTCATAGAGACAGCATGTCTGACCGCCCACCATAGTCCAGTTACTTGGTATTACTTGGTAGTATGGGGCATAAGAAGGCATGAATCCCATCGAGAATGCCCTCCACAACATTGTGGATCAGTTATAGTTATTAGTTCCCAGCCAAAGGTCCAAATTGGGTTTAAATGTTTCAAAGTTAGGACTGTTAACAAGGTCCCCTAGTAATTTATTCCAAGCTCTTGGTGCCTTAGTGTAAAATAGTTAAACCTTTTGTTAGTATTTGCTTTGGGAATAACAAGTTGTCTAGAGTGTAATCTGGGGACTAATTTTCTTTCAGTGTACCTAATTCCACATAGTTGCATAAGCATTGAGTTTCCTAGGGTTTTATAGAGGAACAGAAGATCACCTCTATTTCGTCTTGTTTTCAGTGAATCAAGTTTTAATTTAAGTAGTCTTTCATTATACGAATAATGAGTTAAATAGGGTACCATCCGAGTTACCCTTCTTTGAATACTTTCAACTATAGCCATGTCTTTCTTCAGATATGGATTCCAAAAGGGGGATCCATAATCTGAGTATGGTCTTACCTATGTCCTGCACAGAGGGATAATACATTGTTCAAGCTTGGTAACAAAGGTGCAATCTATCATTCTAAGTAACCCATTAGAATGTTTGCTAATTTGCTACAGTGATCCCCGAGGACAAATTGTTATTAATAATAATCCCAAGATCTTTTTCACTAGTAGATGTTTTAAGCACTATGTTATTTAATTTGTATGTTTGTCAAGGATTATTTTTCCCCAAGATGAAGTACAGTGCATTTAGCAATATTAAACTCCATACCATTTATGTTGGCCCATTCTTCAATATTGCACAAATCAGTACACAATTGCTTTCTGTTTTCTGGTGTATCTACCCTTCCACTCAATTTAGTGTCATTGGCAAATTTTGTTAGAATACTTTTAGAGTTAGTCTGCATATCAGAAATAAATATGTTAAATAAAACGGGTCCAAGAATGGAACCCTGCAGAACTCCACTACTCACCCCACCACAGTCAGACAAAAAGCCATTCATTTTTACTTGTTGAATCCTATTTGTCAGCCAATGATCCACCCATTTGATCAAAGTTGTTGAAATTCCAAAATGGAAAAGTTTATTGACTAGTTTTTTGTGGGATACACGGTCAAAGGCCTTACTGTAGTCAAGAATAATAATAATAGTTGCCTATTCTCCATTATACTCACAGTTTACTACCCCCCAAGAGGACTCTTTCAGCATGGGTCATGGTGCTTAGTCTAGCAGGGGAATGGACCCAGTTATTTATGGTTGGGGGGTCTCATGGGAATGGAATAGCTCAGCCAGAAAGAAAATGTGGAATCCCTCTTCATATCTTGGCACCTGCCTCAAGAGCCAGTGTGGTTTCACAGTAGAAGCTGCTTCATTAAAACATTTACACACTATGTGCTTGACATTTAAAGTGGATTGAGGGCCTAAAATGGAGTCTAATACTTGTTTACATGTATTCATACTGTACCCTGTGCCATGCTTTGGTGGTTGGGAGGTTATTTGTAATGGATCTGATGGTTACTCAGATATTTAACTGCCTTGCTTGTACTTTAAATTTATTTGAATTGATCTGTGTATTGCAATTTATTTTGGATGCTGCTTGTTAAAACACATTTAATATTGGGTGAGGTGGGATTTGGCAGAAGGGGTTATACTTAGGAGGTTGCTTGTATCCATAGCACAACTTGAGGGACATTGCAGGAGGGGAACTAAGGTTTTCAACATTGCAGGAGCTCAACATGTCTCTTATAGTGCCTATCTAGGCTTGGCATGATTACTCTATAGGAAAGGAAGATGTCATCATTGTGGTATTATACTGTATGTTTATGTGGTGTGTTGTGCTCAAGCTGAGGGAGATTAGTTTAGTGCTATAAACATTCTCATCCATGGTGGTTTGTCAGGCACTCCAAGTGAACAAGGAAAACACAACACTTGTTCTATGTGCACAAAATGTTGGGATCATATCCCTCCAAAGTTTGCAAGGGTGCCCTGGAAACAATGAGCCTGCCAATGAGTCTCAAGAATTGGCTAATCACCATACAGTACATCTGGTGGAGATCAGCAATGAGGTAACAGTGAGCCTTAACTGAACTGCCTGGGAGACATGTTCTATGAGTGGTTGGTACAGTGCCTCAGGGTGTTGTGGATGATGCTTACTGTCAGTGGGGAGCCACCTCTCCCACACATTAACTTATAGTATAGGGTTAGGGCCTGTTCTGCATGGTCTCGGGCTAGGTGATCTTCCTTTATACCAACAAACCCAGCATTGCTTGCCAGTATATGGCACCATATGCATGGTCTTTAGCCTTTTATCCTTAGATTCCTTAAGGTAGTTTGAAGTTCTTGTTCAGGGCCCCCCTTGAAGTCCAGCCCCTGCTGAGATGGTCAGCTACTAGCCTTTAAAGGGGAATTTATCCCCAGGGGGACTCCTGGCAGTGGCTGACTTATCTAGTATAAACGCTGTATGTGGGGTTGGCTTGGTGAGGTGGTGGCTGCCTGTAATAGGGTGGTCTCTAAAGTGTTTGATGTCATTGCACCAGTCCGTATATGACTCAGATCCTCTCATTTGAGACCCCCTTGGTTTGATGGCGATCTCAAGGAGATGAAGATCAGGGGACAGAAGTTGGAGCATTGCTGGCAGAAGACCAGCTTGGAGGGGCACAAACTAGCCTCGTGTGCTTATTACCATGAGTACTAAGGGGCAATCAACTGTGAGAAGGCAGAGTTTCTGTCCAGGGAGATTGCCACAGGAAAAAACAGACCACCTCAGCTCTTTTGGACTGTGGACAGATTGATCCATCCTGTCTGTCTACAGTGGAAAAAAGCTTTTTCAACCACATTGTGTGAGGAGTTTGCTCTGTTTTTCTCTGACAGGGTGTCCTCCATCTGGGCGGGAATTCCATCAGTGAGACAAGCATTATCTCCCAGTGATCGGCTTGGAAGGAGCAGAGGAACTACACCAGTCTGGGATGATTTTAAACCAGTGGAGGTGGCCAAGGTCATTGAGGTGATCTCGAAGCTAAAGCACACTTATTGTGAACTGGACCCGGCCCCAACTCATTTCTTGATGAGATGTGTCAAAATCGTTGGCCCGGTGTTCACTAGGATTGTCAGGTGTTCAGTGTTGGAGGGAATCTTTCTGGATGCCTTGAAAGAGGCTCTGGTGAGACCCCTCCTGAAAAAGTCATCTCTCAACCCAGACATCCTGGCGAATTACCGTCCAGTCTCCAACCTGCCATTTTTGGGCAAGGTTGTTGAGAAACTACTGGCTCAACAGCTCAAAGAACACCTCATGTCCTCTGACATCTATGAGCCATTCCAGTTGGGTTTCAGGGCTAGGCATAGCACCAAAACGGCATTAGTCAGGGTGCATAATGATCTCCTCAGGGCTAGAGATAGAGGAGACAGGTCAATTCTTGTTCTCCTTGATCTCGCATCAGCCTTTGATACTGTGAAACACATTGTGCTTCTTGATCACCTTCGAGAGTATTGTGGACTCATTGGTACTGTCATTAACTGGTTTGAGTCTTATCTCTCTGGCAGGAAGCAGCGGGTGGTGATGGGGAATTTCTTCTCCTCCTCCCCAAGGCCCCTGTCATGTGGAGTACCTCAGGGTTCAAGCTTGTTAGTGATGCTATTCATGGTATACATGCTGCCCTAGGAGCTCATTAGACAGTACAACATGGGGTTTCATTGCTCGCTGTTGATACCCAGCTGTATTTGTCAGGATCGGGGGCATGGTGGTGGGCTGCTGCCTACTGGGGGTGCCTACACTGTGGAATCAGGGATTTTTCTTTAAAACAGTGCTTGGGAGGGGCCATACACTATATGGAGGGGGACTTGGGTAGTGTTTTTGTTGGTGGCGTTGCTCGGGACAAGGGAGTGTGGTCATTGCACTGTGGAGAAGGGGGATCAGAGTTCTGTATTTTGTTTGGACAGAGATCGGGGCTGGGGAGGGGAGGGGGGACACTACACTATGGGAAATGGCATTGAGGAGTGTTTTACTTTGCAACAGTGTTCAGGGCTGGGGGGTGCTGTCCCGGCACATTCCACCAGGTCCAGTCATGCAAATGAGTCCACAGTGGTCATGCAAATAGCCCCTGTGAGCCGTGCATGTCCAATTGCTCATTTGCATGTTTGGACTGAATATCCCCATGGGGGCTGTGGCACATACAGATATGCACCATGCATTCCCCTATGGGCGGTCTTCAGCCCCGCATCCTGAATGCACCATTCCATACATGGCAGTCACTTGCTATGCACCACATATCCAGGGTCTGATATTCAAACAGAATGTGCAATCTGTTCATTTTGCCCATTCTGTTTAAATATCGCAACAGAGCCAGCTGGTGCAACTTATTTGCACGATGCACTATTATACATGTGCATCTGTCCAGCTCTGAATATGTCCCCCCATGTAGTGTAGGTAGCTTCTGTTTTTCAGTGCAAATCAGTGCAGAGAAACAGTGCAAAAGCACACCAGCAGGTAATTAGCTCAGATCAAAAGTTCAGTTCGTTTCAATCTACTCAAAAGAGTCAATTCGTCTTTGTTGATTTCAGTTTCACTCATCGTTGCTTTTCAAAAAATCTTCAAGAATCATAGCAAGAACTTGAACAAACCTGCTGTGATTTAAAGTGCAGAGACAGCAGCCAAAACCCGGCACTTCATGATCAGACCATCACTTCATCTCGGGTGACGTACTACTAAGGGGGCAGTCCTTAAATAACTCCAAATTCCAATCAATTTAAATAAATTAGAATATTTTAAATATTCAAAAGTTAACTTCTTAAAGAGCCATTTTCCTTATTTTAAGCAACTTTACTTTTTAGGCCATTTTTTTATATTTTTTCATTTCTTGAGGACTGTACCCCTTATAAATAGACATCAACAAATTACATTTATTTCAACATTTAATTTAATGTAACCAAATACAGGTTTAGAAGAACTTTTTAGGTAAGAAAAACTACCTTGTGCTGCATAAATAAACCACTTCTTATACACATATAAATATACATACGCATTTCAAAATTACATCATAGATTGAGAACCATTTTTTACAAAAAAAAAACGGTATAATCAATTTCATTATTCAGATCCTGTGGAGATAAAGAATTTAATACATATATCCAGCATGTTACCAGTAGTTCAAGTTTTTTCTCCCTTTTCCCACCACTTGCCAGCAGTTGTACCAAATCGAATACAACATATCTAAATGATGAAGTATCCCCCTTATGTACTGTATATCTCTAAAATGTTGACCCACACGATATCAGATTTTGTTTGATGTACTAATCTCAAATGCTCAAAACTCCCGGTTCTGACAGCAACCAAAATGGAAAGAGACCTCAAGGTAGTCATAACAGGTGATCTAAAAGTAGCCAAACAATGTGAGAAGGCAGTGAGGAAAGCCAGTGGAATTCTGGGGTGCATAGGGAGCGGTATCACCAGTAGAAAACCGAGGTGTTGATGCTACTGTACAGGCAGTTGGTGAGGCCTCATCTAGAGTACTGTGTGCAGTTCTGGAGACCTCATCTCTGATAGGTTATCAAAAGGGTGGAGGCAGTCCAGAGAAGGGCAATGAAAATGGTGCAGGGGCTACACCAGAAACCATATGAGGAGAGATTGAGAGAACTCAATATGTATACTCTGGAGGACAGGAGGGAGAGGAAGGGGATATGATAGAGACATTCAAATACCTCAAGGGGATCAACAGAGTTCAAGAGGGCAGTATCTTTCAGAAAAGGAGATGTACAAGAACAAGGGGTCACAATATGAGGCTGGTGGGGGGAAGACTCCGGGGCAATGTTAGGAAGTATTTTTTCACAGAAAGGGTGGTGGATGCATGGAACAGCCTCCCAGAGGAGGCTGTGGGGGCAAAAACAGTTGTCAAATTCAAGAATGCATGGGATAGGCAGAAGACAAAACTAGTGGTAGGAAGGAAGAGGTAGGCCACAGATCAAACAAGATCTGGAACTTATACAGTAGGTAGGGAAATGGGCAGACTAGATGGGCCAGGTGGTCCTTATCTGTCTTCAAGTTCATGTTCTATGTTTTGCCCCGGGAACACACAGTGCCATAGAAGTATTTAACAACTGTCTGATCGAGATAAATGACTGGATGTCCTCCAGCTGGTTATGACTGAACCCAGACAAGATGGAGGTACTGGTGATTGAGTCAGGTTGTGGGTGTGATGGAAATGCCTCTGAAGTGGGTACAGGATTATTTCTTGGATCCATACCATTGATAGCCTCCCCTAGGGTGCGGGATATTGGCGCTGTCCTGGACATCAGATTGACACTTGAAGCTCCAGTGTTATCTCTGGTCAAAAGTGTTTTTTACCACTTGAGGAACCTCACCAGGATTAAGCCCCTAGTTCTGTCCGAAGACCTCCCAACATTGGTGCATACCTTTGTGATTCAGAGGCTGGATTACTGCAATGTTCTATATTTGGAAGTAACTGGAGGGACCCTCCACTGACTGCAGCTGGTGCAGATTACAGTGGCTAGGTAGCTGGCGGGCATGGCAAGGTCCAGTCATGTTACCCAAGTCCTGCGGGCTCTGCACTGGCTGGCTGTCAGGTGGAGGATCCTCTTCAAGGTAAGCTTGGTTATCTTTCTGATCTCCTAATACCTGTCTCCTCAACCTGTTCCCTCTCTCCTCAACCCACGGCCTCCTTGAAGTTCCCAGGGTCAGGCTAAAAACATCGGGTGACCGTGCTTTCAGTGTTACCGGGCCGACCCTGTGGAACACTTTGCCAGCTGTTATCATGGAGGCCCCAGCAGCCCAGTTGTTTAAAAAGAGACTAAAGGCCAACCTTTTCTGCTTGGCCTTCCCCGACGAAGGTGATTGACCTGTATTAATTTGATGAAACTATTTAGTAATGCTGAGATGTATTTAAGTATTTATTTTAAATTTTTACTGCATGCTGCATTGTATTGACCCTACCTTTTATTGTAAGGTGCCCAGAGCCTCAGGGATTGGGCACCAGATAAATAAAATTTGCTTTGCTGTGCCTTTGCCTTGCCTTAAGTTGATTGTCCTTGTTGTCTGTCTACTAATGTAACAGTATATCATCAGCATACCTTTATCTACCATCCACCCGGTGATGAGAAAGCTTTTCTGCAGGAAGTTGCAGACTTCATGGTCGATATGGTGTTGGAACCCTCCAGGTGGTTGGTCCTGGGGGATTTCAATGCCTGGGTCGATGATGAACTCTTGCATTTTGGGCAAAACTTCCTCCAACTGATGACTTTGTTGGGCTTTACACAGGTAGTTACCACTGCAACCCATATTCAGGGTCACTCCTTGGATCTGGTGTTCACCCTGGGGATGGAGATCACTGACTTGGTGGTGGAACCAGTTGAATGGTCTGACCATCACCCTATAAGGTTCAGTTTTGTGGTTCCCCCTGTGAGACCAGCCCCTTTGGATATGGTCCAGTACTGCCCTTTGAGGGGAGTAATCCAAGAGGGTCTGTTGGTGGTACTGGACCTATCGAGTTGGCCAGTGGAGTGTGTGGATCCAGGTGACCTAGTAGTGCACTAAAACAACATGGTGCTGAGGGCCCTGGACTCCATAGCGCTTGTCTGAGTTCACCCCCTCCCTCTCCATCCTCGGTTCCCTTGGTTTGATGGGATGTTGAGGGAGTTGAAGAGAATGGGGCAAAGATTGAAACGCTGTTGGAGGAAATCCGGTCTGGAGGGGGACAGACTTAGGTTGATCACCCATTATTCGGACTATCAATCAGAAATCCCCCATAAGAAGGCAGAGTTCCTGTCCAGGGAGATAGCTGCAGCAAAAAATCAACCAGCTCAGCTCTTCTGGACCATGGACAGGCTGTGCAATCCAGCCTGCCTTCAGGGTCAGAGATCCTTTTCACAAATAAAGTGTGATGCATTTGCTCAGTTCTTTGCTGATAAGGTGTCTTCAATCAGGTCAGAGATCCACAAAACACGCATTCAAATGAGTATGGCAGTGGTCGATGTGAGACCACAGGCTTTCAGTCTGTCTGGACAGATTTTGACCAGCCAGAGATCATGGCTATCATGAAGATTGTCCAGGGCCTACAACCGACTTGCTGTAGTTTGGATCCTGGTCCTACGCGCCTCCTTGTGGGGTGTATGGATGTGATCAGACTGGTCCTTGCTGAGATAGTCTGGTGCTCATTAGTCCAGGGGGGGTTTCCAGAATTCTTGAAGGAGGCTGTTGTGACATCCCTTTTAAAGAAACCTTCCCTCGACCCAGACTGTCTTGTAAACTACAGACTGGTCTCTAACCTGCCCTTTTTTGGGTAAGGTTATTGAGAAAGTAGTCGCGTTGCAGCTTGAGGACTTTCTTACCACACATGAAGTCTATGATCCTCTCCAGTCTGGTTTCAGGAAGAAGCATAGTACTGAGACGGCATTGGTTCAGGTACCAAATTATCTCCTAATAGTGAGACATCGGAGGAGCCATTCAATATTGTTCCTTCTTGATCTCTCTGCAGCATTTGACACTGTGGACCATAGAATGTTGCTGGAACACCTGCAGCTACTCTGTGGACTGTTGGGGACAGTCATCAGATGGTTCCATTCTTTCCTGATGGGCAGAACTCAGAGGGTGGTGTCAGGAATCTTTTCCTTGGCTCCCTTTGTCCTGCCTTGTGGGGTGCCACAGGGTTCCATGCTTTCCCCCATGTTGTTCATGGTGTACATGTTGCCATTTGGAGACATTATAAGGCATTATGGGCTGAGGTTTCACTGCTATGCAGATGATACTCAGCTCTATATGTTCTTTGTACCTGAACAAAATAATGCAATCTCGATCTTTAACAACTGCCTCACTGAGATTCAGGACTGGATGAGTGCTAACTGGTTGAGACTGAATCCAGACTAGACTGAGGTGTTGGTGGTGGACCCAGGTCAGCGTATAGAGAAGTTGACTCCTGGGCTTCCTTCTGGCCTTTTGTTAGGGGGTAACCAGTTGAGACCTTCTGAACAGGTGTGGAATCTCAGCGTAGTGCTTGACAATGAGCTGACACTTAAAGCACATGTGTCAGCTGTTGTCAAGTCCCCATTTTACCATCTGAGGAACATTGCCCAGACAAAGCACCTTGTTCCGCATAATGACCTTCCTATACTGGTTCATGCCTTTGTGTCCTCTCGTCTTGATTACTGCAATGATCTATACCTAGGGTTATTGGGGGTGGATCAACGTCACCTGCAGGTGGTGCAGAACATTGTGGCCAGGTTATTGACTGGGTTGTCAAGAACTTGCCATGTCACACCTGTGCTGCGCAAACAGCACTGGCTGCCGGTACAATGGAGGATCACCTTCAAGGTCGCATTGCTGTCCTATAAGACCCTACACAGACAGGGACTGGGTTACTTGCAAGATCTCCTTCGGCCCTCCGTCCACTTCGCTCCACTGATGAGGGATTGCTAGAGGTTCCTAGGGTTCGTCGTAAGTCATCTGGGGCCAGGACTTTTTCCTTTGTGGCCCCAACCATGTGGAATTTTCTACCTCGTTGGATTAAAGAGTGCTTGTCCACTGAAACTTTCAAACTTTCTCTGAAAACATATTTATTTAAGTTGGCTTTTGGAGATAATGTTTAGTTTTATTCTGCTGCCTTTTTATGTTTTGATATATCTTTCTATTAATTGAGTGTTTGTTGTTATATTTATGATGTATTCATGCTTTGTTTTTTTGAAAAGAACGTGCTATAAATAAATGTTGATTGATTGATTGATCTATGTCTGCCTAAGCTGTTTTACTCAAAAATGTAATTTTATATTTTGCTTGTTATATTTTCTGTTTATGGAATATTCATTTACATATGCTTTATGTTCATGGCATATCAATATGTATGAAATCCCTCCTTAATTTACTTGGGAATATAAATGTACATCTGCACTGTGTACCTATGTTTATGACATCTACATTCCCTTCTTTCCCTTTTCCCAGGACGCAACTGGAAGTGAGCCCTTTAAAACTCTGCTTACCAGGTAAAATATGTTTTAAATAAAATAAAAAATTCCATCCTAACTAAAAAGCTGTTGAACCACAGTTCAAATGGCATAGAAAGCTACTCTGAACTCACAGAGCTGCACCAAGGGGAATGGGGTGCTTAATGACACAGTAATTAAACCACAGCATGAACTAGTCACAGCACTCACCTTGAGCACTAGTACAGATGGAGAGTTCACAGCAGTATATGACTTTAAATCTCCGTTTTTTTTTTCAAAACTTGCCAAATGATTACAAACGACCCACCTGGGTCAGAGAGAGAGAAAGACAAAATGAGCTCTGATGTTTCACCTTACTTTATCAAGGATACTGCCATCCTGTGAAATAGTCTGTTTATAGTGCCACCAAGTGTCACAAGTTCCAAGCTTAAAGTGCTTGTGTTTAATATAACAACTTTATAGTGCCTTTTAAAATTGTGTTATATTCACATCTTAAAGATTTACACTCATATGTGACTTGAAATACATACAAAAAGTGCTTTGTGACTGTAATATATTACACATAAATAATATGAGGGCATATTTGAAAGCTTCCCTCTCTAATTATCCAATGTGACCAGTCTTCCATCTTATGTTTTGGATACAGGGGTCATTTTGAATAAATTCAGGGATGTGAATTTGGAGGCAAATTTTATGTTGGTAACATTAGACATTGAGTCAATATATACCAACATACTGTACACCACAAGGGGGGCTAAAGACACTTCGGTATTATCTAGACAAAAGGGGAGATGGTACAAAACCTGATACTGAACTATTAGTTGACATGGCAAGAATAGTTTTAGAGGGTAATTTTTTCTCCTTTGGTAACAAATACTACCATCATCATCATCATCATCATCATCATCATCATCTTTACTTGTTCTGCGCCTTTCAAATATCAAGGCGCATTACAAACCTTAAAACAATGAATAAAAACAGTAATACATTAATACACAGTAAAATCCAAGAAATAGCAATACTAATTACAATAAGCTTTACTCCATAAATAGGTCTTCAAAACCAGTTTAACCCCCCCCCCACTATCACGCACTCCCGAAGCCAGCGGGGTAGAGAATTCCAAAGGGCTGGGGCAGCGTACATAAATGCATGAGCCCCAAGTATTTCAAAGCTACCCTTGGAATCTCTAGCAACCCCTCGTCAGAAACGTGGAGCAGTCGCTCAGGGCAATAAGGCAACAGGAGCTCTTTCAGGTAGTCGGGGCCAAGTCTGTGTAGGGCTTTATAAGTCAGTAATCTGACTTTGAAGGTGATCTGCCACTGAACTGGCAGCCAGTGCAGTTCACACAGTACCGGTGTAATATGGAAGGTCCAAAGAGTCCCTGTCAACAACCGGGTTGCAGCGTTCTGCACCAGCTGCAAGCGTCAGATACCATCAGCAGAGAGGAACAGCCATGGGCGCATGCCTAACCCCAAACTGTGCAAAACTCTACTTTGGGCCCTGAGAAGAGGGAATCATTTGGAATAAACATGAAAACCCTTTTTGGAAAAAACATTTCAATATGGAACCACTTTATTGATGATGTTTTTATGGTGTGGCGAGGGGGCAAAAAGGACTTGGAGGCATTTATTGAATATTTCCACAGTACAAACCCGAACTTACATTTTACTTGCAATGCTGGCATGGAAGAGGTTGCCTTCCTGGACCTTAAGATTATAGCCAAAAAGGATGGCAGTATAGCCACTACCCTCTATAGAAAACCCACGGACTGGAATACAGTTCTTTTGGCTAGCAGTTGCCACCCTCGCCGCACTGTAGAAAATATCCCAAAAAGCCAGTTTTACAGAGTTAAATGGAATTGTAGTGAACCTCAGATACTTCAAGAGGAAATACAGAAATTGGAGGTTCATTTTAAGGCAAGGGGATATGCTGACTCTAATATAAGAAAATACAAGGAAAGCAACTGAGGAGGCTAAAAGAGATACCATGATGACTAAAAAAGTATCATTTAAAGGTGATCAAAGGAGCCAGAACCAAATACATTTTGTAAGTACTTACAATATTAGGTCTTGGAGAATCAGGGACGTCATACACAAAAATTGATATGTGTTTGGGGCAGACCCATGAGTAAAAGAGACTGCAAAAACACCTCCTATGATGGCGTATATGATGGCAAGTAATTTAAAAGATATGCTTGTCCACTCAGCACAACTAAAAGAAAGAGAGAGACACAGAAACTGACTACCCCCTGCCCAAAGGATGCAGAAAATGTGGACATTGAGGGTACTGTCCTGTAGTTGGAGAATGTGTATGTTTAGGGGCTCAAGTGATGGGAGAATGTTCAATAGCTCACAATTTATTAATTGTGACATCACATATGTAATCTATTTGGCTACATGCAAATGTTGATCCTGTTATGTGGGAAAAATGCAGAGAAAGTTGAAAGAAAGAGTGGGGGAACATATGAGAGCCGTCAAAAATGGCAACCTGGAATATGTGTGGGCAGTGCATATGCTAAATGCAGTAAAGGTGGAAGACCATGAACTGAAGTTTTCAGGGATTGAACAAGTGACTCTAGACCAAGAGGAGGAGACAGGGAAGGCCTACTAAGTAAATGAGAGGTCTTTTGGATATACATGTTTTTGTTTTTTTGTTAACTTTCTTTATCTCCTTGGCCCCAGACTCTCTCCAGTGAGGGCACTCGACTTCACCCCCATCCCATCCCATCCCATCCCATCCCATCCAGCAGTAGGCTCAGTCCTACCATCCGGTTCCCCAAACTCCTCTGCCACTTGCCCGGTACCTGGTCCCTTGGAATTAAACTCCCCGGGGAGGGACCGTCCTTCCTCTCTGGACAACCTTTTTGATAATCTGGTCAGCCATCTGGGGGTGGAGGGAGCACCGGAAGTAGCCGTCGCACTCTGTGTTGGACGTTGGGAGTGGTCCCTGGCCCCACTGTCACCTACCAATCCCAAGGGGTTTTCCACTTTTCTGTTTCCCCTAGAGCTCAGACTTGCAATGACATCCAGCTCAGCATGTGCATGCCCCCGTGCACATCCGAAGGATGTCTGCCACAGCTCTGCCCTCTTGCTGTAGCCACAGATCACTGTGGAGCCCCCAGCAGCTGCCAGAGGCCACCAGCACAGTGACTTGTGGTAACCAACCTCTCCAGGAAAGGAGATTAGTCCCTAGGATCCTCAATACTTTCCCATTCCTGCCAATCCCCAATGACCAAAGCTCGTTCCCGAACCTGAGTCACTGGCTTAGCGTGAGGTGTGGTGTCCAGTACCTCAACCCTCAGCACCACCAGGCCGGGCTTGGATATACATGTTGGGAGCATACAAGGAGAGGGGTTTGAATGGACATATTGAAATTAAGCCCTTCTTAATGGATATATGCTAACCATATCTCTGTTCTGTTCTAGGTTGAACAAAAGGTTATTTGAAGTTGTGAACAAATCGGCATGTCTGTCTTTTGTTTTTACTACTTCTTCTCTACTACCCTGGTCACTCTATTACTATATCATAATGTAAGTACACTGGTCTATGACCTTGATTATACTAGAGCCACAGAAAAGCAAGTTTCGTTTTGCCTTTTTTCCCCTTTCCCCCTCCCCTCCTGCCCCCCCCATACACCTTAACCCCCCTTGCTGTAGACAGTCTCCAGCTTCTGGTTTTTGAGCTTCATAGGGTTAAGCCCACATGTTAAGCACCAAACTACATGAATGAAGGATTTGAAAAAGGCCTTTTAGTATAAGGGCATTAATTGTGGACACAAATCAGAATATCCGTTCCCCTACTGATAGTTGTTTATCTTTAGTTTCCCATTTTGGACTTTCTGTACTCCCTTCTTATGCCCTTTGTGTATTTAGTTGAAATAGAATGTAAAGAATTTTGGTTCTAGTGATTTGCCTGAAAAAGGTTTTTTGACACCCTGGACAATTAGAGAGGGGAGCTTTAAAATATGTCCTCATGTTATTCATGTGTAATATATTACAGTCACAGAACATTTTTTGTATGTCTTTCAAGTCAAATCTGAGCTGAAATCTTTAATATGTGACTATAACACAATTTTAAAAGGCACTGTAAAGTTGTTATATTAAGCATAAGCACATTAAATTGGGAACATGTGGCACTTGGTGGTACTATAAATGGACTATTCCACAGGAGGGCAGCATCTTTGATAAAGCCTTTGTAAGGTGAAACATCAGAGCTCATTAAGTCTTTCTCTCTGACCCAAGAGGGTCATTTGTAATCATTTGGCAAGTTTTGAATAAACAGAGATTTAAAGTCGTATACTGCTGTGGACTCTCTGTTTGTGCTAGTGCTCAAGGTGAGTGCCATGACTAGTTCTTGCTGTGTCATAGAAAGCTGTTGTACCCTTCTGTGTTACATCAGCTTTTTAATTAGAATAAAAATGTATTCCACCTGCATTATTTGCTTCTTCTGAAAGCTGTTTTCCTCACTGCACACTTACATGGAGAAAACACCAACACAGACACTATCTGAGTACTAAGCATTATAAAAGAAAGAGACAACACCCAAGTGCTAATACCCCACTTAGTGTCGTGAACAGTATTTTCCTGTGAAAATCATTATTAAAGAATCTTACTTTTTTTTAAAATGGAGAATCACATGTGAGTGAGAGCATAATCATTGATGTGACTGCTTCTGTTTAAATCAGTGCTGATTCATTTGAAAGTAGTGGTTACAGACTGGATCACATTGTCTCATGTCACTAACATCTTCATTTTTTTTAAAGTGCAATTCTCCTGCAGTACTTTTCAAAGCAAATACTATGAGTGGCACTGAATGGAGTATTAGCAGCTGAGTATGGGTGGGTTCATTAATTTCTGTAATTCCCTTAAATGACGAATGTCTTGTATGTATTGTATATGTGTGTGTGTGGTGGGGGAGGAGTAGAAACAAACAAAAAAGTACAGTATACAAAACAGCAGTCACAGACCACATACACAGCAAGTCTACATTACCACCTTTGATTACATCACACCTCACAGAATTCCTCACTAGTAACACAGGCTTATAGTATATGGTTTTCTCTTGTTGTGCATGGATTTCCATCCTAACTAAAAAGCTGTTGTACCACAGTTCAAAGGTCATAAAATGATGGTGTACCCTTCAGTGGTACAAACGCTTTTTAATTAGAATGGAAACTCATGTCACCTGCTGTTTTACTTTAATTTTCCTCACATATACACACACACAGAACTAAGACCTCCCACTTATATAAAATCTTTTTTTTTTCATCATTTAAACAGCAGGTACCCACCACTTACCCGGGGGGGGGGGGGTACCAGTGGGGTGAGGTTGGAGACACTGTCAGCCTGTTTTGCTTTATATGATTTCTAGTTAGATACCCACATTTTATAATTGTTTACGTGCTCTAAAATCCACTGATGTTGCTGGCTGTTATATCTGCCTCCTTGCTTAGCAGAACTGAAATGCATGTTAATGTATGGTTATAAACAACCTTTTTTTGTTTCATACCCTGGATCTGTTCTTGCTGAATATGATTTGAACATTAGGAACACCCCCAAAGAGTGCAGCCGCTCATGAAGCAATAGCCTTCCAAACTCCCAATACATAATGAGTGGTTGGACTGTGTTGCGAGTGTTCCTAAGTCCAGGAATGATGCAGTGGCAGTTGATCAAGGAATGTAAACACACATGTCTTTGTGTGGTCACACCTGTATAGAAACAAAGAAACATAGAATTTGACGGCAGATAAGGACCGCTTGGCCCACCCAGTCTGCCCATTTCCCTACCTAATGGATAAGCTGCAGATCCTAGTTAACCAGCAGCCTACTTCTTCCTACCCCCACCCCCTAGAATTGCCTTTTGACTGTCCCATGCATGCTTGAATTCCACCACTGTTTTGACTCCACAACCTTCCTCCGGAAGGCTGCTCCATGCATCCACAACCCTCTCTAGAAAAATACTTCCTTAAATTACCTCTGAGCCACCCCCATCTTCAAATTGTGCCCCTTGTTCTTGCACACCTCTTTTGAAAGATGCTATCCTCTTGACTTTGTTGATTCCCTTGAGGTACTTGAAAGTTTCTATCATGTCCCCCCTCTCCCTCCTTTCCTCCAGGTTATACATATTAAGCTCCTTAAGTCTCTCTTCATATGTCTTCTGGTGCAGACCCTGCACCATTTTAGTTGCCCTCCTCTGGACAGCTTCCATCCTGTCTATGTCTTTGCGGAGATTGGGTCTCCAGAACTGCACGCAGTACTCCAGATGGGGTCTCACCAGCTGTCTGTACAGAGGGATAATAACTTCCTGTTTTCTACTGGTGATGCCTCTCCCTATGCATCCCAGTATTCCCCCAGCCCTCCTATGGTGGGCTGTCTGTTTTCCTCTTTTTAAAAGAAAAAAATAATCAGAATCAGACAACCAGCTACAGTACATTAGCAGTCTATACAGAATGTGAACAATTATAACTTGTTTTTTTAAACTAGGGGCATTTTGAGGCCTACAGGGGTTGATAGTGTTCCTTTAAACTAAAAAAATTCTTGAGAAGCCAAAAAAAGCAGCATTTTTTTAAATGTAGTTTTATACCATATACTATGCAAAATAACACATGGGCAAACACACACAGCTCGGATGTTTTTTCCATCTTGAGGTTCAGATGACATCAGGGTACTCTGGAGCTTTGCCCTTGCGGCTCCTATGACATCAGAAGAACCCATTGATGGAAATACTGCCATGTTGTGCATTATTTCCCATGCATTATTCTCTATATTTACCTCCTAGCAGAATCACAAACTACCACTGTTTTCACCTATCGTTCTGCAAGAAACACAGCTTATTACGAGGTCTGGCATGCATGAAGCAGCCATACAGTAGTTCATTCTAATTAAACATGATTATTTTATTATTTTCATCCATCAACTGAACTATGTGCATATTTGAAAAAAAAAACACTTTGGTTCAGTGTGTTGCATAGTGAACACAATTTATTTCAATTCTTAATTACAATAGCGTATTTTAATAGGGTGGGGGTTAGGAAAGGGTTTAACAGTGGGTAAAGAGTACGTATAAATGTTAGGCTCCTGGTTTAAAAAGACTGTGCAGACATTGTGGTCTAATGCATGCCAGTTTAAAAGAAAAAAGGCAAGTCCTACTTCTATAGAGTTCCCTGATTCTGGTCTGCACTGTGCATTGTTTGGTATAAGGTCACCATGCTTTATTAGTTTCTACAAGTGCTTTCCAATTTGATATGGTTTCTAAATGCTATTCTACCATGCCCAAGCATGAGCAGCACTACACAGACATTGCTCGGGATCACCTGATGGTCTTTCGTGTCTATTCCTGATCTTTCCTCTACTCATTCATTCCCTCTGATTCATCTGGCTACATAACACAGATGACCTCACTATTGTTGTCCACTGTTGTTTTAGCGTTGTTGCCTCCTAGATGACACAGCTGACCAAACTCATCTGCTGCCATTCCCTTTGGTGGTGTCAAGTGCTCATCTTGAGCCTGCAATGTGTCCTCCCCTAAAGTTCCCAACTCAGGTCCTATAAATTCTGCCTAATGAAAACAGCATTTGATGATCACATAGGTGATGGAATCCCAGCCTTTTTTTTAGGAGACATCAATCAATCAATCAATCACTTTATTTAACCAGGCATAAACACCATTGAGCAAGCTCATTTTCAAGGTGGTCCTGGGCATTAATACAATACAGTACACTTCATAAGATTACAATTATGGTGGACAGTGATATGTTTTACACATTACATGGCAGCCCATTCAGTGTTTGAGTCCAGCTCTTCAAGAACTCCCTCCCGCATTGCCCTGACATACTGCTACTTCATAGAATACACGATGCCCTGATACAGAACTGAATGATGTACATACATTAGTCTAGCCCTGACGTGACAAAGGCATGTACCAGTGAGGGCAGGTCACAAGGTGGAATTAGGAGTTTAATCCAGGTGACATTCCTTAAGTGGTAGAAACCACTCTGGATAATGGCTGACACCTGAGACTCAAGCATCAAACCATCGTCGAGGATGACACCCGGATTTCTCACCCTAGTGGCAGCCACCAATGGAGAAGGGCTAAGGAACAACCTTGCTCCTGACCTGGTAGCAGCCACATCACGCCAGCAACCAGACCTGATCACCAGTACCTCTGTCTTGGGGTTCAGCCATAGCCAGTTAGAGGACATCCAATCTTGGATCTCAGCTGGGCATTTATTTAGCACTTCCACGGGGTTATTTGACCTGAGAGCAAAAGACATATACAGCTGGGTGTCATCTGCATAACAATGAAAACCCGGACTGTAATGTCTAATGAGCTCACCCAGGGGTAGCATGTATACCGTGGGCAACATTGGCCACAGGATCGAGCCTTGATGAACTCCACAGGGCAGGGGCTTCAGGCAGGAGGAGAAATTCCCCATCACTACCCATTGCATCCTGCCTGTGAGATAGGACTCAAACCAGTTGATGACAGTACTGGTGAGTCCACAGTACTCTCTTAGGCGATCCAGAAACATAATGTTGTCCACAGTGTCAAATGCTGAGGAGAGATCTAGGAGAATGAGAATTGACCAGTCTTCTCTATCTCTCACCCTGAGGAGGTCATTTTGCACCCTAACCAATGCTGTTTCAGTGCAATGCCTTGTCCTAAACCCAGACTGGAATGTCTTGTACATGTCAATGGCCACAAGGTGTGCCGTAAGCTGCAGAGCTACCACTTTCTCAATAACCTTGCCCAAAAATGGGAGGTTGGAAATAGGTTGCTAATTCACCAAGACATCAGTGTTGAAAGATGTTTTTTTCAGAAGGGGCTTCACCAATGTTCACCTGTTTCAAGGTATTAGGGAAGAACCCCTCTGAGGGTGAACACTGGGCCATTTCAGTGAACACTGGACCAATAGACTCAGCACATCCCACTAGAAAATGAGTCAGGCCTGGGTCCAGTTCAGAAAAGGTGGGCTGCAACTTTGAGATTACCTCTATGGCCTCTGCCACCCCCACTAGCTGAAACTCACTCCAAACAATAAGAGTGCCTCTGCCTACACAAGGCCCACCACTGCAGTGCTGATTTTACATCACTGGGGAGATTCTGCACTGGAAAGAGGAGACCCTAACAGAGAAGAACTGAGCAAACTCCTCACACAAAGTGACTGAAAATGCTCTTTTCAGCTGCAGACCAGAAGGATGAAGTAACCTTTCCACAGACCAAAAGAGCAGAGCTGGTCTGTTCCTCTCTGTGACAATCTCCCTGGACAGCGACTCTGACTTCTTTTGGTTGATTGCCCTTTTGATATTCACCATAGTGATCACTCAAAGCTAGATTATCCTCCTTAGACTGGGTCCTCTGCCAGCAATGCTCCAACTTCTGACCCTTGGTATTCATCACCTTGAGGGCCCCATCAAACCATGGGGTGCAAAAGTGAGAAGACCTGGATCGTATACGGATCAGTGCGATGGCGTCAAGTGCATTGGAAACAGAACTATTATAGGCTGTCACCACCTCACTCATGCCAACTGCACATGAAGTACTCACACCAGAAAAGTCCACTACCACCAATAGTCCCTCCGGGGACAATCCCCTCAAAAGGCGATAACAGACAGTCTCAAATGGGGAAAGACTATCAGAGGGGTCCCAAATGAGAATGCCAGCATGCAATGATCAGACCAAATGACCAGATCAATTCTGAGGTCAGTGACCTCAAGCCCCAGTGAGAATATCAGATCCAAGGCATGGCTGTGGTGGTGAGTCTCAGAAGCAACAACTTGTGCATGGCCCAGAAATGTCATTAACTGAAGAAAGTCCTGGCCAAAGTGCAAGTGTTTGTAGTCAATCCAGGCATTAAAGTCACGCAGAATCAGCCATCTGGGCAACTCCAACACCCTGTTGGCTACAAAGTCTGCGACTTCCTGCAGGAGTTTCCCCTCATGCCCAGGAGGACAGTACACAAGGAGAATCCTGCAACCTGCACCTGGACCCCACGCACAGCTGCAGATTCAAATGATGAGGTAGAGCCCACTGAATGCATGGAGAAGCTCAAGCTGGATCTAAAACAGATGGCCACACCTCCATCCCTGCATTTCCTCCTCAGGCAGTGTGCTACAGAGTACCCGGTTGGGACCAATGCCTCCAGAACTGGCCCTGTATCATCCCCCAACCAGGTTTCTGTAATGCAAGCCATACCAACCGAGGAAATCATGTCCGCCATAATCGCAGTCTTGTTCCTCATCGATCTGGCATTGCATAGCGCCACCCGAAGGGGACAGGTGGAGACTGCAGGCCCACTGGCTACCTACTTTATTGATACCATTCCACAAACAGCTGTTCAGACTGTTCCATGAGATTAGCCGCAGTGGACTTTGGCACTGATAGATGTTGAGACAGATATCATTGGCTAATTTTCTGCATTTCATCGATTTTGTTAAGCATCTCAGTTTTGCTGCTGAAATTCCTAGGCATTAATTTGCCCACCATTGATCTTAGTTGAGACAGCACTGTAACTGGACCAAAGTGGTGGTAGCCACTGCCATGTATAATGATTTTGTGATATAGTGCTGGGCATTGTACTTGTTTGGTTAAACTTGGGTATCCTTGAATCTTTCCATTATAGCAAGGCAGCAGGAACATAAGCTTCAGAATAGTCAGACAATGCTAGTGTGTCTATGACAGGGTTTTTCAACAAGGGGTCCACGATCAACTCCTGGGGGGTCTGTGGATCACCTGCAGAAAGTAGCAACTGTGCTTATAATATGATCCACTGTAAGTAATTTACAGCTGCAGTTTAAGTTATGAAGTTTTTCCTAACCACATTCACATCTGCTCCTCTGCGCCTTGTATGAATGAGGCCCTAATAGTTAAGATTGCTGTAACTTAAAAGTAATCTGGGACACATATTGGCACCTAATTGACTGCTAATTAACCATGGCTGTAGCTCTCAATGAAGTAATCATTCTGGCTCGACAGCTAAAGATCAGCTGTGCACCCTCCCCTCCAACACCTTGCCATTGTGAACGAAACTCTACCTCAGCTGCTACTTTTACCAGTTTTGCTGCTCTGATTTGAATTTCTTTTACTGTGCTATTCCCAAGTATTGCAGCTCCATTTTGCTCAGTTCTGTTGCTCAGTTTGTGAATCCTTCCCTGCTTAATGTGTAGTTCCCCTGTTTCTCTTGCTTCTGTGACCACGGAGACTGCAGCTGCTGTAGCGGTTTTAGCACAAGTTTTGCTGCTCCATTTTGGTCTGTTCGGCTTCTCAATTTGTTAATCAGCCTTGTGTTTCTGTTACCGTGGAGGTTGTAGGGTCTGTAGCCAAACTATTGCAGCTCCATTTTGGTCCTGCTGTTAATTCATTGTGCTGAATAACAACCTACAATACTGCTGGCGATGCCTGCTTTAGGAACCTCGACTGCAGTAACTAGTAGGTAAGTTAAAGTGCCTTGGATGTCAGTGCTGATGTTAGTCTGCTTAAGAATATAAATGCTCATCAAGGCAGGTCAGCAGTTTGAGAATGTTTGAGAATATTGCTGATATTGTTCCTGAGTTGCTGATCTAGTTCCTAATGGTGCTGATATGATTCCTAATTTTGCTGATATTGTTCCTGTGTTGCTGATCTAGTTCCTAATGTCGCTGATATGGTTCCTAATGTTGCTGATATTGTTTCTGCATTGCTGATCTAGTTCCAAATGGTGCTGATATGGTTCCTAATGTTGCTGATATGGTTCCTAATTTTGCTGTTATGATTCCTAATTTTGCTGTTATGTTCCTAATGTTGCTGATATGGTTCCTAATGTTGCTGATCTAGTTCCTAATGTTGCTGATATGGCTCCTAATGTTGCTGATATGGTTCCTAATGCTCACATCAAGTTCAAGTTTGTCATTAACGTAACTGTTTGTTAATGTCATTCATTTTAAATAGCATTGTATTAAATTTACAGTAAAAAGCATTTTTATATTGGTTTATACTGGTGTAGTGTTTGTTTTTTTATTTTGTTTTATATTGGTACATAAATTGGTACCCCTCCGCATGCCACCGCAGAATCTGCCCACCGCAGCAAATAAGGAGTCCCTGACAGTACTGACATTTGGTCAGGGGGGCCCTGGTCACAAAAAGGTTGAAAACCTCTGGTCTATGACATTACTAGCCATAATATGATGATATAAGCTAGGCTGATTGCTTAAACAAAGTTTATCTAATTTCCATGTTTTCACCTTCTGTAATCCCAAAACAGTGTATATCGGAACATGGAAACATAGAACGTGTCTGCAGAAAAGGATTGATAGGCCCATCTAGTCTGCCCTATTTTCCCTGCCTAACACTGCATCCCAGACTATTTGTTCACAGGTGTCCCTCCCTTTTCCCTTAAGTCTATTTATTATACCTACAGTATGTGCCTATCCCATGCATGCTTGAAGCTCCCCACTGTCTTTGCTGACATCACCTCTTCTGACAGGCTGTTCCACATGTCCACCCCCTTTTCTGTGAAAAGGTATATCCTCACATCCTTCTTAAGCCCACCCCCCCCCAAGCTTCATGACATACCCTCACGTACTGGTGCTCTTCTTCCTATTTTAAGAGACTTCACTCCTGTATGTTGTTCACCTCATGAAGTATTTATAGATTTCAATCATGTTCCCTCTCACTCTCCTCTCCTCTGGGGAGCACACATTGAGCTCCCATGGCCTCTTCTTGTATGGTTTCTCATGCAGCCCCTGTCCCAGTATAGCAGCCTTCCTCTGTACTGCTTTTACACTGTCAATGTCCTTGCAGAGTTACGGCCTCCAGAACTGGACATAGCACTCAGGGTGGGGTCTCACAAGTGAGTGATACAGGGGCAACATCACTTCCCTTCTCTTACTTGAAATCCCACTCCCTGTGCACTCCAGTATCCTCTCACCTTGCCTACTGCCCTGTGGCACTGCACTGCCATCTTGAGACCATCAGATATGATCACCCCAAAGTACCTTTCTTGCTTGGTAACTGTAAGTACCAACCCCACCTTGTACACAGGCCGGAGTTTCCCCTACCTAGGTGAATGACTGCACTTTCTGACATTAAAACCTGGCTGCCACTCCCTAGACCACTTCTCTAGTTTCCCCAGATCTCTTTGCATTCTCTCAACCCCCTCATGGGTGTCACCCTTTTGCAGATTTGTGTGTAATCCACAAAGAGACACACTTTCCCTTTCGGTCCTCTGCAATGCCACTTATGAAGATGTTCAAGAGAACAGGGCCAGTACTAATCCCTGTGGTACTCCACTGGTTACTCTCCTGTCTTCTGAGGGAATGCAGTTTACCACCACCTTCTGCCTCCTTTCTTTCAACCAGCTTGATACCCAGCACTCCACCTACTCCCCCACCCCCAGACTGCTAAGTTTCTTTAGCAGGTGCCTGTGTAGAACAGTGTCAAAGGCCTTAATGAAGTCCAAATAGGCCACCTCCACTGCCCTCCCCTGATCCACCTCTATTGTTACCCTGTCAAAGAAATCAATGAAATATGTCTGACATGACCTCCATCCTGTGAAACTCTGCTGCCGGTGGTCCTGCAGCCCATGTATCTCCAAGTACTCCATCAGTCTCTCCTTCAGCAGGGACTCCATTAGCTTCAATTGAACTCCAAAAACATCGTAGCACATACTCCATTGAATGTGCAGTTTAAAACGTTACTTTATTAATTTGCAGAGTTCATAAAGGTCAAAATTACATCAGTTCAGGTATGATTTCAAGTTCAAATTCAATTCAAGTTTGGACCGCTGAACAAAATCCTTAATCCACAAGACTGAGTAGAGTTGGTGAAATTAGTGTACTGATGGATACCCATTGTGAAAAAGTGCAGAGGCAGAGGCAATTTCACCCAGTACTTTGTGATCCAAATATCACTTCATCCCCTGACAGCAGCACTAATGCCACCAACATCACCTTTTCTTTTGGATTAAGGATTTTATTCAGCAGTCTGAACCTGAATTGAATTTGAAATTCAAATTGGACCTAAACTCATGTAATTTTGACCTTTCTCAACTTTTTAAATTAATAAAGTGAAAGTTTAAACTGCACATTCAATGGTGTATGTGCTACAATGTTTTTTGGAGTTTGAATGGTGATGGTTTGATTGTGAGCACCCCTCATTTCAAGTGCTAGATAGTGCATTTCCCATGGAGGGAAGAGGATAGTGTTGACTCTAAAACATCCCCACCACTGAAGTGAGACTGATTGGCCTGTAATTACTGGCCTTCTCCCTGCTGCAGCTTTTGTGCAGAGGGACCGTATCGACCCTCCTCCATTCCTCTGGAACCACCACCATCTCCAGTGTGGTGCTAAATAGCACTGCCATAGGGACAGCTAGCATCTTGCTCTGTTCCTTAAAGGAGTAGTACACCCTCATATCTTGTAAATGTTATTTGTTTCCTTGTCAACAGATTTATTTTTTAGCTTTTGTTTACTGGGTAAGTGCACTAGATAAGGAATGCCTATTTTCAGGTACGACCCGGGGAACATGGTTTACAAAACAGTGCAAGTGAATTACAATAATGTAAAATACAAGCAATGAGCAGGGTGATACAAATAAACAGGTACAGGATGAAAAGATAAGAATATACATTAAGGGTAAGAACAAGCAAACAATAGTTGCATTTTGTGAAAATAATACAAGCTTAATTTGTCTCATTTTGTGGATGGTAAGTGCTGAGATGAAGGGAATGCAGGGTAGATAATTCTCCTTACTAGAGCTCAAATGGGGGTAGGGGACCAGGGAATAGAGGGTGCACACCAGGGCCCAGGCAGGGGTAGGGGATATCAAGCAGCCTTGGAACAGTTACAGGCTGAGTCAGACTTCAGGTGCAACCAGAGGGAGCTCTTAAAGATGGGATGGGTTGGGGTACATCTGATGGTTGCAGGTAGGGTATTCCAGAATCTAGGGGCACAAACAGCAAAGGCAAGATCACCTGACAGTGTATGAGTTTTTGGGACAAGGAGGGGGTGCAAGTCAACTGACCTTAGCAGGTATGATGGTAGAGCCAGCCAAAGGAGTTTGAACAGGGCAGGTGGGGTGGCATTGTGGATGATTTTGTCTGTGAAGCAGCCCAAGACAAATGAGTGATAATTACCCGGGGCCAACCAGTGTAGTTGATTTTATACATCACACTGATGGGTAAGTCAACGGATGGCAAGGGCAAAGCAACGAATATTATTATAGGTCACATCCTATTTGGCAAGGCTAGTTTTTGTGGTGAAGGTAAAGGTTGTTAGCCCATAGCTGAGAGAGGGAAAGAATAAACTTTTAGCAAGGGCAAGTTATGCGGCAGCAGTAAGGGACCCACGAGCCCGGTATGCAAGTCCAAGCTTGATATTTGTTGCCCTTCAGGCATTTTGAATGTATAGAGACAAGTCTAACTGGGGGTCAAGAGTAACTTCCATCTGTCTAAAGAAGCATGTAGTGCCAACTGGGAGACCATCAAGGCTTAAGACATCGAGTGAGACAGGACACTTTTTGAGTTTAGCAGAGGAGCCAAACAGCATGAGTTGAGTTTTCTTTAAGTTCAGCACAAGCTTATTTGTCAGGAACCAATATTGCAGTTTATTGAAATCAGCTTGTAGGTTGACATTTATGGCACGGACATCACCTGAGGTAGCTAGGAGGACCAGGTCATTGGCATATAGGGTTGTGCTGCTATGTGTAGGGACCATTGGGAAGTCATTTATGAAACGAGACAATAGGATTGGGCTCAGAATAGATCCCTGAGGGACACTGATAGTGATAGGAACAAGTTCCGCTAGAGCTCTATTGTACTTAAAAAGCTGTAGCCTACCAGTGAGTTAGTTGGGAAAACCAGTTTAGGGCTGGACCAGCAATACTGAGAGAGTGAAGCTTGGTACAGAGTAGGGAGTGATTCACTAGATCGAAGGCCTCTGAGAGGTCCATGAAGATAGCTCCAGTCAGCATACCCTGGTCCATGGCAGATAACTCCTTTTGTGTAGCTGTTGGGGATATATGTCTTTACTTTAGTTTGTTTTCACTGTTCTTATTAGCCCCTGTAACTATTTGTTTTCACTGTCTTTACTAACCTCTGTAACTACCCTGGGGTCTCCATTTTCTGGTTGTTGAAATTTCATCAGCCCTGTGAGCTGCATTAGCATAGTAGAACAAGATGCCACAGTACCCATTTACACCATGTATCTCTTAGCTGAAGGTACACATAACCTAAAAACAGCTCCCTAGAAACACACAGATTGAATGTAGTTTAAAGGAAAAAACTTTGCATTACATCTAAGACAGTTTGTAAAGCTAATTGAAGGTAATTGTGCTATTCCACTCCGTCCTGCAACTTGTTTTGTTGGTATCCTGTTAATACAGTGAGTCAGTTAGAGTGAAGTTAGAGTGAATCAATTTGAGTGAGGTAAGAACAGCGAAGACAAAAACAGTGACGTGTTTTTTTTTTTTGTTTTTTTTTTTACTTTTTGTTTATCTTCCTGACATTCCGGGCATTCTTCAGGAGTGCCCACATGGATCTCCACCCTACTCCCAACCTGAAACCCCTCATTCCTCTGGCCTCTCCTCCCCCAAATGACTGCAGACTGACCCGACCCCCAGTAACATCTCCAGGGCTGATTCCGGTCCCCCTCGGCGGCTACCTCCTAAGTATGAGGGGCCTACCTACAAGTCGTCAGGTCCTCTGGAGAGAGAGAGAGAGAGATCCTGGGCACATCTGGGCCAGTGTTTGATATGTGGAACGGTCCACTGGGGCCACCATCATCTTCTGACGTGCAGGAGGTATTTTCTTTTTGCTTTTCTGTCCCTCCCCTCGGAGCCCGGCCAGTAAGGCACAGAATGCCATGGCTCCATCCCCAGGCATTGGCTGACGCCAGGCAGACCTCCAGCCACCACCAGAGGTCGCCCCAGAGCTAGCGCATTCCCAACCCACCCCTGGGAAGAGAGAGCAGTTGGCGGATGCTCAATCTCTATCCCCCCCACTGACCCCCGGCAGCCCCAGCTCGCTCCCAAACCCGGGTCACTGACGTGGCACGAGGTGTAGCATCCAGCGCCTCAACCCTCAGTGCCACTGGGCCGACTTTGTGCTTTGAATAGCACATTACAGCTACAATGATTTTGTTTCTGTTGGGAGTGAGTCGGGGGGGTGGTTTGCTTAAAGTATGTAGGGATTTGTTTGGTGGGCTGCTTCTGAGCTGGCCATCTGGTCATGTTGTCAGAGTCACTGCCTGTGATGCTGGCAGACTCAGGTTTGGGACATGGCAGCGGGGAGAATGTTTTTGTTTGTTTGACTGTTGTTCCCTCCATTGTGCCTGCCTTCCCCACCTCATTTCCTCCCCTGCCCACAGGTTGTCCACCCAATGTTCTCCCCAAATTGTGTCCCCTCCCTGAGTTGCATTCCCCTGAGTTTCTCTCCTTCCTGAGAGGCGCCCCCCCCAGAGATGGTTATTAAAAGTTGGAAGGGGTGTGTGGGGGGCATGGGTGGCATAGCCCTCCACATCAAAAGTAACTGCAGATTGCCCCCTGCTAAGAAAGTAAGTGCCCATAGCTGTTTCTGGTGGGCACTGTAGTGCATATCACCATTTTGATTTACGGCGATGTGTACTTGCTCTTTTTGTAGGCACTGTTCTTGAGTCACCGATATCACATAAGACCATTTTGTTGAACTGTAATTAAGCTGACAGGCATGTTGTGGAGTCTAAAGTGTGCTGATACACCATGATTTCATATGCAAATGCAGCATTCAGGCACGATAAAATTTCAACACTCATAAAACCAAACCATGGAGACACCAAGATAGTTACAGGGACTGGTATGAATAGTGAAAATAAACTAAGGCAAACGCATATATCCCCAACAGCTACACGGAGAATGTTGTCTGCTGACAAAGAAAACAAAAAACATTTACAAGACATGAGGGGGTACTAGTCCTTTAATTACTATTGAGAGGATCCCATTGGGCTCCCTCTCTTTGTTTTTCTTATGGGCTACTGACCCCCAATGGACTCTGTCTTCCGTAGATGGACTTAAGTCCACTCCCTCTCCCCCTGTGTCTGTTAATGCATGATGGCCTGTCCCAGCACTTCCACTGTGAAGATTGAGCAGAAGTATTCATTTAGAATTTTAGCTTTTTCTTGGTCTTCCTCTGCCCATTTCCCCCTCCTGGTCTCCTGATTTTTACTATACGACCCCTTGTCTTCCTCTTTTCGCTCAGGTACCTGAAGAAAATCTTATCCCCATTTTTTTACCTCCTGGGCAACCTTTCCCTTAGTTTGAGGCTTTGCTGCCCTTACACTTCTTCTTGCTTTCCTTTGTTTCACTAGCCATACCTCTCTATCTGCCTCTGTTTAATTCTCCTTCTATTTCCTGAAAGCTGTCTTTTTTTCCTGTTTTATGGCCTTAGCCACCTTCTTCCAGACCCACAATGGCCTCTTTCTCCTCTTACCTCTGTTTATCACCTTTAAACAATATACCATTGCCCTAATTTTTCCCTCCTTTACTCTATTCCACTGTGCCTCTGGCCCCCCTGCTATCACCCTTCAAGGTATTTCCTGAGGCAGTCTCACATTTCTTTAGAATCTGTTCTCCTGAAGTCCATGACCCTCGCCCTATTGTGTTTTTCTCTCCTGCCCTATCCATATGTCAAACCACACTATATGATAATCCACTGAACCCAGGGCACTACCCACTATGACATCTGCAATGCTGTCCCTGTGCATAAGTACCAGATCCAGCACTGCCCCATCCCTAGTGGGATCTGTAACTAGCTGCCTGAGAAACACCCTTTGCAAGGAGTCTAAGGTGACCTTGCTCCTAGTTGTAGGTGTCATCCAGATGTTCTAGTCAACATCTGGTAGATTAAAGTCATCCATAATTATTATTTCCCTTTTTGTTTGCCATTTTGCACATGACCTCCTCCAAAACCCTGTCCACATCCTCCCCCCTGTGCTGGTGGCCTGTACCCCTCCCCTATGCATATAAAGGTCCCTAACTCCATCCCCAAACCAACCCAAACAACCTCCAGCCCCTGCTTCTGCTCTCTGTAACCTTTTATTTCTGAAGCCTTAATACCTTCCTTTACATATAAAACAACCACCCCCTTTTCTTCTTGCCCTATCCTTTCTAAACATGTTGTACCCTAGTATGGCCACTTCCCAGCACTGGTTGTCAGAACATCTGGCATGTTCTGTGTAAAGGGCATTTTAAAGACCCCTGCTCCCTATCTGGAAGAGAAAGAAGCCAACCATTCCACCACCCATGGATCCCATACTTGAGTTATGCCTAAGAAAAAGGTGCTAATGTTGGCCTACAGAAATAATGAAACAATTAATGCCACCAGATTAAACATTCCCAAGCTTCTTTGTTAAATCAGAAAACATACAGTATTTCTTCTGACGGGGTTCAGTCTACTACTCCATAAACACTAAAAGAAAATGCTGTATATGTGTATTTCCAATTTTGCAAGTGTAGGAAATACATAACTGATGCACAGGACTTAAGATGCAAGTAATGCTTTAATTAAATATATACACTTCTTTTTAGATAACCAAAACTGCTTCCAATGGTGAAGCATATTATCCCTCTTTTTAAGCAACCAATTCCATATCTCTGTCATCAAACACAAAAAAAACAGAAGCTGGATTTTAGAACTTACTCTGGAATATTCAGAGGCAAAATGCTCATGCTCCTTTTCTCCATGTTCTAAGAACATTGCCTGACTCTCATGCAGATTAAGTTTAGACCCTGATAGTTTTAAGACATTTTGCAACTCCTTTAACCCTTGTGCCCCTGCTAAAGAGTCTGCTATTGTCAAGACCAAATAATCTGAATGGGTTTGATGTTTTTAAGGGTTACCTCCAGGGTGAGTGAAATACCTCAGACTTCTGGAGCTGAATTTTTACACTTAATTAAATAATCAATACAAGAAGTGTACAATAAACCACTAAGGGGGCAACCCTACTGTACCACTCTACATACAGGTACTATTTTTTCTAGCCAACCATTAATTAAAGTATGTAAAGATGTTAAACCATGTACTTATTTAACCTGAGGAAAAAATATCTGGTAGCACATACAAAAACAAAACTGAAAAAAGATTTTTATGAGAGAGCCTGTGAAAGAGTTCTCCTGGTCTGATGCCAAGAGGAGACCTTCCCGCCTGCACATTAACCCTTTCAAAGAACTCTCAAAAAACACATATGTCCTGTATATTCTATCCTGGTATAGGACAGATCTGAGCTGGAGATGTTACATTATCAGAACTTTTAACCAAACATTAAACACAGTATTTTCATGAGGCTCTTATAGTCCACATTTAAAAGACTAATTGGATGCTAATTCACCAAATTGCTCCAATAACATTTATGTATTTAATAGTAAGTCAGGAAGATATGAACTTATGAAAAAGCCGGCAGAAGAAGGCCATTTGGTCTGTCTAGTGTGTTCTGTAAGTGATGCCTGGTCCATGGCTTACGCCAATGACTCTGCCCCCCCCGTGTTATCCCTTCCTTTCCTGCTACCCCTCCATGGTTCCATGGGTTTCTTTTGTGCTTGTCCCAGGCCATATTAAAGGTCCCCACCATCTTTACTAAGACCACTTCTTCTGGCAGTGCATTCCATGTGCTCACCACACTCTCATTAAAAAAATACTTCCTTACATCTCTCCTAAACTTCCCCCTTCACCTTCAAGCTGTGTCCCCTTGTGGTTGTGTTGTCACTCAATTTAAATAGACCTTCTCATTCTAATCTGTTAACCCCTTCAAGTATTTGAAGGTCATATCCCCCCTCTCTCATCTGTTCCAGAGAGTACATTCATAGGGTTACTAATCTCTTGTTGTAGGACCTATTCTGCTGACCCACGAACATCTTGGTTGCTGTCCTGTGGACACTCTCCAGCAAGCTGATGTCTTTCTTGTGGTATGGAATGGATGCCAATATCTTACACCATATTCTAAATGTGGTCTTACCATTGACCTGTACAAGGGCAAAATGACCTCACCCCGCTGACTACTGAATCCTCTGGCTATACACCTGAACATCCTGTTTGCCTTTGCAGCTGCCTTCCTGCTTTGTGTGGAGTGTTTCAGGTTTCTAGTAATCACAACACACAAATCCTAAAGGGGATCTAAATGTGAACTGGGAAATCCCAGCAGCAGCATCTGAAAAGAGAAGGGGGCTGTTGGAGTCAGTAGAGGAGGTGTTTATTTAACAGCTGGTTAGACAACAAACTAGGAGAAACATCATACTCGACCTGGCGAGTATCTCGCACACAGAGCTAGATGCAACCTTCAGCTGTTTGTTGCCTGAAACTGTTTCCAGTCTATCTGCCTATTTCCTGCTGACTGTTTCATCATTGTCAGGACTACAGCTCCATTCCTTGTGAAAGTCCCTGGTACCTGTGAGTCACCTGAAGAACAAGACCGGTGGGAGGAGTTACAGCGAGTGACGCTACTGCTGATGAGGGGTTTCAACATTTAAAAGCAGGACTCAATCACAGCACTGCAGTATCTTACGCACAGAGCTAGACAGAAACTTCAGCTGTTTGTTTTCCTGAAACTGTTTCCAGTCTACCTGCCTGTCTCCTGCTGACTGTTTCATCATTCTCAGGACTCCCGCTCCATTCCTTGTGAAAGCCCCTGATACCGGTGAGTCACCTGAAGATAGGAACTGGTGGGAGGAGTTACAGGGAGTGATGCTACTGCTGAGGAGAGGTTTCAACATTTAAAAGCAGGACTCACTTACAGCACTGCAGTATGTCACACACAGAGCTAGACACAACCTTCAGCGCTCTGTTTGCCTGAAACTGTTTCCAGTCTACTTGCCTGTTTCCTGATGACAGTTTTAGTATTGTCAGGACTCCCACTCCATTCCTTGTGAAAGCCCCCCATACCGGTGAGTCACCTGAAGAACAGGACCAGTGGGAGGAATTACAAGGAGTGATGCTACTGCTGAGGAGGGGTTTCAATATTTAAAAGTGCAGTGTCAGTAGCTCAGTAGGTAGCACACTCACCTCTGTGGCTGGGAGATCAGAGGGCTGTGAGTTCAGTTCCCACATCTGGCACTTGGGTTAATATCCTAGTACTGGCACAGTAGTGCAGCATGAGGGGGGTGCTGCACTTCTGAGGTGCCATCTTTCAGATGAGATGTTAAACCAAGGTCCCATCTGCCCAGATTGGTGGTAGTTCAGGTGGATACTAAAGATCCCATGGCACCTGTCAAAAAAGAGTAGGGACATTTTTTATTGAAATCTCAGCAAATCATAGCAAAGTTATATAAATCAATATTATATCATACATAATCATAATTGAAAAAAAAAAAACATAAATAAGTATTATATCATACAAAAAACCCTAAACATAAGAGAACCAGTATAAACCCACCCTTCCCCTTCCCCACTATAAGAGTGTGGGAATTTTATAATATGTCTGACTCTTCAGCGAATAAACCCGGTCAGTATTATGTCATACAGATCAGGCAAAAAGAGAAAGAAAGAAAAAAAATCAAACATGAATAAGGCTTACTTCATACTAATCCTAAACCATAAGAAAATGTAGACAATATCAATAACTTTGAAAGAAAAAGAAATCCCCCCCTTCCTCCATAACCTGCCATAAAGGTGGGAAAAAAACATAAGCAACTATTGCATCAGACAGTAGGCTCATATCGACCATAAATTCCATTAAATGACAGCCCTATCTGAAATATAATAATTAGTAAACATAAAACAGATTGAAGAAAACACCTTGGTAAAGGACAGAATTTTACAAAAAATCAAAATTTGCCCACCATGATTGGAATTTCATTTTATCTGTCCTTCTCAATTCTTCCTCTTTCCAGTGCCTTAAATCGGTACTAAACATTACAAACAATTCTTGACTTGATATTTATTGTTGCTGTAATGCTAGTTAACAACGGCTAATCCATAACCAGTAAACTAAATATGCACATAATACACGTAGAGTGCTGTCATTCAAAACAGGTTTAGTCTCTGGTACAATGCCAAAAAACAGCAGAGACGGATCTGGAGGTATTAACAAACCTTCTTTCCATCTATTTTTTACCACGTCCCAGAATTGAATAGCATAAGGGCATTGATAGTATAAATGATTCATAGTTTCAATTGTTTCAAAACAACCTTCCCTAGGACAGTATCTGTCAGTAATAGGCTTATGCTTATGATTACTTCTGACATTGATCCTAGAATGGAGTTCTAACCAGACTGTATCCCACATATGTTCTGGAATTCTTTCATCTTTAATACAATGGGTAATATAAGTTTGATCTATTTGTGTAAAATCTGAAAAGGGATGTTCTATAAAATGAACTGACAAAACCTCCTCATACAGCAACCGTCGGGGTAAGTGAAGGACTATTTTAAAACTGATTCTAAATTTTATAATGTTGTCAAAAACACCAATCCAGTGTTTAGCCAAACGAGGATTTTGTTTATTTTTATGTTGAAAACAATTCTCTTTCCATTATAATAATACCCCCTGAAGCAAATTCATACTCTTCACACCCCAGTCACAAGTCAACCCTTTCATGGGGGCGGGGGGCAAATTGGAATAAAGAAAAATAGTAAAAAAAAAATAATAAAGGGTTTAACATATTCATACCCCCTTTCCCTATTTCTAAATATAGGATATTCCTTTTTACTGGGTTCAATCTACTACCCCAAAAGCAAGAAAAAAAAAACCCCATCAAAGATACCTCTAACTGCTTCAGGATATAAAATACCAAACTTATATACAAAAAAACCAGGAATCAGTATAGTATGTATTAAATAAACTCTCTTTTTTTAACAGTTTCCTATGATTCCATTTACCTACCAGTTCCTTCCCCTTACAAAGTGCCTTTTCCCAGTTATAACTTGCCATATCCTCTCCCCCATAATAGATACCCAAAATTTGTATTGGTTTGACCACTACAGGGATATCCCCTAAAACCTCATGGGTAGCTTCTATCCCTTGTAAATTTAACATTTTGATTTAGCTATATTAAGATGTGCTCCAGTAACTATGCCCACCCCTTGCAATAAGTAATATGCTCTCTCAAATGACTTTCTGTCTTTTATTATGAGACACAAATCATCTGCATAGGCAAGAATTTTACTTTCTAACATAAACCCTCCTGTTAATTCAAAAATCAAGAGGGAACGTTGTAAAGGTCTCAGAACCGGGTCTATCATAAAGACATAGAAAAGGGGGCTTAGGGGGCAACCTTGTCAAACCCCATGCCTTTTACTATATTTTGAACCATTATAGCCATTTTAATAAGGGCATACATAGTCAAGATCGTAACATAACTTGATCCAAACTATAAATTTCTCTGGTAAACCGTAAGCTGCCAAACAATGCCATAGAAAAGAGTGTGAAACACTGTTGAAAGCTTTAGCCTGATCTAAACTGACCAGAAAGCCAACATCATGCTGCCCTCTAGAGTTTTCTATCAATTCTCTAAGGAGAAGCAATACATCTGTAATCTTCCCACCCAGCACTGAACTATACTGCATTGGGCTAATGAGTTGCCCCATTATATGGGCCAATCTATTTCCCAGCAATTTGACAAACAGTTTAAAATCCGTATTTAACAACAAAATCAGCCTCCAATTATTTATTTCTGCCAGATTTCCTGATTTAAACAGAAAAATCATAAGCCCTTCATACATAGAAGTGGATAAAAAAACTTCTTCCAAAAAAAAAAAAATATATAAACTGTTAATAATTCTACTGGAATGATCTCCCATAAAAATTTATAAATTTCACCTGGCAGACCATCTGAACCTGGTGAAATTCCATTTGAAAAGCTTTGAATGGCCACAGCCATTTCTGTACCTGTAAAAGGTTCTATCAGCCGCCGTGCCTCACTCAAGGCTAATTTTGGGACTTCGGCTGCTTGTAACAAATGGTGTGCATAATTAGATTCAGCTACTGGTGTCCCAAATAAACCATCTACATGGGATTCTAATATCTCCATTATTTCATAGTTACTTGTAGCCAAATTACCTTTAGTAGAAAGTAAACTTTAAATTAGCTTTTTTTCCCTCCTCTTTTGGCTGCGTATGAAGGGGTTAACATCCATCGCCTTTTCTTGTGTTCCATAAGCATGTTCCCTTTGCAAGGATTTAAGCCTGTCATATTGGAAACTCCTCATTTCAGTTTTAATCCTATCAGTCTCCACATGTAGATCAATTCCTTCTGTACTTTGCCTGGAAAGCAACTGTCCCAATTCTCCCCTTAATTGTAAATAATTTTTATAAGAAGATGCAGCTACCTCTTTCACTTGCCATTTAAAAAAATTAATCATTATCTCTTTTAAATCCATCCACCAATCCTCTATATTATCATAAAGAAAAAACTTAGACGCCTTATCAACAAGCAAAGTTTTAAGACAGTGTAATATAGTTTGGTCTTCCAGTAGGGAGCAATTTAGTCTCCAAAAACCTTTACCTGTCAATCTAGGAGGAGGAGTAACTATATGTACACCTATAAGAATATGGTCTGATGTTTCCATTGGTATAGAAAATGTCTGTGCCACCGGGAGTATATGTTTAATAAAAATAAAATCTATTCATGAAGATAAGCGTCCCTTAAAAAAGGTAGAGGGTACCCCATTTTTCTCTCCCTCATATATGTCTTTTAACCCTGCACAATGAATTATCTGTTTGAGAAAAGTTTTATCACAGTACTGTTTAGTATTCTGTTTATTTATTTGAAAATTTATGTTAAAGTCACCCCCCAAAAAATGTGTCTACTAGTGTGAAGATAAGGTTGTATTTTTTTTAACAGTTCAATGTGCAAAGCTTTCATCTGGGGTCCATAAATATTTACAAGTCTACACGAAAATGAATTAATCTGGACATCCATCATAAAAGCCCAACCTGGTTCTATATCCACTAAACAAAGTACTTCAATTTCAGGAGAACGAAAACAAAATCCTAGTCCACAACACAGATCTTCCCCCATTGACCAGAATGACTTGCCCCAACACCAATCTTTTTGTGCCTGGTCTATGTCTACTAAAGTGTGTAGTCTAACATCCTGTAAAAAGAATATATCAAAATCTAATTGCTGTAGAATACTAAAAGTAGTAATCCGTTTATAATTTAATTTAATACTATTTACATTGTTGCTTGCTATTTTTAACTGGTGGTGCTCGAGGAGGAGGTTTAAATACCTTAGTACTTGATCTTGTTATTCTTTTCCCAATATCTTCTCTTTTTTTTGTTTTCCCTGGTGCCCCATACCCACGAGAGGTGGAACAGGTTGTAACATGGGCAATTCCTCTCCTTCTAAGGGTGTTTCCATATCAACTTGGTCTCCCCATGTTGGAAGAACTGAGTACCTGTTTGAAAGTGGCAATGGGTGATAAAGGAGCAGATACATTCACTGACACAGGAGATGGTTCTCCCTGCCTAGAAGACTCAGATGGGGAAGGGGGGACTAAGTCTGGAGACATCCTCTGATTATACAAGTTAGGTTGTGCTTTTGGATCTGAGGACTGTTTTTCCTTATCTGGGTGTGGTATTCCATTATTTCTGATTTGTAAGACCCCTCCCGCTCTATCTTTACAGCAATATCATGCAAGGGGGCCCACCAAGATCCTATATTTTGTCCTTTTTGATTTCTATCCTCTGCTCTACTACTAGTAGATTTACCATGGCCCCTACCTTGATGTCTAGAAGGAATTGGGGGAACCCCATCTGTGCTGGAAGAATTACTATCCATACGCCTAGCCTGTGAAAGAAAAAATCCATGCTCAGAAATGTCTTCTGAATTATGTGCTGGCCAAGGACATTCTGGAAATGCATGATCCTCATCCCCACACAGATTAAAAATTGCAGGGGCTGTACAATGCATTGCAGAATGCCCCAAAACTCCACACTGAAAACATTTTACACTATCACAATCGGTATTCAAGTGGGACAAGGAACCACACCTACAGTATAACAACTCTTGGGCTGGCCTGGATAAAACAATATACCCCTACCATGTCCTCCCAAAAATTAGCTTGGCAAATGTTGAATTCCTTGTTCAGTTTGTTTAAACTGTAGTCTGAAATTCCACCCCCCTGGTCCACAACCCATTATCATCCATAATGGGCATGGGGTGCTCAAAGATTGTACATCACTTTTCTAACCAAAAGACAATGTTTGTCACATCCACACCTTTGTTCCAAAAAAGAACTGTTATTATCTTAATTGTGGGCTTGGTAATAGGAATGGCAATAAACTCAGCCCAACAGTCAGTATCCTTAACTTTATAATAAAGTTTTCAAAATTTGTCCAAAAGATTAATACAACAGAAGCTAATGTCGTACACTCGATCATCTGGTGCATGGATAAATGCATGAATTTCTAATGGAGAAAAGCCCATTGACTCTTTTATTAGAGTTTTTCCTACCCATAATCTATCCGGGGAAATAGGTGCTAGCTCCTTGTATTTGAGTCTTACCAAAAAATGACGTTTGGCTGCTTCAGCCGGTTTATGAAATAACCCAGCATATGAAACCGGCCGGCGATCCTCAGAAGGAGGAATAACATGCTAAGATGGTGAAGAAGCAGGCTTAGTTAAGTGAGAAGCAGGCTGTCATAGCAAATGTGTGGGTGGGTTTGTAGGTGTCCCCAGCCCTGAAACTTCAAGGTTATGTCTTACCTTTTGTGGCATAGTTACATAGGAAAGCCCTGTCTTGCCGGATCCAGCCTTAGAGCTAATGGTTTCCTTCTCACTTGAGACAGGCTGAGCAATCTTCTCCGTGTCTGTTGGACTGCCCTGAACGCTAGCCTTGTCTTCATCTTGCGTGACTGCATCAGCGTCTGGGATCATAGGCTGTACCTGATCTTCTGTTAGCATTGGGTGTGATTGCAATAAAGTTAAATCTTTTTGAGAAAGAAAAAATGGATTACTAGACAATCCAGGAAGTGGTATCTTAGGGTCAGAGATCCATTTTATTCCATTGTAATACCAACCAGCATGTTGTAAAGCATCTCCAGGAGACCAATTTTCTGGAGTAGCAGGCATCTGTCCAATCAATTTATCCTGAACCTCAACTTGTTCCTCACAGTTCTCATGACCATCACTTAGATAAGGTATCTGAATTACAGGTAATCATTTACCTTGTCCTTGTAAGGGGATAACACCAGCCTGTTTCCTTTTCTTCCTTTCTTCATCCAGTTTATATTGACTTAGTTGAAATTCTTGTTCTACAGCTGAAATCATGTCCAGGAGTTGTCTTTTTTTGTCTTCCATGTCAAGCTGGAGCTTTAATTCCTCACTTTGAAAAATAAATTCCTCATCCATTGATTCTGCCAGAACCTCTAATTGTGAAGAACAACCTTCCTCAGCCTGCTTTGTTTCTCCACCAACATTTCCTTTGGATGTCTCCTGCAGGTAATACTGGAGCTCCTGGAGACCAACCTCTCTCCTCGCTGTCCTGGTGACTACTGAGATTCTCCTTGCTCACCAACAAAGGGTCCCCACACTGGAGAGTAGGGGAATTTTTTATTAATAAGTACATAACATCAAGTACAGGAACAGAAAGACAAGTAGACAAATATACAAGCATATACTTGATACATTGAATAACCATGAAATATAGTACAATATAGGTAAGGGAAAAGAAAAAAAAATTACTTCAGTCACAATCAAAAATTAAGCAGAGCTAATCAAATCAAAAAGGTAATACCAGCCCAGTAAGATGCAAATTGGGTAGGAGAGAGATATTTTGATTCTGTGTCTTGAAGGCTCAAAAGTGATGATTCAATATATTGAATAATAATCAGTGGACAAGTCGGTACCTGTTGTAAGACGTATTTACATCTAGCCTGCCACATATAATATTTACAAGCTGCGAATAACACCCTCAATGTACTAGGATGGAATGTACCCCAAAAAACAGGAAAAACTCCTAAAATAAGGGTTGAATATGTGATCCTGCTTAGAAAAGGCCATTTCCACTTATTTGCTAAGGTTTTCCAAAATAAAAGGGCATCTGCACAGGAAAAGAAAAAGTGTTCCATGGATTCTTCAATATTGATGCAGGACGGTTTGGGGCAATATCTCTCTTGGGCTGATTTGTGTTTTAAATTACCACAAACTTGCAGTCTACCATGACAGCATAACCAGGAGATATCCCACATATGAGCTGGGATTCTTTTATCTTTGAGGATATTAAGTGCAGATGTCATGTGAGCTGGAGGGCATAGTGGAAATCTTAATATTGGTTCATCGAGGTGTAGAAAATAGATGTACAACTGTTTCCTAGTTAGGCCTAAAATAGAGGATTTAGTCACTTTCCAGGATCGTAGGATATGAAAACTATCAATAACATAGGATGGAGTGGAAGGTATGCGAGAAGCTATGGGTGGAAGGTCAGTCCAGGCTAACATTAAAGAATCTACCGCTTTCGACACCCAAGAATCACATATAGTTAATATATAGGTATGACTTTGCAAAATATGGTGTAAAAAGAGAGAAAAAAAAATAGGGTTTATCATTCCTAAACCACCTTGATTTGGGGGTAAATATGTGACATGTCTCTTAACAGGGTTTAGCGACTGCCCATAGCATTTGAAAAAAGACTAAATAACCGAGATTCCAAATGTTTCGATTGGACAAAAACATGACTTAAAATAAAAAATCGGGATAGAAATTTTTACCACCACAACCCGCTTCTTCTTACTTAATCTCCATGTTTTCCAAAGACGACCTTGTTATCACCTAAAGTTAATTGTTTGTCCCAGTTATAGGTAGAATCATTTGATGTATTAAACCATATCCCTAGGATTTTCTGAGGGTAGTGAGACCCTAATACCATGTACTATTGTTGTATCTGTCGTGATGTGATGTAAGGGGATACATACACTTTTCTCAAGATTTAGTTTACCTCCAGATATTGATGTGAAAGATTGAAATGTCTGAATAGCTTTATCACTCGAGGAAAGGTCAGAACAAAGTAAGACTACGTCATCTGCATAAGCAGAGATTTTAATAGGTAATAAACTGGGGTGAGGAGTAATGCCCTAACTGAAGGAATTAGCTGTTTTTCATCTACTGCCTGCATGTTGTTTTGTTAAATTATCGGGGGAACGAGGAAGTGAAATTAACAAAACGAACGTCATCAAATGAGGAGGGGCTGCACCAGATAAAAGCCTATAGCTACACATTAAATGACAATGATGTAGCAGAAACACCACTCAGAGTTGGAAAAGTACTACCAGAACTGTGTTGGACTTAAAGATTAATCAAGCCACTTCCAGATATAGGAAAGTGTTATTAAGGTAGCATTTTCTGTTAACTACAACCTCTACTAGTAGTATTTCTTCCTTAAAATAAAATAAAGTTAGAGTTAGCTATTAAGGAGGGAAATTTAATATTCAAAAAGGGTTGTGACTGCATTAGGATTTTATAATTAAGATCCGTTCCCCCAGATTAAAAAATGAAGAGTATTTTTGTAAAGTCAATGGTATTCCTGTCATGTGTGGTACATTTTTTGTCATTTACTGGCTCAGAAACATCCGGGGACATGGAGAATACTAATAGCTTATACTTAAAATGCAGTCAATTGAGGAATAATACTTTAAGTATAAACAAGTTAACAAGAGGGAGAAATTGTTTTAAGGTGGTAAGCAGCACATTTTAATACTTATAGGCCAGTCTTTCCTGGCAAAGATTTTCTTATGATCAGGCTGTTTTTATAACACTAGTACTATGTGGGATATAGAACTGAACCCAGGACCAGGGATGGTGTTATTACGATCATTTTAGACAATGCCAGAAGTTTAGTTAAAAAATGGATTTATTTAGAACATGGGTTGAATCAGAAAATCCGACATAGTAATTTTAACCGAGACTTGTTAACAAAGGCAATTCCTCAATCAGAGGTAGAATTGCATGATTTTTATTGTTTTAGACAGGATCGTGGGTCACGGGGTTGCAATTTACCTTAGCACAAATTAGTCCTCAGAAATAATCCATTCTGGAAAAATAGAAGGGATAGAATGTTTACTATTAAAATTTCAGATGATAAACCTGACTGTGGGTGCTGTATATTCACAACCAAAACAAATACCAAACACTTTGAAAAATTCTCTCATGTTATTATGGAATATATAGTCAGACAAATGTTGTATTAATGGGTGATTTTAATGCTGCTTGGGGTTGCCCAAGAGGGAGGGCTTTGGAAAATTCAATGAGTTGTTTGAATCTGCTGGAAATAAATTGACTTACCCACAAGGAAAGGAAAATAACCAGTAAGGGAAACATATTGGACTTGTGTTTTGTTTTACAGAATTGGTCATATTAAGTAAGGATATAGGAGAGCCAAATCTAGGGACCACAATGTAGTAAGGTGTATAGTAAATATAGAATTGAAAAAGAACTGGTAATTAAAACATCTGTAGTATATAAAAGAAATTATGCCCAGTATGATAGATACTTGTTTTGTGAGCACTTAAAGAGATTACCATGGCATAGACTCTTTTTGATTCCTGATCTGAATTTAGCCACTCAGGAATTCACAACAATGTTTAATGAGGCATGTGATATGTTTTTTCCATGGAAAAAGTTAACCAAAGACAAACTCATTTACCTTGGGTTACTGTAACTATAAGAAAGTTAATTAGATCAAAAACGATTATGGAAAAGGCAAATAAATCTTTAAGTCCTGACGATGGAAAATTTAAAAGGTTAGGAATAGAGTTGTCCAAGAAATAAGGAAATCTAAGGCCTATTATTATAAACAGAAAATTAAAGAAACTACAGATCCAGGACCTACTGGACAATGATAAAAATTTAGTAGATCCGGTCAAAAGTCAAGTAGAAACTAAATTGAAACATAATGGTAAACTTTTAGATGTAGATATAGTTGCAGAACATTTAAATAACTATTTTATAGACCTCCCAGATCTAAAGGCAGGAATTGAAACCTCCAGGGGAAAATTCAGTCAGTAGAACAAAAAATTGATGTAGAAAGTTGTCAGACCCCAAAGTTTCGATTTAAAATAGTGACCACAGCTGAAGTATGTAAATTAATAAGAAACCTAAATATAAACAAAGCATCTGGTCCTGACAAGATAGAAAATAGGTTACTAAATGAAGCTGCCCAAGTGATATCCCCAGTCCTAAAAGATCTTTTTAATTGGAGTCTTAAAGAGGGAGTATATCCTACCTCATGGAAGAAGGCTAAAATAATTCCAATTTATAAGGGGGGGGATTCACTGGACACCTCGAGTTATCACCCAATAGCATTATTGTCAACAATCTCAAAATTACTGGAGCGGATTGTCCAAGGGCAACTAATCACATACTTGGAGAAGTATCAAAAAATCACCCATTTTCAGTCTGGCTTTAGACAAGGTAGGTCCACAGCTACTGTGCCCACCGATCTTTTGGATTTAGTTGCCACCCTCCTGGAGGAGGGGAGATCGATGGGCGTGGTATACGTGGACCTATCTAAGGCATTTTACTTAGTAAATCACCACATCCTGATTGATAAATTAAGATGTTTGGGAGTGGACGATGTATCCAGTGGTTGGTTTTCATCCTATGTAGAGGAAAGAACTCAGTTTGTAACAGTAAACGACAAAATTCTAGCTTGGGTTTGGTTACTAGGGTGTACCCCAGGATCGATCCTGGGTCCCCTTTTATTTTTGGTATACCTGAACAATCTACCTGGTGTAATTAAAAGCTCACATATTAGATTGTACGGATGATACTGTTTTAGTCACATCTGGCAAAATGTGGGTGAATTAGAACAAAAATTACAGAGATATTTTTAAATATGCAAAACATTTCACTGAACTTGGTTTATTGATTAATAATAAAAAACCAAACCATGTACTTTGGTACAGTTAAGAAGGATAGTGGGAACAAATTTGTTAATTAGGACACAGGAGGGAAAATACTAGAACAAACCAGGTACTATAAATACTTGGGGTCATAATTGATCAAGAATTGAACTTTAATCAGCATGTGACTGAACTTATAAAAAAAGTTAATTCTAAATTAGGGGTTATGAGATGAATATCGAAGTGCTTAACAAGGGAGATGCGACAGAATATAGTAAATCAAGTACTTCTTCCTGTGATCGATTATGGCTCCCATATTTATAGACATGCATTGAAAAAACAAGAACATAATTTAGATGTTCTATACAACAGATTAGCTAGATTCGTTTTGAGGTGTGACTTTGGTATTCACCATTGTGACATGTACTCAAGATTAGGGTGGAATTCTTTAGAACAGAGGGCTGAGATTTCTGGTTAATTCAACTAAAGGGTTTACATAAGAATGAATCACTAAATTATTTATTGTGTAACCTAAAAACCAGAACATGGATTAAATGTAAGAAATTGTGGAGAAAGAGTGTATCTTATCCCTAAATTAAAAATAAATATGGTACAATGACCCTCCAGTATAAAGTATCGAAAACATGGAATAGGTTACCCCCCTCCCTCAGGGACCCTGGCTTGTCATTATCAGGATTTAAATCGGCAGTGAAAAGAGAGTTACTTTTTAAATGTTTGTGTAATAGGTGATATTTGAATCAATTACTGACGAATGAATTCTTAAATGTAATGTTTGTATGTATTTCATGAGTGTTAATGTTTCATGAAGAATGGATGTATTTATAAATGAAATGTTTGTGAGTTAATTGTATGTTAATATATTTTTTATGAAATGATCAGTGTTATATAACTAGTATGATTGTTTACACAGGGATGCCTTGTAAACAGGGATTTTCGAAACCCTAATGGCATATTTTATGTATAAATAAAATTTTACTACTACTACTACTAATACCTATAATGTCTGGATTCCATTGTATCTGCCGAATGATGGGATCTAGGCCAAAAACATATAACAAAGGACTAAAAGGGCAGCCTTGATGGAGTCCAATTCACTGTAAAAGGGTAGGACCTCGAAATCCATTTATCATTGGAAAGAAAAATGCCAATGATAGCATGTGTGAAATCCACGATATGAACCTGTCAGGGATACCATATAGTGATAATATGTGTAATAAGAAATTATGATGTACCGAATTGAACGCTTTCGATTGATCCAAAGCAAAAAGATAACCAGATATCTTATTATGTATTTTTTTTTCAAAATTTCAGTAACAAAAGAGATTTGTGTGAATGGTTCTACCAGGTATAGCGAGGTTTGAGCAGTATCAATCAAATCTGGTGCAACCAGTCTAACCGAGAACAAAGAATTTTAGGAAAATCTTATAATCTGTATTTAGGAGATGTAGTGGCCTCCAATTTGCCAGGAGGTTATATCTCCTTTTGTATATAGAATTTCAGGACAGATAAACCAAAACCAGATGTTGCATCCATTTTATCTAGAATGTAATTAAAGACTTGAGTTAAAATTTCTAGTAAATGTCCTTGAAACATTTTATAGAATTCATGTGTCAGACCATCTGGCCCAGGGGAAACCTTTAACTGTAAACGGGAGATAGCATTGGCAACCTCTTCCTGTGAAATCCGGTTGATTAGGTTAGGAATGCAATGTTTTGGAAGCTGAGGGAACTGGGTTTACAGAAGCGGGGATATATCTGTAGGGCAGTTAGGAACAGTACAAAAATGGGTCCGTAAATACTCGGACGTAACTGATGATATCTCGGGGATAGAGGTCAATACAGTACCGTGAGCATCTTTTAAACCATGCATGACCGTGGAGTGAAGTCTGTCATTAAAAGCAAAAAAAGGATCAGCAGATGGAGAAGTAGAAGTACCAGTTTTCATAATGTAATCTAGTGACCGAGCACTATCATATTGGTGAGAGAACATACAGGCTTTTATCTTGGAAATTTGTGATGAATAATCTACTGAGGATGTGGATTGGAGAGACATTAGTTTATATAACTGATTGCGATACATTAGATATGTAAGGTAACTTTCCCGGGCAGTTTTTTTCCTAAAGTCTTGAAATAAATGGCCAAATCCATCTTCGTGTCGTTCCACCATTCCCACATAGAATCATAGCAAATCATAACTGAAAGTCGTGCTTGAAAAAGAATGTGCAAATGAGATTGGACAGATTTGGGGCAAATAAAGAATTATTCAATTTCCATAGGGAATGGTGCAATATTAGGGGAACCAATGGAAAAGTGACCAATCAGAAGACAATGATCTGAGATCTCATTTGGGATTACAGAAATAGAACGTGGGGTGCATTGATGGGAAACAAAAAAATAATCTATTCTGGTATGATATACTGATCTGTAATATGTATATCCCGCATCTGAGTGTAGAGAACAGTATGCATCTACTAAACCGGCATTTTTTATCAAAGTGGATAGAGCTATAGAATCACAATAGATTTTTTTTCCCCGAGGAAACCCTGTTTTTTGTGTCAATGGAACAGTTAAAGTCTCCACCCCAAAAAATGTATTTGCGTGTACATAAAAACGGTTTGATTAAATCCAGCAAAGCTATTCGAGCAGCTTTAGTTTGTGGACTATAAATAACTATAACCCTAAAGGGTAAAGTGTGCTTGGTGAAATCTATGATGAGTGCTCTACCTGGGAGTATATCAACAATGTGGGTAATCGAAAATTGGGAGGAATAGAAAAGAATAGCTATACCATCCGCTGAATCAACCCCAAATGTCCAATAAGAGGGGCCCTTGTACCATCCACGCTTTAGTTGTTGAATATCATATAAATTCGAAACATGGGTTTCCTGCAATAATAGACTATCCAGGGCAAGGGAGTTCGCATAATGCAAAAAAAACATTCTCTTCTTAAAGCCTTTAAGGCTGCATATATTAAGAGAAGCAATATGAAGATCCATTGGTAAAGTCCATGTTAGCCACTTCCGTCAGTTACTGTCATATTTTTCGGTTTTTTTCCACCCTTCTTTGTTTTCACCAATTTCTTTCTGGCGACATCAGGAGGTTTAATAATAGGGGTATCAACATCAGAGGGTACTACGGACACATCAGAATCCCCATCTGAATCCTCCCTATCTCCTTTCAGGCAATCAAAGGTATTAGACAGGGGAATATCAGGAGGTCTAAGTAACTTTCGAGCAGCAGCCCTAGTAACTCACCTGGTGGTCTGAAAACCTTCTTTATCAACAGTAGCAGAAGAGGAAGGCATGGTAGGCAAGGGTCTGGGGGTCAGTGGAGACCTTCACATGGGTAACCTGGTCCTGTTGTGGTAGAGGGCTTGTGTTCCAGTGGAACTGAAATAGGCTGTTCAGGAGGGGGGCAAGGAGGGTCGGAGGCAGTGGTCAGGGGAAAACATGTTCTTGCACTTTAGCTTGTGCTTTTGTACTAGGGTATCGGAGTTCCAACCTTCAGACCTATTTCTACTGGCCCATGGACATTGGTGATAAGCATGTCCTGTTTCATTACACAAGTTACATTTAAACACATTCATGCAAGACATGCTCGGATGTCCATATCCCCCACAGAAACTACATTTAAGTAGATCACATGTACTACTTAGATGTGTGGTAGCACCACATTTATAACAGGCTCTAGGTTGGCCTCCGTAGAAACAAACCCCCCTGTCTTTACCAAGAAAAAAAATGTTAGGTAGGTGCACAACTTCTGAATTAACTTGAAACAATTTCACCTTAAACCTCCAGCCACTAGTCCATAGACCGTCATCGTCCAGGATAGCTTCAGGAGGGGAAAGGACGTTGCAGTGATTTTGCAACCAATGATAAATATCACTGACGCTAACACCTTCATTCCTGAACATAATAGTTATGGTCCGAATCGTAGGTTTAGACAAAGGTATAACAGAAAAGGGGGTCCAAATGGGATCATTTTTCTGCAGGGTATACAAATGCCAGAAACGGTCTAACCCTGCGGAGGTTTTAAAACTGATATCAAAGGTTTCTTCTCCTGAAATATGTATCAGGGCATAAATGTCAGAGGCTGGAAAATGTAGCACGCCTTTGAGAAGGGTCCGGACTACATAGTATCAATCAGGAAACTCAGGAAGCCCACCCCTATAATGAAGACGAACCGCATTCCTATGGGGAGCTGGTTCAAGCTTATTTTTAAAGAGGTCAGAAAGTATTGGAGGTTGACCAGATATCTGTGTGGTGGGGTTTTTATCTCAAGTAGGGGTTAGTGTGGTAGACGTGCCTGGTTTAGGATCCTCCAAGAAGGGAGTGTTGTCAGGTCCGGAGTCTAATAGAGTAAGGGAGAGGGAAACAGTAGGTTCTTGAGACAAAACAGTCTCAGAGGTTGAGGGACCTGGGGGGACCACTGGTGGCATATGTAAAGATATTAGAGGCATATCAGTATCCTCTCGTGGTACCTGACTAATCCCTTGATCAACAGCATCCATCATATCCCCCCAGGAATGTACAGAAGTGGCAGAAGTAGGTTTTACTATAATAGAGTCTTTAACAGTCATTTTATTAAGATGTGGTACCTCGTTGGAGCTCAGACTCGTAGCAGGCCTGTTGGAGGAGAATAAAATACCGTGTGTGTGGCTTCGTTCCAAGTAGGATCTGGTATCCAGGTCCCCGTCGGTGATTGAGTCCACCCTGTGTTAGATAAGGTGTCCGAAACAGACCAGGAAGTCCCCGAAACATCCTTTCCCAGTTGTAATCCAAAACGTGAGCATAACAGATCCATTGTAGTAGGAGACTTGGGAATGGGAACAGTCAAACGGCTAGGTGTAATAATCTTTGAAGGAGCAAGAGATTCCAGTACAGAGCATGAAGCAGGTTCAGGTTTTAGGTTGCGAGACTCACCGTCATGCTGTGAGGTGGAACCAGAAAGTACTGGGGGAAGGAGTGGTGTTACTCCCACTGCACACCGAGAACTTCATTCCGGCAGACCAGCCGGAGTAGTGCGGAGAGAAGCAGAGTCATCCATTGCACTGTGAGAGGAGCCCAGAATAAGAGCGCCAGGATCCGATACATCTTGCTGTAGCGTTTGAACTGCAGAACGGTCAGTATTGGTGTGCATAGCCTTGGAAGCAGCTGCATCGGGTATCGTTGGTGGGAAGGAAATCAAAGGGTCAGCATCACAGTCAGCCAGAGCTCCAACTGACTCCTCCATGCTGTCGGCAAATGGAAACTCCACCCTACAGAGTAGGGGAATTTCCCAGGTGTCCTGGCCAAATTTCTCCCAGCCACTAAAAAAAAAACACCAACAGCTTAATCTGGTTCAATTTCAGTTGCTTACCATCTGTATCCCCCTCCCCCTGGTCGCCCCTGAAAAGGGGACTTCTAGGCCTAGTGGGCTTACTGGGTCAACAAAATTCAATAAATAAATAAAAGCAGGAGTCGCTCATAACGTGAGTGCTATGGTGCAAGCGTGAGTGGTGCGAGCACCACTCCTAGGAAAAAAAATTGGTTTAAATAATGGACCTGTCCCTAATTCAATCTTATTTTATTGTCTGATTTAAGTGAGATAAGGTTAGGATGAATTGGCTGGGTTATAAAAAGTTTAAAAAATGTTTAAAGTAGTGATTTATAGTGTTATTTTAGCACTTAAAAGTACTCTGGAGGAAGGGGAGGATGCTTTTTGTATGCTCGGTACCAAATGTGCACTTCAGGTTAACAGGAACATTTTTAATGATAGCCCTTATGGGCTTAAAACGTACAATAGGTGGGAGGGAGTTGTTTACCTAGCTACTATGTTTGGCACTAACTGTGAATTTCAGATTTATATGAAGTCTTTTAATGACAGTTATGAAGAGTTTAAAATGTGTAATTTTCTCTCCCACTGTTAACATATAGCGATGTGCCATAGATAATTATTTTTTGAACGTTATGACTAGTATTTACTACTCTAGTACTAAAAATGATTACAAACTGGTTAATAAGATTTATTTCAGGTGGCTTCTCGCATTGTTACTGCTCATCTGTGGTTCAGTACATCTCCACCCGGCCCTCATTCTTTAAGTTAGTTAGATTCAAGCTGTGAATGGTTTCTGATTCCCATTCAGCTATAAAAATTGTTCTCTTGAATATTAATAGTCTTATTTCTAAATGGGATCAGTTTCTGGTTTGGACAGAGATGAATGGTTTTGATGTGATTACACATTCTGAGACTTAGTTGAAAAGTGATATCCAGGATTCCGAAATTTTGCTGACTAATTTCAATGTATTTCATCATGATAGAGTGGGCAAATGAGGGAGTTGGACACTCATATACATTAATTCCAAATTTAGTGCTAACAGAGTTTCGGATAATATTAGTGACCCTTACTGTGATCTGGTTTCTGTTGAGATTCTATTTGGTCAGGACAAGAGACTAACAATTAGTTCCATTTATACACCACCTGGAAAAATTAAGAGTGGAATTGATTTAGTTTGCCATTTCAAATCCCAGCATCCCCCTAATAGAGAATGGATCTTATTAGGAGATTTTAACAATAATTGGAATACCAATGGAATAGATGGTACATGTGATGCCTTGTTAGATTTAGGTTTGCACCAAATGACTCATGAAATTACCAGACATAATTACAAAACCAATTCAGGTACAACACCTGATTGAATTTTGGTCAACCGGCCATGCAGGATCACTAATACTGTGATTCTGCCTGATGGCACAAGTGACCATTGTCCTGTAGTGTGCAAATGGTCTGTGAAATTTTTAAAACAAAAACCGAGATATATTGAATTCAGAAGGATTTCAACTCTGACTTCTGAAGATATTGCCTTTGCTAGTAAGGAAATAAATTGGTCTTAGTTAGAACTGATTCCTGATATCAGTGTTCTCTTAGATACCTTTATAACACTTTACACTTCCATTATAGACAGATGGGCACCTTGGAAAAAAATGTGAATTGAGTCATTTAAACAGGAATGGATCACTAAAGACCTGTTAGACCTCATGAAATTCAGAGAACAAAGCTGGAAAACTTATAAATCCAGAAGAGAGAGGATGGTTCACTCCTGGCTTATAACATTTTGAGAAATAAATGCAAATCTGAAACTAGGATAGCAAAAGTAAAGTTCTTTTTTAATCAGCAGAATAAAGCAGCAGGTAATTCCAGACATATTTAGAAGATTTTGAATAACTTAATGGGTAAGGGAAACAAAGACAAACCAATTTCCTTACAAAATAATGATATGCTTATTTCTACCCAGATCAGGTTTCTGAAAGTTTCAATAACTGTTGTGGTGACCTTGAGAGCTTCAGGTCACCTCAACTTAATTCACATCCAGTTATAAATAATTTACCATCGCCTGACTGATGATTTTCCTAGTTTTAAATTACAAAAGTTTATACCAGAGGTTACCAGGGATTGTATACTTAAATATGACCTAAAGCATCTTTGTTAGCTGATTCCCTTGACATACAAATTTTGAGGAAGGGTGTTGATACTTTTTCATTCCCCTTAACTAACATTTTTAATTTTTCAATTGTCCATGGTGTTTTACTGGAGTTGTGGAAGCATGCAGTAATAAAACCTGTTCACAACGCCGATAATCAATCTTTGGCATCCAATTATAGACCCATTTCTCTTTAACCCCTGTTGTCTAAGATTTTGGAAAGAATAATACTTGATGAGGATTTGGAATATATTAATAAACACAATTTGCTTACCCCATGTCAGCATGACTTTAAGGCAAGACACAATACAGAAATAGTCTTGGTGAGGTTCACTAGTGGCATCCAGTGTGCCCTTGATAAGGGGTACATGGTTTCTGCTCTTTTTGTGGACCTCACCAAGGCCTTTGATCTTGTGGAGCATAAATTACTCCCTAGTATACTGGGAAAATTGCATTTTTTCTCAAGAGGCCATTAGATGGTTTTCACAATAGCTTGCAAATAGATCTCATGTTACAACTATCAATGGTTATTCCTCTTCTCCCAAATTGATTAAATGTGGTGTCCCCCCAGGGATCAATCCTGGGCCCCTTCATTTTTTATCTTCTCATGGATGACACTCCAACTTCTTGCCCATCTAGTTCTATTATAATTTACACAGATGATGCTGTTATTTATGAGGTTAGCCCCATAATAAATGATGCTCTCATTAAATTACAGGTTCATTTTGATTCTTTTCAAAACTGGTTGTCCTCTAATTATCTCATATTGAATTCTGTTAAAACCAAAACTATGCTTTTTACAAATAAAAAGAATAGTCTATCTTATCTTCCATCTATTCAGGATACCAAAGGAATTGCTATGGAATATGTTGAAACATTTAAATTTTTCGGGATTGTATTCGATACTAATCTTACTTTCGAACATCATGTTATCGCAACTATTAAAAATGTCCATCAAAGATTAGGTGTCTATATAGAGTAATGCCTTATTTAACACTGGAATCCAGAAAGCTTCTTGCACACAGCTTTCTCTTAAGTGTTTTAGATTATGGGCTTGTGGTTTACAGAGCCATGAACTGCAAACTCCTAGGGAAAATGTCTGCACATATAACTCTATTCTCAGATTCATGCTTTCAGCCCCATTCAGAATTAGAACCCATCATTGTTTATTACTCAAACTTTTGACTTGTCCTTCTTTAATTAATGGAATTCAGTTAAAAATGTGTCTTTTTTGTTTTAAATTAAATCTGGTTTATTACCAAACTCAGTAAGCACTTATTTTTCCAAGTATGTTAATCCTAGCTGTACTAGAACTCAATCCAAGTTTACATTCACTGTTCCATTTTTTAAGAAATCACCTGGACAGCATTCTCTGTTATATAGGGGTCCCTCTTATTTTAATTCCCTCCCATGGAGTTTATGAATTGTAAGTCTGTACTATCTTTTAAGTCAATGTTAAAAAAAGGTATTTATAAACCTCCCAGGAATGTACATGTTAAAGTAATCTTCTATATATTGTTAGACTGTATTGTATTTGATAATGTATTTTGTTTTGTATGTTAATTGTATGCTTGTCGTCCGTGAAAATGGGCAATTTGCTCATCCGACTTGCAAGGGTTAAAATAAAAATGAAATGAAATGATCAGTGGGGATAATATTGAGGATGTGGAGGTTGATGAAAATCTTGGAGATAGTGACCACAGGATGGTAAGGTTTAGTCTTTGGACTGGGATGGATAAAATTAGGTCCTACACTAGTGTATTGGACTTCAGGAAAGCAAATTTTAGTAGAATGAAAGAAATTTTCAAGGAGGAGTTAAAAGAAAATGATAACAGAGGAAGTTGAGGAACTATGGGGAGTGATAAAGAGGGGAATTCTGCTGGGGACTGAAGAATGCATCAAGAGACTGAGCAAGTGCAAGAGAGGGAGGAAACCACTATGGTTTACTAAGGAGATGAAGACAGCAGTTAGAGAAAAGCAGAAGGCATTTAGGACTTACAAAGCCTCACAGTGGATGGTGGATACAGGAGTGTATAGGGAGAAGCTGAGGGAAGTGGGGAAAATAATCAGGAGAGCTAAGGTGACTACAGAAGAGAAAATAGTGAGGGAGGCAAAAAGGGGAGACAAGAAATTTTTTTGGCATGTACGTGAATGAAGGAAAAGCAAGTAGGGGATTATGAGGCTAAGAGGTAAGGAGGGAGCTCTGATAGAGGGAGATGAGGAGAAAGCTAATCAGATAAATAAATACTTTACCTCAGTCTTCACAATTGAGGAAGAAGGAATGGGCCCAAAACTAAGAAGCAAGGGTAGGGTGGGCAGGGAGATGGATACAAGTCCCTTTTCAGAGGTTAGGGTGTTAGAGGAGGTAGGAAATCTGCCGACAGACAAGGCAATGGGTCCCAATGAAATTCACCCCAGGGTGCTCAAGGGTTAAAGGTGGAGCTAGCTGCACCACTTGCAAAGTTATTTAATCTTTCTGTCAACAAAGGGAGAGTCCCAGGGAACTGCAAAAGTGTTGACGTGGTGCCGTTGCACAAAGAGGGAGGGAAGGAAGAGCCAGGCAACCATCGGCCTGTTAGCCTGACCTCTGTGGTGGGTAAGATGATGGAGACACTGATAAAGAAAAGGCTGCCACAATACCTGGGAGAGGAGGGACTCATAGACGAAAACCAGCATGGATTCACAAGGGGTAGGTCTCGTCAGACCAACCTGATTGAATTCTTTGATGGTGTAATGGAGATATGTGACCAGGGAGAGGTGGTGGATGTGGCCTATCTGGACTTCAGAAAGACCTTCAACACCGACCCCCACAGCAGACTAATAAACAAGTTGGGCAGGGAACAAGCTAGTAAACTTGATGGAAGATTAGATGGAAGGGAGAAAGCAGAGGCTGTTTGCAAATGAGGTGCACTTCATGGAGGGAGGGGTGATGAGTTGGGTACCCCAGAGGTCAGAGCTGGGTCCCATGCTATTCAACATTTACATTAGAGACATTTCAGAAGGACTATATGGGAAAGTGTGTCTGTTTGCAGGTGACACAAAGATTTGTAAAAGGGTGGACTCAATGGGAAGAGTGGAAAAAATGAGCACCTGGTCAGGTTGAAGGAGTGGTCAGGGAGGTGGCAATTACAATTCAATGCAAAAAAATGCCAAATTATGCACATAGGGAGTAGGAACCCAAGGGCAAAACACTGTCTGGGGGGTGGGGAAGGAATTAGAGGCAATGGAACAGGAAAGGGACCTGGGGATCATCATTTTGGATAAGCTGAAGGTGGGGAACCAATGCAATAAGGTAATGGAGAAGGCTAGCAGAATGTTGGCATGCACAGGGAGGGGCTTCACAAGTGGAAGAAGGAGGTGATCACACCATTATACAAAACTATGGTCAGACCACATCTGTAAAACAGGGTCCAGTTCTGGAGGCCACATTTGCAGGTGGATAGAGACTGGTTGGAAAGGGCCCAGAGAAGGGCAACCAAGATGGTTCAAGGGCTGTACCAGAGTTCATATAAGGAGTGATTAGAGGAACTAAATTTATACACACTGGAGATGAGGAGGGAAAGAGGGATATGGTAGAAACCTTAAAATATCTAAAGGGAATAAACAAGTTGAAGGAGGGAGCATATTCAGACTGAGTGAAAACAAATCAACAAGAGGCCATGCATTCAAGCTGGAAGGGGGAAGATTTGGAGGAAATGCGATGAGGATGTTCTTCACTAAGAGAGTGGTGGGTTCCTGGACTAGGCTGCTAGAATGAGTGGTGGGGGTAGATTCAGTGAGCAAATTCAAGAGGGCTTGGTACAACTACATGGGGATAAATAGAAGCAAAAATGGCATAGAAGTGAGGGCATAAGATAAAAGGACAAGGGGGATATTTTGGGCAGACTGGATTGGTCAATGGGTCCTTTTCTACCAGCAAATTTCTGTTTCTATGTTTCTATTCCTTTCCTCCTCTGAAGCAACTACCTGGACCACCCCTCGGGTAATACTCTATCCTAGGATTCCTGACCCCGATGTGCATCACTCTTCATTTTTTGGCATTGAAGCCAGGTTGACAGATCACCAACCATCTCTTGAGTTTACTGAGGTCTTCCCACAGGTCCTGTATCCCTTCCTTTGTGTCCAGCCTCCCACAGAGTTTGGTCTCATCCACAAACAGGCACATCTTGCCCTAAACGCCTTCTCCAATGTCACTTATGATGACACTGAACAACACCTGCCCCAGCACCAATTCCTGCAGGACCATGCTGGTGACCTCCTTGGTACTGGATACTCCCCCACCACCACCACTCTCTGAATTCTGCCTCTCAGCCAGCTGCCTACTCACCCTACCATTTTCTTACCTACCCATAAATCCTTCAGTTTCCTGAATAGCCACATACATAGTACAGAATCAAAGGCCTTGCTGAAGTCCAGGCATATAATGTCCATTGCCTGGCCTCCATCCACCACTCTGGTGACCCAGTCAAAGAATTTGATAAAGTTCATTTGACATGATCTGCCTGCCACCAACTTGTGCTTCACCCATCCTGAAGGCCTTTCTCTTCTATGCATCTCACCAACCTTTCCATAAGTATAGTCTCAATGAGTTTGCATACTATCACGGTCACACCTACTGGCCTATAGTTCCCCTGGTCATCCTTGGGTCCACTGTTGTGGAAAGGCACCACATGTGCCATTCTCCAGTCCAGTGGCACCATGCCCAACTCCAGGTATCTATTAACGAGATCTGCTAGTGGCCCCACAAGTTCTTCTGCTAGCTCTTTTAGCACCCTAGGGTGTATGCCATCTGGTCCTGGGGAATTTGTCCAGCTTCAGTGCCAGCACCCCTACCTCACTCTTTCAGCTTCTATTACCACATCTGTCTCAACCCGTCTCTTCCCTCCTTCTCCCCCCGGTGGCATCGGCTCATAATTTTCCCTTGCAAAGACTGAGCAGAAGTATTCCTTCAATACTTCTGTTTGCTCACTTCTTCCTTTACCCATCCTTCCTCCTTCCTTAGCCTAACTATTCCATCTTTTCTGTTCCTCTTTTCACTTATGTAGTGAAAGAAGGCCTTCTCCCCTTTCTTGATCCCTTCATCTATTTGAAGCTCTTTCTGTGTGTTAGTATGCTGCACCGCCCTTCCTGCCACTCTAGCCAGCCTAGGTACTTTTCCTTATCTTCTTCCCTTGCAGTTCTCCTGAATTTTCTGTAGGCCACCCTCTTTTCCTTCACTGCTCTGGCTACCTCATGATTAAACCAGATGTGTGATTTCACCACCGATTTCTTCACTCTAAGGATGATACAATCTTCTGTGGATGCTAGAATCACCTCTCTGATGATGGCCCATATTTGGTCCACCCTCATGTCCCTTTTAATTCCCATTAGGTGTGACCTTAGTGCCTGTCCTATCATATTGAAATTAGTCCTCCTGGAGTCCAGTGTTTTGGTCTTGGTGGGAATGTCATCCCTGCCCACATCCAAACTGAACCACACTGTACTGTGGTTGTTACCACCCAGAGGTTCCTTGACCTTTGTCTCCTATATGTGCTCCCCATTGGTGAGCACTAGGTTATTGATTACCCCCTCCCATGTGGGTTCAGTAACACACAGGGTCATGAACCCTTCCTGTATCACATTTAATATATTTTAACTTCTGGCACAGGATGTTGCCAATAGAGCCTGTTCACCATGGGCAGATTAAAGACCCCTACCACTACCACCTTCACTTCTCCTGTCACTTTCAGCATCTGCGAGCATAATTCTCTGTCCCTGTCTTCATCCTGGTTAGGTTGTCTGCAGACCACCCCCAGCCTGATATTCCTCCTCCTGTTAGTCTGTGGATGGATCCACAATGATTCTACAGTACCTTCCCCTGTTCATTCTCCTTTCTCATGCATGTTATTCCCTCTCTAATGTAAGCTGCCACCTACCCCTTTGCCTTACTCTCTATCCCTTCTATAGAGTTTGTATCCTGTGATTGTTAAGTCCCAGTTGTGGTGTGCTGTAGCCTAGGTTTCAGTAACTGCCACTACATCTACTTTTGTCTCTGCTAAGATGACCTGGATGTCTGCCATCTTGTTGTTGAGACTGCAAGCATTAAGTGACACCACCCTCCACCTTGAATCTGTGCCTCCCTTGCCTCTTTCTTGTATTTGCTTTGTCATTCCCATCCCCCATAGTTTCCTCTTCACCTCTTTTCTTTGGTTGGCTCCCTTTTCCCCCTCCCCCACCTGATTGCCACTGCCTTTATGGGGGGGATCCACTGACCTCCCCATCTCGATGTTTTTTGGTCCTCTGGCCCACCCCTCCCCTCCTTAGCAGTTTTAACCCTAATCTTTTTCTATAGATTCTACACTTTCAAGTTCCTGAGAGGTATAAATAAAGTGTCCTACACAGAGTCATTCAACAAAATCACCACCTCAACTACTAGAGGGCATGAATGGAAGTTGTGGGGAGGGAGCTTTATGAAGGAACTAAAGAAACACTACTTTACTAAAAGAGTGGTGGAACCATGGAACAGGGGAGCAAGAAACGTAGCAGCATTCAAGCATGGGTGGGACAGAGCACCAGCTCAAATAAGAAAGTATTGAACAGAGAAGTCAAATATCAGAATGGGAGTAGAACCCAGGGTCGACATGAGGTCCTGGGTAACTAAATGGGCAGACTTGTTGGACATTTGGTTTCCTTCTGCCATACATTCTATGTTACTTTCTATTCCCCTAGTTTGTCCCTGAGTGTTTTCACTCCATCCCAATTAAGGTGCAGTCTATCTGGGGAATATAGTCCCTTGTCAGACCTCGTACATCTCCATTCCCCAGTATAGTTGTACCCTTCTACCTTACACTAGTTCCTCATTTTATCATTGAATTTTGCTATTCTCCTTTTTCTGACTGTGCTGACCCTGGGAATTTAAATCACCTCTGAAATGGCCAAGACAGTCAGGGAATCTGACATATTTGCTGGCAAAAAAAAGCGAGCTCAACATTTCATTGTATTATTCAACCAAATCATCCCCTAACACTTCCTTACACATTTTAAACCATTCCGGAGACAGGCCATTTTGGCCCTGGACACAATTATTGTTTAATATACCAATAGATTGGCAAACCTCTGTCCCTGAAATTGATGCAGTCAATGCATATTTCTCTCTCGAGACAATTCTGGTAATGTTATGGGCTCCAAAAAGGAGTTCACATCCTGCATTATTGAAAGAGATTAGCCGCATAAGTTTGAGCAATGTCGAGCATCTCTTTAGAATTAGAACAAGGGGCTCCATTTTCATCAATTAAAGAGTGAAACTGTGCTTGGTAAAACCTTTTCTAACAGCCTTGAAAACTATTCAACAAATTTTTCATGGCCTGAGTGCCATAACTCATTTCTGCTTGTAGCGTCTTTGCCTTGTCATATTGCTTTATTTTCATTTCTTCTTTAACCCGCTGAATTTGTTCCCCAAAACCCCTTCCCTCACCATTTTGCCTTGAAATTAACATCATACAATAAATTATGGTAATATTTTTCTTTGGCCACATTTTTTCCTTTTCTCTGGAAAAATGCTGAAATTCTAATTTGATGTTCTCCCACCATTCAACAACAGAGTCAAAGCAACATTTACCAAAAAACCTGGATCTGATTAGCTCTGCTCATTCCAACTGTATCTCAGGAACTAAAAGAAGGTCATTATTTACTCACCAGATACCCTTTCCCTGGTGAGCCAGACTATCTACTCTGTAGTTAACGAGCAAAGCTACATGATCCAAAGTTTCAATAGGCACTAAATCAGCTCATTGCACTGTCAACTGTTTTGAAGAAAACACAAAATCATTTCTAGGTGATACAGATCTTTTATGGCAAGTATGACTCCTGTGCTGTGAAAACCTAACAAGATCCCTGAAGATTTGTTACTGAAGTCATTTGTAGCAAAAAGGAGGAATCACAAAATTGTTTGGCGGGTACTCCCTGCCTATCCTATTTAAATAAATACAATCCAGCAATGGAATGCTACAATTGAAATCTCCACAAAGCAGAGCCTGCTTAGATGTAAAAAGGTAGGGCTATATTAGCCTTAAAAAACATCAAACTTAAAAGTTTGGGCTGTGAGCCATAGATGTAAATGAGTCTTAAAAATAGATTCTGCATTTTTTACATTGAATAGGAGAATATGACTCAAATAAATATCCATCAGTCTGGTGCTAATTCGGGGGGGGGGGAATATCGCTTGTATTATTGAATTATAAAACCATGTAATCATGTTTTATTTATCACCGTTTGTTCTCTTTTGCAGGTTTTGCACTAGTGACTTGCCTAGGTCTTAATGTGGGTGTTCACTTACAATGAGATTTTGAAGAACTGGTGTTGCATTGATGAACTTAGTGGCGTGTTCTTTTCAGTCCGTATTATAGCGCAAATTAGTGTTGTAGCGAAATTTAGTTTCATAGGGGAAATTCTGGTGAAACTGCAAATTTCACTTCATGAAATGTTCCACAAAATTTGCATATTTTGCCTGTGAATTTTGTGGGTGTAAAATGCAAAATTCAGCTGGTGAAATTATGAATTTTGCTGGCAAAACTGCAAATTTTGCCCGCAAAATCACACGCCACCTGTGAAATGTGAAATGTCATCTGCAACTGTCAGAATTTCACCAATTGCGGATGAAATTCAGCATTTCGTGAGTGAAATGCACAATTTCACAGGCAAAATTCACAATTTTGATAGTAGAATTTCGTATTTCACACTCACAAAATATTTTGTGAAATGTGCTAATTACGCAAAATATTTTGTGGAGTGAAATTTGCACATTTTGCACATTTCTAGTGCAAATACAGAAACTCTAACAGTGTATCCTTGGTGCCCATTTTTAAATATTAATTAGGAGCACAGTAGTTTCTTTAGTGTTTTAATGTACTGTATATAGATGTCTCAGATTTTGTTTGTCATTTAATGTGTGGTCTGAGAATTTCACTCATTACATTCATGTCTTGGATTGTGCACAGTCACTTTAAGTGTGACATTTAAAAGAGATGCTGGTGGGTTACTATGTTATCCTTTAATAGAACACAATCTTGTGTGAAACACATCAAGAAGCAGGTGTCAGTGTCCCTCGCATGAGTTTTTAGGAGCAGTGTGGAATGAAACTATTAGGACTTTACGATTTTGCACTAGATTCTATGTTTGCACGTATCTATGGAAGAATTTTTAAAATTAATGAATAAAGAAGATTTTTTTTAATTGAAATTCCTCCTTGTTCCACAGTCTCTGCTTGAACATGAGAGTAACATTTTAGAAAAACGTACCTAAACAGCAGGTGTCAGTCTTCATTTGACTCTGCTTGTAATTCCAGAACATAGCTCATCACCCAACAACTAAAAAAGATGCTCCCCAGGGCCACATTCTTTTTGTGTGAAGAATATCAGAAGATGACAATCAAGTATCTTGAAAACAAACAATGTCAACATCTAATGTCTGAAGACAAGACTGAATTGTCATTCTCCTCTTTACATTCTGAATGTTATTTGTATTTATTGTGGTTACCCTTACTGGTAATGGAGCCAGATAGATAGAGAGAAGAAGAAAAATGGACAAGGGGGTGTGGCTTGGACACCAAGGAAGATGACCACTTAAGCTACTAGCTCAATCCCCAGCTAAGTCAATCCAAGCCTCAATGTCCACATCCAGGGAGAATTTCCTCAGCTAACACCAGAATATGCCTCCTTAGCTATAGACTGTCTGTTTGGCATGGGAATGTTTGCGATCGGGACTCGGTAAATTGTCTCACAGCGCAGGTCCCTCCATGACCCAATTGGGATCAGAGCAGGCCTCAAACCCCAGCTTAGCCTTGAAACTGTCTTGTCTCAGCAGCACAGTAGAGGACAGTTGTCTATCACTATCTGTAACTTCTACAGCAAACGTGGTGCCCGAACCTACACCTCACCGCTTGCAACTAAGTGCGGACTCATCCTAGCCTCTCCATGGCCACCTCCAAGCAGTCACCAGCAGGCCTGACCACTGCTACCCCGGAGCCCTCCTCTCAGTCACTCGATGTAGGTAGCTCTCTTCAGCATATTACAACTCTGTTAGAAACACTGCTGTCTAGGGTGGATTCCATCTCAACAACTTTGGCAGGCACAGTTGCCAAAGTGCATGTCCTCAATGACAAGATGAATGTGGTGGAACAAAAAACAGATGATCTACAGCTCAATCAGGCCAAACTCCTACAACACCTTCAAGACCACGATAACAAGCTAGCTACATGCTGGCGAAGGGCCGAGTATCAAGAAAATCGGGGGCGACATAATAACATCTGAATCCTTGGTATCCCCAAGGGGCTGGGAGGTTCTAACACTGAATGATTTTTAAATGAAGAAATCCCTAAAATGCAGGGAGATAGGTGGCAGGGCCCAATAGAAGTGGAGAGAGCGCATTGTATCCCCGCTGGTCCTCGCTCTGTGAATTCAACACCACGACCTATAATAGACTATTTACTCACATATTCTACCAAGTAGAGAGTACTAAGAGCAGCTCGGGACATAGAAGAAGTCATATGGTGTGGGGCAAAAATATCCTTTTTTAGGGATTTTTCAGCAGAAGTGGCGGCCCACAGGAAGACCTTCATCCTTATCAAAAAACTCCTGGCACAGCATGGGTTTAAATATGGCTTTCGCCAATTGTCCTACCTGTTTGTCTCTAAGGAAGGGAAGGATATAACGGCTGAGACTCCTCGTGAAGTTGAGATGTGGGTTTCCAAACACTGGCTGTGGTTGCTTCTGAGGACTTCATCTCCCAAGAGGCTTTGGAACTAGACCACAATGAGGGGCAAGTCAAACAACCAGGATATGCCATCGCTCCCACAGTGATCACAATTCAGCTTCCGATGGGCCAGAAACAGACCCACCTGCCAAACAGACCAAGGAGGAGCTCTCCTCTGCAAATCAACTGGAAAATGCTGACATTCAAGATGATTTAATAATGGAAGCTGCGGCATTTAACTCATGGGCAGATTTTTCCTCAGAAATGGATGAGCACCCAGATCTTGCTGCATTGCCAATTAAACCAGGACTATTAACATTTGCGGAAGCACTTTCCAAAGATCTGCAGAGCACTACCAACGGTCCTACTTCAAACAAGGAAGCTACTCCACCGGACTGAATTTTCTAAGTGTCCTTTTGATCTCTTTATATTAATTAAAGTCCCTTCCCTGACCACGTAGCTACTGACTATAGGAGCCTGCAATGCTACAGGCAGCGGGTGAGACCTGCTCCCACTGATGCAGTAATGTGGCACTGCAACCCGATTCCCAAGCCCTGATTGCCAAAGGGAATTTGGTTAGTGAATCTGGGGGGCTATTTTATATTTGATATTTAGCACGGCATGCTATTGTGTAATCGCATCACCTTGGGGTGGCTGCCCCGATATGCATGACTCCCCTTTTCATAAGAGGGTCTACACAGCAAGGGAGGCCCATCATCTTAGATGATTGCCCCATCCTTTCACACTGGATGACCAACACTTGCACTTCTTGCAGGCAGACATCGTGCTCATCCAAGAGATGCACCTCACTGCAAGAACTGTATTATGGCTCAAAAAGTCATGGGTAGGGTCAGTGATCACTAGTTATGCAACAAATAAATCCAAGGGAGTTGCCATTTTAGTTCAGAAAACATGCCCATGGACAGAAGGCAAAGAAGTCACTGATGCCCAAGACCGCTGGATAACGGTCAGGTTCTCCTATCCTGGGGGACATGTGGTATTGGTCAATGTATACAGCCCAAATGCAGACTCCTCTGAATTCTTTTTGGACCTTAATCAAGCACTTGAATCCCTTACCATGGGACATCCCAATATCCCAATTATGATAGGTGGAGACTTTAACCTTGCCCCAGATAACTTTCTGGATAAATACAAACCTACCCCGCAAATGCATCCTAAAGCATGCTCACATGGCAGGAGGTTATGAGGGAGTGGGGAATGATTGATATATGGCGGAGGAACTATTCCTTTTTCTCGTCAGTGCATACCACCTACAGCAGTATAGACTTCTGGCTAGCAAACTCCTCTGCAGCCCAGGATATTGTCGCCTCCATCATAGACAATATCCTTGTTTCTGACCATGCCCCCATCTCATGCATATATACACCCACGGGGCAAAATGGCTTAATAAGGACCCCTCATTCCAAGCTATGTTAAAGAACACTGCCCAAGACTACTTTGCTAATAACAAAACCATAGACACCTTTGTGGCTATGGTCTGAGAAGCTTTTAAGCCTGTCCTGAGGGGGCACATCATTGCATTTGTGGCCCAAAGAAACAAGGCAAGATGCGCAGACCTTACCCATCTTCAAGCTGACTTGTCAGCATGGGAGACTAAGTTCAAGGCCTCTACGGTGGGATGCCTGGATACATCAAACCTCTGGGATATAATCAGTCTAAAATACTGCATTAATACAATACTCCATCAGCAAGCAGAGTGGTTCATGGCCAGGACCAAACATGCTTACTGGGAAGGTGGGGACAAGGGAGGAAAGCTCTTAGCCTTCCAGTTAAAGAAACAACAGGCCACTTCCCACATACATGTCTTTAGGAACTCTAGGGCAGAAGTGGTCACTGCTCCTAAACAGATCAGTGACCAGGAACGAGCTCGGGTCGCTGGAGGGTCTGCCAGGGGGAGACAACTTGAGCATCCCAAGACTGCTTGTTGTCTCCAGGAGTGGAGAGAGGGCTGCAACCCGGTGTTGCGTGACCGCTGGTGGAGGTCAGGGGTACGGCAACATATCGGGGTTCACTGTTGGGTGGTGCATGACAGACGTCGGCTAATACCTTGACATCCGGACATTACACACCTCAGAAACCAGGAAATACCACTCGCTGGCCACTGGATGATGGCTCTCTGTCCCTGAATGCCTCCAGTGCCTTCCCGAGGCCTCCTTCTCTGGGGCAGCATCCCCGGGCCCTAAGAAGAGAGTGTGCTGGGGTCATCCCTCTCCCCCCGGTGCCTTCCCCCTTGGAGGAGGGGGACCCGCCAGGTGAAGGGATATGCCGGGATATCCTGAGGATCGGCTGCAATACAAGGAGTTAGAGGAGGGCTGGGTTAGGACAGTGGGGCTAGCGGGAGACTTGCGGAGCCTGAAGGAGTGGGGGCCAGAGAGCACGAGGAAGGTGGAAAAAAGAATAAACAAACAAACAAAAAAAAACAGATCAGTAAATGTAAAACAGTTCTATCAGCAATTGTGTCAATTGCATATATCCCTAGAGCTGAACAAACTAGGGTGCCACTTAAGGGAATTTTGTTCCACAGCTAACATTCCTTGACTTTCTGACTCTATGATGGCTGTGTTGGACAAGCCCTTCACTGAGTCAGAGCTCTTGCTGGCATTATCCCAACTCACCAAAGGTAAATCCCCAGGGCCTGATGGCATGACAACTGAACTGTACCAGCTGGTTAGCTCAGAAATTAGCACCCTGTTACTCTGTGCCCTACAGGAGGCCCACTCAACTGGGATCCTTCCACCAACTATGCGAGAGGCCCTAATTACCGTTATCCCTAAGAAATCAGACGACCAGTTGAATTGTGCAAATTATCATCCCATATCCCTAATTTCTGTAGATACTAAGATTGCAGCCAAGTTGCTGGCCAGCCGAATGATGGACGTCCTACCTTCCATAGTACATCCATCACAGACCTGGTTTACCGAGGGCAGGGCAGTTGCAGACAACATCAGCCTAGTCCTCAATCTTGAGTGGCTAGCACTTCAATCCCCTACCCCCATGGCGGCAATGGCAATGGATTTCTCAAAGGCCTTTGACTCAGTTGAATGGTCCTATTTACAGGAGGTGCTCCAACTTTCTGCCCATACTTCAGGCAGTGGATCCACATATTGTATAATAAACCCCTGGCCAGAGTACTAACTAACAAACACATCTCTTCACCCTTTTCTTTGAAGAGAGGCACTCGACAAGGATGCCCGCTCTCTTCTTTGTGTTTCTTGGTAGCACTGGATCCCCTTACTCGGACTCTACAGGCAACCAAGGAAATTAAGGGTATTCATGTATGAGAACACTCTTACCTGACAGAATGTTATGCGGATGACCTAGTCCTTACACTCGCTCAGCCACGAGGGTCCTTACACCCAGCCCTGGAGATACTGCAGGCATTTGCCCAAATATTGGGCCTTCAAATCAATCAAAAGAAGACTAGTGTCACCCCTTTGAATGCGGCTTGCTCCAAAGATTGCTTGCAAGGTTTGGGGCTATCCTAGCCCCCGACAACCTATCATATCTGGGTATACATATACCATTTGTCTGGAAACAGACTGAATCTAGGAACTTTTCTCCCCTTTTAACTCAACTGACAATCAAAGCATCTCGTTGGTGTCGACTTAACCTTTCCCTTCCAGGGAAGGTTGCTGTGCTTAGTACGCTTTTGCTACCCAGAGTTGCATATCTGCTTAACAACCTACCAATAGCACTGTCAGATAAGGTTTATCTCCCATTGGACAGGCTGATCTCACACTTTCTGTAGGAAGGTAAAAGACTGCAGTGGAGCATACATAAACTAAGGGCCCATTGGTCCCGAGGGAACCTTGGACTTCCATGGCTACAGGGGTACCACTGCTCCTTCCTTGCAGCTCAAGCTGTCAAATGGTTTGTCCCCACTCCTTTTCCACCTACATTATGGGTGCTGCTAGAAGCTTGAATACTGTAACAGACCCCGCTTAGTTTACTTCTGACTAACCTCCCCATATCCCCTTTCAAGTTCACACTGGTCATGGTCGAAACCAAGAAAGCGTGGTTTCAACTTATGACTGCAGCCAAGACCAAGAACTGAATGTGCTTGCTGCCATTCAGGTATCTCAATCTATGGCATAACCGGCTCCTAGCGATGGACAACAAACCGTTTAACTGGACATCATGGGACAGAAAGGGGATACACATTGTCCAGGACCTCTACCTGCCCAACTCCACTATACTAATGTCATTTGAGCAGCTCAAAATTCGCTACTCACTCCAGTCTCATGATTTCTGGAAATTTCTGCAGCTCCATAATGTAGTACAGTCCCTTAACTGGACCCATGTGGCTGATCCAGAGTGGCACCGGTTGTCCACACTGCATCTAAAACCCTCTTCTTGGAGCTTGGCCGGTAAGCTCTATAGCACCTGGTGTGAGGCACAACCCGACCACACAGATACCTGTAGAGCTGTGTGGAGTAAAGATTTGGGATGTCCCATTACACCAGAAATGTGGTCACGCTATCTGCATATGGCCCATTCCGCCTACAAAGATACTAAGAGTCAAATGATTCAACTCAAAATCCTCCTTCACTGGTTATGTACTCCTGCAGTACTTCACAAGTGGGGTATCGTCCCGTATGCAGAATGTTGGAGGTGTTGGCACAGCCGGCCAGTGTTCTACACCTTCTGTGGCACTGTCCTGCCTTGGTCCCCTTTTGGTCCACAATAGCAATGTACTGCTCTGGGGTGCTTGGGCAGCCTATAGATCTCTCTAATCCCATGCTACTGCTAGGCAATAGTACATCTCTGAAACAAATTGGCTCACAGCAATGAAGCTGGATCCTGGCAGTCCTCTTAGAAGCCAAACGGCTTTTACTGATGACCTGGTGGTAACCCTCCCCCCTGCTATCTCTCTATGGCATTCTGCCCTAGTTAGGCTTGCCACCTTTGAAAGACTCACCTAAGCCAGCAGAGGATAGCTCTCACTGCATTACAGTAAATGGGAAGCTTACCTCAACTCAGCACTGTGTCGAGTACCACCCCCCCCCAGTAACCCTCCCTTTTAAGTAGATCACAGGATTTAGCCCCATCTGACTAGTTAGGCTACTGGGATTTTGATTCAGACCACTATAAACCTACTCTATAGACTTGAACTCTTCTATACCATTACCTGCCTTTACTCTTCTCTGTATCCTTTGTTAGCCTTTGACATAATACAATACTTGCCCCGAGGGGCAAATGAGAGAGTTGCCAACTTTAATAGCCTAATCACATGACCTTTACTTTGTTCTTCATGTTAAAACTAATGAAACAGTGAATTATCGACCTACAGTTTATTATGCTGACTGTTTAAGCTGTTACAGAATTGCTATCCTGATAATGTTATAAGTTAACGTACCAGATTAATGTAGTCCTCTCTCTGATATGTGCAATTACTCTGGTATGTATTGTTAACATTCTTCTATGCGTCCTTTCATGTATGCTTCAATGCTTTGTGGAATGTACTTAATGAATAATAATAAAAATTATTCTATGATAAAAAAAAGAAAAATAGACAAAACCATCATCTTCATAAGGAGGCCCTTTTTATTCTGCAGCTAGCTCTAGTGAAGGTAGTGTCTGGTAATGCCTCTCCTGTATCAGAATTCATGTCCTTCTGAGAATAAGCTATCGATGGTGACTGAGTCCCCTTCCTCCTCCTCTTTGGTGTCCCCAATTTATTCCTGCCAAAGGGCAATGCCAGTTGGTTACCAGTGTTACAGTTTTTTTTAAGCATCTTAGGTTTAGGTTGTAGTAACTTAGTTTTCTTGCATCTCATTACTGCCTTTATTTGCACATCCTCTGTCTTTGGGGGTTGGGGGGCATAACTGTTTCAGCAGAAAGTTTTATTACCTGTTACGGAATAACAAGTACTTCCAAGGGAGTAGATCCTGTGAAGGAACAGAGGGAGGATCTATAGATACCTCATCTTCCTGATCTGGAAATGGATTGGGGGGAGTCTCTATGGAGGCATTCTCTGTAGTTGCTACAGACACCACAGAGCTCGAGCTAGCTGGAGGGTCACCCAGGGGGTATGTCCTTATAGGAGATTCCAGAAGAGAGAAACAAGTTATTCTAGTCAATACTATCCTCCCAGTTATGTGCAGCCCATGGACATTGTCTGTAAGAGTACAATTTTCCCCACACAAACTGCACCAATAAGGATTTGGGCAATGGAGACTCAGATGACCATGTTCTAAACAAGACCCACATTGTAACTTATCACATGCTGAACACAAATGCATTTTAAAACCCACACTTGTGGCAAGACTTAGGCTGCCCTTGGTAGAAACACAAAACTCGATCTCTCACAATACAAAGTTGCTAGGGAGGAGTAACAGGACTATATCTAATCTTATTAATTTTATTCTTATCCAGCATACCCTGTCTATATGTTCTTAGAGTCCATAATAGGTTTTGGGGTATTCAAGAACTTCACCCTGCTGTTATAACCAAAACAGTACACTGGATGCAATTATGCCTTAATTCTTTAACAAAATAGTCACTGTTTTTATAGTTGGCATAGTTAAATGGATAGCCACAAAAGGAAGCTATAAATGTGTGTTTAGTTACATAGAAACACAGATTTTGACAGCTAATGAGGACCGCTTGGCCCACCTAGTCTGCTCATTTTCCCTACCTACTCTAATACCAGAGACTCTACTTGATCTCTAGATTTACCCTCCCTTTCCTAACCACTATGGTTCCCTTATGCCTATCCCATGCATTCTCAAATTCCGTTTCAGTTTTTATCCCAACCACCACCTCTGGGAAGCTGTTCAATGCATCCACCACCTTTTCTGTGAAGAAGTACTTTTTCATGTTTCCACTGAGTCTACCCCCCTCCAGAGTCATAGCATGATCCCTTGTTCTTGAATATCTTTTTTTTTTCCTGAAAAATGCTTCCCTCTTGTACCTTATTTGTACCGATAAGGTATTTGAAAGTCTCTATCATATCCCCCCACTCACTCCTTTCCTCCAGGGTGTACATATTGAGTTCCTTTAGTCTCTCCTCATAGGGCTTTTGGTGCAGAGCCTAAACCATTGTAGCTACCCTCCTCTGGACTGCTTCTACTCTGTATATGTCCTTCCAGAGATGTGGGCTCCACAAATGTACATAGAACTCTAGATGAGGCCTCACCAATTATTTGTACAGCAATATCACCACCTCCTTCTTTCTGCTGGTGATACCCTTCCCTATGCACCTTAGCATTCCACTGGCTCTCCCCACTGCCTTGTCACACTGTTTGGCAACCATGAGGTCATCAGATATGATTACCATCAGGTCTCTTTCCTGTTTGGTGGTCATCAGTACCACTCCCTCCATCATGTACTCTGACCCTGGATTTCTGTGGCCCAAGAGCATGATTTTGTGCTGCTTTGCAGTGAAACTTATTTGCCATACTCTTGACCACTCCTTAAGCTTTCTTAGATTCCTCTTAATTGTCTCCCCCCGAGTATCTACTCTGTTGCAGATCTTTGTGTCACCTGCAAAAAGGCATACCTTACCTTCTGTCCCCACCCCCCTCAATGTCACTAATAAAGGCATTAAAGAGGACCGGTCCCAGTATTGATTCTTGTGACATCCTGCTGGTCACCCTTCCTTCCTCAGAGTGAACTCCATTTACCATTGCCCTCTATTGCCTATCCCTCAACCAATTTCTCACCCAGTTTACCACCTTAGGATCCACTCCTAAGATGCCCAGTTTGTTTTCGAGTCTCCTGTGTGGAATGATGTCAAAGGCCTTACTTGAAATCTAAGTAGACCGCATCCACCACTTTACCCTAGTCTAATTCCCTGGTCACTCAGTCAAAGTAATCCATCATATTTCTTTGGCATGACCTCCCCGCAGTGAATCCTGATGCCTCAGATCTTGTAAGCCACTGGATTGTAGGTATTCCATGATCCTTTCCTTCAGTAGTGATTCCATTAATTTCCCCACCACCAAAGTCAGACTGACTGGCCTGTAGTTGCCAGCCTCCTCCATGCTACCACTTTTGTGAAGTTGAAACTACATGTGCTCTCCTCTAGTCCTTTGGAACCACTCACATCTCCAGTGAGTGGTTGAACAACACTGTCAGTGATGCAGCAAGCACCTCTTGAAGCTCCTTTAATATCCTTGGATATATTTTTTCTCATCTGGTCACATTACCTTGTCAGCTTTCAGGTTTGTGAGTTCCTTCAGGACTCTCTCTTTTGTAAATGGTCTGGTGTCCACCTCTCTTCCTTCAATGTTCCTGTCACTTATCTGTAACCCCCCACCTTCTCTTTCTGTATATGCTGAACACAAATATTTGTTCAGGATGTCTGCTTTTTCCTGTCCCCCTCCACACACACCCTTCCCTCTTTAGCTTTACAATTCCCTTCCCTGATCTTTCTCCTTTCTCTTACATACCTGACAAATGTTTTGTCCTATTTCTTTACTGCCTGGGCTGTATTTTTTTAGTATACTGTTAGGAGAGGGAAACATTTACTGCGACAACCATTATAGCGACAAATCTGACAGTACACTGTAATGGTCACACCAGACCCTGGCACGATCTCTTCGGGTCTTGCACCCCTTCCCTGAAACAACTCTGATGTGGAGTTGATTATAATTAATTCTGGGAGGAGCAGGGGGAAGAGCCCCCCAACATCGGGGTTGGGGGGGCTCAGCCCTCCGAAAAAACAAAATGCTTTTCTTGACGGCACAGTGCCAACTGCAATCACGGTCGATATAGTGCCATCACCGTAAAGGCTTTTGACAGAATTTCTGTCGAAGCGGCTTGGTGGAGCCATTTTCTCCTACATTTGAGTCTTTGCACTCCTGACTGCTTTCCATCCCTCCATCTGCTTATCTTGATATACATCCCTATCCTCCTCCCTCTGTGTCTCCTTATACCTCCTGAATGCTAATTTTTTTGCTCTTACCTTCCCAGACACCTCTTTTGAGAACCATAGCAGTCTCTTTTTCCTTGTGCTTTTGCTTACTTGCCTAAACCAGAGGTTTGTTGTCTTCATTATGGCCCCTTTTACTTTTACCCACTGTTCCTTCACTCCACCCAAGTCCTCCCACCCTGCCAGGGCATCCCTATGGCATTCCCCCATCTTTGTAAAGTCAGCACTCCTGAAGTCCAGGACCCTCACCTTTGCATGGTTCAACTCTGACACAGTATTTATATTGAGCCACACTGTACAGTGATCATCAGTTCCCAAGTGGCCACCCACCAACTATTGATGCTTCCTACAAAGACAATCTAGAAATGCAGGGATTTTAAAACTTATGTCATAAACTGTGTCCCCAGTAGAGTGAATGAGGGCAGAAATCTTGGAACCATAAAAGGACATAGAATCCTTTAGTAACTTTCTAATGATATATACCTGGTCCATCACTGAGTCCAAGCCACCCTTATACTTCAACCAGACCACATTATGGCACAGTGCCGGTTCCTCCCTGGACTGGAATAAATCAAACATTCTGAAGGGCCCAAATATGCTTTTCTTTCACTCAGGGGACATCTGTAACTGGGTTGCTTATCAGGGTTTGTGGTAATAGTGGACAGAACTGCTCCGCCTTCTTCACAGTTCATGAGTTCAGATGGGCAGGGTACCCACACATGTTAATGTCTATGGGACCACCAGTGGCTTGGCATCCATGTCAGTTTCCTGGGGAGTTCCTCTGTGACAATGTCAAAAGTGGGCTCAGTCACATCCTTGTCTCCTTCCTCTCCCTTCACATCAGCCTCATCATCTGCCTACGACAGGGAATCCAGTATACACCCTCCCCACTCCTGGTATCCTCATGTACATTTTCTGGCATACCTTCTGTATCAGTGTTCATCACCATGTGCCTAGTATATTTGTTTTGTTTCTTGTCTGGTATCTGCATTGTTTGCATTGTTTCAATTACCTCTGACTTTGGCATTGTTTGTGCAATATCCACCATTACTGCTGCATCTGCTGATGCTCATTGCACAGCTGTCTCAGAAGGGGACGGCACCACTTGATTGGTGATCCAGATTCCTTGCTTTGGACATCTTCTTCACCCAACCTTTTTTAGACTCAAGTTGTGTACCAATACTCTTCATAGAAAGATAGAAACATAGAAGATGATGGCAGATAAGGACCGCAAGGCCAATCCAGTCTGCCCACTTCTTTTTCTACTTTATAAATGTGTCATTGGCCTTTGCTCTGTCAATGGCCTATTAGTCATACTCATCTGTATTGCTCCCTTATGGCTATCCCATGCCTGTCTGAAGCCCTGCACTGTATTCATATCCACCACTTCCTGAGGTAGGCCGTTCCATGCATCCACCACCCTTTCTGTGAAAAATAACTTCCTCACATTGCCCCTTAATTGACCTCCCTCTAATCTCATGCTGTGTCCTCTTGTCCTGCTATTTTTCTTATATTGAAACATGTTAGACTCTTGCACCTTGTTAATGCCCTTAAGGTGTTTGAATGTTTCGATCATATCACCTGTCTCCCTCCTTTGCTCTAGGGTATACATATTGAGCTCTGTTTATCTGTCCTCATATGTTTTCTCATGCAGTCCCTGCACCATTTTGATTACCCTTCTCTGTACTGCTTCAATTTGGCTAATGTCCTTGTGAAGGCATGGCATCCAGTACTGCATACAGTACTCCAGTCGGGGCCTAACCAGTGTCTTGTAAAGAGGGATTATTACCTCCCTCTTCTGACTTGTGATACCCCTACTAATACACCCTAACATCCCCCCTAGTCTTACCTACTGCTTTAGTGGTCCACTTGGATGATTTCAGGTCATCAGTGGTGATGATGATGCCCAAGTGTCTTTTGTCCCTTGTGACTGCCAGCAGCTCCTCCCCCAGCCTATAGGTGACTTCAGGGTTTCTCTTCCCTATGTGCATGATCTTGCACTTCTTGCATTAAACCCCAGTTGCCTCTCTTCTGACCATTTTGCTAGTTTATCCAGATCTCTTCTAATTCTGCCCACCCCATCTGGATCATATACTCTGTTACAGATCTTGATGTAATCTGCAAACAGACAAACCTTACCCTCCAGTCCATCTGCAATGTCACTTATGAAGATGTTGAAGAGGACTGACCCCAGGACAGATCCCTGAGGTACCCCACTTGTGACTTACATCTCTTCTGACTGTATACCGTTTACCACAACTCTCTGTTTTTTGCCCGTCAACCAGTTTACCACCCAGTTGACCAACTTCTGACCCACCCTGAGCCTACCCAGCTTATTAATCAATCTTCTATGTGGAACAGTATTGAAAGCTTTGCTGAAGTCAAGGTAGGCGACATCAACTGCTCCCCCTTGTTCCACCACAATGGCTACCCAGTCAAAGATATATATGAGATTAGTTTGACAGGACCTTCCTTTTGTAAACCCATGCTGTCTTGGATCTTGTGCTCCTATGGATTCCAGGTGTTGCACTATCCTTTCCTTAAGGAGTGCCTCCATAATCTTGCCCACTACTGAGGTAAGACTGACTGGTCTGTAGTTCCCTGTCTCCTCCCTGCTACCACTCTTGTGGAGCAGGATCACATGAGCCTTTCTCCAGTCTTCTGGGACCTCTCCTGTGCTCAGAGACTCACTAAACAGTTCTGATAATGGCTCTGCTGGTTCCACCCTTAGCTCGTTTAGTACCCTGGGATGTATGTCATCAGGTCCCATTGCCTTGTCCACCCTGAGCTTATTGAGGTTTTGTAGGACCCTTTCTTTTGTGAAGGGACTAGTGCTCGCCCCCGTGTCCATGGTGCTGAGCTGTGGGCCCTGCCTTACCTTCTTTTCAGTACATACTGAGCAGAAGTATCTATTTAGGATAGATGTTTTTACATTGTCCTCTTCCTCACATGCCCCCTTATCTCCTTTGATCTTAGCAATACCCACTCTGGACTTTCTCCTTTCACTAATGTATCTATAGAAAGTCTTGTCCCTTCTTTTACTGTTTGTGCTAGTGTTTCCTCTGTTTGGACCTTTGCCTGCCTTACTGCCTTCCCTGCTTCCCTTTGGGAAGTTTGGTATGCCTCCCTATCTTCATCCCGCTGTGTTCTCTTATATTTCCTTAAGGCCAGCCTTTTGGATCTGACCTTTACTGCTACTGTTTTTGAGAACAAAAGTGGTTTCCTTCTTCTTTTGCTCTTGCTTTTTTCTCTAACACAATGGGATGTTGCTTCAAGTCTTGCATCCTTAATGCTTGCCCACTTTGCCTTTACCCATTCACCTGTATTTCTTCTTGCCAGGGCTAACTTAGCTATGTTGGCCATCTTTTCAAAGTCAGCTCCTCTGAAGTCCCATATTTTGGCCTTGGAATGGGATGATTTAGTTGTAGTGACCAAATTGAACCATACCATGTGATGGTCACTGGCCCCCAGGTGACCTTCTACCTGGAGATCTGTGATCCTTTCCCTGTTAGTCAGTACTAGATCTAGGATAGCTCTGTCTCTTGTGGGTTGTTGTACTAGTTGTTTGAGGCCCTCCCCCTGCAAGGAATCCACCATGTGTGTCTAGTTCTGGCAGATGTTCCTGCTGGCATAGACCAATCTGTATCTGGCATGTTGAAGTCTCCCATTATCAGAACCTCCCCTTTAGCTGTCATGTTTTGTATATCTTCTAACAGTAATGTGTCTATGTCCTCCTCCTGGTCTGTGGGCCTGTAGACAACCCCAGTTCTTATGGTTGTCCCATTTCCTGTTTCCAGGGTGACCCACAGTTCTTCTGGCTCCTTATGTGTATTCTGAATTTCTATAGCTTTGATATTTTCATTGACATACAGGGCCACTCCATCCCCCTTTCTGTACCTCAGTCTCTTCTGAAAAGTACATAGCCAGGTACTGAGGTCTCCCAAGAGTGGTTAGTGGTAAACCACATCTCGTTAATTGCTACTATGTCCAGTTTCACCTCTGTCATTATTGCCTGCAGGTCTTGGATCTTGTTACCAGACTGCAAGCATTTGTGTACATTAGTTTCCATTGGCCAGATTCTGGTGTGTTAGTTGTTGAGTGAGGTCTGGCATTTCCCCTGTGTGTCATATGGGGAGCTGGACCTTTTTCCTTACCTGGTGATGCAAATGAACTGAAAACATGCTGAACTCCTGTTTGACCACTAGCTGAGGGGAGAGGGGTGTTCTTCTCATTCAACGTATGGGGTGCTTCCTTTTCCTTTGCTATCTGTGCCTATTCCCAGCCTGCTGCCTTGGTTTTAACCTCCAGCCATGGCAGAGGCCTGAGAGTTGGGTGTTATTAGGATGTGTTTTTGCTTCTACCTGAAACTTTATCCCCAGCAGCTGCTTTGGGCTCACTGACTGTTGTTTTCATTTGTGTTCCTCTTCCAACCTGGAACACTCTTCATGAACTTGGCCTCTCCCTCTTCCATCATGTACAAATATCTTTTTACCTACTTACAATTACAGATGTTTCTCCTGGGCTGCCAAATCTTCCTCCCCAGTATTATTGAAATATCTTGTGATGCATGCCCAGAGAAGGAGGAGGTCAGCTCCTCTGTCCTAAGCTCTCCCACACCTCAACTGTGCTCCCAGGATTCAACATTCTACTCTGCAGGAAATGGACAGTGCCCCCACAAGAAGAGTAGGGGAATTTTTATTGAGAAAAGAAAAGATATTAATGCAGAGAATATGAACAATCAGAAGCAAGCTATCACTCCCTCCTCATAAACCCATATGCAAGATCCTTCTTGCAACACTTTAGATGAATAAAAACAAGAAAGACAGCGGAAAGTACATACTGTACATTAACAATGTAACTGCTTTCAAGAAAACAGAAAAATGCTGTTTAGGCAACTATTTGCATTCATTTCTTTCAAACAGAGTCCTTATTTCATTTGTGATCTAAATAACCAAAATATCCAAGGGAACAATTTTCAGTTCAAAAAGAAAGGAGCATCAAGATTGCCAAATGCACCCTCTTAAACAAGTCATAACCACACTTAAGGTACTTTAGTCACACACAGACCAGACATTGGAAAAAGAACAGCACATTAGGTTGTCATATGAGATTTAGGACAACACTGGAGTCCTCCAGGAATTCCCCAATGCAGACTAGAAATCTAAAATATAATGACCACATCACACATTTTAGCAGGAATTCTCTGTTTTTTCATCATCGATAGTTCAATCACTCCTGCAGCTTCAAGAATTGGTTTTGTAATAAATGAAACAATATACTCATTAAACTTTAATCCTGGACAGAGAGGACATTTGCAAAAACGACAATCTCCAGTGCAGTAGTTTTTCGAAGCAGGAACTTAAAAACATTGGGGGGGTCTCATTGTCTGTCTTAAGGGCCAAAGTAGATTCCTAAAGAGACAGGGGCAAGTCACACATGATTGTCCAAAAGGGACCCAAAGTTTGGAAGACTGCAAAAAGGCTGGCTTTAAGAAATGCATTAAAAAATACAACAAAAAACAAACCAAATGGTTAGGTACTGTATTCCCAAAACCCAGACCTTAGGTTTCCTGTAAGTGTGTGCCTGTTTAGCTCGGCTAGCTGTATTTCCTATAAGAGACAAAAAAGACACTATAAAATCTTGCCTCAAGTTCCTTTTGGGAGGAGGGGGACAAAACTAAGACAATGAAAATTAGGCATGAAAAAAAAAATCTTTCACATATAAACTTGTTTGGCTTTAGACATTGGCCATTGATTCCAGTCAAAGATATTATGCTAAGCAGACACAACTGGCCTCCCAGTTAGTCTTAACCATATCTCCCCATGTAAATTGTATGCCTAGACTAGATACAGGACCGTTCCCAATTTGAATACCCAAGACCATAGTGGGGCAGTAGCCCCTTAGAGGACCTAAAGCCAATCCCTTACATTTTGCCAAATTGATTTACACCCCATCAATCCATGAGAGGGAATCACTGCACATCCATTGCCCTGACCATATATTCCAAGTTCTATCATCAGCCTAAGCCAACACAGTGGAAAAAAACAAGTTTCCAGCTGAGATTCCAAGGACAACAGGGGATTCTATAAGTTTCCTAATTGAAGGATCCAGTCATATCCTTTTCAATGCATTCATTGTGGACATTGGTGAGGGAGTCAGGAGTAGAATGAGCCTGTTTTCTGATGATTCCAAACTGGGAGCTGAGGTGAACAGTGAGCAAGGAAGGAGGGCACTCCAGGAAGACTTGGAGAGGTTTGAAAATTGGATGCACACATGGCAGCTAGGGTTTAACGCTCGTAAGTGTAGCATTCTACATCTTGGCGTTAGGAACCCGGGTTTTAGCTATCATTTGGGGGTAGAATGCCTGGCTATCTCTGAGATAGACCAGAAAAGAGGATAATCCACAGGAAATGAACTGTCCTTTTAAAATACTTGAAGCAGCCTCTCCTGATGTGAAAAAAAGTGCAAACAGTCTCTGAGTCTGGCAGTTGTTTGGATATATTAATTTTTTACCTTCATTTGCTAACTATGGATAGTATTTTTAACATTTGTATGTTCATTTATTTGTTTAGAGAAGGCATTTTTGAAAAAGACTGTTCTGTAGGTGAAACGTGGAGACATTTGCCGAATTCAAAATAAAAGGAAAATAATGTGAACACTAAAAGTAATCGTCTGCAGTAATATTTGCTCAGCGCCCCCACCCCCATTCTAACTCAGAGACTCTTTGTATCTCCAAGATAGAAAAAGACCTGGGGTTGATAATTGATGCCAAACTGAACAACTCAGAGCAATGCAGGAGAGCAGTTGCAAAAACAAATAAAATGCTTCGGTGCATCGCTAGGGGGATAACGTCCAGGAGCAGGAAGATTATTCTCCATCTGTACAATTCACTGGAGAGACTGCACCTGGAATATTCTGTGCAGTTCTGGCAGTGACATAGCCAGATTTGGGAGCATTTGGGAGCTGGGGGGGCATTCAGTCAATCATGGGCTCCACAATGGGTATTAAACAATGAATAAAGATGGTGGTGGGGAACCAATACTCACACTGGGGCAGCTAGGAGGGGTGACTACCACCCTAGTCCCCCCCAGCTCTGCCACTGAGTTCTGGTACCCTCGCTTAAAGAAGGATGTCACTCTGCTGAAGAAAGTCCAGAGAGTAGCAACAAAGATGATCCATGGTCTGGAGGGCATGTCTTATGAGGGCAGACTTAGTGAGCAGACATGTACTCCCTAGAGGACAGAAGGGCTACAGGTGATATGATAGAGGTCTTCAAATATGTGAAGGGGATCAATAGGGTAAAAACAGAGGGACTGCTCAAACTGAAGGGGGAGGGGGCTATGAGGGGCCATAGCCTAAAACTGGTGGGGGGAGGTACAGAGGGGAGGTGAGGAAACATTACTTCACAGAAAGGGTGGTGGCACCCTGGAATAAGCTTCCAGAGGAGCTGATGAAATTGGAAACTGTATGAGGATTCAGGAAGGAATGGGACAGGTACAGGGGCATGGTACAGGTTGAAAGGAAAGAGAACAACAGGGGAGTTCTGGGTGGTGGGGATGGGAGTTGGTTGTAAAAAGGGTGGTGGAGTAGCCATGGTAACAAAACAGTGAGCTGCATCTCAAGCAGATGAGCTAGACCATTGGGTCTAATATTCTGGCAACTTTGTATGTATGCATATAATAATGGGAGTAGAGGCACCCTTGCCAAACTCTTCTTCTAAAAGCAATTGTGGCCCCTCTGCCAACCATTCAAAATCAGGGTAATATGAGAAGTGGAATACAAACCATGTGGAAAAGAAATACAGTTTAGATATATTTATAAAAGTATATTTCAGATATATATTTGATCATATGTCTGAAGTATATCCAAAATATCTCAGATTGGCTGGTTTTCAAATATCTGAATTCCTTGCTGAATATATGTAACAGATATATTTAAGATATATCATAAATATATTTCCATGATACATTTATTATAGGTGCATGATATATATTTTATATATCTGTTCACCTATTTTGAAGTTTTAATAGATATGCTTTTTTATGTAGTTGACATATATCTAAAACATTTTTAAATATATGCATTGTAAAAATATCTTAAAATACCCAAACATAGATTGATCTTGATGTAACATATGTTTAACTGTACATTTGGAATTCATTTTATTACTAACTATTTAGATATCTGTAGTAAAATTATCATTTAATGATGCAGAATTATCAGATACATACAGATTATACTTTTATATTTACACATAGGACTTAACTCTTGAGCTCACAATTTATAATGGCCCAAATTGGTATTTATACCATGCCTGTTTGGTTCTCTTTTATGTAGAGGTGAGTACTTGTTTTTTATTCTTTACATTTCCCTCTGCTCTGTAAGCTAATGCTGTTAATTCAGAACTATTTTAAAAATAGAAATCAAAGTAACTTGCATCACTATATAGTTTTTATATTTTCTTTTGCCATTTCAGAGTTTATGTTACTATATATAATTAGTTTATTTTCTTTTGTTTTTTAGAGTTGAGTTTTCCTGTTTTCCCCTACTGTATCTGCCTTCCCACTGAAATGCTGTGATTCACATGTGCACTGGATGCATCCAGCAGTAGAGGGTTCTGGACACATTCACATTGTAAAGCTTTTTAAACTTTTTCTAATTATTGTGTGAGACTTCAAAAACACTTTATGCTAGTGTCAGTCTACCCCATCCATTTGTCTCTACATAGACAATAAGCTCTTTTTATCCTTTTGTTCAATTCCTGTCTGATCAGCCCAACTGCCTGTTTTGCAAGTATTTTATTGTAGGGTATGAAAAGTTATTGAATGCCAAAACACTTATTCACAGACTATTCTACAACTTTCAAAACTTTTCATCCCGGAGCAATTTGGGGGAGATAAAGATCTTCTTTTTCAAGATCGTTTTACATTATTCTGTTGGATTATGCGTCCAAATGAGAAAGCTTTTAACAGTGAAACTTTAAGGTTCTTTAAATATGTCAGAACATACACTGGTGTACATTGCTGCAGTTTGATGATATTTTCAGCTTTGAAAGCCTTATGCGAAAAAGTAAGTTTGTGGTTAGGAAAAGTTATAGGCTTCCTATGACTAGCCATAGAACAGCTGTTAAAGAAATTGATATGGTATTACTAGTTCCCTAACTGTTTGCAGTAGGAAATGACATAAGAATGAATTGGGAAACATATTTGAACTGCAGGAATCATATTGAATGATGTCTCACAGTCACTGTCACAGGCTCGCAGAGCCAAAGCAATCAGTTTTTCTATCTCTTTGAACAAATCCTCTAAGTGTCCAGTAACAAACATTTTTTCTATTTTCACATTTTCTATTTTTTTTCCCATTGAGTTTTATACCACTGCATAACACATGGTATCACTGAGGTACAGGATAATGTAGCTATACATAGCAGATAAAAACAAAATATGCTGATATCTCAAACATCATTTTGACATAAATTATGCCATCATAAAAAGAAATATCAGCTGTCCATCCCAGGATGTTTGTTTTCAAATGCTGATCACAGAACAAAAGTGATGTAAAACTTGTAAAAGCAGATGAGGTTGAAACAAAAAGGGCTAATGGATATTTAAGAAGAAAAAGATTTGGGTAGCAAAAAGCTGATTGGCTCTAGGAGATAGCAAATGCATTAACCTCTTATCATTCTCACCAAGGAGAGGAGTGAATTACTTTATGGCACTATCAAGGAAACCCATTGTATTGACTGATGACTCAGTATATAGTAGCATGAAGATATTTTTGATGGATATACTATGTAATCCTGAAACTCGGCATGCCGATGCTTGGCATACCAAGTTTCCTGCCCCAAAATGCTATTCCCCAAATGAATTACATGCCGACATATGTTTTTCGGGCATGTCATTCATCTAAGTGTTAAATGTGGGAGGCTTTGCTCTCCACACCTCCCGTAACTAAAATATCCAACTCTGAGGGGGAGTGAACCCCAGAGTAAATTTTAATTAGTTATGGGGGGGGTGTGGTGTGTAAAATTGCAGTGCCTGGACCAGAACCTGGGTCAGTCTCAGTATGCTGGCTGAGCTACCGGTGGTATTCCCCTTGACACCACTGGGGCAGCTTGGCCAGCAACCCCATCCAGCCAGCCTTCCTAGCTCATGTCATGTAAGGTAGCATTCTGTCACATCTGCTACCTTACCCCGTCGGGAGTACTGGCGTCAGGTGTAGCAGCATTGGGTTAATGTTCCTGTCAGGTGAAGCTGACCAGGATAGTACATCTTGGTGTAGTGCAGTTCCAGATAAGGTAAGTATACCTTTTTGACAGCTTCATGGTATATTATGTTAATCAAATGGGGGTTTTGTATGATATCGTAAATTTTCACTGAAACTGCTTTGTTCTCAACCAATATATATTTGTTTGTCTTTGCATATTATTCAAAGCCTTGGGATAGGTGCTATACAAAACCTATGGAAAAACTTCAGTACTCATGAGTTATGGGGCTTATTATGTATTGTTTTCAATAGCAGTCCACTGTGTACGGCAGGTCTACAACAGCCTTGTAAAAAGGTTTTACTTTCAAGTTAACTGCTGTAACAAAGTTCAACTGTTTCTATTTGATTTTCCTTGCTAGTTCAAATACAGCACAAATTCTCTTGAATACAGTCAAGCACTGTGCTATTTCAGTTTGGTGAATATTTCATTACAGCAGGGATATTGATGAAATGAATGGCTATTGCAGCTCTACATTTGAAATACATTTGTTATTTGCACAGTAGACCTGTCATCAACCAAAATAGCTTTTTTGTTTGTAAGATGTTTGACATTCAAAGATGCCAGAAGGGGAAGGATCCAGATTCATTTCAGTGCAGTGTAGTGCAGTAACTGCTCATTGCTGTTTTTGTTTTAAATCAAGATTTGTGGGCTTTTAGTGGTACTGTTATTTCTTTGCTGTCTTTACTTAGAATTGTTTTGGGGCTGTTGAAAATTTGAAACCTAGTTTGGTGTGTTTTTAGTGGTGCTGTTTTCCTTTGCTGTCTTTACTTGCTGTTTTTGTTTTACATCTAAATTTGTGGGCTTGTAGTGGTACTGGTATTTCTTTGCTGTCTTTATATAAAATTGTTTGGGGCTGTTGGAAATTTAAAACCTAGTTTAAGTTTGGTGTGCTTTCTGTGGTGCTGTTTTCCTTTGCTGTCTTTACTTGCTGTTTTTGTTTCAAACCTAAATCTGTGGGCTTTTAGTGGTACTATTATTTCTTTGATGTCTTTACTGAGAATTGTTTGGGGCTGTTGAACATTTGAAGCCTAGTTTGGTATGATTTCAGTGATACTGTTTTTCCTTTGCTGCTTTTATTTGCTGCAAGTTGTGTCTTGTCTGTCTTGCCTTGTAGTTTGGGGGAGAGGTGCTAATCATATGACCTTTGACCTCAGCTACATGATAACTGGAGGTGGGGCTAAGTCAGATTTGAGGTAGCAAGTTGAGTGTTGGTTTCTCAGAAGAGGTCAGAAGGGGAAAGATCCAGATTCATTTCAATGCAATGCAGTAACTGCTCATTGCTGTTTTTTTAACCTAGATTTATGGGCTTTTAGTGGTACTGTTATTTCTTTGCTGTCTTTACTTAGAATTATTTTAGAGCTGTTGAAAATGTGAAACCTAGTTTGGTGTGCTTTTAATGGTGCTGTTTTCCTTTGCTGTCTTTACTTGCTGTTTTGTTTTAAATCTAGATCTATGGGCTTTTTTGGTACTGCTATTTCTTTGCAGTCTTTACTTAGAATTGTTTTGGGGTTGTTGAAATGTTGAAACCTAGTTTGGTGTGCTTTTAGTGGTGCTGTTTTCCTTTGCTTTCTTTACTTGCTGTTTTTGTTTTAAACTTAAATGTGTGGGCTTTTAGTGGTACTGTTATTTCTTTGCTGTCTTTACTTAGAATTGTTTGGAGTTATTGAACATTTGAACCATAGTTTGGTGTGTTTTCAGTGGTGATGTTTTCATTTGCTGTCTTTACTTGCTGCAAGTTGTGTCTTGTCTGTCTTGCCCTGTAGTTTGGGGAGGGGTGCTAATTGGTTGACCTTTGACCTCGGCTACATGATAACTGGAGGTGGGGCTAAGTCAGATTTGAGGTAGCAAGTTGAGTGTTGGTTTCTCAGAAGAGGCCAAAAGGGGAAAGATCCAGATTCATTTCAAAGCAATGCAGTAACTGCTCATTGCTGTTTTTTTTTAACCTAGATTTATGGGCTTTTAGTGGTACTGTTATTTCTTTGCAGTCTTTACTTAGAATTGTTTTGGGGTTGTTGAAATGTTGAAACCTCATTTGATGTGCTTTTAGTGGTGCTGTTTTCCTTTGCTTTCTTTACTTGCTGTTTTTGTTTTAAACTTAAATGTGTGGGCTTTTAGTGGTACTGTTATTTCTTTGCTGTCTTTACTTAGAATTGTTTGGAGCTATTGAACATTTGAACCATATTTTGGTGTGTTTTCAGTGGTGATGTTTTCATTTGCTGTCTTTACTTGCTGCAGGTTGTGTCTTGTCTGTCTTGCCCTGTAGTTTGGGGAGGGTGCTAATTGGTTGACCTTTGACCTCAGCTACATGATAACTGGAGGTGGGGCTAAGTCAGATTTGAGGTAGCAAGTTGAGTGTTGGTTTCTCAGAAGAGGCCAAAAGGGGAAAGATCCAGATTCATTTCAAAGCAATACAGTAACTGCTCATTGCTGTTTTTTTTTAACCTAGATTTATGGGCTTTTAGTGGTACTGTTACTTCTTTGCAGTCTTTACTTAGAATTGTTTTGGGGTTGTTGAAATGTTGAAACCTCATTTGATGTGCTTTTAGTGGTGCTGTTTTCCTTTGCTTTCTTTACTTGCTGTTTTTGTTTTAAACTTAAATGTGTGGGCTTTTAGTGGTACTGTTATTTCTTTGCTGTCTTTACTTAGAATTGTTTGGAGCTATTGAACATTTGAACCATAGTTTGGTGTGTTTTCAGTGGTGATGTTTTCATTTGCTGTCTTTACTTGCTGCAAGTTGTGTCTTGTCTGTCTTGCCCTGTAGTTTGGGGAGGGGTGCTAATTGGTAGACCTTTGACCTCAGCTACATGATAACTGGAGGTGGGGCTAAGTCAGATTTGAGGTAGCAAGTTGATTTTTGGTTTCTCAGAAAAGGCCAGAAGGGGAAGGATCCAGATTCACTTCAGTGCAATGCACTAAATGCTCATTGCTGTTTTTGTTTTAAACCTAGATTTGTGGGCCTTTAGTGGTACTGTTATTTCTTTGCTGTCTTTACTTAGAATTATTTTAGGACTGTTGCAAATTTGAAACCTAGCTTGGTGTGCTCTTGGTGGTGCTGTTTTCCTTTGCTGTCTTTACTTGCTGTTTTTTTTTTTTTTTTGAAATCTGGATCTGTGGGCTTTTTGTGGTACTGTTCTTTCTTTGCAGTCTTTACTAAGAATTGATTTGGGGCTGGCCTAACATATGGACTCAATTGTATTGGGAACTAAAATGGGATAGATACTATTTCTTGCATTCTACATAATTCATGATTTATATTATACACCGATTAAATTGTATAAAATGGGAAAACATTCTTCTAATCTTTTTTTCTATGTGCAAGACATACCCTGGCAATTTATTGCATATTCTCTGGGAATGTGACAAGGTGGTCCCTTTTTGGAAAGCTGTCAGCTCTAAACTAGACCCATTATTGGGTCTCTCAGATGCATTTAGTCCAGAAGTTTGCATCCTGGGGGATCACAGGGGATCCCTACTTGGCAACAACTGAAAACATATGGCCATTGTGTGAGTTTGTGTGAAAAAAGTGGTTCTTCACCACTGGGTAGATCAGGAAGTTATATCTCTAGCAGAATGGTTGCATGAGGTTCTTTTTGCTTTGCAAGCAGAGAACCTTGAAGCTCAGATGTCCAGGAGAAAGATCTATGAAAGAGTATGGGCCCCCTTACATACTTTATTGACCATATAATTGTAACAAAGAATATTGTTACAATATAGGTTACACTGCATTTCTCTTAATGTCAGCCTTCACATTCCTAATTTATATTGTATATGCCATGAGAAATAGGCTTTGCGTACCAGGGAGGGGAGGGAGGTATTAGCATGGAGGGGGAGGATGGGAGGGATGGGGAGATGGAAATGTAAAGTGATATCGACTACTGATGGTTGCTTCTTTTTGCTATTCCTGTTTTTCTAAGAGCACAAATGTCTGTGTTACAACTCGTACCAGTTAAGGTGTGTGATTACTACTTTATGCTGTAGTCCAAAGTTATGACATCATATATGTGTGTGTACACAACTGAAAAACTGAATAAAGTATAGAAAATCTGAAAAAGAATTGTCTTGAGTATGTTGAAATTTTGAAACATAGTTTGGTGTGCTTTTAGTGGTGCTGTTTTCTTTTGCTGTCTGTACTTGCTGTTTTTCTTTTAAGCCTAAATATGTGGGCTTTTAGTGGTAATATTATTTCTTTGCTGTCTTTACTTAGAATTGTTTGGGTCTGTTGAAAATTTGAAACCTGGTTTGGTGTGGTTTCAGCGGTGCTGTTTTCCTTTGCTGTCTTTACTTGCTGCAAATTGTACCTTGTCTGTCTTGGCCTGTAGTTTGGGGAGGGGTGCTAATTGTCTAACCTCTGACCTCAGCTATGTTATAACTGGAAGCGGGGCTAAGTCAGATTTAAGGTAGCAGGTTGATTTTTGGTTTCTTAGAAGAGTCCAGAAAGGGAAGGAACCCGAGTCATTTCAATGCAGTGGAGTAACTATTAATTGCTCTTTTTGTTTTAAACCTACATGTGTGGGCTTTTAGTGGCACTATTATTGCTTTGCTGTCTTTATTTAGAATTGTTTTGGGGCTGTTGCAAATTTGAAACCTAATTTGGTGTGCTTTTATTGGATCTGTTTTCCTCTGCTGTCTTTACTTGCTGTTTTTATTTTAAACCTAGATGTGGTGCTTTTAGTGGTTTTGTTATTTCTTTGCTATCTTTACTTAGAATTGTTTTGGGGCTGTTGAAAATGTGAAACCTAGTTTGGTATGGTTTTAGTGGTGCTGTTTTCCTTTGCTGTCTTTACTTAGAATTGTTTGGGGCTGTTGAAAATATGAAACCTAGATTGGTGTGCTTTCAGTGGTGCTGTTTCCTTTGCGGTCTTTACTTGCTGTTTTTGTTTTAAACCTAAATTTGTGGGCTTTTAGTGGTACTGTTATTTCGTTGCTGTCTTTACTTAGAATTGTGTGGGGCTATTGAAAATATGAAATCTAGATTGGTGTGCTTTCAATGGTGCTGTTTTCCTTTGCTGTCTTTACTTGCTGCAAATTGTATCTTGTCTGTCTTGCCCTGTAGTTTTGGGGAGGGGTGCTAATTGTCTGACCTCTGACCACAGCTACATGAGAACTGGAGGCAGGACTAAGTCAGATTTGAGGTAGCAAGTTGAAATTTGGTTTCTCAGAAAAGGTCAGAAGGGGAAGGATCCAGATTCATTTTAGTGCAGTGCAGTAACTGCTCATTGCTGTTTTTGTTTTAAAGGAGACAGGACATGGGTGCTAAATGGCAACACTTAATAATGCTCCTGTTTACAGAAATGAAATTCACACCCCAAAATGAGCCATATTTAACTGCAACTGAATAAGCACTGATGTGAAAAATGATGTTTTCAATTGTTTCCTTTTTATGGACAGCATTCTGTTACAGTTCTATTCATGGAACCAGTAATTTGGAGTTTTTACTATGTCACAGTTTGCATACAGAATGCTACATATGAGGTATTGCCCCATCAGAACCATGTTCAGAGTTCTCAGCTCAAAACATAATATAGTTAAAATTCCAGAACACAGGTTCTATGAAGAGGACTGTAAAATAATTCTGCCCATAAAAACAAAACAATGGAAAATACAGTGTTTCACATCAGTTTTTATTTAGGTACAGTTACATATGGATAATTTAGGGGTATGCATATAATTTCTGAAACTTGGAACATTATAAGCAGCTGATAATTAGAAATCATTTCCTGTCCTCTTTAAACCTAGTTTGGTATGCTTTTAGTGGTGCTGTTTTCCTTTGCTGTCTTTACTTGCTTTTTTGTTTTAAACCTAAATTTGTGGGCTTTTAGTGGTACTGTTATTTCTTTGCTGTCTTTACTTAGAATTGTTTGGGGCTGTTGAACATTTGAAACCTAGTTTAATGTGATTTCAGTGGTGGTGCTGTTTTCCTTTGCTGTCTTTACTTGCTGCAAATTGTGTCTTGTCTGTCTTGCCCTGTAGTTTGGGGAAGGGGTGCTAATTGTCTGACCTCTGACCTCAGCTACATGATAACTGGAGGTGGGGCTAAGTCAGATTTGAGGTAGTAGGTTGATTTTTGGTTTCTCAGAAGAAGCCAGAAGGGGAAGGATCCAGATTCATTTCAGAGCAGAGCAGTAACTGCTCATTGCTGTTTTTGTTTCAAATCTAGATTTGTGTGCTTTTATTGGTACTGTTATTTCTTTGCTGTCTTTATTTAGAATTGTTTTTGGGATGTTGAAATTTTGAAACCAAGTTTGGTGTGCTTTTATTGGTGCTGTTTTCCTTTACTGTCTTTACTTGCTGCAATTTTCCACCCACCCTCCCTCCCCGACCACCACTCTTAATTACATGCCTTGTTAAATTTGATTAACAGGAGTGAAGCACAAGCAATAGCAGGGGTTGTGGAGTAGAAGGGGCATAAGGGGGAGGAAGCCCATCCTCAGAACAAGTGTTTTGACTCATTTTTTTGTTGCTGTTGTTTTCCTTCTTTAAAAAAAATTCTGAGGATCAATGGCAGGATTTTCAGGACAGTAAATTAATAAAGAGGGAACTACAAGGATAGCTTCATTAACAGACAACTACTGGAATAGCAGTATAAGTGCAGTATAATGTGGGAAGTGGTGCAATGCAGTGGATGCAGGGCAGTCATATTCAAGCAGACCTTCTAGACTCTGAGGTGCTGCCCTATCTGCAGGCATCTCTCTGGACTGCAGGATGAGGTAGCCAGACTCAGAGCAGAAGTAAACTGGATCAGGAGTACCTTAGTCCCAATCCAGAGACCAGCCAGTCAAATGCCGCTGCCTCAAAGGATGACAAGAATGAGGAGCACTTGGATGACAGTGGGCTTGGGGAGGGTTAGGATGGTCAGGCAGAGGCACACACCAAATCCTATTCCAGTCCAGAACTCATATGCTGCACTGGTAAATGGGGATTACCAAACAGAGGTACCTAGAGAAGTGGAAGGGAAGGATATGGAGGTCAACCGAAGAAGTGACCTCAGTGGGGAGAGCAGTGAACACTAGAGAAGGAGGAAGCACATCCTGGTGGGGGACTCTATTGTAAGAGGGATTCAGCTAGGAACACAGAAGGAGGAGGACAGGGAGGTGAGGTGCCTACCAGGTGCCACAGTACAGAGCGATGGGAAGAAGATCCTGGGGATTGCCAGGAAGATAAAATGGGAGGGTGAGCTGGATGTCATTATCCACCTAGGTACTAATGACCTGGCAAATGGGGAGCCTAAGAAAGTTTAGGAAGAGTTTAGGAAATTGGGGAGATGTCTCTATCAAGTAACTACTTCTGTCACCTTCTCAGAAGTACTACCTGTGAGAGGCATGGATGAGTGTAGGGGTGCATGCACCAGGAATTTTAACCATGGTTGAAGAACTGGTGCTCCAAGGAAGGGTTTGGATACATTGGTGACTAGTGACCCACCTGGAGGGATGGGAGCTTGTTCAAGTCTGATGGCCTGCATTCATTCTGGAGGGGAATCCAAGCACTCAATAACAAGTTTAAATGCTACATGGACATGCATTTAAACTATCCAAGGGGGTGGCAGGCCAGCAAGGAGGGCACCTAATTGCCCACCCCCCACAGCTAGCAGTGGAACCAGTGAACAGGAGGAAGGGCTATATCTACAAAGCAGTGTACAAAAGAGGGAGATAAGCACCCGAGGGGTGGATAGGCAGAAAGGGGGAAAAATTCAACAGAAAGGCAGACAGCAGGGAGAACCATGGATAAAGGACAACTAGGGAGGGGCTGGAGTAGAACAGCTAAACAGTCCAGGGAAAGCCATGTGTGCCAATGCCAGGTGTCTTAGCAGCAAGATGGAGGATCTGGAGGCTGCCATGGTGCAGTCAGACTGGGACATTGTGGCCATCACAGAGACCTGGTGTAATGATATTCATGACTGGGAGATGGCCATACCTGGCTATAGCATATTCAAAAGAGACAGGGCAGGCAGGAAGAGAAGAGGAGTGGCGCTTTATGTGAGAGATGGCATAAAGGCTACAGAGATCCAGGAGGAACAAAATGGGGAGAGATACTGTGAGTTAAGCTGGAAAGGAAAATGGGGTCAGCCATCTACACAGGGGTGGTCTACAGACCACCAGTCCAGGAGGAAGAAACAGATAGGGAGTGGATGATAGCCATCCAAAGGATGGCAGAAAAGGGGGAGGTGGTGCTGGTTGTAGACTTCAATATTCCAGATGTGGACTGGAGCCTCCCAGCAGCAGCATCAACCAGGAGCGGATTTATCCTGGACTCCCTTCAAGGTGCTTTCCTTAAGCAAATGGTCATGGAACCAACTCAGCAGAAGACAATACTGGATCTTGTGATCACAAACGGGGACAGAGTGATAGGGATAATAGTGCGGGAGCACCTGAGGGACAGTGACCATTGGTCACTGTGGTTTGAAATTACAGAAGGAGCAGAACCAAACCACATAAAAACACATATCCTGGATTTTAGGAGGGCAGACTTTGGGAAAATGGGGACATGCTTGAAAGAGGCACTAATGGGAATGGTGAAGGAGTCAGGTGTGAAGGAACAGTGGTAAAAATTTAAAACAGGAGCAACAGAATTATTCATTCAACAGGTTAGCAAGGGGAAAAGGAAGAGGAGGCCATTATGGTTTTCCAAGGAGGCAGCGGAGAAAGTGAAAGGCAAAAAGATTGTATTTAGGCAATACAAAAAGATGCAGGTAGAAGGGGAAAGGAAGAAGTACCAGGAGAAGCAAAGGGAGGCAGGGAGGTCAGTAAGGGAAGCCAAAGCTCAGACAGACGTGCACATCACAAAATTAGTGGGTAGAGGGGACAAAACCTTTTACAGGTACAGTAAAACCCACCAGGATGAAGCGCAGTGCCGCAGAATTCTGCAGTAGTGTTACTGCAGTAAACAATGCAGTTTTAATGGAAGTTAATCCCTTTTGTCATGCAGTAAACCTGTGATACTGCACTTCATCCTGGTGGGCTTCACTGTATATAAGTGAGAACAGAAGAGCAAAGGGAGGGATACTGAGGCTGAAGGGGGAGGACTGGGGTCGTGTGAATGATGACAACAGAAAAGCTGACATACTAAACAGATATTTCTGCTCAGTCTTTACTGAGGAAGAAGAGGAGGATAATGGGCCTGAAGGGAGTACAAGGGGTGGAAACAGTGCAGAAATGGACACAAGTCCCTTTACACGGGAAAAGGTCCTAAAGGAACTAGAAGGAATAAGAGTTGAGACCAGATGGGGTGCAACCCAGGGTCCTAAAGGAATGAAAAGAGGTGGTGGATGAACTTCTGGCAATCCTGTTTAGCTAATCACTGGAAACAGGGGAGGTACCAAAAGACTGAAGGACAGCAGATGTAGTCCCCTTATACAAAAGTGGGAACAAAGAGGAAGCAGGGAACTACAGACCAGTCAGCCTGACCATGGTAGTGGGGAAGATCATGGAAGCACTACTGAAGGAGAGATTGGTGGAACATCTGGTTACCAATGGACTACAGGACCCAAGTCAACATGGTTTCACTGGGTGGAGGTCATGCCAGTCCAACCTCATTGAACTGTTTGACTGGGTGACAAGGGAGGTGGATCAGGAGATGGCAGTGGATGTGGCCTATCTGGACTTCAGCAAGGACTTTGACACTGTGCCACATAGAAGGTTATTAAACAAACTGGGGAACATGGGTGTGGACAGGACACCAGTGTGGTGGATGGGTAATTGGCTGGGTGGCAGGACACAGAGGGTGGTGGTAAATGGCTGTCATGCTACAGAGGGAAGAGTGACCAGTGGGGTACCACAGGGATCAGTGCTGTGATCAGTCCTGTTCAATGTCTTCATCTGTGACATTGCGCAGGACCTAGAAGGCAGAATTTCCCTGTTGCTGATGACACAAAACTCTGTAACAGAGCGGATACACCAGAAGGTATAGGCAGAATGAGGAGGGACCTGCAGAAGCAGGAAGAAATTTCAAGGGTTTGGCAGTTGAAATTGAATGCAAAGAAGTGGAAGATAATGCTTATGAGGCACAAAACCCCTGGAACAACATATCAGTTGGGGGGTGAAAGATTTAGCACCAGCAGGAAAAGGGAGGTCATAATTCCACTATACAAGATACTAGTGAAGCCCCACTTAGAGTATAGTGTACAGTTCTGGAGACCTTACCCAGGTAAGGACATAGACAGGGTAGAGAAGGTTCAGAGGAGGGCAACAAAGATGGTACATGGATTGCATAACAAGTCCTATTGAAGACAGGCTGAAGGACTTGAATATGTACTCCCTGGAGGAGAGGAGGGAGAGGGGATATGATAAAGACACACAGATACCTTACAGGGAGGAACAGGATGCAGGAATACACTATTTTCCAGCGAAAAAGATGTTCCAGGACTAGAGGGTATGGGACGAAGTTGGAGGGAGGGCAATTCAGAGGAAATGTAAGGAAGAAGTTCTTCATAGAAAGGGTGGTGAGCAAGTGGAACACCTTGCCAGAGGAAGTGGTAAGGACTGAAACAATCACAGGATTTAAGAATGCATGGGATAGACATAAAGGAATTCTGGAGGTCAGGGGTAAGGGGCAACAGACTTCTAGAAAAACATGAAGGGAACTTACAAGCTCAAATGGGTAGAATAGGTGAGTCATAGGCCCTTACAAGCTGACAGTGTCCATGTATCTATTTATTTAACTGGTATGGGCCAAATATTTTAAAATAAGAACACAGAAAATCCTCAAGACATTTGGGGCCAGACATCTGAAGGTTAGCACTGGTGTTAAGGGATGTTTGTCCATGCTAACTGGGTTTTTTGCCCAGTTTGTAGGTAGAGTCTGTATTCAGAGACCCCCTCAGTGGGTCAAAACCCATTAGCTCCCAGAGCACTAACATACTGCAGTACATATGCAAATGAGGGGTCCTCCCTGCATGTGGTGCAGTGGCATATTCAGTGGTTTTCACCAGTGGTAAATGCCACCCAAATGGGAACTACTTACTACCTTTGCAAACCCAACTTAATGGGGCACAAGGCCTTGGGTGGTGGGATGTGCAGCGGGCCACCCCTACTACCTCAAACTCCTGCACAGTGAAACAATGAATACCCTGGTGTCATGTGGCACCTCCTCACCCTCCAATCACCTGTCCCGGTATTGCCATTGTAAGCTCTGGTGTCTAGTGACACTGCCCATCCTCTGATCACCCATCCCTGTAAAGCTGTTGATTTCCCTTGTGTCTACTGGCACCCCTCACCCTTCAGTCACCCATCTTGGTTCAGTGTCACCATCTCCATCCAAAATCTGTTATGGAAGCAGTGTAACTGGGGCATAGAGTACAACATCTTGGCTGAACAACTGATTGAATCACATTATCCAAGTCTGGAATATTTGAGTCCCAGATGCTGTATGTCAACTGGCACAGCCAGTATTTCTGTACACACACTCCATGCCATTCCATACAGTGGTCAGCCAAGGAGGTGAGGGGACGGTTGTGCCAGATGACATCCCGGGTTCTCTGCATGTCATCACTTGCACAGGTATGGAGAGGGGGTTGGCTGGGTGGTGTGCTGGGTGTGGGCAGTGTGGGGGTGTTGCCTAAACACTCTTAGTGTAGAGCAAATAATAATAATACTAATAATACAGATTCTTATGTCTTTGGAGTCTGACAAGAAACATTCATAAACAAGCAAAAGTACTAATAAACGTTTATTATACTACTTATGCCAAGCATGTGACAAAGAAAATCACAATGGAGATGGGTTTCTCCACCACTCTCCTGAAGAATGTACATAATCTCCAGAATTGTAGGATCTCAGGTTCTCCAAAATCTCATTCACTCTCTCTCCTTTCTCCTGAAGCTACAGTAGGTTGTAGAAGGCTATATACTACAGGTAACAGCATAGTAACAGAGATTAAATCATAGCTACGGATATGAGAAACATTATGTATTGGATAATGACTTAGGAGACAGAATTACTAATGAGTATCATATGAGACAAATAATATGCTTCCCCTTTGCAGTATAACTTGGACAAAAGACATGCTGACAGGTTCAAACTACATGTGGCATTTCTTGCCTATGTACAGTATAAGACATAACAAAGGATTTCTCTCTGCCAGCTTGCTTAGACAAAGGAAAGTGCTGACTGGCTCTACTACATGTGGCATACTGCCTGAGTGTAAAACACACACTACGTATAATTATATGAGAATATATATATATATAGTTTATATGAGAATATATATATAAGAGTTGAGATATTCAGAAATGCACCAGACGCTAGCGCAAGGCCAGCGCAGCTTAAATCCAATGCGTCATGGCAGAATGAGCACACTATTCAAAGGTTGCACATAGTGACATGCACCAGCGCAACATGATTGAATATTGCATGGATGCGCCAGAGTGTAGTCAGAGGTGTGCCAGGGAGCAACCCAACATGCACAATAGCGCAACCATGGATGCGCAAGAGGCCGAGGAAGATGTGCCAAGGCACAAATGGACCAGCCACAGGCACAGCAGGGAGCAAGGCACTGGGGAAGGGGGGATGGCCACCGGGGAGGTGGTGGAGCCAGGCTGAGATGCACAACTGGCCCACAAAGGAACACTGCTCAAGGAGCACGGGCATGCAGCCAGCCCCTGTCCATAAGCACCAAAGTGGTGGACATGTGAAAAGGTGGCATCAACAGCCAAGACTGGGCCACCACCAGCCACCCCTCACTGGATGGCATGCCCCAACCCACCCAGTCCACAGCCAGCCACACCCTGGCACACGGCACCCAACACACACACCACACAGCCCGAACAGCCAGCCCATGGCCACCCCAGGGTACAGCCACTGACCGATGGGCAAACACCACCATGCACAGCCCACAGAACAACACAGGCATACCACACAGCCACCCACAACACCACTGCAGCATGGCTTCACTCACCAGCTGCAAAGCAGACATGGACACAGATGGGTAAACAAATCAAACTGTATTAAATAACTATTTACAATAGAAAACAGGGAACAAAGCAGGGGAAACTATTTACAAAGCAGGAACAGTGTAGGTATGGGAGGGATGGGGACGGTGACAGGGCTATACAACGGGACAGGGGAAGGCAGGGAAAGAGTGGTCAGGTGCAGGAATGGTAAAAATGGCCCCTGTGGGTGGCCATGTCTCGCCGCTGCTTAGCACTGACCCCTGCACTGCCTCAGCAGCAGGAGCCATCTTGCCAGCCTTGCAATCTCCAGGGTGGCAGTGGTTATCGCGATGATGTGCTACAGGAGGCAGCCTCAGTTTGGCTAGAGACCTTCCCATTGGACACCTATGGCAAAGAAAGGAACAGGTGAACAGTACGTGTCCAGGGCACCCCAGCCCTCCCACCATGCGCAGTGGACAGTGGGGACACATGCCCCTGAGATGGCACCCTGGCCATCCACAGTGGGTGGGCCTATGATTGCCACCGACTTGGCATGCCATGGCTATGCAAAGCACTGGACACCACTGCCCAAGGCCCAACCACCAGCGCAGTGGCAGGAAGGTGGCATGGTACAGAAGCAGGACTGCAGTGGCACAGGTGGCAGCCAAACACACCCACAGAACACCGACAGCTGGCAAACACATGCAATGGCTGCCCCACAGCGCCACACATACTGTGGGCTGAACACAGCTGCCACAGCTCAGCACACAGGGGGCCGAGGCTGTACCCCAACCCCCACTGACCACCCTGCACAACAATGTATGAATGCACAGCACCTACCTGCCTGCCATGGTGCTGCCCACGCCAGTCCTGCAGCTCCTGCTGAAGGGCCCGCAGCAGCCAGCCGCAACCTGCCAGGCGCTCCCACCACCCTGGCTCTTCTCTGGTCTTCAGGGCCCAGGACAGGAACACATACAAGCACACATCAGTATACAGCAACACCATGAGCCCACAGCCCTCACCCCCCCAAGCACAGCGTCCACTCCGGCCTGGCATGGCCACAGGGCAGTGGCAGAGTGCACCAGTGACATGCAATGCCAGGCCACAGGGCATGCAGTGACAGTGCCCAACCCAGCATGGCATGCAGCCCTGCCAGACCCATGGAACACTGGATGTGCACAGACACAGACAGAACACACTTACCTGGCTATGGCATAGCCCCCCTGCGGACTCAGACCTGCAGCGACCTGAGCCTCTCCAGGTCCCATCTCAATAGTTCCCCATAATGGTGGGGACACTGATCCCTTGTGTTCCACACACCGGTTGCCTGTACAAGGCCATCAGCCACATCCTGTCACACCTCGGTCCTGGGCCTGTTGAGAGGCTGCTGTCCAAATAGGCTGGCAACATGGGGCTCCACCTGGGCCACCAGGTTCACCAGCTCTATCTGGCTCCAGTTCTGAGAATGGGGCACTGTGCACCGTGGCATGCTTCCTCTTCAATGAAGCAGTTCAAAATGGCGTCCTGTAGTACATGACCTCCACATGCTCGGGAGATGTGCTGCCTGCCTCATCACGCATCCCCAGGGATGTGCAGCATGGTTGTGGCCACACTGGCACATGAGGCAGAGGTCCCTGGGGGGCATAGGGCAGGGCAGGGCAGGGGTCAGGGGTCAGCACATGCAATGTACGTGCGTTTGCTATTGGGGCCATGGTGCATGTTGCACAATAGGGACCTAAGGGCACCATGCCTCATAGGCCTGAGAGCACCCAAGCACTGTGGGCCCTATAGTGCTTGAGTGCCATAGGCCCAATAGTGCCTGAGTGCCACAGGCCATATAGCGCCTGAGTGCCATAGGCCCAATGGCACCCGAGTGCCACAGGCCCTATAGTGCCCGAGTTCCACAGGTCCTATAGTGCCCAAGTGCCACAGGCCCTAAAGCATCCAAGCACCATAGGCCCAATGGCACCCGAGTGCCACAGGCCCAATTGCACTGAGTGCCACAGCCCCTATAGCGCCCGAGTGCCATAGACCCAATGGCACCCGAGCACCACAGGCCCAATGGTGCATGATCGCCATAGGCCCTATAGCACATAGTGCACAATTGCCATCAATAGTGCTCCTAGTGCATGCTGCGCAATAGGCGATGGTACATGCCGTGGCGCATGCAAGTTGACAGGTGCACTGCGCACATCACAGCATTGCACCATGACTTATGCCAGTGCAAGTCCATTGCACATGGTGCAACAATGCACTATTCAGCTGGCATATGCAGATTAGATCATCAGCCTATCCATGGTGCACTGGGAAAATTAGCATCTCATTACTGTTGCGCATCAGCCCATTTGCATGCAATGTTCTATAAAGGTGCCGCAGGAATGCACAGACCATGGACCAGTATTGCAACCTTCCAAGGTAAGTTGCACCTGCTGAGGGGATAGACAGCACAGCAGGATGGTCAGCAGGTGTGAGCCACTGCTGCCACTAACCACATGTCACTGCCCAGAGGTAGCAGCATGTCCGAACATGAGGAGGGTGAGGGGCATAGGCCTGCCCGCAAGTGCAAGCCCAACTTTACGAAGGCAGAGGTGGATGCCCTGTTTGAGGCATACCTCAACAGGGAGCCTCTGCTGAATGGTGCAACTGGCACACCCTAGGCCAGGGTCACAGCCTGGGAGGAGGTGGTGGAGGCTGTGAACCTGCATGGCAGCCACCAGTGATCTGCTCAGGAGTGCAAGAAGAAGGTGGGCATCAATAAGCATCAGATCAAGGAGAAGGTGGTGGCCATATGGGCCACAAGGATGGCCACAGGTGGGATCCTGGCCAACATGCCACAGCACTCACCGCAGGAGGAGCTGGTGGTGGCCACCATGTGGTGCAGCGCTGTCAAGGGTGTGCTGGGTGGTGCTTCCAGACTGGAAGGAGCCCATCACTGCATGGTAGGTACAGAGGCATCGGGGGTGAGGGGTGGGGTATGGGGGTCAATGCATCGGTGGCACTAATGCATCTGTGTTCCCTTTCAGCAGAGGAATGCCAGCATGCAGTGGCAGGGGTGGCTGCGTCTGCCATGGGGGCATGCCCGGCTCTGGAGGACCAGCCATCCACCTTCACTGGTGTCCGGGGGATTGATCAGCTGCAGCAGACCACTGCCATCTGGCTGGATGACCTGGGTGTGGTGGTGGACGAGGCCCTGGCTGTGTTCCAGCTGGACACCAGCCATGGTGTTCAATGTGTGGAGACACAGATCGGGGCAGGGTCCTACACTGATGATTATGTACCCATTGTCCAAGAGAGTGGGGGACTTGTCGTGGGGGAGACACCCATACCATCCACCATTCCTGGCAGCGCAGCCAGTGTCCTGTTGGTGGTGGGACAGCCACATGCCACCACCCCGATACCACTGTGTGTGAGATGGTGGCATGATGCTGGGGGAACAGTGGTGGTGGTGGTGGTGGTACAGCCACACAGGTGCTGGCCAGCACACAGAGGCCAGAGGGGCAGCAGATGGCTTGGGACATTGGGAGCCCTGGTGCAGCATCTGCTGCTGGTGCACCTGTCAGTGAGCAGCCCCACGGAGACCCCACTGTGCAGTGCCCACCTGAGTGGGGGGCAGTGCAGTGCGGTCGTAAGCCACCAGTGGGTCGGCGCAATGCCCATGCACCCCCGGGCACTGACCCCTTTCATCAGCACACCCGATTGCTGCAGGCCTCCATGGAACAACAGGTGCTGCTCATCACTGGGGTGCATGCACTCCATGCAGAGGTGCTCCAGGCTGCAGATCGGTGCCAAAGTGGCATCACGCAGGTCCAGGACACCATACATTACCTGCAGGAGGACACGACCATGGGCCTGGATTGCTTAGCCATTGCAGTCACGGTCAGTCTTGCCATACTGGCTTCCATGGGGCATGGCCGGGTGTCACAGACCCCGCGGAGTGCAATGTCCACCCCACGGACCCGTCGTTAGGTGACCCCCTCGGTGTCGAAGCTGGGCCCCGCTGTTGGCATCCCAGGCATGCTTGGAGTGGGCCTGCTCAGGAGCCTGCAAACCCCTGTGAGGACACTGTCATGTTCTTGCAGTTCCACCCCTGGGGGACAGTCACAGACCCCCCCTGTGGTCATCATGCAGCCTGGGTCTGCTGGGTGACTGCAGCACAGCCTTCCACATGTCTGTGGTAGCTGTGTGGCTGTGCGGTGGAGCTGACGTGCCCGCTACCCTGTCTGTTGTCTGCTGTGCCACCCTGTGTGCACATGGGCATTATGTGTGTGTGCATGCCACGGATGCGGCATCCATAAAATGTGCTACACACTGGCCATGTGCCCACCTGCCCCAGCCGCTGGCCCATGTGGCATGTGTGTGATGATGCTACCACAGCACTGGCTGCAGTTGTGCACCAGTGCCCTGCCTCTGATCCATGCCAGGTGCCAGTGCTCAGACGCGTGCCTGCGGGTGCCTGTGTGTGTGTGTGTGTGGGGTGTGCTGTGCTGTATGTTGTTGCGTGTGGCCATGTGGCATGGCCCCATGCCCACCCCCGCACCTTACCTGTCTGTGCATGCCATAGGGCATGGCCACACATGCCTGTGTGCTGTGCCACTGTGGCTGTCCTGTGCATGGGTGTTTGTCCACCTACCTGCATGCATCGTAGTGCTCCTTTACTAGCGTGTCTCAGTGCTGGCATGCCATCCTCATCAGCCAGGGATTCCTACACTGAGGGGGGACTGCCCATCACCACACAGACCGTCGGACGCATTGCCCCACTGCTGTTGCCTTTTTCGACCTCGACAGCTATGCCACGGTCAGTGGCCATGTTGTGCAGCATGCAGCAGGCCAGGAATAGGCTGCAGATCTTTGAGGGGCTGTACTGTAGTGCACTGCCAGACCTGTGCAGGCAACAGAAACATGCCTTCAGCAGACTGAAGACATGCTCAATGATGTTCCACATGCTGGCATGTGCCTCATTGTACCACTCCTCTGCAGGGGATGATGGGCTCCAGTAGGGGGGTGAGCAGCCAGGGCTGGAGTGGGAAGCCACTGTCACCTGTGTGGATGGAGATATGGTTAGCCTGGTGTCATCTGTTGCTGTGACCCTTATCCTTCCATGCTACACTCTGTAGTGCTCCTTCCCTGGCCACCCCTCTCCCATGCCCTGGTGTACCCAGCTGCCTATGGTGTCTGCATTCTCACCCACTAGATGACTGGTGAGGATGTCACCACTCTCGAACCTCTGGTACAGTGCTGAGCTGTGCCAGATGAAGGTGTCATGTGCTCCCCCAGGGTGTGTGGCACATACATAGGTTATGCACCCCCTGGCATCACACACTACATGGCAGTTGATACTGAAGTAGTCCTTTCTGTTGATGTAGGCTACCCCCGGGCCAGGTGGCATGTGGATGCCCACATGGGTGTAGTTGATGGCACCTAGCAAGCCATGCATATGTGCTACCCTGTGGAACTCCCACGTTTGCTGTACACTCTGCCTGTGTGCTGGGGAAGTGGATGTATTCCTCAGCATGTGGCAGCAGGGCATTGAGGAATTGTGTGAGGAGCCATGACGTGGCCGACTGGGTTATGCCTGTGGTGTCCCCTGTTGGTCTTTGGAATATGCCCGTGGTGAGCAGGCACATGACAGCTGTTACCTTTGTCTCCACTGTCAGGGCATGGCTCCATCTAGTGGGTGCCTGCATCTCCTCACTGCACAGCTCACAGAGCTGCCTCAGAATTGCCTGGTTCAGTTGGTACCAGCCCACGATCTCAGTGTCAGCGTAGGTCTCATAGCTGATGCGGGGTCGGTATTGCCTGTTCCGGGAGTACCACCGATGGGCCCTTCCATGGCCACGGCTGTGGTGCACTGCCTCCTGCTTCCCCACACCCCCTCATTATGGCCTCCATCTGAAATATCACACTGGCCATGGCCCCTGTTGTCCTGTCCCCCCGGGCATCCGGCTACACTGGCTCACCTGGCTGTGTGTGGCTGTGTGTGCTGCTCTGCAGGGCCCACTCCTGTGTACCCTGCCCCCAGCTGGCTGGCTGTTGCCTGTGGCCTCTGTCTCCCACCCCTGTGGGTGCCTGTGTTGCTTCACTTGGGCCTGGTGGCACTGTGCTGCACCCACACTCTGTCACACCCACCGTCACCTCCCTGTCTGTCACACTGTCACACACACACACACTCTCTCTCTCACTGTCTCTTCCTCTCTGTCCTGGTCTCTGTCACTTTCTCTTTCTCTCTCTCTCTCTCTCTCCCTGTCCCCTTCTTTGTGGGCAGATGGCCTGTCTGTCTCTCTCTGTCCTACTCCACTCTGGTGCAAGTGCCCTCCTCCTACTTGCTCCCTGTTTTTTGTAGGCTCAAGTTTGCTATGCGCAACTGCCATTTGCTCCTCACTTGTGCCATTGATTGGGGGTTGAATATCGCACTGTACCACATATTCATGGGTACGCCCTCTGCCCTTGCACATGCATACATTGCCATTGCATATTGGCACTGCTACTTGTACTGTGCAGTTTCTGCAGCTGAATATTGCTCTCTTGTGCATTTCCACAGTTGCCCATGTGCAACCCAGTTGTGCATTATTAGCAGCAAAGCACATTCCTGGTACTCATGTTTATATGATGGGTATGTAAAATCTACATGTTAGTGCAAAATAGCAGTATCACAATATAATAGACCAGGAATACAGTATAAGCTGTATGTGAGGTGTATGTGAGATGATAGGTGGCATAACCCATGTGCAACGATCCCCTCTTTGTTGCCTCAAATGCAAAAGTGGCAACACAACAAAATGATGACAGGTACCATTCATCTACAGGCCAGAGGCACAAGCCTGATAGAGGAATTTTAACTGGTCATGGTGGTGTTCCAGGGTTTTCCTTATAGCAGCAGTGCAACGAAAATGGGCTAAAATCTGACCCCACATTTTTTTCTTCCTAATCAATGCCATATGTCTTTCAGTTTATTTTGGTGGTAAAATTTTCAGTTTTTCTTGTCAATTTAAAATTTTATGAAAGTTTTAAAATAATTATTTCTCAAGAAAAAAAGATGGCTGCCTCAGTTTTGCATAGACATAATACTGAAAACCTGAGGAGGGTAAGAATACAGACAAAAATGCCAATGTACAGTACACAGCATAGGAAGCATCCAGAAATCCTAAATCAACAGTTCTACCAATATTTCTCATAACCATAGCTGAAAATTAACTTTTTGGAATAACTTTTTTCATTGCACTGCTGCTTTATTAAACAACAAAATGTAATTATAAGGGAAAATGTTAATAAACCTTGTATTACTATAAACATTTGGAATAAAACTTCACAATGGGGATTTCCAATATCAAAACAATTGGTAATTACTGATACTGTATGTGTATCAGGTGTGTATCTGTTCTATTGGGAAGAGATTGAAGATACAAACTTAAGTTGTCTGTATGGATATTAAAAATAAGTAAAAATCGAGATAGAACATCTATGTAGTTAGGACTAGGCTTAATGGCATCTGGTTCCAGGATGGGAACAGGTGTAATTACTGTATAACCTATTACCTGTTTAGGGAGTTAAAACAGAAGTTAGAAAAGTTCACTTTGCATAACTTTTAGTCCATATCAGAAGAATGTATAGTTGGTCACCACACAATATTCCACATCAGCAGAATATACCACCTTGAAGGATGGCATTTTTTAGTTGGGAAGTTGAACAGGACATGAACTGTCAATGCCCACAAGCCATAAACTATAGACAGTTCCAGGGATAAATCCAGGGTTTCTTCAAGTGTTAGATGAAGATTCATAGTTCAAAGTAGATGCATTTAGATTTTCCAAAGGTAGATCAAAATGTTCAGGAGGCTGCAGTATTTTCAGAGGCCTCAGCAGGGTGTGCATTAGATTGCACATTGAGATTTACAATGGAATAGCAATAATGTTCAGTGGACGATGATCACACGGCTGCATGAAGTGTAAAAGTTTATGACAGTACTCAGTTTGTATGAGGTCCCAGCCAGGCTTGGAAAACAAGCAGTGAAGAAAATGGATTTCTTGATTGTAGATCAAATGAAGAAGAGTCTTCTTGCTGAAGTTAGGGGATTGTCCCCACCCAGACTTGCTTCATAGTATGCATAACAATGAGCAAGATTGTGGACTCTGAATTGGCTGGACTGAATACAGTTTGAGAGTTCACAAGTGGAAGCCTAATTTCAGTTATTAGGCCAGTATTCACAAGTTGGGAAGACACGTTGGAAGGTGTCACATCTGCTTAAAAGGTGGTGTTCCTTTCAGGTACAACAATCAAAGTTCAGAGTCAGTCACGAGTCCAAGACCTCATGGTAAACAAGGAAAGGAGGTAGTTTCAATCTTTCCCGATAAAAGTTCCCATCAAGATGACCAATAGAATGGACGGTTGCCAGACAATCAGAGATGGATGTTGCCGGATGAAAATGCAGCAATGACACTGTAAGAGTCACAAGCATGGCTTCCTGGATTGTGCAGGAATAAATTTTGAAACATGTAGCAATACTGGTGTGTGTGGTGACATACCCAAGGTTCCTTGCCATTGACAAGGGAATAGTGCTAGATTCAATAAACATTTGTTAACACATGCAATAGAAGTGCAAAATGTGGCAATGCCACTGAACCATATGTCTGTCATGTATGAGATCAAGGATATGTCCTAATTCCAGATCTTGGAAGAGATAACCAAAGGGTTGTAAGAACATAATAGCTGTAGGCAGTGCAAAGGACTTTCCTAGCTATGTGATGCTCATCTGCTTCCTTAATGTGAGCAGAAAATAATTCATTAATATGAATATTTGTCAGGTCAAACCCCTTCACAATATCCTTAATATTGTAAATGTAAATCACTCTTAATGAGCAAGACCATGTATACCACGCAATGGGGAGGAGGGGAGGGGGTAATGATATTATATTTCATACTGTCATGAACCTTTAACATATGTGCTTGAATAATGGCTTTATCAGCCCTATTTCAAATAGATATGTAAGAGCCAAATAGGCTTGATTCTAAACCTGTTTTAGTTTTTTTTTAAATAAGAAAAACAAAAACAAAACAAAATGCCTAGTGCATTTGGGTAGGTCTACATTCATAGTATGTACCACTAGCAGTCAGGATGTGAAAATCCTGTGTGTGTATGTGGTGTATGCGTGCTATGAGTCCCTGTATAGGGGGTCATTAATGAGTATCTGATATGCTGCCAGGGTATCCAGTCACATTATTATTATTAATAAAAGAAAATATTGGAAATGTTTGTTATGAAACATGTAACAATTCATTCCAAGTTCTAAAAGGTGAGATTTAAAATCACTGGGTTGTGCATGAGCGGCACATTATTAACTAGGGTACCTGGTTAGGAAGTGGCTATTAGAAGTTTGTTTTCTTCCAAATAAATTCAGTCAGAGAGAAACATACCCAATTAGAAACTGTAATAAAACAAAAAAACAGTTTCTACAGTGCTTTTGTAATTAGATCAAGGCCATTTCTTAAAGTGTGCAGAACCTAACGCTCTCGTGGAGTGCTGATATCACGTTACGTAAGGAAAACAAACTTTGTAGTCCTCTCTTAGCACAAGCTATTTCACTCAAGGACTTAACAGCTTTCTAAACCATCCACAAACATTTGTGGTAACAAGGAGACTCCTTGTCTCTGTGCTTTACATTTTTTTCTTGCCAGGCATGTTTTAACAATGCCTATGAATCTTATATATACGATGATGCAATTATTAGCCGTGCACACTCTGTCATCACCAGGATGTACAATAAGAATTCCAAACCCTGCTATCTGACCTTCGTTGGTATGTGTAGCTGAGTCATCAGTCAAAACATGACACAGAGTGGTGTCTTTTAATACTTTCTGAGGTTCTGACAGAAAGGGCCCTGGGACAGAAAGGTCAATGGGTTGGAGTGAACAATCATGGGTCTCTCCTGTAAATTGCAGGCCATGGGCCAAAAAAGATGGGGTTTTGATAGGAAGGACAGTGATGTCATGATCCTGTAAAATGAGGAAGCAGTGTGTAAGTCTGGCATTGGATACGGAGTCATCTTTTACTCTGTCTGACAACAAAAAGTTAGTTGGCAAATGATTGGAATGTAAAACAATGGGTGCATATCCAATGATGTACATAAAGTATCTCACTTCCCAGTATGTAGTCAAAAGATTCCTTTCACAGGGGCCGGCCCAGTGGTGCTGAGGGTTGAGGTGCTGGACACCACACCACGCACCACGCCGGTGACCCAGGTTCGGGAACGAGCCCGGGTCACCAGGGGTCAGCCGGGGAGGAGAAGGATAGAGCACCCGACAGCTGCTGTCCTTCTCTGGGGGGGTTCTCTGCAGGGTCCCGCTGCAATACTGCCATCTGAGGAAGCCCGGTGGTAGGTGCTACAGATTGGAGCAGCAGCAAGGGTATTGGGTAGATGTCAGCAGGGGGTGGAGCGGGAGGCATGTCTCAGTGCACCTCCTAGCTCATTGGCCCCATTGCACACTGACGTCTAGGGAGAACACGGGAAAAAAAACCTCTGTCTCTCCTAGGTGACGACACCACCTTGCATCTCTCTTGGGGTTCCATAGCAGCAGACCCCATTGTACAAGGGGATCCATGACTCAGTATGCTGATTCCAGGGAGGTAAACATGGAGGTTCCCTCCTCACCCCACCCGGGAGGTTATCCAGGCACCTTGGCTAGTGGATCCATAGGTACTCTAGGGGCAGACCGTGGCGAGACCAGGGGGAGCAATGCATCTAGTGGATGTCTGAGAGAGTGGAGAGAAGAGGTAGTAGGGGGACAAATACAAGGGTTAAAAGGAAAAGATTCCTTTCACAAAGGTTGTATTTCAGCTACATTGCGGCAAGCATCTAGGATGCATAAGCAATGGGTCTAATGTGTCCATTGTATTTTTGGGCAAAAACTGCTGAGCTAGCTATATCTGATGTAGCAGTTTCAATATACCCTAAAACTGCGTTAGGATTAACCAATGCTGGGACCATGGTCAGTGATCCCAAAAGAAAAGACAATGATATCAGTATCAGGATACCTTGCACTGTCTTGCCAGAAGTGCCTGCTATTGTTTGTGCTGAGAATAACTCAGACTGTTTCTGACTTGTGTCTGCTATTGCATGTGCTGGGAATAACTCAGACTTTTCCTGGCTTGTGTCTGCCGTTGCAGACACAGTATGGGATGATCCAGATGTCACTGGTGGAGGGGATTCTGCATCATGGCTGACAGTGCTGGCACTATCAGGGGTGCCTGCACAGTGGAGAAAAGTGGTGTGCAAGTTGCATGTAGTTCTCCAGCTCTGGATCGTGGTTCAGTAGCCCTCAGGGGTGGAGAAAGTAGTACTGAAACAGCTATCAGCACAGGTTCAGAAATCAAACCTGTAACCCTCCCCCCCAACATGGCCTGTGATGCTGAAAATATCACAGCCACAGGGCTTTCAGAATCAGGGTTGTCCCTTCCCCCATCAAATGTAAAGTGGGTTTCCCTACCGGAAGGTAGCTGGATGGTAGCAACATTGTTTTTAAAGTTACAGCTTATGGTATTAACGCACTGCATATGTTCAGTGCTGTCTGTGTTAGGAAAAGCAGTAAATTCAGTCTTCTCAGGGAAAGCTGATGCTATTTCACATTTCACATCATAATTAACAGCAATGTGTTCCTCAATGAAGGACGCTCTAGTATAATAAACATTGCTAGCAGCAGCAGCTGCTTCTGCAGCATCACACACTGACTTCATGAAAAATTGCATACCAGCCTTATTCAAAAGTACATCAGCATCATTTTTAATGAGAATCTTCTGTCCCTCAGAAACACTAATCTTACTGATAACATTATTAATCATGCTAAAAACCTCTGGTATGCTTTGTTTGGTTATGGCAGCAATCACAGGTCCCTGTGACTACATGATCCAACCTCCATGGTGTGGTGGTTGTCCATTTTGGATTACCTCATGGGTATCATGGGTTACTGTGTTATGACCATCATCACCTGACCAAGAGTGGCCATCTTGGGGATGGTATGGGCATGCAACCTTATGATATGTGTGTCCACCATTTTGAGACTCTAACAATTCTCCATTTTGTGAATCACAGAAAAACAAGTGGCTAGCATTTGTTCTAATCCACCCCACAGCATACTGACAGTGTTAAAAATCAAACTCTTCAACATGAGAAGAGGCAAGGTCTATGGGCATTAAGTTAGTATGCCCTGCCAATACCTCTGGATGATGGTGCAAGTTCACCATTTCTGCCTTGCAATTTATATGATCAACTTCAGATTTGGTATCACACTCATCATGCATAACCTGTTTTTCCAAGTTTCTACTCACAGTGTTATATTGGTCATTTTCCTTACTCTTACATTCTAGCTCCTGAAATACATGAGTGAGCACACTTTGAAGTATTCTAACTTAGTTCGCAAGACTTTCTCACAGTGAAAAACTAGTCTGTTGTTAAGAAAAGTTTTATCACATTTGGTATTCAAAGCATGCATTTTATGTCTACTGTTTTCATAACTACTTGGTAATGAATCACCTTGTTTAGTCAAGGTCCTGTTTTGAAATAATAGTTCATTAACTTTACCACTAGACTTGGCATGTAACATACTCATCTTTTGCCTGTATGCAGTGTAATCTGACTTCAGAGTATCACATTTTTTTATAGAAAATTATAAGCAATCGAATAGTGTTGCAACTAACACATTTTCAGGAATATCTTCCTTGGTACCATGGTTTAAGAGACTATAGTCTTCAGAAATCATCCTCATGGGACTGTTTCTGGTTTTTGCCACATTGGCAAAATCTTCTAAACCACAGTAAACAGTTTGAGTTTGTGAGACATCCAGCCTCAACTTCAGTACTGATTTTTTAGACTTGTCTTTTAAGAAATAAGAAACCCTTAGCTGTCTGTGGATCAAAAACGTTGTTTGCAACCAAAGTTCATGACAGGACACAAACAGTAGTTGGCGTATGTGGACTCCTAGATGAGTAAAGACCCATTAGGATTTGAAACCACAAATGAAAGCAGTCTGTCTTTCTGTTCAGATCCCTTTACAGCTGTGTGTTCCCACAGAGAAAGAATAGGAAAAAAAACAAAAATAAAACAACTCATTACACAGAGATTGAATATCTGCCAAGAGATTGTTTTGTCTACACTGTGGTACACACAACAGACCAAAGAGATTTAAACAGAAGACACTCTCAGCTGCTTGTTACTGGAGATTTCTCACCCAGTGTTTTAATTTGCAGAGGAAATTAAAATGTAACCTTGGCAAACACCAAGACTCCATTCGCGGTCGCCATTTTATGTTGCCTAAACACTCTTAGTGTGTAGAGCAAATAATAATAGTACTAATAATACAGATTCTTATGTCTTCAGAGTCTTCCAAGAAACATTCATAAACAAGCAAGAGTACTAATAAATGTTTATTATACTACTTATGCCAAGCATGTGACAAAGAAAATCACAAGGGAGATGGGTTTCTCACCACTCTCCTGAAGAATGTACATAATCTCCAGAATTGTAGGATCTCAGGTTCTCTGAGATTTTGTTCTCTCTCACTCCTCTCTCCTGGAGATACAGAAGGTTGCAGAAGGCTATATACTACAGATAACAGCATAGCAACAGAGATTACATCATAGTTGTGGATATGAGAAACATTATGAATTGGATAATGACTTAGGAGACAGAATTACTAATGAGTATCATATGAGACAAATAATATGCTTCCATTTGCATTATAGCTTGGACAAAAGAAATGCTGACAGGTTCAAACTACATGTGGCATTTCATGCCTATGTACAGTATAAGACATAACAAAGGATTTCTCTCTGCCAGCTTGCTTAGACAAAGGAAAGTGCTGACTGGCTTTATTATACATGGTGTATGTGCCTGAGTGTAAAACACACACTACATATAATTATATGAGTATATATATATATATATATATATATATATATATATATATAGTATAAGAGAATATATATATATATATATATATATATATATATATATATATATATATATATAACATAATCACTGATGATCCTCAGAGTCATCATATCAGTAATTAGGTAGATTATATATGGACCATATGTAAAAGACAAACATAATGCATTATAGTGAGGTATAATAGTCATGCATGACATAATCCTACATAAGGATATAAACATTAGCAAATATTAGCAGCAAAGCACATTCCTGGCACTCATGCTTATATGATGGGTGCCTAAAATCTGCATGTCAGTGCAAAATAGCAGTACCACAGTATAATAGACCAGGAATACAGTATAAACTGTATGTGAGGTGTATGTGAGATGATAGAGGGCATAACCCATGCGCAACAGGGGGCCTGCTGGACTTCCATTGTTCACTGGTCCAGTTGGCAACTGGCAGTAGGAAAATCCACCGGATGCCAGACACTACTAAAGACTTATGGAGATAGACAATTATAGGAGTATGGAGTACCACTATCCACCAGGGATTCTGTAGGCATTACAGGGCCAGTGGATCAAAAGGTGGGGAGGGCAAGGACCATGTTTGCTCTGTGGTGGCCAGAGATCCAATGCTATTGAAAAAAGGTTCTTGCAATTGAACTCTGAATGTTTAGACTTTGGGGCATCTGTCACTATTATACCATGGTTGTGGGAGGGACAAGATGGTCTTATACCTATTTTAATGCAGCCTGATCAATGCTGGCCTCAGAATTTCATTTCATACAGTTAGATAAGTTTAGATTTGACATTGTTTTAAGATGTAGCATTGGGGACACAAATATTACAGACTCGGGTAATGTAATTTAATCAGTTGATTTAGTCTCAACATTGTACCGTATGCCCCATGTACATGCATCTGAAGTTAAGAGTGGGCATACTGAAACTGCAAGGAATGGTCATAACTTTGGCAGTTGTTTCATATTTTCACCCCAGATTTTTAACATAGTCTTCTTATAACCCCCCCCAATAAACCCCATAGGTGAAAATGTTCAACTCTGTGCCAAAATGCCATTCTGGGCCACAGGTACGAAAACACAATTCAGGCAGGATGTGATTCAGTTTTGAAGTGCACAGATGTGTTCCAGTCCACAGAAGATGACAGCCCAGGACCTCAGATGGTGAGTATAGGTTAAGGGGGGGGTGCGGGGTGGTAGGAGCTCAGTGGGAGGGTTGGAATGGGTGGAAGGAGTCAACGGCCACAATGGGGATCATTTTGTTTGTTTCAGGTTTCAAAACAAATTAATGATGTCATGAGACAGGTTTTTTTTTAGGTAAAAAAAATGTAAACTAAAATTAATACTATTAGGGGGACACTGGGAGTGGGTTCCTCAGTGTTCCATGCTGCTTGGGGGGTAACAAAACATTAATAATATTTGGGGACACTAGGCATGGGCTCCCCAGTGTCCCACACTGTTGTGGGTGACATGTGAATGCCTACAGGAATTTGCCCCCCATGTCGGCAAGAATTATAACAACAATGGGCGGGTGGCGGGGAGGGGCATCCGACACTGGGGCTGGGATGGAGCAGGTATGAATGGGGTGATGTGATGGTTGAAGAAATCACTAAATATAATACCTAACTAGATGAACATAGGAGGAACAGATTCTTGTCAAGGCAAACAAGCGGTGGAGGGGACAACAACAGGAAGAACACCATACAGAACTTTTTGTGCTTTTTGCTATTTTTTATACACCTGTAGCCTTCTGTAGAAAACATATTGAGGTTGACATTTCCCATTATTTCCAATGAGAAAAAGTAGATGTCCCATACGAAAATGCATTGAATGCCTCAGATGGCACTCAATAATGGATTGTATATCGCAGCACAGAATCCCTTTTTGAACACAGGGTTATATTTCATCATAGGATTGGAATGCCTCTGTGGCTATACATGATCATGTTTAGGAGGTGGTCATTTGTTTTTCCTCCCATGTCTGGCAAAGTCAAGAAAACACCCACTCTTCTCAAGTGCTGATGCTTTGTAAAGAAAATCACTTTTTCCCGCTGTAGCAGAAGAAGAAGAAGAAGAACCAGCATTTATATAGCACTTTTTGATACACAGTGTATCCCAAAGTGCTTCTGTACTTCTTGTATATATCCCACTAACTGTACAAAATAAAATGACAGACACACGATAAAAGATTCAGCACCTCCAAAACAAGATCACGCATGCCCGCACAGACATTCCACTTGAAGGACACCTAATAACCCTATATCCAAAAAGGAATTCATTCCTGTGACATAGACTCCATTATCGCACACCGTCTGTGAGATATAATCCCATTTTTGTGTGGGACATATATTTTTTCCCATAGGAAATAATGGGAAATTCAAACTTCAATAAATTTTTAACAGAGTAATATTTTTCCACCAAACCTTCAAAAGTCACATCTGTGAGATAAACACTTTATACTATGACAATTTCACAGCACTACTTACAACAGTTTCTGAGTTACAGGTGGAGAAAAACACTGCTAAAAAGCCCAAAACCTGTAGTTTCAACACTCTGTATTTGTGAAACCACAAAACATATGGAGACAAAATTTGCCACATACAGAAACCTGCCACTGGCATTTATGCATGCCAAATTTCATGTTAATCAGTTGAACCATTATAAAGTTATTAAGCATCAAAAATTGGCCTTTAATATTAAACACCTTCATCAACCGTAACTATACTGGCGCTACCATGCCAGTATAATATACAGTATCTATATTTATGCAATCGGTGAGGGCAGATAAACAGTGGAATAAATTCATTTATTCTCACTGGTGTTGAATAAATGGTGGTTCTAAGATTTATCCAACACCCTAATGTCAATCAACCACCATTTGTTCAATATCCTGCCATCAAGCATCACCCCCTGCTGCTGGCACTACTTCTCCACAAGAACTATATGATTAGCAATTGTCCCCACAAAAGTACAACAGTACAACAGCACCATTTCTCTCTGCTGCATCCCTGTTTCTATCCTACAAAATTGCGACCAAGAAGAAAACTTTCCCATACAGAATCGAGTTTCAACTTCTTTTTTTCAAACCATATTGCAGTCAACCTCTCCACCTGCCCTCTACTTCTCCCACTTACAACCTGCTATCACTCTTCTACACTGTTCTTTCTGCACTGCCATGCAACTTGACTCATAGAACAGCTTCAACCAGAACTTTAAAAAAAAAATTTTAAAAGCACACTAAAGCCCCGTCTCATTCGGTACCCCCCCCCCCGCTGCTTCAACACTGCACTCTGGTCTGTTCTGATCCTCAGCCTCACATTATCTCTTCACTCCTCCAGTCTGCTCTTACCCACATAATGTACAGTTTGCAATAAAACTTTTCAAACCAGTACCTTTTTTATTTCTTCGCTAACTTTCAGGTTTTCCCACTGCTGTTACCAAATTCCACCTGACAGCTCCCTCTCTCCCCATGTTCTCCCACAGAGGCTGCTTCTTACACTACATCACCTTGGTCCTCTGCTCCGTGGACACTTACTCACAGTAATGGCCTGAACAACTAAATAAGGAAGGATTGACCAGATAAATAATTTATTATACAAAAAAAGAAAAAAAAAAAAAAGAAAATCTAACACAAAAAGGAAAACATTAAGTGAGAAACAGAACCACCATGATTTCAGAACTCTCTGCCCTGCCCACATACCAAAAACAACCAATAAAAACAACCTTCTCAATGTTGGGACATCAGCTCCACAGCAACTATCCTAGTAACCACAGAAATATGAATTAAAAAAAATAAAACAACTTTTTTCCTATTGCATGAATCAGATGTGCAGTGGAAAACTGGTGAAATACATGATTTATCTGCACTCAAGCAGTTTGACCTCAGACACCTCACTCATGGCTTACACCACTCATGAGGTTACCCGAGGTCAAGCTGCTCTTGTGCAGATAAATCATGTATTTAACTCATTTCCATTACATAGCCTATATATATATATATATATATATATATATATATATATAATAGGGAATACATGATGGCATGAGTGTGATATGGAAAATGTTTTCACTTTCTAGAGTGACCTCTGATCTCACAAGTGGTGAAGCCATGAGTGAGGTTTCAGAGGTCACTGTAGAGGACTGAACATATTTCCCATATCACATGAGTGCCATCATGTACCTCTATTTATACAATGGGGTCTCACTGTTGCAAAATGTACAATTTGCATGGCTTTGCATGGCTTTGCGCGATTGTGCGGCTTTGCACAACATTGTGTGGCTTTGCATGGGTTTAGAGCGGGTTTTGGGGGTGTAATAAATGCCATTTATTTTAACTCTGCTGACATCATCAGGATTTATTTCACTGCAGTGAAAATAATTTGTTTTATCTCACTGGAATATGTCTTACCCCCATTGTATAAATATAGTTATACAATAGGGGTGTTGTGTATTTTTTGAGAATAAAACCATGTATTCTCACCTCAGTGAGATAAATGGGTGATGACATAGCTGAAGTGAAAATAAATCTATTTACACCTACAGTAGCTACGTCATCACCCGATATTCTCACTCCAGCAACATTTAAGCTGTTTCATTTGTCACTATTTTTAAATCTGAAACTGAAAATTTACAGCTACCTAATTAAGAACCTGCTTAGTACTCTTCATTCTTGTCTTGCAGTTTCAAAAACCCCTGAAGCCTACAGCACTATTCTCTTAGCTGCACCTAACAGTACCAAAAAAAACAAATTACTGTAAAACAGCGTACCCTATCATAATGAATAGCTGTACATTGATTCCGAAGCCATTGGAAACAACAGTGATAAAAAATGGAACCCACGGTGACCAGTACAGAAAGTAAACCTGTAGCAAGATATTTTCCTTTCCTGCTCACAATTACAGGAGCATAAAAAACAGTTTTGCACCCGACTAAAGAAAAAACATCATTGCTAGCAAAAACAAAAGACAACAGCATGACATGTCACAATAACTACAACATACATCAAAACATTTAGTGAACTGCATCAAAGAACTAGTACATATTCTACTTTTTTTTTCCAAATTTCACCACTGAAACAGTCCACTCTGAAAACAAACAAACCAAATCAGCACCTATACACATTCCAACTAAGCAGTGATCTTCCTCACACCCACTTACTTATTTTCCCTTTTAAGCCTCCTAATCTTCTGACACAGTTGCAGCTTTATAAATATTTCATTATTCACTTGATGTTCCAAAGTATACAATGCACGAAAACATTCACCTGCAAAAGACTATTACACTAACCACTATCACTACACCAAAGAAAAATGAAAGTTAATAAACACATGTTGATTTCACTCCATAAACAAAATCAAACTGCACGTTTCATCGACATTCACAGCAGCACTTCGGAAGTAAACATGGCACAGGTAGCCCACCCACAAAGACAACCAAACCAATCCCAGTGCTCACTCCCCCAATACACACCTAACAGCTCCAATGACAGTCTACTCCACATGCACTCCTATTACAAACCAAAAACCAAAAGACACTATAGCAACCAATCTCAGCATAGAAGAAAAACACATAACCAATTCCCATAAAACACTTGAACAGACTGCCAGAAACCCACGAAATCACTGAAGAATAATACCAACATGCAAAATAACAGTAGGAAAACAGACATCTGCCACAATCTAAAAATACAGAGAACAGGCAAAAACACTCCTTCCCTATTGTATAAATCACACACATGATAGGCAGATCATGGGATAGGGAAAAAATTCTCACTCCTGCATCGTTAGGCATGGATATCTCACTCATGCCTTTGGCACTCGTGAGATAGCTATGTCTCACTCTGCAGGAGTGAGAATATTTCCATATCCCACTCCTGCTCATCATGTATCATATCTATATATATCTCCTAAATATATATCCAGAATCTATATATGTTCAAACATGCTCAGCATTCAGAGAGTTAATCAGCTTGATGTGCCACTGACCATTTAACTGTGTTTTCCAACCTTTGTTTATATTATTTTATAAAATGGGTATATAATTTCCTGCATCTTGATTGGTTAAGAGGTACCATGTGCCGTGTCCTTATCAGGACATATACTAGCAACTGGCACTACTTATGCCAAGCAAAATGCTGCACACTCTGAAATCAGTGCGTGCTACCCACAGGTCTCTTAACTGCGGCTCCACAACTGGCATCAGATCGAAGTGCAAAAGCTGCACCGGGAGAGTTCTGCCACCAGCCATCGAAAATCTACCACACTAACCACTGTCACACTACACAGACAACCAAGCTCTTCGAAGGGGTTGTCTCTGATGTTGAAAACAGAACCCTCCCACCTTAGAGTCACAGACAAACTCTCTCTACAAAGCGCACAGCCTCATTTCACAACTAAATAAAACATTTTAAAAATAAAACTGTAACCTGTGTGCTGCAGTCGAAAAACCAAGCTGTAAGAAATGGAATGCTGCCGGTACTGCTTCACCAGAAAAGCACAACTCTCAATTAAATCTTAACCTGTGCTGCGATCAAATATTTAAATGCAAAGTACCTCTCCTCCCCCTTCAAAACATCAGGCAAGCAGAGCGCTACTCCACCATTATCGTCTTTTTTTTCAACGGCCATTAACGGCAAAATGCGAGCCGCACACTATGGTGGCTCCTGAGGGACATGCTCGCTCCTAAAGAAGCCGCAACTGACGCCAAGCACATGCCAATGTAACAAAACAGTCACTCTTAGTTAAATCAACAGCAATTAAAAATGAAAAAAAAATGAATTCTACAAAGTATAGCCGTCTTGGTGCTCGGACAACACATGATGGGACCGGGAATGAAACACCTATACAACGAGGAGAATGCTTTTAATATGAGTGAATCTGACAATCATTTATGAGGCTGCCAGTGTTTCTTAAAGCACAAAATACTATAAATTATAAAAAGAACGAATAGTACATAAAATTCCCTGTTGGTGTTGATGATGGAGAGGTCTGGAACACTCATAAAAACAAAGAAATTATATTATAGAGGGACTATTTTTTCACTATTTCACCTATTGAAAGCTTTTGTTTGTTACTCTTGAAACTCTGTTTCTACTTTATTTACAAAAGTGCAGTGCCCATTTTATAAGTGGAATAAGACACTCCGAGGTGTGGTTATGGGCTTGATAAGAGCACTTCCCAGGTGCTAAAGTCACTCGGCGCAAGCGCCTCGTGCCTCATCACGCACCTGGGGCGTGCTCTTATCAAGCCATAAACCACACCTTGTCATGTCTTATTCCTTACGTAATGTCTCCCTTCCTCATCCTGCTTTTTTTCCTCTGTCTTTCTCCATATTTAAGGGGTTGAATGTTTATCATGGAATACAGGAACTCAATATTCTGCACAATTCCGCTATTAGAATGTTTTCCAAATGTATACACACAAAAAAGTATAATGTTAAGCCAGAGCCTTAGTTTTTTCTGTGTCAGGGTAACCAGCTAGTGTTTTGTAAAGACAAAAGGTGCTGCACTAAAAGCTGGGCAGGGTGTGAGTGAGGTCTATGAACCCAACAGTACAAGGTTAAACCAACAACACTCGCACTCCAGAGCCAGGATAATTTTTCCCCAGTGAAGAGGGCACAAATACCAAGTAATACCAGATTGATTTCAGAAAGTTTTTTTCAATTTATTTCACCACAATTCCACATGAAGAATATTGGTATTTGTGCCTTCTTCACTGGGGAAAATTTCTCCTGATTCTGTTGGTTTAACCAGCAAGTTTTTCCCTGATAAACAAGTAATGATAGGAGGCTGATTTTTCATGGTCAGCAAAGGTAGACCAGTAACTGAAACTATGAGCAGTACTTAGTTTTTTAATTTATTTGTGTAAGAAGATATTGATGATTAGAGAACCAATATTTAATCATTTTTTTCTTTAAGACAGTTTTATTTGTTGGGAACAGTTGATGGTTTTCAGTGAGTAAAGGCAGCAGTCATATTTGTGATGTTAGGTCAGTTTTGTGTGTAAGGGAATTTCTTTGCTCATTAAGTGATGTACTAACAAGTGCCAGTCCTCAGGTGTGCAATTATGTAAGCAATAATACATGACAGTGCATGTAGTTATTGGATAATTACCGCACCCTCATATTCCATAGGTTGGAGGCATAAGGCATCAGCTGAGTGCCCTTCAACCACCTGGTGGTGGGGAGTGCAGTAATTACCCATTATAAAAAGGGTCTCAGATATGCTACAATCTGATTGGCTGTTAGGATTCTAGATTGACTGTTAGGATTCTAACAGCCTGACATTAATCCATGTTATACTGTCATGTACAGCCTGATCACCATGGAACATGGATCCTTCCTTTCAGCATTCCATCCTCTTGCACTGCTGAATGACTGGAATACTGCATTCTGATTTTGAACCAGCATTCTTAAACTGTTGGTGGAAGAACTATTTTATTAAAAATCTCTCTCCAAATGAAGAAAACATTCAAAAAGTATACTTTTATCACTTTTCGCTTGGAATAATTTTTTATAATAGCAATAAGGCACTCCCAGGAGTTAGATTAACAGTCTGTTAATCACCCCCTGGGGCAATATGGCACTCAGCTGCGCCTTGTGCCACCATTACACCCTTAGGGGGTGATTAACAGACTGTTAATCTAACCCCTGGTCATGCCTTATTGCTTAAATGGTCGCAAGCCCTGAAGTGTGTTACTGCATTTATAAAATGGCATCAAAATAATAAGAACACACAAGACTAAATAAATCTTTAAATTAAGAATAAATATATTTTCTTTTTTTTTGCAACTGTGTCGACTTACAGACATTAACAACTCGCCCCTAGCCCTCAATCTAACAACTATCGACTGTTACCTACTAGATAACCACAGTTCCCCCTGAAACCTCGTACCTAGAGCTTAGTTCCCCCTCCCACACCCTCCCCCACATCAACCATATAAAGGATTTTATCCAGAAGTGCCTTTACAGATTCAGTCAGGACACACATATACCTTAGAAATGTCCATCACACAATTGTCAACAGATATTTTTACACTTACTACTCTTGGGGAGAGATTAGATAATTTACATACCCTTTCTATGTGGCGGGTCCTTTCAGCTCCCAGTTAGAAAATGGAAGAATGGCTGCCATCTGTCTTGAAATGGTGACAACAAATGGCATTGGACTGCTACAGCTCTTTCTGCATTGAGAGCCATATACATCTCCTGAAACCACTCTCTCACATCTGGGAGGGAGTACGAAAGCCAGTGTCTCATAATGATAAGCAGAGAAACAGCCGAAATTAACACCATATAGGCCTTGTGGATTGGAGATTTAATAGTTCAAAAATTACCCACCACACAGATGTCTAGAGTAAAATAGTCAGTACTTCTGAAAAAGGGCTGGTGAGTTTGTTTAATTAGCTGCCAAAACATTTTCACCTTTGGACAGGTCCAAATCATATGAAGTAACGAGCCATCCTCCTGGTCACATCTATGACATTTGGCATCTTGCTGCTTACCCATGTGATATAGCCTAATTGGGGTGTAGTACAAACTGTGGAGGACATTAACATACTAGACACCAGCAGAGTAGGCCTATTGGTCTATCAAATCTGCTCATGCTTTAGCACCCTTAATTGGGTACCATAGCCCTCTATCTGTCTCCTTCCACTGTTACTCCATCCCCCAGTCCTGCCCCCCCCAGGAAAACCAGCCTCTGCTTCACCCCTTGCCTGTACCTGTTCCACCCTCTCTTGAATCCCTCCACCATAGCTGCCCATGCCAGCTCCCCGGGCAGTGCATTCTATGATTCCAATACTCTCTCGGTGAAGTACCTCCTCCTCCTTCCCCCCAATCCTACCACCCTCAATCTTCCAACTGTGTCCTCTGGTGATTCCAACCTCCTTCAGTCGAAAGATCCTATCTTGGCTTACCTTATTTACTCCCCTGAGGTACTTGACGACCTCAATCATGTCCCCCCAGTCCCTCCTCTCTTCCAGCGAGAACAGGTTGAGCTCCCCTAGTCGTTCCTCATATGTCATATCCCCCAGGCCCTGGATCATTCTGGTTGCTCTCCTCTGAACCCTCTCCAGGAGTTGGATGTCCCTCCTTAGGTGCAGCCTCCAGAACTGTACACAGCACTCAAGATGTGGTCTAAACAGGCTGTTGTACAGTTGCAAAATCACCTCCCTGTTCCTTGAGGTAATCCCCCTAAAGATGCATCCCAGCATCTTATTTGCCCTGATCGCAGCCCTCCTGCACTGCTCTAAATCATTCATGTTAACATCCACCAAGACTCCTAGGTCTCTTTCCCTTGCCATGGTCTGCAACTCATCCCTCCCCAGGGTGTACACATAGTTGTGTTTTTCACACCCTAGGTGTAGCACCTTGCACTTGGAGGAGTTAAATTTCAATTTAGGTGCAGGACCACCTATCCAGAGTATCCAGGTACTCTTGCAGGGCCAATCTCCCCTCCTCCCCTTCCACCACTGCCCTCAACTTAGAGTCATCTGCAAAGAGACTCATTTCATACCCGATATCTTCCCTAAAATCGGAAATGTAGGCGTTAAACAGGAGTGGCCCCAGGACTGATCCCTGTGGGACTCCACTTATGATTTTCCTAGGAGACAAGACCTCCCCTCCAACCACTACCCGCTGAGTGCGACCTGAAAACCAATTTCCAATCCACCTAACCATCAATGGGCCTACCCACATCCCCCCCCCCAGCTTCTCCCTTAGGCCAAGGTGAGGGACTGAATGAAATGCCTTGCTGAAGTCCTGGAACAGTACCTCCACTGGTCTCCCCCTGTTGAGTGCTGATGTCACCCATTCATAGAACTCTATCAGGTTTGTTTGACATGATCTACCTGGCACAAACCCATGCTGCCAGTCATCCAGGTAACCCATATTCTCCAAGAAACCTCCCAGCCTTTCCTTAAGTATGCTCTCCATTACCTTCCCCACCACTGACGTCAAACTGATGGGTCTATAGTTTCCTGGCTCTTATCTCGAGCCCCCTTTATGGATGGGCACAGCATGCACCTGCTTCCAATGCCTTGGCATCCTCCCTTTCTGGAGCAACAAGCTAAAAAGATCTGCCAATGGCGCAGCCAAAACATCTGCTAATTCCCTCAGTACTCTGGGATGAATAGCATCAGACCTCAGAGATTTATCCTTTTTTAGAAACTGGAGGGCTTCCCACACCTGACCGATAGGAATATCAGCATCTGTTCCCCCCATTCAGCAGAACCAGCCTAATATCTCACCCTTGGCCTACCTCCCCCAGGGGCTTGTTCTTCAGCAGGTACCACAATAGTCAGGTCTGTTGCACCTTCTGTGTCCTTCAACCCCTTTTTTGGAAGTTCCCCAGCCTCCTCCCTAGTGAACACTGAGGCAAAGTACTCATTCAGTACCTCCGCCTGCTCTCCAGCCCCTTCCACCCACCCACCAGCTGTCCTCAACCTACTGAGCTGGCCCTTGACCTTCCTCTGCTCACCAATAAACCAAAAAAAACCCTTTTTCCCACCCCATATCCCCTGCGCCAGCCTCTGCTCTTTCCAGGCCTTTGCCCCCTCACCACTCTGGGGACTTTCCTGGTTGCAAGGCAATAGTTCTCTCTATCCCTCTCTCCTCTCATTTTTTTGTACCTACTGTAGGCAGCCTTCTTCTCTCTTGTCGCCTCCTGGATCTCCTTGGTCCACCAGCACAGTTTACAAGACCTATTGCCCTTGGGTTTCACTCTTGCACAGGTCCTGGTGGCCTCCTGTAGCCCCCACTTTATGATCTCCCACCTACCTTCCACTTCCAAACCTGTTTTTTTCTCCCACAAATGCCCCTTGAGAATTTCCCCCATGTTCTGAAAGTCCACCCCCCTAAAATCAACTATCATTGTCCTTGAATGATTCCCCCCCCCCAGTTTAAGCTGAAACCAGACTGTGTTGTGGTCGCTCCCAGCCAGAGGTTCTTCCACAACCAGATCTCGTACAAGATCCCCATCCACTAAAACCACATCCAGGATATGACCCTCTCTCATTGGATCCATCTCCTGCTGATTGAGGAACACGTCCAGGAAGCCATCCAGCAGTTTCTGCTTCCTGGTTACAGTGGACATCTTAGTACTCCAATCAATATCTGGCATATTAAGGTTCCCCATCAACACCACTCCTTCCCCTTCCAGCCCACACTGCCCCTTAAAGTTAGAAAGTAAAAAGGGGAACCTGCACCTACTCTAAAGAACACACAGTGTGTTAGCTCCAATATTTTAAAATCACACCAGCCAAAAGCTTAACAAATGTGAAAAAAGCTTAAATTATTGTGCAATTCTTAAAAAGGGACTCACGTCTTATCATGTATATAAATGTCAATTGAAAGTCCATCAGAGTCCATCATTTGAATATATTTTCCATTAAAAGCAATTGAGCCAAGAACAAATGGCTGGTATATAATTTAAGCAACAAGAACACAAACTGAGGGACACTCCCTTGTAACGTCACCTGACGCATTTCGCATGTAGCCTTTTCAAAGGCCTTTATATATTCAAATGATGGACTCTGATGGACTTTCAATGGACATTTATATACATGATAAGACGTGAGTCCCTTTTTAAGAATTGCACAATAATAAAAGCTTTTTTCACATTTGTTTAGCATTTTGCTAGTGTGATTTGAAAGTTTTGGAGCTAACACACTGTGTGTTCTTTAGAGTAGGTGCAGGTACCCCTTTATACTTTCTCGGTTGATTTTCTTTGAACCTAGCACTGCTCATTCCTGGGTGCAATCCCATTTATTCTTTGTATCACCCTTAATGTTAGCCAAGAGGCAACCCTCCAGGTCCTCCACTAGTCCTAGGGACCTATATACCACCACCAACTGGATCTTCCCTCCCAAGGAGGTTCACAAGGTGACCCGTGGGGCCTCCACGTTGCCCTCTGCTTCCTCCACTCTCATAATCTCAGTGTTATCCCTAATGAACACTGCCACTCCTCCCCCTCTGCCCACCTTTCTGTCCTTCCTTAGCACAAGGTACCCACTCAGGTTAAAGTCCCAGTCATGGCCAGGGGTGGCCCAAGTTTCAGTGACCACTGCTACATCCACCCCACCCTCAAACAGCACGGACTGTAACTCAAGCATTTTATTCCCCAGGCTTCTGACATTTATTAAAGCCACCCTCCAACCTCTGTTGCTACACCTCTTTACCATATCCTCCCCAGATCTTTCAAACGTCCGTCCACACTTCTCCCCTAGGGTACTGTTTGTCCCCCCTCTATGGGGTTTCAGGCCAGCCCTACCGGTGGCATTGATGTCCCTGATCTTCTGTTTGTTCTCCACAGTGGCCCTTGGCACTGGCAGGATTTCCAAGAAGGAGACTGTGCATCCATTGTCATGACAGACCCTGGCCAGTTCTTGCAACCTTGCCTGAATTTCCAGCACACTATTCCCCTCAATATCATTTTTTCCCAGATGCATCAGGAAGTCAAGTGATCCTCCACAGTCCCTCGCCAGCTCATACACCATGAGCTTCTCCCTATGCTCAGTCAGACCAGAAATACCCACTACCTTAACTGGACTGGATTTTCCCTCACCCTGCCACATCCAATGAATTCCACTGATCATGGAGTCCCCAGCAGGAGAACCTTAGTGTGCCCCTTGATCTTTTGTGTACCTCCTTTTTGGACTCCCCGGCCAGCCCCCGTCACCTCACCCCTCCCCTCCTTGAGACCACTTCCCCTTGGCTTCTCTCTGGACCCTCTATAAGAGAACCCCTAGCCGCCCTACCCCTCTAGTGCCTTTTATAAATGAGTTCCCTGGCTCCCCCCAGTTTAGCCTCCACCCCACTCCCTACCCCAGTCGAGCCTTTTTTTCTGACCTCCTCCTCCCTTCCAGCTCCCACCTCTCCAGTCCCCGCCAACATGGCATTCCCATCACCATCACCCCCTCCTACCTCCTCCCCTTTCCTCTTGCCCCCTTCCATGCCCACCTGCAGGTCTCCCTGACCATTAGGCCTTTCTCTGGTATGATCCTCCCCTCAAAAAATGCCCTCCTCATCTCAATCTCTCCTCCTTTCTCACCGAGTTGACTTGCAGCCTCACACCTTCCCTCTGCTGGTCCCCTTCTTTGATACTTGATTTCCCCTCCCTGCTAGCATACTTATTTGAATTACCGATGCCCACCCTCACCCGATTCACCATATCCCTGTCTCCTCCATCCTCCTTTTTCTCCTCTACCTCCTTCACCACTTCCTCTCCAATCAACTTACTCAATGGCTCAAATTTATTACAGCACTCAAAGCCAACCTCCTTTTTGTGTCCTAATTTACCACTATCCACTCCTCCAGGAGACCCCCCCATCAGTTCCAACCCACCTGTTTCCCTCCTGCCTCCTATGATTTAGCCTGTTTCCTCTACCGGTTACCTCCCAGGTAGCTACCCTTTTTGCTACTAGCCCACGCCACATAGGTTCTCCACTCCTGCCTGTTGAAATGGATCCAGGTTGCACTCTATCACTGCCCTCCTGCTCCCCACAGACCCACCCAGACATGTTTATTCCCCCCCAACAACTCTAGTTTCCTCCATACTCAGTCAAGCTCCTCCTGATCTGCAATAACTGCCTACAGACTGGGCAGCCTCCCTCCTTCCAGGCCTAGTTTAGGACCATGGCTGCTCCACACTCAGTTACCCTACAATCCTGACAAAGATGCCTGCCCTGGTGGCCGGGAGCAACCCCCAGAGGTCCTCTCCATACATTCTTGGACATTCACCCTTGACCAGGTCCCCACCCCCAGGTAGACCTACCTGCAATCCTCTACAGTCAGCCATATGGGGCGATGTAGCCCATGAAATTAAAAACTCAGCTCTTGGACCAAGCTACTAAGAAGAATAAAAGGGCATGAACAGAGTTACATCCCCTAATGGTTCCAAGAATAATTAGAGTCGCAACTGGAGAAAACCCCAATACAGCCACCCAACCAATCAGTGACCTACCTCCACCTGGCCCCTCCTCCTCCAAGCATTTAATAGAGGTCAGGACTGGGGTGGGTGGGTGGAAAACTAGCATTCCAAGAGTGGCTGGGCTTGTCCCTTAAAAGGCCCAGCCGCAAGTCCTGAAAATGACACCCTGGCTTTCTATTGGGCGCTCCTACTCAGATCACTGAACTCCTCCTAGCCACCGATGTGGCCATCCCCGGCTCCAAATTTGCTCCTGATACAGCTCCTACAATAGCTCTCTCACCACTGATGTGGCCTGCACTGTCCCTCAGGACCTCTGGACCCAGTAAAAGCAGCCCGTCGATGCGGCCTGTGCTGTCCCCCTGCTCCTCTGCGTGTAATTCCCAAGTATCCCAAGAGCGGCTGGGTTTGTTCCTTAAAAGACCCAGCCACAAGTCCTGAAAATAGCACCCTGGCTTTCTACTGGGCTGTCCAACTCAGATCACTGAACTTCTCCTAGCCACCGATGTGGCTGTACCCAGCTCCAAATTTGCTCCTGATACAGTTCCTGTAACAGCTTTTTCACCACTGATGCGGTCTGCACCATCCCACAGGACCTCAGGACCTGAGAAGCAGCCCGCTGATGTGGCCTGTGCAGTCCCCTGCTCCTCTGCGAGTAAGTCCCAAGTAGCCCAAGAGCGGCTGGGCTCATCCCTCAAGAGGCCCAGCCATGAGACCCAAAAATGGTGCCCTGGTTTTCTATTGGGCGATCCGACTCAGATCACTGAACTCCTAGCCATCGATGTGGCCTGCGTAGTCGCCCTGCTCCTCTGCACTGTGTTAGCCATAGTCTGTCTTGTTTTATATATTTGTAAATGTTTCTCCATATAGTTATCCATTGGGCAGAGTCATAGTAAAGGTTAGCAGCATACTGCCAATAAAAGGCTGCTGGTGGGTGATCTGACCCAGCTCGGTTAACCAGTAGACAGTACAGCTTGGAGATTGATCTAGGCTGTACAGCCAGGCCTGCTGAATCCAAAAAGAACTGAGATGCCTCTGGGGACTACGGAGGGGCTCCTAGAACAGAAGTCACACAATGCTTAGTCTGCATATATTTAAAGGCTGAGAATTCAGGAAGGTGAAAGGAGCCCCTAAAATCTGTAAGGGACAAAAATGTATCTTCCTTAACCAGGTCCAACAGGTATGTTACCTTAAGATCCTTCCATGAGGCTGGACTGATCACCTTGTTACCAACTGACACATTTGGATTGTTGAAAAAAGGCTGTCCCAAGTTGTGTTTACTGCTTATTCTGAAGAAATTACACATTTGTAAATGCTTCTTCACAGCCCAACCAATTAGAGTTTGCCGTAGAGGGGATGGTAACTTGCTATAGGGCATATACAGGAGAGAAGGGAATGACACATTTAAGCTTGCCACCTTATGATATTCAATGTTTATCCATGACTTTGAAGAGGAACCCCCTTCCTGGACACCTAGCCAGTGCCAATATTTGCAACCTTGGAAGGCAAAGAAGTATAGAAGCAGATGAAGAATAATGAGACCCCCCAATTCTCTTAATCTACATAGAAACATAGACTTTGATGGCAAATAAGGATCACTTGGCCCACCTAGTTTGCCCATTTCCCTACCTACAGGATAAGCTGTAGATCTTAGTTAACCAACAGCCTACTTCTTCCTACCCCCCACAAAAATTGCCTTATGTCTGTCCCATGCATTCTTGAATTCTCCCACAGTTTTAGACCCCACAGCCTCCTCAGGAAGGCCGTTCCATGCGTCTGCCACCCTCTCTGGGGAAAAAATATTTTGTCACATTGCCCCTGAACTGCCCCCCCATCTTCAAATTGTGTCCCCTTGTTCTTGCACATCTCTTTTTCTGAAAGATGCTACCCTCTTGGACTTTGTTGATTCCACTGAGGTACTTAAAAGTTTCTATCATGTCCCCCCTCTCCCTCCTTTCCTCAAGGGTATACATATTAAGCTCCTTTAGTCTCTCCTCGTATGGCTTCTCTTGCAGACCCTGCACCATTTTAGTTGCCTTGCTCTGCCACTATCCTGTCTATGTCCTTGCGGAGATAGGGTCCCCAGAACTGGATGCAGTACTCCAGATGGGGTCTCACCAACTGTCTGTACAGAGGGATAACAACTTCCTGTTTTCTGCTGGTGATGCCTCTCCCTATACATCCCAGTATCCCCCCAGCCCTCCCTACTGCCTTCTCACATTGCTTGCTAACCTTAAGGTCATCTGATATGATTACCCCCAGGTCCCTTTCTATTTTTGTTGTTGTTACTACCTCTCCCCCATAGTGTAATCTTCCCCTGGGTTTTTGTTTCCCAGGTGCATTATTTTGCACTTCTTTGCACTGAATCCAAGCTGCCATACTTCTGACCATTCCACCAACCTTGCTAAGTCCCTTCTCATCCTTTCCACACCTCCTTGTTTATCTACCCTGTTGCAGATCTTTGTGTCATCTGCAAAGAGGCATAATTTTCTTTCCAGTCCCTCTACAATGTCACTTATAAAGACATTAAAAAGGACTGGACCCAGTACTGAACCTTGCGGCACCCCACTAGTAACCCCTCTTTCTTCAGAGTGGACTCCATTTACAATTACCTTCTGTGTCCTGTTGTCCAGCCGATGTTTTACCCAGGCTACCACCCTAGGACCCACTCCCAGGCTGGTTAATTTGACTATTAATCTTTTGTGGGACTGTGTCAAATGCCTTGCTAAAGTCTAGGTAAACCATGTCCACAGTCCCTCCCTGGTCTACTACTTTGGTCACCCAGTCAAAGAAATCTATTAGATTCATCTGACATGACCTTCCCGCTGTGCACCCATGCTGCCTTGGGTCCTGTGCCCCACTGGCCTCTAGGTACTCAATAATTCTTTCCTTCAGAAGTGATTCCATCACTTTCCCTACCACAGAGGTCAAACTGACAGGTCTGTGGTTTCCTGCCTCTGTCCTGCTGCCACTTTTGTGAAGGGGAATCACATCTGCCTTCCTCCAGTCCTCAGGTACCACACCATCCTCCCATGATTTGTTAAAAAGGGTAGTCAGTGGTTTCACTAGTTCTCCCCTTAATTCTTTTAGAATTCTGGGGTGAATTCTGTCAGGCCCCATTGCTTTGTCCACCTTCAGTTTTAGGAGTTCTGTCAGAACCCTTTCTTCTGTGAATGGACTGGGATCAACCCGCCTACCTAGAGTGCTCCCGTTAATTGGATTAGGCACCTCCCCCTCCTCCTCTTTTGTGAATACTGAGCAGAAATATTCATTCAGTATGCCTGCTTTTTCACTGTCACTCTCTGCCCACCCACCGTCCATTCTATTCAGCCTCACTATCCCTCCCTTTATCTTTCTAAGCTCCCTGATGTACCTATAAAAGTTTTATCCCCCTTCTTAACCGAGTTGGCTATCTTTTCCTCAGTTTGGGCCTTTGCTATTCTGACTTCCCTCCCTGCTTCCTTCTGCCTTAACTAGTACAGCTGTCTGTCCTGCTCCTTCTGTGTTTCCTTATACTTCCTGACTACTATCTTTTTCTCCTTGACCTTCCCTGCCACCTCTTTTGAGAACCATAGAGGCTTTTTCTTTCATTTTAATTTGTTTATTTGCTTCACACAAAGGCTTGTTGCCTCTGTGATGGCAGTTTTGATGTTTCCCCATTGTTGCTCCACCCCTCCTTCTAGCCTGTTTGCTAGTGCTTTTCTAAGGCAGTCTCCCATCTTGCCATAGTCAGCCCTCCTGAAGTCCAGTACCCTCACTTTTGTATGGCTTGACTCTGTAGATGACTTTATCGTGAACCACACTGTTTGGTGGTCACTTGTTCCCAGATGGCTACCCACTTCTAGATCTGAGATCTTCTCACTGTCCCCATTTGAGAGTATGAGGTATAAGATTGCTCCCACATGAGTGGGTTCCAAAACTAGCTGTCTGAGGCGTGCCACCTGTAGGGCATCGAGAATGGCCCTGCTCTTGGATGTGGCTGCAGCAAATGTGCTCCAGTTAACATCTGGCATATTTAGATCTCCCATCAACAGTATTTCCCCTTTCTCTGCCATCCTAAGAATGCCTTCTATCATATCTTTGCCCATTCCCTCTCCCTGACATGGGGGTCTGTACACAACCCCTGTGCCGATTGTGGTGCCATTTCCAGTCTCTAAGGTGACCCACAGTACCTCCTCTTATCCCTGTTTACTCTTTTGTTCAGTTGCTTTTATCCCTTTCTTACATAGAGAGCTACTCCTCCCCCTCTTCTCCCCTCTCCCGTCTCTTCTGTAGGTTGTGTACCCTGGTATGTTAACATCCCAGTCATGGTTCTCTGTGTACCATGTTTCTGTGACTGCTGTGATATCCAGGCATCCCTCTTGCATCAAGGCCACCAGTTCAGGGAGCTTGTTGCCCAGACTATGGGTGTTGGTACTCATTACCCTCTATTTCCTGATGGTCTTACCCCTTTTTGCCCCATCCCTGTCCTAATTGCCTTTGCCACTTTCTACATTTACCCATGCCCTTCTCCCTATCAACATCTTTAACTTGTTGTTTACCTCACTTACTACCCTGACTTTTTTGGGGGGGCTAGGATTTCCCTGCTCCTTTCCAGTTCCTCCCCCCCAGCTAGTTTAAATGCTTGCCAATGAAGCATTTAAACCTATCACCTAGGATCCTGGTTCCCCTCCTGGACAAATGCAGACCATCACTCCAGTATAGGCCTGCATCACTCCTGGTGGACCCCCAGTCCCCAATGAAGCCAAATCCCTGAGCTCTGCACCAGTTTTTCAACCACTGTTTGAATCCCATGATGTGGAGCACCCTAGCCTCACCTACGCCATAGACAGGCAGCACCTCCAAGAAGGTTACCATGCGTGCTACTTGTCTAAGGCCCTTCCCCAACTCCACAAACTTTTCCTGCACTGCTCTGATTCCTTTCTTAGCCAGGTCATTTGTCCCTAGGTGGACAATGACATCCAGCTCCCTCCCCTGTGCAGCTGCTCCAGCGATCCTGAGGATTCGCTTCCTGTCCCTCCAAGCCATGGTACCAGGCAGGCAACTTACCTCCCTCTCCCCTTCCTCCCCTAGTTCTACCTTCCTAACAATGGAGTCCCACAGCAGGAGTTGTTTCTTTCCCCTGTGGGGTCCCATGCCACCCTCCTGTGGGTCTCCTTTGTGGAGGTTCCCAGCATCCTCCTTGGTCTCCACTGTGGGTGACTCCATAGAGGAACCACACTTTGCCAGAATGGCATATGAATTGTTCAGAGGTACAACTAGAGGGATGCCCCTCTGTTCCAGCACCCTCACCCTCCCTGAGCCCACTGTGGTCCAACTGCTCCTCTTTCTTGGCAACCTCTGAGGCAGTGACAGTGGTCATGGTGGTCCTTGGATGGGAGAGGAGGTCCCACAAATCCTGGCCAATTCAGCCTGGAGAAGAGCAACCTCCTCCCTCAGCCCAGAGAAGTGCCTGCAGATGGGACAACACCGCAACCTCCAGAATGTCTCCCGGAAGACTGCTGCTCCACAGCCACTGCACTGCACCACTTTCATCATGTTTTATTTCTGGACCCTTCACTGTTGTTTGGAATACTTACTCTTTCCTCTGTTTATTTATTTAGTTTTTTCTCCTTACTTAGTTACTTCCTCTGTGCCCTTTAAGCACCTGATCTTCCTATTCTGAGATAAGAAGATTCTATATTTCTCAGTAGTCCCCTTACTTGCTCAGAGGCAGACCTTCAGCAGCTAAGGAGGGACAGAGAGCTACTCTTGTCCTTCTAGGATGGTGAGTCTTTGATGGCTCTGTGATCACTCACTTCCTGCTCCCAAACAGGAAGTTCCTGTTGCCAGTCAAATCAAGTGCCTATAAAAGTAGAACTGGCCTTGTGGGGGGGGTGGAGGGAAGGGAAGGAGGGCAATATAGTCCCAGTAGAGAAGTCCAGTCACAACAGCATCTCCTTGAACTGGTGTTCTCTGACAATTCTCTGGCAGAAGCTATCTAGGGCAGTGTTTAAATCTGGCTTTAACCTGGCTTCCTTCTAGCTAAGCCAGTCCCCCTACTTAACAGATCTTTCCACACTTAGTTATTTACATTATTTATCTAAGGCCCTCCTAGGGCATTTTCCCAACCATAGAAATGCCAACCAAATAGAATTAATTTTCTTGAACCAAGTTCTTGGGAGAGAAAGATTCAACATCAACAATGGGTACAATGTATTTTATCCTCACCCGAAGTGTGAGGGGCAGATGTTGCCACCTGTTTAGATCCTGCTGCATTTGAAGCACCACTGGGTCTAGGTTGAGTGCTTTTATCTTCTTCAAGTATTGGGCTATTTCCATCCCCAAAAAAGTGATTGAATATGGGGCCCACTTTAAGCCCATCTCCTCTATGTCTGCCCTCATAAAGGAAGGCAAAAGGGGTAGGACCATCATTTTATGTTGGTTCAATTTATAGCCAGCTAGAGCACTAAATTACACTATTATCTTAAAAACTGCTGGAAGGGACTGTACCCAATGCAAGAGACGTAAAAGAATGTTGTCTGTGAACATGGATGGTTTGTATTCAAAGGGTCCCACCCTGATCCCCTTTGCCATCGAGGAACTATTAATTTTCCTAGCTAGTGGCTCAATATAAAGATTAAATAACATTGGTGAAAGTCTGCAGCCCTGACGTGGGCCCCTGGCCATAGGAGGAACAAAATATAGTGCCCCATTATACATAACTCTAGCCAATGGGCAACTATACAATATAGAAATCCATTGAATAAACTCAGCAGGCAATCCATATCATGGAAGCATATCAAATAGAAAGTCCCAGGATAATCTATTGAATGTTTTTTCCACATCTAGGGAGATGAGCACTTTATCAATGTCACCCTCCCCAGATGTGGACAATAAATGAAAGATTTTTCTGAAGTGGTCACTGGATTGCTGTCCAGAGACAAAGCCCACTTGTTCTGAGCCTATCAGAGTGTCCCAAACCTGCTTAAGACAGTCTGCTAGTATACTGGCTAATAGTTTGATCTCTGTATTTAGCAGGGATATGGGCCTGTAATTATCCGGAGCTGTAGGATCCCTCCTGGGTTTAGACAAGACCACGATGTGGGCCACAAACAGGGCTGATTCTTTTATAGGGGCAAGAAGAAGATAATTATATAATTTGCTCAAGAGAGGGGCTAACTCTGACTTAAAGCACTTATAGTAGGATGAAAGGAAGCCATCTGGCCCTGGAGCTTTATCTACAGGGAGTCGGCCAATGGCCTCCAATATCTCTGGGACAGTTATTTCACCTATCAGCTTCTTTTGTAGAGGAACTGCAAGTTGAGGCAAGTCCACCCCATGCAGAAATTCTTCAAGAAGAGCACCATATCCTTTGTCTGTGGGAGGGACAGTATAGAGGGACTGATAAAAGCTTTAAAGATATTCACAATCTCCACAGGATTTGTAGTTACTTTTCCAGAGGCTGAGTCGACTACAGTGGATATCCCTCTGGCCTCTTTTTGTTGCTTCAGTCTATTAGCCAAAAACTTTCCTGCCTTCTCCCCTTGTCCAGTATAAGTTGCTTTCCATTTGGAAGCTCAATGTAGTGAGATGTCTAAGAGATGGGCAGAATATTTTGCCCTCAGGGAGTGCAGTTCTGACCATAGATGTTCATCTGAAGACTTTGACAGTTGGAATTCTAATACTTTGATTCAAGACAGCCAGTTTTCAACCTGCGATGCCAGTTTGCGTTTCTGCACCATGGCTAGCCTAATAAGTTCCCCCCCCACCAAACCACCTTTAGGGAACCCCAAAGAACATCCATAGCCTTGAGAGATGCATGATTTTCATCCCAAATAAGTGTAATAAACTTTTTCATATGCTCCCTGATATGCCCATCAGTTAATAACTGTGTATTGAGGGAACAAGTGCCAATTTTTTGGGGATGAAGTGACATCATTATATGTAGCCAAATGGGAGCGAGATCTGATAGTACTCTAGGGTATATACTTACATCCCTTACCCCTCCCAGAGAAGTGGAGCTAAGAAGGAAATAATCAATTATTGAATAAACTCCATTAGATGGGGAGTAATAAGTATAATCCCTCTCAGTGGAGTACAAGGTTCTCCAGGGATCAGATAGCCCTAAATCAGACATGAATTCCCTTAAAACACGTCGCGCAGGGGAGAGTCCCACCCTTCTCCGGAAAGACCTGTCCACATCATTTGAACAGACTAAATTCCAGTCTTCCCCCGAGGAGGCATGGAGTTTTTCTTAATGATGCGAGCAGGGTTGCCAGAGGAGGAAATAGTGCAGGGGTGTCAATGTTAGGACCATATACAGAGCCAAGAACTATCTTGTCATTGGCCAGTTGGCTGTGTACCAATACATACCGGCCTTCTGGGTCCCTCCACACCTTAATTTCCTTAAAATGGACAGACCTATGAAATAATATCACAATACCCCCTCATCTGGCACTTGACCCTACCCGATAGACACACCCTACCCATAGCTTTTTTTAACTTGTCTAACTGGTCTGACAGAATATGCGTCTCCTGTAACACTGCATTGTGCAGATGGTAACGGTACAGATGCTTTGAAATACTGTACTTTTTGAGTTCTCTCTCCCACCTTTGATAGTCTATGAAATTGTATTCCAACTCCCCATATACAGGACAAACTTTAAATTATCTTAAAGGATGAGTCCTTATTAGCAGCCCAATTTAGTTCTGATATTGTGTAGATAACATCCCCTCCCTGCCACAACCCCCTTCCAAAATCTACCCAGCCCCCCAAACCCCTTAACTTAATCTCCCCTCTGTAAAATCCCACCCCCCACACTTACCTCACAGGCTGATAGCCTACTCCTAAAAGCTAAGGACATGATGCCCAAGGAGGAGCAGCCTCTGCCAAAAATGGAACACAAAAAAGTGGTCTTGTAACCCTGAATTTACAAATACCTCGAACTAACCTCTATAGTATTTAATGCAGTGAAAGTCAGTATCAAATAAAATGACAGCTTAGATCTAACAAAGAGGAGGCACTGCTTGAGATTTAGGCACTGTAAATGGCAGCATGCCCCCTCTATTCCAGGGGCTAAAAAAGAATAGTCTATGCTCTAGCTCTATGAATTACTCTAATAACATTATCTATTACTTCCCTAAAACTTCCAGACTTCCCAAATTGCCAAACTGTAAGTAGGTTCCTGAGCAGCAGGGTTAAAAAAAGAAAGCTGAATTCCTCCCATCCAGTAAAGCAGGTCGAAAATATAATAGTTTGTTTAAACATAAAAGTGCAAGAAGGATTTTATTTTATCTGCCCCCTCAGTCTTATTTACTCCAAAACCTTGGAAAATCCAGTCCCCATGACCTGAACCTTATGAGAGACAAAATGAAAAGAGCTCATATATTTATTATGTACTATCTTCATGACTCATAGTACTACTGTGAGACCTCCCCAGCCTAATTCCCAGTGCACACTGCAAAGGCACGTACTGCATAAAGGAATTACAGCCAAGTATATTCTTCCACAGTGGATTTAACTCCCATCATTACCAGTAATCATCTTAGGCCCTAAAATACAAAGTCCCAGTATTAATAAGGTATTAATGACAGCAGTCATGGTAAAAAGTATAAACTATATAATGCGGATCTCAGGAAGTGCCTAAACTCAAATCTGAAAAACATTTTGGGAGAGCCCACAACCAAGTAGATTTAATATCAACCAGAAAAATGACAGGTTCTTATTCTCAGAAAAGTTGAACTATAATGTAAAATGAATGGCTCCATTCAAAGCGGATGTCCCAGGCAGTAAAATGAGTCTCTGTCCATAAATGAAACATAAATGTTTTATCTCAGAGGTCCTCAGACCGGTAGAAAGTAGTAAGTGGCTTGCTCTGTGACTGTTCTTGTGAATTAACAGGCAAAACAACTGTGATTGCACCAAAATAACTGAAATTTCAGGGCTAAATCCCATCAGCAGAAATTGTCTTTAGCATGGGAAATAACCTCTTGAAGGCATTGCAAATCTTCCTTTACAAAAACTATACCATATTGTAGAGGACTGCCTGAATCAAGTAATTGTGCACGACAGAGCCTGGAACTGAAAATAAATTCTGTTGGAGATCGAAATGGTACTAAAAGGAAAGCATGCTCTCACCATTAACTTAATACCGCTCTGCTTCTCCTCGTTCTCTTGTCTGCCATAGCCCACAACACCTTATCCCTATGGGGAGCATTTGGTAAGTATAGAAGACAGATACATGGCCACAGCTATACTTCAGTTTGACCACCCCTACTAACCTCTGTCTCATCCAAGTCTAGGCTACATAGAATGCAGAATCCCTTAGTGGATGATATAGCCAGCATGCCAGGACATCAGGATAAATAAGCAGGACTGGTAATAATAAGTGAACAAAACAAACTTACTAATGTCTGGTCTGCAAGGGTAAAGCACAAAAGTCTGAATTATGGAAGTACCCTCAAGTGAGGAAACCAGAATAGCAGCCTTCTCCCTCTCGAACATGCCTGGCTTAGAACTCAACCTCCCTTCCCAAAGAGGTCTGGTAGTTTCTTTGCCAGATCCGCCACTGCCTGTGGGACTGAATCATGCCACTGTGTACCTCTTGGGAGGGAAACTTCTAGACGGGAAGGATACAGCATCTAGAGCTTAATCTTGGTGGCCTAGAGCTTAGTCTTAATTTATCTGAATGTGGCTCTATCGTGCTGAACCTTCAGAGTAAGGTCAGGGACCAAGCATAACTTTTCCCCTTCCCAATTGATTCTTTCCTTGGCTCTTGCAGCTTTCAATAAATAATCCCAGTCCAAATAGTTTAGCACTTTAAAGATGATGGGATGAAGGGGCTGATCTGAAGCAGGTTCAGCCTAATGGCGTGATGGGCCCTATGAATGATATATTCAGGGCCATTGGGCGAGGTTCCAGCAATGCGGATGCAGAACTTTTATAAAAATAGAATTGCATTTCAGATTTCCTCTCCTTCAAGGAGCCCCAGCAGAACTAAGTTGTTTCTCCTGGAGTGACCCTACAAATCATCCACTTTACCTTCCAGTTTTTTGAATGCTCGTTTCATGCTCTGGCTCTACTTTAGTGATCTGATATTCTGCTGAGGAGATCCGTGTTTCGGTGTCTGAGACCTGAACAATGAGGTCTGGCAGAGTAGATCTCCAGTCTCTGAATTCAGAAATTAAGGAGAAAAGAGCAGACTTAATTGTTTGGATATCCTTGTACATATGTTCCTGCGTGGTGGCTTTAGCTTGATGCTGCGTGCTCTCAATCAGTGAAGTGCTTCTGTGGGGCCTTTTGGCTTCCAGCAGTGCCGCAGCATCTTGTTCTTTGTCAGTGTCCTCAAGATGCAAAAACTCTGATTCCTGCGGAGTTTTGAGGGTTTGAGAAGCCATCTGGTTAGCCAGCAGGTTAAACAGTTTGAGGTTGAGAGAATTAATGCTAGTATTGAGGTTAATTCAGGTAAAAGTTTTAGATTTTAATTGAGTTTTTGTTGGAACTCCTCCTGCATGCTGCTCACTCCTCCAGATGCATCACATGATCTTAAGAATAAATATATTTTCATAATAGGTAAATTGGTTCTTACACCAAACAGCTAGGTTTGCCCCATGAAAGAGGTCAGATTGACTGGCAGGTATTTTTTTTTCCCCAACTGTCACAGTGCTGAGAATTCTGAAGCTGTGTAGTTCCAGCACTTGTAAGGCACTTCACAGACCCATGCAATTATTGGTCAATTACTGCACATATCTTCTGAAGTAGAGTAGTTCTAAGATTTGTACGGCACTTTCCATGGCTGTGCAGTTGTTGGTCAATGACCGCACCGGTCTTGACAGTTATTGACCAATCAGATCACTGGATTTTTCTTGCCCATTTTATAAGGTGATATAATTGCACACATTGGAGGGCTGTTAGCCAATCAGGTGGCTTCATTATTCTTACTCATGTTAATAGTGACTGTAGTATACAGTGTAGCAGTTGACTAATGAATCAAGTACAGCTACAGTATGGATGCCATGCTTTGACAGCTGTGATGTATGCATAATGTTGACCCTGTCCACAAAAATAGCCAGGGACTGACAAGTACACAAAGCTCATACATTCCACATGACAGGACAATACATATCCCTGAGCTTCATCAGAAATGTGGGAAATGTGCAGAACTAGGTGTCTGTGGGAAGTACACTGAATACGTGTGTAGCCTCAGGGAGGCTGGCACATGAATGCCATTATAACCAGCTGATTATAATGACAAATTTCCCCTGGCTTTCCCTAAGAGAAGAAAACAGTACCCAGTTATCATGCTTTACTAATATTATTACTATAATCACTTAGGCAAAATAAACATGTGGAGTTAGGTTTGTAAGCAAAGAAGTGATTATGGATCATGGGTCCTGAGACAATAACATTAACTTTCCTTTCTTGTTTAACATTATATGCAAATCCTGATGCTCATTAACATTATCTGTTAAATGGATATTTATTATTTGGCAGTCAAACAGTAATAGTATTTTTTTATCTTTTCCCATTTGATGCTGCCTGTCTCCATACTTGTGATCAGAGTTGTCACAGCAACACCCTTCACTGGCATGAGAGATCAAGAAAGTGGCTGCCTTTACAGCTTATGGCAAAAGCACTCTGGTATTTCTCAGCAGGGTGTGCACAAATCCTCCCTCTTCCCTAACAGCATGTCAGTTACACACTCACCCGCCCCACCAATATGTTCCAATAGGGATTCTATGGGATTGGACATGAAGCCTTTCTCCTAGTGGGTAGTACAACATGTCTCCTGCACACCACCAATTCAGCCTTTAACTCCAATTTAAAACACCTTTGGTGCATTACAATATGTCAAAGCAATTCAGTACTACTGACAATGAGTTTATGATACTGCAGGATAGCCTGATAATTGCATCCACTCATCTGAAGAATGGTCAATTGTTTATTAGCAATTGCCAGTCACATAGTGTCAGTGTGATTAACAATGAGCTCATTAGCAGTTGTTTGCTCTTTAGACAACTTCTGAAAAGCAATTGCATGTACTAAGGTCAACCCTCATCCTTCTAGTAAATTAAAATGCATCTGGTTTGTCTTGCTATCAATAAACAAGAAAATATTCCTCTTTTCCTCAAGCCTTACGGAACCCAACTTCCATATCCTCCCCCTTGTTTCAGTATTTAATGAAATATGGATGATCCTGCCCCAATTCATCAAATCTTCAAGGCACAGCAGAACACATATATCTGTGGCTACAAATACAACAATTAAAGCAGTATTTCCAACACCTGTTACTCTACCATCAAGTCAGCTACTGTACCTCAAAATAAAGCAGCAGACAGATTAGGACACATAGCATTCATCTATAGTATTTATTTAGTCACAATAACAGTGGCATTTCCAAGAATACATACTGCACAGCAATACAGGTACCACAACCCAACCCCTGAAAACATTTGTGGAGCACCAAACTCAGGTCTGTCACTTTATGATAAACATAAATATAACAGCAACTCCGTTTTCAAAAGAAAGCAAGCTATTTTATGACAATAATCAAAGTCAACCCACAAAAACCTAATGCACAAAACCGTATCAATTTAGAACAAATAGAATTATATAAGAGACTCTTTAACAAAAGGCAAAGATAATATTACCTTGCTTTAAGCCAGTGGAGCTCCTAAAAGCTAATCACAGCCTTATCAGCAGAGCTCACTCTGAGGTTGCAAACCAGGAAGGAAAACACTTCTTTAAGATGTCAAACCTATCAAAACCATGAAACACAGCTATTCAAAGGGACATTACAGCATTAAAAGGCACATTGAAAGAAACCCATTTTCAGCTTCTTTTTTATATTTACAAATCCATTTGTAGTACAAGTGCTGTGACCATGGGTCCCAGCACATGTTAGAAAGCAAGCAAGCAAGAGTTCAAGAAAACAAAGGGCTCAATTATCACTATCCTGGGTTTACTCTCTTGCAGCTTAGTCAGTCATCTTGTATGTTCAATTCCCCCGTTACAGTAGGTGAACTGTGTTCAGGGACAAGAGACTGTCCTTTATCCACTAAAGCACTCTAGCCACTTCAGTGAGCAGGCTCAGGCTTCTTGTGCTGCCTTTACTGTTCCTGCATGCAATGGAAATGACATTTCTCAATTTCACCTTTACCACTTGGGACTGAAGCTGGTCACTGAAAAAAATAGCAAGGCTAAATACACTTACTTCATTTCCAAAAACCTTGATCTGGAGACACTGTTCCTAATGCTTTAGTCTCCCTGCAGTAAAATCCCGACTGGAACTGCCCCCAGCCTAACAGGCTAGTATTGGGGGTCAAAATCATATCCAGAGTAGCATTAGAGAGCATCCCTGAGAATAATTAATGGGGTTGTCCCAACACGAACGTGATAGCAACACTGTTGAGAATGGAATCAGGCCTGGTAGTTTTCTGAGGCCAGGTCCTGATAGCAACCTGATCTGATTAGGATTTATGTGAAAACTGGCCCGTGGCATTAATTGTATCTCTGCTGTCATTGGACTCAGTATTTGGAACAGTCAGTGAACTGAAATAATCACCTGGGATCACAGTCACAGTTCTCCTGGACTGGGTTCCCCTTTCTAGCCATGGGAAAGAAGAACTTCCACTTGTCTGACAGAAACACTGCCCCCAGGTGCTCCAACCTCTATGACTGTGTCAGGGAGCTCTTCCCCTAGAAAAAGAAACAAAGAATTTGATGGCAGATGTGGACCACTTAGCCCACACAGTCTGTCAATTTTTGCCTTACCTACATTATTACCGCAGACTGTACTTGATCTACTGTTCTTTCTCCTACCACCCTTCCTTTCCATTATAATTCTCTTGTGCCTAGCCCAAGCATTCTTAAATCCCAACTCTGTTTTCACCCCTCCACCACTTCCACAGGTTTCTGTGCCCTAAGTGCATTATTTTGCACTTCTTCACATTGAAACCCAGCTGCCATACCCATGACTGCTTTTCCAGTTTTCTCTGTTCTCTTCTCATCCTTTTCACTGTCTCTGGATTGTCCGCCCTATTACAGATTTTGGTGTCATCTGCAAAGAGACAGATCTTCCCTTACTGCTCCTCTGCAATGTCACTTATAAAGGCATTAAAGAGGACTGGTCACAGCACTGATCACTGAGGCACACTTCTGGTCACCCTCCCTTCTTCAGGGTGAACTCCGTTTAACACCACCCTCTGTCATCAATCCCTAACCAATTTCCTATCCAGTTTATTGCCTTTATACCCACTCCTAAACTACCCAGACTGCTTACTAGCTTCCTATGTGGAATAGTGCAGAAAGCCTTACTGAAATCCTAGTAGGCCATGTACACTGCTCCACCCTAATCCTTTGTCACCCAGGCAAAAACAGTCTATCAGATTGGTTTGTCTTGACCTCCCCCTGTGAAACCATGCTGCCTCAGGTCTTGTAACCCACTGGATTCAAGATATTCCACAATCCTTTCCTTCAGCAGTGATTCCATTAACTTACCCACCACCAATGTCAGGCTGACTGGCTTATAATTGACAGCCTCCTCCCTGCTACCACTTTTGTGTAGTGGATCTACATCTGCTCTCCTCCAGTCCTCTCAAACCACTCCTGTTTCCATTGAACTGTTAAATAGGGCTGACAGAGGTTCAGCCAGTACTTCCCTGAGCTCTCTCTCTATACCCTTGGAGCATCCAGTTTGGCCAAATTGTTTTGTTCACCTTCATATTAGGAAATCCCTTCAGGACTCTCTCCTCTAAAACAGGACTTGTGTCCATCTCCCTCACTTCAATGCTTCCATTACTTTTTTTTGGCCCCTCTGCTTCTCCTTCCTTTGTGAACATTGAAAAAAAGTATTTATTCAGGACGTGTGCCTTTCCTGGTTCCCCAATGCACAGTCATCCCATACCATTTTTAACCTTACAGTCCCACATGGTCTTCCTCTTTTCACATACATACCTAAAAATATCTTGTTCCCTCTTGTTACCTCCCTGGCTATTCTGTCTTCAGTGTGTACCTTTATACTCCTCACTGCTTTCCCTGCTTCTCTTTATTTCCCATAATATACTTTCATAGCCTCTTCTCTCTGCATCTCTTTATACCTTCTGAATGCTATCCTTTTAGCCTTTATGTTTTCAGCCACCTCTTTTGAGAACCATTGTGGTCTCATTTTCCTCTTGCTTTTGTTCATTTGTTTGACACAAAGGTTTGTTGCCTTTAGTATGCATCCTTTTAGCTTCGCCCACTGTTCCTCCTCCCTACCAAGGCCATTTCCCCAATCAGTTTATTCCCTGTGGCATTCACCTATCTTTATAAAATCTGCCCTCCATAAGTCCAGGACCTTCATCTTTGTGTAGTTTGATTCCACAGCCATCTTTATGTTGAACCACACTGCACAGGGATCACTGCTCCCCAGATGGCATCCCACCTTAACATCTAACACTTTCCCTGTTAGTGAGTACCAAGTTCAGTATTGCCCCATCACAAGTGGCTTCACTGGCTAGTTACCTGGTGAACATTTTCTGCAGGGAGTCCAGAGTGCCCCTGATTCGAGTGAAGCCACTGCTGAGAGGCTCCAATCTACATCCGTCAGGTTGAAATCTCCAACCAGCAGCACCTCCCCCTTTTTTGCCATTTTGACAATGGCTTCCACCAATACCTTATCTAATTCCTTCCCCTGTTGTAGAGATCTGTAGGACAGTGCAAATAGTGACTCCATTCTCCATCTCCAGGGTAACCCACAGTCCCTCTGCCTCCTCCTGCATTCCCTGTATTTCCATTGCTTTTATGTTTTACCTCACAATAACACCACACCCCATCCTTTCCTTCCCACTCAGTACTTCCAGAACATCATTTACTATTGATCTTCTAGCCATGAATAACAAGGACTTCCAGAGGCCTTGCCACAAACTGCCCCATCAGTGCAATCAAAGTCTTGATAGTGAGATCAATTATGAAGAGGTACAGTATATAAGATGCCCCTGCAGCCTCAGAAGTGTCACTGGCACAACACGAATTTTCAGCAAAGAGTGCTACTTAGGCAACTAGTCAGTGAAGCCACTTGTGATAGGGCAGTACTGAATGTGGAACTCATTAACAGGGAAAATGTTGCAGATGTAAAATTGTGGTCCTGAGATGGATTACCAGAGTTTGCTGAAAGAGTGGAAGGAAAATACCTAGCTTTACCTTAAAGGTATATTAATATTTATTTATACTTCTCTTCCTTTTGAAGGCTGCAGGGTAAGAGGTGAAAATATCTGTAAGCAGTGGTTGGGGCACTTGGAAACTTGTTAGGCAGTGACTGAGTCATCTTGAAACTTGGGTTTTAAATTGTAACAGGTTATGTGGGGGAAACTAGGTCAGGAACTTAATCTTGGGGAGAGTAGATTCAGGAAGCCCTGTCAATTGGATGTTTAATTGGGGTATGGATTTGAGAAACGCTTAGTGCCTTCTAAAAATTAATTACTACAGGGTGTTTGGCTAACAGCAGCAAAGGGTCGTAAGGGGAAGAGGAGACACAAGTAGCACACAAACACACACACACACATACTCACTACTGTCCTCCCTCCCACCCAAGGCTAGCTTCACTTTTATGGGCTCTGGGAGTGATTGACAGCAAATTGGTACTTCCTGTGGAGGCAGGAAGGGAGGGTTCACCGGAACACATAGAAACAGTTACAGGTCACAAAGGCAACTAAGCAAAGGTGTTTCTCTACTGAAGCAAAGTAGAGAAGGGAGGAGAGAAAGAGCGAGACCAAAAATACACAAAACCAGTAAGAGCTCTTATAGACATGATGGCAGTGATGCAATGGAGTGGCTGTGGGGTGGCAGTCTTCAGAGAGACTTTCTGGAGGCTGTGGTGCTGTCCCATCTGCAGGCACCTCTCTGGGCTGTGAGCAGAGGTTGCTCGTCTCTAGGCCGAGTTGGTCAGAATTTGGGGGAACCCCTCCCCCACCTAGGGACCACCAAGTCCACCCTCTACTGCCTCAATGGTTGCCAAGGAAGAGGAGAGGCTGGATGACAGTGGGCTCAGGAAGGGTGAGGGTGGTGGGAAAGAGACACATCTCTCCTATGGTTCCACTACATAACTCCTATGCTGCTCTGGCAGGGTGTGACTGTCTCAGAGAGGCACCCTTAGTGGTAACCATGGATAATGTTGGGTTCCTCAATGGTGAAGACCCTGGGGGGGCCAAGGACCCTGGAGAAGGATGAAGCAACTCCTGGTAGGGGTCTCTGTCATCGGGGGGTAGACATGGGACCAGGAAAGGAGGGAGTAAAGGAAGGTCAAGTGCCTACCCAGCACCATGGCTTGGAGGGATGGACAGTGTATCCTTAGGATTGCTGGGGCAGCAGGGCAGGAGGGTGAGCTAGATGTCATCGTCCACCTGGGGATGAATGACCTGGCAAGTGGTGAGGTTAGGGTAGTGAAGTAGCAGTTCAGGGACTTGGGGAGGGGACATAGACAGGTGACATGCTCTCTGATCTTTTCAGAGGTGTTACCCATTGAGGGAAAGTGGAGAACAGGGTACTCCATATCAAGAGATTCAATGCATGGCTGAAGGACTAGTGCAGAGTGGAGGGATTTGGTTTCATTGGGGACTGGGTTTCCACCTGGATGGATGCGGGCTGTACAGGGGTGATGACCTGCATCTATCTGGGGAGAACCAGGATTCTCAGTGAGATGTTTAAGCATTTCATCAGCAAGCATTTAAACTAGACTAGGGGGTGGAAGAAATAAGCTGGGTGAACCAAACGGCTCCTCCCCCACAAAATGATACAGAGGGCAGACATGACCCTAAGGTTGAGAAATCACCAAGATAACTAAAACAAAAGTAGGTAAAAACACAGAGAAGAGGCAGAATGGGAGTAAGGACAAGAGGGGTATGGAGGAAAGACATGGGGATAGGAGGGGTGCTATTAGGAGAGGAGGCAATAAAAATTGGAAGGCCTTGTGCACAAATGCCGCAGTCTGGGAAACCAAATCCAGGTCCTAGTGGCACTGATGGTTGAGGAGGACCTGGACATTCTTGCTGCTACCAAAACATGGTTCATGGAAAACCATGACTGGGATATGACAATACCAGGTTACACTCTATTCAGGAGGGACAGGGTGGGTAAAAAGTGAGGAGGAGTGGCTATCTACATCAGGGAAGTAACTGAGGTACAGGAAATGCAGGGAGAGGCAGAGGCCCTGTGGGTCACCCTGGACATGGGAAATGGCTTTGCCATTCATACTGGTGTGATCTACAGACCTCCCACACAAGTGGAAGACATGGACAAGGTACATGTAGAAGCCTTCCACTGAATGACAGCTAAAGGGGAGGTGCTCCTGGTAGAAGCACCAAGTTATGTCGGTAGTGACAATGTCAACCTCCCCCTCAGTAATGACACAATACCAACACAGGTATTGTGCCATCTGTTCTGTGGGAATTTTCTGTGGGCTGTGCCCCCCACAAAACCTATGTGGGGGAATCTGTCTCCGCAACCCCCAGATTCTTTAAGATTCCAACTCCAGGTCAGAGTTGGTCCGGGAGGGGCGGAACATCAGGGAAGGTGAAACAGGGAAAAGGACCATTACTGCGAATGTCGCTGTTATGATCTTTTTTCCTGTTTCGCCATCAGGGTGTCACCGTAAAGGGGTGCACTGGCTGTGGGTAGGAAACTTCAATCTGCTGGTTATGGATTGGAGCAACCAGGCTGCAGCCTCCGCCAGGAACAGAGGCATCCTGGAAGCCCTGCAGGGGGCATGCCTAAGACAGCCAGTGACGAAGCCCACCCTAGAGGGAGAGACTTTGGTTCTGGTACTCAACAACAGTGACAGAATTACAGATGTAAAAGTGGGGAGTCAGCTGTGATCAAGCAATCACAGTATGGTATGGTTCAATGTGAGAAGAGCAAAAGAGTCAAATCACATGAAAACAAGGTCCTGGATTTCAGGTGGACAGCCATTGCAAAGATGGGGGAATGTCTTAGGAACTCACTGGCAGGGAAGGAGAAAAGGAGGGGGGAGCGATGGGAGAAACTTAAGGGAGCCATGGTGTAGGCAGCAAGCCTCTGCATTAGGCAAGTAAGCAAAACAAAGAGAAAGAAAATACCACTATGGTTCCCAAAGGAAGTGGCCAAGAAGGTAAGGGCGAAAAGAGTGGTATTCAGGAGATACAAGGAAGCACAGAGGGAAGAAGACAGGGAAGTGTATCTGGAAAAGCAGAGGGAGGTGTGGAAAGCAGTTAGGCATGCAAAGGCACAAACAGAAGAAAAAATATGCCAGGCAATAACAAAAGGGGGCAAGAACTTTTTCAGGTACAGTAGTGAAAGAAAAAAGACTAAGGGTGGGATTGTTAGACTAAAAAGGGAAGGAGGGAAGTGTGCAGAGGGGGACCAAGAAAAAGCAGAAATCCTGAACAAGTATATTTGTTCAGTATTCACAGAAGAAGGGGAATGGGAGGGAACCAAAGTTAGGTAAAGTTAGGTGATGCAAGCACCACTGGGAGGGAGATGGACACCAGTACATTTTAAGAGGAAAGAGTCTTAAAGAAACTTGCTAATCTGAAAGTGGTCAAGGCTATAGGGCCGGGTGGGATACATCCCAGAATATTAAGAGAACTCAGTGAGGTTCTGGCAGCATTACTAACAGCCCTGTTCAACAGTTCTCTGGAAGCATATGCCATATCAAAGGACAGGAGGAGGAGGGCAAATGTAGTCCCTCTCTGAAAAAGTGGGAGCAGGGAGGAGGCTGGCACTTACAGGCCACTCAGCCTGATCTCGGTGGTGTGGAAACAAATGGAATCCCTAGTAAAAGAAAGATTTGTGGTATATCTCAAACCCATTGGAGAACAGGGTCCGAGGCAGCATGGATTCATAGCGGGAAGATCTTGTCAAACAAATCAGACAGATTTCTTTGACAGAGTGACTAGGGAGGTGGATCAGGGAGGAGTGGTGGATGTGGCCTACCTGGATTTCAGCAAGGTCATCGACAACGTCCCACACAGGAGGCTAGTAAACAAGCTGGGCTGCCTAGGAGTAGGTTCCAGGGTGGTAAACCTGGTCAAAAATTGACTGAGCAGTAGGACACAGAGGGTGGTGGTGAACGGAGTTCTATTTGAAGAGATGGGGGTGATCAGCGGGGTCCTGCAAGGGATCAGTGCTAATACCAGTCCTCTTTATTGTCTTCATAAGCAACATTGCAGAGTAGCTAGAAGGGAAGGTGTGTCTTTGCAAATGATACAAACATTTGCAACAGGGTTGACACTCCAGGAGGAGGAGTACAGAAAATGACAAGGGACCTAAGCAAGCTTGAGGAGTGGTTAAGGGTGTGGTAGCTAAGATTCAATGCAAATAAGTGCAAGCGGAGGAGTACATGATGGGGGGGGAGGTACTGATGGCCAACAAACAGAAAAGGGACCTGGGAGTAATCATATCTGATGAGCTAAAGATTACCAACAAATGTGAGAAGGTTGTGAGGAGAGCAAGTGGAATGCTGGGATGCATAAGGAGAGAGATCTCCAGCAGAAGAAAGAAGGTGGTGATGGAGATATCAGTGCAAAGGGAGTGGTATCTCTCCAGCAGAAGGAAGGAGGTGGTGATGCCACTGTATAGAACATTGTTGATCCCTCATATAGAGTACTATGTCTAGTTCTTGAAGCTGCATCTTTGGAAGGACATAGACAGAGTAGAAGCGATTCAGAAAAGGGTGACAAAAATGGTGCAGGGGCTGCACCAAAAGTCATATGAGGGGAGACTGGAGGATCTCAATATGGACAAGGGGGTACAATTTGAAGATAGGGGGATGGCTCAGGGACATAGTGAGGAAGTATTTTTTTTCACATAGAGGGTTGTGGACACATGGAATGGTCTTTCTGAGGAGGTTGTGGGGTCAAAAACAGTGGGGGAATTCAAAAATGTATGAGACAGACATAAGACAATTCTGGTGGGTGGGTAGGAAGAAGTAGGCTGTTGGTTAACTAGGATCTGCAGCTTATCCAATAGGTAGGGTATTGGGCAGACTAGGTGGGCCAAGCGGTCCTTATCTGCCATCAAAGTCTATGCTTCTATGTTTCTATTCTCTGGAGGAGAGGGGAGAGAGAGAGAGAGAGAGAATGGATATGATAGAGACTTTCAAATACCTCAAGGGTGTAAATAAGCTACAAGCGGGTAGCAATTTTCAAAAAAAGAGATGTTCAAGAACAATGGGCCATGATATGAAAATAGAGGGGGGTAGACTTAGGGGTAATATAAGAAAGTATTTTTTCATGGAAAGGATGGTTGATCCATGGAGCAGACTCCCAGCAGAGACTGTAGGGGCAAAAACAGTAGAGGAATTAAAAAATGCATGGGACAGACATAAAATAACTCTGATAGGAAAGAGAGGGTAAACAGCAGATCATTTAGGATTTGCGGTATATGAAACAGATTGGAAAAATGGGCAGACTAGGTGGGCCAAGCAGTCCTTATCTGTTGTCAAATTCTATATTTCTTTGTTTTAGAACACTCAAGAAAAAATCTTGGCAGCAGCTGCTTTACCAAAGAGGAGAGTTCAGAAGTGAAAGAGGTCATCTATGGATTACAAATCCTCATAATTTCTGGAGTCAAAGGTGGATCAGATGGAGAAAGTAGCTGTCCTTCCAATCAATTAAAACTTCTCGAATTATGGACCACAAGGACTACACCTTGAATGTCATGTGTTTGACAAACCTGTTGAAGTGTTCACATCCAAGATCGGTCGAAAGCCCCCAGATTTAATCAGGAATAGAATGTAGATGGAGTAGAATCCCTGTCCCCTCCCATGGAGGAATCTGCAATGCTTGCCTCAATCTGAATTAAATGGTCTAGAATCTGGCCTATTGCCCATATGTATTAACTGCCGTCTCCCACCAGGCAAGTGATAACAACACTGAGGAGAATAGGATCTGACCTAGTAGTTTCCCAAGGCAGGGACCAACCCTGATAGCAACCTGCTCTTAACAGGACTTGTGAAAAATGGCCTATCATACCAGTTCTATCTCTGCTGTCATTGGACTGGGTATTACAGGGACCAACCCTGACAGCAACCTGCTCTGAATAGGACTTATGTGAAAAATAGCTTATGGTACCAGTTTTATCTCTGCTGTCATTGGACTGTGAATTACTGCTTTAAAGTGGTTTTATTCATATTTGAATGGGAAGCTGCAGTGTGTCAGAATGGGTGGTGCCTGTTCAGATCCAATTGCTTTGAGCACAGGGGTATCCCAGGGTTCAGTCCTAGGTCCACTGTTATTTTTATTGTATATGAATGATCTGCCTAGTCACTGTTCATCTGATACCTGCACGTATTTATATGCAGATGATACTATTTTATATGCCATAAAAGATAATACAAATAAAGCAATTTAAGTACTGCAGAAGGATTTCCTGAACATTCAGAGGGGCCTTATAGATTTAAGGCTTCCCTTGAATGAAAATAAAACACAGTAGATGTTTCAAAAGAAAAACACTAAAGAGGTAATATGTAAGAAAATGTGTTCTTTGTCTGGTGTCATTCTGAGTTGTGCTGATTCTTATAAATATCAAGGGTTGACACTGGATAACCATTTGACTTTTGATTTAAATATTACAAACATCTCCAACAAGCTAAGGAAGTTACTTGATTTCTTTTATAGGAATAAAACTATGTTTACTTTAACTGCTAGGAAACTAATGGTTGCTTCTTTGTTTTTATCAGTTTTGGATTATGGAGATACTATACTATCTATAGAAATGCCAGCAGATCATTGCTGGGTTCACTAGATACTATGTACAACAATGACCTAAGGTTCATAACAAATTTACCTTATAGATCTCACTGTTGTGTATTGTATAGAGAAATGGGTCTTTCCTCTTTATCTGACTGATGTGATATTCATTGAACTACATTTGTTTATAAATTTGTTACACAATCTCTTCCAGAATTTCTCTTGAACTTAACAAAAATTAAACCAGTGCACAATTACTTTTTAAGATCTACATCTCGGATTTTATTTTATGTTGCAAGATGTAGATCTAGTTTTGGGGAAAAAAACCTTATCAGCAGTGGTACCCAGAACCTGGGGATAGAATATCTAGACAGCTTACGGTGTCTGTATTGTTGCCTTTAGAATGCCTTAGAGCGTCTCTATCTAGTTTATACAACTAGCACTGTAACTGTTATGGATAAGTTATTTCATTATACTGATGCAATGTTTTATAAATGAGAATCTATTATTGTTCATATCTGTATGTCTGTATTTTATTGTTTTTATCTTTCAAGTCATGTTCATTGTTGGATGCAATTGAAAAAGAGATATTTCATCTCAGTTTTTTTATCTAATAAAGTTGAAGTTGAAGTTGGACACAGTACTTGAAACAGGCCTTGAGCTGAAGTAATCCCCTGGGATCACAACTACAGATCTCTTTGACTAGGTTCTCCTTCCAGGCCATGGAAAAGAATAGCTTTACAGCAAGCATCTGAAAGGATGCCTGCTCAGAATTATACTGTTACTACTTATTATGTTAGGAAATGTACACCCCAACCCAGGCACTGTTGATTCTGCATCCTCTATTGGCCAAGCAAAACAAGACTCTATTACCATGGCTACTGTCAACATCTGCAGTCTGCCGAAAAAACTGGACTGCCTCCAAGTTTATGTCACTCAGCATAGCCCAGATATCCTGTTGGTGGTTGAACTCTGGCTCTCTCCGAAAATTCCAGACTCGGCAGTTATCATAAAAGGATATACCATCTTCCGTCTGGACAGGCTCACTAAGCATGGTAGTGGCTGTGCCACACATCTTAAGGAATCTCTCATGGGATAAGCTCTATTTATGGCCAACCTAGGTTGTTCTGCCCAGGCATTAGCCATTAAAATTTGACTGGGGGCACATAATAAGGCCCCAACAGTCATCTCAGCCTATGTTCCTCCGAAAGATCACAAGACAGGCTTCCACACCATAATAGACTATATTCATACCCTAAATCATAAATCTGAAACCATAGTTATGGGTGATCTAAATGTCAACTGGCTCATCTCTGACATAGGCCCTTACAAGGATGCAATCTCCTTGCTCCACTTCTCTCAGCTCGTTACCTCCTCTACTAGGACAAGCTATAAGATGGGGCCAAGCACCCTCCTTGATTGAACACTTTCAAGCCACTCTAATCACATCTCCAATGTGACAGTGCATCCAGATTCTCTAAGTGACCACTCCCTTGTTTCCTGCAGCTGGACAAACAAGTTTCACAGACCCCCTCCATTGTCTATTTTCAGAATTGTGCCAAAAGGTGGCCACCTGGAGCACCTAAAACAAGACCTACTCAAAATAAACTGGTAACTTCTGGACACCACAGATGACATTAACCTTGCCTGGGATCATTTCATTAAGCACTTCAATAGTGCCTGTGATACCCATGCTCCTCTAAAAATTATGAAAGTTCGAGGCACTGTTAACCCCTGGTTAATATCCAAACTCATTAGTAAGATAAAGCTCAGAGACCAACTTTGGCACTGTGCTATATACACTGGCAAACAAGCATATGTGCAATCTTATAAGAAAGTCAGGAATGCCTGCACATGGGAAATTCAACTGGTAAAATCCAAACATCACAGGGAAATGCTCACCAACTCATGGGGAAATAGTAAGAACTTCTAGAACAACATAAAATATGTCACCAGGAAAGAATCAAAGGTTTTGCCCTCCACGCTCAGCATCAATGGAATCCCCACCCTGGACCCGATGCTCTGAGCAAACACCTTCAACAAAGTGTTCACGGACCTGAGCAGTGTCCTCCCACCAGACTTCTTTGAGGACACTGACCCAATAAGCGCTCACTGTCCTGGTGAAAATCCTCCAGGTTCCCTTCCTTTTTACTTTAAAATGGTCCCTTTGTCATTAGCCAGGAAGTACCTCAGCAAAGTGCTCTGGAATCATGTCACAGTGGTGGCTCACTGGATCACAAGCTTGTGGCCCTCACCCTTGAAGAAGTTCTGCTGCCCCTCTTGAAGCTCATTAACCTGTCACTGCAACTGTCACAATTCCCACAATTATGGAAGTCTGCCCTCATCACTCCAGTACATAAGAGTAGGGACAGGGCCCTATACTCAAATTATAGACCCATATCAATCCTCCCTCCACTATCCAAATCACTTGAGTGCATTGTATCTGATCAGCTGGTTGAATAGCTTGATAAATACTCTTTACAATGCCCGCAGCAACATGGATTCGGAAAAGGGCACAGCACCACCACGGCACTATTGGAGTTCACTGGCTTCATCTATCAATCTCTGGATCAAGGCACTTTGGTAGGGGCAACCTTCATAGATCTCACAAAGGCCTTTGATACTATGCACCACTCACTACTCCTTAGGCAACTGTCCTCCATAGGCCTCTCTGCTGACTCTACACTTTGGTTTAAAATCTATTTGGAAGACCATTCTCAAAGTGTAAAAATAACCAATGTCACCTCTGATCTGCAGTCCATTCGCTCTGGTGTCCCTCTGGGCTCTATTTTGGGACAGCTCCTGTTCAGCATCTTTCTCAATAATCTTCCTTGTTTCTGCAATCATTGGATTCTCCTGTATGCGGATGATGCCACCATCTACACCAGCAACCCTGACCCAATGCAACTGGAACAACACCTTCAACGAAGCTTTGAGGAAGTGGAGGACTGGTTCCACAAGCACAAATTGATCCTGAACTATAAGAAAATAAAAGTCATGATGTTCAGCAGCATCTGGAATAAGCACAAATCCCATTCACTGACCATCAGAAATCACCTTGGCATTCCACTCAAACAAGTACAGCACTTCAGATATCTGGGCGTCACCTTCACCTTTGACAGCTGCCTTACTTATGCCCAGCACATTGACACCATCGCCAGGCAGTAAATATCAAGATCATCTTACGACACAGGCACAAACATCCCCTGACACCGAATGCCCTTAGACTTGCTATTCACAGCTCTGTCTTATTCATTGTAGACTATGATCTGGTAATCTACAGCACAGCATCCTCATCATTCCTCCAGGGAATATCCATAGCTCTGCATAAGGCATGCAGGCTACTCACTGGTGCTGTACATCTCACCCACACATGTGAGCTCTATGCCCAGACAGGCTAGCTTCAGCTTAGTGAAAGGATACCTGTCTTTTAGCCAAAAAAAACACTTCTCAGCCTCATGCCTCTTGGTATGGAAAACCTGCTCTGCTGCTACTGCATTTCTCAATATACATGAAGCTCTGGTAGCCAGCTTCTCCATGTACCAAGATACTGGACATCTCAAGGGCAATGCTCATTTACCTACAGAGCTCCTCTTTGGTTAAACAGTTAAATGCACTTGGCAGTGATATATCATCACTTCCTTACCTGGGCACGTTCAAACTCATGCTCCACCAGCATCTCACCTCTAATAGCACCTGCGACTGTTATGCCTAATTCCCCCCTGCTTACAAGCAATTGTCCTACCTATCGGGCTCTCGTTTGGCCTCACCTCATAGCTACATCATGCTCCTCCCCACCTTGGACAAGGCCTCTGGCTGCCTCTTCCACACCCCAACCTTCCTCCCTACCCCACCCACCATCTCCCAGACCCTAACCTCTCATTTTTAGCTTGACAGGGCCTCTGGCTGCATCCTCCAACTTTCCAGTTTCCACTGCTTACCTGCCTCTCTTTGCTTCACCTTTCACCCTTTAGTCATGTATCTTTGACAGTTATATCTGTTTACTTACTCTGTTTGACTGTATTAATTTTATGTATTTTGGAACAATGTATTTTTTTGCCTCCCCTGTTTGTTTGTATCCCTCTTTTGATGTGGAGCCTTTGTAAAAGAGCTGTTTGTGCTCAAAGGTATTGTAATCCAAGACTATAAATAAATAAAATAAATAAACTTCTGCTTGCCTGACTGGAACACTGCTCCAGGTGCTGCAACCTCTGCACCATAATACAGCTGCAGATAAGCCTAAACTCTATTTCAAACCAGTCACTGAGCATAACGTATTCAAATATTTTAAAAAGTGCTAAACAAAACAAGAATGGGAGCAGATAATCTCACTATGAAGCTACTGAAAACTGTTGCAGATGTGCCAGCGCATCCAATAGCTAAACTGTTTTTCTTCTCTTTTCATGATTCTCCAAGGCCTGGAAGGTTGTTCATTTTACACCAGTCTTTCAGAGTGGGGACCAGAATAGTGTCTTAAAACTGTAGGCCAATCTCCATCCTGCCCCCACCTTTCCAAGGCCCTAGAAAAATGGTCTGTGATAAGCTTGTCACATACTGTACCTAGAAAAGTGCCGTGTCCAGTCTACTCAGCAGCATGGCTTTAGTAAATGTCATAGCATGTTAACTGCACTAGTTGAGCTTACTGAGCACATATACAAGGCTTTGGACAGTACAGACATAGCTTGGGCAATTTTTATAGACCTAACAATGGCCTTTGATCTTATAAATCACAGTCACCTAGTGGATAAACTACTTAACTTAGTTCTGTCTCAGGATACCATAACTTGGTTTAAGGACTATCTGACTGAACAGCAACAAAAAGTGAAAATTGATGGCCACTATTCTGAGCTCAAGCCTATCTTTATTATTTAACCTATTCACAAATAGCCTGCCAGGTGCATGCCACAGTATAAATATACTTTTTTATGCAGATGACACATCTATTTACACAAGGCACTCTAATGCAGACAATCTTTCCACTGCACTGTAGCAGGATGTGAGGCATCTAGAGGTGTGGTTTACCCAAAAGAAACTGGTACTCTGTTGAAAAAGAACTAAATCTATGCTGTTTGAGAGAAACAGAAAATTCAGGAGTGCCTCCACCCTCACTATCTTTGATGAAAATGGAGGATATTAGAGCAAGGGAACACCTTCAAATATCTGGGTTTTCACATGAACAGCACCCTATCATTTGTACCTCATATGGACTACCAGGTAAAGAAGATAAGTCAAAGTCAAAGACTAAGAGATCTGTATTGGAGTTAATATTATCTCACCTTAGAGGCTAAGCATCTGATAGTGGCCAGATCCATGGTGTCCCTCATTGACTATGGACTGATAACATATTCATCTCCATATGACACGGTGTTGGACAGGGTAATAATCACACTTAATAAAAGATGCAGACTTGTATTAGGAGCTAACAGAGACTCTCACATAGCTGTGAATGGTACCACCTGACCAACTGGCTTTCTTTGCAGGAAAGAGTAAGGAACTAGCCCTGCTTGCTAGGCAAGTAGTGGTTGGAGCTGGCACTTAGCATGTGGGCTTTATTAGGTAATACCCCAATAAACTGAAAGATCAGGTACACGGATTTGCAGTCCCCCCCCAACATAGAAGGCAACTTACCTGTCCCCTAATGGATTGTGACATAAAGTTTCATTTATTGCTGTCTGTATTCACAGAAAAAAAACTGCTAATTTTCTCAGTGGAGCCTGCAGCCAAAAACAGTCCAACTTCCTTATCTGGAGACATGCCCCCATGCTAGCACATTTTGTGATGTTGGTACAAGAAGAACATGGGGGTATGTTCCATTGACAATAATGGGGGCAGTTTTTAAAGGCTTTTTTTAAACTTTTGAGTGCCGATTGTGATAAAAAAAAAGACCACCGCTCAACTATCAAGGACCTTGTTAGTTAAGCAGTAGCCTTTCTTTGTCAAAATTGGCATTCAAAAGTTATAAAAAAGCCTTTAAAAACTGCCCCATTATAGTCTATGGAGCACACCCCTGTGATCTTCTTGCACCAATGTCACAAAACATGCTAGTGTGGGGGCATGAATTCCTGCTCCGACTGAGGAATCGGGTGCTGGGTCCCCCCTCTCCCATCGGCACCATGCGGGGAGGAGGTGAGGACCACAGAGAGTCAAGTAGTGGTTGGAGCTGGCACTTAGCATGTGGGCTTCAGCCACTGGGATCCACCATCACCTCTCCAGGAGCTGGGGTTTCCACTTTTCTGTTGCCCCCCCTCGACGCAGGATGTGCAGTGCTGTCCAGCACGTAGCATGTGTGCTCCCGCACATGCCCGCAGGATGGCTGCCTAATGTCATCCCCTTTCCTGGTCCCAACTGCAGAGTACCCAGTCTCCACTGGGTGCCACTAGCATCACAGGACATAGACTCCCCCTCCCTCCCAGGAGAGGAGAGCAGTCCATCGGATGCTCAATCCTCTCCTACCCAGCCAACCCCCAGCTCCTCGGGCTCAGTCCAGAACCTGGGTTGCCAGCATGGCATGAGGTAAGGCAGATGCCTCAGCCCTCAGCACCACCGGGCCAGCGCAAACCTTTAACTAAGTACTTCCAGCTGGTTGATAATAAGTATAATGACAGAAGCATGGGCAAGTGCAACCTGATGAAACCTTTCTATAAACCCTCATTGGGGTAATGCTCATTCCAATTTTGGGCTTTTGAATACCTGACTGAATTACCCCTAAACTTTGTTTTAATGGGTCACCTAGGACAGTTTAAATTCAGTCTTAAAGAACTGCTGCAGAACTATTTTCTGCACAACTGTGCGACAGGTATGTAATGTCCCTCTGTATTTATTGCACTGCACATGTAATGTTTATGTTATCTTGTCTCTCGAAGTGGAACCTTTGAAAAGGGACAACTTTGCTCAAAGGTACTTTTCTAATAAAGGAAATAAACCTTCCCCACTGACAATGTTGTAGCTAACAGAAAAAGAAATTATAGTAAATATGAAGAAAGTTCTACTATTGACCATAGACTACTTGGGCCATCCCCATACCTTGTCTTGACATCAGTGAACTACCACTTTTATACAATTGGAAAGGGAAATGAGTATAGACACCCATCCAGTCTGCCTTTGCATGTTCTTTGTATTACTTGCTATTATCAAACCTATCATGAGTGAGAGTGGTGTGAGCCACTTATCAAACTTCTGCTCAATGTCTTTAATAAGGTTTTCCCATCAGGGCCATTGTCAGATATTTAGATGCAAAAATCTGCCTGCTTATGGAGATCAGAGGGTCCTAGTGGCTTGCTGCTACCACTTAAGCCAGGGAAGAAGAAAAAGAAGATAGAGGGGAAGTTGACACACTCGGCAGTCACTGCCATGTAATCTGTTTTATGACCATTCATCCACATGTCAGTGGTGATGTGAACAACCAGCACTATGGATGTCCACAGAGCATGTGACACTGTCTTTCAGGCAGTCTGATACAAATCAAGAAGTGCCACAGTGGAGAAGTACATACAGCCGGGGCTTAATTTTATGACACTATGTCTTGCATTTGTAATAGAAAGCCTTCATTCCTCACAAAGGAAAATAGAAGCAAGTGAGTGGCTAGCATGTCTACAATGGCTTTTCTTACCTTTGGCCATGTGTGTGATGGCTTTATATTTCTGGATAATTTCCAGACACTGGATGGGAGACAGCTGAACTGTTTTATGGGGCCCACCGGATAGCTGACTCCTACTTTTGCCAGCCCAGGGATGAGTTGGATGGTGATTTGTAGCACCTTTGAGTTGTGGGAATCATTGGGATATGGGACCCATGAATGGAGGATGATTTTGTGTTGCCACTTAATCTATGATGACCTCCTTCTTCCCAACCCTCAGTATTCATCTCTCCCTGCCTATCATCATAATTATTATTTTTATTACTGCACAGTGTTGATACCAGGTGTTGGAATCCATTCTCCTACCAAGACTTATGTGACTTAACCAGATTTCTTTCTTGGGACTGTAGATGTTCTCAGCCATGTACAATACTTACCACAACAAACCTGTCCTTACAGAGAAGGCACAATACAAATATCCATGTGCACTCAAAAGAATTCCCATTCCACTGACATCATGGGTTGGTCATGCCTAGTGCCACTCTTTGGTAGTGACTGTGGATGACTACCATGGCCTTCTTCTTCCACATCCACATCCAGGTCCTTCACAACCAGTTCAAATGGTCAGGGAAAGGTTCATGGCTCAATTACTTAATTTCTCTACTTCAGCTGTCTACTGGGGTACTTCCTTCCTTCTTGTTTTCTACTGTATGGATTTTTTTGGGGGTGGGAGGTTACCTTGTTTTTGTGGGATCTCTTTTTCATTTTTCTGTAGAGAAGCACTGCCTGTCTCTTTTAATCTCTTACATTCCCCAATGTCCACCTGTTCTCTCTCTCCTCTTCCAGAGATTTGCTGCCTCTACTTCTACTTAGTATTAAAAATCAAAGGTTCTCTCCCCACTGCGATCCCCCAGTATCTGCCTTCTATTCCTCCATTTTCACTGCCAATGCTTGTGCCAGCTTCCTTTTTATGTTGATTGTGTGCATGCACAAGAAACATGTTGCATCAGCTTTCTCCACAAGCAGGTTGTGGAAGCGTGGTGCTGTTGTGCCCAATGCCCCGACAGCCTGCAAAGGCTTGTCCCCCATCCCCCAACGCCATGGAATGCTGCCGCTGACACTAGTTCAGCCAGCATGCTACAACTTTCTAAAAAATCAGCCGCTGCAATCAGGGGCCACCTCATCATTGCAGTGTCAGCCATCCACTGCAATGAGGGAGTGACCCGTCATTGCAAGGTGGGATGTAGGATGTCTGATATTGTTTATGAACATGGCGGCAGCTTGCCGCCGTATATTCAAAAACAATATCTAACCCCATGTTTATTTGCTGATGGGGAGCCCACTTCCCATCGGCATACTGTAACCCCTGTTTTATTGTCTGGCAAGGGTGCCCAATCTCCGTCGCAGAAAGGAATCCCCTTCTGTTGTTTGCCGAGGGTGCCCAATCCCTGTTGGCAGAAATGAATTCCCCTTTGTTGTTTGGCCGGCGGGTGCCCAATCCCCTTAGCAGAAACAAATTCGCTTCATTTCGGCCGCTTGCCGACGGGTGCCCAACCCCTGTTGGCAGAAACGAATCCCCCTTTGTTGTTTGTCGAATGGGTGCCCAATCCCCACTGGCAGAAATGTATTCCTCCCCTTTGTTGTTTGCCAACGGGGTGCCCAATCCCTCATTGGCTATAGCTGCCCCTACAAGCAAGACTCTGGTGGCACGACATGCCCCCCCGGAAAGATAAAAGCGGTCCCACAAGGTTTTTGGTTTTTTTTTTTACCTGAAGAAAAGGAAACGGTCCCTCGTAGTCTCCGGGGCCCCCCTCCCACAAACTGCACCCACCCACTGTGCACCCTTCCTCTCCACACACGCCCACATCCTATACTTACCTCCGATGCTCGGCGTGACGATCTTCTGTGGACTGGGAACACATCTGAACTCTTCAAAGCCGACCGCTAACTGAGGAAATGCTGGTAAGCTGTATAATGTAATAAACAGTTTTTTTTCAACTTTAGTGCATATCTCGGACATTTTTTTTGATTTTTTACCAAATTTTCAACATGGGGTTTTTGGGACCCCTCCTCATGAATTCTTGAACTGTCATGATGTTAATCGGCCCCGAAAGGTGGTTTTGCGTTCACTGTGCGGAATCACCCTTCTGGGCCGATTAATGAAACGACAGTGCCAGTGTTCATGAGGTGGGCTACCAAAAGCCCAGTAAGCAAATTTGGTGAAAAAACTTCAAAATGACATTGTTTTACGAAAGCGCGGCGTTTACAGTTGCTGCGAACGCTCGTAACTTCGCAAATTTAACAATATTTTCATGCCAGATTTTCAACATTGGCATTTTGTCATATATCTTCTTGTGAGCAGTACAGCTGTCGTTATTGACATCCTGGCCAAAATGTGTTTTCGCACTTCTGGCGTGGAATAGCGCGGTTGCTGTGGGAAATCAGTGTTCAGGACAGATTAAGAAAATGACAGTGACACTCTTCATGAGTAGAGGTCCTAAAATGCCTATGTTGAAAATTTGGTAACAATACTCGATAAAATGACTGTGTTACGAGCGTGCGTTGCGCAGTTGGCATGCACACTCGTAGCTTCGTGAATTTATAATATTTTCACTCCAGATTTTCAACATTACTAATTTCCCAGACCTACTTATGAACAGTGCAGCTGTCATGTTTCCCATCCTGGCTGAAATGTGATTTTGCACTTCTGGCGCAGAATAGAGCAGTCGCTGTGGGAAATCACTATTCAGGACAGATTAAGAAAATGACAATGATACTGTTCATGAGCAGAGGTCCTAAAATGCCTATGTTGAAAATTTGGTGATGATAGCCCATCAATTTACTGTGTCACAGGTGTGCGTTGCGCACTTTCCACGCACACTTGTAACTTAGCAGATTTGTAATATTGTCACACCAGATTTTCAACAGTGCCATTTTTCCACACCTCTTTATAAGCAGTACAGCTGTCATTTTTCACATCCTGACTGAAATGTGTTTTCACACTTCCGGCGCAGAATAACGTGGTCACTGTGGGACGTCAGTGTTCGGCACAGATTAAGAAAATGACAGTGGCACTGTTCATGAGCAGAGGTCCTAAAATCCCTATGTTGAAAATTTGGTGACGAAACTCCATAACATGACTGTGTTACAAGCGTGTTTTGAACTGTCTCCATGCACCCTTGTAACTTCGCAAATTTGTAATACTGTCATGCCCATTTTCAACAGTGGCATTTTTTCACAACTCCTTATGAACACTACAGCTGTCATTTTTCACATCCTGGCTAAAATCTGTTTTTGCACTCCTGCCAGACAATAGCAGGGTCACTCTGGGAAATCAGTGCTTGGGACAGATTAAGATCAACCGAGTGACAGGAGGGAGTGACTGAGCTCAACTGAGCTCTGTCGGGACTGCTGCAGATTTGTTTGTGGACAGACAAAGGCCCCAACACAAGAGCCCAGTATAAAAGGGCAGCCTGCAGCACTGGGAGAAACAGAACGAGTGAGGGAGGGGGAGTGAGCGAACTCACCGAAGCGCTGTCAGGACTGCTGCGGATTTCTTTGTGGGCAGAAAAAGGTGTCAATACAGGCAGGGGCCCAGTACAAAAGGCCAGCCTGCAGTGGTGGGAGAAACAGTATGAGCGAGTGAGACAAGGGGACTTAGTGAGCTCAACAGAGCTGTATCAGGACTGCTGGGATTTCTTTGTGGGCAGAAAAAGGCGCCAATGCAGGCAGGAGCCCTCTACAAAAGGGCAGCTTGCAGCACCAGGACAAACAGAATAAGCAATGAGAGAGGGAGACTGAGCGACCTCAATGGAGCTATGTCGGGACAGCTGCGGATTTCTTTGTGGACAGACAAAGGTGCCAACACAGCCAGGAGCTCCATACATAAGCTCAGTCTGTGGCACCAAGAGAAACAAAATGAGTGAGTGACAGAGCGGTAGTGAGCGACCTCAATGGAGCTCTAGTGTGACTGCTGCAGATTTCTTTGTGGGCAGAAAATGTGGCAACGCAGGCAGGAGCCCAGTACAAAAGGCCAGCTTGTCCCACTGGCAGAAACGGAATGCAAAAGTGACAGAGGGGGAGTGAGCGAGCTCAGTGGAGCTGTGTTGGGACTGCTTCAGATTTCTTTCTGGCCAGAAAAAGCTGCCAATGCAGGCAGGAGCCCAGTACAAAAAGGCAGCCTGCAGCACCAGGAGACACAGAACGAGCGAGTGAAGGAGGGGGAGTCAATGAGCTCAACGGGGCTCTGTTGAGACTGCTGCAGATTAGTTTTGGGCAGAAAAAGGCAACAATGCATGCAGGGGCCCAGTACAAAAGGGCAGCCTGCAGTGGCAGAAAAAACAGAATGAATGAATGAGTGAGCTCAACAGAGCTGCATTGTAACTGCTGCAAATTTATTTGTGGGCATAAGAAGGCAGCAACGCAGGCAGGAGTCCAGTAGAAAAGGGCAGCCTGCAGCGCCGGCAGAACAGAATGAGCGAGTGAGAGAAGGGCAGTGACTGAGCTCAACGCTGCTTTGTCGGGACTGCTGCAGTTTTCATTGTGGGCAGAAAAAGGTGCCAACAGAGGCAGGAGCCCAGTACAAAAGGGCAGCCTGCAGTGCTAGGAGAACCAAACTGCGTGAGTGAGACAGGGGGAGTGAGCAACCTCAACGGAGCTCTGTCGGGACAGCTGTGGATTTCTTTGTGGGTAGAAAAAGCCACCAACACAGGCAGGAGCCCAGTACAAAAGGGCAGCCTGCAGTGCCAGGAGAAACATAATGAACGAGTGAGAGAGGGGGAGTGAGCCACCTCACTGGAGCTCTGTCGGGACAGCTGCAGATTTCTTCCTCAGCAGAACAAGGTGCCAATGCAGGCAGCAGTCCAGTACAAAAGAGCAGCCTACATCACCGGAACAAACAGACTGAGCCAGTGACAGAGGGCCACTGAACGAGCTCAACAGACCAACGCTATCAACATTCGGCATTGATAAATGCTTGTTTTGTTGCCTTTTGCTACTATAATTGCTTGAGTCTGAACCACTGCAGTGCCACTACTTGTGGTCATTACAATTCATATTTTATGGACAGTTTGTTCAATTTCCACACTGTCAATTTAGTGTCTCTGATTAACTCAGCTCCATTTTGTTTGTTCTTTGGACTTCAGGATGATTCCATACCCTCATCACTGTGTCATGGTGTCGCCCCTGAAAACAGACACTTGTGCCTAGTGGGCCTTACCCGATTACCAAAGACTAAAATAAAAAATAAATAAATTTATGGTTCTCCATTGCTGCTCCACTGCAATAAGTTATCAGCCCCTAACCACTTGTTGCCCACTGCCCAGACTTTCAGGGCAGGCACACCTGAGCCTGACAAACACACACATTGTACTTCTAGTGAACCTGAAGAATATTATATTTGTTATACTTTTAGATCTGGTTTCTACAAAGAAATGTACCATTTAGTAGGCAACACTGGCATGCTGCTGATTGACAACAATGTGCTTGTTACTGCCCAGGCTCCTGGGGCATTCCAATACTTTACGCAGCAGGTACAACAAAGCCACACACGCACTTGAGGTAAACATAATGACAACTTTATTTGTTAAATAATAATATATTTTTAGGGCTGGTCTTCCTAGGATGCCAGTTCCTATTAGGATCAAAGTCAATAAGTGATTCTGAGCTTTGCTACAGCAATGCATTGGGAGGCAACACATGATCGGTTTTATGACTGGCAGTGAGTGAGTGGTGGTGCCTCCTATTGGTTACTGCCACTCCCTGTTACACTTTGTAAAGGTTACATTGGGTGCTGCTAATGTGTGTGCATGGGAGCTGAGGGAGCGGGTGGCGAATGGCTCGTGAACATGCAACTGATGGTATGAAGAGGTTTCTCTTACACATCTCTCGGGAATGCACTGCAATGCAGTGCAGACACAAAAGCTAACTCTCTGTATGAGTCCCCCCCCTCCCACAACCTGGCTGAACAATTACTTAACCGGAGATGGGTGCCCAATCCTGCTGCCAGTATCCCTCCCTCACACCCCTAGTGACCCAGTGATTAAAAAGACAACTCCCTGTGTGTGCCTCCCTCCACCTGGCTACACAGTTACTTTACCGCCAGCAGGTGTTCAGTCCTGCTACTGTTATTCCTCTTGCTGCATAACCAAACTATTGAGAATAAAAACATTTGAAATTCTACTTGTGGCATCCAAGACACTAGAGAAGTAAAACATTGCCATCTTGAAGCTGGAAACAGCAATCTGTGAGCAGGATATAACTGCAATGATATGGGAACTGGTGGAGAAAAAAGGAGCAGGAGGAGTGGGCACCTGAACTGATCGAAGGATTTTTAGCAAAACAGGCACAAGATGATAGTAAGCACTCTCAGAGCAGTAATAAACAGAAGCAGCCCTCTTTTGTGGTGCAGAGAGCTGCAATTTGCTAAAAGTAATCTTGTCTATGCGTTTTGTAAGTATATAAAAATTGTTTATAGCTTTAAAGTGCTATAAGCCTTAGATGCTTCTAATCAGGAGTTTGAAAATATGTTCATTATGCCCTCTTTTACAGAATATAATACAAAAGTTTTAGAACACAAAAATCCTTGCACCTAATCAGCATCATTGGGCCAGGTAGGATGAGTGCTTTTGTTATAAAGGAGCACAAGTTTCTGTAACAGTAAGCAATAATTGACTGCCAGAGTGTCTTTTCACTTTTTCAATGTATGTTTCACAGAAATTTTGAAAAATGTATGCTGAGAAGCACAAAAGGGTTTAAGTAGACAGAACCAAATTCTGTGGCAAGAGGCAACATTTCTACTCAGGTACTGTATGAGGACTGGCTAATATTCATGACATTACCTTATAAGCATTATTGATTAAGTAAAATGTATTGAATATTTTCTATAATTGTTTACAGATAAAATAAAGACTACAGAGATTGTACATAACCTGTGAACAAGCCCATTGTATGGGTGAAACATAAGGGAATCAAGAAAGAATAAAAATAAGATATTACACAACATAGTGAGTGCATTGAATTTTTAAAGGGTCCCCCCAATCACTTTTTTCAGGCACCTGAACCGAGCCACCAACAAGCCTCAGACTCAAACTTAAAAGGCTGCACAGGTGACTGGTAAGGCAGCCCAGTCTATTAGATGAACCAGTTGGCTGAACGATCAGTAGCACAGAGCAGCGGTGCTGAGTTACTTATGTGCATGGCGCATTTAAGGGACGGTGGATATTCAGGCACACCAGAGCTCCCATCTAGAAACAGACATTCTCTGAGTCCACCAAGATGAAGTAAAGCTAGACTAACTTCATGTTATTTTTTTTTCTTTCTTCTCCTGGCATCAGAGATTTGACTGTCCATGCTTTGAAATATTGGAACACCATCTAGGACTGTAAACTGGCATGACAGGTTCAGACCCTAAATAAGCCATAGTTATTGTACTCCTCATACACTGAATGCTTGTTTTGATGTTTACATTTTTGTAGAGTGTCTAGCAGTTCACATTTAATGTTATTTTGCAGTACATTTCCTCATCATGTCCCCAGGGATTACAGGTAGTAGCAAATAGAATAGACAGGAAGGCGAGGGTGTAGGGGAGTTGACAACTGAATGGCTTTTTCTACAGTTTGGAGGAACAACGGACAACATTCGCCATGCCTCCTTGTGTGAAATATTAAACTGCACATGTCCAAGCATCCCTTGGGTGCTTGGATCTTTGGATGCTTCCTGCCATGTGGTGACTTGTCCACTCCACCCCCCCCGTAACTGTTCTGCCATGCAGCTGCCTCTGAGTATCCCACTTCCCTTCCTCGTCTTTAGCTTTCCCCTGCTCTTGTCTGCCTTCTCTAGGTTTTTCTTGGCTCTCCTTTGTCTGTGTTGCTGTTGTTGCAGCCTATCCACTAATGCTGCTCTGCCTCATGCTCAGTCGAGCTGGCTTCAAAATCCCCACTTTTGTTGTCATCTGCATAAATTTTAATGGACCTGGTAAGTTAATAGCTTGGCTTCCTTCAAACCTCCCATGGCTCCTGTCAGTTCTGTTTCCCGAGGGTCCTGGTGCCCTTCTTTCTAGCAACTGCTCCTGGTCTCAACCCTGTGGCTAGGTTCTAGTGGCTGGTAGCCTGCTGAATAGTTACTCAATTGCCATTTATTTCCCATTGGATTGTGTGGATCTCCCTTCAGCCTCAGCAACTGCCTGCTCCTGTAGTCCCTAGGAACTCCTCAGTTCCATGTCCATTCAATTTTCTATTTATTTTAGCCTACCTAGTTAGTACCTTCACTGATAATGTATATCAGTTTTCCTTCCTAAGCCTTTGACTACTGACAGCAACACCTTATCGATTGATTAGCATGGATCCACCATTACTCATTGTCTGTTACCATAGCTGTCCTGCTTAATCAGTCTGAACCTCCTGCTCAGTCAGCATGCCATGCCTTCAGCCAGTAGTTCATCCTCACCTCATATCAGTCCTAGCTTTGCACCCTTTAGCTGACAGGCTTTGCCATCAGCACCTCAATCTTCCCTTGCACTGGACACATAGCAGCTATGACCATTTTAGGACATCCAGGGCTCCCTTGTCGCAGAAGCCGATGGTCTCACTTTACTTACTCCAAGTCTACATCTTCAGGGTGGGTCACTCATCTTGGGCAAGGTCCTTCTCTTTCTGCCCTTCAGGTGAGAATGTCTTACACTCTTTTGGGAACTTTAGCTGTACAGATTGACTTGGTGACACCTGTTGAAGTAGTATATAAGACTTCAGCTGCTGGAGGGTGGTGCTGCTCAGTCTGCAGGAGCTCCTTTAGCTGCACAGACTGCATTAGTTGCACCTTCAAAAGCTATTCTCCCTTCAGTCATCTAAGATCCATCTGGTCTCCACTGATTCCCCCCTTCCTTTGTCCCTCAAAGGTGAAGTTCCATTCAACTATTCAGACATACTGCCTACCCCTCAGGGGCTCAACTCCTATGCCTTGTTACTCAAAATCTTTGCTTCCTCTCTAGGCCTCCCTTCAGTTTAGAGGCCAGGTGTGGATCTTTCAGTGGTCATTGCTCTCCTTCTTCCAGCTTTGGGAGGTGGGTCTGCTTTGTGGGCAACCTCCTTAGATGCAGAGATAGGCTCATGGCACCCTCATAGCATTCACATTAGATGGATAGAGGGAGAGCCCTTCCTCAGAAATACCTCCCCTGAACTGGGTCTCCAAATTACAGTAGCTGAGCTGTCACTAATTCTAGCCGTATCCTGGAGGGAAGATAACCAAGGCCTTGGATCACCAGAGGTTTCTTCCTTTATAACAGGGTTTTTCCTTTCCTCCCTACCAAAGGTCATAACAATTTAGGTAGTTTCCACAAGGGTTGGAGTTGGTGATCCACCAAGTCCAGGTCTCAGTATGGCTATGTCTCTACTGCTTGTGTGTTCACCATTGTGTTTTTGGGCCTTCCTCCCTAATGTGCTTGTGGTCTTTGGACCTCATCCTGTGACATTTTCAGTGGTTGGAACACCTTCATCATGGTTCCTGTGTTCTTATGACACCATGGCATGGTGGTAACCTCATAGCAGGGACAGACTATAAGCCAAAATATACAGTTGCACAAGCACCACATGCTAGTCAGCTTTCAATAAATCCTAAACCATACTTATAAGAGCCTGATGACCTTATGAATTAAAAGGGTTCCATGAGTGATGGTTGCAGCCTTCCACCCTTCCACCTCCTGTGGCACCTCTCTCTTCTTGTGGCTAGGCCTTCTTCCCTGACATGCCTTTGGTCCTGGGACCACCTTCCTGTGACACTTCAAGGGGTTGGAACCCTTTTATCAAGGTTTCTGTGTCCTTATGATACCCAAACATGTTGGAAGTCCCTGTGCAGGGATTGAAAGAGCATAATCCAATGTACACATTTGCACAAGCACCACCTGTAGTAGGACCAGTGACAGCATGATTTTACATGGGGAAGTCATGCAAAGAAATTCCATCAATCAATTAATCAATCAAAGTCTTTATTTAACCAGGCAATCACCATTGAGCAAGCTCATTTTCGAGGTGGACCTGGGTTTGTTAACAAGGAACAAGGGACAATATACATGGGATGCAACACACAAGAAAATGGTAATAATATAAATAAAGTGAGATACAATAATACAGTATATACAATTTAAATAAAGACTTTGATTGATTGATTGAAGTTGGGTACTAAATTGGTTGAAGGATAGGAGACAGTGGGTGATGGTAAATGGAAGTCACTTGGGGGATGGGAGAGTGACTAGTCAAGTGTCACAGGAATTGGTACTGGGTTCTGTCCTCTTCTGTATCTTCATAAGTGACATTGCTGAGGAACTGGAGGGGAAGGGGTGTTTCTTTGCAAATGACACAAAGATCTGAAACAGAGTGGATACCCAAGGGGTGGTGGTGGTGGTGAACAGAATACAAAGTGATCTGGGGAAACTACAGAAGTGATCTAGGGTGTGGATGCTGGATTTCAATGCCACAAAGTGCAATGACTACTGGACTAAAGAACTAGAACTCTACTACTGGGAACTTCAATTCAGGGTAAAAACAAACAAAAAAAGAATCAGAGTGTTTGTCTGAGTTGGGTGAAGAAATTATTTTCTGTACAGTTAGCTAGGTGAAGAAAGAAACTGTGAATTAGAGGGAGTGGCTTAGGCAGATGGAAGCCAGGTGTTTGCATTTAAAAACTGACCTAGATAGCATGTGGTAGACAACAGCAAGAGGAAGGAACTGCTGTTAGAACCTTACTACTCTACTGGACTAAAGAACTAGAACTCTACTACTGGGAACTATAATTTAGGGTAAAAACAAACAAAAAGAAAGAAAAAAACAGAGTCAGTGCATTTGTCTGAGTTGGGTGAAGGAATTGTTATCTGTGCAGTTAGCTAGATGAAGAAAGAAACTGTGAATTGGGGGAGTGGCTTAGGCAGAAGGAAGCCAGATGTTTGCATACAAAAACTGACCTGGATAGCTTTTGGCAGAGAACAGCAAGAGGAAGGAGCTGCTATTAAAACTTTACAACTCTACTGGACTAAAGAACTAGAACTCTACTACTGGGAACTTCAATTTAGGTTAAAAACAACAACAACAAAAAAAAAAGAGTCAGTGTGGTTGACCGAGTTGGGTGAAGGAATTGTTATCTGTGCAGTTAGCTAGGTGAAGAAAGGAACTATGAATTAGGGGAGTAGATTAGACAGAAGGAAGCCATGTGTTTGCATTTAAAAAACTGACCTAGATAGCTTTTGGCAGAGAACAGCAAGAGGAAGGGGCTGCTGTTAGAACTTTACTACTCTACGGGACTAAAGAACTAGAACTCTACTACTGGGAACTTCAATTTAGGATAAAAACAAACAAAAAAAATTAAAAAAGAGTCAGCGTGTTTGTCTGAGTTGGGTAAATGAATTGTTATCTGTGCAGTTAGCTAGGTGAAGAGAGAAACTGTGTAGTAGGAGGAGTGGCTTAGGCAGAAGGAAGCCAGGTGTTTGCATTTAAAAACTGACATAGATAGCTTTAGGCAGAGAACAACAAGAGAAAGGAGCTGCTGCTAGAACTTTACTTGGACTATATTAGCCTCCTTCCCTCCCCTGCACCCCCTGCACCCCCCACCCTTAGCCAGTTCAACTTTTATAGGCACAGGATTTGACTGACAATAGGAACTTCCTGTTTGGAAGAAGGAAGGGAGTGATCACAGAGGCATAAAAGACACACCATCCTAGAAGGAAAAGAGTAGCTCTCCATTCCCTCTTGCTGCTGGAGGTCTGACTCTAAGCAAGTAAGAAAGAGACTACTAAGGAATATAGGAACTTCCTGTTCTAGAACAGGAAGACAAAGAGCTGTAAAGGCATGGAGGCAGTAGGAAAGCAGGGAGAAAAAATATATAAAAAAATAAACAGAGAGAGGAAAGAGTAAGTATACAAAATAACAGTTAAGGGGCCACAAATAAGGCATGATGGGACAGGTGCAGTGTAGTGGCTGTGGAGCAGCAATGTTCTGGGAGTCATTCTGGAGGATGCAGTGTTGTACCATCTACAGGCATCTCTCTGGGCTGAAAGATGAGGTTGCTCTTTTCCAGGCTGAGTTAGCCAGGATTCGGGAGACCTCCTTTCCCACCAGGGACCACCAGGGCCACTGCTGCTGCCTCAGAGGTTGCCAAGAACGAGGAGCAGTTGGACTACGGTGAGCTCAGGGAGGGTGAGGGTGATGAAACAGAGGCACATACCTCCAGTTGTACCTCTCCACAATTCATATGCCATTCTGGAAGAGTGTGGTTCCTCTATGGAGAAGCCTGCAGTGAAAACCAGAAGAATGCTGGGAACCTCTGCAAAGGACACCCACAGGAGGGTGGCATGGGACCCCACAGGGAAAGGAAACAGCTCCTGGTGGGGACTCCATTGTTAGGAGGGTAGAACTGGGGGAGGGAGGGGAGAGTAAAATGAAGTGCCTGGCTGGTGCCATGGCTTGGAGGGACAGGGAGCAAATCCTAAGGATCACAGGAGCAGCTGCATGGGGGAGGGAGCTTGATGTCATTGTCCACCTAGGGACAAATGACCTGGCTGCTAAAGGGATCAGAGCAGTTCAAGGGGAGTTTATGGAGTTGAGGAGAGGCCTTAGACAAGTAGCATGCATGCTACCTTCTTGGAGGAGCTTCCTGTCTTTGGCATGGGTGAGGCTAGGGTGCTCCACACCATGGGATTCAATCAGTGGTTGAAAAACTGGTGCAGAGCTCAGGGTTTTGGCTTCATTGGGGACTGGGGGTCCACCTGGAGAGATGCAGGCCTATACTGGTGTAATGGTCTGCATCTGTCCAGGAGGGGAACCAGGATCCTAGGTGATAGGTTTAAATGCTTCATTGGCAAGCATTTAAACTAGCCAAGGTGGGTGGCACTAAAAAGGAGAAGGGAAATCCTGCCCCTCCAAAAAATCAGGGTAGTTAGTGAGGTAAACACCAAGATAGGAAGTCAATGGGGAGAAGGGCAGGGGTAAATGGAGAAAAAGAGAAAGTCAGTAAGGACAGGGATGGGGCAACAAGTGGTAAAGCCATCAAAAAATGGAGGGTAATGAGTACCAATGCCCATAGTCTAGATAACAAACTCCCTGAACTGGTGGCCTTGCTGGGAGAGGGATGCCCGGATATTATAACAGTCACAGAAACATGGTACACAAAGAACCATGACTGGGATTTCAACATATCAGGGTGCACAATCTACAGGAGGGACAGGGAGGGTAGAAGAGGAAGAGAAGTAGCTCTCTATGTAAGGGAAGGGATCAAAGCAATATAACTCAAGGGTAAACATGGAGGAGAGGAGGCACTGTTGGTCACCCTGGAGACTGGAAATGGCACCACAATCCATACTGGGGTTGTAAATAGATTTTACTGTTTATATTTATTGTAATGTTTGATGATTATGTTTTTACTGTAAGGCATCTTGATATTTGAAAGGCACCCTATAAATAAAAAGCATTATCATTATTATTATACAGACCCCTCTCTCAGGAGAAGGAAATGGACAAGGGAATGATAGAAGGCATCCTTAGGATGGCAGAGAAAGGGGAGATATTGCTGATGGGGGACCTGAATATGCCAGATATTAACTGGAGCACCTATGCTGCAGTCACATCCAAGAGCAGGGCCTTTCTCGATGCTCTACAGGGGGCATGTCTCAGACAGCTAGTGTTGGAACCCACTTTGGAAGGAGCAATCTTAGACCTGGTATTCTCAATTGGGGACAGAGAGAGGATCTCTAATCTAGAAGTGGGTAGCCATCATGGAAGAAGTGATCACCAAACAGTCAAGCCATACAAAAGTTAAGGTACTGGACTTCAGGAGGGATGATTTTGTCAAAATCTGAGAGTGCCTCAGAAAAACACTAGCAAACAGGCAAGAAGGAGGGGTGAAGCAACAATAGGGAAACATCAAAACTGCCATCACAGAAGCAACAAGCCTTTGTGTAAAGCAAATAAACAAATCAAAATGAAAGAAAAAAACACTATGGTTCTCAAAAGAGCTGGTGGAGAAGGTTAGGGAGAAAACTATAGCATTCAGGAAGTATAAGGAAACACAGAAGGAGCAGGACAGAGAACTGTACCAGTTAAAGCAGAAGGAAGTAGGGAAGACAGTCAGAATAGCAAAGGCCTAAACTGAGGAAAAGATAGCCAACTTGGTTAAGAAGGGGATAAAATTTTTTATACTTACATTAGGGAGTGAAGAAAGACAAAGGGAGGGATACTGAGGCTAAATAAAGAGGAGGGTGGGTGCACAGAGAGGGACAGTGAAAAAAGCAGGAATACTGAACGGAATACTTCTGCTCAGTATTCACAAAAGAAGAGTAGGGGGAGGTACCTAATCCAGTCAATAGAAGCACTCTGGATAGGGGGTCGATATCAGTCCTTTCACAGAAGAAAGGGTTCTGAAAGAACTCCTAAAACTGAAGGTGGACAAAGCAATGAGGCCAGATGGGATTCACCCCAGAGTTCTAAAAGAACTAAAGGGAGAACTAGTAACACCACTGACTACCCTCCTTAACAAATCATGGGAGGATGGTGTGGTACCTGAGGATTGGAGAAGGGCGGATGTGATTCCCCCTTCACAAAAGTGGGAGCACACAGAGGCAGGAAACTACAGACCTGTCAGTTTGACCTCGGTGGTAGAGAAAATGATGGAATCACATCTGAAGGAAAGAATTGTTGAGTACCTAGAGGCCAGTGGAACACAGGACCCAAGGCAGCATGGATTCACAGTGGGAAAGTCATGTCAGATGAATCTAATTTACTTCTTTGACTGGGTGACCAAAGTAGTAGAGCAGGGAGGGGCTGTTGACATGGCCTACCTAGACTTAGCAAGGCATTTGACAGAGTCCCACACAAAAGATTTATAAACAAATTAGCCAGCCTGGGAGTGGATCCCAGGGTGGTAGCCTGGGTAAAACATTAACTGGACAACAGGACATAGAGGGTAATTGTAAATGGAGTCCACAGTGAAGAAAGTGGGGTTACTAGTGGGGTACTGCAGGGTTCAGTACTGAGTCTGGTCCTTTTTAATGTCTTTATAAGTGATATTGCAGAGGGACTGGAAGGAAAAGTATGTCCCTTTGCAGACATCACAAAGATCTGCAACAGGGTTGATACACAAGATGGGGAGGAAAGGATGAAAAGGGACTTGGCAAGGTTGGCGGAATGGTCAAATATATGGCAGCTTAAATTCAATGCAAAGAAGTTCAAAGTAATGCAGCTGGGAAACAGAAACTCAAGGAAAAAGTACACAATGGGGAGTGAGATACTGCCAACAACAAAAATGGAAAGGGACCTGGGGGTAGTTATATCAGATGATCTGAACATGGGCAAGCAATGTGAGAAGGCAGTATGGAGGGCTGGGGGATACTGGGATGCATAGAGAGAGGCATCAGCAGTAGAAAACAGGAAGTTGTTATCCCTCTGTACAGACAGTTGGTGAGACCCTATCTGGAGTACTGCGTGCAGTTCTGGAGACCCCAGCTCCGCAAAGACATAGACTGGGTGGAGGTTGTCCAAAGGAGGACAACCAAAATGGTGCAGGGTCTGCTCCAGAAGTCATACAAAGAGAGACTAAAAGAGCTTAATATGTATACCCTCAAGGAAAGGAGGGAGAGGGTGGACATGATAGAAACATTCAAATACCCCAAGGGAATCAACAAAGTACAAGAGGGTAACATATTTCAGAAAACAAGATGTGAAAGAATAAGGGACACAATTTGTAGATAGAGGGGGGATGGCTCAGAGGTAATGTGAGGAACTATTTTTTCACCGAGAAGGTTGTGGATGCATGGAACAGTCTTCCTGAGGAAGTCATGGATTCAAAAACAGTGGGGGAATTCAGAAATGCATGGGACAGACATAGAGCAATTCTAGTGAGGGGTTGGAGGAAGTAGGCTGTTTGTTAACTAGGATTTGCAGCTTATCCATTAGATAGGGAAATGGGGAGACTAGGTGGGCCAAGTGGTCCTTATCTGCCATCAAATTCTATGGTCCAATGTTTACATGATGCACCTGGGGTGAGGAAACCCTGGGGCTGTGTAATAGATGGGGGGAGGTACTTATAGTCATGAAACAAGAGTGGGACCTTGGGTAATCATATCTGATGACTCAAGGTGGCAGGGCAGTGCAACAAGGCAGTAGGCAAGGCTAGTGGGATTTTGAGGTACATAGGAAGGGGATTTCTAGCAGGAGAAGAGAGGTGGTGTTGCCCCTGTATCACTCACTTGACAGACCCCACCCAGAGTATCAAGTTCTGGAGGCCACACCTCTTCAAGGAAATTGACAGGGTAGAAGTGGTCCAAAGGAGGTCTACCAAAATGGTGCAGGGATTGTATGAGAAACCATACAAGGACAGGCTGTGGGAGCTCAACATGTACTCTCTGGCAGACAGGTGTGTGAGATGGTACATGACTGAGACCTATAAGTCCCTCACGGGTGTGAACAAGGTACAGGAGGGGAGTCATCCACCAGAAGTGGGGACTTCTGGTAAGATGATCAGCTGAGCCCAGTTATGCACGGTAGCGGAACCTGATGGTTACTATTTTGAATCATGCTTACTAAGTGCTTGAATATTTGGAAACCCAATAGTTTAAGCATTTGGTGGTCTTGAGGTATGTCCAAGGGGAGGGAGTATAGTACAGTGGTTTAAGGCTCTGAGTTGCAAATCTGGAGACCTGGGTTTGAATCCCACAGCCCCCACTTGCATACTATGTGACTCTGAGCAAGTCACTTAACTTCCCTGTGCTCCCAGGTCACACCTATAAACAAGCTCTTAGCTTAGTGTGCTATCCCTGGTTAAACAATTGAAACAAAAAATACTGCAACTTAGTAGAGATCACTGACTACTTCAAGGAAGGATGCAGCATGCAGAGAACGCCATTATTCAGGGATTCAGGTCTGGAGGAGAAATCTTATGGTCAAACCTCAAGCGGGAGTATAAGGGGTCGGCAATTGAAAAGTGGATGTCTGTCCCAAGCAAACATCTTGGAAAAAGGTACTTCCAGCAATACTTTTCTGAAACCAAAGGGTATAGTACCCAAGCTTTGGGAGGAGACTCAGGAGGAGGAGTGGGGAAGAGAGAATGGGAGAGAGATAAATTTAACCTGGAGTAACTCCTGTAGTTAGAACTACCTCCTGTAAAAAACAACACAGTCACTGCATGGAGACAACAAACAGGTTACAGGTTTTCAAATTTGTCACTCCCAGCTATTTTGAACTCACCCTGTTGCACATTCATATTTCTTAATCCAGAATCAAGGGTATACAACACCACTAACAAAGGAACAGCAAACATGGCCTCCTCGCCAAAAACTGGAGGGGCTAAAGCTTTAGAAAAAGTTGACTGAGGGGATAAAATGGAAAAATAAATAGGGACAAAGCTAAAATGGATAACAAAGAGATTAGAGAACCAAATGTAATAACTAAAGACACGATATCCTTTGATAAGGGTGAACCTCCCCTCTTGGAAAAAATAGAGGAAACACATTTAACCATACTTAAAGAAATGAAGCAAGGTTTTGAAACTGTTAACTCAGCAGTAGCATCTCTATCTCTGAAATTTGCGGAAGTAGTGAGGAAATTACTTTCTCTATGCACAGATGAGTGTGAGAAAAGAATCAGCACTGTGGAAGATAGTATCCCCAGAACCATACAGAATATGGGAAAAAAAATCCCGAGAATCACACAGAATATAGAAAAAAAAACAAGAAGGAGCTAGAAGACCTCAAAATGAAAGTCGAGGATTTAGAATCCAGGTCAAGAAGGGAAAATCTGACAATTGGCAATCTCCCAGAGGGAACTGAGGGTCTAGATGCACTAAAATACTATGAAGAAATGCTGACCATTATTCTGGGCCTGCAATATCCAGAGTTTAAAGTTGAGCTTAACTGGACAAATAGGGCCTTTGGTATCCAATACAACTGGAACAAGCCCAGATTTATATTTGTCCGGCCCTTGAGATTCCAAGACAGGGAAAGAATACTATCGAAATCTCATTTAGAAAAAGGCCTTTCATTTTGGGGCCTGAGGTTACAAGTATTCCTAGATCTCCCTCCCACTGTGCTTACAAGAAGGAAAACATCTGACTACATCAAAGACAAACTGAGAAAAGAGCGAATCCCCTCAATACTGTTATACCCTGCTAAACTGCAAATAAATCTTGATGGAAAGTTTTGCTTCTTTTATGCTCCATATAATATGGAAGAGGTCTTGAAAAAAATGCAACAAAATACCCCTGAGACCTTGTCATTAACCTTAGCAGTGCCAGAGGCCCTGATAGCTAATGCTTCTAGTCAACACCCTACTACCAAAGATTACTTGAAATTTCATCTAAGCTAGACAACCGGGGGGAGGGGCAGAATAAATAAAAAGGAAATTGGTGCAATCTATATCTATATATAGGACTGAGGAGCCTTTGGGGCAAATTTAGGCTGTGGGAACACTACTGTTTGTTTTAGTGAGCAAATGAATATTTAATTACAGCATTTACTACTGTCAGAGTTCTTCTGCACTACATCTCTTTGCACAAGTGAGGTATGATCACCTTGCAGATGGGGGGGCACCCTTTGGGCACTTGGGTGAGCTAGGGCAGGGGGTAGTTAGACAGTGGGATGGGAAGGGAGGGATAGTTATAGTTACAGCCAAACTGTCAAATTGGCTTGGTAAGGAATGTAACTGTCTCTGTGAAACTAAATACAAGAACATACCAAGAAAGATGCTGGAAGGGAGGGAGGGGAGGTTTAGAAAAACAGAAAACAATACCAGAGTGGAGTCTATTATAAGTCATGGGTGCTTGTATTTAAAAACTAGAGTAAGACAAAAAAATGTCATTCTATAGAGTTTAATGGTTATCATCATATGTATTGTTAGGGAAAGGTTACATTTTTTTCTTGACAGGTTCTCCCATTCACAGTTCTTTCCATACAAATAATCTAGTGGTGTTACTTTGGGTAATAAGGTCTGAAAAGGTCTGCATAACTAGAGAAAGAATAATCTAAGAATAATGACTTGGAATTTAAATGATTGTAAAGACAGAATCAAAATAAGGAAAATTAGCTGGCCCGTTGGCGCAGCGGTGGGATTTCCACTTGCGACGCCGGTGACCCGGGTTTGGGAATGGACCCGGGTCATCAGAGGGCCGGCCGGGGGGAGGAGGATACAGCATCCTAAGGACAGCTCTCCTTCTCCGGAGGGAGGGTGTGGGTAGTGTTCAGTGCACTGAGGGCTCCTAGCAGAGGCTAGAGGACCCCAGGTGACCAATGGAGCCAGGTCTGGTAGGCAGGGGCAGACGCTTCACGTCATTGCACGTCCCTGCCTCCGTAAAAAGGAGGAAAAAACTCAACGCGAGGGCAGCGTGCATATGACGCCCTCCCTGGAGGACCTCAGAAACACCACCGCCGCTGTGGATCCCCGACTAGATATAAGGCCCGTGAGTGCAGGTGAAGGTGGCCATGGCCCCACCCTCCGGGGGCAAGCCGGGGGTGACTGGGGATCTCGGCAGCCATAGGCAGTGGTGGAGGTCCCTGGGGCACCGTGACAAGGGCAGAAAGCAACACGGAGCCCAGCCCAGAAAAATAGTAAAATTAAAAAAAATAAATAAGGAAAATTATTAATTTAGCAAACAATAAAAAATAGACTGCCTTCTTCTGCAGGAAACCCACTTTGAACAAAGCTAAGGTACATAATTTGGGAACTTCTAAAGCTTTAGGTTTTGTACTATATATTCTGACAAAGTTAGAGAAGTTGCTATCTATCTATATATATAAATATATATATATATATATATATATATATATATATATATATATAAGCATTTGAGTCCCAAAATTTAGAAATTTTATTTGGATCCTGAGGACCGATTTGTTATTATTCAGCTTACAATCCTGCAAACTTTGCTCACATTGACAACTCTGTATGGACCAAATGAAGATCAGGTTTTTGATTTCCCCCTGTATCATCGGGGGAGACTTTAACTTTACTTTTAACATTTTAGACAGAACTACAGCAGCATTTGAACAGAAGAATAAAATAATTAGCCTAGTAAAAAGCTTTATGGGGGATTATAATTTAATAGAGCCTTTTAGACACCACTATCCGCATTTGAAAAAAAAAATATTTTTATTCCAAAGCCTACGATACATATTCAAGAATTAATTTCTTTTGATTTCTCATTCAATATGCATAATATAAAGATAATAATTTATGATTCTATTGCTGTCTTGGATCATGCCCCATGTCATATGAATTTAATATTTGATATCCCAATGGAAAACATTATTAGAACCTGATCATTGGATAACACATCATGGTTAGATAAAAACTTTAAAGATAAAATACTGGAAGAAATTCACCTTTTTCTTTCTTGGAATAGTCCAAAGGATTTTACTATACAAACTATTTGCAAAATACTTATGATGTAGTTAAGAGGATGGATAATGGCACAATATAAAAAGAAAACTTAAAGAAGATCTCTCCTTATTAGGGAACCAATTAATTTCTGTGCAACATGAGCATGACACTCTAGGAAGTGTACAGTCTGGCTTAAATTAAAAGTTCTAGGTTTAGGAGATAAAATGGAAAAATCTGTACATCAGCAAATGGAAAGAGCAATGTACAGATCCAGGGCTAAATATTATTTTTTTTTCAGACCTACTGGATAACCATTTGGTATGCTTGTTGAAAAGTGATCAAAATCAAAACAGAATTGACACAAATAAACAGGAAGAGGGTCACACAATTACTAAACTGGAGGACATTAATGATACCTTTATCAGATTTTATTCTAGATTGCATACACCTGAAACTAATTTAGATTTGTCTGAGATCTGAAATTATTTAGAAGGCTTGGACATTCCTAAAATATCTAATTTAGACTTAGAAACATTACAGAAAGACTCCTCTCTGGATGAAATTCATGTAGTACTGTATGACCCCCCCCCCAATGTAAAGTCTCCAGGCTCAGATGGATTCTCAACCGAATTTTATAAAAATATGAAACAAAATATTGCACCTTTATTATTAGACCTTTTTCACGATATACATCCATCCGGTAAAATTCCCCCTTTCTTCAATGATGCCATTATCACTTTAATACTTAAGAAAGATAAATTATAAGAACAATGCCAGTCATATAGATCTATATCACTACTGAACAGTGACTGCAAAATATTTGCGATGATTCTAGTAAATAGATTTGCAAAAATTCTGTCTAAATTGATCCACTGAGACACAGAAACATAGAAACATAGACATAGACTTTGACGGCAGATAAGTGCCACTTGGCCCACCCAGTCTGCCCATTTCCCTACCTACTGGATAAGCTGCAGATTCTAGTTAACCAACAGCCTACTTCCTGCAACCCCCAACTATAATTGCCTTGTGTCTGTCCCATGCATGTTTGAATTCCCCCACTGTTTTAGACCCAACGACCTCCTCAGGAAGGCTGTTCCATGTATCCACCACTCTCTCCATGAAAAAAAAATTCCTCACATTACCCCTGAGCCATCCCCCCTACCAGACAAAGCTGGTTTCATTATGGGAAGGAGATTAGACCACAACACAAGAAAAGCATTCATTATCATACATGCACAAGCAAGGACAGACACAGTGGTACTATCACTAGATGCAGAGAAGACCTTCAGTAGGGTCCAATGGCCCTTTTTACTAGAGACCATGAAAGCCTTCAGAATAAAAGACACATTTTTAGAGTGGGTTGGATTGATCTATACAAACCCCTCAGCTAGAATAAAAATAAACAATCAGATTCCCTCAAATTTACCATTACTTAGGGGGACAAGACAGGGATGCCCATTGTACCTATTGCTATTTGCTGTTTTTTAGAGCCCCTGGCTATAAAAAAAAAGTCTCCGAAAGAGGCTCTGGGAGTTAAAATTGAAGGGCACAGTCATATAATTATGCTTTCTGCAGACGGCATCTTATTGTTTATCTCAGACCCAAATGCCTCTTACCCTGTTGTTACTAATATAGTGGCTGATTTTAATCAGTATTTGGGCTATAAGGTGAATTGGGGGAAAAGTGAGGCTCTCTACTTAGACATAAATCAAAAAGCTTTGACTAGTCCTTTTTTTACAAGCAATTCAAAAAGATCATATTAGACACCTTGGAGTCCATCTTTCAATGAATGTTGAAAAGGTTATACAGTTACATTTCATACCAATTGTGGAAAAGATTAAACTAGATTTGGAAAAAAGGGCAACATCTCCCATTCATTCTGATAGGCAGGGTTAATATTCTGAAAATGAACGTCCTTCCAAGATTATTATTTTTATTTGAAACAATCCCTATAGTATTAAACAAAAGTTTTTTTCTGATCTGGAGAGGGTAGTTAGGACATTTTTATGGAAAGGTCAGAGGCCCAGAATAGCTCTAAAAAATGTTATCAATCCAGAGAGAAAGGAGGTTTTGGGTGCCAAAACGTCTGGTGGTACTACTTGGCAGCACAGCTTGAGAGCATTTATAATTAGTTTCATAATCCTACAGATGGAGAAACAGCTGACTTCCAAAGACAGGAGAGTAGACTGCCAGAATTTACACTAAAAAACTCATTAACGGTCAGCTTAATTAAGGCCACTTATTATAAGAGAGCTCTTTCCACAATTAAAGCTAAGAACTATTCATGGCAGATGGCACAGAAAATTTTGGGAAATAATAGGTTCCTCTCTAGGTTCTCTCCAATAATGGGTAACAACTCTTTCCCACCATCACTTACTGATAGGGTATTTATGACATGGTATAAAACAAAAGGCAGATGCCAGCTGGAGGACTGCTTTGTGGAAGATAAATGAATTACATTAGAAAGAGCCCAGATCAAATTTAATATTTATGATACACAAACATTCCAATATATTCAAGTAAAAAATTTTATTTTCCAAAGGACTCGCAATCGTAATATTCCGCCTTATTCAAGCTTAGAAGATCTGATAGTAAAAATAGATACAAATAAACATTTTGTTTTAAAAATATACTCAACCATTAGGGACTATAATAATATCTCTTTGTTAGGAATTAAGCAGGCTTGGAAAGGGACTTAAAATATGAAATTTTTGGAGGATGACTGGGGAGATAGCATAAATCTAGACAGTCTTGAGATAAAAAAACAATAGTTTGATGCAAGACCACGTCAACACAGTGCATAGAACCTATTTAAAACCAGCTGTACTGAATACATTTTACACTGCTATTTTGGAGACCTGTCAGAGGTGGAAAACAGAAAGAAGGATGATGAGTCACATGATAGCCGGTTGCAATCAAATTAAGGAATACTGGGGGGGGAGGTTTTTTTCATGCTTGGTAAAATAAGAGGCCGGGATATCCCATTTAATCCAGGTATTGTGGTGTTTGAATTAAGGAAAACTGTGAACACATCAAGAAATAATTTAATCTTGATAAATATAGGAATCCTGATAGCCAAGAATATTATATTACAGCACTGGAAGGATGAAAAAAAACCCAGACTATATGGAATGGGTAGGGTTAATGCTAGATTCTAAATAGAAAGAGCATTATATATAATGGAAGATGATTATAGTAAATTTGAGGAAATCTGGAAACCTTTTATTTCTGAAATTAATAAACAATTAATACTATTTGGCAATTATGAAGAGTTATAGCTTCAGGAGTGTAAACAATGATTGAGGCACCAATGCTCTGGACCAAAAAAAAGAAAAAAAGGTACATGAGAAGAGTCTCTTAAATAGAGTGAGGGGGGCCACTAGAGCACAAGGCATGCAATGAAATTTGAGGAGGGGAAGTTTAAGAGGGGTGTGAGGAAATACTTCTTCACAGAAAGGGTGGTGGATACCTGAAACAGCCTTCCAGAAGAGTTAGCGGGGGCAAAGACAGTGGGGAGCTTCAAGCATGTGTGGGACAGCACATATGTACCATAACTAGCAGTAAGGGAGGAGGGAGGGACACCTGAGACTGAATAAGACCCAGGATGTAGTAGTAGGCAGGGAAATAGGACAGACTATATGGACCTATCACTCCTTTTCTGATGACAAATTCTATTTTTTCTGTGTTTCTGTGTTTCACATACTACTCAGTCCTCAATCAATCCAAAATCATACTCATAATAGCCTGATGACCCTATGAATATAAATATTATGTGCCATTCCAAGGAAATATAAGGATGGAAACAGAGGTCAACTGGGATCAATAAAGGATTGCACTGACAAAGCTTCACAAGTCTGGCGTGCAAGATAAGCTAGCCTTATGGTGATTGGGTCACTGGAAACCTCAATCATTAGCAGCGACTCTTTCAAGTTTGTGAAGTTTTCCTTTTCTCCCTCTCTCTGTCTCCAACCTCCACATCTGATTAAATGAAGTGAACTGTTTCAAGGAGCACCAACCATGGGATAGAGACTGAAATGATAAACTATGTGCTGCTATTTTAGGAGAAAATTAACAGATGGAGTGAAAGGGCTTGGAGGAACCACATACTGTAGCTTGCAGGAGTCTGGAGCCCAACAAAATGTTTTTATCTCAGCCTCTCCTCCACCTTGAATTAATTTCCCTGGTAGAAAAACAACCCTTTCATTGTAGTGAGGATCCTGGGTGAGATGAGGGCAAGTGCCCAGAGGATGACTAATCATGCACTTCTGCTTAAAGCAGAATCAGTTTGAATTCATTCATGGTGATTTTCATATACATCACATGATGCTCTGAATTATTGGAGTATGTGAGATCATTGTATTTTGTTTTTGTATGTTCTCTGCTCAGCTGGCCCCCATCTGCAGCATCTTCTCCAGCCCTGTCAGCTGCCATCTGCAAGATTTACCTACTGAGTACAGTGCCCCACAGTTTGACCCCTGTGGTGGGGCTAACCAGGATTTTGCAAGCCTCAGGAGAGTTTAACCTGAATGTGTTAGGCAGGGAAGTTTAGTAGGCAGCACAGGGCCTGCAGGAGGACACTGCATCATATTGCCTCAGTCAGCAGTGTTGTTTTTCATGTTCTTTACCGTTCCAACTGGCACCTTGTGGGCATGAACTGCAGTTACATGAGCATGCATGCATGCTCATATCACAGCCAGGAAGTGCACACCCTCCATTTGGAGCTCTGCTTGTACTACCACCTGTGGTCACCTAGATGCCAACTAGCAGCAGTGAAGAGGAATGCATGTCCCCTTCCTCTTCCCCAGAGGAGAGCATCCTCTGGGAAGCTCAATCCTCCTCCTCCCCCTGCCGTCACCTGACAATCTGAGATTGCTCTGGATCCTGGGTCACTACTATTGCAAGAGGAGGCCCTACCGCTGCACCAATAGGACAGTCTCAAATGATTTCTGTATTTAGAAACATAGGATGGCAGAAAAAGTCCAATGGTCCATCTATTCTGCCCCCAGTACCCTATCATACCCTGACACGTTGTGTTAATACAGAGTGTTTGTTTACACTATCTACCCCTCTGCTCCATGTTCTATTATTACCACCCCAAGTAACTACTAAGCCTTTAACCCTGTCCCAACCATGTTCAAAAGCATTAATGATTTTGGCACTCATCCCCTACACTGGCAGACTGTTCCAAGGCTCAACCACTCTCTCTATAAAATAAAATGTTCTCATGTCCCTCATCAACCTCCCTTCCACAAATTTACATTTGTGTCCCTGTGTTCTAGATTTACTTAAGTTGTTGATAGTTCCTTGCAGTTCACCTCATTCATTCCTTTCAGGAAATTGAAGTTCTCTACCACATCAGCCTTCTCTCCTTGACTAATAGTCTGCTGGGCAAGTATCCAGAGAGATTTAATGATATTTGTAGGTACTGTCACTCACCTGACTTTCCAGGAGTTCATTCCTTAAACAGAAGACATATTTTGTGGCAAAGAATTTAGTACAGATAAGCATGTGCAGAGCAGGTTGTCTGTAGTTTGCTTCAGTTGTGGATCTTAAAATTGTGTTACAAAGTACTACATGGATTTGTTTATGTGCAAGTGTATCACTACTTGATTACTATATACATTGATGTATTGTATTGTCAATGCTGAAGTGTATTGCTGCCTGATTACTGTGTTCTCTAATGTACTGTTTATATTTATTTATCCTGTACTTTTCCTTTTGTTTGCATCGCTGGGTCATCCTTGAAAATGGGCATCTAATGCTCTTGTATCATAGCCAGTCAACAAATCTAAAATAATTAAACAACAAGTAAATAAAATGCTTCTGTAGTTGAGACAACTATGCCACATCAGAAAAATAAAACCAATGGTCAGCACAGTTTTACATTTCAATTTCATTTAATTAAAAAAAAAAACGTGTGTTTACCAGGATAACTTCTTGAGACTTTTTGAGAAGGGTTTTGGGGAGACTGAGCACTGCAAAAAAAGAATAGGCAACTCCGGTTTCAAGTAACCACATTACTAAATGCCACTGCACATTTCTACAGGGATGTAGCAATATAAATATGTAAAAAGTAAAACCTTATACTTCTTTTTCTATTTTTTACTTTTTAGATTTATAATTTAGATGTTATTGTTTGGGAAAATACCTTTAGGCAATAAGTACCTATTTTCAAAGGTAACCCAGTCATTCAAATACATTACATACATACAATACATAGTATAAATTATACTTTGTCATACATACAATAAAATATCTCACATCATTAAAAATAATTGTACATGGCAAGATGTTGATGGTACTTTCTAAGGCCATGTTTACACAGCAGCTGTGCTTTATATTATCCTGCACTGTTTTCCCGCTGCACTGTGTGCTGAACTCAGAATAAACAGTTTACACAGCCCACCCATGCTTCACTGCAGGTCATGCTGTGGAGGGGCTGTGCAGATGGCGAGCAGAGTTTCCACAAACTGATGTCATCAGTGATGTGACACTGACCAGCTCCCTCTCCACAATCCCCATGCCTATTTAGTACATAAAAAAGACACTGACCTCCAGTTTACGGCACAGAACACCATATATTCACTGCACAGCGCACTAGCATGAATAAGTTCCCGATCCGTCTATTAATTCAAGCCCCCACTGGAATGCCAGCATGTGTGCCGATACTTCCTTGTTTTGGCAGAAAAGCCTCATGAAACTACTGGAGGACTACTGGAGGATGTTTGGAAATAGGGCTCTGCAGGGGATCAAGTGCAGAAATGAGTTTACAATGCAGGGTACTTTGCTTGATCCATTACTTCCCAACTTTTGAGTCGCAGCCAAAAAGGGATCTGGAAGCTTCGTAAAGTGATCCAGTCAGCGTTTACAAAGCAGAAATAGCAGCGCATCAACCTGTGCACATGGGTTGATGCGCTGCAAAGAGGGCAGTGTAAATGGCGTTAGATACCATTGCCTTTTGACACTGAATTCCCCTGTAGTCTATTCAGCAACATTTTCTTTCCTCCTTTACCAAATGTTTCCCCTAGTGTTGCTGACACAGTAGTCACAACAGCACAGGTTTGCTTTGGCAGTCCACCAGCCTGATCACTGGCCAGCTGTCATCAATGTCAAACCTAGAGATATTATGCTTCATTTCTTAGGACTTGTCCATGTAGCATGCAAGTTCCTATTGAGACCGAAGTCAGGAAGTTATTTTGAGCTTTGCAATAGCAATGCATTGGGATTCAATGCATGATTAGTTTTATGACTGTGAATGAGTGAGTGGAAATGCTTGCTAATGGTTGTTGCTGCTGCCCCTTACTCTCTGTAAAGGTTCCATAGGTTGCTGCAGATTTGTGTGCATTGGAGCTAAGGGAGTGAACAGCAAATGGCTCAGGAACTCCTAACTAATACTAAAGATCTTTCTTTTACACTTTAAAACTTCTAATGAGCAAGCTGTGGATCTCTTGGAATGGGCAGCTGATGTTCTGCAGATATTTTATTTATTTATTTATTTATTTATTTGTACATCAGTTTACAACCTTTGAGCCAGAAGCTCATTTCCAAAGGTACCTCGTCACACTGAGGACAATACAGAAATAGACATTTTGTTACAGCATATGAGTTACTAGTTACATAGCTTAGCAAGCACATGTGGTTACATTTATTTACACGGTTAAACAGTTTAGTTACAATGGTACATTCTTACAAGCAGGGGAGAGCAAAACAGCTGGATAATAACAGTGGCAGTAGGCAATGGGGCAAGGTTGTGAGAGGTGAGGTGTGGTGCTGCCCAGTGAGCTTTGTCAGTTACGAAGTGAGCTATGCCTCATTTAGAGACAGGAGCAGCTTCGAGTATTAAATAATTGGCTCTGAAGTGTGGTTTTGAAGTTGGAGATCATTGGGGCATCAGAGATGGGGGCAGGGAGTGAGTTACACTAGGATGGAGCTCTGTAGCAGAAGGACCTCTGTCCATGGGTGGTCCTGGATCTTGGGACCAGTAGATTGGTCTTGCAGGAGGTTCGTGTAGTAACTGAGGGTTGGGTTTGGAGGATGGAGGCTGTCAGTCCGGGAGGGGATAGCCCAAGGAGAGTTTTTTTCGTGATGAGGCAGGTTTGGTATCGTAGTCATTCATCAAGATTAAGCAGTATAGCCTTATCATAGAGCTGGCACGTATGAGTGAGTCTGGGGGCCCCAGTAATTAGCCTGCATGCTTTATTTAGGATACTGGTAGGCCATAGTCAACCAGGGACAGTATTGAGGATGTAACCACTAGTTGGAGGGCATCAGGGGGGAGACAGTTTTTATAGCGGTAGAGGATACCTAGCTGCACATTAGTAACTGATGCAAGTGCATCGATGTGGGTGTGGTAGGTGAGGGCTGAGTCGAAAGAGACCCCAAGGTACTTGTACAAGTGGACTTCCTCAAGTGGTTGTTCGGTACTAGAGAGGATATGTAGTGGGAAGTTGCTGGCTTTGTTTTGGGGGTGGGCAAAGAGCATATTTTTGGTTTTTTTGATATTAATGACAAGTCTGTGCTCTTTGAACCAGGTTTTGGCATCATTATAGGATTGCTGTAGTGTCCTGGAGGGAGATGGGGTTACGGTGGGTGGCAAAGATGATGGCGTCATCTGCATACAGCATTTGCTCTGGGGTTCTTTTGTAGTTATTTTGTCTGGTACTGCTGCTAGTACTCAACAAGGAGTTGTTGGTTCAAGTGGGGGCATTAGTGTGGCCAAATTTGTCTCAGCAAAATCTGCGGTAGCAGTGCTGATGATTGCTGGTGCTGGCAGTGTAGGCAGTAGAGGCAGGGACAACAGGAGCTGTACAAGGACCCCAGAAATGTCTTCCTCTGTGAATGTGGTTGAGGATGAGGACTCAGAGTGTATACTCTGAAAAGGGAATGGGATCAAGGGTGCCAAAATGTGGGAGCACCTCAAGTGGGTGCACAGGACTTTTGGACATGGTGCGGTGAGGGCATCGCTCTGCCTCCTGCTCCCCAGTGTGCCCTGGTGCATGGAGCAGCCATCACTCTGCCTCCTGCTTCCTGATGGGCCCAGGCAGAGAGGTGATTATGTTAATGTCAGAGGGGTTGTGGGGGGCTGAGCCTCCCGCATCAGCCCACACTACATTCTGTTGTGCCCTCTGTGTCTGCGGAATGGTTGCTGGGTGCTGTCATTACTTGCAGTCATTTGACTGTGCCCAGCTTTCCTGTGCTACATTTGCTTGCACCCATATGTGTCAGAACCCTTAGAGGTGATTGATAATCCTATAACTAGTGTTGATGAGCCTCAGCATGACTCACACTGTGATGCAGCAGATCCGAGTGTTTCTTCATGCAGGGCCAGGGAATAAAATGCTGCTGAGAAGGAAATATGGGGTGGAAAGAATGAGGATGAGGACGAGGAGGACAGATCTTGGGAGGTTAGCAGCCTAGATGGGGATGGGGATGATGATCTGGACCTTGTGTGTGAACTTGAGAAAAAGAAAAGCAAGGGCGATGGAATTACTGAAGGTCTCCCAGTCCTCCAGCTGTTGGCACTGTTGATCCAATAGTAATAACAGAGAATGAGTCACCAGTTGCAGCAGAACAGGTCATGCCCCAAAATGCCCATTTTGAGCCCTCCAATGTCCCAGTAAGCCATCTACTGCCATAGGAAAACAAGGGCCTCAGAATCCCTAGTTTGGGATTTTTGCATTCTCAACCCATCTGATGAAACAGTGGCTATCTGTCAGCTATGCCAAGGGCATGTGAGCCATAGGAAAAAGGCTAGCCACCTTGGCACTGGTGGGCAACACACACACACACGCACACACACACACACACACGCACACACACACACACACCTCATGGCAAGGCACCTGTTACCCTGGTCTCTGTAAAAAGGGAAGCTGAAGCAGAGGAGACTGATCCCTTGTCAATCTCATTGAACAAGGCATTCCCAAAGTGGCAAAGATATAATCCCAGGGCAGGATTCAGAAGTGACAGTGGAGGACTACTACAGACGTGAGAAAACCTAGGTGGAATTTCATAGTACTGAGCAGAGTAGCAGTGGTAGTTGCAGTATTAACAGCCAGAGTCAGCGAAGTACATCAGCCCTAGTCCATAAAACATAAAAAATGACATCATACATTTGTTCGGCATCTGTGACCCCCTGTGTTAAAACCTACCCCACTATCCATGCTGCCAGTGTGCAGAGCTCAGCTGCTTGGTCTCTCATGCCCAAAACCCTAAAAAGTGTAGCCTACATTGCATAGCATGTTTGAGCATCACACAAAATACCCACCCAATCATGCTATTGCACATGAACTTAATGCAGTGACTGCAGAAATGCTGGCAATTGATCTATTGCCATTCGGTTTGTGGAGAATGTAGGGTTCTGCAGGTTGATTGTATATGCCTGTCCAAAATGATAGATTTCATCACACACATATTTCTCCACCCCTGCCATTCCAAAACTTGATAGGACTGTCATATGCACAGTAAGACATGCCTTGCAGCATTCAGCATCTCCATACATACAGTTCTCCTTAGTATGAATATGTGGATCAGTGTTCAAAAAGCTGGTAGTTCTTTTTTTATGTTTTACAGTGTATTGGGTACAGGTACCCAGTGTAGTATTTTAACACTGGGATGGGAAGAAACTGAATGAAGCCCAGCTGTGCTGGTAGTAACATTCTGAGTATTCACCAGCATGCCACATTGGCAATGAGGAGTTTGTCTCACACATGAGTCAAAAAATGTTAGAAGTGCTCCTGACCGAAACTGATGAGTGGCTGTACCCACGTCCCCTTAGGCCAGATTTCATTGCATGCAATAATGGCTATAATGTGGTGAAATGTATTAGAGATAGTGGGTTTCTCTGGGTTCCCTGCATGACACTCTGTCCTAATCTTGTTGTACAGGAGTTTTTGTCATATCTGGACATCAAGTTAATGTTGATCATGGCCTGCTGCATCTGTGCCCACTTTGCTCATTCTGGAAAGGCCCATGATCATATTAGGCAGCTGCAGATCCAGAACAAGCTGCCTCAGCACCATCTCAAGCTGGGATTTGTCATGAGATGGAACTTGACACTCTACATGAGCAAGCATTTGTACTTGCAGAGTAAAGCCATCTCAGAATACCTGCTGCTGCCCACAATCTGTCAGGTCTGGAGCATTAATTTCTCTCACAACCAAGCAATGGTGAATCATGTTTGACTAATCATGATTCTGAGGCAATTTGAACATGCCACACGGATAGTACATGATATCAATGTATGATGTGTTAAAAAAATACTTTTTCTGACGATACAAATGGGGTGCCTCACAACTCTTTTAATAAAATTAAACAGGTATGGATTGTGAACTCTTAACCTGGAATGTCAAGGGCCTACGTAATACAGCCAAAACTAAACACATTTTTGGGGACATTAACAAGAAAAATGCTAATATTATAGTCAGGTGGCATAGCGACAAATATGAAGATCATTACACGCAGGACAAAAGTGCCAAATTTGGTACAGATGTAGACCTAGTTATATAGCTTTTGAAAATCCTAAGCTCCAAAAAATGGAACAGTAAGCCATTATGATATCATCATTTTCAAAATGATCTCCTAAATTCACTATGAGACAGATCACATGATTTGAATTATGAAATCTTGCATTGCTTTTGTGTGAATTGTTAACAGGTTGTTGGAGAGCAGCCTGCTCTTGATGAAAATAAGATATAAACTAGAATTGCATTTGAAAATAGTATTCATTGGCCTGATTTACAAATTTCCTGGATTGAGAAATTTTGTTATGGTCTTGAGGATATTCATACCATGCTTTACCATCACTGGAGAGTCAGCTTTCTCCATGGAAAGTGGCAGCAAGGCAGTAATGACCAGAGGATCAGGTGGTGTAGGTTTTGATGAGGCATGATTGGCAGCCCAAGATACTGTCTGACCTTTAACAAATTTATCCAACTCAAGGAGCTTGATGGCATGTTGATCCAGCAATCCTCCTTTTCCTTGGCAGGGATGAGGCTTCCCTTAATCTCAGTTGTGGTGACTTCTAGCCCACAGGTGCTTGAGGACTTCATGAAAACTGCTGGAACTGTGGCGTAAGAAGCAGACAATGACAGCTTTGCAGTTGAACCTTCAATTTGTAAAGCAGCTGTGTCTCTGTAAATACCAGGATTCTCCCTGGTTGAATATTGGATTATGTCAATACTGGCTCCATTAAAGGACCCTTGGGCTATGGTGGAGGATGGGTTGTGGTCGAAGTTATTCAAGGCACCCACCATAAAGAGACCTTTCCACAGATTTGATAGACACACCAGGTTGTCTTTCTCAAATTGTTTGCACATGGAAACTGCTAGTGAATTTTCAATTTGAAGAACCCCAGCATATGTGATGCTAATACCAAGTAAGGCCAGCTGGTCAATGAGTTTCTTATCTCTTGTGAGGGTATGGATATTCATGCTAATATAGACAAGTAGAGGTGGTTCTCATTTCAGTGAATGATGCGGGTCAGTTACGCCTTCCTTTGCCTGTTTCTTGTAATTGTTGGTGAACAATTGTGAGATGGTGAGGCAGGCTTGGGAGTAACTGACATATTCCTTCTTGTTTAGCCCAAGAGGATGATGGAAGTCAGTAATTTGATACTAGGGGAGATTACCTTTTCCTGACAATGTGGATAAAAGTTGCTAGAACATTTATACTGGTACTCTTGAAAAATTTCTTTTCTGCAGAGTTTAACAATTTCTGCAAAAAGAAGAGCTTCCTCTTCTTAATAACGGTGGAGAAATGCATCCTTTAAAATTTGTTGCAAACCTTCAGAAAAGACTAGCATAACATTCTTGCCATCAGACTGCTCTTGCAATCCCACGTCTGCAAAGTGCTCTAGGAGATTTTCTTTTCAATGTGTCTTGTTGATGGAGATATCTTGTCCAAGATCAGGCACACAGTTCCCTTACATACTGTGGAGATCAGGAATCCTGAAAAGGTAGGACCCATCTTCCACTGTTGCCTCCATGTCAGATACAACCTCAGAAAAATCTCTAGCTTTTACTTTATCTATTTCTGTATTTGAAATTGCATTTTGTTGATGGAGATATGTGAGATAACGATTTCTGTACTGTGTTAAGCAAACCAGATGGTACTTATTTATTTAGATTTTGGTAACCGGGTAAGCCCACTGAGACCAGAGGTCCCTTTTTCAGGGGCGACCCGGAATTAGTTACAGAAAAAAACACATATTAGCATTATTTACAGTAGTTACAATAAGTACACAAATATACATCAGCATCAGTTTACAGGGGTAACAACAGGTACTTAGCTTCAATGACGATCAAGTCTCCATCTGATAGTTTAGCTATAAATTCTGTATCTTGCATGGCCACAGTCATCTCTCTTAGAGATCTGTCAGCAGATGCTGTTGAGTCTTCATGGAGTTTATATAGCTTTACAGCTCCACAGAAAATACACCGCATGCTGCTGCCCATCGATAGTCTCTTTGAATGGCACACCTCTCGATTCTCAAGCTCTGTCTCATTTTTCCTTTTCCTGTTCCTTTCCCTCTCTAGCTTTGAGTTGTTAAATGTCTAATGACATGATCAATGCCACAAGGCATTCTTTTCCATGAATATCATTGGTGTTCTGTGGACTCCAGAGTCTACATGTACTTGTAAAGCATCTAAGTTTCCAACTTCATTGCCGTTCTTGAGGAAGTCACTGTATACTTGCAGTGCATCACAGTTTCTTAATTTCTGTGGGCATTTTCATTCCTCTGAAGTCACTTTCTGAGAAATTATACACACAGTCCAATCCATTGTTACTGTAGTATTTGTTCTCTGTATCAAAACAAGACATATTACACATGCATGACATACAGTAAAACACAGTAACATTACAGTACAATGCTGAAACAAACTGAAATTGACCATAGATTTGACACAAACATGCTTTGTGTTCTATTACCAGTATTCAATATTTGTAAATAGTGATGCATAGTGAATTTAGGTGGCAATTTTGAATATGCTGAAAGCATAATGGCATCTGATTGGTTAATTTATTTGGAGCTTAGGACTTTTTTAATCTCTATACCTATGCCAACCTCTTTACCAAATTTGACACTTTTTTCAGTGTGTAACAGGCAGATGAGGCATTTCACTCTAACAAATGGGGGATACTATTGAGTAACTAACTATAATAAATTGTCACAAGGGGGTGCTATTTTTATTTTAAAAAAAAGCTCAACATTTACATTCAGAAGGACATTTTGTGATCTGGCTGGTAGATATATCATGACAGAAATCTAACATACCTGCACATTCTTTATCCTAGCAAATATATATGGCCCAAATGGCTATGAGCCAACATTCTTTGGGAACGTCTTTTTTTTTTTGTACACTCTTTCTTTTTCCCTCCAGTCACAGTCTGCAAGGCTTCTCTCAGGCATCCTGCCTGCTCCTTCCCCACCTGAAGTCCTCCTACCTGTGGAAAGCTGATTGGAGCATCCCAGCAGCTGCTACAGCCAGGGGCAGGGACATCCTGGACTCCCTGCAAGCTAGTGCTAGTACCCACCAGGGAAGGTGTGATTTTGGACCTGGTAGCCACCAACGGGGACAGAATTATAGATGTCAGGGTGGATGAACACCTGAGGTCCAGTGACTATCACACAGCGTGGTTCAATATGAGTTCTGAGACAGGGTCAAGCCACATGAAGACAAGGGTCCTGGACTTCAGGAGGGCAGACTTTGCTAGGAAGGGGTATGTCTCAGGAAATCCCTAGCAGATGGGGAGGAATGGTGAGGAGTTGAGGAACAGCAGGCCCATCTAAAAGGAGCCATAGTGGAGGCAACAAACCTTTGCATTTGGCAAATAAACAAAGGCAAGAGAAAAAGAAAACCTCCATGGTTCTCAAAGGAAGTGGCCAGAAAATTAAGGGCAAAAAGGTTGGCTTTCAGGAAATACAAGGAAATGCAGAAGGAGCAGGATAGGGCAGTGTATCTAGAGAAGCAAAAGGAGACAGGAAAAGCAGTCAGGAGTGCAAAGGCACAGAGAGAGGAAAAAATAGCAAAAGAGGTGAAGGAAGGGGATAAAACATTCTATAGGTAAGATAGTGAAAGTAGAAAGAGTGGGAGAGGGGACTGTAAGGCTAAAAGGAGAGGATGGAGAGTGCATGGAGGGAGACCTGGAAAAAGCATCTATCCTAAACAAATATTTGTATTCAGTATTTACAGAGGAAGAGGAGTGGGAGGGACCTCAGGTAAGAAACAGGATTGGAAGGGAGGTGAACACCTGTCCATTTACAGAGGAGAGAGTCCTTAGGGAACTCACAAAACTGAAAGTGGGCAAGGCAACGGGACCACACTGGATACATCCTAGAATATTAAATGAGTTAAGGGAGGTGCTGACAGCACCACTAGCAGCCTTGTTCAACAAATCACTGGATACGGAAGTTGTTCCAGAGGACTGGAGTAGGACAATTACAGTCCCTCGCCACAAAAGTTGGAGCAGAGAGGAGGCTGAAAACTATAGACCTGTCAGCCTGACCTTGGTGGTGGGGAAAACTTTGGAATCACTGTTGTAAGAAAGGATAAAGAACCACCATGAATATTGCAGAGTACAAGATCTGAGGCAGCATGGATTCACATGAGGAAAGTCATGTAAAACAAATCTGATAGATTTCTTTGACTGGGTGATCAGAAAAGTGGATCAGTGGGAGTGGTAGATGTGGCCTACCTGGATTTCAGCAAGGCATTCAACACCATTCCACATAGGAGGCTTGTGAACAAGCAGGACAGCCTGGGATTGGGTCACAAGGTGGTGAACTGGGTTAGAAATTGGTTAAGGGATAGGACACAGAGGGTCGCAGTAAATGGAGCTAAATCCGAGGAAGGGAGGGTAACCAGCGGGGTGCCATAGGGATCAGTTCTGGGGCCAGTCCTGTTTAATATCTTCATTAGTGACATTGTGGAGGGGCTGGAAGGGAAGTCTCTTCGCAGATGATACCAAGATCTTCAAAAGGTTAGACACACCGAGAAGGTTGGAAAAAATGAGTAAGGACCAAGCTAAACTGGAGGAATGGTCAAGGGTGTGGCAGCTAAGATTCAATGTGAAGAAGTGCAAAATCATGCACTTGGTGTGCAGGAACCCAGGGGAGGTTTATATGGTGGGTGGGGAGGTACTAATGGCCACCAAACAGGAAAGAGATCTGGGGGTGATCATATTTGACGACCTAAAGGTGACCAAACAATGTGCAATGGCTGTGGGGAGAGCCAGTGGGATACTGGGGTGCATAGGGAGAGGTATCACCAGCAGAAGAAAAGAGGTGGTGAATCGATGGTAAGACCTCATTTGGAGTACTATGTCCAGTTCTGGAGGCTGTATCTCTGAAAGGACATAGACAGGGTAGATTTAGTTCAAAGAAGGGCAACAAAAATGGTGTAGGGCCTCCACTAAAGGTCGTACGATGAGAGATTGGAGGTGCTCAATATGTACTATATACCTTGGATAAGAGGGGAGAGAGAGAGAGAGAGAGGAAGTATGATAAAAACCTTCAAATACCTAAATTAAATAAATTACAGGAGGGTAGCATCTTTCAGAAAAGGAGATGTTCTAGGACAAAATGACATGACATGAAACTGAAAGGGGATAGACTAAGGCACAATGTGAGAAAGTACTTCTTCACAGAAAGAATGGCAGAGGCATAGAACAGCCTCCCAGCAAAGGTGGTGGGGTCAATGTCTCTGGGGGAATTCAGAACTGCATGGGATAGACTTAGGGGAACCTTAACAATTCAAAAGAGAAGGTAAAGCCAGAGATCATGTAGGATCTGCGGCTTTTGTAGTAGGTATGGAAAATGAGCAGACTGGAAGGGTCTATCAGTCCTTATCTGCCATCGAATTCTATGCTTCTATGTTTCTACACACACAGACAAAAGCCATAATTTTTGTCACACCCTTCCTCCTTTCAGCCCACCTCCAAAACCCTGAATTTCAGTTTATTTCCCTTCTCTTTCTTTTGCTTTTGTTTTTTCTGTTCTTTTTCTGTTGTAAAATGTAAGAATTTCACGTCTTTCTTTTTCTTGATTTCTTATTCTTAGTTTGTCCATTTTTTTGAGCACACACTCCACCCTGTGATTGTTCAGCCTCCCTCCTTTCAGCCCTCCACCCCTACCCCAGTTGAAATTTCTTTCCCCTCTGTCTCTCTCTGTCAGATTTTTAAATGTTTTTTTAATATTTGTTTGTGTTGCATATATATTTCTTTACTTATAGTGACTCTTGTTTGTCCTACTTTTACAGCACCCCCTCACCCCAACTATCATTCACCCTTCCTCGTTTCAACCCTCTACCCCAGCCCTCAATTTCAGTCTCTTTTCCTTCTGTCTCTTTTGCTTTTTTTTATATTTGTTCTTTCTTTTCTTATCTTTTTTAAAATATATTTTTTCTTGGCGATTCTTGTTATTTTTTCAGAAGCATCCCCTAGTCACCCACGATCATTTGTCATGCTCCACCCTACCCCTTGCCCCACTTTCACTTTCTCTCCTCTTGACTTTACCTTTGTTCTCCTGATGTGCACTGCTGCTGATTATGAAATGGGCAATAAGAATACTGAATCCTGATTGGTTGACAGCCACTTTCAGCTGGATGTTATCCCAGCACAACAGCCTGGCTAAAAGGACTCCCAGCACAACAGACTGATCACTCAGGTTTGGAGTGCTCCACCTCAACAGACTGTCACCTGCTGCCCACCACACAGAGAGTGGATTGCGCCTTCTATTTTTTTTTAATTATTAGGAGGCAGCTCTTTTCTAAAATCTCCTACTTCTATTGCCCTACTGGCTTGTTCCAAAAAGCTCAGGGTAGCAGGGCACGACAGCCATGGACTGAAGAGCTGGATAAAACTAAAGCGAGATACCTAAGAGCAGCAGAAAACAATGGCAGCCATGGATGGAGGTGTGGGGATGTTGGAGGCAACCACCATTGACAGAGAAACAGTTTAACAGAAAAAACTGTGCTGCTGGCCTCACCATGACCTTTTTGGCAACTGCAGTTTCCAGGATCCAGTGGCAGCAACTGAGTTCAGAATCATCCTCATCTTCATCATTCTTCCCTATTTCCAGGAAGAGGATGAGAAGGTTGGGCAGACCATGGGGGGGGAGCAGCAGAATCGAGGATGTGGTAACCATGCTAGGAAAGCATGGACAGCCACAGCGAGAGGGCAAGAGCAATAGGGAGAGGGTGAAAGCAACAGGTAGAGGGGATAACTGGTGGCTACCACAGGAAACTGGTCCCGTACAGCATTAAGCTGCTACTGTCCTTCACTCTCCTGACTGCTGCCTTCACTTTCTCCTTATGTGTAGCATCAGTGCCACCTACTGGCAATTGGCCAACAACACAGGCCATTACACAGTACAAAGGCATTAATTTTTTCTTTTTTGTTCCATTTATTTGTAATCTTTTCAATTATATAATAATTTAAAACACACAAACTGTTATTTTTAATTGGTGTTTTTTAAAGCTGTTGGACCCATTTCATAATCGCAATAAGGCACTCCAGAGGGTGTGTTATGGTGGTCTAACAGCCTTTCTCAGGTGGTGGAAGCATTTGCCTTTGCCTTGTGCTTCGACCTACCTGAGATGGGCCGTTATCCCACCATAATGTGCCCCCTATCATGCCTTATTGCTTAATTGATGATAAGGTTTCTTTTTTCTATGCTGGTCAATTCTTCATTGTCGCAGATGACCCATCTGCTTCCCACTGGTACCTGCTGTCCAGTTGAATCTCAGTTGCTCCCTCTGTGCCCATGCAACAACAATGCCACCCCATATCCCATGTGATCCTACTCTCTTCTCCCTCCTAAATGGAGATGTTGTGAAGTTTTAATCCACAGGTGAAGTCAAGCTGAATTCGCCTCCAGGGATAATTTTGCAAAGTTTAGAAAATTCGCCTATGCTGACTTTGTATTGCAACTTAACATAGAAACATAGAAGCATAGAATCTGATGGCAGATAAAGACTGCTTGGCCCACCTAGTCTGCCCATTTCCCTACCTAATGGATAAGCTGCAGATCCTAGTTAACCAACAGCTTACTTCCTCCAATCCCCCACTAGAATTGCTTTATGTCTGTCCCATGCATTCTTGAATTCCCCCACTGTTTTTGACTCTATGACCTCCTCAGGAAGGCTGTTCCATGCATCTAGAACCCTTTCTGTGAAGAAATACTTCATCACATTACCTCTGAGCCATCCCCCTTCTATCTTCAAATTGTGCCCCCTTGTTCTTGCACATTTCTTTTTCTGAAAGATGCTACCCTCTTGGACTTTGTTGATTCCCTTGATGTATTTGAAAGTTTCTATCATGTCCCCTCTCTCCCTCCTTTCCTCGAGGCTATACATCTTAAACTCCTTTAGTCTTTCTTCATATGTCTTCTGGTGCTGACCCTACACCATTTTGGTTGCCCTCCTCTGGACAGCCTCCACCCTGTCTATGTCTTTGTGGAGATGGGGTTTCCAGAACGGAACACAGTACTCCAGATGTGGTCTTACCAACTGTCTGTACAGAGGGATAACAACTTCCTGTTTTCTACTGGTGATGCCCCTCACGATACATCCCAGTATCCCCCCAGCCTGCCTTATTTCCTTCTCACATTGCTGGCCCACCTTTAGGTCATCTGATGTGACTACCCCAAGGTCCCTTTCCATTTTTGTTGTTGTCAGTATCTCACCCCCATTGTGTACTCTTCCCCTGGGTTTTTGTTTCCCAGGTGCATTACTTTGAACTTCATTGCACTGAATCTAAGCTGCCATACATTTGGTCATTCCTCCAACCTTGCCAAGCCCCTTTTCATCCTTTCCACCCCACCTTGTGTATCAACCCTGTTGCAGATCTTTGTGTCATCTGCAAAGAGACATACGCTTCCTTCCAGTCCCTCTGCTATGTCACTTATAAAGACATTAAAAATGACCAGCCCCAGTACTAAACGCTGTGGTATCCCACTAGTAACCCCCCTTTCTTCAGAGCAGACTCCATTTACTATTACCCTCTGTGTCCTGTTGTGCAGCCAGTGTTTTACCCAGGCTACCACCCTGGGACCCACTCCCAGGCTAGCTAATTTGTTTATTAATCTTTTGTGCGGGACTGTGTCAAATGCCTTGCTAAAGTCTAGGTAGGCCATGTCCACAGCCCCTCCTTGGTCTACTACGTTGGTCACCCAGTCAAAGAAATCAATTAGATTTGTTTGACATGACTTTCCTGCTGTAAATCCATGCTGCCTTGGGTCCTGTGCCCCACTGGTCTCTAGGTACTCAACAATTCTTTCCTTCAAAAGTGATTCCATCATTTTCCCTACCACTGAGGTCAAACTGACAGATCTGTAGTTTCCTACCTCTGTCTTGCTCCCACTTTTGTGAAGGGGACTCACATCTGCCCTCCTCCAGTCCTCAGGTACCACACCATCCTCCCATGATTTATTAAAAATGGTAGTCAGTGGTGTTACTAGTTCTTCCCCTAGTTCTTTTTGAATTCTGGGGTGAATTCCATCAGGCCCCATTGCTTTATCCATCTTCAGTTTTAGGAGTTCTTTCAGAACCCTTTCTTCTGTGAAAGGACTAATCTCAACCCCCATGCAGAGTGCTTCTGTTAATTGAATTAGGTACCTCCTCCTCCTTTTTTGTGAATACTGAGCAGAAGTATTTGTTCAGTATCCCTGCTTTTTCACTGTCCCTCTCTGACCACTTACTGTCCATTCTATTCAGCCTCACTATCTCTCCCTTTGTCTTTCTACTTTCCCGGATGTACCTATAAAAGGTTTTATACCCCTTCCTAAGCAAGCTGGCTATCTTTTCTTGTTTGGGCCTTTGTTAATCTGACTTCCCTCCCTGCTTCCTTCTGCCTTAACTGGTACAGTTATCTGTCGTGCTCCTTCTGTGTTTCCTTATACTTCCTAAATGCTATCTTTTTGTCCCTAACCTTCCACACCACCTCTTTGAAGAACCATAGTGGCTTTTTCTTTCATTTTGATTTGTTTAGTTGCTTCGCACAAAGGCTAGTTGCTTCTGTGATGTCAGTTTTGAATATTTCCCCATTGTTGCTCCACCCCTCCTTCTAGCCTGTTTGCTAGTGCTTTTCTAAGACACTCTTTCATCTTGCCAAAGTCAGCCCTCCTGAAGTCCAGTATCATCACTTTTGAATGGCTTGACTCTGTAGCTGAGTTTATCGTGAACCACACTGTTTGGTGGTCAGTTGTTCCCAGATGGCTACCCACTACTAGATCTGAGATCCTCTCACTGTCCCCATTTGAGAGAATGAGGTACAAGATTGCTCCCTCATGAGTGGGTTCTAAAACTAGCTGTCTAAGGCATGCCCCCTGTAGGGAATCGAGAATGGCCCTGCTCTTGAATGTGGCTGCAGCAAAGGTGCCCCAGTTAACATCTGGCATTTTCAGGACCCCCATCAACAGTATCTCCCCTTTCTCTGCCATCCTAAGGATGCCTTCTATCATATCCTTGTCCATTTTCTCCCCCTGAGATGGGGATCTGTATACAACTCCTGTGCGGATTGTGGTGCCACTTCTAGTCTCTAAGGTGACACACAGTGCCTCCTCTCCTCCATGTTTACTCTTTTGTTCCATTACTTTTATCCCTTCCTTTACATAAAGAGCTACTCCTTCCCCTCTTCTCCCCTCCCTGTCTCTCCTGTAGGTTGTGTACCCTGGTATGTTAACATCCCAGTCATGGTTCTCTGCATACCATGTTTCTGTGACTGCTATGATATCCAGGTACCCCTCTTCCATCAAGGCCACCAGTTCAGGGTGCTTATTGCTCAGACTATGGGCATCGGTACTCATTACCCTCCATTTCTTGATGGCCTTGCCCCTTTTTGTCCCATCCCTGTCCTTACTGACTTTGTAATTTTCTCCATTTACCCCTGCCCTTCTCCCTATTGACATCCCTATCTTGGTGTTTACCTCACTTACTACCCTGATTTTTTTGGGGGGGCTAGGATTTCCCTGCTCCTTTCCAGTGCCTCGCTCCCTTGGCTAGTTTAAATGCTTGCCAATGAAGCATTTAAATTTATCATCTAGGATCCTGGTTCCTCTCCTGGACAGATGCAGACCATCGCACCAGTATAGGTCTACATCACTCTAGGTGGACCCCCAGTCCCAAATGAAGCCAAATCCCTGAACTCTGCACCAGTTTTTCAACCACTGATTGAATCCCATGGTGTGGAGCACCCTAGCCTCACCCATGCCTTAGACAGGCAGCACCTTCGAGAAGGTTACCGTGCGTACTACTTGTCTAAGGCCCCTCCCCAACTCCACAAACTCTTCCTGCACTGCTTTGATCCCTTTCTCAACCAGGTCATTTGTCCCTAGGTGGACAATGACATCCAGCTCCGTCCCCCATGCAGCTGCTCCAACGATCCTGAGGATTTGCTCCCTGTCCCTCCAAGCCATGGCACCAGGCAGACACCTTACCTTCCTCTCCCCTTCCTCTCCCAGTTCTACCTTCCTAACAATGAAGTCACCCACCAGGAGTTGTTTCCTTCCCCTGTGGAGTCCCATGCCACCCTCCTGTGGGTCTCCTTTGTGGAGGTCCGCAGCATCCTCCTTGGTCTCCAGTGTCAGTTCCTCCATTGAAGAACCACACTTTGCCAGAATGGTATATGAATTGTGGAGAGGTACAACTGGAAGGATGCACCTCTGTTCCTCCACCTTCTTCCTCCCTGAGCCCACTGTGGTCCAACTGCTTCTCTTTCTTGGCAACCTCTGAAGCAACGGCAGAGGCCTTGGTGGTCCCTAGGTGGGAGAGAAGGTCCCCCAAATCCTGACCAACTCAGCCTAGAGATGAGCAACCTCCTCCCACAGCCCAGAGAGGTACCTGCAGATGGGATAACACCGCATCCTCCAGAACGTCTCCCAGAAGACTGCTGCTCCACTGCCACTGCACTGCATCACTCCCATTATGTCTTACTTCTGGCTCCTTTACTGTTGTTTTGAATACTTACTCTTTCCTGTGTTTATTTATTTTTCTTTTTCCTTTTTTTCCTCTCCCTGCTTACTTACTGCTTCTGTGTCTTTTAAGCTCCTGATCTTCCTGTTCATATATATACTATTTAATATATGGATTTTAAATGTAATACCATTGTAAAGTATACAAAAAAATCATGTTATTACTATCGATGGCAGAGTGGTAATACCACATTTCAGCAGTGAAAATACTGTCATTCACATGTGATAATACTATCATTCCACACTTGAACAGTACTATTATCACCAATACCAAACAGTGCAAAAACCCAGAAAAATGCCACCTGTGGAGCACGAGACAGCTTTCACTGTAATCGCTAGTCACAGTAAAAGCTGACCAAGCACTCTGTAAAAATGACTGCTGACAGGATGCTTTAAGTCAGTAAAAATGTGTCTCTCCAAACAACTCAACACATCGGAGGACAGACTACAATTTGTAGAACAGCTGGAAATTGTCAACAACCAAAACAAACAGCATTTGACCTGCGGCTTCTACAGAATTACTTCACTAAAACCTATGGCTCCCGAGATATTGAATCCATACCTCCAGAGCAGCTAGACACAATACTGTCTGACTTAATTTTTCAACTAAAAATGCATGATGGCTCTGAGTACTAGTCAACAATAATTAGAGGAGTGCTTGTCAGAATAGATAGGTACTTATATAAAATCAATGACAGGGCATCCATTTTCCAAGATTCTCCTGGCATCTTCAAGCAAACACTGAACACCCTTACAGCTAAACAAAAGTACTTGAAGGTAATTGGACTAGGAAACCATCCCAGACAAGCACAGCCACTCACAGAAAGTTATATCAGTTTCCTGTACACAACAGGCACACTAGGTTACCATCCCCCAACAGCTTTACTACATATGACGTTCTTTAATATAGGGCTGCACGTCACACTCCACACCAACGAGCAGTACCAGCTCAAATGGGGAGATATAACACCAGGTGTTGACTCAGAAGGGAATGAATTCCTAGAATACTATGAGAGGCAAACAAAGATGAGAAATGGGGCAAACATCAGAGATGTCAGTCCAGCTGCTCCCAGAATGTATAGAAACTTGCAAAACCCTGACAGAGACCCAATAACAGCTTATAGAAAATATGCAAGCCACAGGCCACCACAAATGTTACAACCAGAAGCCCCATTCTACCTTGCTCCAGATGTAAGGCTTAAATCAACTAGCTACTGGTATCGCTGTATGACCATCAGCAAAAACAAAATGAGATCCCTCATGAAACTACTGCAGAAGTCTGCTGGAATACCAGCAGAAAAAAGAATCACAAATCACTCTACGCAGAAAACTGCTATTCAAATGCTTGTGGACTCCAACATTCCCCCACAAATGTTGCCCAGCTCTTAGGACACAAAACTATTCAAAGCATTAACACATATATTACCTTATCAGAGGAAAAACAAAAACAGATCTGCTGCATTTTATCAGGTGATCCTCAGCAACCCTCCACCTCCTGAGAACAGCCTGCAGGGATGCAGCCTATTTCTGCCAGTACTGGAACCCAACCTCAAATCCACCTTGCAACATCAGAAATTTCTACTTTCCAGGAACAGGAAATGACGTCCACCACCAAAGTAGCCACACAGAGCTCCCAAATTTCGGCAACATCAGGGAATATTTTTAGTAGCCACTGTGCATTCTATGGAGATGACTCCATCAATATTCGTCAGTCCTACCATCCTATCAGAAAACATTATGTCATTTACTCAGACTCCAACTTTCAGTCAACAACGGTGCAGGAACCTTTCCGATAAATGTTAACATTTTTCACTATTGCCGCAATCATTGGCATCCATTTTTTCCATATTTGGACTGTTTTAAAAAATTGTTGAATCAGTTTAAGCTTTTGAAATGTTACTTCAAGTACTGCACTTTACATGACCTAGGACTATCCTCAGATACAATGAATCCATCATAAGGTAGGCCTCATTAACTCCATGGATCCATATATTAAAAAAAATAACATATGGGTTACTGTGCATTACCAGTGAGTGATACCATCTCAATGTTCTGAACACATAGGAACCTCTCGAGCTTTGCTGTCAAGGTTCCCGTGTGTCCAGAACCTCTCGATGGTATTAATCACTGGTAGTGCACAGTAACCTAGCCATTATTCTATTTTTATGTATTTATATAATTAGTTGTATTTATTATATTTCAAAATTTGGTTTCTGGGAAAGGTACACTGAGCTGAGGGTCATTTCCAGGTGTGATCTGGGGGGAGGGGAGGGGGAGAAGAGACAAAGTTCAATGCAGCAACAGCATCATGGTAAAATGTAAAGTGCAGCCTGTGTGCAAGAACACAGGAGATAAAATGCAGCAGCAATGGTATAATAAAGTGCTAGCAAAAGAAGAAAACACACTGCATTTGCATAAGAAGTGCAGAAATATATGAATTCCCAAGATGCAAGATCAATTAGACCATCCAATGAGAGGGGAGAGACAGGGAGGAAGCCAGAGTCAAGTGGGGGCATGTTAAGAGCAGGATTGGGCAGACAAAAGTTTGAGCTTGCTTTTGAGAGACAGGTAGGATGGAGGAAGAAAGGTGGAGAGTGGAGGGGAGATTGTTACAGATGGAGGGGAGGTGATAGGTGAAAGTGTATTGCCTAGCAGTGGAGAGGGAGGGAGAAAGAGAAAAAGTGCGTGAGTCTCTAGATCAAATAGTGCATGAGGCAGGGGAACAGGAGGAAGGAAGAGAGGTAGGGAGGAAGATACCAAAACCAATATTTAGAGATGGATGCACAGTGAGTTGGGCAATGCAAGAGGAGAGAAGGCATAGAGAGACAAGTATAGAGCGAGCAGTGATGAGTATGAAAGGGAGCATTAGCAGTGAAGTAGCAAAAAGCATTGCAAAGGTTACCCAGTCTGGTGAGAGAAAAGGAGGGGGCAGTGCCATATACCACATCCATATACAGTAGACAAACACAGGGAAGCACAATTTTAGTGACCAGTTCTTGGTGGACTTGAGGAGAGAGGCAGTCTTTGCTGCAGTTCAGGGCACCCAGTATAGGATGGAGTTTGGAGTGAATGGCATCAATGTGGGCAGAGTAGTCGAGCCTACTGTCCAGTCATAGGCTGATGTATTTGAAACAAGGAACTGCTTTGGGGGGGCATCCAGGGTAGCAAATATGGGGGGGAGATACTGACAAGTTTCTGGATGGTACCAAATGTCATAGATGCTGTTTTCTTAGTGCTGACCCAGAGTTGGTTGCATTGTAACCAGCATAGGGCATTGTTGAAATTGCACTGAAATTATTGTTTCAAAGCCAAAGCTGAGGCACTTGAGGAGAAGATAACAGTGTCACCCCCATACTTGTGAATGTGTGAATTGGCACCCACTGATGGGAGGCCATTTTAAAAGATAGAAAATAGGATGGGACCCAGACTGGAGCCTTGGGGCACCCCTGACTGTAGGGGGAAGGGGCAGGGCAACTTCAAGCTGAACCAGCTGGAAACAACCAGAGAGGTAGGCCCTGAACCAGTGAACTGCAGAAGCAGAGAGGCCTGCTGAGCTAAGTTTCTCCAGAAGGAGGGGGGTGGGCTAACAAATCAAAGGCCTTTGCCTGGTCAATGAAGACAGAGCTGTGAGAAGTCCCTGGTGCATCTCAGTGAGAACAGAATCAGTTACCTGAAGCAGAGAGTAGACTGTGGACTGGTGGTTGTGGCGGAAGCCATAATGGAAGGGAAAGGAAGAGAGGAAATTGGAGAAATAGATGAAATTAGCAAGCTGGCAGCAGACTAGCTTCTGCAGCTTGGGGAGAGTAGAGAGGAAGGAGATGAGTCAGAGAGGCACAGTAAGGTGTCTCCTTTTCTGGAGGTGGAGAACTTTAGCAAACATCCAGGACTGAGGAACAGCATGAAGGGAGAAGGAGAGGTTGAGAAGGTGGGTGAGGGGAGAGGCAATGGCAAGGGCAAAGAGATGAAGTAGCTTTGAGACAAGTCCATCAGGACTAGATTTGGATAGGTTAAGGAAGGAGAGAGCCCACAAGATCTCCTGGGGAGTGATAGGAGAGAAACCCCTGAGGCAGGTGAGGCAAGGAGGGGAGAACTGAGAATGGGATGGAGAGGCAGCAGGATGAGAGGAAGGGGGAAGCACAGGTAGTGAAAAAAATGTCAAAAAAATTATTCATTGAAATGAACAGCAACTGAAGAGGGAACTAAGATTTGTGAACCACTCGCTTTCCCAAAGGCATCATTGTGTTGCAGGAAGGGGAAACCAGCAGTCCTTAGTTCAAGCCTTTCCAGACTTGAGAAATGCCACCCAGGAGCAAAAATGCTGGCTCTTAATTGGTGGAGAGAGCATAGAGGAGGTGTGGCTTCACTGGAAGCGCTTGATGGTCCAGTGCTGGAGGAAAAGGCAATTGCTGTGGTAGGGGTGGACTGGACTGGGCTTGCACTAGTGCTCATTAACCCCACTAGAGTTCCCAATGACTTTGTTCTGGTGCAGGAAGGGGAGACAAGCATTCCTTTGTTCAAGCTGTACATGGTATGCAGTGCAAAGACATACAGTAGCACGACATAGAGGGTAGGGACATAAGATGCAAAGGATCAGGGTTTAGCTACAGGTACACACAATAGTACAGTGGCCATGGAGGAGAGCTTTGAATGCATTAGAGGTATTTTAATTTATAAACCAAAGGTTGTCAGGAGTATCACCTGTAGAGGCACTGAATGGACTTCATATGTTTTCAATGTTCCCCATCCCAATTTTCTCATGACACAGAGTTCAGCACAGACAATAACAGCAGTGGTAGCAACTTTGTGCCCAATGGGCTTCAGTTTGAGTCATCTGATTCTTCTTTTGAATCTGATGTGGGGCTCAATAAAAACCCAAAAGAAACCCTGGAGATCAGCCATCATGGGAGACCAACACAAATGTAGGTGGCAAGAAGGATACTGTTTCCCCTGCTGACACCATTATTTTACATAAAGAGAAATATGTCTCTGATGATAGTGACATGAATTTTGATTTCTGCAATATTTTAAACTATTTGTAGCCAATTACCTGAAGAAGAGACTAATTTCATATCTTGAAACATTGGTGGCATAAAGTCTAGCACTGAAAATTAGATCCTGCACAAAGAAAACAGTTTGCAATTGTCCTGTTTGTTGTTTTGAGAATATCATGGTATAAAACCTTAAGCATAGGACCACTTTTTACTGGGTTATCTATAAAACCTTAAGTAGAGGATCACTTTTTACTGTGTTATTATCCTGTGTTGTACGAGTAAGGTGCTCAGTTTCTATTGCTTTTTGACTTCATTACACTTTGAATTAAAGTACACACCACTTATAATGTCCATGGCTATGCTGGACAGCCACTTTTATTGGACAGATTAAATTTTCCAAAAGTTGTTTTGTATGTTACCCTTTAAAAATCTTAACAACACACTGATCATGGGCTACCACCTATACCAGCCACCAGAGAGTATTTTAAGGCACTAGTCTGTCAATCTGTCAAAGTGCTTAGCAGCTGACAGGTTTAGAAGATGATAAATACCTCTAAATGATATTGCAGAACAGTTTGAAAGCCATCATCAGGAAGCAGTTTGTTTCCTTTGTTTGGTTTTGTGTTCTCACCACCATGTCCTCCAAGAAGAGTGATCTTACCCTGGCTCGTAAAGTCTCCATTCTTGGAGACATAGAAAAGTTGCAAAAACTCAGTCATTGGGATTGCACTGGGTCAGGTGAGTGCCTACAACAATACTGCCAACAAGAATAGTGAGGCAATTTAAGTGCTGATTTATTTTTTGTGAAGGGGCTCTGCCCATCGCATCCCCTGATGTAGGGGGCTCTGCTCCCCGTACCTCCCATCTTAAGGATTCTCACTCTGAGGGGGAACGGATCCTGGGGAAAGCAAAAATTTGTGGGTCCATTATGGCCCCATGTAAAAATAATTTCAGAATCCCGAGGTATGCTAAAACATCAGAGACCAGGATTACAACCCTGGTCTCCATTGGTGCTGGCTGAGCTGCTCGATGTCCCAGCCCTCCCCACCATGGGAGCAGCTTGTCCAGCCTCCTGGCTCCTGGTGCTCTAGTGCCTTTGTCAGCACCATGGACAGTGACCAGGGGAGTTCTTACAGGAAGCACTGTAAATCCCCCTTCGCTGTTCATGTGAGCACTTACCAGACTAACGCTGTATAGTGCGGTGCTATTCTGGTAGTGCTCACTTGACGGGGTACCCATCAGGATATGTCTGTACACTTTGACTTTGGGATCCCAAAGTCCACACTAATCAATTGTATTAAAGTAAAGGATCACATACTTCTGAAGTAGCATTCAAACCAGAATCTGGAGTGAAAGAGAAAACATGGGAGCAAGGACAGTGATGTGGAGGAGGCTGTTTTATGCTGGTTCGCGAATTCTTGGGGCAGGGAGGCTGTAATCAGTAGACCCTTTCTTCTTCAAAAGGCACAGCAACTGAGAGAAACACTTTAAAAGCTTGGTTTAAAGCCAACTGATGATTGACTAACCAGATGGAAACAGCAGCATAACATTGGTTACAAATAAATTCATGGTGAGAAACAAAACACTGATGCAGAAGGGTCTACAGCTTGGCTCCGCGAAGTGCTGCCCACAGTTTTAGAAGGTTACCCCTCACACAACATTTTTAACACTGATGAAACCAGTTTTTCTTCTGATGTGTTGGTTATGGGACACTTTATTTTAAAGTTAACGACCATAGGGGTCTTAAAAAAGCCAAAGAGCTCATTTATGTGCTCCTGACATGAAACATGTCAGGAACAGAAAAGAAAGACCTTGTTGATATTGACAAATTTTTCCAGTCCAGATGTTTCCATGGTGTAAAGAAATCCATGTATCATTTATAAACCTTATCAGACCACACGGATGACAGGTGACATATTCACTGAATAGTTACAGGAATAGGATAGGAAGCTGTTGTCCTGGAAGATCTGCCTTATCTTTAACAACTTCAGTAGCAATTCCAACATAAGCAGTCATAGAGACACAAAACTAACTTTTTGGCCCCCAAATACAATGTGCATTGTTCAACATTTAGATCAATGAATAATTTATAGCTTTAAGAGGCAATACATATGACACATGAAGGCATGAATGCTGGAGTTGCTTGACTCTGAACAACATTTAACTGTGGCCACTTGTGTGAAAAAAATAAGCCTCCTGGATGTGAAACGCTTTATTTTCATATCATAGCAATGTTTCCACAGACACCATCATTAGGTACTTCATTAAAGGTGGGTTTGCACCATAGCAAGATGTGAGGAGTCAGGACCCATATGTCCGTGAAGACAAAGCCGCCCCCCCCCGCCCCTCAGGTCTAACCTCAGAAGAATTCAATGCACTCTGCAATCTCAGTAGTGCAGAGCAGCCACCACCAAAGGAGGACAATATTGCAGCTGCAGTACAGAGCATCAAGCAGGACACTGAAGAGCTTGATCTTGAACTGGGGGATTACAAAGAGAAAGATGCGGCAGAGGAGATTACAGTGTCCACCTCAGATGTCTGTAATGCCATCCTGACACTGAGATGAGCAATGGAGTAACAGGATGACATACTGCCTGACTGGTGCTTCCTTGCCAAACTGGAAAACAAGTGGGGGAGATATGCATCGAATCAAAAGAGTCAGATGAAGAGCACTGCATACATGGGTCAGACCAAGTAAAGAAAAAGGCAATAAGCAAGCTTTTTAATTTATTTTGTATATATTTTTTATTGATTTTATTGCCACTAAAAAAGAGGGCAAGCAGTACTGTAATGAATCAATTCAAACAAAAGTACAATTTATCTAGAAGAACTATAGTCACTTATAACACAGTACTTTAGTAATCATTTTTCTTTGCAGTTTTCCTTTTTCTGGCTGAAAATGATAACAAGGACACCATCTATTATGGACAAAATCCTGCAAGCCACTTTTGTCCATTATAAGCAGCATGCACTGTACTAAATCTAGTCCTGTGTGTGCACAGTACATTATAATTTGCCCTAACACAACCATGCTAAATTGAAATTGTTCTACTGTAAAACTAGAACTGAAATCCAGCATTACATTTGTTTTATGAAACTTACTTTGAAAGTCACTACTATTCCAAAGAGCAGGAGCACTCTGACAAAAAGTAAATTTTAATAAAACATGGAGCTGAACTATAATATAATATTTTGCCAGCCAAGTTTACAATGTGGGCAGGTCTGGACGCTGCATGCCATCCTCCCCAGAAAATCCTTCACCCCCAAAGCATTATCATCTAAACTTTCTTTCAATACTGCCAACTTTAAATATTTTAGATAAAAAACATTTTTTCTATTTAAAACGTTCTTATCAAAGTCTTTTTTCAGATACAGATGTTCCCTCCTGGGTAAATGCACTGACATTTTGTTTTGCTTGTGTATTTGGACACAGATGAATATATATCATGCACCCCCTGTGTTTTAATAGATTTCCATGAATCCAACCATTATTCTCTTTAGATGTCATGCCCTTTTGCATTTTGAACTGTAGGAACCCTAATTAAGGATAAGTGTGGCTGCTACAGTACACATTAAAGGACCTGAATAATCTGTAGATTACCTCCTGAACAATATTGTAGACCAGGTACAAGACTAACTACACAGCTGAAATGAAATCAGTTACTAAAGAAGGAAACTGTGTAATTAGTTTTAATACAATTTCAGTTTCAGATTTGATTTTGTTAATTATGTATACTTGAGACTTTTGCTTGCTGTTTTGTAAATTACTTTATTTATAAATTTATGCATAGTACCAGGAAAATATGCCATTTTTTCTGTGTGTGTTGGGTCAAGTTCTACTTTCATTATGCAACTGAACATTTGATCAGGTTTTCCACGAATGTGCAATACTGGAAGACAATTATATATGAAACATGATTAACTGTGTGACTTCTGAGGGCAGAATGACCAAGCAGAGTGGGAAAACAAATTTATGAAATTACGTGCTGTGCACGCCATGGGTAAATATCAATTAGAGTTTCTGTAGTAGTGAGCTGTTGTTTGAAAGTTAATTTAGCAGTGTAGAATGCAGAATGTTAATTGCGTAAAAAATAATGTTTAGTGAGAATTTTTAATGTTAAGAATGAAACTGTTATAGTTTAAGATGGCTGGATAAGGAATTAGCTTCTCCAGATCCCTATCCACATATAGATCAACTTTCTTTGTAACATGGCAAAACTACTAGAAGTGAAATCAAGAGAATTGACTGGACGAAAGTCATCAGATGACCAACTTTGGAGAAGGCATTAAGTTAGTAATAATGCCTTCTCCAAAGTACAGTATTGGAAACATCCACATACAAAAAAAAAGCACTGCAGCACAAAATGGCACCTGACAGAAATACGAGCAGGCACACACTATGTAAATTCACCCAGACCGGAAAGTGCTAGCACCGCGGATGGCATCCGGTCAACCAGGAAGCAAGAAGTTCCACAACACAGAACCCCAGTACAAGTGCCGCAGCCACAACAAAAGTGGCTGAGACAAAACAAAGGAGACACATTATGCAAATAACTTAGAGCTACAGGTAACAGAAGCAATCATTCTGAAAGTGTAGACCTCCAAGACTGGCCATGGAAAAAATTGCCGTATATCTTTTGCACAAAAGTCAAGAAACATGCTTAACAAATGCATCTATTTCAGTGTATCTAAACTTGTTTTCACCACATAATGATATTGCTAAATGTGTCTGTAACTATCATGGAGGCCCCAAAAGTGCAGAACACTTATTGGAATGTTGCAACATGTCTCTCCCATTCTTTATTTCACAGCATAACATCCACATATAAAGTAAGCAAAGCTCCACAATAACCATGTTACAAGCGCATTAAGCCACTCCGAAGGTGGCATCTAATGGGGGAATTAATTCATGGTTGGGCCATTGTAGACACTTGGCCTTCAGCCCCATGCCACAACCCTCCCAACCATGCATTAATTCCCTGTTAGATGCCACCTTTGTCATGGCTTAATGCTTACTTAGCCAGGCAAATGGACCCAGGTAATGAATAATTTCCCTAGATAGTCTGGGAATGTTTACCAGCATAATGCCATGAATACCCATTGTCAGCATGCAGAAAAAAAATCCAGACCTAGAATTGCTGTGCTCTGGAATATTTTCTTGAAACATTGATTATCTGAGTATTTCTAGTGAGTATGTAAGCAATAACAACTGGCTGGGAGGATGGGAGGCCTGAAGGACAGCCGAGTGACACCTCCTTCCTGCCAGTCATTAACCAAGGAAATTACTGGCTTTGAGGTTGTTGTTGTGATTATAAGACTAATCACGATAGCAGTTTTTGATTTTACAGTTATTTTTTACTTACTTTTTGATTCTTAGTGCTGTGATGGGAGCCATGTGTGCCACACAGCATTATTTGGCAGCTGGATTGGTCATTTGTAAATCATTAATAACCGCACCAGTAGCCAATCAGGATCTTTGTTAGGCTCATGAATATTTAATTAGACTTATAATTAGCCATTCATAAGCTTTCTCTAGATCTGAGTTAAGAGCCTCTTAAATTTCACCTGACATTTTGCTCACAAACAGTATAGAGGAGAAGTATCCTCTACCTACATGAAAACATATGGGGCCCTATTCTAAGTCATAATCGCTGGTTCTATGTGGTTGCTGTGACCACTCAATGCAAGTCACAGCTTTATGACCCTCTTGTGCTATGCTTACTGGGTGCTTCAATCCTTCCCCGCACAATCACAAAACAGTTTGCAACCATGTGAGTAGAGGGTAGTTGCCCAGCAGAGCCAGCAGCAGAGCACTATAGCTCTCATAAACCCTATTGCAGCCTATGTCAACCCCCACAACATGCAGAACTTGTACAGGCAGGCAGTAGATGGGTCACGGTGAAGGAGGGAATGATTGGGGAATGTATTCTGTTGGAGACAAGCCAGTTGGGCTGCATTATCTGAGGATCAGAGATAAGGATGGGGGGATCAACTGGATTCCAGTGGAAAAAATGGAACTGAGGAGCAGGCTGTGAGCCACTGGACAACCAGACAAATGCCAATGGTTTTGCATAATTAAGGATAATCTGGCACAGAGATAGCCCTAAAGGTAAGAGGGGACAGCGTGTGTGTGTGTGTGGGGGACTTACATGTGGTACTGCTCATGAATATGGAATTGTATCATGGCATATCACCATGCAACTGGTGCAATGCCATATGCAGTGAATCTGTGTGAACTGCAAACCAGTATGTTAACTAATATCATACTATCTCATTTACCTTGCAACCCTACTTCAAGAACAACATAGCGCAGTTACAAGTGGCCCAGAAAAGGGCAACAACTGTGATCAAGAGCCAGAAGGGCAGGAGGTACGAGGAGAGACTAGAGACACTAGACATGTAGTCCCTCGAGGAGAGAAGGGAAAGGGGGGACATGACAGAGACCTTCAAATATATGATGAAGGGATCCTCTTCAACCTCAGTAGCAATAGAAGCATGAAGGGTCACTGCCTGAAGCTGTGTGTGTGGGGGGGGTCAGGAGAGAGATCAAGAGGACGTTCTTCACAGAAAGGGTGATTGCAAAATGAAATGAGCTGCCAGAGGAAGTAGTCTCTCTTGAGGCAATAGATCCAGAAGCAAATGGTTTGATACCTTTTATTGGACCAACATAGATGTTACAAAAAGAAAGCAGTGCCTAGGCTTTCAGACCAACCAAGTCCTTCCTCGGAAGCTTAATCTAAGGAAGGACTTGGTTGGTCCAAAAACTTAGACACTGTTTTCTTTTTGCAACATCTATGTTGGTCCAATAAAAGATATCAAACCATTTGCTTCTGGATCTGTTCCTACAAGGACCAATACGGCAACTAAATTAATTCTGCATTGAGACAATAGATGGATTTAAGAGGGGTAAGGCAGGGTAAAATGGAAAGTCAGGGACAAAAGAAGGCATGTTGGTGAGGGGGAAAATACAATGGGGGGTGGGTTCCATAAAGACCCCACAACATGAGCAGACTAGATAGATCAGTAGGCCTTCTACTGTTGGCTCAGCTCCTATGTTCCTATGTTCGTATGTTTCTCACTGCCACCACTTGTGGCTGAGACTTTGACCTCCAGATTCAGTACATCTACAGCTGCATCATCTGCATTCCAAAAACAACAAAAAACCTATAGTATATCTGAGCTCTGTGGAACATCTACACTAATGGAATACTCAGATGGGGAGCTCAGCTCATCTTATTTTATTTCTTCTAAAAGTTAGACTTTATACCTGTAGTTTGATTTTTCTGTGAGGAAGTGAATCATTATCCCACTTGCATGAGATAAGGTGTTGATTACTCTTGAGTTGGCAGTCCCTGTTTTGTAGATTTATTTATAAAACTTTAAATACAGTCCTAAATTTCCAAAGTCATATCCTTTTCAGTGAGGTATTGAGGAGTCTGGTCTATAACCAGGTTCACAAAAAGCAGAAAACATTCAAACAGTCTTTGTCTCACCCTCAAAGTTTTTTAACTTTTCAGTTTCACAGCCACTTTAAAAAGCAATGTTTTAAGATTTACATCTCTTCTTCAGAGTGAAATAGGCTGAGAAATAATAATGTGAGGACAATTTTATTTTACCAAATACATACAGCCTCATATTCAAATTTTATACTAGAGAAAGTTTAGAAGATCAGTCTCAATTACCTTTAATTTTTATGCAAGGTTGTGTGGGCTGCCTCATTTCTGAGATTATTCATTTTTATATGTTTCTTTCCTATAATTCCAAATAAAGACAACAAAATTGGATTAATAAATTGTAAATTAATTTTTTATAATTTTCAAATGCACCATGTTGAATACCTTTTCTGATTATTTCATTTGAAAAAAAAGGTGTCTTTTAGGTTATTAACTTCCTGGAATGTAAATCAATTTTTGGGACCTATGTTAAATAAATAATATGACATCTCATAAACATCTTAAATTGCATCCTTCATATATAAAACCTTCTGATTTCTCCAAACAAGATGTTTACCCTATTAGTGCTTATTATGCAAGTGTCCTTAATACCTAGAACAATTTTCACAAGTGACTTTGAAACAGTGTATGTCTGCATTGAAGAAATATGCCAACATTATAAACTTAAGTCACAAAATGGCTTCTTATTTATTTATTTAGTTTTTGTTGATCGGGTACGTGCACTAGACAAATCCTGCCTATTTTCAGGCATGACCCGGGGGAGGGGGATACAGATGAATGCCAACTGACCTTGAACCAGATTAAGCTGTAGGCGGTATTTTTAGTGAATGAGGGAAATTTGGCCAGGACACTGGGGAAATTCCTCTACTCTTTTCAATAAGTGCCATGGGATCTTTAACATCCACCTGAACTACCACCACTCCAGGCAGATGGGACCGCGGTTTAACATCTCATCCAAAAGCTGGCACCTCAGAAGTGCAGCACCCCTCTCATGCTGCACTACAGTGTCAGTACTGGGATATTAACCCAAGTGCCAGATGTGGGAACTGAACCCACAGCCCTCTGATCTCTGATCTTATAGAAATCATATAATCAAAATCAAGCTATTTTTCTTATTTTACCTTTTGGTTGTAACTTATACTCTTTTTTTCAAACTACCTGAAAATGATCTGGTTCTCATAAATTCAGCTTACAGTATGCTGCTGTAAAATAAAATGAACATTTGCTTATCAGCTCAGTTTCCAATCTATTAGCTCTTGGTTTAAAGTGACTAAAACTGCATTTCTTCAAAGCTTACCAGCCATTCACATACCCTCAGAACTTCTCCACTCTTGTGTGAAAGCTGCTCATGGTGAACACAACCATTGCCAGGGATGCTGCTCCACCTGACTTCTCCTTTTGATCAAGATAAGAGACAGATCATGTACCAGGTGGTGTGATGATGTCATTGATGTCACTATGCTCTCATGCATTTGAAGATATCCATGTAATGCATGACACTGCCTAGTCCCCAAAAGGAAAAACCTCTGTGACCACAAATGTGCAGACTGTTAGATGCTGGTACTAGTATCTCGAGGTCCCATATGGACTGTAGATTTTAGATACTGTGTACTGTGGACAAAAAATATATGTACTGTTAAGTGGTGAAAAGAACCAATATTACTCAGAGAAAAAAAAATTTTCTGGCACTACTAAGGGATGTAGTCCAGATTGTTAGCTTGCAGGTGGGGGTGGGAGGTGGGGAAGCAATGAGGAAAAAATAAGAGTTATACAAAAACTGAGAAATGGGAGAGTATCAAAATACATTTAAGTATTTAGTCATTGAAAATTTTGAAAAATACCTTTGAGAACTAGTGCTCTTTCACAAAGGTTCCATGTCAATAACAGAGATCACAAAGCAACATAACACATTCAATAAGTGAGTTCCATTGGAATTAAGTCAAACAAGTACAAATATATATTCTGGAATCAATTGCATACAATTTTACAATAAGGTAGGTAGACAGAATCAGTGTAGAACAAGCACAGTAATGGTACATGGCCTCAGAGTCATAGTCTGACACAGTTCAACGAGTATACCATGTGGGACTTTAGTTAGGTTGATTAGCAGTTATAGTTGCATTGAACTTTTTGGGTTGCCCATAGTGCTGTCCTAAGCTGGTCAAACTTAAATAGACTGAGTGATGTATAAGGCAGCTCACTTACCCATCCAGCAGCCCTAACTGCATATAAATGTTTGCCCAGCTGAGTACAGTGTAAAGGCAGTTTAAAGGCACACTGAGCCATGGTCCTGGTGCTGTGGAGATTGGCAACAGGGCAGATGCAGTGAGTTAAGGCTGGGGTGTTAGGCCTAGCAACATCTTCTTGGCTATAGACATGGAATATAACCCAGAGTAAATTTAACTAAGGTGATGTATAGAGCAACAAGAGCTGACGTGTTCTGAGTGGACAGGAAAATCTTGGGGAATAGAATTTAGAGTTACCATTGTAAACAAACTCTGGCCAGAGCTGATAGTGCTGCAACTGAGGAATTTAGGGTAAAAATATTGAAAATTGGTATTTTAATATTTTGACACCATATTTTCAACATAGCTTTGTTATGACCCTGCCTCATGAAGAAGGGCAGAGAAAATGTTCAGCTCCTGACCTAAAGGTGATTTTGCTCAGGAACTACAAAAGCAAATTTCAGGAAACAGAAACACATTTTGGGAAGGATTTGAAAAATTACAACTGTCTCATTCATAAGGTGCTGCAAAGAAATGGCTATGCTGAAAATTTTGGGTAAAAAAATTGAACATTACCAAAGTTATGAGTAGTGGTGGGAGTAGTGGCTAAAATTCACTACACATAGTATTTTACATAGAACCCGAATTTTGCGTAATTTTCTGCATAGCGAACTAACAAACTTTGTATCCGAAAGTAACACAAAGTTCTCATTATTCTCTATGGGCTTTCGCATTACTTTGCCTTGTTTATTTGCTTTTTTTTTTAACTTTCCTTATCTCCTCTGAACCTTCCTGGGCATCCTTCGGGAGTGCCCTCACGGATGTGCCTCTATTCCTGGCCTGAACCCCCGCATTCCCCCGGCTGTCCCCTGGATGACATCGGCAAGTCCAACCCCGGGATCACCTCCTGGGCTGGGTCCACCCTCCCTTGGCAGTTCTTTATAGCTGAGTGTGAAGGACCTACCTCTGTTGCCGGGTCAGTCCTTGGAGAGACCTGTGTGCGCTGGGCTGGTGTAGGGATGTGGGTGCTCCACCAGAACCTCTGTCATCTCACTGGGTAGCTAGAGGGATTTTTCCACTGTTTTTTATTGTCCTACCCACTCAGAATGTGGTGTAGCAAGGCAACATCATGCTGAAATTCCACCCCTACATCCGCTGCATCGCCACACTGGGCACCCCTGATTTCCACAAGAGGTCACTTAAGGAGCTGTCACTTCTCCCCTCCCCAGGAAGAGAGAGCAGTCCTACAGATGCTTAATCTCTTATTTTATTTATTTTTATTTTGTTTTTGTTGACCGGGTAAGTGCACTAGACAAATCCTGCCTATTTTCAGGCATGACCCAGGGAAGGGGGATACAGATGAATGCCAATTGACCTTGAACCAGATCAAGCTGTTGGTGGTCTCTTTCTAGTGAATGAGGGAAATTTGGCCAGGACACTGGGGAAATTCCTCTACTCTTTTCGATAAGTGCCATGGGATGTTTAACATCCACCTGAACTACCACCAATCCAGGCAGATGGGACCTCGGTTAAATGTCTCATCTGAAAGACAGCACCTCAGAAGTGCAGCACCCCTCTCATGCTGCACTACATTGTCAGTACTGGGATATTAACCCAAGTGCCAGGTGTGGGAACTGAACCCACAGCCCTCTGATCTCCCAGCCTCAGAGGCGAGCGTGCTACCCACTGAGCCACTGACTGACCCCCAGCAGCCCGGGCTCATTCCCAAACCTGGGTCACCGGCGTGGTGCAAAGTGTGGCATCCAGCGCCTCAACCCTCAGTGCCACTGGGCCGGCTCACTTATTTGCTCTTTAAGGAAAATTTTGCAGTGATTCATGGGATTTAAGGTCACATGGGCTCTATATTGTTTTGCACAGCCTCAGTTCAGCATTGTGTGTGTAGTGAAAAGCTGGAGAGATCTTGCTGTCTGAGCGCTGAGATTCAAACCATCAAAAAACCTTTAAAAATGCATTTTTGCCACAAAATATTGTGTCAAAATTTAGTACATCAATTGTAGGAAACCCTTATGTGTTTACATCATTGAGCATTTATTGATTTTGTGTGACTATTTAATGTTAATTTAGTACATTCAGTTTCTGTAGTGATAGACAGTGTACAAGTGTGCATCAGGGGAGAGGTGGATCTGTGGAATAGAAGGGAGATTAGTGAGAAAGGCAGTTTGTCCAACTTTTGTTGGCTAGTTTTTTATTATTTGTGTGTTCCAGTACACACAGTACAACTTTACTTAATTTTTAATAGTTTTTTTCTGTTTGCTGGGCATTTCTTTCAGTCTTTTTGAAAGACTGTCTGCATTGTAGTTTACTGAACAGTTAACGTTTCTGTGGCTGACCTTTAATGTGTGTGCGTTGTATAAATTGATGTGTATTTTATTGCAGCATCACAATATTAGTACTCTGAATTTTTCAGCCTATCTGGAATTTGTTCCCCTGCTTCTGTGTAGCTAAAGCTGTAACCCTCCCAAGCAAAACAAGGTGTTTTTTTGTGACTTTTTGATTTTTAAAGACTGGTTCAGGTCTTGTGTTACTCGTGTGTGTGGCTGCATCTCTTGCATTTTTTACTTCCCATCCTCCAAAAACAGCTGAAATAATAAGTTGCCATTAATTGTCTGTGTAATCTTTAAAAAATGCCTGTGATGAGACATTCATGCAAAGCTGTTTTTGGCTGTGGTGCTGCTGCCAATAAGACCATTAGCAGTGGAAGTTGTGATGATGAGGCAGGTTCATCAGAGGCTAGTAGCAAGTCTAGCAGTGTTAAGAGTAGTGGTCATGGCCATGGTAGTAAGCAACAAAAGGGAAAGGTAGAAGTTGCTGCAAGTAAAGGGATTTCCAGGACTCTGTTTTTCAAAGCGAAATCAGTCACTTCAATTCTGGTTGAAGATGCTGTTGTCCATGCTGGTAGCAAAGTTAGTGATGTCATGGTTGGTAACAGCATGAGCATTGCTACAAGTGCAACACAAGCAAACTTATCAGGTGGGAAAAATGTTGTTGAATATGCATACTTAAGTGTAGTTGATGTCCCACTCCCCACATTATTTGAATATAATTCTGATCATGCTAATGACTCACAGTCTCATGTTTCCACTGATCTTGAGGTTAGCCCATCCAAATATTCAGATGTTGATGAAAAAAAGTGTGGATAATAGTATTGAGGCTGTGGTTGGAATATCTACACAGGAGAACAGCATCCAAAGTGAATTTGTGGATGATGATTATGATGATGATGATGCTAGTAACCTAATTTGGGAACTGGACAAAATGAAAGCGAAGGTGGCTGTTTGTAAACAATCTGTTTGTCAATCCTCCCTCCTCAAAGTTATGATGTAACTGTGTCTGTTGCTGACCCTGAAGTAATAGTCATTGATTGTGATGTTTAGTCAAAGTCCAAGTGTGCACAACACCAGGATTCATGCAGTACACCCCACATTTCATCACTATCTAAACTGCTGTTTCTAATGCAACCCCAGAAGCAACATATGAAGAGTAGAGCATCAAAACCCCTAGTTTGGGATTTTTTCATACAAGATGGTAGCAATGAAGCAGTGGCAATCTATCAGGTTTGCCAAGCATGTGTGAAGCATGGTAAAAAGGGTAGCCATCTGGGCACTGGGGGCCAGCATACTCATCTCAAGAGCAGACACATGGCACTGTGGACTCGGCACCAGAGAGGAGCTAATGCCATAGTGGGGCATTCACCCTTAGCCATTTTAGTGAGCATGGTATCCCCTACCTTTAGTGTGAGTAGCCATGTCGATAAAAGTGGTGAAATAACACTGGAGGATTACTACAGGCATGAGGAGGATGAGGATGATTTTGAATGTTCAAGTAGTGGTTAGAGTAGCAGTGGTCCATGTAGTAATTCTAGTACGTCAACCCCTGTTCTTAAAACAGGTAAAATAACTGCATTTATTGGCTTGTCACCTGTGTACCCACCATCACATGTCAAAGGTATCCCATCCATGTCAATTCACAGAGGAGAGCCATTTGGAACACCACATGCAAAACAGTGAACAGTGCAGTCTACATTTCACAGCCTCTATGCCCAGAACAGTAAATACCCACCAAATCATGCAGTTGCTCATGAACTCAATGCTGCAGTAGCAGAAATGCTGGCAATTGACCTTTTGCCATTCTCTTTTGTGGAGAATGTGGGATTCTAGCACTTTGTGGCACGTGCCTTGCCTAAATGGAAGATCCCATCCAGGACTTACTTTTCCATCCGTGCTGTCCCTGAGTTATATTGCACCTAGCCACCACAGTGAAGCTGAGCTGCTAACACCTCTTTCTAGAAGAGAAAGTGAACGTAAACCACTGATTTCCTCCCTATTTAACTGCCTACCTGAATCATGTGACTGCGGACCTGCAGAGACAATCAGACATGTTAATCAGTGGCCTGTTTCTTACCAACTTTGCCTTATCAAACTGGAACTCAAAGTGAACTGGAAGTGAACAATGCAAAGTAAGGTGAATTTCAGCTTGTTAATTGAAATTTTGTTAGTGATACACAAATTAGATGTTGATCACTTGGCATTCGCTATGCAGGTGAATTAAAACTTCACTGCATCTCCAGTTATAAGCCTGCATTTGCAAAATTCAAGATAGCCTTATAACTTTTCAAAAAAAATATTTTTACACCAAATTTAAAACATCACCTTCTTATGACCTCTCCCTCATGAATAAGGCCAGAGAAAATTGTCAGCTCCTGTCTGAAAGGTGATTTCATGCGGGGACTGCAAAATCACCTTTCATGATGTAAAAAGAAAATTTGAACAGGATTTGAAAAATGATAGTTGCCACATTAATGAGGTGTTGTAAAGATAATGCTATGTTATAAATTTGTGTTACAAATATTGAAAATTACCAAACTTATGAGCCTGTGTTCACAAAATTGAATGTGGGCTCATAACTTTATTGTTTTTTAATATTTTTGCACCACATTTTCAACATAGCCTTCTTATGAACCCATCCAATAAACAAGGGCAGAGAAAACTTTCAAATCCTGCTCAAAAGGTGATTTAGTGCAGGGGCCACAAACTCACCTTTTGGGATAAAAAAACACATTTAGGCCAGAATTTGAAAAATGACAGCTGCCACACTCATGAGGTGCTATAAAAATATGGCTATATTATAAATTTGGGTACAAATATTGAAAATTACCAAAGTTATGAGCCTGCGTTCGCAAAATTCAATGTAGGCCCATAACTTGGTTGTTTTTTGATATTCTTATACCAAATTTTCAACATAGTCATCTTATGACCCCACCTCATTAACAGTGGTGGAGAACATTTTCAACTACTGCCCAAAAGGTGATTTCCTGAAGCTATCATGGAATCACCTTTTGGGATGGATTTACCTAACGTAACTTACATTGTTCATGAGGTGGTGTCCCAAAAAATTGTGTTGAAAATTTGGGGCAACAATATTGAAAAATGTCCAAGTTATGCTACTAAGGTCAAAATCCCATTGAAATACTTTTAACCACATACTTTATGTCCTCAGTTAACAGTTTGGCATTGAAGAGTGAAGAAATATGTGTGGTCCAGTGAGTATTAAAGCATTGGACCCCCAATGGGTAAATAAGGGCTTGGGGGGTTGCAGGATGGTGGGTGCTGAGTGGGAGGGTCAGGTTGGGGGGCAAATTAGGCTACAAAAGACATCTAAGGATGGTTTTCTTTTTATAGGATTTAAAGTGTCTTATCCCAGTCTCCTCCCATGTCTGGTTTTGGTACTAGCTTGATTGCTGAAAATCCCAAGGGGCTGGATTTTTTAAAGGACTATGAATGTTGCAAACCTCAGGTGCGCCAAACATATGGTGCATTTGACTTGCAGCACTCTTCAGGCCAGTGATATGGATATTCTATCCAGGCACAAATTGCTGCAAGTTAGAGCAACTCTTTCTGGTCTAGCTTGCAGCAAAACCAGGAACCTTTTTTAAGTTCTTGCACCAAATATTTGGCACAAGCTGGTGTAAAGTGGGTTAAGTCTCATAACTACACCCAAGCTATTAAAATCACGTGCAGTTTGTGGTGAAGTGCCACAGTTGTGCCAACAAAAGGGTTTGATGCTAGGCTTGACACACACTCTGTGTCACCCTTTGAAAAGTTGACCCAAAGTTCTTACTTGGTATTTTACTTGAGTAAATTGCCTGGAATGGCTAACATCTTATCTCCATGCCTTATTGCTGATTTATGCTCACTAATCCTCATTTTGAGCAGTCTGGTTGGTTTTATAATATAATAGTCCACATGGACACTTAACTTGGTATATCACATGACCTGAGTCACACATCATAAACATTTTAACTGAAACATCTCATGTTTGCATGAGTTTTGTATTTCTTTGGTTCTTATGGTGTTTGAACAATGAGCTCATCCTCCACAACTTGAAAAAGCCAATAGGTTTAGTACCTAGCTAATTAATGGTGGCGGTGTGGGGGGGGGGCTTACAATGTTGCATCTAGACCACATGGATTGTGGTGCTATTTGTCTTTTTGCTGCCACCCATGGTTTACTTTGAAAATATTGTCTTCCTTCTGGTGTGCTTTGCAGTATATCCCATATCTAACTACAGTATTGCATTTTTGATTTCTCCAAAATGTGGTCACAAAAGATTGTATTCATTGCTATCTTATTAGTTTCCTGTTGTGTATTACTATGCCCTTGCAACAGATCTCTCTTCTCAATTTTGGCTGTCTTTTCATTGGCTTCTTTCAGAATTCTTTCATTGTATCCCCTCTCTCTAAATGTGTTTAACAGTTTTGAAAAGTTTGTTTCATATTTCTCTGGTGTACCACTATTGCATTTGTACCTGAGCATTTGGCTGTATGGGATTCTACTGACTAGACTTGGTGGCTAATAGCTATCCATATGTAAAAGGTATTTCTTGTGGTGGGTTTATGGTATAGGTCCATTGAAATTTTAACATCTTATTTTAATATCAGCTGGTTTAAATATGGGATTTGTTACAAATTGTGTTCCACTGTGAATTTCAGACTTTCTGTGCAACAGTTAAGGTAGCCAAATAATGTTTCTAAATCTGAAACTGAGCCATCCCATACAAGGAACAGGTCATCAATAAAGGGCCTCCATAAAATAAAGGAGGTTCTATATTGATTGCTTTCTTCAGATAATACAAATTTCTTGTGAAACGGTATCATAAAAATGTTCACAAAAGTACAATGAACTCCACTAGGATGAAGCGCAGTGCTGCAGAATTCTGCAGTAGAGTTACTGCAGTAAACAATGTAATTTCAATGGGAATTATTCCCTTTTATTATTCAGTAAACCTATCACACTGCACTTCATCCTGATGGGCTTCTCTGTATATAGGGACCATACTTACCCACATAGAAGTACCCTGTTTTTGTCAGTATTAACCTTCTTCAAACAAAAAAAATATTATACAACACAAAATGTGCCAAATTAACAAGAAAGTTATTTAGGGGTTTTCTTCCTTCCTTTCATCCAGTGCCAATTTTTTTTCTCATTGCCATGACTCAGCCCCCACTCATGCATCCCTGCTCCACCCCCAGGACTTACCTCCTGTGATGATCCTCCCAGGCTTGCCCTCCTTAGGGGTCACCAAGTGGGCTTGCCCCCAACAGACAACTCAGTAAGGTTCCCAATGACCCCATAACTAGTGTGCCTCCCTGGCTTGCCACCAGGGTGGGCCATGGGGTCAGGCTAGTTTCAATGGAATACTACACAAAGTCACTACGGAGTGCCACAGGTGGGCAGCACTAGACAAACAGAGAAGGGTGCCATTGATAGAGCTGGCAGTTTTTGCTGCTTAATCTCCATGGAAGGCATGGTATGCAATGATGTAATGGTGCAAGGCACCAACATTTGGCACACTTCCCCCCTACCAGGCTCTGGCAACTGCTCCTCCCAGCTTCTGCCAGAGGTCAGTCAGGTGCCGGACACTAACTCACCCTCTTCCCTGGAGGAGGAGAGCAGTCCATCAGACATTCAATCCTCCTCCCCTTGGCCAGACCTGTGACTCCCAGGGGCTGTTCCCAAACCCAAGATGATCCAGTGCCAATTCTAATGCTTGGAGGCCTTATTCATGTGGAATTAAGATACATAGGCCTTTTACATAAATGGTAACAAGTTTGAAATTGTCAATAGATCTGTTTAGTGTATTAATAACTTTGTATAAGATGTCTAAAATCTATTAAGTAAGTGTCTGATTTCTCAACTCGGGGTTTACACTGAAAATCTATGAACACTGATAGAGGTTCAGTGACTGAGTCCTGCTCTGAGATAATGGGACTTCCTGGGGGCTTCTCCAAGTGTTTATTTATTTTTAGTAGTGTATAAAAAAGTGATGTTTTATCATGTGCTGATATAAGTGCCTTTCATTCCCACTTGTGGGTCCACTCCCTATCCTCTGCTTCGCTGATCATCATAGTTATTGTTTCTTGCATTCTCTTAAATGGGATTGAGTCCACCTCTTGAATTTTTGTTTCTTCCTTCAACTGAGAGAGCATTTGGCTCCATTGTGTTCATTGTTACCCTTCACCATCCTTGTCAGCTCCTTTTATCACTATTGCCTCATCATTTTCTAATGATTTTAGTGCCTGATTGTCACTGTATGTTCAATTATATTTTCTTCTGTCATTTGTACTTTTTATTATAATGTTTTCCTTGTTTCTACATACATAATAAGAGTATGTATCAATATTAGATGGAATTGGGACTGATAGTAAGAGTGCTGATTCCAGTTTCCATGCTTAAGAGCTTTATTTTTTGCCCTCTTCTGTTCAGTAATATTTACATTTGGTTCAGCCTCTGTTTCAAAGTATTGCCTTACATGTAATTTCCACAAAAAAATTTCTACATCAAGTTTTAATTCAAAGGCATTAAACCTGTGATTTATACTGCACCCCAAACCTTTGTTCAGAACCTCAATTTCAGTATTTGTCTGTACTCTACAAGAGATATTAAATATCAAGGATTCTTTTTTTGCTTGTTGTAATGAATCTTGTTCCTCACACTCCCAGCAGATCCACTCAGCTCTGACTTTCAGTATTCATCTTTCTCTTCTACATTTCCTACATTTTCTCTGACTTCTGGTGCCATCCTGGCCATGTGAAAACCCTCATAGTATCTCTTATTTTGTTGTGAGAAATACTGTCTTCTTCTTTGTTGTCTGAACATTGATTTATTATCTCTGCCTCTGAAAGGATTGCCTCTGCCTCTCTGATGGTCCACACTACTGTCTGAGTTGTTGTAATAAGAAGAGTCACACTGTTTCATCAGACTATGTTTTCATTTCCTTTTATAATTAACATACCTTCCCCTTCTTACAACTGATAATGTCCCTTTTAAACCTTTTGAGTTGTAGTGTTTTCATGCTTTTCCTCAAATTGTAAGAGGCCTTTCTGTATCCTGTCAATTAATGAACTGGCCTTATTGATATTAAAATCTGTTTTTAGAGATTCTTGTGTTTCCTGTATTTCTTTTTGGACCTTTGCTTGCTCTTTGATTATTGCTTCAGTCAGAAGCAACATGAAGTCCACTGAACACTTGGACTTGATGCCATCCCACCTCTCCTTAAATACATGCACTTTAAAACCTAAATCTGGGTCAGTCAGTACCCTTAAACCTCTTGGAATCATCCTTTAATTTACATAACCATTTAAAGTTACAGCAAGCCAGTCAAAATAAATGTCTCTTTGTTTAAGTTGTTCAAACCTACCTATCATGGTTTGAGGTATTTATTTATTGTTTTGTTTAAAATGTTGTTGACCAGGAGAGGTACATTGAGCCAAAGCTTGTTTCCAGGAATGACCTGGGGGAAAGGGATAAGGGGGTAGTGCACAAATGCAGTTAAGTACAATTTCAAAAAGAAGCATATAGGTAGTGCAAACATAAGGTGCATGAAATTACAATGAAGATTGAAGTTAAAAAATACAACTGAATACAATTTCAAAAGTAAAGCATATACAGTAGGTAGAACAAACATAAGGCTGCAAGAAATTTCAAAGTACTGGATAGTAAGGAATGATATAAATGTACAGTGTACAATCGTATTGAATGGCATTGGCCAGAACCTTAAAAATAAGCTAAGATGATCAGAAAAGAAAGGAAAGAACCAGAACAAGATGGCATGACATGAGATTGGTAGGTGGTAGACTACAGGGCAATGTGAGAAAGCACTACTTCACAGACAGGGTGGTGGAGGCATGGAACAATCTCGCAGCAGAGGTGGTGGGAGCAAAGTCAGTGGTAGAGTTCAAAACTACATAGGATAGTCATAGGGGAACTCTAACAGTACGAAAAAGGAGATAAGGCCAGAGATAGTACAATGATTGGTGACAGGGGAAAAAAAGGGCAGACTGGATGGGCATATTGGTCCTTATCTGCCATCAAATTCTATGTTTCTATGAAAGATCATGCAAATAAAAAGGGCTTATGGCAGTCAAGGTGTGCAAATAGCATATAGACAGGAGAGGTAAAAGTAAAGGGTGTAAAGAGACAAGATTTAGTAGGCGTGGAAAAAGCCTCCCACCGACTATGCAGAGGAGGACAGGAACAAGGGGGATGTGGTGACTGGGAAAGAATACATGTTAAACAGTGCTGTGAAGGAGCTAAATGAAGGGAGCTTGGAAGAGAGTTCCAGAGGGAGGGGAGATAGTACTGTAAGAGAAGGCTGCCTGCCCAGAAGTGGCTAGAAGATGGGGGAGACAGAAAGAGCGGGAGTCTCTAAGCATAGCGAATAGGAAGAAGTGGATGAGGGGCACAGGAGAAAGAAAAGGTAAGATGGGAGGGATCCAAGTCAGAATTCAGAGATAAGCATGGTGGCATGGTGCTGCCAGTGTAGGTGAAGAGAGGGAAGAAAGAGGGAGGAATATAGAGAACAGTAGTGAGTGCAGGGGAGGGGGAGAGTTAGAGGCAAAGTAGCAGAAGGCATTGAAGAGGAAGAGGGAGTCTTTTTTCCAGTACATGGTACCTAGTTTGGGACAGAATTTGGAATGAATGTAGTCAGTATGGGAGGAGAAGTAAAGTCAATTGTCCAACCAGACACCAAGATATTTGAAGGTGGGGACTACATCAAGGGTGGTGCCGTCAATGGTGGAAAATGATGGGAGGAGGAAGTTTAGCTAGTTCCTGAGCAGTACCAACATCATGGACACAGTTTTCTTGGAGTTTTCATTTAGCTGATTGGTCTGGAACCAGTGAAGAACCCTGTGAAAGTCACTCTGCAGCTGAAACACCACCTCTGGAGCTGAAGGCCCAGAAGCATACAGAACAGTGTTGTTGTGGTGATCTGAAGGTTCCTCTTACTTTTTACCATTGCAATAGTGTTTTTCTCATTATTATTGCTAAAATGAGTTAACACGGACCTTTCATCCATCCATAATTTGGTTTAATTCATTAAAGGTGACCATTTTTAAATGTTAAGGGGGTTGGAATGTGGCACCAGGTACAAGAACAGGAAGAAGCAATGTAGTGACAGTAAAAACAGATATGTCCACAAAAAGGTAGTCTTCACTATGAACAGTTCTGTTTCAGAGCTCCTGGATGGGGTCCACAGGATTTGTAAATGGATACTGGTAGCAGTCTATAATCAATCACAAAACTTGAACAAAGTCCTGGATATTAACATATAAACAAGAAAAGTGCCAGCAGAATAAGGCCTAGTGGTCTAGCAAGTCTGCACATATGCAGAATCCCAAGCTGCAACTAAGGATTCCACCCCCCCTTCTCAACTGCTATCCCCTATTTCGGCTGTTACCCTATTGGCCTTGACCTTACACTTTACCCTGCCCCATCCCCTTTTAAAGCATTCTACGTTATCCAGTGATACCACTTCCTCAGCGAGCCCATTGCATCCTACAGCATCCCTCTCTGTGAAGAAAGGCATCATGGACTCTCTCCTGAACCTCACTCCTCCAGTATAAGGCAATGTCCTTTCATTTTTTTTATTGCAACTGAGTATGAAGACACCCTCCTTGCACACCTTGCTAATGCCCTTCAGATACTTAAAAATCTCACTAATGTCTCCATCTCTCTCCTCTCTTTCAGGTGTACATGTTCAGGCCTTCCGCCCTCTCCTCATATGTTCTTCCCTGCTGACCTTTAACCATCTTAGTCAACCTCTTCTGGACTGCCTCTAACAGGTTAATGTTCTTCATCACGTAGGGACACCAATACTGTACAGTACTGCAGCCACACCAGTGGGCTGTACAATGATAATATGCCTTCCTCCTGCTTGTTGCTGATCCCCCTGGCAAAGCTGCCAGGCATTCTGTTGTTTTCTATTGCTGACTTCCTGCATTGTGAAGGAGTGCTTCATGTTGCTAGTGATCAACACCCCCAGATCTTTCTCCTCCATGAGTCTGGTTAGCAGGACCCCTTCCAGGCTGTACTCCATCTTTGGGTTCTTGGCTCTAATATGTCTGACCTTGCACTTCTTTGCATTGAACCCATGTTGCCAAATTCTGAACCACCACTCGTGACTGGAGAGAACTTCCTTTAGGTCATATTTCCCTTCTGCTGTATGTACCCTCCCACAGAGCTTGGTGTCATTAATGAACAAGCAAATCTTGCCCTTTATGCCTTCTCCAATGTTGTTAATGAATACATTAAACAGCACTGGGTCAAGCACTGAGCCCTGTGGGATCCCACTGGTGACATCCTTAGAACATCCATTCCATCACCACCCATGGGACCTCTCTCTCAGCCAGCTAGCTACCCATACAGTGAGTTTCCTTCCTACCAGCAGATGCTTCAATTCTCTGATCAATCTTCTTTGGAGCACAGCATCAAAGGCCTTGCTGAAGTCTAAGCAAAGGCTATCAATCACTTGGTCTTTGTCTACTGTTTTAGTGACCCAGTCAAATAAATCTATTAAGTTACTCGTGTTACTTGGTATTTGTAAAGTAGAAGAAGACACTGGTCCCATCGAGATCACCTTCTCTACACATTGTTGGGAGTATTATAAGCTATCCCAGAAGATATTTATCCAGTTCTGTTTTAAATGAATTAAAACAAGATGTATTTAAGACATTGTGGAGTAGAGAATTCCATAATTCAGATCTTATTGAAGTTAATATTTATGGTCTTGTATGTTTATGAATTTTAATATTTTGACTGTTATATGTGTTTTAATTTTTATTTGTTTTGTTTGTGTAACAGTGCCTTGGTTTTGGAAAGGCACTTTTACAAATAATGATTTCATTCATTCATTCATTCATAATGTGGTAGCTCTTACGGAAAAGTAATGCTGCCGTTTGCAAGTCAATAATTTGGGGATCCGGATTTGTCTGTTATGGCACCTCAGGTTATCTGATTTATCAGCCATTATGATGTTAGTGGCTTTCATAAGTGACTCATCTCCAAAAATTTTAAATAGGACCAAAAAATCTCCATGGTCCCATCTTAGTTTTAGGTCATAAAGGCCAAGGGAGCTTAATCGTTCCTCGTGAGGTAAATGTGTCACTCAAGGTATAAGTTTAGTTGTTCTTCTCTGCATGCTTTCAGTTAGTTTTATATCCTTTTTATGCTGTCTTGTGCATGTGCAAGCAACATCTTGTGATAATAGCAGAAACACAGAGGTGTGTCAGTATTGGCGAATGCAGGGCACGCTTTAGTAGGTGTGTCCCTCATTCCTGAATTAGCCAGCATGCTAGTGCCGTCGTAAGAATTATGTAAAGTGCTATCAAAGTGAAAGAAATGTGTAGCTGCAATAGGAGCAAGCTCGTCATGCAATGGCAGAGATGACACGTCTCCCATACGTGCCTTTCCTGGTGAAACATTTCAATAAACATGGCAGTGGCTCCTGCCACCACAACACAATCCACAAAGAAAGCTGACATTGAGGGTGCAATCCCCATGTTGGCATGTCTCCCACCCCCTCACATTGTGTGGCACATTCGGAGCCCACCCCAGTGTGGCCAACGTCCCCCCTGAAAAGTCATGGGGCACACTGGGAGCCCACCCCAGTGTGCCCAACATTTGTTTTATTTCACCTGTAAAGAAAGAAAACCATCCGCAATGTTAGTTTTTTTCTGTACTTGAAAAAGAGAAAACAGTCCCTCATTGTCCGTGGCACCCTTCCCCAACCCGCACCCACCCTCTGCACACCCCACCTCCCCACCTCCTCACCCCATACTTACATCCAGAGGTCTGGCCTGGATCTTCAGTGGAGCAGGAATACGTCTGGACTCTTCAAAGCCGAATTGCAAAATGAAGAAATGCCGGTAAGCTGTGTAATCGCATCAATGGGAAGGGGGGGGGGTTCAACATAGGTGGATATCTCAGCCATGTTTTTGAATTTTGGCTCCAAATTTTCAACATGGGGTTCTTGGGACCATACCTCATGAACACATGCACTGTCATCCTGTTATTCAGTCCCAAAAGATCATTTTGTGGTCACTGCACAGAATCACCTTTTGGGACTGATTAACAAAACAACAGTGCCACAGTTCATGAGGTGGGGTCCCAAAAAGCCTATGTTGCAAATTTAGTGAAAATATTCCAAAAAATGAATGTGTTACGAGTGTGCATTGCACAGTTTCCATGCATGCTCGTAACTTTGACAATTATTTATATTTTCACTCCAGATTTTTGACATTGCCATTTTTTCACATCTCCTTATGAGCAGTACAACTGTAATTTTTCAGATCCTGCCCAAAATGTGTTTTCGCACATCTGGCATACAACGGCGCGGTCACTGTGGGAAATCAACTTTTTGGACAGATTAACAAAATCACAGTGCCACCATTCATGAGTGGAGGTCCCAAAATGCCTATGTTGAATATTTGGTTGAAAAATTCCCCCAAATAATTGCATTACGGGCATTCGTTGCACGGTTTCTACGCACACTTGTGACTTCACCAACATTTCATATTTTCAATCCAGATTTTCAACATTGCCATTTTTTTACACCTCCTCATGAACAGTACAGCTGTCATTTTTCACATCCTGCCCAAAATGTGTTTTTGCACCTGTGGCGCCAAATGACACAGTTGCTGTACAAAATCACCTTTCAGCTAATGAACTGATAATGCCACTGTTCATGAGGTGGGGTCACAAAAAGCCCATATTGAAAATTTGGAGTAAAAATACCAACAAACTCCTGGGGCATTAGGGTTTCCAACTGTAATGCCCAACCCTGTAGAGACTCACAGGCATCAGGGGTGTGACTTGGGATTTTTGGCTGTACTGCTCACGCCATTCCACCCCCACCACACCCTGCAGCCAGTGACAGGCATCGAGGTGTGCCTTGGACTCTTCAGCCCCAAAGTTCACCCCATTCTTCTATACTGCACCCATCTCAGTGTATTTCCTTATGGAATGGGGTGAGTGTAATGCCCAGATACTCCAAGGCACACCGTGACACTTGGTGTCTGCAAGGTAGGGTAAGGTGAAATGGCATGATCGTTATTACTGACAACCCAAAGGCACACCCCAATGCCTGTCAGTCTCTACAGGGTGGGGATGGGGTTAGCGTCAGTTCAATACTTCACTGCCATTCCTATTATGCATCTCTCTAACTCCTGCACTATCAATGTCAATGCCAGCAAGACAACATTCAGCATTAACAAATGCTTGTTTAAATAAGGTGCCCCAAAGGAAACAACATAATCTGTGTAAGGGTGAATGCAGGATTTATAAAGGGGGAGAATGCAATGTTCATTTATAGATATGAAAGCCCTTTTAACTGATGTTAAGATATGGTTATCAGTCTGTACAATTTTTCTACAATGGTCCCTTGCTAAAAATGAACCATTGATATTTGTTTGGTGGGATCTCCCAGCAATGAACCCTTGCTGTCGCTCATCCTGGAGACAGTTTTCTTCCAGTTAACTAACCAGCCTTTCTTTAAGGATGGCTTCCATGAGCTTACAAATGATTGTGGTCAGGCTGACTGGTCTGTAGTTATCCAGGTCATCCCTAGGTCCTCTTTTATGGAATGGCACCACACGTGCCATTCTCCATTCCATTGGCACAACTGCCAATTCAAGCAAACTGTTGAATGGGTCAGCTATGGGACCTGCAAGCTCCCCCCAGTTCCCTCAGCACTCTTGGATGGATGTCATACAGACCTGGAGATTTATCTACCCTAAGGGACAACAAACCTTTATTCACTCTGTCCTCACTTATCTTTTTATTTGTGCCTCCTCCCCCCTTCTCCTGTGATACTGAGCTGTATCTCTCTTTTGTGAAGACTGAACAGAAGTACTTATTCAATAACTCTACCTTGTCCCTATTTCCCTCCACCCACCCCTCCTTCTTCTTTAGCCATACTGTGTCATCCTGCTTATCCCTTTTTTCACTAATATAGTGCAAACCACTTATTAGGGATGTGGTTAATAGGGACATTTCCCTGGTTACCTATTATTGTCCCAGTCCCACTGATTTCAATTGCCAGGTGGTTCAGTTAAGTGGGACAGCTGTTCTGCTTTATTGGGACGTTTTTGCTGGCAGATGTGGTATACAGCCACATTTTGCTTGGTGCAGATTTGTTATCTCAGACATTTTTCAGCACTCTCAGGATGGCATTGAAATGGAAAAAGTTTACTCTCACACAGAGAGTTAAAGTTATAGAAGCTCTGCAGCTCCCAAAGGATTCTCTTTCATCTGTGGTGAAGGAATTTGGCATATCAAAAAGACAGACTGGACGGATAAGAGGCACTGGATCACTTACGTCTCTTAATATTGTGGTGTTTTCAAAATGGAGACCTTGCAGAGTGGCGCAGACTTGCCAGTCTGGAGCACACATTAACAAGTAAGCTATGCTGTGAAGCTAAACACAAAAATCTACAAAAAAAAAAAACCTAAGGATGTGATATTCACTCTGCCCCACAATAAGAAAAAATTCAGGCCAATGTTAATCATAAGTCACAAAGGTGATACAATTGAACAGGTATCCACTTTCAAATACCTAGGTATACATATCGATGATACCCTCACCTTCACCTCACATATTGAGCATATCATTAAATCTGCTAACACCAGGCTAGTAGTACTATACTGCCACTGGAAGGCAATGAAACCAGATGCCTTGAAACTTGTCACCTGGAGCATAATACTATCTATCATAGATTGTGGGCTGGTGATATATGGGCAAGCACAGATACAACTATGAAGAGAATCAAAACCCTACTAAAGGCCTGTAGACTGGCTCTTGGGACAGACTACTGGACCCATATGTGCTCACTTTATAAAGAAACTGGGTGGCTGCCACTTCAGCAAAGATTAAAATTCCAGACCTGTCTACTAGGGAAGAAATTGCTTCTAGGCCTAACACCCAATTCCCATCAACCTTTTTAAACCTGCTGCAACCACCAAGAACACCAGAAGTGCAGTCAAGAGATTGCTACAGGTGCCCCTTAAATGCACCATGTTTAACCCAAAGATCACTAGTGCTCCGTGGTCCCAAGTGGCTCAATGACCTCCCCGGCACCCCTCCATGAAATCAGCAAACTGTGCCCATTTAAAAAGGCTCTCCGCTCATATCTTGCCCATGAAATCAACTGTGTCTACTGCAATTGATCCCAGGTCCTCATTTTACTTCTACACTTATTCAATCCCTCTCCCCCTCTCCAAGGACTTATCCCCCATCCCTCATACTACCCCTCCCTTAATACCCCTCCATTCTCAATACCCCCTTCTCTGATGCTCACCTTAGCTTTATCTGCCTTACTATGAAACTTACCTATGACACTTACCTCCACTTTCCAACCCCACTCATGACCCCTCCCCCTCATTAACCCCCGCACTGCTCTGCTGTGTATCATAGCTGCACACCTGACAATGCCTACTCTGGCTGTGCCTAGCCCTCTGTCCCCCCAAGTTCCTCATCCCTAGCCTTTGTAATCTAAATTCACTTCTTTCTCCTGCTTACTCTATGAACCACATTGCCCTAGTGTCGCTATTATACCACCAGCACTTAATAATGGTGCCTACATCAATAACCCCATGGCAGGGGTGATGCTAGGGTACTGCACACCATGCAGTTTAATGAATGGTTGCAAAACTGGTGCAGAGCACAGGGCTGTGGCTTCATTGGGGACTGGGGGTACACCTGGAGAGATGAAGGTCTATACTGGCATGATGGTCTGCATCTGTTCACGATGGGAACCAAGCTCCGAACTGACAGGTTTAAATGCTTCCTTGGCAAGCTTTTAAACTAGCCATGGGGGAGGTGCTGATAAGAGGCAGGAAATTTCAAGCCTCTCCCCCCCCCCACAAAACATGCCAGGTAGTAAGGTAAACACTGAGGTACAGTGCTCAACAGAAGACAGGACAGGGGTAAATGGAAAAATAGACAAGGGCAATAAGAGCAGGCATGGGGAAAAAAGGATAACACCAGCATTAAATGGAGGGCAATGAGTACCAATGCCTATCGTTTGGGAAACAAGCTTCTTGAGCTAGTAGCTTTGATGGAAGATGAACAATTGGATATTGTGGCAGTCACAGAAACATGGTACATGGAGAACCATGACTGGGATGTCAACATACCGGGGTGCACAGTCTACAGAAGGGACATGGAGAGGAAAAGAGGAGGTGGAGTAGCTCTATACATAAGGGAAGGAACCAAAGCTGCAGAACTAAAAAGTAAAGGGGGAGGACAAGAGGCACTCTGGGTCACCTTGGAGACAAGGAATGGCATCACAATCCTCACAGGGATTGTATACTGACCCCCATCTCAAGGGGAGGAATTAGACAAGAAAATGATAAAGGACATTCTCAAAATGGCTGACAAAGGGGAGATACTGTTGATGGAGGACCTGAATATGCCAGATGTTAACTGGATGACATGTACTGCAGCCACATTCAAGAGCAGGGTCATTCTCGATGCCCTGCAGGGGGCAGGCCTTAGACAGCTAGTGTTGGAACCCACTCAGGAGGGAGAAACACTAGTCCTGGTACCCTTAAATGGAGAGAAGATCACAAATTTAGAAGTCAGTAGACATCTGGGAAGAAGTGACCACTGCACAGTGTGCTTCACAATAAGCACAACCATGGAGATGAGCCATACAAAAACAAGGATACTGGACTTTAGAAGGGCTGACTTTGGCAAAATGGGTGAATACCTGAGGAATACACTAGCAAAAGAGGTGGCAGGGAAGGTTAAGGAGAGAAAAAGGCTGCATTCAAAATATATAAGGAATCACAGAAGGAGCACAACAGGGAACTGTATCAATTAAAGCAGAAAGAAGTGGGGAAGGCAGTTAGAATGGCAAAAGCCCAAACTGAGGAAAAAATAGCCAATTCAGTTAAGGAGAATAAAACATTTTATAGGTACATTAGAGAGCATAGAAAGATTAAGGGCGAAATAGTGAAAATTAATAAGGGAGAGGGGAGGTGGGCAGAGGGAGACAGTGAAAAGGCAGAGATACTGAATGAATACTTTTGCTCAGTATTCACAAAAGAAGATGAGGAGGAGTTACCTAAACCAGACAATAGAAGCACTCTGGGTAGGGGGGTTGACACCAGTCCTTTTACAGAAGAAAGAGTCCTGAAAGAACTCCTAAAACTCAAGGTGGACAAAGCAATGGGGCCTGATGGGATTTCACTCCACAGTCCTAAAAGAACTAAGGGAGGACCTAGTGACACCACTGACCACACTTTTTAACAAATCATGGGAGGATGTGGTGGTACCTGAGGACTGGAGGAGGGCAGATGTGATTCCCCTTCATAAAAGTGGGAGCAAGGCAGAAGCAGGAAACTACAGACCTGTAAGTTTGACCTCAGTGGTAGGGAAAATGATGGAATCACTTCTGAAAGAAAGAACTGTTGAGTACCTAGAGATCAGCGGGGCACAGGACCCAAAGCCGCATGGATTTACAGTAGGAAGGTCATGTCAGATGACTCTAATTATTCAAGTTCAAGTTCAAGTTTATTGCAGGAAAACTCCATTGAGCAAGCTCATTCACAAGGAGGTCCTGTAATTGATTTCTTTGACTGGGTGACCAAAGTAATGGACCAGGGAGGGGCTGTGGATACGGCCTACCTAGACTTTAACAAGGCATTTGACACAGTCCTGCACAAAAGATTAATAATCAAGTTAGCCAGCCTGGTAGTGGGTCCCAGGGTGGTAGCCTGGGTAGCAAACTGGCTGCACAACAGGACACAGAAGGTAATAGTGAATGGAACACATTCTAAAGAAAGGAGGGTTACTAGAGGAGTACCTCAGGGCTCAGTACTGGGTCCAGTCCTCTTTAACATCTTTATAGGTGACATTGTAGAGGGTCTGGAGGGAAAGGTATGCCTCTTTGCAGATGATACAAAGATCTGTAATAGAGTTGGTACACAAGGGGGGGTAGAAAGGCTGAGAAGGGACTTGCAAGGTTGGAGGAATGGTCAAATATATGGCAACTTAGATTCAATGCAAAGAAGTGCAAAGTAATGCACCTGGGAAACAAAAACCCAGGGGAAGATTACACTATGGGGGAGAGGTAGTAACAACAACAAAAATGGAAAGGGACCTGGGGGTAGTCATATCAGATTATCTAAATTTTGGTAAGCAATGTGAGAAGTCAGTAATAAGAGTCAGAGGGATACTGGGATGCATAGGAAGGGGCATCGCAAGTAGAAAAAGGGAAGTGGTTATCCCTCTGTACAGACAGTTGGTGAGACCCCATCTGGAGTACTGTGTGCAGTTTTGGAGACCTCATCTACACAAGGACATAAACAGGATGGAAGTAGTCCAGAGGAGGGCAACTAAAATGGTGCAGGGTCTGCATCAGAAACCATATGAAGAGAGATGGCGATAGCTTAATATGTATACCTTTGATGAAAGGAGGGATGGGGGGACATGATAGAAATGTTGAAGTACCTCAAGGGAATCAACAAAGTTCAGGAGGGTAGCATCTTTCAGAAAAATAGATGTGTAAGAACAAGGGGGCACAATTTAAAGATAGAGGGGGACAGCTCAGGGGTAATGTGAGGAAATTGTTTTTCAGGAGAGAGTGGTGGATGCATGGAACCACCTTCCTGGTGAGGTTGTTGGGTCTAAAACAGTGGGGAAATTCAAACATACATGGGACAGACATAAGGCAATTGTAGTGGGGGGGTGGCAGGAAGTAGGCTGTTGGTTAACTAGAATCTGCAGCTTATCCAGTAGATAGGGAAATGGGCAGACTGGGTGGGCCAAGTGGTCCTTATCTGCCATCAAAGTCTATGTTTCTATGTTTCTATATGACTGTTTTCCTTTTTTTTAATCTTTTCTTAACCAAACTGTTGTCATTGTGATAATCCGCCATTCTTTATCATGTAATTCCATTGTGTTTTTTGTTTTTAGTCTTGTCTAATTTGACGTGGAACCTTTGAAAAAGAACCTGTTCAGCTCAAAGGTTGTAATCCGAAATTGTAATAAATAAATAAATAAACAGAGCCATATCCCTGATTTTTTTAAAGCAAACTGACTGTATGTTAACCATATGCTAACCATGGTTATCTTAACTGCTGTCTGATTTGTTTTCTTCTGAGTTATGAGTGTTTTTTTTTCTTTCACTGCACATGTACTTTCTTACTAGCATCCAAAAAAAAAACATAATCACTTTAAACACTAAACCTATGTATCTAGGTGTCCTTTGTTCTTTCTTGTTGTGTTTCTAGCTTTTCTCAACACTGTATTGCTTATGTTGTGTATTTGCCTTGCCTCATATAGTGCTTCTGTTAAATGGGATGTCCAGTTAATGGGGATGAAAGAGGCTCCATGGAGTCATCCCTATTAAGTGGCTTCATCTGTATACTTACAAAGTATTTTTCCTCTTTTCTGATCACTTCCACAAGCTGCAGTTCCTTGTTGGCTTTGGCCAGATGGACTGCTTTCCCTGCCTCTTTGACTTTTCTCTGGTTCCTCTCCCTGTCCTCATCACTCTGGGTCCTCCTGAACTTCCTGTAGTGGGTCATCTTGTCTATGACTGCCTGGGCTACCTCATGGCTAAACTAGCTTGGTGCTTTGGCCCTTGAGTTTTCCACAGTAAGCCGAATACACTGATTTATGGCTGCTGCTATTCACTTCTTAATGATGGACCACTTCTGATTCACCCCAACCCACTACGGATGCCAGCCAGGTGACCCCATAGCATCTCTCCCATCCTTCTGAAGTCTGCCGTTCTGATGTGTAAGGCCTTCGTCTTTGTGGGTACCTTCTTCTTCCCTATGTTGATCCTGATCCATACCATGTGGTGGTCACTCCTACCCAAGGGCTTCTCAGCCTGGATGTCATGGATATGGCCCCCATTTGTCAGCACCAGATCAAGGATTCCAACTTCCCTAGTGGGTACCATGACACCTTAGGTCCAGAATTCACTCTGTACTGCATTCAGGATTACCTGATTCCTACCACAGGTCATGGTGAGGATCTTCCAATCCAGCTTAAACAGGTTAAAGTCCCCCACAATTACCACCTCACCTTTAAGTGTCACTGCCCTTATTAAGGACCTTTTCCTCAAAGGACCCTTTCCTCATCCTGATTAGGTGGTCTATAAACCAAATCCAGTCTTACCTTCTTTCTTCTAGTGGATTGCAACTGCATCCACAGCATCCCTGTCTTCCCCGCTTCTGTTTCCTCCCTGGTACATGTTATTCTTCCCTTATACTGTATATACTACTACCCCTTTCCCTACTCTCCTGTCCCTTCTGTGTAACTGACCCTCTTTAATCATGAAGTCCCAGATGTGGTTTGGTGTAGCCCAAGACTCTGTGACCACCAGTGTCCACCCTCTTCTACACTAACATTCAAAATAAAATTGTTACCACTCTCTGGAGAAGATAAGACTGCCTCTGGAAATAAAGGCTCTGCAGTCCAAGATGTGCAATCAAATGAAATTTATTGATGGGCAGCCAAATGAAATCAAAAGAACTATTCAGTGAGCTGACTGCCACAAAGGAGCAACCACAGCAATTCACTCTTTAGAGCTTTCTCAGGGGGTGCTATACTCCTGTAAGTTACTTCATTTTAAACCAAAATTCAGTGACATGACAAAGGCAAAATTTACCCATTATACTGTTCAAAATATGATGTCACAAAAGTCAATAAATTAAAAAATAGAAAATTAAGTATACAATTTTCTCATACATAAGGAAGATTAGCATAACAACACAATATAAAGTTACATTCATCAAAAATGCATTGGTTCAACATACTGGTGAAACTTTAAATATGCCACAGATTACATTATAAACTAAGCGTATCTATCTATCTATCTATCTATCTATATCTATATCTATATCTATATCTATATCTATATATATATATATATATATATATATATATATATATATATCTGTTCCTCATGTTTAAGAACAATAAATGTATCATGTTCTCACATGTTTGTGGCTTAAATTAATGTTACAAAAGAATATGCCAAGAAATTAGAAATGTACCTAACTTCATCAAATAATGTTGCTTAACAACATCCAAACACAAAATTTCAAAGTACATGTATGTCGTTGAGGCACAGGTCAGGAAGCATAGGAAAACCAGGATCAGTTGTAGAATTCACCAACTTTTTTTTATTTACATTAGCAGTATCATAAAATAAACTTGTTCAGTATAACTATTTACAAAGGCAAAATAAAATATTGTCTCTGTGTCCCTTTTTCTCTTTCTCTTTCTTCTTTACAGTTGCAGCTTAGCTCTTACAAGTATTTTCAACCCCCACTCTTAGCATGCATCCTGTTTTTGTAAATATTCTGTTCTTGTAAGTTTAAGGAGCTGCTAGAACACAGTGTGCTTCTTGAGTTCAGAGGCCCCCCTTTGCAGCTTTTGCAAAAGGCTAGAAGATTTGCACTCAAGTAACCTCTGGAGTTTTCCATTAGCTTTTTACCATCATCTCAAATTATGATTATATACATTTCAACAGTAATACTATAAATTTTCCAAATAAAAGGAGATCCCAATATCAGCTACATTTCCATACAATGATTTGCACATATTTTTTATATTAGCAGATATGCAGTGAAGGAAAAGCAGACAGCAAGGGAAAACTGAGAAACAGTGAGAAGCAAAGAATGGTGAGACTGTTCAGGGTGATCAAGTCTGAGGTCTCACAGTAAAATTTGGTTGCACAACCAGACTGAGAAGAGACAGAAAAGGAAAGATACTTGCATTTAAACACTTTATCCATAACAAATGGGACATGGTCCTATTCCACCATGTCACAATGTATACAGTCCTGGTGACAAATGTGGGCACCTTAGACTCATGGACTAGCCAGAAGAGAAACAGCCAGAGCAGGGAGTTAAGACAGCAGCCAAATGCCATGCACAGGTAACTCACGTGCTCACCATGTTCACGTCTGTAAGGAAAGAAAGAGAAGAAAAAGAATTACAAAGAAAATAAGAAACAATAATCCAACAGTTTTAAAACATATCAACAGATTACATGACAATTTCAAGACACCATATATATTTAAACATAATGCATAAAGATTTGACAATCATATTACTGAGTTTTAGATTCTTAGTGTTTTTATTGTTTTTATTATCATTATTTATTTGGGGGGAGTCAACAGAAAATTTCCATGGGAAAGGTGCATGGGTTTTAATCAGATTTTACTTAATCCACAAGAATTTGTAGATAATTTCAGAAGTATATCAATTGTTACAAATAAGGCTTAAAGTCAGTGTCTATATTTAAACCATCAGGTGTTTTTTTATTTATTGAAAGTTTCACCAGGAAGGGCACATTGAACAACAGGTCGCTCATCTCACAGTGCATCCTGTGGGAAGGGTATACAGAGGGAGCATAGCATACATTCAGTTACATATATAAATCCAATTAATATAAGTTCAACAGGAAGTGGGAGCACCCAGCAATCAACTGGATACACAGAGTATTGTATACAGTATTGAACTCAGTAAATATACAAAATCCATAGGAAGCGTACAACAACATTTAGAATTAGTATAGCGTAGGCAGAGAACAAACATTACTGTTAGTGAAAACACTGTGCATTAAGCAATGATTTACATAAGAGCATAAGAGAAGTGCATTAGATTGACAACTGGTGGAGCAGCATAGTGCAAGCCAGAATTAATGACAACTTGGTCGTGGGCAAGTGAAGATGGGGGGGCAGAGGGAAGTTGAAACTGGTGGGGGAGGAATGGCAGAGGGACTAGCTGCTGGTGCAATTTACTGAGAGGAAATTGTTTAGACTTGAGATAGAGAGTTGGTGGAGGAAGATAAGCAGATTTGAAGGGGAAGGTCATTCCATAGCTTAGGGAAGTGTTGCGAGAAAGATAACTGTCCAACTGTTGTTGAGCAGCAGGGTATTACCAATTTCCAATTATCATATCATCTAAGGCAGTGGTCAAGGGGAGGCAGAAATGATAGTATGGAAGAGAGGTAAGGAGGTAACATCCCAAACCAAAATTTTGAGACAAATCTGGCACAGTGAAGACAGCAGCAATTTTCAAGAGAAGTGAGGGATAAGGAGTGGTAAATGTTGCAGTGATGGGTGGGGGGTGGAGTCAAGGCCGAAACGGCAGGAGAAGTTGAAGAGGGTGTCTAATCTGGCTGGGGAAGACTTGGGAGCAGCACTATAGACTACATTATAGTAGTCAAAAATAGGTAGGATTATCTTCTGGATAAGTTCACACCTTGCCAATAGTGGGAGACAGCTACAGTTCCTGTATAATGTGTCAAGTTTGGGGTGCAATTTCTTCAGGATGGCATCTACATGTCCAGAGAAGTTGAGGTGTTGGTCAAGCCAAACCGCCAAGTACCTAAAGGTAGAGGTGTCCTCTATAATTGTCCTGTTAAGGGTGTGGAAGGTAGGCAGAGAGGGGAGCCTTGAGAATCTCTGCCTGGTGCCAAAGGTCATGGAGACAGTCTTCTTGGCATTGAGGGAGAGTTGATGGGAGTTGAACCAGTGCTGGACATTGCTGAAGTCGAGCTGTAATCTGGATTCTACATCAATAGGAAACTGGTCAGATGTGAAGATGACTATGTCATCAGTGTACATATGGATGGAAGAGGATGAGCAGGCTAAGGGTAGATCATTTAGGAATATGGAAAACAGGATTGGACCCAGTACTGAGTCCTTGGTGTCAAGACATCTAGTGTGAAAATCCAAGTATGTTTCATGCTGTAGGAGGTGTTCTAACCTATTTCCACCTTTCCTGCCTACCTTCTCCTGTTCTAAGCCCATGAACCTAAATCCAGTAGCATCACTTTGATGGACATGGAAAAAATATTCAGCAACAGAATTTTGGAAATTCATATTTTTAATATCCCGCACATATTCCTGGATTTTCTGTTTCATTGGGCTCATAGTGTGCCCTATATACAGAGATTGACAAGGACATGTAATGGCATGTACCACAAAAGCAGTAACACAAGAGACAAACTGGAGTATATCCGTGATTTTGTTTCTTCTTGGATGTTGAAATTGTTTTCCCTTGCTGACAATAACAGCAAATGTTGCAGTTACCAGAACAAAACATCCCAGGTGGCTTTACAGGTAGCCAAATGTTTTGGATATCCCTGGAATGTACAGCACTCTGCACAAGTTTGACCTTGAGGCTACTGCTTTTCCTGAATATGACCAGGGGTTTGTGGCCTAAGACATTGGCTAAATCTGGGTCATTAAGAAATATTGGCCAAAATTTATGTCAATGCCCCCAATTTTCCCTGATACATAATTACATTCAGTACTAAAGCATATCTGTTCTTGTTGCCCCTGTTCAATTTGTTTGGGTTTAAGCAGTGAATTCCTTTCCATTTTTGTAGCTTTTTCAATTGCTTTCTCCAAAACTCCAATCGAATAACCTCTGTTAAGAAACATGTTTTTAGCTTATGGGCTTGGGTATGAAATTCTGAAAATTCCGAACAATTTCTGCACAGTCTGAGAAATTGACCAAAAGGAATGGAATTCTTCAGTTTGGTTGTATGACTACTACTGGCTAGGAGGTAGTTATTTATTGTAGTCTTTTTTCTAAACCCTTTAGTACTGATTTTTGTGCTATCATTTTTTGACATGAAGGTAATGTCTAAAATGTCAGTGCTTTCTGGATCACTATGGCCTGTAAAATGCAAATTTAGGTACTTTTCAGTTAGCCAATTTAAAAAACAATTTGCCTCCTGATCAGATCCCTCCCAGACATACAGTACCTCATCAATAAAGTGACCCCATTGGATGATGTGCCTACTGTACATATTTACTCTGGGGTTGAAAATGAAATCCTCCTCCCACTTACCCATGAAAAGATTTACGAAAAAGGGGCCAATGAGGCCCCCATTGCAGTGTCACATGTCTGCCTTTAGAATTGTCCATCAAAGTCAAAGTAATTATGACTGAGGACAAATTCTAAACCACTATGAATCAAATTAATAGGCATGTCTCCTTTAAGGAAATGCATATAGGCTTCCAATCCTTCTGCATGTCTGATAGACGTGTATAATGACTGGACATCTACTGTCAACCAATGATACTGTAGCTGCCAGGTGAAATCATTAGACCTGCTCAAGACATCCATTATGTCCCTAATGTATGATGGTAGGCATGACATAGTTTGCTGTAAAAAGTAATCTATGAAGTGACACAAATTGTCAGTAACTGATCCAAAGCCTGACACAATCAGTCAGCCTGGTGGATCTGTGATGTTTTTAATGAATTTTAGGTAGTATGTATAACACAGGTGTGATATGAAATTCTGGCAGGAAATACCTTAGCTCTTTTTCAGATATTTCCTTGTTATGCAGTGCAAAGTCCAGCAAGTGTGATAATTCACATTTATGCAGTGGGCCTGGATCATTTGGAAGTGTCTCATAACTACATCGATCCTGTAACAACTCCAGTACTTTCTCTTTGAAGAATTCTTTGGTCATAACAACTAGGTTACCCCTTCCCCCCATCTTCTCGCTTAAAGACTAAATGATTTTCCTGTTGCAATTCCCTTAGTGCTTCAGTTTCTGCACTACTCATGTTATAGTTTTTTTCTCCTACGTCCTGATCTAGAACAGCATAAATTTCTGTGAAAATAGATTTTTTTATAAAAATTAATAAATTAATTGTTTGTTATAACACAAAACTATGACTTAGGTACAAGCATTCTGTTTCTCCATTTTTTCAAATTATCTCTATTGATATCATATAGTTTGGTGTCAGACACCTACCTGGATCAGCAGTATGCTTTTGAGCATTACTTCTTCTATAAAGAGCATTCAAATTTGTTAAATTAATCCAGCCCACAGATGTCCATTCATGTGTTTCTACTTTGGATTCAGGATCCTGGATGTTGCTGCTTGAAAATTCCAGTATGGAGATATTCAGATCAGGACCACTGCATCCTGTCAGTTCTTAGGCTGTTAGCCCCCCCACCATGGCTGTTTCTTCTGTAGTGATCCATGAAAAAAAATCTTTCAGATAATTTTTGCTGAAGAATTTTTCAGTGTCCAATGTAATGTTAAATTTGCTGGGCTTGACACTAGGAACAAAGAAAATCCCCTGTTCCAATACCTTAAATTGTGTGTAAGTAAACATTTCAAGTTAATTTAATGGCTTGCCATTTCTCATTACTGGGCATCCAGCAGGAGTTTTCCTTCCCCCTCTTTTGCCTTTCCTTATTTTTTGTCCATTGTGGCATTTTTCCCTTCTTTTTTTTGGTTTTTCCTTTGCCTTGTTCCCAGCTCCTACTCTGGAAAAACAAACGTCTTTAATTGTACTTGATATTGCTGGTGTTGCCTCCATAGATGGAGTTCTGTTTGTATTAGCACTTGCTTGATTCGTTGTACCTGGCGTTTGTTGAGAAGTGCCTGCTTTGGGTTTACGGGACTGGGATCTGCCTCTGGAGCCTGCACCTCTACTGAATGATCTTGAATGGGACCATTTGAAAATTCGTCTGTCCTGATAGTCGTTCTGGTCACAAATTAGTTTTTTCTGTTTTTTTCAGTGAGGTCAGTTTCTTTTGGGATTCCTTATTTAAAGCAATCAGTTTAGGATTCTCAGTGAACTTATTTAGCTCCGTTTTAAGTTCTACAATGTCTTTGTTAAGTTCCAGATGCCTTATAGTATCTTCTTTAATAAGGATTTCTATAAAGAGTTTTGCACAAGTTGATATAGCCTGTTCGAAATCAGTTCTATGTTTAAACTCCTCAAGACTGCCAGATGGAATCACCATAACTCTCAACCCCCATGGAGCAATTCCCAATTCAAGGTACTGCTCCAGGTCACACGTTATAAGCTATGTTGAGCTCCTTAAATAGCAATTGTTTAAGTGTTGTAAATTGATTCATTAATTCCGCAGGTACACCATGAGTCCCAGTGCTTCCTTTGTGTCCCAGTCTAGATTTAAGTATTATTTTACTTGCTGTTAAATCTTCTGTTGTGGCCAAGTTCTTCTTTACTTCTGCTATTATCATTGCTTAACACTATGTTTTTATCACTTGTTGTGAATACAAAACATTTAAGCATGCAGTGTTCAGTGCTTACTATTTAAATTGCCAGATGTACTAGGTGCAGCCCTCTGATACAGTAAGTTTAAATGTCTGTTTGACTTTTATAGTTTCTCCACTCCAAACACAGAAACTGAGTCCAGGCAACAAGTAGAAATGCTTTATAATGACCAGTTCAGAGTACTACTGTGACACAGGAACAGAGTTCAGTGCAGGCAAGCAGGCAAGCTGATCCAAATAATTGAACAAACAAAAGAAAACTGTTACCAAACTCTGGAGAAGATAAGACTGCCTCAGGGAACAAAGACTCTGCAGTACAAGATGTACAATCAAATACAATTTATTGATGGGCAGCAAAATTAAATCAAATAAATTATTTGCCACAAAGAAGCTACCCCAGCGCTTCACTCTATGAAACTTCCTCAGGGGGTGATATACTCCTGTACACCAACATTGCCTGCTGGTCATTCATCTTGTTACCAAGGCTTTGTGCATTCAGGGACACCACCCTCCACCATAACTCTGAGCTAACCCCCAACTGGGGGGAAAAAAGGCTATTCTTCTTGGTCTCCTTTGCTGCTGCCTGTCCCTGCCATTTGTTCTCCCCTTTCGTCCACAGAATCCCCAATCTTATTTCCCATGTGTACTTCCATGTTCTGTGACCAGTCTCCCTCTTCCTGTAGGCTCTGCTTCCTCTGCTCCCTATCAGTTACTGCATCCTCTCTATCCTATACCTTACTCTTAAATCAACCTGCCTGAATTGTGTGTGTGTGGGGGGGAGGGGCTATGGCCTCCTTCTCCCAGAAACGCTGGGTCTGAAGACCCAGTATGCCCCCATCTGTTTAAATTAAGGTTCCCATTTAAGTACTCCCCAAGCCTGTCCCTTAGAGCCCTAGAATCCTCTCTGCTGAGGTGATCCTATTTGATGCATTTAGTGTTTTTTCACTCTAGGTCCCCTCTCAACCTCCAATGCAACCATAATTCTTTCTGATGCCTCAAGTGATCCTTTTCAGTGAGTTAATTAGAATCTGTTCATACCCAGATTCACAAAAAGCAGAAAACACTCAAACAGTCTTCATCTCACCTTCAAAGTTTTTTAATTCTGTTTCATAGCCACTTTAAAAAAATGGTTTGAGATTTATTTCTCTTCTTCACAAAGAAATGTGCCCCCAAAAATACAGATAGTAATATTAGAACTGTTTTACATTTCTGAACACATACAGCTTTAAAGTCAAACTTTATATAAGAGAAAGTTGTGGAAATTGTTCAAGGTATTAAGGACACGTGTATAATAAGCACTAAGTGGGTAAAAAGCTTTTTTTGGGAAAAATTAAAGCTTTAAAATATGAAAGATGCCCTTTAAGACATTTATGAAATGTCATGTTATTTATTTCACATAGTTCCCAGAGAATGTATTTACTTTCTGGGAAGAGGTTATTAATAAGCTAAAAGGAACATTTTGTTTTCTAATGAAATAATCAGAAAAGGTATTGAACACATTACATTTGAAATTGTACAAAATTGATTTACTCATGCAATTCATTAATATAATTCTGTTGTCTTTATTTGGAATGATATGAAAGAAATGTATACTAAAAGAATAGTCTGAGAAAAATAAAGCAGCCTACACACTCCTGCATAAAAATTAAAGGTAATTGAGAGAGATTCTCTCATATTTCTCTTGTGTAAAGTTTTAATATAAAGCTGTATGTATTCAGTAAAATAAAACTGTTCATATATTATTTATAGCAATATTGCACTCTGAAAAAGAGATATAAATGTCAAAACATTTTTCAAGTGGCTGTGAAATTGAAAAATAAAACAAATCTTGAGGGTGAGACAAAGATTGTTAGATCGTGTTCTGCTTTTTGTTTATTTTTGTATACCACAGCAGTGGTAAAGTGCTTTAAACTAGCTCTATGATGGCTTCTACTTGTATTAACCTGGTAAAAGACATACATACAGTCAAATGCATTACCCAGTCCCCCTCCTTGCTTTGCTAGCTCCCCTGTAATCACTTGTGCAGTACATCCTGTAACCTTTGCCCTTTCACACATGCCGTATCCCTTCTCTTCATTATCTGCTATTCCCCAGTATTCCCAGTACCAGCTCCTTTGCCTCTACCTTAGTCATTCAGCTCCCCATCACCTCCACTCCATAACCTGCTTTTCATATACTTTAACTGCCCTTCCCTTCATTATCTAGCCATTCCCCAGTACCAGATCACCTGCTACTATTTCCTGACAGCTTTGTTGTACCTCCTCTCTGCTTTATAGTGTGTCTCCTACCCGAACTACACAGGTTTACCTACCCCACTTATTCCATCATCAGATCCACTGGCACAACCACCACCACACAGTCACCTCACAGTACCTGATCTTGGGTCCTCTTTTCAACCTCTAAACACACTGCAGCATCTTCCTGTTTTAACCTCTACTTGCTGCTACAGAACCCAGGTCTTGTACTACACTACAGGTCAGAGAGAGAAAGGAATCCACCAGATGTCATGAATTTCTTAGAACACTGCTTGCCTGACCTGTACTTAGATGCGGTAGGACATTGGGACTGGAAAATAACTGACTGGAGCTTTTTTGTCAACTTTATTTCCATTTTGCTTATCTCTAGATGATGCCATGCCTTAGCTCTCACCCTGAGTCTCCTAGTAGTCATGTTGGTACCTCCATTAACCACAACTCCTTGCATACCAGATTACCATTTCCAGCGTCCCCTTTTCCAGCATACCCCAGGGCTGAGTACATGAGCTTTGAGTCATAGACAATTCTTGCCTTGTATTTATTTATTGAAACTTGGTAACTGAGAAAGTCACTCTTGAACCAAGGCTGCTATTTTGAATACCTGGTAGACAGGGGCGGAGGCTAACCTTCCTATCATTTTTCTTGCAAAGGTGACTTTTTTGCTGTTTTTTCTCATCTGTAAGTATTTTTTTATGTTTTGAGTGCCCAATCTCAGGGGCTGTAGGCACTTCACAAAGAGGTGTAACAAAATACAGAACAATCATTTAAACAAGAGTAAGATACATAATACAAAATAAATACATAAAATGTAATTAAAACAGTAAACCCACTAAAATAAGTCAATAAATACTGAATGCTTCCTTAAAAAATATGTGCCTTTAGGCTACACTTAAAAACCTCCACTGATGGAGCCTTGCTTAAAGACTGTGGCAATGAGTTCCAAAGGGCTGGACATGCCACTTCAAAAGCATGGTCAACTTATGTTTTAAGCCTTGCCCATGCAACTACCAGGAGTCCCTCCATGGAGGAGCAGAGTGAGCAAACAGGGTGGACAGGAGTCAGAAGGTCAGTCAGGTAGCCTGGACCAGAGCCATATAGTGCCTTATAGATGAGCAAGCCCACCTTGAAGGTGATCATTCATCTAACCGGCAGCCAATGTAGTTCACGGAGGACCAGGGTTATATGAGCAGACCTAGAAAGTTCTGACAACAACCTAGCCACTGTGTTCTGCAGCAGCTGCAGTTGACAGAGGTTCCCTGCACTGACCCCGAAGTATAAAGCATTATAGTAATTGAGCCTTGATGTAACAAAGGCATGTACCGGTGAGGGCAGATCATCAGGTGGGATTGAGGGTTCAATCTGGACAACATTCCTTAGGTAGTAAAAAACACTGTGGATGACAGACAACACCTGAGCATCAAGTGTCAAACTGTCATCAAGGATGACACCCAGATGTCTCACCTTAGTGGAAGTCACCAGTGGAGTTGCACTGAGGAACAACCCTGTTCCCAACCTAGAAGCAACCACATCTTGCCAGCAACCAGGCTCAATCACAGGTACCTCCATCTTGTCGGGGTTGAGTCTCAGCCAGTTAGAGGACATCCAGTCCATTAATTTAGCACCTCCACAGTGCCAGATGTCCTGGGGGCAAAGGACTTATACAGTTGGATATCATCCACATAGCAGTGAAAACCCAAACTGTAGCACCTAAAAATGTCAACCAGGGGAAGCATGTACAACATAGGCAACAAGATTGAACCCTGAGGCACTCCACAGATCAGGGGTTTCTGGTGGAAGGAGACATTCCCTAACACTACCCGTTGCATCCTGCCTGTCAAAAAGGACTCAAATCATTTGATGACCTTACTAGTGAGTCCACAGAGCTCTCTAAGGCAATCCAGTAGCACTACATGGTCCACGGCATCAAATGCTGAGGAGAGATCCAGGAGAACAAGAACTGACCATTCTCCCCTGTCCTGCACCCTGAGGAGATAATTCTGCACCCTGACCAACTTGCTCACCTCCATCTTTGCATACATTTCTTGACTTGTATTTATTTATTGAAACTTGGTAACTGAGAAAGTCACACTTGAACCAAGGCTCATTTCCAGGTGTGACCTAGGGAAAGCGGCTTGGGAAGAAACAGTACATTCAAAAGGTAAAATACAATCAATGTAAAAAATATAATATACAGCCATAAAATATGTGAATTACTGAGGTTATGAAACAGGCTGTATCAAAGGAATTAAAAAGTCAATCAGGAATTTACAAAATCCAGTGATATGACAATACATAAAAAAAAAAATCAATGGACTTGTACTGTAGTGTCAGCTGCTGAAATCCTCAAGTGTCTCACAATGCTGATGGTATCTGATTCAGAGGCCACCTCCTCTCCCCCTACAATTAAAAAGTAACAGTTGGGCTGCACACATGGTGCCAATTACTGTTTGAAGGTAATTAGTCATACTTGCCTTACCCAGTTACCAAAGACTAAAATAAAATAAATAAAGTAATTAGTCATAATGTGATGTGGGGTTGAGCATCAGCTGTCCTAATTCTGGAAGGATTTTGATGTCATCTAAATGGCTGGTGAAGGTAGAGAGAGGAGGGCCTGTGCCAATCACTGTCCCTGTTTCCACCATAGTTTTTATATCCTTATGTTGGGTGGCATGGGGTGGGAGTGTTGAGTGCTGAGTGGGTGGTGGAGGCAGGTGTCACTGTCTTTTCTGGCCCAGGTAAGGGGGTAGGATTTGGTGTTATTGAGTGGGAGAGGTAAGGGATATTTAATTGATCATTTTGATAGGGCCGTGGGAAAGGAGAAATGGTGTGCTGCTGAGTAGGTGTGTGAAGGGGATTAATCATAATAAGAGTGAGGGTGGTGGGGAGAAGGGGTTAGGATAGGATACTATGAGAGAGTGGGGGACTGGAACTTTTTAAACCTTCTGAGCCTTTTTTTAAACTTGCTACATGCTGTCAATTGTTGGTGAAGTGCTCATGTAGTGCAAAGTTTGTCACTGCTAACAATGAGCTGGAAAGGTAAAAATTCACAACACTCATAGCTGCAAGACTTCATCCTACTCAACTATTTAGAGTTTTTCTTAAGGCCCTCCAAACCAATTAGTTCTTTGAAGAGGAGTTCAGCAAAGTCACATGAACAAAGCACTGGTAAGACTTCATCAAATTTGATATGGGCTTAAAGTATATCATAAAAGCATCATGCAGAACCTGTGAATTTAGAAAGCAAATCTCAACACCTTAATTTCATTGAGGGATTCTAATGATAAAACTATGAAAGCAAAGCACAGTTGAGCAATTTTTAGTTTGTGTAATATAAGTCAACCTCTGTTTGAGTTTAACAAATGTAACTAGTGATGAGCAAAAGTCTGGAGGAACAAATCGAACCATCCCAAAATCGGGTGACTTGGTTTGAGTGGTACCCTACCCAAACAGTGCCTCTCTGGCTCAGATTAAAAGATATTTTTTCTTCCCCCCCCCCCAAGATGCAAAATGACTCAGAAGAATCATGTGACAAGGTGACGAGCATGGTTAGTCAACACACTTGTGAGCAAAGTGTGAACCAATCCCTTTGGGTCATGATTTGTGACTGTACAAACCAGAGTATAAATGGTGCTGCTGTGACTGACCAGTGCCATTCTGAACAGGGAGATGGACAGTGAGAGAGTTGGAAGTGGAAGAGGTGAAAAGGATGTGTTGTGGCAAAGAAGCTCGTTTCTTGGCAGTAGTTTAGAGAGGGTAGAAGTTAGGAATAACAGAAACAAAGACAACAGAGATTAAAATAAAAAAAAGTACCAAAGGTACTGAGTTGTGCCAAGGTTTGAATGACAGTACATGTATAAACAAACTGACACATGCATGCAAACACACACACACACACACACACACACACACACACACACATACATGAGAATCAAAGGTACTGGCAGGCCCCATAATAAGTGATTGTGCTATATAAATAAAATATATATCTGATTTGCTAGATAAAATAAGAATAGGGGGCTCAGAAGCTATCTCATGGCTAATCAAGTGTTTCTCTTCATGACTTCTTAAGGTTTGGGAACTGAGAACTGGACGGGGGACATGCAGTGGATGTCCTGTATCTGGACTTCAGTAAGGCATTCGACTCAGTGCCACATGGAAGGCTGGGAAGGAAGTTAGTAGGCACAGGGGCAGGTGCAATGCTGGTGAGATGGGTAGGAAACTGGCTGCAGGGAAGGCAACAGAGGGTGGTGGTGGGTGGGGAGCTCTCATACCCAAGGGCAGTGACGAGTGGTGTCCCACAGGGCTCGGTGTTGGGACCAGTGTTGTTTGGGATATTCATTGCAGACATATCATGGGACATCAAGAGCAAGATCAGTCTGTTTGCTGATGATACCAAGGTTGGAGCGGTGGTGGATGACCTAGGGGATGGCAGGGTTGCAGGATGATCTGGCAAGCTTGAAACCTGGTCAGACACCTGGCAACTGGGCTTTAATGCCAAAAAGTGCAAGGTGATGCATTTTGGGATGAAGAACCCAAGGAGGACTTACCAGCTAGGGGGAGGCAGCTAGCCCAGACAGAGGAGGAGAAGGATCTGGGTGTGCTCATCACAGGGTCAATGAACAACTCGGCACAGTGTAGGAAGGCAGCTGCAAGGCCAACAAAATGCTGGGTTGTATTGCAAGAGTATATCCTCAAGGAGGGAGGTGATTCTGCCACTGTATGGGTCATTAGTTAGACCACACCTGGAGTACTGCGTGCAGTTCTGGCGTCCGTATCTGAATAGGGACATTAAGTTACTGGAGGAGTGCAGCAGGGCGACAAAGATGATCAAGGGTCTGGGGACTTATCATATGAGAGGAGGTTGAAGGAGTTGAACATGTACTCACTGGAGGAGAGGAGAGACAGGGGACATGATTGAAACCTTTAAATACATGAAAGGAATAAACAAGACAGGTACAGAGGGCTGTTCAAAGTAAGGAGGGAGGGCACCAGGGGCCATGATATGAGACTGGAGCGAGGAAGGTTCAGGAGGAGATGAGAGACACTTTTTACAGAGAGGGTGGTGGCTGGGTGGAATCGTTACCTGCAGAAGTGGTATGCAGTAGAACAGTGGACTGCTTCAAACGAGGATGGGACAGGACAAGGGGGAGGGTTAATGAAGGGGAAGGGTGGAAGGGAGGGGCAGCTGCAGAATAAGGGGTGCTAGCTGCACATTCGAGCAGACTTGATAGACCTCTAGGCCTTTATCTGCTGGCAAATTTCGTATGTTCGTATGAGAAGTGAGGTTAAGCTGTACTGGAACCCTAAAACATTAATAGTGGGCTTCTTATAATCAGTTCAAAGCTTGAAGAATGAACAATACTCAGCTCATCATCTATAATGAATTTTCATTCATATATCCATACACAGAAACAGAGAAACACTGACAATTATTGCAGCTAAAGACCACTGGTCCATCAAGTCTGCCCATAGTTCCCTATCAAACCCCATGACCTCTTTGTCCATACAGGGTACTAGCCCTCAGTATCCACTCCCCTTTTCCGATCAATACTACTATCACCCTGAGTAACCACTATACCCTTCACTCTGTCCCAGAGATACATCCCAGACATACTTCTGTCTTCTGTTGGCACCATTTGCAAACTGTGTGAGAGGCCTTTTGGCACCATGCATTTCTGCTTAAAGCTGAACCAGCATAATAGTCTGTGGTGATTTGCATGTACAGCCCATGATGCTTTGCATTATGGGGGTATGTGTGATTTTGTATACTTAAAACCATACTGTATATGGTTTTTGGCACCCACCACTTCAGCTGACAGACTGTTCCACCATTCCATCACCCTTTCTGTAAAGTAAAACTTACTCATATCCCTCTTGAAGTTCCCTCTCATCAGTTTATAATTGTGCTCCTGTATCCATCAAACTGTTACTCATGCTAAATAGTTCCTTGCAGTTTACCTTGTTTATCCTTTCAGGAACTTGAAGATCTGTCATCTGGTCCCCAGTGAGTTAATGTTCAATGCCTTGAGCCAGTCCTTGTAAGATCATTCCTACTTGTCCTAAATCATCCTGGTCACCTTTGTTGCGCTTGTCTCTAGCCTGTCCTTATCTTTCCTGAGGTGAAGTCTCCAGAACTGGCACAGTACTCCAGGTGCAGCCTCACCAATGATCAATAAAGAGATGATAATACCTCTTTTCTTCTACTGTAAATACGCCGTTTGATACATCACAGCATCCTTTCTACCTTACTATAGGCCTTGTTGTACTGGCTTAATTGTTTAAGGCCATTACTAATGATGACTCATAGGTCCCGTTTCTCAGTCATAGTGCTCAGCTTTACCCTTCCCATCCAGTAATTTGTCCTGGGTTATTGTTCCCTACAGTAGGTGTGTGACCTTGCTCTTTTTGAAGTTGAGTTTCAACTGCCAAACCTTAGACCACCTTTCTAGTCATTGCAGGTCACTCTGCTGTCCCTAATTCCCTCTTCACTATCTACCCTCCCACAGAACTTAGTGTCATCTGTGTAGAGGCACAACTTGCCTTGGATTTCTTCTCCAATGTTGATGATGAGTATATTGAAAAGGATCCTAGTAGCACCACACTCATGACCTCACTCTTTTCTAATTTGGCACAATTAATCACAACCCTCTATTGCCTCTCCTTCAACCAATTTCCTACCCATCTTACTAAATCTTTTTCTGCACCCAGATCACTCCACTTTGTTCAGCAATCTTCTGTGATACACTAAGTCAAAAGCCTTGCTGAAGTCAAAGTAGAGTAAATCTACAGTGTGGCCTCATAACTCTCATCACCCAGTCAAAGGAAACTGTCAGGTTGGTCTGACAAAGCCTCGCTGCCATAAACTCATGCTGTTTACTATCCTGGAGACCATTGCTCTCCAGGTAGTCCATAAGGTCCTCCTTGACCAGTAACTCCATCAGCTTACCTATGACAAAGGTAAGACAGACAGGTCTTTAGTTTCCTGCTTGCTCCTATGTCCACTACCCTCTAGTGTTTCAGAGCTACCCCAGTCTGTAATGAGCTATTGAATAGCCCTATCAGGAGATCATCCAGTTCTTCTGACAGTTCCTTGAGTACCCTCGGGAGCAACCCATCAGGTTCTAGGGCCTTATTTATCTTTAGGGCTGCTAGCCATTTCTGGAGCCTTTCACAGGTGAATACTGGCTGAGTCATTTTTGGGACCCCCTATATTGCCACCATGATGCTGCTGTCTGGCGTGGTCCAGTGTCTTCCCTTGTGAAAACAGAACAGAAGTAATCATTAAGAACAACTGCATTTTGCATATCCTCATCTATTACCCTACCTCCCTCAGATAGGCTAGCAATTCTTCCTCCTTTCTTTTTCTCTAATATACCTGAAGAACTATGTTTCCCTACCCTTGACATCTCCACAATATGCAGTTCAGTTTCTGCTTTTGACTCCCAAACTGCTGTCTTTGCTTCCTTGGTTCTCGGTATTCTCACCATTCTTTCTCACCCTGCACTTCTTTGTACCTGGTGAAGACCTTTTCTTTGGCCCTCACTGCTTCCCTGACCCTTTCTGACTACCATATTGTCCTCTTGTACCTGTTTCTTTCGGTTACTGTTCTCAGGCATAACTTAGATGCCTGGCCTCCTTAATTACCCCCCCCCATCTTTCCTCCACACCTCCAATGATGTCTACCTAGATTAACTTGTCCCAGACCAACTCCCTCATCCTTTTGAAGTCCATCCTTCTGAATTCAAGATCCTCAGCCCTCATTTGGGGTTTTCTAGTCCCACGGGACAGCTTGACCCAAATAGAGTTATTGCCTCTGAACTGTTGTGACTCCCCAACTCGCACACCCCCTACCAACTCCAAGTTAGTGAGCACCATATTCTGCGTGGTGGGTTTCTTAATCAACTGTACCAGGAGGCATTTCCGAAGTGTATCCAGCAGGGCTTGAGTTCTGGTTCTCCTGGGCACTGGAACATCATAGTCAATATCTGCCAGGTTCAGATCACCCGCTACCACCACCTCCCCTTTTGCCACTCCCCTTCTTAGTTCTTTCCCAAGCTCCCTATCCTTCTCCTCCCCTTGTCCCGGCAGTCTATGGATTACTCCCCCAAAGCAGTTTCTTACCTGAGGCCACAATGATCTACACTCACAATGACTCTGTCTCTCCATTACTTTCCCTGATGTATCCATCTTCTACAGCCTTGATGCTTTCCCTGACATATAGGGCTACACCCCCCCTTTTCCTTTTCCTCTGTCCCTCTTAAACTTCGTATAACCAAAGCCTTTACATTTCCAGTCATTATTTTCTGAGCTCAAAGTTTCTGTGATGGCTATGATATCCACCTCAGTGTCTGCCATCATTGCCTGGAGCTCTCTGATTTTATTACCCAGACTCCTGGCATTACTATAAGACAGATCCTTTTCCAGCTAACTCTTGATCATTTTTTTCTTATTATTTTTCTTTCTGTCCTAGTCTTCCCTAGTCTCCCTAACTTATTGTTTGTCATGTTGATTGCAGGCTTTGTGAGCCCTCCATCCTTGGTCCCTTACCCTAGCAGTCAGAAAATTGCAAAGCACCCTACGGCCTGGACTCCAAACAGAAACAGTAATGTAAGTTTTCTTATCATTTATTCAAGCAAACCACCATTGTGCATATTGAAAATGGCCACATATCCAGCAGTGATCACAAACACTACACTGGCCCCGACTGATGATGTGTGAACCTAACATTTCACTTGGATGCCCCCAAGCTTCATCAGAGTAATAATGCAGATATACCGCAAACAATATATAGTGTATGGTAAGCATGGCAACAGACTGCCATGTTTAACTAAAAAGATATACAGTGATGTTATATATGGATAGTAAACATAATACCACAGAAAAGCATACAAACAAATCCTGGTAATAGCACAACGTAGAACTGATAATACTATCATTTGTAGGAGACAAGAATATCATTCAGAGCTTGTAATACTATTGTTCCGAGCTCTGAACGATACTATTATCACAAAAACTAAAGAGTGCAAGCGCATTACTCTCCCACACCATTCAGTATTGCTATGCTCCTCCCAAGTGTCAATCAAACAGCAGTGTCCTCACAACTCAAACCACAGCTCATGATTGGCTGCTACTGTCTGTGGGTGGGTGGAATACTTTTGAAAACATAGCTGCTGTCTCTCTCTTAGCCAGTGTGTATCGCATTGTCACTCATTCACTGATTTTTCCTTTACTATAAAGGGATTCTCTGGTTGATCCTGCATTCACCAAAACCTGCGAAGAATGAAAAGTTAGGAGTACTTACCAAACTTAAAATTTAGAACAGACTTTTTTTGAGCAAGTGAAGTGGGGGGGAGCAAGACAGTGCTGTGGTCAGCCAGGACTCAGAGAGTCCTTCACTGCAGTGGTCAACAGCCCGACGTTAAAAAATTACACAAAAATCTAAACCAGAGCCATATATTACAACAAATAGTGGATAAGAGACTGTATATTACAAGGGGTAATAACATTTCAAGGTTCTGAGGACATGGAAACCTCTCAAGCTTTGCTGTCGAGGTTTTCATGTCCCCAGAACCTCTTGATAGTATTACTCCCTTGTAATATACAGTGTCCTATCCATTATTCTGTTTATATTGCAATAAAATACATTTTAATCAGAATAATAAAAACTGCTATGAAAGCAATCATGCACAGGACAATCTGGACAGGCACTATATATAGAGACCATGATAAATGCAATTTGGCAAATCTTTAAATAGAAATTTACAGTAATCCTCTCTACTATAATGGGTCATATCACAATGTCAAAAATGCATACATAGTATTAAATTCAAACATATGTATCCCTATATAAACTTCATTAATTTTTTTTAAATTATTTTTTCCTCCTCCAGTCACCAGCCAGTGGGATCTCCCTCCAACATGGCCCAGGGGAGATGGTCATTTCTCCCTCCTGGCCTGAGATCCTCCTGCACCTTGGCTCCTTGCTTGGGACCCCTACCACCATCCCAACTTACCAACTCCACGGCTTGTATACCCCATGTGGAGGGGTTGCCTCTCCTTTTTGGGGCCTATCTTAGAATCCAGACAGTGTCAGGTGGTGGAGGAGGAATCAGGAGTTCTGGTGCAGGCAGGGTCTGGCTGTGGGCATGGGGGACCATTTCATGGGTCTGTCTTTATCCTCCCATTGGCTGGGGTTTATCCTTGTTCTGCCCCTCCCAAGGCACAAATGTGCAATGATGTCAGCATGCAGCAGGCACACTCCTGTACCAGCCTGCAGATATACATCGTCGCCCGTTCCCTGATGTATGTCCCTGCTGTGGTAGTGCTCCCAGCCTTCACTGGGAGCTGTTCTGCAGTGGGGAATCCCCTACCCTCCCTCTCAGGAGAGGAGTGCAGTCCTTGGGATGCTCCATCCTCCCCTCCCCTACTGATTCCCAGTGCCCTGAGTTCGCTCCCGAACCCAAGTTGCCGGCATGGTGCTAGGTAAGGCAGATGCCTCTGCCCTCAGCACTGCCAGGCTGGCAACTTCATTAATGTTGGTAACATGTAGTCTCTCATGTGCCAAACTTAAAGGGTCTTAGTAAATACTAGGGTTGAGCGAATATTTTTTTCCAAATACAGTATTCAGTATTCGGGTCCCAGGTATTCAGTAGTCGGTATTCAGGCACGAAAGGTGTTCTTTTTAAAAATGGTCCTAAAAGCCCTTAAACAACATGATTAAACTCTCTTCAGATGTGGTGTTCCACAAACAACTCAAAAACACCTCAACAACCCACATAGAGCTGGCATGGTGAGCAAGAGAAATGTTTCTTTCGGACAGGATGCCACCACCAGAATAAATAGGTGAAGCATACATGGCATAGTAAACAGAAAACATTTTCCTTTGGGGCAGAATGCCACCACCAGAATAAATAGGTGAAGCATATATGGCATAGTGAGCAGGAGACATTTTTTTTTGGGGGCAGAATGCCACCACCAGAATAAATAGGTGAAGCATGCCCGGCATGGTGAGCACAAGAAATTTTCCTTTTGGGCAGAATGCTGCCACCACATTAAATACATGAAGCATGCCTGGGATGGCAAGCAGGAAAAAGTTTTCCTTCAGGCAGAATGCCACCACCACATTAAATACATGAAGCATGCCTGGCCTGTGACAGTTGCTGAAACACTGCCTTGCTCACATCCTCATATACAGTATGTTGGGCACAACATGGAGAATGTTGTGCAGAATGGTATTGGATAATGGGGAGTTCAAATGTTGCATCAGCCACTGAACTCTGATATTTTCCACTATTGAAAATAGCTCCAGATCCAGTGCCATCATTTCCCCAATTAACTGTCTTATCTGTTGTGCAGATGGATGTGAGGGATGATGTTTTGTCCTTGCATGAAAAGCCTGCATAATGGGAGCCAAAGATGTGTGGGCTGTAATACTGGCTGATTTCTTTGATGCATTTCATTGGGAGAGGGTGCTGACCACATAACAGGTACATCACCAGAAAGCAAAGGGAGAGTCACAATTCATGATGAGCCTATTTTGTGATGAACTGTCAGTGGTGTGGAGGGAGAAGAGACTGTGTCAGAGTGACATGCTCACCATCGCCACCACTCTGTGATTGCAAATCAGCAACATCTGGTCCACCAGTACCAGCAGAGGGTCTCAGCATAACCTGAGGCAACACACTTGATCTCATGTGGCTGTTTCATTGGCAGATGCTTTATAATTGCCATAGTTGTGAGGTTCGATAGAGTTTTCCCTTGCTAATGATGCTGTCACACAGACCACACACACTGCCTGAGTCGCATAATTTTTTACTATTCTAAAATGTAACCTCACTGCAGTTCCTCCCCCCATGTGCACCTGCACCTCTTGCCCCAATATGGCAGCCACAGCTGTCACTTTTTTCTCATCTTTCCCTCTAACACAACTGGGTGCTGCACCCTGTTGTTTCTCTCCAACAGCTGTCTGACTAGTAGGATTACCATTTGTGCGTCTGGAGCTGACATGTCCCTGGGAAAGCTCACTGTGGACTGCTTTGTGTTGTTTTACAGGAGGAGGGCTACCTGCTTGCTTGTCCCACTGACCACAGTCAGCATCTTTCCTCATTTTCTCTGCAGTTCTTTGCTTTTTTGTATTACTTAACATGCATGTTCTGACTCATCTCCCTAATCACTGAGGTGGGTGTCAGTATTGATCTCAGATGATGATGATGATGATGGTGGCAGCTCTTGAGGATCCAGAACATATTCAGAGCCAGATGAGTGCTCTGCATCCTCCTCTCTAAACCGTCTATCGCACAAGCAGTATGAGTACTATGTTTGGATGTCATGATGGGGTAGTAGTCGTAGACACAGGGGAACTAAGTGGTGGTGCTGTACCCAAGGGTATGGCAGTCAACACAATGACAGTGACTGCTGTGGTTACGTTACTAGCGGGTACTACAGTGTCAGTGTAGGCACTTGTTACAGCAGTGGTGGTGGTGGTGGCTGTGGTGGTAGTCACAGTGACTGGGGAAGCAAAGGTGGTATTAGTGGCAGTGGCTACTGCACGTGTGGTACAGATGGTGGTAGAAAGTACACTGGTAGTGGCAAGGGGTGACAAGGGGTGTAACATCTATGGTGGAAGAAGCTGCAGGTAGACTCCTGATAGTGGCTGCTGTTTCCTCATTCAGTACTCTACTGAGTTATAATGCCCTCCTACTACTCCCATAGAAGGACTGGACAGCAAATGGATGGCTGTTACTGGTGGTGAAATTGCTAGCAGTGTTGCAACTAGAGCTGCTTTCCCCACTCAAACTGCTATTTGAGCCTAAAGGCTTGCTAGGTGAGAAAAATATTTTGGACCACCAAATACGTCCAGATAAACACCTTTCACCCTCTCCATCACTGCTTGGTACAGGTAGTGCAGAGGACTTGCTGGGACTGGACCAGCTTCTTTTATGGGGTTGGTTGTTATCAGACATGATAAATAAAATTGCTGGTTGCTGTGAGAATGAGAACTGGCATATGTTCATTAACACAGCGAACTATATATTACTATTAGTAGTGCCTATGTGTGTAACTGTAAATATGCTATTACTGCGAAGAATGATACCAGCCCTGGGCAAAAATTAAGTACAGTTCAATTCACCACACCACAAAAAGCAGGAAATAAAAAAGCACTGCTTTGGTACTGTTGGGGACAATCAGCCAACAAGTTCCTCAGTACTAGAGCAAGGAACAAGACATACAACAATTCACTGGGTCACATCTGACACACTGAAAAACTGCAGATTTTAAAAGAAAAACTATGTGTTGACAGCCATACATGCACAGAATGCAGCCTCACTCCAAAATAAATATTGCACATGTACAGGCTACACAATGTGAGCAGTGAGCTGTGGGAGGGGGAGTCAGCCGACACCCCTCTCAGTCAGGAAACTGATCCCAGAACAAAGTGATGAACAAGAAAAATTCAGTGAGTCAGGACTGACCCACTGAAAAACAAAATGCTGCACTTTTAAAACCCAAAACAATGTGTTTGCATAGCCATGTGTATGCAGAATGCAATGCACCCTCCCAACAATACTATGTTCATGCACAATGTAAGTGTGCACGCGTGGTGAGATGTGGAGGGGGGACAGTCGGCACCCTTTTCAGTCATGCAAAGAATCGAGCCCAGAACCAGACGACTGAAAAAAAAATCCCCACCAGAATCAAAACCTTGTTTTTGCTTCACAAAAAAATCAGTTCATACTGGAGTTGTGTTGAAGTGAAAACTATGGGGGTGGGTGAAGTCAGCAAACAACTCTCTCTGTTACTGATCCCAGAAAGAGTTAACTAGTAATAAATATAGGCTAGACACTGTCACACTAGACAGAAAAGTGAAAACTGACTTTCCTGAACAGAAAGAAACCAGTTTCTGCAAAAATAAATGTGTTGAAAGCTGCAGGGGAGGGATACCAGCAGACACACACACACACACACACACACACACACACACACACACACAATCACACACACTCCTGGTAGTCTCTGCAACTGAAGCCAGTATAGGGACATAAACACAAAAAAAGCAGTCAGAACTTTTCTGACGCTGATCAGATTCTAAATACTGACACACAAAAAACAAAACAAAAGCAACTGTTTTGCTAACAGAGAAACATTTTTTGGGCAAGATAAATGTCTCAGAAAGGCAAGCCACTGCAGACTAGCGCTGTCTCTCTCAGACGTGACGGGAAGAGTGGAAGCACTCACCATTCACAAGAAAGCAGACTCCAAACTGGTTATAGGTTGTTTCTCAACAGTTTATTCAGAGCTCTGACAAAGCCCAGGGAGCTGGGTGAAACGTATGCACAGGAATAGTGCATCTGCACTGTCCTAGTTGATTGCTGTGTGTTCTCTGGCTGTGAATAAACTGTTGAGAAACTGAACTGATAATAACCAGTTTGGAGTCTGCTTTCTTGTGATTGGTGAGTGCTTCCACTCTTCCTGTGGTATTGGTATCTTTTGGAGTGCACTACCAGCCCAGTACTCTTCTCCCTGACTCTGCTTACGATCTCTCAGATGTCTCTACAGTGAGGAGATCACATGATGTGCACAACTGAGGGCGCCAGGAATAGTCTCCGATTGGCCAATGAAGCTCTGTGAGACTTTGAAATCTCATCCACCGAATACTGCTTCTCCGAATAGTGATCGAATAGTGGGGTACTTGGGACAGCTTTCTGAATATTCAGGAAGCCTGCTATTCATGGTATTTGGGAAACAATATCCTGTCTATGCACAGTGCTAGTAAATACCAGTTGCACTCAGACACAGTGTATCATCATCACTCATAACAAGAAGTGAGGACAGGAATAAAGCATGGGAATATCCACAAATTGTTCACTGTTTCAGATTGACAGTATGTACACAGAACTGTTCTCACCACTTTAACAACTCCCTTGCAATTTTATCTAAAAAATTGTAAATGACTGTATATGAGGTATGATACCAAATTAACCCATCATCATATATACAGTAGTTACAAATCATTCACAATCTACAAAAATGCAGATAGATCAATTAATTCATCAAGGTCCAACCCCTATAGGGCACCCAAACTGCAAATCCAATAGGATTCTCTGTGTCTTATTTTTTGTTCCCAGTTGCACCATGTGGGCCCTGACTTGCTTTTTCAATGTCGATAACGTTCACATCATGGTACTGTGTGAGGACCTCTGTAAATGTTTCACTATAGTATAGGAATCCCCACCCTTTTAAATAGCTCAGATATATTCTGCGATCCTCCCTTAAATTGATGAATGGTACGATAATGTAAAAAGCACAACAAGAATAAAATGAAATGTAAACAACACCAAATGTATTACAACTTATAAAGTTCTTCATGCATATTTCAACATCGTTATGTGCATTATTGAAACATTTGCTTTGTCAGATGAAGCTACAATACCTGCAGTGCCCACACCTATATATACTTATTTATTTAACAATTCAGAAACAACCTTTGAGCTAAGAGCTCTTTTACAAAGGTTCCACAGCAAGAGACAGTACAATAGTTACAATGGCACGATTAACATTTGCAGAACTACAGGTGTCTAACATAGGAATACTAGCTGGACAAGACATTAACTAAGCTGTGGATTACAAGCTGGGGAGTAAATAACCAGCTGTCTATGGAACAGGCATTGTCATAAGCTTCAGGTACTAATTCTTCTACATTGCTTCAGGCAAGGGGAAGAGGGGGACAAGGGTGCAGAAGTGGGAGATTAGCAGGCTTATCCCCTGGGATGTGAAGGTAAAACATTGGAGTTCTGAGAGTGACAGATGATAGGCAAAGTGAAGTGGGGGTAGGTACGATATAAGGGCAGGACAGAGAGATGAGGCTGTAGGGAGGAGGAAAGGACATGAGATGGAGACAGCAGGCTAAAGAGCCACTGAGATCAGATTGAAATTAGTACAGCTAAGGCACCCAAAGGGAGGGGCAGTGGGGAACAAGGCAGGAGTAAGAGCTAGCCTGAGGGGGATTAAAATCCTAGCTGGTGGAGTTTGGGAGTTTGATTTACCACGGAGGGGTACTATTGTGTATGGTAATTGCCATACTGAAGGAAGTAACAGCCTTATTTATGTCAGCAATCACACGTTCTAGTGGTGAATAGGAATAACTTAAGCTCATGCTTGAAGTTAGGGAAGTTCTTTACATTGTTTACTTCAACTGGGAGCTCATTTAAACAGAGGGGAGCCCTGTAGGTGAACGAGCACTGTCCGAGAAAAGTCCTCATGAAGGGGATGCCTAGTGTACCTCTGGCCGAGCCCCTAGTGTTATGCAGTAGGTGAGCTGGTATGATGATTTGTTGGATGCAGGGGGGTGCAAGGCCTAGTAGGGCTTTTTTCCCCTAGCAGGCAGATTTTCAGTTTGACCCTGTCCCTGAGGAAAAGCCAGTTAGCTTGTTCATGCAGGCCACATGTGTGGGTACATTTGTCTGCCCCAAGGATTAGCCTGCATGCTTTTTTGGGTGTCCTAGCAAGACGCTTTAGGGCAGTTGCAGAGGCTGCTCTGCACACAACTAGGCCATAGTCAGTCATTGATAGGATGGAGCTGGTGACGGAAAGGCAAAAGGCTGAGGGCATAAGGTATTGATGGTTCCTATATAAAGTTGCAAGTCTGATGTTGACTGCTTTTACTATTTGTTCAATGTGCCTTGAGATGGACAGGGTGCCATCTATTATGACCCCTAGATATTTAAAGCAGTCAGCTTGCTCCAGTGGGACTGCCTTGCTGTTGGTAATGGTGAGCAGCAAGTTTCTTGACTTGTGTTGATAGCTAGAGATGAGCATCGTTTTCATTTTTTTGTAGTTGATTAGCAGCTTTTGCTGCTGAAACCAGTATTCAAGATTGTTAAAAGGTATTCTGGCGATTTTCTTGGAGGTGAGCTAGTTGTGAGTGGCAGTCCAAGATAACTTCATCATCAGTATAAAGAATGATTTTGTTTGTGCAAGCATAAGGGAGTGAATTTAGAAACAAACTAAAAAGCAGAGGGCCAAGTATGAACCCTTGAGGGACACCCAGGGAGACCTCTCTAGTGGTAGAGACGGTGGCCCCTATCTTAACACACTCTGATCTGCAGGACAGGTAGTCATGGAACCACCTTACTGAGGTACTTGACAGGCCTAGATACTGAAACTGCTGTGCAAGAATATATGACTGGGGGAGGCGGTATCCATTCAATAGATGCACTATTTTGATTCACATGTAGGCTCAAAACTACCTTTTATTGTGGGTGGACACCTAAATGTTGGGCTAATGGGGATGGGGATCAGAGGACAGAGGGATCATTGGACACTGGGGAAATAGTTAATTTTAACAGGGATGGGGATCAGAGGATAGGAGGACCATATACCACCAGGGAAATATTTATTTTTAATCAGGATGGTAAATGATGTTAGTGGGGGCAGCCACAGAAGTGGTGCAAAGCTACTGCCACTTCCCATGCAAATTAGCCCATAATAAGCATGCATACCCTTAGTGCCTTGCATGCCCAATGGGATTAGTTGCATGGTACCAGCTGAATATTGCAGTGGGGGTTCCTGTTACTATCAGGTCTAGGGGCACTGTTCTCTGAACTTCCAGGATCCATGGTCAGAGCAGTGATACTCAACTTAGATCTGCGCTAACATGCCTCTATATTTAGTCAGATAGTGCCAGTGTGCTATCTGACTGAATATACAGTAGCATCCTCGGGGTCATAGGCAATCAGTGAGCACAGCATAAACCTTTGTGCTCCTCTTTGCCCCTTTTCCAATATCGGGCCCAAGCTGACATAAAAGTGCAGAATAATAAGTATCACTAGGCCTCCTTAGCACCAATGTTAAACAGATGGAAATATTTTTTTCCAACTCCTTTTCCCTCCTGTTCATTGACTGCAGGGGCATCTCTTGGGCGGGACCCACTCAACCTCTCCTCTACCATCTGCCCAAACCCCTCACCAACTGAGGAATCAGGGTCTGGGTCCTCCCTCTCCTGCCAGCCCATATGGGAGGAGGCAGGGATTACAGAGAGTCAAGTCAGTTTGGGGCCAGCTTGGACATGTGGACTAGGTCCTCGAGCCCCGCCATTGCCTTCCCAGCAACTGGGATTTTCCACCTTTTGTCACTGCCCCCCAAGGCACAGTTGTGTAATGGTGTCTGTGCATGCTCCACCTCCTGCCACTGATGTCCACTGTGCCTCACCCCCTCTGCAACCCCACTCTCCTGTAGTGCTCCCGGTCTCCACCAGGAGCAGCTACAGAGTGGGGAGTCCCCCTCAACCTACCCCAGGAGAGGAGAGGAGAGCAGTCCTCTGGATGCTCGACTCTCTTCTCCTCCTGCAGACCCCCAGCACCCGAGTCCACTTCCAAACCCGGGTCACCAGCATGGCGTGAGGTGTGGCATCCAGCACCTCAACCCTCAGTGCCACTGGGCCAGCCAGATGTAAATACTTGAAAGTATATATTTTATAACATATAACAATGATATTTCAAAAACGTGTGTGTTTAAAAGAGTCAAAAAGGTGTTATTTGTGATATTACACATTTTGTACAGTATAAATGTACTTTTTGTGAGACTGCACATTTGATTGTTGCAAAATTATACAAATGAAAAACAAAAATTATTTTGTGAAAAACTTGGGAATTAAACACAAATTTGATGCAACTTCAGAGATCAGCATGAATATAATTTTCTAATTTTACCCAACACTACTTATAAAGAGTGGAAAGTCATAAATCCTAATCCCACTGTGGGAATTTGAGTTACTACCCAATACTGACACTGTATTGTTGCAGTGGGGGAGTGGTGCACTTTTTAGGTTCTAACAAGTTTCCTTTCCTTATCAAAAATTATAAATGAAAAATCAATAAATAAATGAATAACAAAGGTAGCAAGCCTAAGGACCAATCAGATTGGATCAATTGTAATGGCTATCTTATAAATAAGCAGTAACACACAAATGCATGTGCATGAAGCAATGAAGACATGCCTTGATCTCGGTCACGAGGCAATGCTGAATACCTTAAGTTCTTGGGACATGCATTAATAAAGCAGTAATAAATAACAGGGTGTGGAATGAATATCATGGGATGTATGGTTACTTGGTTACTTGGTTGGAGTAGACAAAGAAGGTGTATGCCCATTTAATTGTCTCCTACATTGGTAGGTTTATTTGTCCAATGTCCCTGTTAACAACCATTTATCTAGGGAGGTTTTAAAGCACTCAAAGTTACTAGCTTGTTCTAAATTGGAAGGTAACGTATTCCAGATCCTAGCCATTCTAAGCATATAGAAATTAAATCTTCTCACTATATTTACTCTAGGCACATATAATTGTTTATTATGAGACCTAAAGTTCCTGTTTCTATCACTGAACTCAAAGTCACATTGTTCCATTAAAGTCTGATTTTGCAATATTTTATACAGCAGTAGCAAATCACCCCTTTTTCTTCTTGTGTCTAACTTAATTAAGTTTAGTTGATTTATATGTTCTTCATATGCTAAACTTTTCATACCCTTAATAGATTTAGTCAATTTTCTTTGTATCCTTTCAATTAGGAAAATATCTCTTTTATAGTACGGTTCCATAACGGGGAACCATAATCAACATGTGGTATAATATACGTTTTATACAACTTAATTAAACATTTTTTATTCCTGGTAACAAATGCTTTCTTTAATGATCTAATTACTCTATTTGATTTTAGTGAACTCTGACGACACTGATCAACTGATGAAAGCTCATTATTAGCTAGGATCCCCAGGTCTTTTTCCCTTATGGATGATTTTAATACTGAACCATTCAACACATAGTTATAGCATGGATTTTTACTTCCAAAATGCTTTACAGTACATTTGGATTCGTTGAATTTCATATTGTTTTTAATTCCCCACTCTTCGATCTTTTTTAAGTCAGTACACACAATTTGATGCTGTTCCAAGGAGGAAACAGTTCCACTAATCTTTGTGTCATCGGCAAATTTTTATATAAGACTACCAGAACCTTTACCCGTGTCACTAATAAATAAACCGATCAATACAGGTCCCATGACAGATCCCTGTAGCACTCCACTACACACAGATCCCTCATCCGATAAGACTCCATTTAGTCTGACATATTGTTTTTTGTTATTTAACCAATCTGATATCCAGTTGTTGATGTGCTATTTGTACCCATCTTAATTAATTTATTAATTAATAAATCATGTGCGACAGTGTCAAAGGCCGTTTTTATGTCCAGTAATATGACATCAACTGGTATAGCTTTATCTAGGTTTGTGTTAACACATTCGTAGAATGAGATCAAATTAGTGATACAAGACAACGGTTTTTGAAATCCATGTTGAGAATAATCGGTTAGACCAAGATTTAGAATTTTCTTATCACTCTCTTTTTTTTAAACATTTTTCCAATAACTTCCCACACATTGAAGTGAGGCTAATTGGCCTATAATTTGCAGCATTCATTCTGTTACCTTTCTTAAAAGTTGGAACCACATCAGCCCTTTTCCAATCCATGGGGACCAACCCAGATTATTATATATGATTGACAGGGGTTCGGCTAGTGCACTGGCTAGTTCTTTGAGCACAGTCAAATTCAAGCTATCAGGCCCCGAGGAGGTAGATGTTTTAAGTTATATTAACTCCTCATATATATGATTTTCCTTGAAATGTATTAAATTACTTCCAGCTGTGCATAGACCTGATGCAGTCTTCTCTTTGGTGTTAAATACAAAATAATTACTGAAGCATTGTGCCATTTTTTTATTGTCAATAATCTCAAGCCCATTGTGTATAATGTTTGTAATTCTATTTGTTGTAGTTTTGTTATCATTTATATATGCATATAAGCTTTTATTGTCTTTCTTTTGAGCCAATTTTAGTTCAAGGTCAGATTTAGCATTTTAAATCAGTTTCTTAACTTTAGTCTGTTCTTTAAGCTCAGGGGAAGAATTTCTTTTTAATTTTTTAAATGCATTGTATTTTTTTTTATTTGGTTTTTGATCTTTCTATTAAACCATAATGGTATTACACCTTTCTTATTGCACTTGGGTCACATGGGGACATACAAATCAAGGGCATCTTGAATTATGTTTTTAAATGTGTTCCACATATCTTCCATGTTTAACCCATCTAGTGCCCTGGTCCATATGGTTTGCCCCAGGATTTCTTGTAGTTTAAGCCAATGAGTATTTTTATAATCAGGTATTTTAGTGTAGTTGAGAATTGTTGTCCTTTTAGCCAGTAAAGTACACTCAGTCATCATAACAACTTCGACACATTGTGAATCATTAGGCTGCAGGCCAAGTGACGCATGCACCAGAGAAGTGACATCCCATAATAAATCACCCACCAGAGTGTACTGTTGCTATTATACAACAAGAAAAGAGGACTTGAAACTCTTAATTTTGAATTCAATAGACTTTATTTGAGAAAATAGTCCCAAAATGTGTTAACAGATTTAAAAACTTTAAGCTAACAATTAAATAGTTACAGTTACCTTTGGAATGCCTGATCTGTTTTTCATGACTCAACCATCTAAGGTAAGCTACTCTCAAGAGAATGACCATACAGTGATTTATTGATTATGATATGATGTGTTTGACTGCAACTCTTTTTCCTGTTGCTATGTACTGTGATTTACAATAGCTCTCAGTCAATCATGTTTGTTTATTTTTCAAGACCATTGTATAATTAAGCAATAATGCATGACAGGGTGTGGTATATCATGAGATATCATCACACCTTGGGCGGTTGGGTATAAGGCTGCAGGCCGAGTGCATCCAGCCACCCAAGAAGTGATGATATATCATGATATACCACACCCTGGAGTGCATTATTGCTGTTATGAACTAGGCTGTGAAGAGAAAGTGGTTAGTAAATTGAAAGAAGAGTATTTTTTTTTTATTTTTAAAACATTTATTTCTTGGCTGAATACATTTGTTTTAAACATGACAAAAAATAGTCCCTTTTTGAGGCAATATGCAAATGTACAACTGAAATGATTATTGCTGTATTTTTTTTTGTAATTTGAGATAGGTTAAAATAAACAAACAGTAAAGCAGGAACATGTTTTACATACTTTGTACGGTAACATCAAAACATTTTAGATAAAAATGATTTTTTTGGTACTTTTCTGCAGTATGGGAACATCAAAACATTTAAGATAAAAACAATTCTTTGGTGAAGTACTGGTGCTAAAATTTATATCAAAGCAGTAACTTATGAACAGTTATAGTCATTTATTTATTTTGTTCTTTATTTTTCATTTTGTTTGTTGTCTTTATAATTATATACATTAAATTGGATGTTGCCAGACATTGTGCCTCTTTGGATGTAAGGAAGAAACTGTTTGTCTGAGGATGGTATGCAGAGATCGTCAGTTAAGGTTTCCAGTCAGCTTTGTTTTGTTGGAAGTATGCTTGACGTATGGGCTGAGCTCATTGAAGGGATATCTTATCCTTGTTGCTGTGGGTGGAGCTGTAGAAAACAGAAGAAGAGTTAGTATGCTACGGAGTTCAGTTGCATTCTTCTTTTTTTTGGGAGAGAGAACAAGTTGGGGGTTATTGGGGATCATACTTGTGTTTGGGGCAGTTTTACTTTGTCTGTCTACTTTGGATTAGTCATATTTCAGAAAGGTAAGTGGTGCGAGGGAGAGGGCTCTGCATAGATTTTGGCAGCTGGATTATCACTTGAATGTTTGTGATGCCATCAGTTTGAAACTTGCTGCTCTACACTTTTTTTTATTTTTACTATGTCTGCATGACTTTTGGGGGAATGGTGTTCAGCTGGACTAGTACTGTTTAGTGTTGCTGATACAAAGTTTTGTTTTATTGTAGTCTACTTATCAGATGTGATAGTGATTCTATATGGCATGGAGTCATGTTTTTCTCATGTTCTGTGATGATGGAGATCTGTAGAGAACAAAAAATAATTTGTTAAATATTATGAAGGTGAACTGGGGGGCCATTATGCGCTTACCAAGTCGTTGTCATCTACATTTTCATATGGGCTGGGTTGATGTATTGATTTTGATTTTTTGCTTGGGACAGCTGTTTCTTCAGGTGGAATTTTGACTGCTGCAATCCCTCTTTGGATGCTGGCTAATTCACTTAGAGCTCGATGGGATGTTTAGGCACTTCTTTATTAACATTTACTGTTGTTAGAATTTTGCCCCACTGTTATCTGTCCATTAAGGAGGGTTGCCAGTAGCTATGGACTGATGTCTCGGATTTGTGCCTGGTAATGGACATTATTTCCTTTGTTTCTAGTCTAGGTTTAGACAGAAGTTGAACTGCCGTACTTCGCAGGCTGTGATTGGTGTATATTGAACCAAGATTCATTTCTTTACAGATTCTGGGGAGCATAAAGGTTCTTTGAAGTACCATATACTGTGGGTGTCTAGGAAGCTTTGTTGCAGTCATTTGGGATGGCAGTGTAGTGCAGGGGCATCCAGTGGAAGCTTTTGTAAGTATAGCTAGAGGCTTCTGACAGAGCAGAGTGGGTCAGTGGGGTTCTCAAACATAAAGCCACGTGTACTTTCTCTGCTTCTTTCTAATGGGTCATTGTGGTTTTTGGTGTGCTCATTACAGGCAAGTGAAACATATCAGAGTCCCTGTTCATTACAGTGGAACACAAAACTGGTTGGTTTTAACTGCTGCACTCCCTCTTTCCCTCGTCGAGCGAAATTAAGCTGTAAATCTAGCCAAAGCTTTTGCAATAAACCAGGTGCTGTGTTTGGGTTAAGGGCTGCTGAATTTTTAATTAAAAGTAGATGCTTTTCAGATAATGCTGGGTGGTATTCGATTATATCCTTTCCTTCATGCTTGATGTGTTTTATGACTCCAATAAACGCATTGTTTGAAGCAGTGAAGCAAGGGTCAGTCATTAAGCAAAAATTTCTGTTGAGAGGTGGTTCACTTAAAAAACAGTTAAGACCAGCTCGCATTCCAGTATAACTAGTTATACCGTACTGTTCCCCATTTGCTGTTCTGACACTGCCATAAAATTCATGAAATAATGTGTTTAAACATTCAGATGTTACTGTTAAAAAGTCAATCTCTAATTTTTTTTCTGTCAGCCAGTCATTAAAGACATTTACTGCCCACTTGGTTTGGTGTTTGGTATTCTGCTCAAATTTACTCATTTCTATAGAGTCTAATTCCTCAGCTGTGACCTGCACATGGTATTTTACATCTTTTTTAGCAGTTGATTTACTCATTTTTTTTTTTGTAATTTTGACAAGGTGTGTTCAATGCCCAAGTTGAAGTTTACCTGATAAGATGCTGCTTCTTTTTCCATTTGAGGTAAGTGATGATTTCTGTCAGGGGCATAGTGATATGGTACTTGGTAGGTTGACTGTATTGCTGGGTCTTTCTTTTTTTGAGTGTGATGATGTAGCTAGATATCATCACACCTCTACAGAGGAACTGACCAATCAGATTGCTGGATTTTTTTCTCTAGTTCATAATTAAGCAATAATACATGACAGGGTATGGTATATTATGGGATATTGTTATGCCTTGGGTGTGTTGTGAGGCATGAGACTAAAGGCTGAGTGTCTCATGCACCTAAGAAGTGGTGATATCCCACACTATTACTCTTCTTACTGCTTGTTTTTGTATTGTACTTAATATTTTGATTTCCTTTGCAGTGCTTTACTGAACATTGTGCTGTTTTTGAACCAAGTTTCAGTTCCCCTGCTTTGTTCCTTCATTGTATTCCCCCAGGTTGTACTTGAAAACAGGCAACTGTTACTGCCTAGTGTACGTACCAGGTAAATAAAAACTACATAAATAAATATACCACACCCCGGAGAGTATTATTGCTATTATGAACTTGGTTAGAACTAAGTTATGTGTTTTATAAAGAAAAAAGAAAAAAAATGTTTTTTAAAAAATCTTTTTAAACTGAATTTCTTAGGTACTGTAGGAGTACAGTGTAAGAAAATAGTTCTTAGAGGGCTGTGGTCAGCAAGTGACTCTGTTGTCAGAAGTAATAGAAAATATGGAGCTCTTGTGAATGCGTGACCTTCTTTTCCTGACAGTGTGACTCCCCCCACCCCTTGTAAACTGTGCTTTCCCTGCTGTTTATTCAGATATGGAGTAAGTAAGTATTTATTTCTAGTTAAACTTTATGTGTTCTATAATAGCAGGCAGATGTTTGGCTGCAAAGGGTCATTCAGGACTTATTGCCGAACTGCCATATCTTATTCGTTGATGCTCTGAATAGCTGCAGCCTAATTCTAGCACAAGCTACCACACTTGGGGATAATTATCGTCTGTCACCCCAAAAAATATTCAGTCCCTCGTCCATCCAACACCTCCCTCTGCCCGAACCTCCAGGACCCTCCCAGTTATGTCTCTGCTACTATATTCCTCCTCTTGCACTTAGTACAGTGGCAGCTTTTCTCCTCCATATGTCGCCGTGTTTTGGGACAAAAATCACTTTGTTGCCTTTCGTATGGTCCTCCACCCTCCCAATCCCTCACTCTGCTCTAACAATTGGGTCCTCTTCACTTGTGCCCCATTCCCCACCTCTCCCTACATTATTTATTTATTTATTTTGTTTATTTACTCTAGGAATTAATACCTTTGAGCCAAAGGCTCTTTTAAAAAGGTTCCACGTCAATTGGGTACAATACAAGTGTAGTTACAAAGCATGGCAATTCAGTTGAATATTGTCACAGGCAAGGAGAAATAACACAATACCTTAAAATATAAAAAACAAGTAACAGAACAGGGAGAATAAGGAAAAAAATATATATATATATTTTTCTTAAACAAAAAGACAATAGATAATGGGAAAAATTCTCGAGAGAGAATATACTAATTGAGAGAGTAAGGGGAGAGAGGGGGAACAGTCAATGGTGAGAGAGAGTCTCAACATATGCCTTTGTCAAGAATACTGTGGTGAGGAAAGAGGAGGAGAGAAAAATAAAAGAGAAGGGAGTAATTTAATAAAGTTATTTAGTCAAGGCAGTCACAGAAGCTGGAGGCTGTGAGGTGTGAGTGAAGCTGTGTTTGGAAAACTCCCAGGGATGTAGAGGGTGAGATGAGGGTATTTATGACATTTAGCCAGCTAGGTGCATGGTAAGCAAATGATCACTGACCCTGAGTAGTCCGGCGGCGAGGGACCTGGAGAGGTTGATGAATTGATCCTCTAGTGAGACGGATGCAAGGATTAGGGTGTAGCAGGTCTTGGATACAAGGAGGAGTAAGGCCCATGGTTGTTTTTTTAGCCATCAGGCAGGTAATATACTTTAGGCAGTTTGAGAGTTGCAGCCAGCCAGTTACAGTGTAGAGCTCACAGGTGTGAGTGTGTCTATGTGCACCAGTGAGCAGTTGACAGGCCTTGTTGAGGGAGGTTGTTATGCGCTTAAGAGAGGTGGTTGAGGCAGCCCCATATATAATTAAGCCATTATGCGCTAGATAACTTCTATCTGGTGTGCTTACCCTCTCCCTAACATTTCCCACTACAAAATGCACAGTTTTGGGGCTTGGATCCAGCACAAGTTCATTATCCACCACTTCTTGTAGTTCTATGTTCAATGTATATTACCTGTAAATGTGCATTTTTACTGTAATAGCAGCTAGTTTTACTGTTTGTACTATGGTAACTTGTTTTTTCTGTATTATTACTGTAGGACTGCAGGTCCACCTTGCAAATGAGCTTGCTCAATGGTGCCCACCTGGATAAATAAAGATATTGATTGATTGATTGATTGATTCAGGTAGTGGGTATATATATATGGCCACAAGTGGCCAGGATTAAGTGATTGGCAAGCGTTTCTTATGGACAGCGGGAGTTTATGTGGATGCCACAGTTGGCAGCAGTTATGTTAGTTTAAGCGGGTCCTGGTAGTAAGCATTTGCTTTTCTTTTTTTTTTTTTAGTATGGCAGCTCATGCTGTGACTCACTCTGTGCAGTGGTTGCCCAATACAGTATCCAGGGGTGGACAGATCTGGAGGAGATAAATAGACCTGTTGGCTGGCATCTTTTCTTACACATGATTATGTTGTGGATTTTAATCACAGGGAAGAGGAGCTCAGCCAATCAGGTAACCAAATTCTTTGTACCCAGTTTATAACCGAGATTATATAGTGGATATTTTAACTCATGATACCATATTGGTCAGTTTGGTTTTCATTTGAGAGCAAATCCTATAATAACCCATGGACGGAGTCCCAACTGACCTCAACATACAAGAAAGCCTCAAAAATCAGTACACCAGAGTTCCCACAATTTCCAAATTCAATTAATCTTCCATCCTGCATTTGAAAAGGCCTCTGAACCTGTTACTTGCTAGTCATCCTGAAGAACAAAACAACAACAACAAAACTCCTTCCTAAACAATGTCAAAAAACTACTGAGGCAGACTTCTGTTGAATCCATACCTGAAACCATTGCTGAGAATGCCACTGTCTGGCCCTCTTGTGTTTATAATAACTCATGGCATCATTTTACTTCTATCAAGAGGGTTTCCTGCACAGCAGATTGAATTAGCGTCCATTATATTTAGCGGGAGTCATATTTCTGTACATATTCACCATTCAATAGAATTAGCACAGACAGCTTACTGTTTAATCCAGTACTACTGACAATCAGCTGTCCACTATTTTTCACTATCCATTTGTTTTCACTGATTTTCAGCATTATCGAATATAGTGAAAATAAAAAGATAGTGAAAATAACCCTCTATACAGTATTTCTAAGAAACCCAGCCACTCTTATAACGAAAAGTTCTACAATTCTGGGGCAAGATATTCAAAAGATTGCCTGGTGCAAAACCCAGTTTGCCCTCGCAAACTGGGTTTTGTGCTGAAATCCCTTATTCAAAAGCCTGTTTTGTGCTGGTGTATTGATGTTGCACTGGGGCAAAAAGTGTGTGTGTGTGTGTGTGTGTGTGTGTAAGGCAAAACTATGCAAATTGGGGGGCAGTGACCTGAATATCAGCACAGTCCAATATTCATTGTATTTGCTCTGTGCAAGGGCACTTTGCGGTGTCCACTTGCACAAAGAAAATACAAGCTTCTGAATCTTAGTCTTAGTCTGGCCTGACCCTAGTGGTTACTGGAGGTAGTGCATTGGTGCCCCCTCAACACAGTAGGCCCTGGTGTCTAGTGGTGCCCCTTCCTCTGATCCCAGTCCCAGCAGATGTACATGAAATCCCTGGTGTCCATTGGTCCACCTCTCCTACCAACACCTGTTCCCATATTGTGTCAATTCCCTGATGTCCAGTGGTCCCTCTCCCTCCCTTCCTGACACCCATTCCCATATTGTGTCAATAATACTCTGGTGTCCAGTGATCCCTCCCTTCACCTGATCCCCATCCTTGTACATACAAAAGCCCCTGAAACACACAGCCAGAGATGGCCTGCCACAGCTGTGCAACTCCTGTGTCATATCGCCCCCCCAACAACAAAGCCCCTGCCCTGTTTCAAAGACATAGACATGCCTGCAGCCCCAGATAACCCACGATTGCTGATAGTAGTCCACCCACCCACCTGTGGCACTGATGATTCACTCCCCTGGTCCTCCTTATCATACAATCAGTGTTGTACTGAAATGATGGCCGGTGACACAGCCCCACTCACACCACCATGGCCACCTGCCTCCTGACATTTGCAAGGAATGTGCTGTTTATTTTCAGGGTGCATCATCCTGTAAATAAGCAGTGCACTCCCTGCAAATGTCAGATGGTGGGTGATCGAGGTGGTATGAGATGGGGCTGTGTCACATGCCATCATTTCAGTGTGGCCCCAACTGTATGGTAAGGGGGACTTGTGGTGGGTTCTTCAGTGCTACAGGTGGGTGAGGGGACCACTACCACCAGTGGGAGGTTGACTGGGGCTGTGGGCATGGCTACTGTTTTGAAAGGGTGTCAGGGTTTTGTTGCTGGGGGGGTGACTTGACACAGGACTTGCATAGCTGTGGTGGGCCAGCCATGGGTCTGTGAGTGTTTGGGGTTGTGACACACCAGGGGGAGCTTTTGTATTTACAGGGACAGGGATTGGGTGGGTGGAGGGACCACTGAACACCAGGGAATTATTGACACAATACAGGAAACAGGTGTCAGGAGAGGGGAGGGACCACTTGACACCTGTGAATTACTTGACACAATACAGGAACGGGTGTCAGCAGAGGGGAGAGACAACTGGACAACAGAGAATTATTAACACTATATGGGAATGGGTGTTGTAGAGGGAGGAGGGACCACTAGACAACAGAAAATTATTAATACTATATGGAAATAGGTGTTGTGTGGGGATAGGGGCCACTAGATACCAGGGAATTTGTACTTTGTTATGGGGACCTGGGATTGGAGGAAGGGGAAGCTGCTAGCACCAGGGCAGCTCATGGGACACACAATGTCTAGTGCTATAGGGCCTACAGCCATATCTAAATTAGACCATAATGAGCGTGTAAATTTCCTCTTAGCACCTTGCATGCTCAATGGTCTAATTTACAAGGGGACTTTTGAATATTGCAAATTTTGCCCCGATGCTAGCCATTGCAGGGTGCTATTTTGGGGACACTATCAGGTGATGCTAAGTGGCTTAGTGCTGGGTAATAATGGACCTATATTTAGACAACTGGTGCCTTGTGCTATTCCTCAGAATATAGTGTTTATGTACACCAGTACTATTGCAAGGCGGAGCACAAATGTTTGCATTCCACTTTGCATTTTTTGTAATATCAGACTCCAAAATTCTATTTTCATTTGGCATTATCCATTTCCAACACAGGGGGTTTTCTTATTTTCTACTATGTAAAACAGTTTTATTTTGAATTCAAGTTCCACTTTTTAAAATAAAAGTACTTAACGTGATTTACAATGTTAATATCTACAGTCTTATCATCTCTTATGGTTATATAAGTGGTTTCTCAAGCCATTTTTGTCCAAAACTGTAAAGCAAAACCAGAAGAGATGATGGGATTGTACGTAAAAACATACTGTATCTCATTCAAACAGTTCTAAAATTCTTAAGTTTTACCTTCTGTGGGCATAGTACATTTCTCACACATAGGCTTCTATAATTTCCTATAAAGTGAAACATTTTAAATTCAATTTTCTAGGTTTTCAAAACAGAAATTTTTAACATTATTTATAATGTGATTATATATATACAATTCAACCAACTCATATGATTATAAGACTAAATTTGCAAGTCAAGATAGACTTCCATTGAGCTGAAAAAGGAACAGCACTCATGGATAGGGTGTGGAAAATGCTTTACTATTCAAATCACACATACTATTGAAAAAGTAACAGCAGCAGTACTGGTGTAGATCCAAAGATTATATCCATAATGTCCAAGGCTAAATAGTCCAATAAGTGGTTCCAACATAAACATTTAAATTCTACAGACTTAGCGCACGAACACCAGGCTCAGCTAGAATGTTTACATTTCTGTGTCACAAACAATGCCTTCCTCAGAACAGAAAGTACGAAAGTACATGTGATTTGAACAGTAAAGCATTTTCAACACCCTATCCAGGAGTGCTGTACCTTTTTCTGCTCCACGGAAGTGAATCTTCATTTGTTTGGTCCTGGTAAGGTGCACCTGCCATTACCAGTTGGAAGAGACGTTGACTGCAATAGTTTCAGAGCTATACCCTTTTCTGTGTTTTTGCTTTAAATTTGCAAGTCCTTTGTGTGTCAAAACAGTTCAGCTTCACTTCACAGCTCTCTCACCAAAAGACCTCCCGAAAGACATTTTTATTACAGCTGCAGCGGGTATAACCTGGCAGTCATTTTGCTTTTTCAATAGAAAAAGAGACCCCTCCAGTTTCCTAATGGACTAGATAGAATTGAAGGTTTTGTAGAATCACTGCGCTAACTGAATTGAGGTGAGCAGTACTGAAAGCACTATTTAGCTCATAAACATGTCAACTTAATCAGCCTTTCAACTGTAATTGCAATTGATATCTCCCTTTCTTTCTAACTTTTTCCTCTTGCCTGTGCTGCACTGAGATGCACAAAATATGTGATTTCATAGCAGGCCTTCTCAAAAAAAGCAGTTTCATTCTATATATCAATGCCAAGGTTTTAGAGAAATAATTAGCTGGAAAGCACAGCACCAGAGATAAGATGTGGCAGTCTGACAGTCAAAAGCCACAAAAGGAATGCTATGCAGATATACAAGGTCATAAAACATCCCAGTGTTGAAGGCTGTAAGACTAGAGAACCTGAAAGACACACATCAATTGCATTTTCAATGCTGGCAATGTGTACACATGTTTCTGTCTGTAGCTGTGTTCATTTGTCAACATTATTTGTGAATATTCAAGTTTGCACTACCTAAACATGTTCTGTCTATAACTTTGTGTTGCACTGAAAACTTAATATCTGATCTGTATAGTTTTCTCTCTTCCATTAATACCATATAAATGTACCTCTGTTATGTATTTCTTTCATATTATCATTAAGACACATTCTACACAAAACTTATTTTATTATTGCACCTGGACTGAGCCTGCACTTCTTTACATTAAATTCCAGATGCCATTCTAAAGACCATTTCTCTAGTTTTTTAAGGTCTTTCCTCATTCTTTCAACCCCTGCTGGCATGTCCATCCTATTGCATACCTTTCTATCATCTGCAAAGAGCCATATCTTCCCCTCCAGTCCCTCTGCAATGTCCCTAATGAAGTCCAGATTGGCCCCATCCACTGCACCTCCATGGTCCTCTACTTTAGTTACACAGTCATGCCATAGATTAATACAATGAGTTTGTGCAAAACATAGTGCTTATCATAAATACAGTTAAATTAGGGTTAGATGTATAAGTAAATGAATGCTATATAAGGCAGTATATGTGTGTTAGTATGTGTGTGTGTGTATATTCTGTTTGTGCATACAGTGCACTGCTATCCTATACTGTAATATATATGCATAAATGTGTATATGTATTAGTCAGTGTGTGTGTATCACAAAAATTAGAAAGTGCAGTTAGGTGGCTCAGTGGTTAGTTCAAAAATTGTTACTCTACATTGCCCCGATATCTAGATAAGTTGCAGCCTTATGTATGTTATTGCTGATTTAAATGAGATGTCTAGTGGTAACCACAAACCTTCCAATCTACCTCAGAGCCTGAAAAGAAGAAACAGTTCCTCAATGTCTTTTTTTCACCTGTAAAGACGTACATAGACAGTTCTATGTCATAATAGTGAATACATTATAGCGATCGCTATTATGGCGAGTGTATATCGCTGAAAAACAATTCGGAGGTATACTGTACATTTGCAGGTGACCACAAAACCATGACAGGATTTTTTGATATGCGGGGGGCTGTGACCCCCAGACCCCCTACTTAAGAATTCTCAACTCCAGGGGGTGCATGTCAGGGGTGTAAAACTTAAATAAAAAAATCACGGCTGGCGCAAAAAAAGATGCCCACCCCAGAAATGAATCTGGCACTCTCCCAACCTCAGCCTGCCACCCTACCCAACACACCACATGGCCAACTAGGCAGAGGACCACTGCACTACAATTCACATACCCTCCTTCTGCTTCTGCCCCTCATGTGGTGTGGTCCCTCCCCCATGCATGTATATATAGCGACATCCTGTTGCTATAGTTGCCTACCCCATATCCCGTTGCTACCATGAAAGGTAGCCCAGAACACAGGCGCAATGATTGAGTTGCCTTTTTGAAGTCACTCAATCACAGTCTCCATGTTCACTGGATACCTGCATAGACAGTGCACTGCTATGTTATAATAGAATGTATATGCATACATGTATATATGTATTAGTCAGTGTGTGTGTATCGCAACAATTAGAAAGTGCATTTAGGTGGCTCAGCGGTTAGTGCAAAAATTGCTTGTTTACACATTTCTCACTCCCCACAATACCATTATTTTGCAGCTGTATTTGCTCTTGTTAGAGTTTTTTTACAGTAAGAGATACCAGGGCCCAATATTCAAAAAACTGCCATGGGCAAATTTAGTGCTGCCTGGTAGTTATCATCAGCCCACATCCCATGGTATGCAATATTCAAAGGATTAGCTTGCGGGCAAACACTACTGAATATAGCATGCAAACGGAGGTGTGCAAAGCATAGCCCAGAGTGGGAAGCACCAATATATCTCATCGGCGAGAATGCTGACCTCCCCTACAGCGATGGAACAATATCGATGCAGGTATTGTACCACCTCTTCAATCGCTGCCCCCCACACCCTCCGAACTCTAAGATTCCAACTCCAGGTCGGAGTTGGTCTGGGGAGAGGGCAGAACATTGGGGGTAGGATTTCACCATCAGGGTGTCAACCACAAGGGGTGCTACACCCAGAGTGCAGTGCAGAGACTGCCCAGCGCTGAAGACAGCTCTGAATATAGTAAATAGGCAGTGCAAACAGCTACATCAGCCCAGTGCACATGGAGGCAGTGTTAGGCACAAACAAACCATGTAGCCACTGGGTATGCCAGCACAGAAGAGGCTCAGTAAAGTAGAACATATAGGCAGAGATCAGGTTGAAATGCGAAAAACATTAATAGAAAAACAAAAATTATTGTCATTACATGTATTCATAAATGTCGTACCACAGTCTGGATGTGTAGTGGGGAAGAAGGGTGGAGATGGGGCAGATAGACTGGTGTAGGGGGTACCACAAATATTTCTGCATGGGGTGCCAGGGTACTGGGTGATCACAGAGCAGACAAAACGCTCATGCAATACCATGCTGTAAGAAGCACATATGGTTCTTCAGCAACAGGGGTCCTTTCAGCAAGCAGTAAGAACCGCTACCCTTGTCACTGTCGGCTGCCATTGGGGAAGGTGAAGGACACTGCTGGGTCATGTCTGGCCAAGCCACTCCCTCGGTGGAGTGGCTAGAGAACCTGCCTCCGGTGGCATTGGGGACCTGGGCTGTGGTTCGGTTCTCCTCAGGTCCCACTATGATTCAGCTTTTTTTTTGCAGAAAAAAAACAAATTCCCCACTCTGATTTTATTGTTTCCCCAAAGTCCATGACCCCCTGGAGTTGATTATATTTAATCCAGGGGTGCAGGGAGCAGAGTCCCCTGCAAAAACAAGAGTAGTGCTCCGGTGTGCACTGTATTTGCTCTGGTCATTGTGTTGTGCCGATGTTAGTATGCTGCACACTGATTTGCATGCAGCATTCTTGATGGGTGCAGTTTTAACCATGACATTATGACCCCATGGTGGATACCAGCAGGTCTAAAACTGGTCCTGACTGTGCACAGGGGGAGGGCACATGGAACCATGACATGGAGTAGGTGACAGCACACCGAATGGCACACAGCACAGGGACACAGGAGGATGGAAGGCAGCTACACCAACAAGGATACAGCCATAGACAGGTCATATACAGAGGGTAACCTGCCTGGCAATGCAGGTGGTAAATTATCCAAAGTACAAGGATTGTCCCAGGAAAATGGACAGCCACAACCCAGATGGTGGCTGCCATGCACAGAAGATGTGCAGGGGAACACATGGGGAACAGAATGTGTCCGCAACAGGCCAACACAACTGCCACACCCAGAACACTGTACATGTGGAAGTACAACCACAGACATCTGCAGGGGCAGCATTGTTGACCCTGTGGCACAAGATTGGCATGGTGCTCCCAGACCACCACAAGCTGCACCAAAGTAGCTAGCTCGGCCTCTCCCCTCTTCTGCTCATGCTGCTGTACTGCCCAGCTCCTTCTTCTGGCTGACATTGTTGAGCATACTCTGAAACTGTATATAGCTGCACACCCTTAGATGTCAAGAGTGGAAGAAGTTGTCATTTGCACAGTGTCACACATAGGCTGTGTGGCACAAATGTTGTTTGTGCCACACAAATTCACAAACTGCATTGCAGGGTGCATTGTGCAATGAGCAAGTGCAAAACCATTTAGTGTGGTGTGCAAATTTGATATATTCTGCCAAGCTATGCAAAAAAGTCTCATTGGGTAGTTAGTGGGTAAAACAACACATTAGCATGTTATTATAGCCAGCCTTATTTGCATACATTTATATGCACAAATTGCCTGGGCTATTTAAAGGGGACAAGAACCCTCCTACACAGCACACTGGAACTGCAATCAGGATGCTGCAGAATGCAAAAAACAGAAGGGCAGAAAACATTTCTTCACTGGAAACAACATCCACAAGCGCAGGAAGGTGCTCTGCATCTCATACATATAACAAAACCTGCTGATTGGGGGTATATCATGGTGCAGGAACATGGGTTGCCAGTAGTGTGGCAAAAATATAATACAGCAATGTGTGTTAGGGAAACTATGATGCTGCTGTTAAATAATATCCTGCCCCAGCTGTCAGGTGTGTCTCAACAGTTTGCATCATTGTCACACTGTCTGTCCACATAAACTCATTTTCCAGTGGCATGGGGTTCAACTGATAACACACACATTGCTAGACATGGACAGGTAGGTCCCTGTGCATGTATGCTGTATGCAACCATGTAGGGGGGAACCATGTTAATGCCACTTGAGCTTGCATGGCACAACCAGCACTCATAGACATCATAGTGTCAGGTTCCCGTGTTGGACTGTTTGTCCATCTTATACCTGCAGTGCAGGACATCATCCACAGCAGTGGGCTGCAACTGATCTTCAACACCACAGGACTGTATGACACACACTGTTGCCCCAACATCTGTGAGGGTTGCTTTTGTGCTCCTGACATGTTGCAGTCTGTCCATTGCATGATGTTGGTTGGGTTGTATGTGTTATGTACAGACCAACATATGGGTGATGCACTACATTTGCCATGTGTGGAACAATGATGGCCTATAACAGGCTAGCAGTGGGTGTTGTCTGACCCTATCAACACAGGTACATGGTACACAACAATGCAGCAGCAGTCTTTCATATTGGGGAAGCACACACACACACACACACATCCTACTTACACACAAGGCACTGACCACTGTCTGATAACCTTCTCAAACAGGTGCCTCTGGTTGAGGAGAGACACTGCAGACACACAAATTCTCCTGCAAGGAGCTTAAAGCGCTGGCTGAGGCATACAAAGGCAGGGAGTCCCTGTTTACACAAAGCTATGCCACAGATGCTGCTGTCATGCAAGTATGGGAGATCACTGCAGCAGTCAATGCCATCGGTGGCTGGGATCAATCACTGCATATGGTGAGCAAGCATTATTTTGCACTTTTTGTACACAGTCATTTTGATTTTTGTGTTTACATTAATGTTTTGAAAACTACAACAGTGTCCTTAATTTTGGCACCCACCTGCTCCTCTCTGAGAGTCCCCTGATGATATTGGCTCTGTATTCCTGGGCCCTACTGGTCATGTGAGAGGTTGTGCCTGTTGAACTGCTCCAGTATCCCCTGCACCTCTGGTTCCATGTTGTCACAGAGTGACTCTGTGATGGATTAGGGGCCCTGGAACTTTTGGGCTTGGTGCTTTACTTAAAGCCTTTTGATACTATAACTATGTAAAATCAGAAATTAAATAAATAAATGTAAGCTTTAAAAGTTGAGACTAAGTTAAAAGATAATGTAGTGGAGACTAGCAAGGTAGAAAAAAATAAAGCAATGGGGAGGACAGAAGTAAGAGTCAGTCATTTAGTAAATCCCCAGGTTATACAGTTAAAGAGAGGGGGAAAACTGAATCCCTTGTGTAAAGGTAGTTGGGATTCTTTACATGGTAATTGAGTTAATTTGGAGCCTAAATAGGCAGCACCAGTGATCTGTTTCTACTTGGGTTGAAAGAACACTTTTAGTCCTTCTTTTTAGAGATGTTTGGTAGCACACCAGAATACAGGCGCTGCTTGACTAAGAGGAAGAATGGGTTGCAAGTGAGGGGAAATAAAACAAAGTAATTTAAGTCACTGTTCTGTTTAAGTTTCAGTCTTTAAGGGACTGTATTATTTGGAATTCATTCCTTCTCCAGTGGTTATAAATATTAACAGTAGCAAAAGTATTGAAATGCAACATGCGCTTATTGCACACTTAACTTCCCCTGGCAGAAGGTCAGTGTAATGTTAATTCATACACATGTCCTCTCCTATCTTTTGATAAAATAAAGACTAGGGACAAGGTACTTGTAGTGGGCTGTAAAACCATTTGTAAAAGGCTGGTTAGTTTGAATTACTTCCTGTTCAAAGCTCCCTGTTTGAAACAACCAGTTAAGGCACGTGTTGGTAACAGCCTGGCAGTTGTGTTTAAGTAAGCAGATTATGAAACTGTATGGGGGATTGTACACCTCAGAGAATAACTATAGAAATTGTGTGGTACAGTTCTCACTTACAGAAAGGGCACCTGTTCGTGTGTCTTTGGATTTTCAGCTTCTGCTTCTGCCTCTACTTGCACCGCTTCCTTCCAGGACAGTTATAGTGCTGACCAGCCCTGTGTTCCTTTGTTTTATGCTGTCTCTTGTTGGGGGTGGTGCCTGATGGTCAGAGCTGTTTGTAAAAGAGCCAGAAATTGAAATAAAATAGACTGAATATGTGCATAAATGTATGTGAATTATAAACTGTTTAGCTAGATAGCTAAAACAAAATAATTATGTTTAAATAAGAAGTTTTACTTTAGAATTAATGATGCGGGTGGAGTTAGGGAGAACACATGATCATTTCCCTGTATTAAAGGACTGTCATTTGAGATTGTTAGTTTATATTGTGCTCCTGGGTCTGGCGGTAAACTCCAGGGAGCTCTGTGCGTTGCTCCAGCAGGTGTTAGGAGAAGAACACCTTTCAAGCCGTGTAAAAGTCATGGGATATAGTTTATTTGCCATTCTGATTATTTTATTTTGTTGTCGTACCAGTCCGCTGATGTTATATTTGTCCTGCTATGAAGAAAGTTTGAGACAGAACTGAATAAATTTCATTCATTTACAACTGCAACTGTGTCAAGCTACCAATTAGTCCACAAAGAGACCTGCGCCCGCTCACACATGTCACTGTCACTGTGTTCTTCTTGTACCAGCAGGCTTATTCCATGGGTGAGTGCAATGTTGTGTAACATGCAACAGGCTGAGAAAGTGCATTTTCAGTATGCTGAAGATGCACTCAATGATAGTAAGTAAGTAAGTAAACTTTATTTGTATAGCACTCTTCAATGAAGTATCAGAGCTCTTCACTATGAAATAACCATTACAACAATAAAATCATAAAATACAATAACTTAATAAGCCATAAAGCCACAAAAAATCAATACAATACAGCACTAAACACCTGCTGGAATAAATACATTTTGAGGGTAGTCTTAAAGCTCTCCACTGTCAGGCACTCATGCTCCCAAAAAGGCAAAGAATTCCACAGGGTAGGGGCCACAAATGAAAACTCCCTAGCTCCAGATGTTTTTAGCTATACCCTGGGAATCTTCAGCAATCCCACTTCGACCAAGCGGAGTGGCCAGAGAGGGCAGTAGGGGTTCAAGAGATCTTGCAGGTAGCTCAGTCCCATCTTTTTAGGGCTTTGAATGTCAGCAAGCTGACCTTAAACGTGATCTGCCACTGCACAGACAGCCAATGCAGTTCACGCAGCACGAAGAATGAAGTGTCAAACCATCATCAAATATTACCCCCAGATTTCACACCCGATCAGAGGTCAGTAACTGGGACCCTCCGAGCCAAAGTTCAGAGGGACACCCTGTCCCTGACCCCTCAATTTGTCAACTCGGATCCACTACCAACACCTCATTCTTGTCCAGATTAAGTCTCAACTTGCTAGTGTTCATCCAGTCCTAGATTTCAACAAGTCAGTTATTAAAGACTGAGAGAGCACTATCCTGGTCGGGTGCAAAACACAGGTAGAGCTGTGTATCAACTGCATAACAGTGAAACCTCAGCCCATGCTATCTCACAATGTCTCCCAATGGCAGCATATACACCGTGAACAACATAGGGGTAGCATGGGACCCTGCGGTACTCCACAAGACAGAGGAAATGCCTCAGAGGAATAAACCCCCGAGACCACCCTCTGAGATCTACCAGTGAGGAACAAACAGAACCACCTGAGGACTGTACCAAACAGCCCGCAGATGGCATGCAGGTGGTCCAGCAACACCACATGATCCACGGTGTTAAAAGCTGAAGACAGATCAAGACACACCAGAATGGTACGTGATCTCTGAACTCTAGCAATCGGGGAGATCATTGAGCACCCGAACTAGAGCATTCTCGGTACTATGCCTTTTATGAAATCCAGACTGGAGGGGATCGTAGATGTCATGGATGGCAAGATGGTTATCCAACTGTAGCACCACAACTTTTTCAATAGCCTTCCCCGCAAAGCGAAGATTAGAGATCTATTAAAAAAATGCAGTCCATCCATTCAGTTTTCTTTCTGTAATCCTCAGTATTATTCCCTGGTGTCTAGTGAACCCCCCTCTCTATCTCTGATCCCCTGCAAAAAAACATAATCACAATTCCCTGGTGTCTGGTGGCCCTCCTCACCCAGACAGTTAGTCCCCCATCACCCCACTCCCCGTGCAGCATGACCTGGAGCGGCCCACCAGTGCAGCCCTCCTCTCTCCTCCACGGCGAGTGTTCCACTGAACTGTCAATGAGTGAGTGCATATGTAAGTACATAAGCATGTGCTCATTCATTGACAGTTCAGTGGGCCACCAGCCATGGAGGAGAGAGGAGGGCTGGGTTGGTGGCCCACTCTGGTTTGGAGTGCGGGGGGGAGCGGGGTGGTGAGGAACTAACTGTCTGGGTGGGGGGGGTCGACTAGACACAAGAGAATTGTGATTATGTTTTTTTGCAGGGGATCTGGGATGGGGGTGGTCCACTAGACACCAGGGAATAATACGGAGGATTACAGAAAGAAAACAGAATGGATGGACTGCATTGTTTTTGTTATGGCTGGGGGTCCTGGACAGGAAGGGGGTCTGCTAGACACCAGGAAATTATAATTTTGGGGGAATCAGGACCAGCAGGTGGGGGGACCACTAGACACCATTGGCTCAGGGGTGGAGGGTTATTTTTTTACGTGACGACCAGTGATCGGCAGGTGGTGGTGGGGGGAGACCACTAGACGCCAGAGATGGTGATTTTTTTTTTTTTTACAAGGGACCTGTGATTGGCAGTTGTGGGGCAAAAGGCATGGTGATTTGAGTTTTTTATATATGAGTAGGACCTGCGATCAGCTGGGGGGGTGGCACTACACACCAGGGATTGTAGGGTTTTTTTTATACAGTATATGGGCCCCACAATCGTCAGTTGGGGGGGTGGATTAATGTATTAAACTGCGGGGGAAAAACCTCAGACCTAACCACTGACAGTGATCATTTCTGTAGATTGTTTTTGCCACAGTTTAATACATTAGCCCACAGCCAGTACATTTATTCCACCCTTTTAAGGTGGATTTTCCATGAAAGTTGCAAAAATGTTTTCTGAACTTTCACAGAAGCAAAAGTCGCACTTTCGCGGAAATTCTGCCAGCATAATTTATTTTTTGCACACCCCTAGTCATGGGCAGTACCGGGGTACCATGTCAGAACATTGGTGATGCACCCAGTTGCAGCGCACACCACCTGGCAATTGATAGAGTGGCATCCAATACTATTGAGGTAGACATCCACCCCATTACCAGTGGGTGTTCAGATACAACATGGGTGCAGTCAGTGGCACCGAGTACTGCAGGTAGGTATGCAACCCGATAGAACTGCTACATGTTTTTTCTGTGCTCTGCTGCTATGCTGGGGAGTATGATGAATTCCGTCTGTGGAGCATATCTCCTCCTCAGCCTAGGGAGTAGCCCAGGGTGGCCTTCAACTCTCTCCTTCTCCTCCTCCTCCATGGCCTGTTCCATTAGGAACAGCATGTGAGCATTGAAGTGTGACTGTGGTGTCATTGCACACTTCTACTGTTTTCCTGGAGGAAGTCAACCTTTTTATAGGTGGCATTTGTGCTGAGCAGTGATGCTGCGCAAGCTCAGTTTGTGCAGTGCTATTGTATTGAATGTAGCAGAGCGCCTGTATTCATGTCCTCACCACTCTCTTTGCCCAGAGCATACATTGTCTGTATATGCATGTGCTATTCAGTTTTACCTGCACTAATTGGGCTATTGAATATAGCACAAGTGCACAATTATATGCATGAGTGACTGAACAAGGGGGACCTGGTGGGATAAATATATATTGACCTGACAAAGGCCTTTGATACTGTCAACCACAGTATCCTTGTACAATAATTGCCCACCCTTGGTATATCCACTGATGCAGTCTTTTTTTTTTTTTTCCCCATTCAGACTTTATTCATTTTTCATTTACAGAGAGAGAGTTAACATACGTACACATGATACAGGATCATAAAACTCAAGCTAGATCAACTCTCCCCCCCTCCTTCCTCCCCCTTCCCTTTCCCCACTTCTTCACACAAGAGAAAAGTCATCAAGAGAAGTAAAGGGAGAGTAAGCCACTATGCTGATTGTAGGGAGTACAATGTCAGCAAGGGGCCCCAGATCTTCTGGAATTTCTGGGATTGATCGTGTAAGTTAGCAATCATGTTTTCCAGGCGGAGATTTGCCAACAACTCTTGTAACCATTCACTATAAGCAATGTCGGTCGTATCCTTCCAATGACGCAGAACCAGATTTTTAACTGACATGGCAATAAGAATTATGTGGAATTTTCTGTTACTAACTGTGACAGATGAAAGATCTCTTAAAATGCAAATTTCGGGGGTGAAAAGATCATCTAGACCTAGTAACGGGTCAGCCCTATGTCGAATCGCCTGCCAGAGGGGAACTATTTTGGGACATTTCCAAAATATGTGAAGTAGATTCCCCTCTCTCTGTTGGCAACGGGTACAGATAGCGGATGAGATAAGCCTCAGCCTAGCCAATTTCTGGGGTGAATAAAAAGAATTATGCAGGATTTTGAACTGCACTAACCGGAGTTTATCGTGTGTTATATATTTGTGATTATTCACCCATAAAGAAGGCCAATCAATTTCCTGTTGGGAAAAAAGGGAGGCCCAAAATTGAGTCAGGCCAAAACAGTACAGCCATTTCCATTTATGTAGTATCCCATACATCTTAGATACAGCATGGGGTAGGCCTGCCATAGAAATCAGTTCTGTCCAGTAGGATAGTCCTGGGGGGGGTGGAGGGACAGGACTAAGAGATGTCACCATCAGATGACGTAATTGGAATATTTTGAAGATGGTAGAATTTGGGATATCGTCTTTTTGGATAATCTCGGAAGAGGTTAACCATGAGATGTTTTCCCGAGTAAAAAAGCTGAGTGGGTGGTCTCCCAGCTGGGAGATCCGCCTCAGTTGGAGGGGTTTACCCTCGACAGTGAGGTTGGGGTTTCCCCACCAAGGCTGGGAAAGATCTATTGTATACTCATATTTCAAGTAGGAACATAATTGTGAATGGACTCTTATAGATACTGTTATAGGGCTATTTTTAAGTGAAGAGGGCAGAGACCTTAACCTAGTATGTAAAAGCGCCCTTGGGGATAGCCCATTAACCTTTATTAGGGAACATTCTATTTTGAGCCATATAGGAATAAATACGTGTGGAGCAGAGGAAGGTTCGGGTGAGGGCCATCTCAGGTACTTACCTGCATGACTCGCCCAGTAATATAATGATATGCGGGAGGCGGACTCCTCTTCTTGGGTGCAGTAAGTTTATTGTAACTTATCCGGGGCTTCCTAGCTGCCCAGATGAAATCTGTAATCATCTTATGCATCCGTTTGAACCATGCCAAGGGGATCCAAGCATTTGAGAGATTAATTGGGTAGAGTAACCGGGGCAGGATGTTCATTTTAACTATGTTGATTTCCCCCAAAGAGAAAGGGGGAGCAAGGCCCATCTTTTGCGATCTTGCCTAATGACGGCAACTAGGGGATCTAAGTTCAGTTTTATAAATCTACCGGGGTCTCTTGACAAGTTGACTCCGAGATATTTCAGGGACTTAGTCTGCCAGGAGAATCCTACTGTTGAAGCATCTATCTTTATCTCTTTGTGATTTAAAGGGAAAACCAGAGTCTTATCCTTATTTAATCTGAAGTTAGATATAGAGCTAAATTCTTCCAGGATTGTGATCAGGGCCGGTATTGATGTCCTGAGGGTGTGACAGCTGCAGAAGCAAGCCATCCGCATATGCTAGGACTTTGACCATCTAGTGTTGGACAACTATACCCTGTATATCTCGATCTGTTATGATCCTGCGAATAAGAGGTTCTAGGTAGATATTAAACAATAAAGGGGATAACGGACAACCCTGTCTAGTACTGGCATAGACTGTAAAAGGTTCGGACAAAAGCCCATTACAGGCCACGCGTGCAGTTGGGAATTTATATAGTGCTTTAATCCATGTTAAGAACAAGGGAGGAAACCCAAAAGCTTGGAGCGATTGAAATAAAAAATTCCAATCAACCCTGTTGAATGCCTTCTCGGCATCCAGGGAAACAAGTACAGCTGGATAGTCAGCATCCCTGGTGGCCGAAAAGACATGTGACAGGGTCCTGAGATGATCTGCCAAAGATCTGGCCTTCATAAATCCTACTTGCTCTGGGCCAATGATATCCGGCAGCATCCGGCCAAACCAGTCCGCAAGAAGTTTTGTGAGAATCTTAAGGTCCTGATTCAAAAGGGAAATTGGTTTATAACTGTGTGTTCTATCGAGAGGTTTACCCTCTTTGGGTATTAGAGTAATTATGGCCTCAAATAAAGACTTATCAGACACTTGTCCTGAGAGAATATAGTGAAATAAGGCCAGAAGTAGTGGGGCCAACTGTGGGGCAAATACTTTGTAGAAGTTCGCTGAGAAACCATCAGGTTTTGTCTGTCGGGAGGTCCTTAATGACTTTAATTATCTCCTCAGGAGTAATAGGGTCGGTAAGAGCGGCTTTATGTTCATTTGAGATAGTGGGCAGTGGGGGGTGTGAGAAGAACTGGTCTATTTTTGATAATGACGGAGGTTCCTCCATCGGGCTATACAGCTCCATGTAATATTTTCTAAATTCCGAAACAATATCTGATGGGGATGTTTTTAGGGTGTTGTCTTCCGTGGAACGAATTGAGGCAATTAATCTGTCCGATTCCAGTTGTTCGAGCTTGAGGGCCAGGAGACGCCCTGCTTTTTCTCCTTGATCTAAGTAAAGGGCTTTAGTTTTAAGAATGGAGAATTCAGCCTTCTGTCTTAGTAAATTCAGATAAGTATCTTTTAACCTTACAAGCTCTTGTTTCACTAAATCAGGTGACTGAGGTGATAGAGTGCGTTCCAACGAACGAATTTGGGATAAAAGGGATTTAAGTTTCTCCTCTTGCCTTTTTTTCCTTTTGTACGCCAAACCAATCAGTTAACCACGAAGGTAGGCCTTTAGGGCACACCATTCTATGTCAGGTCTACCTGCTGAATTGGTGTTCATTTCAGAGAAGACAGTGATGTGTTCCACTATATGTTTAATATTTTCTGTGTTTTTAAGCAGTTGGTTATTAACCTTCCATTGCCTCCCCCTTCATGGGGAAAGAAACAAGGGAAATCAAGCATGACACAGAGGAGTGGTCAGATAAAGGGCCTGGAAGCATGTTTGCCTCTGATACACCGGCCATCAAGTTCTGAGAAATTAACAAATAATCAATACGGGAAGACGTATGATGGACCTGTGAGGTGAATTTGAATTCCTTAACCGCCGGGTGGAGGACACGCCAGATATCCACCAGACCTGCAAGTCCCGGAGTGCTTGTTGGGCTGGAGAGAGTCCTCTTAATGACCTACTTGAGTGATCCATTTGCGGATCGACAACTAGGTTAAAATCACCTCCTAAAATCAGAGGTGTACTTAAGTGGGGCAAGAGAATATTTAGTAAGTGCATAAAGAAACTAGGGGAGTCAGTGTTAGGGCCATATATGCTGGCCAGTATAATATCTCTGGAATAAAGTTTCCCCTTGACTATGATGTAATGCCCATCTGGGTCAGGTATGATTAAGTCTGGAGTAAATGGTGTAGATCTACGAATTAAGATCATAACCCCTCTACTCTGGGTATTGCCCTCGGCCGAGAAGCACTGACCTATTTGTTGCCTACGTAGCTTGTCTGCTTCTGAGTTAAGCAGGTGGGATTCCTGTACCATAACTATATCTGCAGCTAACAAGTTGAGATGCTTAAGGAGTTGATACTGTTTGAGTTTACGTCTTGCCCCTCTGACATTCCACGTGAGAAATCTCACTGTACCCACCATAGATATTTACATGGTGATACATAGGAGTGAGCTTTATCCCATAGCTTCTCAAGATAATGATTCCTGTGTGAAGAAGTCCACCCCCCCAAACAAAGAAGTCCCTGTTATATCCCGTATATAATATATGCAAAACCTATACTCCCATCCCGCCTCCCACCCATTTGTTTACACTTCACCTTATGCCTCATGTCCCACATTTATCCCCCTCCCTCCAGCCACCCTCCTCACTCTAAGAGAATTAAAGGAAGAAAAATCTCAAAAGTCTTTCTGAAATCAGACACCACAGTGCCCCTATACCATCTCTAATCAATTAGAGTTTTGAACAAGTTAGGAATATCAAATTGACTATCATTCTAGTACATCAAACGTACTCTGAAACAATTAAACTTCGATTTCTAGAGTCTAAATATCATTCTAATACACTTAGCTTGTTCTCTGAAAATCGGGCAGGCCAAGTGTCAGTATTAATGTAGCTAACACATATGGTCGGAGTTCGTCCAAAACATCTTTGTATAGATAGTGTTATATTCACACTTATCAAATAACTTGTATGGCTCCTTCCCATATGTGAGGAGTCAAAAAAAAAAGGACCCAATGAGATAAACGCTCTCATAAGCCCCAAATCTCTTCCATTCCTTATACAGTTTATTATAGAAGTTCCCTAGTTCCTTAACCAGCTATTTCCCTTGGCTTAGCATTACAAACCACGTACATCTGCCGGGGTAAAATTAAAATACGAAGAAGATGATAATAAAGAAAGGGAAGGAAGAGGGGGGAAGTTCCGAACTGAAATTTGGGTCCTCTACTGGAAATGCAGATCCGACTGATATCCATCTGTTGTGTTGGAACTCCCTCGTGTGGTGGCAGGCGTAACAAAAGGAAAGTAGAAAACTCGCACGAGTATATTTGCTTTCATCTTCGGGGAAGTTTGACTTCTGAATAAGGAGTTGTTAATCTGGGATGAAAGGAAAACCAGGGAAAGCTACTCCTCCAATTCTCTGAGGGACTGCTGAAGTTGTGTAGATCTGGCCCCTTGTTTCAATCCAGCATCTAAATTCCATTCAGTCTGACTTTGTAAGCACCGAGGATTCTCACTAGAGGAAGGTGCTATTCCCCCAGAGTTAGTGTTCTTATTCTTGCAACTTGGTGTTAAACATGAAAGAATATCATGCATATAGACTGTGATTTACATGGAGAGGTAAGCAGAGGTAACACTGTTGTTGCCTGGGAGCAAAACATTTTCATCTGGTCCACAAGGGATATATTTGAGGAGCACCGTAGGACCTCTGCATTCCTACAATAAATGAATATGACTAAGCTATTCCTTTCTAGTAGAGCTCCACATTGCTGACGGTAGACCTCTTAATGCCCTCTTAGGGATTCTTGAAAAGATCAGGGAAGGCAAGCTTGAGCTGTGAGGCTGACACTTTGGGGTCTTCGAAAGGGGTCCAGACACCTGCAATTAAAATGTGGAGCTTAGCAGGGTACGCCATTCTGAACTTGATACTAGCAGCAATTAATTTCGTCACCATTGGGTGGAATGCAGTTCTTTTCAGACGCACAGAGGATGGTAAATCCTGAGTTATTCTGAGGGTTTTGTCTTCCCACTTAATCTCCTGAAGCTCCCTACATTTCTGGAGGAGATGTTATTTTTCCTGGAAATTTAAGAAGAGGAAGATTAATGGGTGGGGGGGGCACTTGGGACTGGCTTGGCACGGAGAGCCCGATGAGCCCTCTCTATGATATACTTGTCACCAAAAGGTGAGGGGCCTGCCAGCTTCTGTATCAATTTCTGTATAAATGATATCATGTGGTGCCCTTCTTCCCCTTCAGGGAGCCCAATTATAACTAGATTGTTCCAGCGACTATGCCCTTCGAGGTCCTCCACTTTCAATTCCAGCTTAGTCAATCGCTGTCTGCAAGCACTGAGCTTGAGGTCAAGCTTCTCTTGCTTCTTTTCGAGTGAAAAGATCCGTGCAGAATTATCAGAAGCCTTTTGAGAAATCTCTCTCAGTTGCGTTGTTATAGCAGCAAGATCCCCGGTAAGCTTACGTAGATCATCGTGAAATGGCTTAAATTCCTCTAGAAATCTGAGGAGACTCAGTGGCTTACTGTCCCCAGTGGTAGCAGAGGCACTTGAAGTATGGCAGGAATCTGAAGCCCGAGGCTTTTTTGGGGCCTTTTCAGGCGTGACGGGTGGTATGCGCTTAGATAACATCATTTGTACCCCCTGAGTTCGTGTAGCAAACTGTGAGTACCTTTAATACTTCCTTTAATCTTCCAGTACATTTAGAGACTGACAAATGAGTCGGGAAGTTAGTGGAATTATGTTAAAAACACTTTTAACGGTCAGGGTGGCTGGAGCTGTACGGGGAGGCTGCTACTCGGCACAACGCATCGCCGGAAGTCCCCACTGATGCAGTCTCATGGTTCAAAAGCTACCTTGACCAAAGAAACCAACAAGTAAAAATTAAAAATACACTCTCGGATGTCAGGAAAGTGTCACTGAGTGTTCCTCAGGGATCTATCCTTGAACCACTATTGTTTAGTCTTTTCTTTAACTCCCTCCACAAGTTCTATCCAGCCAACCTTCTTTTCTATGTGAATGATGTTGTCATCTCTGCAAGCAGCTCCCATCCAGATTCTCTAACAAACAAATTGCAAGAGAGTTTTTCCAGGGTTGAAGAGTGATTCACCCAAAATAAACTCCACCTAAATGATATTAAAAAAATGTTGCTCTCCAACCACCACAGCAAGAAGAAAAATAGTATTCTCACAATCCTAAACAGCAGTTTTTAACTGCTGGAACAAGTGAACACCTTTAAATATCTGGGTGTTACCCAAAGGCATCACCAGACTGTTTTTCGAGAGGCTGAAGCCCCCCTAATGTAAGCTCAAGCCCCCCCAATCATTTTCCCTGAAAAATTTAAAGACTCACAGCTTCACTGCTTGCTGAGAAAAAAAGAAGACATGGTTTAGAGTCAGCACTTTATAGCTCTACCACATGGAGCACACTTTCCTTTTTCTTTGACTGACCCAGGTCCTCTGGATCCCACTGCGATCATTGGTGGCGCTAGTGGTGGAGGTCGGGGAGCTCTGCTCCCACCCAATGCTTTGGTTGCCCCTGAACAATGGCAGGGTGGAACTTTAGTGGTCCGGGTGCTGGTTTCCACCCAGACACACTTTGCTGCTGCAACTCATGGTCTGTCTGCCCAAACTTGTCCCCTCTTGGTGAATGCCGTATGGACCGTGATCAGCTGGGCGCCTAGGTCCACTATTGCAGTGGCACTAATTTACAGTGAAAGGGAGGCAGTGAAGAGAGCTGAGCAGGGGAACTCCACCACCAATAATCACCAAAATGGACTCCATCGCTTCATTCAGAGAGAGGGGGGCTACAGGAGAAGGACCAGTCGGGGGTCATCTCAGGAGACTGGAGCAAGAAATGGGTTCGAGTAACCCACAAAATAGATAAAAATAAAAACAAAAAAATAGCAAAACTGAAGGCATAAAATAAAGATGCCCCCCCCCAAAAAAAGGCACCACACCCTACAACCAGCACAGAAGGCCAGGCAAAGGGATGGGAAGTAACCTGGAGCCCCCACAAAGGGGAAGAGAAAGAAATTTAACAAAACAAAGAAGAGAAAAAAAGAACCACTCCAGCAAAGCTGAGCAGGGCAACAGCCTGCCAACCAGCAAGTGGCACTAGAGGCAGTAAACAAAGGGGGAAGGACAGGGGACTGCAATGGCAGCCTTATGTGTGGTAACGCCCAATATCAATGCCAGAAAAAATGCAAGAAACAGCCAGCATACTGGAGAGGGGAGACAGGAGAACTGCATTGGCAGCCCCAAAAAAACACAAACCATGCCACAATTATTCTGCAAAATAACAGGAAGTAAACTAACAGACTTGCCAAGCCACATTTTTATGTGAACAAAAGAGAACCTGGGTGAGCATTACCCTTGTCACTTTGAATCTGAAATGTGAAGCTTGTGCTACATGCACTACTAGGTGTCACAAATGCACTCGGCAGGTCAGGCCCTCTGCTCCCACAGTGCCAACCTTTGAGTGTAATAGTGTGAACAGGTGACAAACAGGGTAACCCTCATGTCTGTTTTGGGTCCAAATCACATACTAGCCTTGAGTTCTGGAGGGAGTCAAAATGTGAACCTTATGCTAGTATACCCAGTTTGCAGGCTTGGAAAAGTACCCTCTTTGGGAATGCAGTACAATCCTTCACCCAGGGGCACCAAGCCAGGTTTCCAAAATGTACCCTTACAACGCTATATGAGACCTACTGTAGGTATATTCTTACCTTTAAGTAAGCTTAGTAACACATTCAAGCCCTTAACAGCTGTCAGCCTTAAATGCAGGTTCAGCAAACCACATGTAAAATAGTGGAGAAAAAGCACAAACAGTATGTTAAAGAAAACGCTGTTTACTAAAAAAAAAAATTGTAAAACAGGTAAAATCAAATACAGAACAATTATATCATTAACTTACAGTCACAATAAAAGAAAAATGGGAAGTTACAGAACACAAACTTCTACCAAAAATACTTAAGTTCTTTCTTATCTAGTTGTTACCATTAAGTGCTTTCAAATCCAGAGAATTCAATCTCTCTTGAGTCCAGAATAATATGCTCTGTTTTCCCCAGATGTATGTTCATTTCAAACTCCATCTCCCCAGCCCTTGTGGTGAAGTCACTGTTAGATCCTACCATAGATTTAATTTCTCACATAATCATCCACAAGGATGTATGTTATTATTGTGAAAAAAATCATCACTAGCCATTTTCCAAATATGGCAGTCTTTGATCAAAACACCCCCTTTTGTTTCACCGCTGATTTCCTGTTTTGCTAGAGTAATCTCAGGTTTTTATGGTTTTCTCACAAGTCTGCAACCAGATAAGTATCTTCCTGTAGGAATCATAACATTTTATGGAGGTTTTATCTCCTGGCAGATGGCCAGAAGGCTTTAATTAAAGACAGAACAGGGAACTTTTAATTAGGTTTCTCTGGTCTGTGTATGACATCCTGCTGCTTTCAGCCACTCTGACATTTTTTGGGGTCAAAGGTCAAGTCTCTCACTCACTGTCTGCTTGTCCTAGGCAGACAATCCCATACCATACACATTTTATTTATAACACAAATAGTATACGATATAACAAAAAGCAGATGGCAAAGAGTCACACTAGGCACCCAGCATCAGGACACCCCAGAAAACCCCAATATAAAAACTGCAATCCAGGGGAGCAGACAACTAAAGGGAGCTCACCCTACGGAACTGGCTGCTGTTGGCCATCAGGAGGACTGTTGGTCCTTTTCCAGAGCTATGGTGTGACTGCTGCTCCTGCTGGAGAGCCCTGAGGACCACTGGCTATATAGAAGTAGCCACCCAGGAGCTACAAACCCAAGCTTCAGGTAAGTCTCCAGGCATCCATACTCCTGTGGTCTCTACTCTGTCAGTCACCCAGTCCAGAACTGCCACTGGCTAGCAGGGAAGACCCTCTCTAGCCTAGAGGTGGACCTGGCTTTTGTACAGATGATTGGGTATCTGGGGCTAAGATCAGCCCATCTGGCTAATTTATGGCCCCTTTAGGCACTGGCCAGAGACCTGGCCTGGCCAAGACAAAGGATCCAGTGCCAGAAGGCTCCAGGATGGGAGGGGGTAAGGGGATACAGACAGGAAATGGTCAGCTAGTCAGGTTGATCAATAGGACAACTGGCTGTGCATGGGGTGGCTGGGGAGTTAACCCTTTCCCTCTCTGAGTCCTCTTTGGTCTGCTTGCCTGGCAAACTTTGGGGCACTACACTCGTCCACTCACAAGACTGATGGAGAAAAAAGAAAGTAAGTCTCATGAGCGGACTGAGTGCACTAGCAGCTGGCTGCTGTGTACTGCGCTGTCAACAAAGAGAGCATTGAGACAGAAGTCAGGATAGCATCATGAGAGAGCTCAGAGCTTGGGGCAGGGATTTGTCATCATCACTCCCAGGTTAGTTGGATCCCAATCTGACAGGGAGTGCTGGGGGGATAACAAATTCCCTCTACCCTTGCTAGTCTCTTGGACTCTGTTCAGTGGGTTAAGAAGCATGAGAGGTTTGGCATGACTTGCCTTGTAGGAGGGAACACCTGGACAGGACTGGGAGTGAGTGACATAAATTGAGATTGGGATTGGTAACCACCTTTTAGTAACTGCCATGCCAACATAGTCAGCACTGCTTGCACAGCAGGTATATTTTTCAGACAGACACAGATGCGGTACACATCCAAAAGGCTGTGCAGCGTATCTTTACACAGTTGTTTTGCAGTTTAGAAGAGAAGGAAGATCTGTGCCTATGGCTTGTGTGAAAAGAAATTTTGATTTATATAGCACCTGTCATACAGACTGTATTCCTGAGTGCTTTACAATCCAAAGAGGGAGGGAGAGAATTTTGCTGCCTTTTTATATAGCAACCTATATAGGCACAATCATACAAGTCATCCCCAAACTCCTTAGAATCCAGGAAGGGGGGTATAGTTTGCAGCACACAGGGAGATGCAAAGACTACATAAATTAACAAAAGAGAGAGAAAGAGGACATGCAGAGAGATTAAGGGTAGGAATGTTAAGTGACTTGTTCAGAATTATGCAGTGTGGAAGTGGTGGCTGTTTGCTCTGGTGTTCTGTAACCTTTCCAGCAGATCTGCTGGGATAATGGTGTCTGGCTGGTCTCTTATTTGCTCTGGGGTCCTGTAAACTTCTCAGCAGATCTGCTGGGATAATAGTGTCTGCTGGTAGGTCTTTTACTTGCACTGGGGTCCTGTAACCTTCCCAGCAGATCTGCTGGGATAATGGTGTCTGGTGGCTGGTCTCTTACTTACTCTGGGGTCCAGTAACCTTCCCAGCAGATCTGCTGGAATAACAGTGTCTGAATAGTCTCGTATTTGCTGTGGGGGACTGTAACCTTCCCAGCAGATCTGGTGGGATAATGGTGTCTCTCTTTCCGTAGTTCTCACTGATCCAGTAATCAGAATTTTGCACATGTACCATTTAATAGACGTCATGATAACCAGGCTTCTCAAACATATATTTCACCATTAAAATGCAGGAAAAGCCACCATTTGATGGTAAAAATCTCAAAATTTTACAGAGGGTGGCATGCCCCCAGACCCCCTTAGCTTTGTTAGGATTTTGACTGTGGGGCATTAGCCCCCCAAACTTTATACCTCTGGTGATGCCCCTGGTGTTACCTTTGACAGCTCCCTGTCTTACACACAGCATATTGACAACATTGTAAAAACGGTCAACTCTAGAATTGGTCTACTCTACAGACACTGCTCCTACTTGACTGATGAGTCCCTCACCCTAGCAGTTAACAGCTCTGTTCTTTCCATTGTTGATTATGGCCTGGTAGTGTACAGCACAGCCACAAACACCACACTCAAACGAGTAAGAATGGCACTAAACAAGGCCTGTAGACTGGTGCTAGGCATAGATGCCCTAATGCATACTTGTGATCTCTATGCCCAAACAAATTGGCTAAATCTGCAAGGGAGAATTCAGTACCAAGTCTGCCTCCTTGGAAAAAAAGCCTTACTAGGTCTAACCCCGAAATCCATCTAGAGGATACACAAGCTGGCTCACAATTCACACTCAACCAGAGGTAAAACTAGGAATCGCTTGCAGGTCCCATTTCATCAAACTGCACTTGCCCAAAGAACGTTCTCCTATAAGGCCCTGCTATGGCTCAATGAGCTCTCAGCTAGCATCATTAATCACCTCAAACTGGGACCATTGAAAAGAAATGTCAGACGACACCTTTATACCCAAAGCATATGCAACTGCTCAGATTAATTCCCCCTCCTGCATTTCATTTTCCTCCTCTGCCCCTCACTTCCTCACTTCCTTATTTCACTATCCTCACAATGTATCCACATTCTACCCTTCCCCCTCTACTTACCTCCACCCGTCCTCTCCCCACTCCCTACAACACTCTGGTTAAACTCTGGCACTCTATGTTCTTCCTTCCCACCTTCCTCTCTCACATATCTCGCCTTCTTTTTCCATCTCCCTCTCTACCCCTTTCTCCCTGTCATGTTCTCTCCCTCTTATTTTGTCCTTGCCCTACTACGTCAACTCTGGCACGAGTTACATTTTTTCTTTATCCCCCTCCTTTCCTGTCTTTCTTATGTCTCTCCTCCTTTTTCCCCTCTCTTGTCCTTTCCCTCTCACTTTATCTGGCTACAGTTAACTCATTTCTACAAAGTATATATCCCTGTGGCACCCACACCTCCCACCTCTATCCTCTCGTCCCCTGTTTTTTTGGTTCTCTCCCTCAATAGCTTCCCACTTGCAAAGCCACTCACAGACAGCTTATCTTCCTCTCTTACCCACTTCCTCCCTACTGCCTTCTTTCCCTTCCCTCTTGAACCTCATTTCTGAACATTATTGCTATTGTGCCTGAACAGTACTATGTATTTATAGTTGCCATCAGTATATGCTCTGTTATCTTGCCTTGAATGCACTATGTATGTATATTTGTTATCTGTATATTATCTGTTATTTTTTTATCTTGTAAATAACCTGCATGTAGTGTCCTACATGTTTCTATTCTGTGCTCTGTATTCTTGTACCTTCCTGTTTGGTTCTATGATGTGGATCCTTTGTAAATTAGCTTGTTGCTCAAAGGTTGTAATTCCAAGACAATAATAAATAAATAAATAAAAATAAGTAGCACACAAGGCATGTGCAATCTGTTTATCCACCATGCAATGTTTTGAATATTGGGCCACAGAAGTGTAAAAACAAAGATATATTCATGCAAAGCCTGCCATCTGTGTTATTCAGCTTGTCACTGAGGCCAGTCAGAGATATGATTACTGTAAGTGCTGAAAGGTATGCACCAGTGTTTGTAAAGTCTCTTCCAAGGCCTGCTGTGGCCCTACATCTTAATGGCCTAAACCAGACCATATGATTGCCACTCCACTGGTTATTTTGCTTTTCATGGACTCATTTGTGGCCCTATCCCTCTCAGGTTTAATAACTTCACTATCAGAATGTTCAACAGGTAGATAGCAAAAGAATGTAGTTTAACCAATAATTACTTGACTTATACCCAACTGCAAAGTCTGAGGATCAGGAGATGCAACAAAATCAAGACAGCATTATGTTTGGGTTCCACAGTGCCCCCTTCTTCATTCCAGTTTTAAAGTGAAATGAAACATGTGCCCCCATTAATACATTAGGATCATGAGGTGCTTATTAACAAAATTTCCTAAAAATCATGTTTAACTACCATAGGAAGATATATAATGTCACATTATTCGGGTGTGCCATTGATGCTGATTGACTTGAACTCAAATAGAGAGCAACTTAATTTAAAGGGAAACTTACACAAAATTATAAAATGTACTACTATTGTTACCAATGGAAATCTGCTTTACATAAGCTTTTGGCTGAACCTGTAATGCTTCTAGGGTCAGAATTGTAACCCGGCCCTTTATAGCTGCAGGCATCCATTTTCCAAATCACAGGCACAGGAAATGACATCACATCAGGGGAAAACAGAGGGAAAATTTATAATAATTAGTTTTTAATCCCCTCAGCTCTCACTGACATTCATGGTAAATTGTGACGATGGTATTTTCAGGCATCAGCATCCCTGCCATCTTATAAATTTGTATAGCAACTGTTTCATGGAGCTACAAGTATATTGCCCTGTTTTATTAAAGATTGTGTGCTGCCAGCGCCAACAGTTTCTGGTCTCCTTTGGGGTTCTGTTGATTTGTACAATGTTTTGTGTCATTACAGTAGAGTGAAATGTTTTGCTCCGGTGCGGTTTGCAAAGTCCTGCTAGTACCACTCTAAACAATGTTTGCATCAGTGCTGTGGAGCGACTTAGCTTGAGATGCTGTATGTTTCACCTATTCCGCTTTTTTGGCTGTGAGCAGAGCCTACAGCCATATCACTTTGGTTTGAAAAGGGGTTTCCGTGGAACACATTTTTTAGTAGTTTTCAGTGTATCCTTCCATAACACTGCAAATCCCTATGGCAGTTAAAAAATACTGCCTTCTTTCTTTTTACAATTTATTTATTTGCTTTTGTTTACTAGGTAAGCACACTAGACAACCAGTGCCTATTTTCAGGTGTGACCCGGGTGGTTACAGAGTACATAAGAAACATAATACAGAGTCAAGGTAACATACAGGCCCACGAACAAGTGGTCGAAACAGCAAATGGTACAAATGGCTATAAAAAGGTAAAGTAGGCAGTATGTCAACAGGATACATGACAGCATTGAGAGGTAGAATAACAACAGGTAACATCATGGCAGAGAGTTGGCAGTGTGTCAACAAGATACATAACAGTATTGAGAGACAGAATAACAGCAGAAAGCATCATGGTAGAGAATACATCAAAGTAAATGAAAGTACAGGCATGTATTTGCATGACATGAGGGCCTATCATGAGATAGAGTGAGCATCAAAATAGTGCAGCTAGAAGCGGGTACTGATATGGCAGGAGCACCTCTCCAGTAGAAGGGTGGAAAGTGCCTTATGCTGGTTTTCATCAGAGAGTAACAGCGGCCAGTGTGTCGGCTCACAGACTCCCAAAGTGAATCAGGGTCAGGGGTGAGGGAGAGACTACTCTGGGTCTATATAGCATGTAGACAAGCAGAGGCCACTTTGAGGAAGTTCCATAGGGATGTTTTGAAGCAGGGATGGGAGGGAGAGGCACGGACTAGGGCAGAAAGGGAGCTCTACAGTCTAGGTGCATGGATGGAGAAGGCCCAGTCACCTATGAGGGTGCGGGTCTTAGGGACCAGGCGGACCTGAGCAACACTAGATCTTAAGTGGTAGGCAGGGGTTCCATATTTGAGGGGAAGGGCAAGTGCAGAAGGAGTAGCCATTCTAACTATGTTATCTACGAAGTTGCCAAGGACAAAGGCATGGTGCTTTTCAGGGGGGAGCCACTCCAGCCGAGAGTAGAGCTCACAGTGATGCATATGGCGAGGTGCAGAGACTGCAAAGCGGCATACGTTGTTATAAGCAGTATCCCATTTTGCTAGGCTAGAATTTGGGACTGGGGCAAAGGCTACAAGCCCATAGCAAAGCGTGGGAAGGAATATCCCCCGGCTATGGTGAGCTGTGCAGCCGGGGTGAGGCAATCTTTGGCTCTATAGGCAAGTCCAAGCTTGCCGTTCACGGCTTTACAGATATTCTGAAGATGCATGGTGAGATCCAGTTGTGGATCAAGGGTAACTCCTAGATACTTGACAGAGTCAATGACCATCAGGAGGGAGCCATTTGCTCCATAGATAGTTAGAGGAGCAGAGCAGGAAGCGGTTTTGGCCACAGAACCAAAGATCATGGCCTGGGTCTTTTCCAGGTTTATGGTGAGCTTGTGCCCCTCAAGCCAGTTCTGGATAAAATCGAAGTCTGAGTTCAGTCAGGAGTTGATGATAGTAATATCCTGGGAACTGGACAATACGATGAGGTCATCAATATATAGAGTTGGGTGCCTGTACGTTGCAACTGAAGCAGTTCATTTATGAAAAGGGAAAACAGAATGGGTCCAAGGACAGATCCCTGGGGGACCCCGCAGTTAATAGGGGAGAGAGCAGAGAGGGCACAGTTAAAGCAGGTGTATTGCTGCCTTCCCCCAAGGTAGTTGGAGAACCAGGCAAGGGCTTGGGGGGAGAATCCAAGAGAATGAAGAGTGGAGTGAAGGAGGGAATGGTCAACCCGATTGAAGGCCTTTGAGAGATTAACGAAGATGGCTCCGGTCAGTTTACCTCTGTCAATCACAGACCTGATCTCAGAGGTAACCACGGCAAGTGCAGTTGATGTACTGTGCCCCTTCCTGAAGCCATGCTGAGCAAGGGAGAGAACTGCATAACACTGAAGGTAGTGGGAGAGTTGTGAGGCAACTGCCTTTTCAAGGAGCTTACAGGTAGTAGATAGTATGATGATGGGGCGATAATTTTTCAAATCTTTGGGGTTGCCTTGTTTGCAAACCGGGACAACCTTGGCCACCTTCCATACGTCAGGTATGATTCCCGAGATAAAAGAAGAGTTAAATATATGAGTGACTGGCCAGGCAAGGAAGGGATCCCCCAAGCTAAGCAGCTTTGGTTCGAGGCTGTCATGACCTGCCCCCATGTGGTGGGAGAGACCGGCTAGGAGTTCTTGGGTCTCTCCAACTGAGATCTGTTTGAGGTAGAATGGCGGTTGAGGGGGAGTGCACATCCAGGGGTTTAGGGGCAGAGAGTTGGGAAGAAGGAGGAGCAGGCAGGTCTGAAAACAGGAAGTTAAATGCAGTGGCAATAGTATGGGGGTTGTTGCAGTTGGTCCCTCTGATATTCATGTCGGCGATCGTTTCCTTGGTGGACCCTCTGACCAGGTTTTTGACATTTTTCCAAAAGCACTGGGGGTTATTGGCCGAGTCTAGCAAGGCAGATTTGCAGTACTCACTCTTGGCAGTGCGTATGGCTCTCTTGCAGGAGTTTCTAAGCTGCCGATATTCGAGGAGGTCATTACTGTTGCAGGAGATCTTGTGTTTCACCCAGCATTTGTCTCTTTGCTTCTTGAGGGAGAATAGGCCTCCATGGAGCCACTTCATGACAGTGGCCCTTACCCTTCTTTTTGTAAGGGGTCCATGCCTGTTTTGCAAGGGGACAAATACTGCAAGGAAATGATCAAGGGCTTCAACAGGGTCATTTGTTGCAGTGACCCTAGACCAGTTGACACATCATAGATCCTCATGGTAGTCATTGAGGATGAGTTTAGAATAGTCCCTCATCAGGATCACTCTGCTGGGGACTTTGGGCAAGGAGATGCCCAAAATGCAGTAGGTTGGAGAGTGATCTGAGATGGCATCCGGGAGTATTTCTGAGTGGACAATTCTGTCCAGTCTGTTGCTCAGTATCCAGTCAATTAGTGACCTTTTGTCCCCCCGGGAGGAGATCCTTGTGGGTCCCATGATGGTCTGGCTGAGGGCAAGGCCTGAGAGAAGAGGCTCATATTACTTGTTATTTGGCCCCAGCCAATTGAGGTTGAGGTCCCCCAGGATTAGCAGCTCATTTAAGCCAACCTTTTCTTTAAGGTGGTCAAGTAGTGAGGAAAGTCCTTGAACACCACCCTTCAGAGGGCTGTAGACAAGATGCACCTTTTTAGTGTTCCCAAGCAGGAGGAGGGAGTGAAGGAATTTGAAGGCTGGGGTTTCAGGGGGTGACTGAGAAACTGCAGACACACTAAGGTGCACCCTATAGTATAGGAGCACACCCCCCCCACGCTTACTGCCTGCCCTGTCCCGCTGGATGAGACTGTAGCCCGGTAAGGCACACGCGGAGTCAGGAATGCGAGGCTTCAGCCAAGTTTCCATGAAGCCCATAATGTCAGGCTTGTAGTGGGTCACCCAGGCCATTAGTTCTGCTAGGTTTTGGAAGATGCTGCAGATATTGAGGTGCACTATTTTTAAGCCTTTGGTGGATAGCCAGGCTGAGAGGGGTCTTGAAGGAGTACGTGATTGTCAAGGGACCTTGACAGCTTGCTAAGTTCCCAGCCTGCACAAGTGGAGCCATGGCCCTAGCCATTTGAAGCAGCAGGAGTGCATGAGGTACCCAGCGAAGGAAGGAACCAACTTAAGAAGGCAACACAGCCAAGGTCAGCAGGTGTTGGCACAGTGTGGGTGCTTTCAGCCAGGCGCTGGTGAGCAGGAGGACAATACTGTGCACTTTAGGGAACAGTTTGGGGTTCCACCTTATGCGTCAGGTCAGGGGTGGAGAGAATTGGACCTCCCATATAGTACCCTGGAGATTGTTAGTCAGGAGTAGCAGAGACCAGGGGACAGGGCTAGATTTTGGATATGCTTGACAGCACTCTTAGGAGAGATCTGGGATAGCTAGGGGGTAGGGAAGCAGCCTGTAGGCTGTCAGGATTGTTCATTTAAAGGCAGTTAAAACAGAGGAGGCCTCTAGTGGTGAATAAGTATAGCCTGCGAATGGCAATGTGGGCTGATTGGTTTTTGCACATGTGATGAGAGGTATATAATGTGGTGATGACCATGGGTGGTGGTGGGGGCAGTGGGGCAGCCGGCGGGGCTAATCCTGCACACAGTTATTAGGCAGCAGAGCACCCCACATGGCAGTATGCAAGGCCTGAAATTCGTAGTCCCCAGGAGAATGGCGCTTTCAAGCGTACACTTATTTCAGGGTAATTTGTTTTTATCTTAAAATCTGGCTTGCCTTTCAGTAAAAAATACAGCTTTCAGTATGGAACGCAGAGCACCACAGGCTGGCGCAGGCTCTTTCGGCATTTTACCTTTCAGACTCACTCTGGGGCATGGGGGAGGGCAGGTTTGGCATCCCTCATGACCTCCAGGTCGGGACCCTCACAGGATCCAGGTGTCCTTCCTGTGGAAAACAGAGAGCTGAGGTAAGTCTTATATACTGTGGCAGGAGGGAGGAGATAGGGAAGGAGTGAGAGTGGAGGAGGGGACCTGAGTGGACAGAGAGGGGACAGAGAAGAGCTGAATTTATGCAATTTCCATCATACCACTTTAAGACTGTAGCACAGATTGAAGTGTTTCTAGCTCTAGTAACTGAATCCCCAAACAACATATAAGTTAGCAAATTAACCGAGTAAAAAAAAAGTATAAATGCCTTTTGTGCAGTTTGAATGACTCTGCTTAAAGTAACTAGCCCCCAGTTAACCGTGGAAAAAGTATGACTGCCTTTCCCTTAAGGTACCCTCACAGTGCAGTGAAATTACAGGTGAAATCGCTGTTACAGAGAGGCAAACTTAAATGCCTCTATTATACAATACAATCTCTTAAGGTACCACTGAGACCAGTAAAACTGCCGGTGAATCATTATTAGCAGAGACAAATAACCTACCTAAACTTCTGTGCTGGCAGTGATCTTAAGAAAATGGTGGCAAGTTCAAATCCTGCACACAGCTCCTAGGCAGCGGAACACCCCGCGTGGCAGTATGCAAGGCCTGAAGTTTGTAGTCCCCAGGAGAATGGCACTTTCAAGTGTACGCTTATTTCATGGTAATTTGTTTTTATTTTAAAATCTGGCTTGCCTTTCAGTAAAAAATACGGCTTTCAGTATGGAACACAGAGCACCACAGGCTGGCGCAGGCTCCTTCTGCATTTTACCTTGCAGACTCGCTCTGGGGGGTGAGGGAGGGCAGGTTTGGTGGCCCTCATGACCTCCGGGTCGGGACCCTCACAGGATCCAGGTGTCCTTCCTTGCAGACTCGCTCTGGGGGTGAGGGAGGGCAGGTTCGGCAGCCCTCATGACCTCTGGGTAGGGACCCTTGCAGGATCCAGGTGTCCTTCCTTGCAGACTTGCTCTGGGGGTTGGGGGAGAAAAGGTTCAGCAGCTCTCATGACCTCCAGGTCAGGACCCTGGCAGGATTCAGGTGTCCTTCCTTGCAGACTGGCTCTGGGGGGGGGAGGGCAGGTTCAGCAGCCCTCACAACCTCCGGGTCAGGACTATCACAGGATCCAGGTGTCCTTCCTTGCAGACTCGCTCTGGGGGGTCGGGGAGGGCAGGTTCAGCAGCCCTCATGACCTCCAGCTCAGGACCCTTGCATGATCCAGGTGTCCTTCCTTTCAGTAAAAAATGCTGCTTTCAGTGTGGAACGCAGAGCACCACAGGCTGGTGCAGGCTCATTCAGCATTTTACCTTGCAGACTTGCTCTGGGGGTTGGGGAGGGCAGGTTCAGCAGCCCTCACAGCCTCCGGGTTGGGACCCTTGCAGGATCCAGGTGTCCTTTCTTGCAGACTCACTCGGGGGGTGGGGGAGGGCAGGTTCAGCAGCCCTCACAACCTCCGGGTTGGGACCCTCGCAGGATCCAGGTGTCCTTCCTTGCAGACTTGTTTTGGGGGTGTGAGGGAGGGCAGGTTTGGCAGCCTTCATGACCTTCAGGTTGGGACCCTTGCAAAATCCAGCTGTCCTTCCTTGCAGACTTGCTCTGGGGGGTGGGGGATGGCAGGTTTGACAGCCCCATGACCTCCAGGTCAGGATCCTCACAGGATCCAGGTGTCCTTCCTGTGGGATGGACACATAACCCTGACTGGCTTTTCTGTGAGAGCAAATGTGCACACCTTCCAAACAAATCTAAATATCTTTAAAACTATTCAATGAGCACAAAAACAACCAGTGTGAAAGTTGTTCAGGACAAAAAGACCTCCTTTCACATGATGGTAGTCACTAATCCGAATTCTTTATATTTTGTAAAATATGGACTTCTAAACAACCTCATTTTTTTCTCTTTGAGTGAACACAGTAGGAATCATGCCAAACAAATGTAAATATCTTGGGAAGTATAAAAGTTACCAGTATACCACCAACATGAATGTTGTTCAGGACAAAATGACCTTCCAAATGAGGGTAGTCACTAATAGACATGATGCAAAATTATATTTCGCCGGTGAAATTCCAGCAAAATCAGCAATATCACTTTGCGAAATATTTTGTGATATTCACCCATTACGTGAAACATTTTTCTGGGTGCGAAATGTGGAATTTCACCTGCAAAATGAAAAATTTCACCTTCCGTAGGTGAAATTTCACATTACACAGGAGAAATTCTGAATTTTGCTTCCAGAAAAAAAAAATTCACAAAACTGGCAAATTTCATAAAATATTTAGAGTAATGAAATTTGCCAATTTCACACATCTCTAGTCACTAATCTGAATTCATCAGATTTTTTTTAAATATAGCCATCTGAAAGGTGAGAATTGTGAAGAAAAATGAAAATTCAGTTAATCAGATGGCCATAGTTAAAAAAATATAATTAGTGCAGCTTAATGAATAGGCTAATTTGAAGGGTTGTTTTGTCCTGAACAACTTTCATGCTGATGGTTTCTGTGAAATCCGTATACTTTTAGAGATAGTTACATTTGTTTGGCATAACTTCTATTGCACTTCTAACAGCTTCATTTCTCTGAAGCACTACGCCACTCTAAGAGAAATGAGACCAGACAATCTTGTCATGCCAAATTTAACAATAGATCCTGACTTACTAGTACTTCAATGGAATTCTTTAGTGCTTACCAGCTTGAAACAAAATGACCTGCTTATTGGGGTCACATTAGATCTTTTCAGGATGGGATCTGTTAAATCTTTTCAGAACAAAAGCAATAGATTAATTTTAGTAATTATTAGTCAGCAATATTATATGAGATCTATATGTGAAGTGGACACTGACCAGATGGGGGAAGAAAGAAGGCAGAGAAGAAAAACAATGACTGTCTGTAAAACCTTTAGGCTTCTATGCTGCAACACTGATTTTTTCATTTATTATGTCCTCTTTGGCAACTTCTATTATTAAAACACAATAAACGTATAGTTTACTAAATCTTGATCTTGGGATACCGCTTGAATGATTCCTAAATAAGTTTTAAGACATTCCCCTTATGGGAGGTCACGACCTGTGCAAAAGGTCAAGTGTTATGTTTTCATATTTCTTTTTACAAATTTACACAGTAAAAGTGTAGAGAAATAGAAAAGTATGTACAACTAATCTCCTATGCATTTGCAGCTCAGAGAGAAGTTAATATTTGTGCAAAATCAAACCAAACATTTATACAGTTTTGTTCTAAAGTTATTTTATTCTAAATATTATTGGACAGTTGAGTGTTATTTTTTCGTATATTTTTTTACAAATTTCTAAAGTAAAAGTGTGGAGCAATACAAAAGTACAGTAAGTACAACTAATCTCCTATGCACTTTCAACTTGGAGAGCAGTTAATATTAGCACAAAATTAAACCAAAGTTTATACAGTTTTTGTTCTAAAGTATTTCTATTCTAAATCTTATTGAACTATTGATGAACTGAGCAAAGAAATGTTTAGATAAAACAAATTGAAGACTCCAGGATTGGGAGGGCATTAAAATTGCAAAAGGTTAAATTATGAAACCTTAAATGAACTCATTTAGACCATTCTTCTTAGTGCATCATTATAATGAATTAAAGCCATTTGAATATAGACCTACAATTATACAACCATTGTGATACATATTTTTAGGATCAGAGGAATGGTGCAAGGCTACCAAAATCATGATGATCTCACTGCTTCAATGCTTCAGTGTGCATGAATCAAACCAAAAAGAACCATAATAAGAGTTTCTATCTTCTCAAAATATATATATATATATATATATATATATATATATATATATATATATATATATATATTTATTATATTTGACTTAACCTGAAAACAAAAAGCAATAGGGAAGTAAAACGATCAAGATGAGATTTCAGCTTCCAACCATACATTGAAGCTGAACCATAATAAAGGTTTCTATCTTCTTCAAAGCAATTATATTTTATTTTGATATATTTAATATTCAGTATCTAAGAATGCACTAGAAAAAAGGTTTATTGGGTGTTTGGAAACAAGGAAATGCGATCAGACTCAGAAGGAAGTCAAAAGAGAGTATCAATTGTGGGGACTAGTAACATGTCGAGGAGCTCGCTTGATCACTCCAACGGAGGCCACCCTCTGACACTACTGACCATTGGTGGGCACTGGTAGCAGAGGGGGAGCTGAGCAAGTGCTGCAAGCAGTCAGTGTAGGAAGAGGAGGAAGCAGATGGCAGGCTGCCTGCCATAGTCCAGCTCTTGTTTTAAATCTCTGGTGGTGCTTGAGTGGCTGTTGCAATCATCTGTGCCGCAGCCCTCCATCTGTAAGGATTAAGGGGACTTAGTTTAGTTGTCCTGTTGTATTCAGGTGGGCTCGAGCTCCATTACAACAGCAGGTCTGACTGAGCCCTGGACCCCAACTCTGCTACTTGTACAAGACTGACTGCTTGAGAGTGAGGGATCCTTGCTGCTTGCTGAGGAAGTGAGAAGGGTCATGGTTGGTGTTCATTTGTGTGCCAAGGTAGGCGGGGGGGCTGGCTGGGCTGGGAGGGGTGCCTGTAAGTGTAAGCATTGCATGTGTCTGAACTGTTGTGGATTGCATGGACATAGACAGGGGGGTGTTCAGGGTGTTCAACCCCCCCCCCCGAAATTACCTCAGAAGATTTCAAATTCCTATATTTTATTTTCGGGTTGGCTGAAGCTCAACTGCTAAAAATCTTAGTGTCTCAGCAGTCTCCATAGCAGATGGAGCTACCTGCAACACAATGTGCATGCACAGGACCATTGATGGCTAGGGGAGATGAAGACATCGTCAACAGAGAGAGCAGGAGAAGCCTGGTGAGACAGACTAGTGAGTGTGCTGCTGTGCTGCATCATCTGTACAGCTCTGAGCAAGTTGTGGTGTCCTGTCAACTGTGGTAGAGTGGGACTGTGAGATGCTCTTCTCTAGCCTCAGTTGAACCATGGGAGAACTTGAAGTATGGTCTGCTAGAGAAAGAACTGACCCATCCAGTGCCAAGCTATGAGTAACACATGGCGAATCTTCTTGACTGTGCTGGATGCTGGCTGGACTGGTGGTGTGGTCTGAAGAGAAGACAGGAGAGGTTGAGGAAAAATCTGTAGTACTGTCTTGGGAGGGGAGTGACTGGTAAAGCAAGCAAACAGGAGGACAATCAGCAGAAAAGCAGTGATACTAGATGCCCTTAACACTCATGCACCAATTACTAGAGTTCGAATTAAAAACAAATCTTGTTGTTGGTTTTCACCTGACCTTAAATTAGCCCTGCTTGAGAGAGATAAGCTTTGGAAAAAGGCAAGGAAGACTAAGAACCCAAATGACTGGTTGATATTTAAGAAAGCCAGGAATAACTGTACCAAGAAAGTACGGGATGCTAAGGCTGCCTACTACATGGCTGAACTCGACTCCTCATACCACAATCCTGCCAGGTTCTGGAGCACTATTAAGGGCATAACGGGACAAGATCCTAGCACTTCACTACCAGCTCAAATGCACCACAACAATCTTGGACAGAATGGAAATACTGGATGCATTCAATAATCATTTTACAACCGCTGGCCTTGCATTTGATACCTCTCCAGCCAATCTGCTACATGCTCAGTTAAGCTCCCAGTATACAGGATCTCAGTTAGCTGAATCCTCCTTCTCCTTCAAACCGATTCTGTTGAAACAAGTGGAGGATCTAATCTCGCAGATGGATATATAAAAAGTGCAGGTGCTGACCCTTGACCCCTACTTTCTAAAGATTGCAATGCATGCACTTGCAGTTCCTTTAACACACCTTTTAACTTGTCCTTAAAATCTGGTTCTATTCCTGCAACTTGGAAACAGCCCAAGTTTTCCTCTACTGAAATCAGGGACCCTATGGACCTTAACAACTATAGCCAATCTCTATCCTTCCAGTACTGTCTAAGCTGCTAGAAAAACTGGTAAGCATCCAATTAAGAGATTATCTTGAAGAATCTAATCTTTAAATCCAGCACAATCCGGTTTCGTCTAGCATAGTACTATTTCTGCACTGGCTAAAGTTACAAACGATTGGCAAACCAAACTGGATAAAAAGAATAGCTTGTGCTGTATTCTGATCTAAGCAAGGCATTTGATACGGTGGACCATGAGCTGCTACTCTCTTCCTTGCACTCCATAGGCTTGGATCCATCCTCCTTACATGGTTCAGGTGTTACCTAACAGGAAGAACACAGCAAGTGAAAGCTGAAGGAGACCTATCTCCACTAAAACCACTTCTAAGAGGAGTTCCACAAGGATCTATCCTGGGCCCTATCCTTTTCGCCATTTATATTAACAATATTGATTCGAATCTTACCAAAGCCACTGTACACTTGTTCGCAGATGACACTGTTTTATATGTCAGCAACCCATCACTTGCATAGCTTGTGAAGTTCTACAAACAGAATTCTCTATACTACAACATCAATTATTGGAAAAAGCTTTTAAATGCTAAGAAAACAAAAGCAATGTTTTTCCACCCAAAGCCATACAAATCCTCATTACTAAACATCTCCCAGCTATCCACTATCCTTGGTGAAAGCCTTGATTATGTAGAAAAATTCAAGTATTTGGGGTGTGGATAGATAGCAAACTTGACTACACAGTTCATATTGAAGAACTTTTAAAAGTCAGCCAGAGGCTTGGTCTATTTTTAGAATAAGGCACTTTCTAAACAGAGATTCCAAAATGAGGTTGGTCCAGGCCACGTTTCTCTCAGTAATTGACTATGCAGACTTCTTCTATAGTCACTGCCCTATCTCCTACCTATGCAAATTGGATACACTATACCACAGAGCTCTGAGGTTCATAACAGATCTACCATTTAACACTCACCATTGCTCTCTCTATGCTGCAGTCGGTTGGACATCTCTACATCTCAGAAGAAACAGAAATGCTGCAGTGTGGACATACAGAATTTTGACTAAGATGCTTCCAAACTATATATTAGACTGCTTCACACAGGCCACAGCTGGCACCTACGCCCTAAGAAGCTACAATTTATTATGCTCAAAGTGCCTAAAGTCAACACCGGCATGGGAGATCTGCTATCAGCTATAATCTAGCTATATCACGGAACACGATTCAAAAGTCCTTGAAGCTGATCAACCAGGCATCCTTAGCATCCTTCAAGCGTCTATACCTAAGTCTCTTCCCTGAAAAATGCAATTGCTTCCACAAGTTCTAGTTTATTCGCAGTCCTTTCCTTCCCCTCTCAGGCTGCCATCATATCATGGCATTCACTTCCTAGAATTCATCTCCACAGATACCTCACCCCTGGCTATAATCTTCTCCCATTAACTCCAGGCTCCTACCTTAGCCCTTATCACTGCCTTTCACCTCCCAGTTCTAGCACCAGCCCCTGCTCTAGTCATGGCACTCTTCCTACCATGTCACTTGTCTCAGTCTATGACCACCTCTTTCAGTCATCCAATCACTATTTCTCTTGTCCACATTGACTTCCTTGGATCTTTGGAATCTTGGGTATATCATGTTGAATGTATGCCATGTTTACTGCCAATGTTGATATGTATATACTGGTTTACCTAGAGTGCATCTCAAATGTTCCTACCATATCCTGTTATGTTTAAACAATTTCTGTTCTTGATTTCTGTATATAAGTGTTTTAATTATTCATGTACATATACCAATTATTGAACCTTGATTACTGTATATGAGTATATACGTGTTTTAAATCTTCCTATACATGTACCAATTATTGAACCTTGACCTTATCAGGTCCATCTTGCAAATGAGCTGTGCTCAATGATGTTCGCCTGAATAAATAAAGATTTGATTGATTGATTGAGTGGAGAAAAGAATAAAGATTGATTCGGGGGGACTTCTCTCATTCAGAGAGGTGGTGAGGGGTATTGGCACCATCTCCCAGGGCAACCCATTCATTACATCTTAACCCCACCAATGTTCTGCCCAACTTGGAGCTTATCATGTGGAGTGGGAATAGGTGTGGAAAGGCAGATGCCTGACTGACATCTTTGTCTTTGGCTGTTGCAGATTGCTCCGATGTGCGAAAGGTGGAATTGAGTTAGGAGTACTCTCTGTTTGCAGAGGTGGGATGGTGGTAGAGGAGGAGTGATGCAAATGTGTGTAGGTGTCCTCATGTGTAGGAGTGGGACAGATGGGGAGCAATGCTCCCCATGTAGGGGCAGTGGGATGGAGTGATGGAGTGCTCCCCATGTATAGAGCTAATATGAAGTGGGAGGAAAGCTTCCCATGTATGGGGGAGGAGTGCTCCCTATGTGCAGGAGGTGGGATGCAGTGGGAGAAGTGCTCTCCATGTGGGGAGGTGAAATGTAGTGGGAGAAGCAATGGAGGGATCAGGGGATGAGTGCTCACAGTGTTTGGAGGTGGGATGGAGGTGGAGCAATGATACCTATATGTGGATATGGAATGGAGGGAAGAGTGCTTTCCACATTCAAGTTCAAGTTTATTGTGAAGGGATACTATCCATTGAGCAAGCTCATTTGCTAGGAGGTCCCTTGTACAAGCAATGATAAAGACAATACATGGTGTGAGATACAGAAAGTAAGGACACATAATATAAATTAAAATAAAGCAATTTTCTTTACATTAGTATATACAATATGTACAATGTTGCATTCAACAAGGATTGAGACCAAATATGATTACATAAGACCCTATGTCCACCATGAAGAAAAGGGCTGGAGAAGGAGAATTGCTTCCCATATACAAAGGAGGTGTGGAGGCAGAGGAGTTCTCTCTATGTGCAAATGTGTAATGGAGAGGGGAAGAGTGCTCCCCATGTGTGGAGGTGGGATGGAGGGGGCCAAAAGTCACTTAATGGCCACCATCCTAGACCCCACTTCAGCCTGTGTTTGAAACTTTTTAGAATGGGCACAGTTTATGATGGGGTAGATGTGCAATCCACATCTCTTCTCTGGCTACTGTAAAGTATTGGGTTAATAGGTGGGGGTTGCAAAAGGGGGCACCAGTCACTCAGGATCACCCACTGTATCCTACACCTTCCCCACCCACCCAGAAGAGTGGGAACAGTTGTGGAGAGGCATATACAAGATCCACATTTTTATATCTCAGTTTCTCAGAGTGCTCTCCATGGGTGCAGCACGTTAGATGGGAGAGCCTTTGGCTGAAGCAGAGTGTTCTGCAAGTGTAGAGGTGTGGCATAGGGTGAGGAAGTGCCAGTTACCCAAAGTCCACTCCAACCTTCATGCTAGCTCTGGTGAAGCAGGGACAGGTATGAAGGGGCAGATGTGCAACTTGCTTCTCTGTCCCTGGTTGCTTCAGGGTGCTACCCTTGTGTGGAGGTGGAATGGTGGATAGGGCATCATTCTCCCAGAGTCAGCTGGCTGGAGCCCACACAATACCAGTGCCAGCTTTCATAGAACTCAGATGGGTGAAGATGGACAGATGTGTGAACCACATCTGTCATTGGCTCCTGCAGAGTGCTCCTAACATGCAGGAGGTGGAATGTAAGCAGAAAATGCTTCACATGTGCAGAAATGCAGAAAGATGTGTTGGGTGACAATGGCCTAGAGCCACCCAGTGGATCTGGACCACAACCCCATTTCTACCCACCTGGCACCCACCAGGCTAAAAAGAAACAGGTATGGCATGACAAATGTACAAACTCACATTTCTGTCTCTGGCTGGGGCAGCCAATGTGCAGTGGTGGGATGGTTGTGGAGGGAGCACCCAATCACCAACTTCTGCCAGGCCACAGTCCACTATTTACCTTGGGGTGCCCACCTGGAGGTCACCTTGTCGCTGTGCCAACCTGTGTGGAGTGGGATGGGTGTGGAGGGGAAGATGAGTAACCTACATCAGTCTGTGGCTACTGCAGATTGTTCCATATGTGCTGATGTGAGCTGGAGGTGTAGGGGGCAGCAACTGCCCAGGGGTGCCCATCCTGTGCCCACCCTACACTGTGCTAGTCAGTGTGAAGGGGCAGATATGTCACCCACATATTTGTATCTGTCTCTGTCTGGGTGCTCCTTTTGTGCAGTGGTGGAATAGATGCACCAAGTTTGTTTTACACTGTGCCTCTCCTAGTCTCTCACTCTGTCTAATGTCTGCTCCCCATGGTGAAAGGAAAACTCTATAACACTGCTCTCTGTCCAGGTCATGGCACTCTTGCTGCTACTTTCTCTGTCTCTCTGCATGTGCTGTCTGCTTCCACTGAGCTTCAGAAAGACAGAGAGTCAGACTGACAGCAAGGTGCCGGAAGAGTGAGTGGAAATAAAATGGATGGCAACTGAGCTCAGGTGCACACTGCACTCCACTTTTCTGTTGGGGGGGGGTTGACACCATCTCTGACTGGAACAGATTGGACCTGCATATATATGCCACACTGGAAGCGGCTCTCACTGCTGCTGTGTTTCTCTCGGGGGGTGGGGAGGAGTAGAGTCTGCTAGGGGACAGGCCACCCATTTTAATGAATGTTTGTTCAGATGCAGGTCTGGGAACCAACGGTCATCATGGTTATGGTCACTACATTGAACTGCCCCCAATTTCACACTGCTAAGATGGTGCTGCAATAGTGACAGCTTGTCACTTGGTGATCACTCTCATTCCTCTATATTCGTCACATCTTTTATATGTTTATTTATTTAAGTCTAGAATTACATAATACCTTTGAGCAGAGGCACTTTTACAAAGGTTCCACATCACAAGTACAGACAATACAGTTTATGAAATTACAGAGTAAGACCATCATGATGTCAAGTGGTTATGACAACTTGGTTTCAAGTACAAATGACACAACATATTACAATAACAATAGGAGGTGTATTCAAACATAAGTGGGGGGGAGAGAGAGAAAGGGGTGATACAGAGTATGGCAGAGTAGAGGGCTTTGTCAAGTCAGAGTATCTGAGTGTAAAGTTGAGCAAGGGAAAAAATATGGAATAAAGAAGCACTAGAAGCAGGGTCAGCATGGGCAGCGGAAGGTAGGGGAGCTGCAGAAATGATGGATGCTCAGCTAAGGCAGCTTAAGACATCTTAGCATGTTGCCATCACAGTTTGGGGGTTTGCTCACCACTCTGTCCCTGACACTGGTGCCACTCACCACCTCTTTCGATCCTGTGCTTTCTTTTGGGGGGTGCTGCTGCCTCTCTTTCTTGGTGTCTGTGCCTGCAGCATGCATCTCTCTCTCACTGCCATCCAGGGTTAAGCTACAGCTCTGCAGGCAATGCTGTCTCACTTCTCAGCATTCTTGCTCCTTTTGTGTTGTGTGGCAGGTTGGGGGGCACACTGAGGCAGCATGGACACTAGGAGATCCACGGGGTGGGTGTGTCAGTGGGTGCCATCACAGAGAACAATGCTCAGGCTGGGCATTGTGGCACACATGAAGCACTGGAGAGAGAGAGAGAGGCACTCAGGGATAAGAACATGCACTGTCATTCACACAGAGATACAAACAAGTTCAACAAGGACATCTAACTGGAGAAGGATAAACAGAATGTATTTGTTCTTTACTGCTATGACTGTTTACTGCTTATGGCACAGAGAGTGGGTGATGCAGTGTATGGCTGGGTACCCAGACATCTGCAGGATGGGTGGGGAGACAAGCAGAAAGATCAGTAAGGGCATATGAAAGGAATGAAACACTGTCATTCAAGCACTTTGTTTCTTTCAACTAGAGAATGGAATTGAGCTGTGAAACTGTGATTAGTGTCACAGACTGGTTGCATGCTCATTGATCTGCCAGGGACAAGCCCACTGTAGACTGCTGTGTATTGGACTCATGCAGTGAAGTTTTACTACTAAGGTGAAGTTCAGGTGAAGTTAGCAACTCCGAATCCGCCGATAAGTACGCAAAGTTTTTAATAAAAGGTTGAAATTCACCTTTAAATAACTTCACATTGCTAACTTCGCCTTAACTTTAGGTTGAATTTCAGGAAGGCGAAGTTTGTGAAAAACAGTCCACAGACCACATGACTGACAATCTGCAGGTCACATGGTGCAGGCAGGAAGTTCATCAGGCTACATAGTGAACTAGTTTCACTTTCCCTTGCCTAGTGCTGAGAAAGGAGCTTGTTTTGAGTAGAGAGAGAGTGCTACTGCATCTTAATATTTACCAATCTTTTCAGTTTATCGTCCAGTTTCTGCTTTTTAGTTGTGCCCCTTGTTTTGATTATATAGTACATAGTCCTGATTTTAGTCTGTTTTTATTTTTTTGTTTTGGATAGTTTAAATCCTTATTGATTTAAAATGGAGTGTGGTCATTTCGGTGGAGAGAGACGTGGTGACCATGTTGGCCCAAGGATGCGTGGTGGTGGGGTGTGCATCAGCCATGGAAGTTTGTTCCTGCAAGTGATCCGCTACCAGGAAGTGGTAACTCTAGTGGCAGTGGAGTTAGTGATGCCAGTGAAGCACCACCGGTGGCACCTAGCATTGCCTCACCATGGCCACGACTGCAGACCAACAGCAGCAGGAGGAACATCAGCCACCAGAGATGGAACAACAGCATCAGGTTGTTCCATCCTAGAATGTACAGCAGTTGACAACATCTGGGCCCCCCCATGCCTGGTTCACCTTGCAGCTCAGCAGTGTGGCTTTTTTTAACATACTTCCAAGTGACCCAAGAATAGTTAAATGCTACATCTGTGTCATGTTGGTGCGGCAGTGTAGGAAGGGTGCATATGTTGGAACAGGTGGGCAGCGTACTCCTCTCAGTATCCACCACCATGTAAAGTGGGAGGCCAAGGTGGCTGAGGTTGCAGGAAATGCTTCTGCAGTGCAGCAACAAGTGGCAGCAGAGCCTCAGCCTGCATGTGCTGGCAAGAAGTGAAGGAGAAGGGAGAGGGAGCAAGTGGCAGCTCCCGCACCTGCAAGGCTGAAAATCCAGCATCAGTCCCTGCAATCCAGACTGACCTAGGGGTTTTGTGAAGTGAGGTCAATCACCTTGGCAATGTGGTCAACAACATGCAGCAGCAGTTGGATAGGATGGAGGGTCACCATATGCAAATAATGTCCATGTTCCAACTGCTGCATTCTGTCTTTCTTTTTCCTAACTTTCTTCCCCCGAACAAAAACTTAAAAAACACAGCAAAAAAAGAAAAAATGATGAAAGAAAAAAACCTAAAAAATCCTGTCCTTCACTTTCCTTCTTTTTCTATGTAATGATCTTCTGACATAGTCCCACTATTTCATTTTTTTTGAAGTAGCATTTTCTTTCTCTTGTATTGTGTTAAAGCAGCAGTGCAAGAACATGTTGAAGAGCAGGTGCGCACGGTCAGGTAACCATCCCCCAGCAATCATATGTGATAGTGGACTTGCTCCAGTATTGAGGATATTAATAATACCATGCTGTCCCATCCAGTAGAAAAGTCATAGCACCCCGACTGTGTATGCACAGAAATACAGAATCGTTGCCTGAACCTGCTGATGTGCCCCCATGCAGGCACCACCATGTTAATTTTGTGACATCAGAAAATGAATGTTGAGTATGCAGTCCATTGATCTTTATGGTTGCAATCTTTCTATAGCTGTTAGTACTATGTATAGCTGCGACTTAGAAAAATGAATTCACCTGCTGGAGTAACAGTCCCTGTTACTCCAGCAGTCGCTTTGCTTTATGTAAATTTCAATAATAAAAAGTATTAATAACTGTAGAAAAATCACTTACATACATGTCCATGGAGTGTACACTCTAAATTAATTTATTGACATCACACGAGTGTGCTTGGGGTGCCCGTCTGGTAGGATGTGAGCCAGTTCAGGACACAGCTCTGTTTTGCTGTGGGTACACCTTTGGGGTGCAATAACTTTTTTTTTACTGGATGTGACTGCATGGTATTAGTAATACCCTTCAACACTGAAGCATGTCAGCTATCATATATGTTTGAGGTGGGTTGGGTAACCTGACACTGTACACCTGCTGTTTAGCAATTCCAACCTACACTGTTTATTCTATTTTCAGTTGTCCCTTATCTACTGAGTGGTATAATACCATCCCTTCCAAAATTAACATGATTCTGCATTGTGAAAAGGTCATTAATGAAAGGTGAAATGTGACAACTTGACATTTGTCAAAAAATGTCACCTGACCATTCAGCAATGACCTGTTAGAGCAACAGTGGACATACTGAATGTAGAAAGGTTTTGATATTTTGCTTTTTACATTTAGCTAACCCGTTCTATAAGTGTGATAACCCTCTCCAGCCCATGGGTGTATCAGGGCATTAATCCACTTCACAGGTGGTGTAAATCCCTCCATCAAGCCCTCATGCCTCACAACGCACCCAGGGTGTGCAGTAATGGCCTGATACACACATTGTCTGTCATGGGTTATAGCATAGATACTCAATATTTTTAGATTTGAAAAAATAAAATTAGTGCTCCTTTTAATATTCTTCAGATCTGATTTTTCATCAGTATACCCAGCTGTTTTGGAGCACCTACTGCTCCAGAAGGTCATGGTGGTATACTGTGCCATGCTGGATTACATGCTAGTTCATTTCAGTCACAACAGAAATGGTTTTAAATAATAGATGTACAAAAATAGGTGGCAATACTGATGAAAACCTGCTCAAAGCCAGATTAAAAGTAACGTTCTGTTTATTATTTCAGATTTGAAGAAAAGGAGTACTGAATCCATAAATTCTGGAAAGAGGGGTAGCATATAAACAAGTCACTAGATAAGTACCAAACAAAATGGAATAAAAAAGCATAGGTACAAATTATCCACCGATTATTGCACTGCTGCTGTGCTTGTCATGCTATATTACTTTTTTGTTACTGTTGAGTGTGTTAACATCTGTAAGCACAGCCACAAGACCACAACTACAAGTGAAATACACTACCAGCATCAGACACAGTTACAATCCCCCTAAAAAATTTCCTAACTTATGCGAATGCAGCATGATTATACTGCAATCTTGCTACATCATTCAGCATGCAGTATTAGTGTCCTGATGAAGAATAATGACATGAGAATCTATTCAGAAAAGTCACAAGTACTTGTTGGTGCATTGCTTACAGCATGCACCGAGAGAGTGAGAACTATGCACAACTGTCCCAACTGAGAAAATAGCTGCTGTTTAAATGTCATGAAAATTCTGAGTCCCGATGAATAATAATGATATGAGAAACTGTTTAGAAAAGTCACAAGTACTTATTGATGCACTGCTTACAGTATGTACCGAGAGAGCCTGAACTATGCACAACTGTCCCAAAAGTAATGACATTTCTTGTTGTAGCCTGCTGCTGCTGTTCTGCTGTTTTCTGCTGCTGATGATGTACAGTGTGTTGCTACTGCTAAATGACGATAAATATGGATGACCATGGCCAGCTGAACCATAATTTGATGCTGGAAAATCTTGTGCTGCACTGACTGAAACATACTGCCCTATGTACGTGTATTAATTCATACCAACAATAAGTTATTGTACATGTCATTTTTTTGTTTGAGACACAGTGATTTAATTTGTGGTGTGGGTGCCTGAAATGTAATCTTTTTTTGTCCTTCCTAGGTTATACAGGCAGACTTGTATGCTGCCTGTTTCGGCTTGTTGATAACTTCAGCTGTTGGGAAACTGTCACACCATGAAAGGTATTTTTTTTTTGGGGGGGGCATCATTTTAAAACAAGATTCATTAATGTTTTTGTCTTCTTTCCAGGTGATCTGCATATCATCCTGATTCCTGACTGTTGTTGTCCATCTCTTCATATTGTAAGATACCACCAACTGCAGTACACTGCACCTCAATGTTACCTGAAAGCAGTTGAAGAAGAAATTATTTGGAGTTCATTGCACAACCACAATCTGTTCCCAGTGTGGCTGTTCTTGTCTTCTGTTATATCCAGATCAAAATACCAAGCTATTAGCAAGCCCATACAAAACCAGTTTACATGGTTAGTGCCAGTGACAGGCACTGTTCCACTGACAACAGTTACATCGCATGACGTGTTTTCACAAGCAGGATAACACATTGTAAAACCCTCACATACTGAAGTACTCCTGTCAGAGATGTGAATGAATAAGATGTTATCTTGCCAGTATGTCACCTCTATTGCATACTTTTCACCAGTTGAAAAAAATTGAAACCAAAAAGAAAGAGGAAATAAGATTGATACTTACCTGAAAATGTTATCCTTTCAGAGTACTAATCAGGTCCTGTTACACTCTTTGTGACAGTAACCTGTGAAAACAACATGAAAATCAGTTGTCGTTATTTGGTGACAATGGCATTTATTGGTTATGGAAGCATTTACAGCACAGTTCAAGTCAAAACCATAGCATGTGGCATGAGTACATACTTGCCGTAAATTACTGATTGAAGAAGCAGGATGATTGTGGCTGGCTAAGGGTTCATACTTTGGGTACTGGTACAGTTTCACTGTCTCTCTCACTGTCTCATGAAGCCAGGTGGCTGTGGCTGAGGTACATACATGGGGCACTGGTACAGTTTCACAGTCTCTCTCACTGTTTCATGAATCCAGGTGGTTGTGGCTGAAGGTTTATATATTGGCCACTAGTACAGTTTCAATGTCTCTCACACTGTCTCAAGAAGCCGGGTGGCTGTGGCTGAGGGTTCATACATTGGGAATTGATACAGTTTCACTGTCTCTCACACTTTGTCATGAAGCCGGGTGGCAGTGGTTGAGGGTTCATACATGGAGCACTGGTACAGTTTCACTGTCTCTCTCACCATCTCATGAAGGCTGCCTATGGTGCGTTACAGTTCTTCAGTGTCAGGAACAGGATATCTGTCAGTCAATCAGCAGGATTTAAGTAACTATGGCCAAAAGTTGACATTTCTGTTTATAAGACTGACTGTGTAATAATTATAATGAGAGCACACATTCTGTTAAGTTGTACTCACAAAATCTAGAACGGGGAAGGTCAAATCGAATGAAATGTCATTATTTGTACAGATTTGTCATATGAAATGCTAGTCAAGGGCACTGTTTTTCATTTATTAAATGGTAAACAATGGTAGCATCACAGAACTGTTACAGCCTTCAAACCTGTCATACACTATCACCGACATCGCCCTCATCCTGATCAAGGAGAAAGCTGCCCTCACAGTCAGCAAGGTCAGAGTTGTACCCACTTGGAAATTTTTTCCCATGACTGAATCATCAACCTCGATGGTACACCATTTGACACTGCCACCAGGATGGTGTGCTTCACCTGCATCATCTGTACAAACATTATTGTGACTGGGCACAAACACAGAAATGGTGACCCTACTTGGTATGTGACCTTCATTCATTTTCATAATTGTCAGCATGCTGAGATTTGCAGGTGATATGTTAGTATGACAGTCATGAACTATGGCCCCCGCAGAACTGAATGCCCTCTCCACGCTTACACTGGAGGGTGGGCTGGTCAGGTACTTCAGTGCTACTGGAGTCAGCTCTGGCCATTTAGTCCCTTTTCCACTCCAGTACAGTAGAGGATCCTCAAGTACTGTCAGAAGCCTTTTTTCTGCCAAATAGGCATCAACCATGCTCTGCAATGCATGCAGTCCTGATGAATCAACCACCTGTTCACAAGATTCATCCAGGTCACAAATTCCTACTTCAGACAAAGCACCCCAAAGTGGATTAATGGCAAACTGTTTTTCTGCCACCCCTCCTTGCCCCTCGCCTTCAGCCACCTTACTGGATGTACTCTGTCCACAGTAACCTTCAGCCTTGTTATGCTGTGGTTTGCAAAACTTTGTATGTGACTTCTGTGCCCCATGAACCAATCAGACCAGCTGTCTAGTCAGATTTTGAACCTGATCATGCCATCCCTCCTGTATGGCTGCAATGCCATGTTTGTAGCATGGGTCCAGCATTGTGGCTATTCCAAATTCTGCAATTTGCTGAATACTGGCGATGTACCAATTGTTATTGAATATTGTAAGCATGTGTTTCACTAATGCACTGCTTGTCCTATCTCTGTCAACATCAAGACTAGGCTGCAGATTCATCAAAATCTTCTGCAGCACCCACAACAGTGGAATTGCCTGAGTTATGGATGCAGTGTCACCACTCGCTGCCTGTGTGGCATGTTCAAAAGGCCTCAAAATGAATATCACTGAGTCCATGAGGCACCATTGTTCAGTTGTTGTGACCTTGAGGCCCCTGAACTGTCACGGCTAATGTGCATTACTAGGTACTCTGTGATGGCTTTGTACTGCTCATACAACTGCTCTGCCATGTAAAGTGTCAAATTCCAGCCCGTGACAACTTCAGATCTGAGGCAGTGCTAAGGGAGGCTGTTTTGAATCTGCAGCTGCCGAAGCTGATCGCAGGCCTTTCCAGAGCATGCAAAGTGGGCACAGATGCAGTGTGTAACAGTCAGCATTTGCTTGATGTCAGGGTGCTGCAAAAACTCCTGTACCATAAGATTTAAACAGTGGGCCAGGCAGGGAACCCTCACAAAGCCATCACTGGTGATACATTTAATGACATTTGATCCATTATCACTAGCTATAAAGTCAACATTTAGGGACAGGGGGTGCAGCCACTGATCAGTTTCTGTCAGTAGAAAGTCTAACATGTTTTTGCTTGTATAAGACCCTGTTACACTATATATTGCAAGTGTGGCATGCTGTCTAATGTCATGAATGTTGCTACTACTGCAGTCTGACTTATTACACTGCTTTCCAATCCCACCATCGCAGACAACCCCAGTACCTGTGCCCAATGTGAAGTAAATACACAGATAGGAACTGCTTGCTGTTTTGCCACTTGTCCCTATATCCATGCTTAAATGAATGTAAGGTGATGAGGAGTGTTAAAGGGCATGTCTTACAGACTCTTTCACAGTCCGACATAACTCCAGGAGAGCATGGGTGGAGAAGTAGACCCAGAACAGGATTTTCCATTTGGAACATGCACTTGCCACAAAGTACCAGAATCCAGCATTCTACACAAAGGAGAAGGGCAAAAGGTCAATTGCTAGCATATCCACTATAGCAGTATTTAATTCACGTGCAATTGCATGATTTGGTGGGTATTTCACATGATGTGAGTAAAGACTGTACAACATGGGCTGCATTGTTACCCATTTTGCATGTGGCATGCCGAATGGCTCTGCTCTGCGAACTGCCATGGGTGGGGTGCTTTTGACATGTGATGGGAGGTGCACAGGTGACAAGCCAAAAATGAGGTTATTTTACCTGTTTTAAACACAGGGGTTGATGTACTAGAATTTCTACATGGAACACCACTGCTGCTGTGACCATTATTTGACAATTCAAAATCATCCACCCCTTCATGCTTGTAGCAATCCTCTGGTGTTATTTCACCACTTCAACAGACATGGCTAGTTTGGCCACTAACAGTCAAGGAAGGGGATGCCATGCTCACTAAGGTGGATGAGTGTGAACACTCCACTATGGCATTAGCTCCCCTTTGGGGCCGAATCCACAGTGCCATGTGCCTGCACTTCAGATGTGTATGCTGACTCCAGTGCCAAGATGGCTACCCTTTTCACCACGCCTCATACACACTTGGCAAAGCTGACAAATTGCCACTGTTTCATTGCTTTCATCTTATATGAAAAAATCCCAAGCTAGGGATTTTGATGCTCTACTTTTCACATGTCGCTGATGCTGCATTTTGGACTCCAGTTTTTGTGGCACAGAAATGGGTGGGGTACTGCATGATTTATGTTGTTGGGTACACTTGGACTCTGCCTGAACATAAAATCTGTGACTGTTACTGGGACATCAACATCAACAGACACTGCTACATCAGAACTTAGAGGAGGGGGTGATTTAATAACAGACTGTTTACACATAGCAGCCTTCAGTTTCTTTTTCTCCCGTTCCCAACTGGAGTCACTAGCATCATCATCATAATCATCCTCTGCATCCACAAATTCAGTTTGGATGCTGTCTTGAACATGTTCCTACCACAGACACAAAATGATCATCAACAATTGTTTCATCAACATTTGAATATTTGGATAGCCCAGGCATAACCACATCATCACTGGAAACATGAGATTGTAAAGTCATTGTCATGATCAGAATGTTGTTCAACTAATATGGGGACAGGGAGTGTGACATCAACTGTACTCTGGATCACATCTTCAGACTGCACAACATTTTGGCACTGAGATAACTTTATACAGGTTAGCTGGCCCATCAGCACAGCAGTTGGATTTCCTCTTGTGATGCCAGCGACCCAGGTTCAGGAGCAGACTTAGGTTGCTGGATTGCCAGCAGGAAGAGAGAAGCCTGAGTGTTCCATGACAGCAAGCCTTCTCTGGGGGGAGGGTGGGGGCCAATGCTCGCAACTTGTCAGACCCCAAGCGGAGGCTCAGAGTACTGCAAGTCCCACAGGGGAAGGGCAGCCAGAATACCCAGTGGACATCGGCACATTGCATCATGATGTCAGGGCTATACTGCATGTGGGAGAAAATGGGAAAAATGCCTGCCAGCTCCGGGAAGACAGTCTGCCTGGATCATGCCTCCAATGTGCCCCCACTCACCCAGCCACCTCCGGACTGACAAAAAGATAGTAGCATGGGGTGTTGTGCCCACCTTGTCCCTGGTCAGAGGGCAAACTGATGCTCCATGGGGCCTGGAGGTAGGTGTGGATACAGTGGGAGGCAGGAGGATGACTCCTTTGTGGCCCTGAAAGGTCAGAGCTGGCAGAATGCAGAGGAGGAATAAATTGCAATCCAAAAAAAGTTTCTGCAGGCTGAACTTGGAGCAATACTCATGCTGAGTCCGTCACTAAATTCACTACCACCACCACCAGCAGGGACAATAGCATCTCCAACCATCATTGAAGTGACTGATTGCACTGTGAAAAACATAGTCGGAGAACTCCCTTTACTTGCATCAGCTATTCCCTTCTGCTGCATACTACCACACCCACAGCCACTCTTGGCACTGGCAACAGTGCTGTGGCCAGAAACACCTTTGTATGCACGTCTCTTCACAGGCATTTTTTGGGATTACACAGACAATTAATAACAAATTTAGATTTAATGACCACAGAACAAAATAGGCAGCTGCAAATGCTGAAAAAAACGGGGCCAAAACTAAATCCAATGGTACTTACATACTGTTCATGTAGGTCGGCACCTCGTCACCATCTACTTATAGATAAAAAGTACACAACTGATTTAGCAGGATAAAAAAGCCTTTTAATTCCAAATAGGCAAGTCAGTCAGCAAGCAGGATACACACTACCCCTCCCCACAGAGTCGAACGTTTTCACGTCACAATTATGCTTTCTCAAGGCTATGGTAATGGGGGTAATGCACCTTATATATGTTATTTAAAGGTGAAGTTTAAAGGTAATATGCTTCCCACCCTCAAATACAATGTCCAAAATCCCCTATACAACTAATCTTACAATTATCACTACCATAAAAAGCAGGTATAACAATAGCTCAATCCAATACTAACATCTATAAAAAAGTCACATCCATATATGTAATATACTATACAAAAATGTATTTTAACATACATAATAATATTATTAATTACAGAAATGGAGAAAGTTGGAAAAAAATAATTCAATCCTGGAGCAGCATATGATTCCATAATACAGTACACTGCCAATAATTTTCTCTCTGATCTAATTTTAAATCTAAATCCCTTCCCCACCTACAAATACTTTTTCAATAATTTGAAAACAAAAGTAATGCTCCTCCCCCTGAGACTTAACATGCTCCAAAAGGGCACTAATACTATCAGCATGTGCTATACTTTGTACATGTTGCCCTTTTCTTTCTTTGAACTTTTGAGTGATTTTGCCCACATAAAAACTAGTGCATTTTTTAGAAGCCAAATATACAACATTAGAAGTGTTAAAATTGCCAAATATTCCAATATCATATCTTTTCCCTGTTACTGGTTGTTTAAACTCCTTACCAGTTTTAATAAATTTACAAAAACAGCAATTTTCACACTAGAACGTACCTTTTGGCAAAGCACTTATTTTATCTATATCTTGTCTAATCATATCCCCACTATAATGACTATGTACTAATGTGTCCCCTAAATTAATGCTCCTCTTATAAACAATTCTAGGGGGAGTTTGAACCAAATTTTTTATTTTACTTTCAACCGATAGAATATGCCAATGTTTATTAATAATTTTGTTGAATAAATGAACTTGTGGACTAAAAGTAGTAATGAATTTAGGAGCATCATTTATACGTAATTTAGATTTAGGCACTTTTGGGAGGGTGGGAAGCCAAAAAACAACAAATGAGACTTATAGATGGAGATCGGGCCCTAAAGAGATGTAGTGACACAGACAGATGGAGGTTGCGCACTAAAGAGTTGCAGATACACTTGCACAACAACACCTTAACCAGTGGTCAGGCAACCAAAACTGGAAAAATAATACCTTTTTTACATGGGGGGGTACAGCAGTACCTAGATAGAAGCAGTAAAAAATAATGCAGAGGGGCTAAGCTAAGAGTACTGCAATTACAGTGCCACAATAAAATGCATTTGACTTAATGGCATGCCACACACACTGAAGGTAATGGGCAAAAGATTTAACAGTTCAGTACACTACAGCCTAGTATTTTAAACAGACTGAAAAAAATGCAAAGCACCATGCAAACAGCAACAAATGATCAAAACTTAATAGAAGTATTACTGTGTGCACATGAACACACAAATACTAAAACAGTACCCAACAACAGTTGGAAAGACTGCCTTTCTCACTGTGAAGCTCCTTTTATCTTAGATTCACCCTTCCCCCAAAGAACATGTACTAAATTAACATTCAGTAATCACACAAAATCAATAAACGCTCAATGATATAAACACACAAGGGCTTCCTACAATCGATGCACTAAATTTTGACACAAAATGTCACAAAAATGTATTTTTAAGGGTTTTTTGATGGTTTGATTCTCAAAGCTCTGACAGCAAACTCTCTCCAGCTTTCCAGCACACACACTACACTGAACTGAGGCTAGGCGATGGTTAGTCTTGCTTCTTTAGTTAGCATTTTGTGTGGACTAGGTTATTGAAAAATCTCCAGGTATTTAACGTAATGACTGTTACAAAAGGGGGTACATATTTTCTTATTAATTGTAAAGGTTCACTGTTCCACATAGAGTATTAGGACTTTGACTCCTGAAAAAAGTCTCAGTTTAAGGGAAATTATACAGCTTTTGTGTTGCTGTTTTTAGTCTCTTTTTATCTCACAAACTATGAAAAACTATATCATTTTTGGTTACAATTCAGTAATTTTCTTTATTAAGCTTACCCATTTTGATTATACTGTAACTACAGCAAGGACAGTTAGCAAGGAAACAGGATGACTGTTCTCTGAGCTTCATCTGCTGTGACTGCTTTTCTATTCCAGGCATCATCCTATAATCCTCTACTTGTTAAATCATTATCATATCAACAGCAGCACACTGTTATATAAAAAGTAGGGGATTGTTATGTCAAGAGTAGACAAGAAGTCAGGACATTTCAAGTCTAAGGGTCATGAATGTTGTTTTCAAGTTGTTGTACATGGAGCAGGTTATAAATGGGGGCACAAAATATTATGTGTTTTAAAAAAAAAATATCCTGAGCTTTCAAAGACTTTGTTTTGCAATGAAGAACAGAATAGCTTAAAAGTCTTATGTTATGGGGTCGCTGTATACTAAGTTCTGTTGAAGGCAGCAATGATTTTTCCTTGCTTTCCTGAGACCCTCTTTAAAGAGTAGCTGACACCTTCAGGAGAACTTAACCAAAATGTAATATTTAGATGCAGTCCAGCTTGTAGTTTACATTAGTTCTGTATCCCTCCTCTCTATTATTTATTTCTGAGGTCATTTGCATGAAAACAGGATCTTTACTCCTGAAGAGTTCATCTGTTTCTGTTGCTGTCTCCCTACCTGAGGTCATAATGCATGCTTGTGACATCACAGTTACTCCCATGGCAACAATCTGTGATGTCACAACAGAGGATTATGACTTGAAGTAGAGAGTCAACTGTAGAGCTGGATGAACCCTGAGGGCTAAAGATCATGCATTCATGCAAATGTCCTTAGTGATAAATATTGCAGTGAAGTCTTTAGAATATATATGGAATGGAAGCTGAATAGTACTGAATTATTAAGTTTTTCAAAGTTGTTTTAAGACATTAGCAGCTCCTTAAATAAATGTTTTTCCATTCCAGTTGTAGTAGTTTAGTATTGCCTGGAATGCTATGTCAAGAAAATAGAGAGATCCTACCATGTAGATTAATGAGTGCTTTGCTGTATGCTACTGAACTGTAAAGGTGAAGTAAATGTCTCTGTCCCTTGAGTTCTCCTATTCTTTCTCAATCTGTTTAATCAAACAGCTTGCACAACTTTATTTCAGTCCAGTATCTAAGAATCTTCTCTCTGGTTCATCATTACTTATTGTTTAGTGATTCCCAGGTACTGTAATCATATGTTTATGCCATATTTTTCTCTAAGACTGTCAGTATTAGAAATGAATAACACTATGCGCACTCTAGTTTGGTAAATACTACTTTTTTTTATTCAGCTGTTTTCCCAACAGCCACAGTCCTTGTCTTAGATTCTTCTGGCAACTTCCTAGCCTAGTCAACTGCCCTGAATCATAAGGCTTGAAAGTACTCGTACTATTGATCACTATGCACACAGCATCAGGGTTTTTCTCCATATGTCTCGACTTCCTCTCAACCTATGGTGCCACACACAGTCCAGCAGGTTCTTGCTCATTTGCTGCATCAGTTTTACCGCCTACTCCTCAAAAGGGAGCAGTCTCTCCTACTCAACATAAGGAGCCACTACAGCATGTAGTACTGGTACTGGCTTTTACAGGCTGGGTTGTGCTGGTTTTGGCTACACTACTCCTAGCCTTGGCCACCCAGCTGCATGGAAGTACAATGTGGTTCTTATGAAGCACAGGTGGCTCAGCAAATAGTATATTGTTTGATTTTTGTATTTGATTATGGTCCAAATCAGCATATAATTATGTACTGTAGGTGGCTCATTTTTTTTTTAATAAAGTACATTTAATACAGGCAGACATGCTTTTGTTTTGAAGCAAAAGAAGTTGATAATCATATTTTAAAATGATATTGTTTAAGATAGAAATGGTAGGAAAGTGAGTGCTGTGAATAATCTGGGACAGAGGAATAGATTGATCAAAAGTCATAACAGTGCTAGGGACCACTTGGTTCATGGGAACCTGGTGAATTGCTGGTATTGGGTCACTTTGAATCTGCTAGGGCAGTAACTGCTTGGGTTATAGTAATGCATGGTTTCTAGAGGCCTGCCATGTCCAGGTTATAATGTATACTTATGGAGGTGTAAATGAGAATCTGCTAGGGTGTAGACAATGGGGATATAGCAGGCTCAAAAGGATGGACTTCACAGGGGCTGTGGAGATTTATCAGTTACCACTAATGTCTATGAGGACCTGCAGGGGAAATGTTGAGAACATGTAGAATTGATAAAGGCCTCAGACATATGCTGGGGACTTCCTTAGGACCTGCAAATGAACTGATAAACTTTGAGAAGCTGAAAGTGACTGACTGAGTTCCAGTGGCTTAATCAGTAGGAATGAAATATATCAGGATGCTGGAGTCATGCTGAGGCACTGGGACCTAGAAATGACTTGTTGGCAATAAGGAATTACTGACAACCTACATGGAGAACTGGGGCTGATGGGAGAATCTGGGATCCTGAACTGGTAGTGCAAACCTTGTGAGAGTACTGGAGTCCTACTGTGCTGCCAAAGATCTGCTGCAGTGCTATGGACATCTCTTGATTGCATACAAATTGTGTGGAGAGGCTGCTTATAATCTGCTTGGAGTTTTGGAGACCTGCTGAAGTTTCTGGGCATGTGCTGAAGGTATAGAGGGATCTTTGGATAAAGCTGAGACCTGACTGGGACAGTGAAATTTGACCAGTGAGCAACTGGGGCACTGGGGACCTGAAAGGGATTTTTTAAAGTCAACAGAGGCTCAACATTCCTGACAGGGGTTCTGCACACCTGCCAGGGATGCTTAGGATTTACCAAATCTCACTGGAGGTACATAGAAACATAGAAGTTGACAGCAGATAAGGACTGCAAGGCCCATCCAGTCTGCCCATTTCTTTTTCTACCTTATGAATGTGCCATAGGCCTTTGCTATGTCAATGGCCTATCTATTCATACTCATCTGTATTGCTCCTTTATGCCTTTCCCATGCCTGTTTGAATCTCTGCACTGTATTTATATCCGCCACTTCCTGAAGTAGGCCATTCCATGCATCAATCACCCTTTCTGTGAAAAAGAACTTCCTCACATTACTCCTTAATTGGCCTTTCTCTAATCTCATGATGTGTCCTCTTGTCCTGCTATTTTTCTTATATTGAGACATGTTAGACTCTTTCACCTTGTTAATGCCCTGAAGGTGTTTGAATGTTTCAATCATATAACCTCTCTCCCTTCTTTGCTCTAGGGTATACATATTGAGTTCAGTTAATCTGTCCTCTTATGTTTTCTGATACAGTCCCTGCACCATTTTGGTTGCCCTTCTCTGGACTGCCTCAATTTGATTAATGTCCTTGTGAAGGTGTGGCCTCCAGTACTGCATGCAGTACTCCAGATGGGGCCTAACCAGTGTCTTGTAAAGAGGGATTATTACCTCCCTCTTCTGACTTGTGATACCCCTACTAATACACCCCAACATCCCTCTAGCTTTACCTACTGCTTTAGAGGTCTATTTGGATGATTTCAGGTCATCTGTGATGATGACGCTCAAGTCTCCTTCTTCCCTTGTGACTGTCAGCAACTCCCCACCCAGTCTATAGGTGGCTTCAGGGTTTCTCTTTCCTATATGCATGATCTTGCACTTCTTTGCATTAAACTCCAGTTGCCACTTTTCTGACCATTTTGCTAGTTTATCCAGATTTCTTCTCATCCTGCCACTCCATCTGGATCATCTACTCTGTTGCAGAACTTGGTGTCATCTGGAAACAGACAAGCCTAATCCTCCAGTCCTTCTGCAATGTCACTGATGAAGATATTGAAGAGGACTGGCCCCAGGGCTGATCCCTGAGGTACCCCACTTGTGACTTGCATCTCTTCTGACTGTATACCATTTACCACCACTCTCTGTTTTCTGCCCATCAACCAGTTTGCCACCCAGTTGACAAATGTCTGACCCATCCCGAGCCTACCCAGCTTATTAATCAATTTTATGTGTGGAACAGTATCAAAAGCTTTGCTTAAAAAAAAGGTAGGCAACATCAACTTGTCCCCCTTGGTCCACCACTCTGGTTACCCAGTCAAAGAAATCTATGAGATTAGTTTGACAGGACCTTCCTTTTGTAAACCCATGCTGTCTTGGATCCTGTGCTCCTATGGATTCCAGGTGTTGCACTATCCTTTCCTTAAGGAGTGTCTCTATAATCTTGCCCACTACTGAGGTATGATTGACTGGTCTGTAGTTCCCTGACTCCTCCCTGCTACCACTCTTGTGGAGCGAGATCACATGAGCCCTTCTCCAGTCCTCTGGGACCTCTCCTGTGCCCATAGACTCACTAAACAGTTCTGATAATGGCTCTGCTAGTTCCACCCTTAGCTCCTTTAGTACCCTGGGATGTATGCCATCAGGTCCCATTGTCTTGTGTACCCTGAGCTTATAGAGCTCTTGTAGGACCCTTTCTTTTGTGAAGAGACTAGTGCACACCTTCCTCCCCCCTGTGTCCATGGTGCTGAGCCGTGTGACCTGCCCTACGTTCTCTTCAGTAAATACTGAGCAGAAGTATCCATTTAGGATAGATGCTTTTTACATGGTCCTCCCCTTCACATGCCCCCTTATCTCCTTTGATCTTAGCAATACCCCCTCTGGATTTTCTCCTTTCACTAATGTATCTATAGAAAGTCTTGTCACCTTCTTTTACTGTTCCTGCTAGTGTTTCCTCTGTTTGGACCTTTGCCTGCCTTACTGCCTTCCCTTAGGGAAGTTTGATATGCCTCCCTATCTTCATCCTGCTGCATTCCCTTATATTTCCTGAAGGCCAGTCTTTTGGCTCTGACCTTTTCTGCTACTGAGTTTGAGAACCAGAGTGCTTTCCGTCTTCTTTTGCACTTCCTTTTCTCACTAACACAATGGGATGTTGCTTTAAGTAATACATTTTTAATGCTTGCCCACTTTGTCTGTACCCTCTCACCTGTATTTCTTTTTGCCAGGGCTAGCTTAACTCTGTTTGCCATATTATCGAATGATACTTGCTATAGTCCTGCTATGAATTTGATGATCTTCAGCCATGATGCCTATCATTATATGATACAGATATTCTTGTGTGTACTCCTAATTGCCTTACCGGTATCCCTATGGTAACTAGTTTCTTATACTGGAGTCTGTCCTGGAGCCAGAGAAACTCATATACTCAAAGGTTACTTACTGTAGACTTAATTGATTTCCTTTGGCCTTTACAGTTGTCATGTAAGACAGTGCTTACAATGTAAATGCTACAGCTAAGATCCAGTTTGCTTTGGATTTTATTTCATGATGTAAGAACATGTAATGCTTTTCAGTAAGGTGGCCTAGGTAATGCCAAAAAACAGCATATTTATTTGTGCTTATGCGATTCCATTGCAATAATTTTAACCCTTTTTAATATGGATTGGATGGTTTAGTGGTTTGGAATACAGTTGAAGAGGAGGAATAAACTGCTTTGAAAGAAAAGTCCACAATCTACTGCATTCAAGCAACCATTTTGAACTCACCTAAATTGCTGCAAATAGCTGTAAAGGGTTCAAAATGAAGGATAACTTTAAGAATCCCAGATGCACTCCAGTACATGATATTTGACTCATTACAGGGCTGACTCAGTTGATGGTGGGGAATTATAAGAAATGCATTATGTGGTTGCATCAAGTTTAAATTCACCAAAGGGGAACTCTGAGAACTATAACAAACACAGTTATTGTGGCAAGAATGTAATGACAACATTTTTTTTTGTAACTTCAAGTTTATTGTAGAAATTCATAGAGGCAAGACATGAATACAATTCACTGGTCACTTTAAGCCAGGTATACAATGACTGTTTCATTTCTCTGAATGTTACGAAATAGTACCCTTGCTGTACGAAAACTGAAGACAACTGTTCAAACCAACATTAAATAAAAAAAAATAATCAGTTTAATAACTCAAATATATTGATGTGTCTGTGTTTTTATTTCTTTATTCTTTAATTGTTTGTTTAATCAGCCCTCATTAGAGCACTGGATCAGTTCATGGCCTCTATAGTTGGTCATGTGCTGTCTTGTCTCCCTATATCTTTTAATCTTCCACTTCTGCTTCTGTTGAGAAACCTGGGAGAGTATATGCATTCCACTTGCCCCATTTATCTAAATATTTCTCCAGATTTTTTCTGAAAATAGCAGTGATAAGTTCCATCTGCACCATCAAATCAATCCTAGCAGTCCACTCTACCAGTTTGAGTACCTGTGGTGACAGACAGTGAGAGGTGATGCCCTTTACTGCTGCCTGTCTATGGCGTAGGTGAGGCTAGGGTGCTCCACACCATGGGATTCAATCAATGGTTAAAAAAACTGGTGCAGAGCTCAGGGATTTGGCTTCATTGGGGACTGGGGGTCCACCTGGAATGATGCAGGCCTATACTGGAATGATGGTCTGCATCTGTCCAGGAGGGGAACCAGGATTCTAGATGATAGGTTTAAATGCTTCATTGGCAAGCATTTAAACTAGCTAAGGGGGGCACCAGAAAGGAGCAGGGAAATTCTAGCCCCCCCAAAAAAATAATCAGAGTAGTAAGTGAGGTAAACACCAAGTTAAAGATGTCAATAGGGAGAAGGGCAGAGGTAAATAGAGAAAGTGGCAAAGGCAATAAGGACAGGGATGGGGCAAAAAGGGATAATGTCATGAGGAAATGGAGGGTAATGAGAACCAATGTCCATAGTCTGGGCAGCAAGCTCCCTGACCTGTTGGCCTTGATGGAAGAGGGATGCCTGGATAATCATAGCAGTCACAGAAATATGGTACACAGAGAACCATGACTGGGATGTTAACATACCAGGGTACATAACCTATAGGAGAGACAGGGAGGGGAGATGGCAGGAGGAGTAGCTCTCTATGTAAGGGAAGGGATAAAAGTAACTGAACAAAAGAGTAAACAGGGATGAGAGGAGGCACTGTGGGTCACCTTAGAGACTGGAAATGGCACCACAATCTGTACAGAGTTTGCATACAGACCCCCATGTCAGGGGGATGGAATGGACAAGGATATGATAGAAGGCATTCTTAGAATGACAGAGAAAGGGGAGATACTGTTGATGGCAGACATGAATATGCCAGATGTTAACTGGAGCACATCTGCTGCAGCCACATCCAAGAACAGGGCCATTCTCGATGCCCTACAGGTGGCATGCCTCAGACAGCTAGCATTGGAACCCACTAATGAGGGAGCACTCTTAGACCTCATACTTTCAAACAGGGACAGTGAGAGAATCTCAGATCTAGACGTGGGTAGCCATCTGGGAACAAGTGACCACCAAACAGTGGTTCATGATAAACTCAGCTACAGAGTCAAGCCATACAAAACTGAGGGTACTGGACTTCAGGAGGGCTGACTTTGGCAAGATGGGAGAGTGCCTTAGAAAAGCACTAGCAAACAGGCTAGAAGGAGGGGTGCAGCAACAATGGGGGAACATCAGAACTGCCATGACAGAGGCAGCAAGCCTTTGTGTGAAGCAAATAAACAAATCAAAATGAAAGAAAAAGCCACTATGTTTCTCAAAAGAGGTGGCAGGGAAGGTCAGGGAGAAAAATATAGCATTCAGGAAGTATAAGGAAACACAGAAGGAGCAGGATAGAGAACTGTACCAGTTAAGGCAGAAGAAAGCAGGGAGGGAAGTCAGAATAACAAAGGCTCAAACTGAGGAAAAGATAGCCAACTTGGTTAAGAAGGGGGATACAACCTTTTATAGGTACATCAGGGAGTGTAGAAAGGCAAAGGGAGGGATAGTGAGGCTGAATAGAATGGACGGTGGGTGGGCAGAGAGGGACAGTGAAAAAGCAGGGATACTGAACAAATATTTCTGCTCAGTATTCACAAAAGAGGAGGAAGGGGAGGTGCCTAATCCAATTGACAGAAGCACTCTGGATCGGGGGGTCGATCCCAGTCCTTTCACAGAAGAAAGGGTTCTGAACAAACTACTAAAACTGAAGGTGGACAAAGTAATGGGGCCTGATGGAATTTACCCCAGAATTCTAAAAGAATTAAGGGGAGAACTAGTGAAACCACTGACTACCCTTTTTAACAAATCATGGGAAGATGGTGTGGTACCTGAGGACTGGAGGAAGGCAGATGTGATTCCCCTTCACAAAAGTGGGAGCAAGACAGACACAGGAAACTACAGACCTGTCAGTTTGACCTCTGTGGTAGGGAAAGTGATGCAATCACTTCTGTAGGAAAGAACTGTTGAGTACCTAGAGGCCAGTGGGGCATAGGACCCAAGGTAGCATAGGTTCACAGCGGGAAGGTCATATCAGATGAATCGAATTGATTTCTTTGACTGGGTGACCAAAGTAGTAGACCTGGGAGGGGCTGTGGACATGGTCTCCCTAGACTTTAACAAGGTATTTGACACAGTCCCACACAAAAGATTAATAGTCAAATTAATCAGCCTGGAAGTAGGTCCCAGGTTGGTAGCCTGGGTAAAACATTGGCTGGACAACAGGACACGGAAGGTAATTGTAAATGGAGTCCACTCCTGAAGAAAGAGGGGTTACTAGTGGGGTATTGCAGGGTTCAGTACTGGGTTCAGTCCTTTTTAATGTCTTTATAAGTGACATTACAGAGGGACTGGAAGGAAAAGTATGCTGCTTTGCAGATGACACAAAGATCTGCAACAGGGTTGATACACAAGGAGGTGTGGAAAGGATGAGAAGGGAATTGGAAGGTTGGAGGAATGGTGAGAAGTATGGCAGCTTGGATTCAATGCAAAGAAGTGCAAAATATTGCACCTGGGAAACAAAAACCCAGGGGAAGATTACACAATGGGGGGGGGGGTGGAGGTAGTAACAACAACAAAAATGGAAAGGGACCTGGGGGTAATCATATGAGATGACCTTAAGGTTAGCAAGCAATGTGAGAAGGCAGTATGGAGGGCTGGGGGGATACTGGGGATGTATAGCGAGAAGCATCACCAGCAGAAAACAGGATGTTGTTATCCCGCTGTACAGATAATTGATGGGACCCCATCTTAAGTACTGCATCCAGTTCTGGAGACCCCATCTCCACAAGGACATAGACAGGATAGAGGCAGTCCAGAGGAGGGCAACTAAAAATGGTGTAGGGTATGCAAGAGAAGCCATACGAGGAGAGACTAAAGGAACTTAATATGTATACCCTTGAGGAAAGAAGGGAGGGGGGAAATGATAGAAACTTTTAAGTACCTCAGTGGAATCGACAAAGTCCAAGAGGGTAGCATCTTTCAGAAAAAGAGATGTGCAAGAACATGAAGGCACAATTTGAAGATGGGGGGGGTGGTTCTGGGGCAATGTGAGGAAGTATTTCTTCACAGAGAGGGTGGAAGACGCATGGAACAGCCTTCCTGAGGAGGCTGTGGGGTCTAAAACTGTGGGAGAATTCAAGAATGCATGGGACAGACATGAGGCAATTTTTGTGGGGGGTAGGAAGAAATCGGCTGTTGGTTAACTAGGATCTGCAGCTTATCCTGTAGGTAGGGAAATGGGCAAACTATGTGGGCCAAGTGGTCCTTATCTGCTGCCAAAGTCTATGTTTCTATGTAATACACATGGCAGCAAACACTGTATGATATTGTTTGTATGATATTGTTTGTGCCCTAGCACTTTCAGGGTAAGCCTCAGTATGCGGTACATGTTTTGAAATCCATAATTAGTTCTGGTCCCCAGATCTTTCTCAACTCTATCTGGACCTGAGACCAGTATCCAAAAAGAACAGGGCATCCCCAAAAGATGTGGTAGCAATTGCCTCTTTCCTAACACCACACCCTCCATTGGACTTTGTGTCCCTCACACAAAAATTGGTAAAATTATATGATTGAGACCTTCAAGAACTTGAAGGGTTTGATCAGAGTAGACACCAGGTGTATGTTCAATCTGAAGGGCAGAGGGGAAACCAGGGGACACTCTATGAAGTTGGAAGGGGGCAGGTTCAAGAGGGAACTGAGGAGGCACTGTTTCACAAAAAGGGTGCAGGCAGGGTGGCACGCTCTGCTAGAAGAAGTCATATCACTGCAGAGTGTTGAGGGCTTCAAGAGATGGTGGAACAGATTCAAGAGGAGGGCACAAACCAGGAGGGGATGGGAGATGGGAGAGGGCATATGAGGGAGGTGGGGGGCAGCTGCAGTTTAATGGACTGAAGTGCTGCACACTCGAGCAGACTAGATAGACAGAATGTCCTGTATCTGCTGGCAATTTCATATGTTCATATGTTTGTATGTACTGTGATAGAAGGGGTATGGAAAAATCTCATCAGTACTTTCCATCTGTACTCTTGCCACATGGGCGAGGAAGTTACTTTCCAACCTCCACTAAGTATTTTGTTCCTTTCGTGCTCCGAGATCCTTACCCCTGATTCATCTTCCTACTTCACCTTTGCCTTAGTAACATTATGCCTCCTTGATGTAAGAAGTCTGTATGTCACAAGGACATATCTACATTTTGTGTTGAGCCTTTTGGCCCAGAATAGCATGTTCTCCCATGGTGAGAGGTCTCTATCAATGTGTGCAAGATTGTTACCTGTGGTAATATAGTGACAGATCTGGAAATATTTATAAAGGTCTCTGTTTGGAATATGAAAGTCCATCTTCAAATGGTTGTAGGAAACTATGTGCCCCCCATCACTGTCTGTTTGTACCTTGTCAGGGCCAATGTGTTCCACTGTACAAAGCCTGAATCTCTGTGGAGAGGAGCAAATTCTGGGTCCCCTGTGATGATGGTCAGAGGGTCCGCTTCATTTGGGGTACTTGTTATGGATCTGATCTTTGCATCACTTTCAAGGATTGCTTGGTCCAGGAGTTTTCAACTTGCTTATCAACCACAATAGCAAGTTTGGCCCCTGGTAGCATGTGCAAGGGGCCAAGGAGAGTAACCCTATTTTCCAGGCCATACCGTCCTGAATCAATGCTCTGCCTAAGAATGGAGAAAACTTGTGAGGCTTGTGCTGCTCAATAATATTGCTCAAAATCTGGAAGTCCTAGTTCCCCTTTGTCTTTTGGAAGGGTTAGTGAGGCATTTCCCACCCACACCCTGTGTCCATGTCAGATAAATGTTTTCATCATGGGTTTTATCATTTTTTACAAGAAGCAGGGTAGGGTAAATGGGAGAGCTTAGAATAAAAACATAAGATGGGGAAGCACATTCATCTTTGGCACTTCCACCTATCGTCCTACCATCAAGAAGAATAACCCCCTGGTTTGTAAGACCTTGGCTAGTTTATCTAGCAATTTTAGGTAATTTAGTTTAAATAATCTTGCCAACTATGGTGTAATCCTTATACTCAGGTAACAAAAAGTGTTCCTGTGGTCCTACTTAAAAGGGAACTATACCCAAAATCTGGCTGTACATGTTCCCGCTATCACCATGGCTTCCGACTTAGTATAGTTTATTTTATAGCCAGAGACTAGCCTGAATTGGGTTAGTTCGGTTATCAGGGCATCACCTCCCCTGCACTGCCAGATCCCTTACAAAGAACAGAGAGTCACTGACATATAAAGAAAGTTTTTGCTCTGACTCTCCCACTCTCACTTCTTTCATACCAGAGGGAGCACCCCAGCCTCCTTCCTCTCCTCAGGAAGAACCTGTTGGACAACACCCCTTTTACTTTTACTAAGGCCTCTGGTGATTGGTAGAGAGAGGCCAGACATGTTAGAAACTGAGGACCAATCCCAAACCTTCCAGGGTGGAGAGTAGGAAGGCCCAGTGAATTTGGTCAAAGGCTTTTTCTGTGTCCGTGGAGATGGCCAGTTGAAATAATATAAAGCCTTCTGTGCCTGTAGAATATAAAGGAGGCAAGGGTATTGTCATTAGGATTCCTCCTTTAATAGGGTGGAGCAGTAGCACTAATGATCATAATGCTGGTGACTCAATTTCAGGAACAAACTCAGGTCACAAGGGCCTGCCGGAGGAAGGAGGAGCGAGAGTCCCAGAGGATGCTCACCTCCTCTAGGGGAGGGAGGGTTCAGTCCTGCAGTGCAATATTGCCACCTGGGTGAGCATGGTTGGTGGTGTGGCTAGAAGGCAGATCAGGAGGGGGCGTCACTGTGTCATTGGGTGGATGTGTGCACAGGTGAGCATGGGCTTGCATTGATGTCCATTTATGCGACATCCCATGGGGAGAGAAGAAAACAAGAAAACTGGCCCTGGCACCTCCACAATGACAGTCCGCAGGAGCTCACTGGTAACATGGAGCTGCCTGATGAAACATAGAATTTCAGGGCCCAGCCCCACCCTGATGGGGGACATATCTAGAAGTTCCATGGAGGTAGATGTCTGTGTTCAGGGGAGTCTGGGGGATTGCCAGTGGGGCCTGAGGACTGAAGATGGGCCGGAGAAAAGGGGCATAAACAGAAACTGAAAATAAAAAAAGATTCCTCTTTTAATAAATACTGTTTGATTCAGGTTGACTAGGGCCACCACCACCTCAGGCACGCCATTGGCCAGTATTGCAGTAAAATTTTTCAAGTCCACTGATCAAAGTGATATGGGCTAGTATGACTCACATCTATGGGATCTTTGTCTGGCTTAAGGATGACTGAGAGCTGTGCCTTCTTCCATGTTATGGATGCCCCCTCTCCCCTCAACATCACTCCATATAATTTCAAAAGCTTGGGCACTATCTTCTCTCTGAGCTTTAAAAAAAATCAGTAGTTAGGCCATCAAGGCCAGGTGCTTTGCCATTCTTTAAATTTTGAATTGTCTGTGTAAGCTCCCGTACTTCTATATGAGTCTCTAGTTTATGTCTTTGGTGGGGTGCAAGGGTGGGTAGGCATATCTTGCTAAGATACCGTCTTATTTCTGCCTGATGAGAAGATCTCACCTCTACATGTGGTTCTTGGTAATACAATGCAAAGATCTTAGCAATTTTCCCCAGATGAGAGGTTGTCCTTGCACTTGGCCCCCCTCGTTTGCATCTTGAGCACCTCCCCACTGCTTGCCTGCTTTAGGATTTGCCAGGGTAGTAGTTTCCCTGCTCAGCCCCTTCCCTCATTAAAAGTTTTGCCCAACAAAACATTGTTGTCTTTCAGTCTGGTTCTCTATGTATCTCTGCAGCTCGGACTTACACTGCTGTATTTCTGGAAGGAGAGATTCATCTTCTGTAATCTTATGGGTCACTTCCAGGTCAAATAGTTTATTTTCCAAAGTCCACTGCTTACGTTTCCTTGCGGCATATTCCATATTGACCCCTACAGTGGCCACTGTCATCTCATGCCAGCATGTGGCCTGGGACATGTCTCCCTTTCTGTTAATCCTGAATTATATAATGGTGTGTGAAAATCCTGTAACATCATTGGTCAAAACGTGTCACACAACCATTGGTAAATCCTGTATAACCCACAGCTGATGAATGGCATTTATAGAAAACGTAATTAAACACAGTTTAAGTTTATTTTACGCATAAGTCCACTGTATAATTGCAATAAGGCACTCCAGGGTGTGAGTTATTGGGTGATTTGCCCACTTCTTGTCTGGTTAAGTCACCCGGCTGCGCCTCGCGACACACCACGCAAGACGTGAGTAAATCACCAATAACCCAAAGCCTGTTGTGCCTTATTGCTTAAGTATTCCTATATCTGTTGTGCCATCATTTTAGGAAACTCTGGTTTGTTCTGCAGTGAATTATTCATTCTCTACACTGAACTCTTGCAGGATGGGGTGACTAATAGTGCCAGAGGTACTGGTGACTGGTCTGGTAGAGTTGCCAGGCCTACTGAGGTGTGCTGTATGACATACAGCCATTCTCCCAGAATAAAAAGCATATCTAATCTGGAATGTGAACTACTGAGGGGAGGAGAATGTAAAATCAATCCATAAAACCCATTTTCAGTGGTCAATTTTCATAGATCTTGGTCTCTCCTCCCTTCCTCTCCCACAGTAGGGGGCATGCAGATGTTCGGTCAACACCTGGGTGCATTACTGTATTTTAATAATCTGTTTTTGCTTTCTCCCATAGGGAAACCCATCACATAATTTGCCATTATAAAGGAGTGTTTATAGTAGAAAACGTGTGACAGGTTTCCCTCCCTTTGGGCAGGCACCAGACACAACTCTTCTGTGATTCTATCCACTCGCCACCTTGATTCCTCGCCTGAAACCACACTGCCACTGTGTCTCAGTGGCAAGTTACTTAAAAAAACTGCTCTTTACAAAAGCTGTGATCAGGCAGGGGAAAAAAAGAAAAAAACTGTCAGTGCCACAAAGCGACTGCAGACCATGCTAAAACTGAACTGGACCATGGCCACACCAGAACATCACTTATTTTATATAATTGCTGTGGTGAGAAAACAAAACCCAGCAATTATAGGAAATAAAATATGGAATGGTATGTAAACTTGAATTTTGCACACACCATCGGTGTTGGTTGCCGAGATAAACCCCTCGAGCTTTGCTCTCAGGGTTTATGTGACATCCAACACCCCGTGTGTGTGTGTGTGTGTGTGTGTGTGTGTGTGTGTGTGTGTGTGTAAAATTCTTGTTACACACACCACCCCATACTTTATCCTGTGTATAATTATTAGTGACCCCCTTTAATACATGGACTCGATCTGTGTTTCAAACTCTGTAATAACCAGGTTACTCAGTTATTACAGTGTTTTGTTTTAGTCCCGGACAGTTCCATTTATAGTGTACTACCTTGTTGGCTCTTACTCTGTGTGCGGGCTGAACACTTCCAATAAGCATGGTGGCTCCATTTCTTGCTTAGAGAGGAGCCACATTAAGTTGTTTCTGTTCACTTTCATTATGTATTATTTACTTTTTCTGTATTTGTCTTGTTGATCCTGCCTGAAAGTATCTGGTTGATCCTGGAGTTCGTCGGCTTAGGGAGACAGTGACTGTGATCGGGAACAGCCACAGTTGATTACCTACAGTGCTACTTATGCCTGATTGCAGTTCCACACTGCATGTTTTTTTTAAAAAGAGAAAAGAATGTCCATATTGGGGGGGGGGAGAGTGTGTGTGTTTGTGTGTCTATGAGCACATGGAGTGGAGCAGCTGAGCACACAACTGACTCCTTGCACCAATAATTATAAAAAATAAAGAATAGACAATTGTGTCTTTTTGAAGTTTTTTTTTAACATACACTTAGTGTGTGATGACCTAATATGTTTATGGGTCATCACACACCTTATGTGTGTAAAAAAACTCATAGCACACGGTCATCTATTCATTATTCTCTATGAAATTTCCCCCCACAATGCACAATGTATTTTGGTCTGTTGTAATGGTGAGTAACATATCACAGAGGAAGACATCCCTTTCCGTCTCCTCATTTGGAGTATATATTCAGCAGGTAGAGCAGTGTGTACCTGTAAACTTCAGATAAACTTATATATCTTCCAGCTAAGTCTGCCCTCACCTGTGTCACCTTTATATGTGTAGCCCTACTAATGAGTATTGCCACCCTTCACTGATGAGTGTGGGCCTCAAAAGAAGTTGAGTGGCATGCCCCCATGCAGGGCCCGATGAAGTTATTATGTTCATCCTGATTAAGTTGGGTCTCTTGGAGCATGGCAACATGGACTTTTTGCCTGTTGAGTACTCTGCTCCATTTACTAGGGCTCCTCAACCCCTTAGCATTATAAAATGCTACTCCAGATCTATCACCATAAAGTCTCTGATGAAGGTCATTTTAATTTTAAACAATTTAAGCCATTTCTTTAATACTAAGCATATTTCCAGAAAAGTAGGATGCTGGACCCTTAGAGTTGATCTTTTCCTGATGCTTATTCCCTATGCTCATAATACCTAGCATTATTGTCCTTAGTCAGGGAAGAAGGACTCAAAGCTGATAAATCTCTAAGAGACACAGACCGGTTTTCATAGAACAGTAGTAATACAGAATGAAAGGGCATGTAATTAATATTTCTTAGAAAGGTGTACATCTGCTGAGCCTTTTTTTTAAGTATGAAACTACACATTTAGTGCTTTCTCACCAGTTTTTAATGTAAAGAAGTACAGTACAATATAGTGCAGGTCACCTTGCTTAAACACTCTGTGATAAAGAGGTCACAGTTTACTGTGTGGTAAAGGTAGCATAGTCAGTTGTTGATTGCTGTATAACAAATATCACTTAAACCAATAATAATAATCATAATTATAATAGCCATTCATTAGAAGTTATAATTATTAACAAGAGATGTTAGTGCCACTTGAGCCATAGGCTCATTTACACTTGTTTGACTTGACAGTAGAGGCCACATACTTAAAGGAGAACTGCAATGCACCTGCAAGTAATTTTCAACCATAGAAGTTGTTTTAGATACTACTGTAGATCCCATTTGATTACTTTTTAGTCTTTATTAGTCTGTTGAATTCAGTGGATATTTCAGATTCTTCCTGAAATGCCTCCTGGCAGGCACCCAACAGAATCTGGTTCCTAGTATTAGCTGGAATTAGGGACTTTCTAGCCCATGTCCAGCATTTTGAAATGCCCTTTACCACCACTTCCCCTAGAGTGCTACATTTGTTTCACTGTTCCCCTTGTAACCCTTCCTCTGGGTTAGACCTCAAAACAAGCCTCAGCTCAGTGTACATTTCCTGGTTACCAATTTTCAAATAAATAAATTGTCAATCAGTGTTTTATCCACCCTCAATAGATGGCAATTTACTAATTGCACTATGTCGTGTTCATCATGTTTATCTTCCCCACCGCCACCACATTCTTGTGGTTGGAAGGCTAAGATAATTGCGTGATGTGAAATGTGCCCCCTCATTCATTTTAATAAATGTCAGTATGACAATATTTTTATGAGACAGTGTTGGGGCTGCAAGAGAAAAAGTGCAAGCTCCTGATGTTTTCAGATAGACCCTGGGAACCTCTAACAATCCCTTGCCATGGAGCAAAGGGAGCTGGTGGGACAGTAGGGTCACAGGAAGTCTTGCAGGTAACCAGGCCCTTGACCATGCAGGTCCTTAGAGGTCAGAAAATCAACCTTTCAGGAGATCCACCACCTATCCAGCAGCCAGTGCAGAAGGTGAGACACAAATTTGGCACAACCTGATTCTTTACTAGATCAGAGGTGAGCAACTGGGAGTCCCCAAGTCTCAGCCCTGAGACTTGACCAGATTGCACCCTGGCCTCCTGGCAACCAGATTATAGCACCAGTAGTTCAGTCTTGTCTGGATTCAACCTAAATCAGTTCACCCTCATCTAGTCTTGGATCTCATCAAGGCAGATGTTCTGTACTGAGACTGTCTGCTGCTGCTCAGGTGCAAAGGACACGTATAGCTGTGTATCATCTGCACAATAGTGAAGACTCCTCCCATACCACCCTTATAATGTCCCCTAGTGGTAGCATAAGTGAAATGGGGTGATAGTTTACAGGATGTTCTGGGTCTCACCCTGGTTTTAGGAGTACTGTGATCATTGCCGAGGTCATACTGGGAGGGAACCTTCCATAAGATGAATTTCAGAGTAAAGCCATTCCAGTACTGGGGAAGCCTGTGGAGTTAATATTGGATAGAATTCATTTGTGAATCCATCACCACAACCAGCCCCCCCAGCCTTTTTTTGTTTTGAGATTATGTACGATGGTACAAATTTACTCTTGGTTAATTGAAAGATCCAAGCAGTTGGCTTGATCATGGTCTAGAAGGGGGGGTGTCTAAATGCCAACTTGGAGATTTATGGGGATTGACCCAAAATAGTAAATCAAGTTGAAGGGGAGCATGGTCTGAAATTACTAGGGGAGTTATGTGTGCATGGCTTACCACAGAAGTAAGAACTGGTGAAAAGAGTCACATACAGTCTACTGTATGGTAATGCACTAATGAGTGGTAAGTATAGTCACCTAACCTGAGTTATGAATAAGCCAAACATCTGATAAGGCTTGCTCCATCATCTAGAACTTTAGAGCTCATAAGGCCACTGCGTGGTGTTCAGGTCTGCCATGACTTCTATCCACATTGGGTTCTAATGTTATAGTCCCCACCTAGCAGAAGTGGAGCATCTGATTTATTAAATGAGGCCACCTGTGCTGCCACTGAGTGAAAGAATTGGGGTGTATCATTGTTGGGAGCATATAAGTTGTTCACCACCAAAGGGCCTTGTAGGGTTTGCAACATGGCTAGAATCAAATGGCCCTCAAAGTCCTTGGTTTATTTTTCCAGTTGTCAGTTCAAGGATTTATGAACCAGAATGGACACTCCTCTCTTTTTTGATTTAAATGAGCTGTGTAATTCCTCTTCTACCAAACCTTTGGCTAGTTTCTGGTATTCTGGGTCTGTATGTTTTGTCTCCTGGAGCAGGGCCAATTGCATACCCATCTTAAGGAGGTGATTGAGTACCTATTTCCATTTTACCAGGGAATTTAATCCCTGTGCATTCCAGCTATGGCATTGAAGGTCAGCCATTATGGATGTTTATATAGCTGAAATAAATAGTAACAGAGTATGACCAAAACACAGGCGGGGAATGTCATGGCTTAAAAAGCAGGGTGGGTAGGAAAGACTAAACACCCAGCTATTTCCTTCCCCTCAAACTGCCCATTGTAGAAACATCACCTACCTGGAAAGCTCACAGAGAGTAAAAACATAGTAAATAGACCTATATGGAATTTAACAACTTCAACTATATATATTAAGGCCTGGATATTCAAAGCAGTTGTGCATGGTACAATTGAGTTGTGCTGGTGCAAGTGCGGACTTGCGCCAAGGAGTCATATTCAGTGGGAGCCATTGTGCAGTGCAAATTCCATTGCATGAATGTGCAATTATAATGAATGCAGGTGCAAGTGCAGGGGCCGTTCCCATGAATATCCAACTCAGTGGTATATTCAACTGTGAAACCATGGCACAAGTGTGGAGCAAATCAAAGTTGCTCCAAGCAGACTTGTTCCTATAAATACAGGGTGCAAGCACACAGACAGCACTTGTGCCAGGCAAGATGGAGTGACAGAGAGAGAGAGAGAGAAAGAAAGAAAGAAAGAAAGAAAGAAAGAAAGAAAGAAAGAAAGAAAGAAAGAAAGAAAGAAAAGAAAGAGAGAGAGAGAGAGACCAAGGCAGACACAGAGGGAGAGAGACAGAGGTGGCATTGGAGAGGAATAGAGGGGCAGAGACAGTGAGAGGGAGAGAGGCAGACACACTGCCAGGTAGTGCACCAGGGTGACACACAGCCAGCATCAGCTGACTTCCCAGGGGGATATTGGACAGCAAGGGCCATGGATAGTTTGCTCTTCATGATGGAGGCCATGAGTGGTGTGAGGAGGCAGGAGGAACAGTGACGTGGCCGAGGAAGGGCCCGTCAATGGTATGCCTGACACAGGTGGTACCATGCCCCCATCACCTTTGAGAACTACAGTGACACAGAGATTGTGAGCCAGTACCACTTGAACAGGGCCATTCTGAGGCAGCTCTGTGAGCTGTGCAGTGAGGAGATGCAGGCACCCACCAGACAGAGCCATGCCATGTCTGTGGAGATGAAAGTGACAGCCATCATGTGCCTGCTTGCCATGGGTACCTTCCAGAGACCAAGAGGGGACACCACATGCATAACCCAGTCAGCCAAGTCCCGCCTCCTCACACAGTTTCTCAGTGCTCTGCTGCCACGTGCTTCAGAATTCATCTGTTTCCACAGCACACAGGCGGAGCGTACAGCAACCATGCAGGACTTCCACAGGGATGCACATATGTCTGGCATGATTGGGGCCATTGACTGCACCCATGTGGCCATCTGCATGCCACCTGGCTCTGAGGGCATGGCATACATTAACAGGAAGGGGTGCCCGAGTGTCAACTGCCAGGTGGTGTGCGATGCCACGGGGTGCATCACCAATGTCTGCACCACACACCCCAGGAGTGAACATGGTGTGTTCATGTGGCACAGCTTTGTGCTGTGCCACAGGTTTGAATGTGGGGACATCCCCACAGGCCACCTAGTGGGTGAGTATGGCTTGGGCAAGGGGCGATGGGCAGAGCATACCTTGTGGTGGGGGAAGGCAGGGTGCACATGTTGATGTGGGTGCCAGGGACAGGCAAGAGGCACAGTGTAGAATAGCAGAGGACTAACCATGTCATTATCCACATATGGGAGAAGGCGCATATCCACTGAGGCCCTGGCTGCTCACCCCCTACTGGTGCCCATCGTCCCCAGCAGAGGAACACTATAATGAGGAACATGCCAGCATGTGCAACATAATCGAGCATGTCTTTGGCATGCTGAAAGCATGTTCCATTGCCTAGACAGGTCAGGCAGTGTCCTACAGTACAGCCCCTCAAAAGTCTGTGGCCTATTCTTGGCCTGCTGCATACTGCACAACATGGCTAATAACTGTGGGATGGCTGTTGAGGCTGATGAGAGTGACAGTAGTGGGAATGACAGAGGAAATGGGCCAGAGGGTGGTGGACAGCCACTCCGTAGGTGGAGGGATCCCCGGCAGCAGCAGCAGGCGTGATGACACGGGGACACCATTGCACAGAAGCACTATGGTACACACAGGTAGGTGGTGCGATACATGAGCATGGGCCACACAAACAGGTACAGCACACATGCAGGGGTGTGCATGACAATGGGCATGTACACACAGAGGCATGATGCAGGGGTAGGGGTGTCAGGGGCACACAACTACACAGAACCACACACAGCAACACACACACACACACACACACACGCAAGCACCCACACACCCAGGTGGTGGTATGTGGCATGGATCAGATGCATTGCACCGGTGCATAGGCACAAGTGGTGCTAGACTGCCTTTATCATGCCCACACTACATGCACCAGTGTCTGGGCAAACACGCACACAAGCAGTGTGTGTCACGACACACAGGCACAACACTAGTGGTGGGCACACACAAAGCCCATGTGGGTACAGGGCAGCAGCTGCAGACTGCAGGCGAGCAGACCCCGCACATCAGGTCCGTTGCATGGAACCATGGCTACCATGACCATGGGGAAGCCATGCCTAGGCCAATTGGCAGCCACAGGCTGCACATCAGCAATTGGGGGTGAGCAACAGCCCCCCAGGGGTTGAACTGCAGGACCACGACTGTGCCTGCACGGGTGTGTGAAGGTACCCAAACAGACCAGCCCTGGGCATGTGTGGGATGCCCACATTAGAGCACAGCATTGACTGTGTTGGGGACGCCCGACGCCAGGTTCACAAGGTGGACAGCATGCTGAGGGGGCTCATCTGTGCCCGGCCATGCCCTGTGGTAGCCAGCAGTTCAAAGCCATCCATGACCACAGTAGCAATGTGATCCAGGGATGCAGTCATGGCCTCCTGCATGCACTGCATCCCCGTCAGGATCTGTGCATTGCCCCTCTCCTGCTACTCAGCTAATTGGCACACCTCCACATGCAGTGCATGCACTTCAGTGGCAAGCAGCACCTGTTGCTGAATGGACACCCGCAGCAAACTGGTGTGCTCAGCCAGTGGGTCGGCATCCTGGGGCTGCTGGTTGGGATGCCAGTCCTCATGGGGTGACCAGCCAGGCTGCACAGCCCTCCTCTCTGGTGGATGCTGCACAGTGGAGTCTGCAGGGAGAATGGGCACAGCAGGCACACCGGCAGCGGACCCTGTGTCCAGCTGCCTGGTGGCACCTGCAGCTTGCTCCTGTCACCCGTCTGGCTGCTCTATGCCACCCAGTGCCTGCGGAGCCACGCCACTGCCACAGCATGGCACAGCCAGGGGAATGCACACCACAGCACCTGCAGTGGTGGCAGGCAGCTGTTCCCCAGCTGGCAGAGTGCAGGGCATGCTGGCTGTATCAGTGGCAAGTAGGGGTGTCTCGCCCACAATGTTGTCCATGTTGTCCAGGATAATCGTGATGTCATCATCGGTGTTGGACCCAGCCCCGAGCTGAGTCTCTGTGTGCAGAGGATACCAAGGCTGGCATCCTGCAGGAACACATTCAGGACCTCGTCTGACCCCTGGTCCAGGACATCTGCCTGCACTGTGGTAGTGGGCTGCAGCCTGTCAGGCCCCCAGATGCCAGTGAAGGTGGACAGCTGGTCCTCTGGGGCCATTTCAGCATCCACAGCTGCAGCCACTTCCAGCACTCTATCATCCACATGGAGGCGTGCTGGTGCTGCAAGAGGAAGAAAGGTGTGTCAGTGCTGCAATGCCCACATGTGCTCCCCTACACTTCCACTGCATGTGTCCTGCAGTGTGGCATGTGCATGGGTGTGCACACATGCACATGACATGCTTGCTGGCTGCATGCATGCCAGCATGCCTGTGTATGCACCCTCCATACCACCAGCTGTTCATGGCTGACATACATACCATGCAGTGATGGGCTGCCACTCATCTGGAATCTACCTTCAGGCACACCCTCCACCATGCTGCGGTGCATGGTGGCTGCCACCAGCATTGGCGCATCCACAAGCCCCCCTCCAGTGGCATTCCAGGATACACGAATGGGTGCCACTGTCTCTTTAATGTGCCTCCAGTCTGTCCCCACCTTCTTCCAGTACTTCTGTGCTGACCGCTGGTGGCTCCCATGCTGGTTGATGTATGCTGCCACCTCCTCCCAGGCCCCAGCCCTGGCTTGTGGTATGCCTGTGGCACCACTCAACATGGGCTCCCTCTCCAGGTACGTGTCAAACAGGGCCTCTGTCTCTGCTTTAGTGAAGTTGGGCCTGTGCTTCTGAGCAGGCCCACATTCTTCCCCCCCTCACGTTCTGACATCTTGCTTCCTGTGGACATGGACAGCACAGTGTGTCAGTGGCAGCATCTTCCTGGTCCATCCCACCCTGCTGTACTGTCTGTTCCCAGTAAGCTGCAGTGGCATGTCCATCTTACCTCAAAAGGATGCAATGGCCTGAGCTGTTCTGTGGTACCTATAAGATGCAATGCATGCAAATCAGGTGTGGCACAACAGTAATGGCATGCAAATGCACCCAGTGCACCATGCATTAGCTGATGAGCTCATCTGCATGTGGTGGCTGAATATTGCAATATTATACTGTGTGCAATGGGGTTGTACTGGAGCAAGTCACTAAAGCGCAATGCGCACACTTGCACGGTGCGCAAGCCCACAGTGTGCATGCACATCATGGCATCATGGCAGCAATCGTGCACCATGTGTGGACAGCACAATGCCATGGCATTGTGCATGTTGTGCATGGGCTAGCGATGCGCATTGCCGTGCATGGGGTGCCATGTCCTATCGCGCATGTGCACAATGCCGGTCGACCCCTGACCCCTGGGTCTGACCTCTGACCCTGTGACCCCATGTAGCCACACCCATTCTGTGCATCTCTAACATTGCACAATGTGCTTGCACTGCGCATACACCCTCACATTGTGCAGCGGGTGCATGGTGTGGACTCATGCGCTTCCAGCCACCATTTTTGCCACCCAGTACAATTAGCGGAAAATGGCAAGGTAACAGTGATGGAGGGCCTAAAACTGGTCTCCAATTGATGTGGCCAACTTAGTGACAGGTGTGGAGCCCCATGCCCCTCAGTTCTTTGGGCAGGTGTCCCTGCAGCAGGCCAGGGGCACCGTGTGACAGGCAATCACTACAAGCCTGGATCACAGGACAGGGGTGGCCTGAACTGGGGAGTAGTGTCACCACCATTATGGCAACCTCATGCGGTGGGACCTGAAATGCCTCAGGAGGCTACAGGCATGCACCAGGTGAGGGGCCATGCCACAGCCAGGTAAGTCATCCTGTGTTGCATGTCTGCCCAGGAGCTGTCCTGTGGTGTTGGCTTGGCTGCCTGCCATGCCCTGCAGCAGAGTACACTGTCATTGTGTAATCATGGGGTGGCATTGCCAGCTTCCACTTGTGTTGTGATGTGGTAGTGCAGGTTGTGTCAGGCAGGGGCACACCCTGTGCACAGGGATGCGGGTGGAGGGACCAGTACCAGCAAGGCCGCAGAGGGTAGGTAGGCACTGTAATGGTCCTTCGCACTGTGCATGGGGGGGTGAAGGATGTGTGTGAGGGCATGGTCATCTGTGCCATGTGCCATGGCAGCTGTGTGTATCACACTGTGTGTGGTGCATACCACTGTGGTGCATCCATTGGGCATGTGTGCCAGCTGTTGGTGGGGTGGGTGTGCGCCTGGCTGCCACTGGTGTTGCTGTTGTGCAGCCAGTGCACTGTGCCATGTGACTGTCATTGCGCAATCAGATGGCCATTGTGCATCAGGGATCACCTCTGTGCAATGTCGTGATGTGCCGAGTTACTGGCAGGCATTGGCCCACCACCCTTCGGGTGGCTGGTATGGGCCTTCCAGGAGTGTGTATTTCCACTGCTCATTGTTCACTGTGGGTGAGCATGGTTCCTTGGGACATTACACTGATCACCTGTCCTGTCCCTTGTCATAGGTGTCCAGCAGAGGGGTAGGAGGCCCATGTACTGCAGGCTGCTCTGGCAGCTCATCCTCATAACCTCGACCACCATGGAGGCAGTCCTACAGGTTCAGTGCCTACTGTTAGCAGACCAGAGGTGGTGAGGACACCAAGGGGAGGCAGGTCATGGCCACCGTTAGTTTGGCCCCAGCTTTCCTCTGTTTCCCCTGCTGTACCTCCCCCTGCAGTCCCCCTTCCCACTGTACAGCCCCTGTTCCCTGTTCCCTCCCCTCACTTTCCTATTCTTTACCACCCCCTTGTTATTGTACATAGTTTGCATTGGAAATACTTATTTTTTGACATATCTGCCTGTGTCAGTGTCTGCTTTGCAGGTGGCATGAGGAGCCATGCTGCAGTGGCCCAGTGTCTGTCCGTGTGGCGTGCATGTGTCGGGTGCGTGTTGTGCTTCTGTGGTTCACTGCTGTGTGCTGTGGTGTGTCCCACTGTGGTGGTGTCCTTCCCCTCAGTAGGTGGCTGTGCCTTGGGGTGCCATTGGGGCAGCTGTCAGGGGTGTGTGGCAGGTGTGTGCTTGGTGGTAGCACACAGTCATGGTTATTGGATGGATACCAACTGCACACTGTGTTGGGGCCCCTGCTTGGCATTATGCAGCCTGTTCCATGTGGTCTGCCATGATACCTGCCTCCTGACATGTTCAGTGCCTCCTGTGTGGGCTTTCTATGTGCCTGTGTGGCATGTGTGTGCTTGGCTGCGTGGTCCTGGGTGTGACCTGCACTGGTCTGCAAGGGTGGCGGGCCAAGGCCAGCAGCTTGTGGGTGGCCTCCCTTAGTGGACCTCCATTGGCAATTGGCACCTCCTTTTGCCTGCTATCTGTGCCACTGTTGAGTTCTGGGGAGGGGTGTCTGGGTGCCTGTTTGTGCCCTGCTGTGCCCTGCTGGTGGAGGCCTCTTGTGGCCTGTCACTGTGATTCCCTGGCTCTGTCCCTGGGTCTCTTCTCTGTGCCATGTCCCCCCTCTGTTGCTCTGCTTCTCTGCTCCCACAGTTGCACCGGAGCATCTCTTTCTGCATCATGGTCAACTCTGGTTGCACCATGGTGCAACTGTGCCATATTCAGCCAGATTGCACTGGCGCAGTTCAGCCGGCTCAACCTATGAATATGGCTCCTGTTGCACCATGGCGCATCGGATTTGTGCTGCTCTGGACTTGCACCAGCCTTTAGCGCATTTCTGAATATCTGGGCCCAAATGTACAAAAAATTGTCTTGAAAGCATGGTCTGACTAGAAGAATCATAAGTAGGACAATAGAAGTACAGTGGTTTATTTGGTGGGAACCGGGATTGGGACAAGGTGCTAATTGGACCCTCATACTCTCAGAGTACCCACTGAGTGTGGATACTAATAGATGCCAGCTGACCAGCCCAGTTGGATAAAAGAAACAAAGCATTCGCTATCTGTAGTAGAACTAAACCAGATTGGAGGAGCTTACACCCAACCTTCCTTAAAGAGCTGGTTATACATTCAGGAGAACTTTAACAAACCATAATATTTAGGCACTGTCCAGCTTCCTCCCCATTATTTAATAGTGAGGTCATCTGCATGAAAACAGGATCTTTGCTCCTGAAGAGCTTATTTCAGCTGCTTTCTCCCTAGCTGAATTCATAGAGCACTGCTTGTGACCCCCCAGTTACTTCCATGGCAACAGATTGTGACGTCACAACAGAGGATTATGACTTGAAGTAGGGAGTAAGCTACAGAGGCAGATGAACTCAAAATAAACCCTAAGGGACAATAATCATGTATTCATACACATTTCTTTAGTAATAAATTATGGGGAGGAGAAATATATAAAACTTAAATGGAATGCAAGCAGAATTGCACCTAATTACTGTTTTTTAAAGGTTTCTTTAAGACATCAGTAGCTCTTTATAAATAGTAGCCAGAGGTGCAGATCTGCAGTATGCTCGATCTACATCTGACCCCAGCATCAAAGAGTCAGCCAGAGTTACTCTAAGTGGGGGAATATAAAAGGTAAGGGGAGTAGCATAATGTCCTCCTATATGGCTGTGGGAGAAGCACAAACAGTATAATAAATGAGTAGAGATCGTGATATGCTCAACCCATGGAGGCATGTGACTGCAACATATTGTTTTTGCGTTAGTTCAGGAACAACAGGGAACGTATAATTCTTCTGGACCCTATGTGGCTACTCTAGTATGTAGGTAGATCAGAGTGTTATGGAAGACAGCAAAAGGGAGGAGGTGGGAGGGAAAGAAGGGAGGAGTATAGAAAGGGGGATGTGGAAGAGGGGTTGAGGAGAATGTCAGGGAAGTTTTGGAGAGGGTAGGGACCCCACCCTGTGCAGGGTCTTGTCGGAACAAAGGCTTATAATATTACTTTTTATAATAATGCACTTAGATTGACCTCTGGCGTTACCCAAAAATTATTTCATAAATTACCCCAAATAATAAATAGTTACATGTGATATTATCCTATGCTTTCCAGATTCAAGTATAATCATAAATGACATTGCTTACCACCCGTATAGTTATATGAAAAATATATATTTTATTTACACCTATACCATGGTACTAAATATTCCTCATTAGCATAAATATCAAGCCTAATCTTGTAAACATCAACAAAATTGTTTAAGCAAATCTAGCAACTAATAAAACAATTTTTTAGCAAAGAAGCATTGTAATTGATAACAATATTTAGCATAATAAATGGTTATAATTGCCATACTAACATACTAAAATGCCAGCAGAATAGGCCTAATTGTCTTTCTTGTCTGCTCGTTTGGTCAGCCCCCACCCTGGCAGCTGACCTTGCTGCCCTCCTCGCCTTCTCTGGCTTCTCCCTTCCCAGTTCTGGATATTCTTGCTGCACTGGATTTTGCTTCCAGAACCCTTCCCCTGTACCTGTCCCACCCCATCTTGAACCCCTCCACTGTCTCTGCCTCCACCAGACCCCTGGGCAGTGCATTCCATGGCTCCACCACCCTCTCAGTGAAGTTGCACCTCCTTCTTTCTCCCCTGAATCTTCCCCCCCTCCAGCTTCCACCCATGCCCTCTAGTTGCCCTTCTTCCTTCCTTCGAAGCTCCTCCCCTATTTATCCCTTCATGTACCTGAATACCTCTATCATGTCCCTCCGGTCCCTTCTCTCTTCCAATGTGTACATATTTAGTTCTTCAAGCCTCTCTCTATAGGGCCTGTCCCCCAAGCCCCAAATCATTTTGGTTGCCCTCCTCTGGACCCTCTCCAGGAGTTTAATGTCCCTCTTTAAGTATGGCCTCCAAAACTGCATGCAGTGCTCGAGGTGTGGCCTCACCAAGCAGTTATACAGAGGGAGTATTTCACTTCCCTCCTTCTGGAGGTGATCCCTCTAGCAATGCATTCCAGCATCATGCTGGCCTTGGCTGCTGCCCTCCTACAAGTCTCTGAGTTGTTCGTCTTGACATCTCTAACTAAACTTTTGTTATACTTAGTATTTAACATAACCTTTGTGCATGAAACATGCAAATTGATAAGATCAATGTCTTAGATTATTCCTGTTTAACGCTTGTTTCAAAACTTCATTGCATGTAAAATGTATTTTCTATTAGAACTGGCAACAACTCATTACATCAGTGATGTGTACTATTTTTATAAAACTCAGTTTTAACTTTTTAAACCATGCACAATTTCTTAGTTCAAAGCTTTTAAGTTATATACCCAGATTTTATAGTTAAAAGCAAGTTCCCTTCTTACTTTTCCAGATAAGCCAATTTAAAATTCAAAGACTAATTAGTGAAAGTAATTAAAAAATAAAGAATACTTATATTTCTGGTTGTAGAAGTGGTTCTTCTTTTCTCAACAAATAACTCCTGGTTGAGTCTGGCTCAAGATGAAAAGGTCTCTTTGTCAGCTAACTTTGACCCTGGAACTTCCTTTTAGCATGGATACAATCTGCAAGTTAAACATTTGCTGAAAATCAGTTCTTGGATTTGTAGAACACAGCTTCAATCTGCACGGTCCATAGCAATACTAGATTCAATGAACTTTCTTGTCAATAGCAAAGTTGTTTCGACAACTGGAACTTAATGACTGTTCATGTTTCATCTGTTTTTAAAAACCTCAAGACACTAGGGGCCAGATATTCAAAACTTTGCCCCTGGGCTAAGTTAACACTGCCCGGCGGGCAAACTTAGCCCGGAGCATAAAGCAAGCTATATTCAAAAGGAATAGCCCGGGGCAAACAGTTTCTGAATATAGCACAGGAATGAGGCTGTGCAAACTGGGCTGGGAGTGCACGGCAAACATAGCACTGGAATAAGACAGCACTGAATATAGCAACCAGGAAGTGTAAACCACAACAACAACACAGTGCACAGTGATGTGAGGGTGGGTAGAGATGAATTATGTAGCCAATGTGTGTACGAGCAAATGCGTGGACCCAGTACAGCTGCAGGCAGTAGCAGATGTGAAGAAACAGTGATCAAAACTGCATAATATTCCCTGAACCATTAGTGCTGCACTAACACATTAGCACGGCTTTAGAGCAGAGCTAAGCTGTTTGCCTAGTACAAACATATTTTCCTGGCACTAAGATTTGCTATATTCAAAAAGGACATACAAATGAGCCTACTTAGGAAGTCTCTGGGCAAGCAGCCAGATTAGCATCTCATTATTCCCTGATTTGCATGCAGTTTGCCCAGCATTACTGTAGGGTCTCACAGTTCCACCTGTAGGTCAGTCTGGAAGTACAGGGGCTGCCCAGGTCTGGCCACAACTCCATCTGTAGGTCAGTCTGACAGTGCATGATGATTGCTACAGGCTACGTGTATACAGTACAGCATAGCATTGTGTGCTCCAGGGGACAACACAGCATAGGCACAGGCGGTGGTGGTGTTGCATGCAACTGTCACACTGTAGGCCATGCTACAGTGCACAGCAGACACTACAGTAGCAAGGGGGCTGGTAGTGTGAGGGATACAGCAATGCTTATGGAATGTAGGGCAGTGATGACCACTGCACTGTACACAGTGACAGGTCCAGCTTGCAGGTGATTACTGATAGTGGACAGTACTGTTTTGCTGTTGTGTGCTCCACAGATGCTGCACCTGTGGCATGGGATGCTCACAGTGACATATACATGGCCAGCTGTGTGTGCTGTGGCATCTGTACAGTTGTGCAGTATGTGGCTGGGGGGGCATGTAAGATCTGACAGGCCCACAGGTGGTGGGTATTCCTACTACTGGCCTATGTGCACTGCATGATGTGTCCCAGCCTTGTGGCCACACCTGGGCTGTGTTGAGGTCTGGCCACCTGTACACCCTCCCCTCAATGGCCCCATGCCCACAGTGCTGCATGTGTGTGCTGGCATCTGTTGGTAACCACAGATGTATGGTCTGAAGGTGTGTACTGTATAGCCAAACTACCATGATATCCTCTGTGGGTCAGCTCACCCTTTACTGTCTATGCTTGGCTGGGACTGGTGGCAGCTGTTGGCATCATGGTGGTGCCATCAGTGAACAGCATGTGTCCTCCATGTCTGACAGTTTCTAAGTGTCAGAATCATATGTTAGGGTCATGCAAGCTGCTCAAATCCCACTCAAAAACCAAGTAAAGCATCAATGTCATGCAAAGCTGTTTGCCCAGGGTTAAGTCCAGCTTTTCCTGGGCGGTAATTTGTTCCACGTAAGGGTCACTCTAAGTCGGGCTAAACACCTTAGCACGGCACTAGTTGCTGAATATCACATAGTACCTGTATTCATGTTCACTTTGTCCCTTGCATATAATTATGGTTTGCCAGGTGCTAATGCATTTTGCCTTTTAAATATGGCAGATCCACGCTAATCCCACACTAAACCTGTGCAAACAGTTTGCACACCATGCAAAGCTTTGAATATCTGGCCCCTGGACCTTTTCCTCACAATGCTGTAAAGCTTGTGTGAGTTTTAAAAATAAGTCTGTGTCTGGTTAACAACAGGCAACATTGCTCTAGTCAAGGTTCAGCAAACAAAACACAGACCTTGCTTCATACACAATGAAAATGTCCTTGTATCTCTTTCTTGCCTCTGGATATCTTCTGCAGCACTGAGCTTTGGCTCTCCCTAGGCTGGCCCCTGCATTTCAAGCAGGTGTGGCTCAAAGTTATTTGGCCTAGCTCCAGCATAAAGCCATTAAAATGCATAGGTAAGCTAATGTAGGTCTTTCTGCATCTTCATTCTAGCTCAGATTGAGGAGTGATCAGCAGAATTCACTAATATGAAACTGCTTTGGTGATGGCATCACCATATTTTTATGGTTTGAGTCACTAAGGAGGTAGGTCATCTCAAAAGATAAATGGTGACATACAGAAATGCCTCCTAAGACACTCCCTTTCTCCTCAAACTTGGTTTTAGTTCAAAATCATTTTTCTTTAATCTAACATTTATTTATTTATTTATTACATTTTGGTGACCAGGTAGGCCAACTGAGCACCGAAGGTCCCTTTTTCAGGGGCGACCAGGGATAACAATACTAATTATGATACAGAACAAGGGCAAAAAAGAACATACTCACATATTCAGATGTTTTACCTTAAGTCTATCATATTGGTGTAATTTTGATGTTTCTGACATATATATTTCCTAAGTTATGCCATTAAGGTTATAACTTCATAATTTCAATAAAACTTCTTATAACAAAATGATAGTCTTACTCTAAGTAGTCTAAACTACAGAACGATATAATATTTGTAAGAAAAATCCATTCCTAAAGTCCTTAAAACATTACTTTTTGTAGAAACACATGAAGTCTTTTGTTCTCTTCTCAAAGCATCAATCACTGTCAGAAAAGTTAATTTACTATAAACTTTTAGATGGTATTTCTCTCTATAGCAACAAACTACAGATTTAATATTCATATTATTAGACTTTCTTAGATGTAAGGTATCACAAGATACTAGATTTGTCTAGCTTCCTAATAAGAAAATGATATTATATAAATCTTATTTATAGTTCCAGAATCCTTCATTCTCCAATCATAAACCTTGGTAAGTGTGTTTATCATACTATTGTCCAATAACTGTACAATTTTTGTAGTGGCAGTACATTGCATCTTTAAACTATGAATAAAACTTCTTATTTCTATACAAGGTAATGGAACTCTTAAAGTCTTAGGTAAGTTTTTTTTTCCTTGCTGCTGAGCCTGTATTAGTCACATGGCCTCCTATCTGATTGTAGTCATGGATACCTAGCTTTAACTAAGGCTTCCCCATACAAACACCCATAAATCTGTCATGCAAGGCTTGGACATCACAGAGATGGTCCTCTGGAATATGGCTAGGCCCCTTAGAACAACACTGCACTACATGCTATATCATGGCTTAAAAACCAAAATGGGGTCTCATCTCTATTCCCTCAAACCTCATCTAGCATATGGCAAGGTGCTGGTTAGGGAACAGAGAGATAATCTTCCCCTAAGCATTAAGGCCAGATATCCTGTCTTAAGGTTTAATTAAGTAACACTTTTTCTTTTCTCTTAGGAACATATGCAAACAATAATCTTAACCAGAAATTAGTCCCATCTAAAAATCAGATAAAATAATAATAATTAAAAAATCAGTTCTTGAAGATAAAAATAAAATATATTTTCCATCAAGGGTTTTGTCCCTACAGCCTCACCCTGTGCAGTCTGCTGATGAGTGGGTATGGGAGTGTATTCATCTGAGCTTCCCTCTGGAAGGCTATTGCTGTTGTAGAGTTTATCACAGGGATTCCTGCTGAGTGAACCTAGAGATTGGAAGTTACTCTGGGGAGCTATGCACTGGTGCAGCACATCTGGGCTGGGGTAAGGTAGTGTCTGCTACCTGGGCCACCTCCTGGGTAGGGTGAATCCCTGGTAAGGGGACAGCTTATTGAGGCCTGTATTGGTGTCTTTGGAGTTCCCCAACATAGTATGTGTAGCCACCATAACAAGTTCTGTGCACTGGTAGGAGAGAATGATAATGTAGTCTGCATAGATCATCAGTACTGCAAGGGGGCAGCATTATATCTATAAGAAAGAAGAGGGAGGACCTGAGTATTTCTGCTTGGGGGGGATATTGTGAAATGGGGCAAGAAGAAGAAAAGAAAGATATAGCAGATGAGAGGTGAAGGGGGTGTGGAGGAAAGGTTGGGGGTGGAGTCCTGCATTCCAGACAAAACAACTTTAAGTGCAGGTCCATTTTTTGCCCTTGTGCAATGCACTTAGATAGCATATACCATCTTGGGGTTGGGTAAATATCGCTTCATGGAATAGCTAAATATTATGTTCTGACCCCATACCTTATAGCACACTTTCTCTGTTCTAGTCTGAGCAAGTAATAAGGATGGTTAAGCAGGGGCATTGCTTTTAAAATGGGAGCTCTGGATGTGTATTCAATCTTAGAGAGAAGAGGCAAGTTGTTTCTGCCCTTTGCTGGAGAACTAAATAAGGGATGCCTTACCCCCTATCTATGTGGGACATGGCCGACTGCCAGCATGTTCAAACAGGGAAAGGAGGCAACTTGATAACATTTAAAGTAATGGAAGACAAAAATAACACAGTGGACCATATTTTTGAATGGTGGTGCAGGGCTTGCATGAAGCTCTGCACCACGGGACTTAGGCTCTGCCAGTGCAACGAACCCCTTTGCAGCAACTATTCCTGATTTTCCCATTCCAGGCATGGTTGTGACAGTTTCCATGGTTTACGGCAGCTTGGACCAAATATCTGGCTCAAGCTCCAATACATTGTCCCTGGGAGTGATCCATGCTAGACCACAAAAATGTGGTCCAAGGTGCAGCGATGGACTCGCCCACCATTCAGGTTATACCTGGCAGCTGAGCATGGTATTGATGATGCAGCACCCATGTCACAAAATACTTGGCCAGAGAGCTGCTCCAACCTGCAATGTACATCATACACAACCACTTATTACGAAGCATTTACCGAACATACCAAGGAAATGGACATGTCCTGCACACTGGGATATGGGGCTGCTGACAAGCTATTTGACAGGGTACTCCAACATGAACAAACCTGTCAGCACACAGTTATTTGTGTTTAATAGTCAGCCTACTTTCCTCTTCTAGTGCACACTGGTACAGTGCAGTCTTACTGCATATATATGCAGTTGCCCATCCACTGGTGTCATTTGGTAGCATGTCGCTGCCAGATTGCACTTAAACATACCAGTGGAATATCCCATAAGGCAGCCGATAAATGCTGCAAGCCTCAAGTACCATATGTTTGGGCACTAGGGACTTGTGGCATTCCTGAACATTCAAAAATCCATCCCAGTGTCTGCAGCTGGAATGTTTCTATTAAACCCTGATGTAAACAGTAGCCATCATGTTAGTTAACAATTCATTCACTCCAACAAGACAGCTTTAAACTAATAGGGTAGGCTTCATTGTTATATATAAACAGAGTAAAGCAACTAGCATTTAGACTAGTCTGGGTAAATAATGATCCTGGTTAAGCAGGGGCAGTGCTTTTAAAATGGGAGCTTAAAGTGTGTATTCAATCACAGAGAGAAGAGACAAGTTGCTCCTGCCCTCTGCTACAGAATTGATAAAGGGGTAAACATTATGAATAATGACAACATATAGCAATCTGAAGGTTTTTCAGACTAGTAAGCTTTCTGCTGCCTTACCCCAAATCTATGCATAGGTGTGCATGGGGGGGGGTGCAACCCTTGCCTTAGCTCCCCCGTTAAAAGTCATTCTGTCCATTTCTGCTACTTTAGTGAGTGAAGACATTATTTCTCCAATGTTGGGAATCAGGGTGCTATGCCACTTACAGAGTAGTGCTCTCTTGGCTTGCATAGTTAGCCATCATAACTCACTATGGGATAGATATGGAGCTGCTAGTTTTATGCCTAACAGGATATGTTGAGCAGTTACTGGGATCCATTTCTGTAACACACTGCCAGGGCTTCAAACACCCTAACTCACCGCTGTCATCGCCGACTTACCAGAGGCTCTGCTCACCAGATCTTTCAGGTGTCCCACTGCCAGACAACTCAAGCACAGAGATCCTTCACCCACTGAGTTCCTCTCTGGCTTAACTCCCTCCCTTGTGATGTCTCCTCAATTCCCAAACTACGACCCTTCAAACATGAGCTCTCATGATACCTCATCCAGCACAGCTCTTGAAACTGCTTTCACTGAGCTGGTGAGGACCCCGCCACCAACAGCTTGAACTCAGAAGATCTTGCACTTATCCTCTTCCACAATACTTCTCAGCACTTTGCACTCGTGTTCCCTTACCTAGCCCCTCCCCACTCACCCTCCTCATCTGCCTACCCTTCTTGCCCAGCCTTCCCCCTCTGACCACTACCTGCGTCCTCCCCTTTTCCTTGTACTCAACTTACCCCCGCACTTTGTAAATCCACCCTCCCATTTCTTCTACCTACCTCTCTTCACTCTATCTCTTCATCCTCCCTCTCCACCCTACCCTTCCTTGTACTCTTCTTTCCCCCTGCACTGCCCTCCACCCTCCTTTGGCTCTTTCTACCCACTACTCATCACTCTCCCCCCTCCTCACTGTTCACCTCCCTTCCCTCTCTACCTGCCACCTCCCTCTGCTACCTTACAACAATGGCCTCTGGCTGCCTCTCTACTTTCCCTCTTTCTCCTCCCTATCCCTCCCTTCCTCTGTCTCCTGTCTGTTTTGTGACAAGGTCTCGTGGCTGATTTGCTTCATTATGCATGTATATTTTGGCCTGGTATACATTGCACAATGCCAGTACAGTTATTGTTTTACTGCATTGTTCACCACCTCTGTATGTATCCTCTGCCTGATGTGGAACCTATGTAAAAGAATTCCTGCTTTTAGGTGTTAATACACGATCTTAATACATAAATAAATATAATACCAAGCTGGCTATATGGCACACCTGCTTCTAGAGGGGGCGTATCTTAGGGCAAGACCATAATATGTGGTATAAATCTCCCCCATGGACTAACAGTGCCAACATTGGTCATTTTCCAATATTTTTGCTAAATATAGCACAGCTGGAGGTCTTATACCATGAGTGTAGTATCTTATTCTGGATTAATCGGCTGTGGGTGTCCTGAAGTACAGTGCGTGTGTTATGCCAGGATTACGTCTATTGTTCATCAATAATTATACAACCCATGTATTTTTCCCATCTTGCTTTAGACTCTCCTGACTGGCTGGGTGTAGAATCCATGAGTTTGGCATAGATCTTGCCAGCCAGGCCTCTGGAAACTGATAACCATGTAAAACAACAAAATGTTTACACAAGGCTGTGGAGTCACAGTTAAAAACTTGCCAATACATACTTTAAAAACTGGGCACACACCACCACATATGATGCTGTCACCTCTTTGAAGTTTTAAAAAGGCTAACGTATTTCTGGTCACCACTGGACCATTTCTCAAAGGCCTTTGTGAAAGGGTCCAGTGGCAACCAGAAATGCGTCAGGCGGGCAATGCTTTTATGCCATGTTTTTTAGCTAATAAAGCCTTTTTAAAACTTCAAAGCAGTGTCAGCATCATATGTGGTGGTGTTTGCCCAGTTTTTAAAGTATGCATAAGCTGATAACCAGTCATCTATTGTAGTGTCTGCTTTCAGAGGTTTTGGGCTTTGCATCATGGCCTTAACTGCATCCCTGACCTATAAATAAAGCAACTGGTCCATGTTCTGAAGGTCTCACTTGGCCTTTATTGTTTGAAACATGAGAACTGTCTCCTGCATCGAGTCTGTGCTATCTTTCATATAATGGATATCTCTATTACTCCATTGCAGCCAGGAGATCTGACAGTTATCTATCATGATGTATGGGCTGCGTCATAGGGGAATGTGAGAAAGCAGGACTGGAGTAGAACCTAGCCTGCGGCAGATCCATGCCCAACCTTTGTTTGAGGGGTTTATAGTAGGATGCTGAGGGTGTTGTTTCTGTATGGGCAGGTATTAGAGCAAAGCAGGTGTGGTAACACCTCCCATAGTTCATTCCATGAAGACCCATTGGGGGTGTTTGCTCACTCTGGGGTTTAAACCATTGGAGAGTTTGGACAGCCTGAAATGCATACTTGTATCTCTCCATCCAAAGCAGGTGCCAGCCTCCTCTCTTCCAGTAGGAACATAGTTTATTCTGACTAAATGTGGGGTTTTTACGTTCCCAGAGGAAGTCTCCAAATAGTCTGTCACTCTTTTGAAACCAGCTCTGTGGGATGGCTAAAGGATGTGAGTTAAAAAATAGAAGAATATCGGGGCAGTAACCATCTTAATACCTACTATTTTCTCAGCTAGGGTGAGTTTCAGCAATTTCCACCTGTCAAACTCAGCTTTCCAGGTATGAATTAGTGGATGGAAATTTAATTCCCATATTTTTTCCATCTGTGGGACTTTTTTGATTCCTAGATAGGTGATACCTTCTTCTGCCCACCTTAGAACCATGCCTTCTGCTTCAGTGGACTGACAGTACTGATTTAGGGGCATAATCTCTGTTTTGACCCGATTCATCCTAAGGCCACAGAGATCAGCAAAGACAGTTAGGAGGAAGAGCAGGGGTTATGTGGCATTCTGCAGATCCATAATAGGGATTAATAGGTCATCCGCATACATGAGTGTGGGGTAGCCCTGTTTTCCTATCCTTATATCTTTTATTGCAGGGTGCTGTCTTGTAACTGTTGCTAAGGACTTAACCGCTTGCACAAACAGTGAAGGGGAGAGAGGGTAACACTGACGGGTACTCCTCCCTAGTTGGAAGGGGGCAGACAGTGTGTGACTGGTACAGACCCGTGCAGTTGGGCCTGAAAAAAGGGCTTGTACTGGTGTCTAAAATCTGTCTCCAAATCCCAGATGTGATAGTACTAGGTTGAGACAGTCCCATTTCAGGGAGTCAAATCGCTTCGCAAAGTCCACAGCAAGGGCAGCTGCTAGGGAATGAAGGGTTTGTGCTGCATAGATCAGGTTCATTAAAGATCTGATACAGTCGGCACTGTATCTCCCTAGAATAAAACCAACTTGGGAGGGGTGTATCAGAGTAGGGAGCAGAGGGTTCAGCCTATTTGCTGATACTTCCAAAATTCCAAAATAAATTCCATGCAGAAATATAAAATGTTGAGGAACAAGTGTAAAGTCAAAATTAGAAAAGCAAAAATGCACTTCTGTTTGGCTGAACAGACAAATTCCTTTGGCAACCCTAAAAAAACTGGCAGGCTCTTAACAATCTGTTGGGTAGAGGGCAAAAGGAAACAGTAATCTTCTTACAGGATGGGGAACAGTTACTAAGTAATCCAGGGTCTGTGTCTGAGCTGTTCAATGATTTCTTTGGAGATCTTGACAGGTTCAGAATGGACTCTTCAAATCCTTCCTCAGTAAATATACAGCAACATGTAAGCATTGATTCACATCCAAAATTTTATTTTAGAAAAGTTTCACTTGAATATATCAAAAAAATATGTCTTAAAACAAGATCCTAAGCCCTGTATTGCTCATGATCATATTGCTGTTAGAGTTATTAAGCTAGGAATTAATTCCTTCTCCCAGCCTCTGGCAACCATTTTCAATTGTACTTTCTCTTTTGTAGTTTTTCCAAACAAATGAAAACTTGCTACTATCAAACCAATCCTAAAAAGTGGTGTTCCAGTGCTTGTCTCAAACATCTGTCCAGTCTCCTTATTGGCTCCCCTTTAAAAAATATTGAAAAAAATAATATTTGATTAGACTGTTGAACATCTTGACAAATATGGTTTACTCACAGAGCAACAGCATGGTTTTAGATCCAAGCACAAATCTGAAACGGCCTTGGTGGGGTTAACTGGCTGCATACAGGGTGCCCTAGATAAAGGGCAATCTGTTGCAGTCATATTTGTGAACCTCACCAAGGCCTTTGATTTGGTAGAAAATCACCTCCTATAAAACATTCTTCATGATTTGTACATTTCCCTGCTGTTGTTAAGTGGTATTCTGATTATTTGAGCAATAGCTCTCACAGAACAAGAATTGAAGGAAATTTATCTCATCCAAAAAATATCAATTGTAGGGTGCCCCAAGGATCAATATTGTGCCCACTCATTTTTTCATTATTTATGAATTCTGCACCCAATATTTGTACACAAACATCTATGATTTTGTATGCAAATGATACTGTAATTTACAGTGTTGATGCAAAACCTTGTGTCGCGATGGAGAATATAAAAAATGTTTGGTACTAAATTCAAAAGAAACTAAAGTAATGCTCTTTTCAGGGCCTAGAAAAAAGTAGAAAATGTTAATCCTATTGTTGATCTTAGTGGTGAAGTTATTGAGTTTGTTGAAAACATTAGATATCTGGGTATTACCCTGGATGCAAACCTCAATTTTGAATTTCATATTAATAATCTTAAGAAAGCAATCCATCAAAGGCTTGAATTACTATATAGATTAAAACCTTTCTTGACTATAGAATCCAGGAAAGTACTCTCTCATAGTTTTCTTTTAAGTGTGTTAGAGTATGGACTTATCATATTTTTTTTTTTTTGCATTATTTGTTTTTCCCTCGTCCTTGCACAGATACTGCCACTCCTTCGGGCATTCCTAGGACCCCTCCTGCCCTCTGCACTCCCCTCTCGAGTCCTGACCCTCTCTGCGGATCCCACATAGCAGCCTACCTCATGGTATCCTGGCATTTCCCTTTCCTAGGGGGAATGAACCAGTGGAGGGGTGACACCAGCACTTCTTTTTCTAGGCCACAGGGCACTGCTGAGGCCTGTGGGGAGTGGCTCCCTGGAGGAGGCAGATGGGCAGAGGATCCAGATGCCATCATCTGGCAAGCATCCAGCCTTTTTCCTCCTTCTGTTGTGGAAGGCAGCGTAGTGACGGCAAGGTGTATGCAATTGTCTGCTCCTCCCTCCTGTTGCGAGTTGCTCCATGTGTCCTGCATTGTTCCCAGCCTCTGCTAGGAGCCAGCAAGCACCGGAGCTATCCCACACCCTCCTCCCCTAGAAAGAGAGCTGTCCATAGGATGCTCTATCCTCCTGCCCCCAGCTGGCCCTCCAGTGTGGACTTATCATTTATACAGCCACCAGTGATAAGTTCCTAGATAGACTCAGGGTTACTTATAATTGTATTCTTAGATTTATGACAGTCTCACTGAATCAAACTCACCATTGTGAACTGTTAAAGTCATCAAATTGCCTATCGGTTGAAAATAGGGTTAAATTAAGATTGGGGATTCTTATGTTCAATGGTATTGTAGGTCTCCTCCCCTCTCTTCTGTCAATGTTTTATTGTTCAGATTTACTAACTGATGTGGAACCAGATCCCAAAGTAGATCAGTATTTAAATTACCTTCTTTTACACTGGCCCAGTGGCATTGAGGGCTGAGGTGCTGGATGCCTTACCTTGCACTACACTGATGACCCGTGTTCAGGAATAGGTATGGGCTGCCGGGGATTGACAGGGGTCGAGAAGGACTGAGCTTCCAATGGATTGCTCTCCTTTTCGGGGGGAGGGGGGTCCTCACTAGTTAGTGCCCGGCTTCCCCCTGGCAAAGGCTGGGGGGCAGGGTGCCAGGTAGCATCTTGGGGAGGAGTCAGGGGGGCAGACGCCTGGAGAGAGCACACGTGTGGACACATGCATGCTCCCCTCTGCCAGTGTCATTGCATGCCCCAGGCTCCAGGGGACAAAAAAAAGAGAAAAAGATGGCACCTGTTCACACAGCTTGATGGCCATTCATGCAGTCACCGGAACCGTCGCTGCACCACAATCGGATCCGTGAAGGGTGGGGAGTTGGGGGCTCCCTGCCACCCCACTACGGGGGTCAAGCCACAGGAGTTCAAGGGTGATGGTGGGGATCATGGTCGAGGTGGACGGCAACTGGAATCCCACCATGATGTGGGAATTTGGGAGCAGGCCAGGATGCCAGGAGGAGGTAAAAGTAATAACAAAAAATGTACTTTCTTTTAAAAAGGCTACCGGACAAAGGCCTCTACTATATAAAATCCTCCCCTCTTATTCAATTCCCTTTCGATGGAAATATCTAATTGTTTGACAGTACAACCTTTTAAAACAAGACTTAGAATATGGGTCAATGTTCAAAATAAAGGTACCTGTTTCACAACATAGAAGATGTAATGTTAGCTTGCCTTATCCTGTACTGTTCTTGAAAATTTTTTTTGTAACTTGTATGTTTACATTTACAGTATTATTTGATGTTTTATATAAGACTTGTCACATGTGAAATGGGCAGTATTGCTCATCATGACTACAAGTATAAAAAATGAAATATGAAAATGAAAAAAATGAAATGAAATACTTTTACATAGACCTTGCTGTCCATGTTACTTATTGAAATTGGTCTGCAGCTAACAGCAAGGGTGGGGTCTTTACCCTTCATAGATGGCAATGTAATTATGGCTTCCCTGAGTGTGGGGGGTAATGTTCCCACGTCCTCTGCTTCTACAAACACCTGGGACAGAAAGGCAGCCACCTGGGGTGCTAGTGCCTGAAAGAAATCAACTGGGAAGTCATCTCCTCCAGGGGATTTTCCAGCTTGGAGGGACATTAAGACTCTACTCACTTCCCCTTAGTTATTGGGGCATCTAGTAACAGAGTTTGCTGTGGTGATAGTTTAGAGAGGGAGAACTTGTCCAGAATGGGCTGTATACCACCCGGGGAAGAGCTTTGTGTGGATGTGTACAGAGTGTAGTAAAATGCCTTTATTATTTTATTGCTGTCCTGAGCACTGGCTAAAACTTTGCCTTATGAGTTTTGCAGCCCTGGTTTGTGTCTGTTGGCTTGCTGTTTATGCAGCTGATATGCCAACACCTTGTCCCCTTTGTCTCCTCCTTCCCAGTATCTGTGGCACAGTCAGAGGATAGCTATTTCAGCTTTCCTGCTCTGGAGGGTATTTACCTCTAGGCATAGGCCCAGAACCATATGGCTTAGGGGTGAGTGTGGTACTGAGGGGTATTGGGCTTTTAGTTTTTCTGCCCATTTCAACTTTGCCTCTATGGTTTGAAGCTGTTGCTCCCTCTCCCTTCTTCTCCGACCACATAGACCATTATTTTGCCCCGATGGTGGCCTTGTATGCCTCTCTGGTGACGCTAACTGAGATGCCAGTGATAAAGTTTTCCTGAAAGAACAGGGAGGTTTCCTCCAGTGCCCAGGGAATGAAATTTGGAGCTCTCAGCAATAGAGAGTCGAGTCTCCAGGAAGTGGAGGTCAGAGATGTGGGTTTCCATGTCAAATAGAACTGTACTGGGGTGTGATTCGAGATCAACATGGGGAGTATAGTAGTCTCTAAAGCAACCTGGGTTGGGGGCGGGGGAGGTGAGCCAGAAGTCAGGCCTACTGAAGGATCCATGCATCTCCGAGTGGTCCCTCTCTCTTGGATGGAACATGTGGCAGATATCAGTAAGGCCTACTGTAGGTCTCAGAGCTAGCTTGCCCCTTAACTGTCTTCTTTCCCATTCGCAGTTCTATCCACCACTGGGGCTATAGTTACATTAAAATCCCCTCCTAACAGTAGGGGTAGGGGCCAGAGAGCTTATAGCATTGGCTAGTTCATAAAAAACTGCGGGTCATCCTGATTGAGGGCATATATATTACATAACAGAATGGGGCCTGTTGAACTGGAGTACACTGCCATTACCCATCTCCCTGCAAGATCTGCAAGTGAGGTGGTAAGTGACCATGTAAGACTTTTATGTAGGACAATGTCAACACCGCATTTTCTGAAGGGGGCACTGGAGTGGATCTCCTGACCCACCCAATCCCTAATTAGAAAAGAGTGGTCATTTTTAACAAGCTTAGTTTCCTGGAGAAATACTGTTTGAGACTTCATTCTCTTCAAGTGTGAGAGTACCTTTTTCCTTTTGAGAGGGGTGTTAAGCCCCCTGACATTCCATGTATGACAGTTTAGTTCAACCACAATCAGTTATTGGGATATTAATAGGGAGTTGAATGATATGTATTAAGAAGTAGAATGAATTCTCATAAGCTACCTGAAGTGCTGCTTTACTACCTAGCAGCCCTGCTGGCTCATTTGTATCCAGTAAAACCACCTTTAAAGGGCCTTCTAAATCATGTGCACACAGTCCAGTTAACAGATTCCTACTACTAGTATTAAGACAAGCTTTAACTAAGAAACACACAAATGCATAATACCATAACAGTGCAATATAAGTAACTCACAATCTATTTACAATAGTTAAAGTAAATTTCTCTGGGATCTTGTCTTGGCCTTCTGCCCTTGGCTTTATAAGCCATAGAGTTTTTTTTTTTTCGACTTTATTTCCCTCTGGTCACAGCCCCCATGGAACTCTCTCGGGCATCCAAGTCCATGTCCTGCCCGTCAGAGGCCCCCCTGAGATGTACCTCCTCTCTCCCCCTCCTCCCTGCAGCTGGTACCCCTGGTCTAACCCTCCCAGTGTGAGTCGCACTACTCCTCTTGGGCACTCTTACAGATAGACTCCAGCTGCAGGGTAAGATCAGCCGTGGAGGACCTGGAAGGTCAGTCAGGGTTGGCCCAGTGATGGGCATGGGGGACTGGTGCTGTTGCCTATCCATGGTGCCCTTGTTTTCCCCTGTTCTTGCGTACCCTTGGAGCTTGGACATGCAATGATGTCCAGCTCAGCTGGTGCACGCTCCCGTGCACCCATGAATGGTGTCCACCGCAGTGCCAATCCCCAGCATATCGTGGCTGTGCACTGTAGTGCCTCCAGCCTCTGCTAGAGGTCAGCAGTGCAGTGGCAGATGGATCCCTCCCTCCCCAGGGAAGGAGTGCAGTCCTAGGGATGCTCAATCCTATCCCCTCCCCGCCAACCCCCGATAACCCGGGCTAGTTCCTGAACCCGGGTCACCAGCGTGGTGCAAGGTGTGGTGCCCAGCGCCTCAGCCCTTAGTGCCATTGACCCAGCTCTATAAGTCATAGGGTTGACCCGATTACCTTGGGGGAAATGGGGAGATTGGTATCACAGCTAAACTGGGGAAGTACCAGATGGTTAGACTCACTAACCAGCAACTGGGGTTTACTAGGTAACCTTCCCTCACCACCTGGGGGATAAGATGAAAAGTTAAAGAGTTTACAGACCCAAAAACTCTGCCCCCCAAGGGGGGGCACACATTATATGTGGATCAGACCTTAATATATCTACCTGAGCTCTTAGGGGACTTATGAGGGGGCCCTAATGGGGTCCTTGGATTAGAGAAAAGGTCAGAGTGCATTGTAATCTGTTGAGGGAGGGAGAGATTTGCCCCATGTAGATGTCAGCAGCTTGGTTGTACTCAGAGCATAAAGATCCCTTTATCTGAGAGCTATTTGCCACCCCAAATTTTCATTTAACCTTTCCCCCTCCCTCATTGCACTCCACTCTCCTGTGATGTTGGTCCTATTAGGGATTCCCTATATTATGGGGGTATGTTCAAGTCTGATGCTAAAACATAAACATAAACATTAACATAAACATAAACTTAAGCTGCAGACCTGACATCACATATCTCTGGATCAAGGGCCCAGTTAGGTGAATGAATTGCACCTTAGCATGCACAAACTGGACAACAGACAACAGAACTCTGTCATTGCGACTGGTGTTAAAGTTGAGTGATTAAGGAGACAGAAGGGCAAAGGCACATGGACAATGCTAATCACCTCTGGCATCCGGGGTCTCCTACATGAACCATTTGGAGTCAACCAGGCCATAGGATCTAGCATCTAAGCTGTTATGTCAGATGGTATAACCATAATTATTGAGTGGTTTGACAGCATGTTTTTTTTTTATCAGCACTGAGGATGGAGAGTTAGATCCGGGCCTTGTAAACTAGGTCTCCTGTAAATGGGGGAAGGTGGGGAGGAATGCCACTGCCATGACCCTGAATTATGACCCATCATGTAGGACTCTTAACCATAGCAGGTGCACTGCATCACCACCCCACATATGCCCCTCCATTTCTGATCCCCCAAAACAAAAGTAACTACCACTTATCTGACATTTTCTTGTTCTTGGTTCAGCCAGGAGTACCCAGGTAGAGTGTAGCCAAGTCCATCAACCTCTGGCCGATAGTCAGATCATTGGCTGCAGCCTGGGGCCCAGCTTCATTGCTGCTGCTTGCGGATACTTCACACTGTGTTGTTGGGCCTTCCTTCACTACCGATGCCCAGGAATTGCTTATTGCAGTTTCACAGTCCAGATCACCATAGGTAATTTTTTATGACTTCCATCTTGGAGGCATCATTCAGGAAGGGGTCAGTGAGAGAAGTGTACCTGTTCTTTGAGAAATAAGGGCTTATGATTGCTGCATCATCTTCCTCCTTTCTGGCCCTATGATTTTGGTTCACTGTTCTATCTCTCCTTCCCTCGGGTGCGTCCTTCTGTTGTGTCTTGTATTTTGCTACCTTTTCTTGGAGCGAGCTGGCAGAGCCTAAGTGTCTTGTTGCCCCTCAAGTGATATAGCTCTGATCTGCTCTTCTGTACTACCACTTCATGGGCCATGAGTTCGATTTGTCTAGGGTGCTTCTCTCATCCTGCTCCTCGCAGCTTCAAGCTTTATGTCTTTTGCAGCTTGTGTCCATGTGCAGTAAATAAAGTCCATCATCACTTCTGGGGTGTCAAATACTAGTGGAGTCCCATTGTGTGTAATCTACATGGTCACTGGATAGTGCAGCAAGAATGCAATCTCCAGTCTGTACAACATGTCTGGCCTCTGTGTATTCTCTACTCCTGTCAGATAGCGCTTTAGAATAGTCCTGGAAAATAAGCATATGGTGTGTTTTCCATTCTAGTGAGCCCAATTCTCTGGCTCTGCTCTGTATCAGCTCCTTCCCAGCAAAGTTCAGAAAAGGGGCCAATGTAGGCTGAGGCTTCTCCCTGGGGCTTGGGCCAGGGCTGCAGGGATCAGTGGGCCCTTTCTATAGTAAAGCAGGTGTCTGCGTGGAGCTTCAAAATTTGGGAAGTTGCTGCCTCAGAAATTCAGCGGTGTTTCCCTGTTCAGATCATTCTGGCACCCCTAGCAGCCGCAAGATGTTGCAGCAGCTCCTATCCTGTAGGTCATTGACTTTGCTCTGAAGCAATCTGATGGCCTGATCTTGGGATCTCACTGTGACCGATAGCTCAGCTATACCTGTATCATGCGATGCCACTTTCCTTTTGGTCTGGAAGAAACACACATTAAGTTGGTGCAATGCCAGTGTGGTATTGTTGGAGGTGAGGGTAACCTCTGACATTTGCTTAATTAATGCAGCAAACATTTTGCCGATAGTGGCTGAGTCCATGTTGCTGTGGTTGAGAGCCACCATGCAGTTAGAAAAGGTTTGCAGCTTACCTCACTGTGTATCTGAACCTTGGTCATCTGCGTTATTTATATTTAGATTTTTACTGAAGCAAAAAGTTAGTCCTTTTGGATTATGCTAAGTTGGTCACCTGTGTAGATCTGTAGATTGAATTGTGGGTGCAATTAAAATCCTCGGTAGTGAGTGCTACTGAGTTAGGCTGCCATCTTGATTCAGGTGAAGCCAGGACCCTATTTTTTTTTTTAATTCTAGAGTCAGCCGGACTCAGACAGGACTGGAGTTTGGATGGGAACGGGAGGGCCTTCTGTGTGTCAGTGTGCCATGTGCAGTGAGTCAGGCTAGGTGACCCGACTCAACACACATGGAGAATATTGCTGGTCAATCACACGCATGTGCACACACACACACACACACACACACACACACACGCGCACACACACACTCACACATGCACACACACACACACACACACACACACACACACCCACACACTCGCATAACACTCACCGTGAGGGATAGGTCTGAGAGTGTTGAGATGATCATCATAGATGAGGACAGCAGTCCTCCACAGAGTAGAGCTGATGGCACTGGCAGTTGTGAAAGCTGCAATAATTTGATCATCCACCAAAGACAGGGCACTCCATCCATGTGCTTACTGGACCGACTCTCAGTACCAGTGGCAGACACCTTCTGTTACTCACTGTACAAGTGAATGGCATGAGTAATGCATCTAGTGTTTAGACTATAAAGTAGCCTGTGTAGGAACAACTGAGCTGTGTGATAATGCACAAGGTTATCCAGTCACTTACTGTTTACCATCTTGAGCCAGGTCTCTGCTGGCGGTAGTGCTTATAAGCCGAACTCTGCAGTTAAGAAGACTCGGCTAAGGGGGGCAATCCCTGGATCAGCATGGTGCTTCAGGTCATTGATAGTGGAGTAGGAGACAGTTTATTGAGTGGGCTCACTGGTTTATCAGGTATGTCTATGATGGAGCATTCTGCAGTGCACACAGGGGTTTGGGTTGTTGGGAGGGTCTCCTCAGCTGGGTGATTCAGTTCGCTGTCTGTAAGCATTTTGGTGCTGGACCCTCATAGTCTTTTATTTTTACCTAAAAAAAAAGGTCCATCGCCAATCGCTCCTGCACCCCCCACCCACCACTCACTGTGCACCCACCTCTGCACTCCCCTTGACACACCCACAGACCATCACTCACCTACAGAGGTCCCAGTTTCGAGATCCACTATCCCGACTGAAGACACGTCTTGCTGCTGGAATTGGTTTGTGCAATATGAGAAACTAAGGTACAGTAAATTTGCTTCTTTTTATTTCAAATGTGGGTTTTCAACTTTTAACCTTAACTCAGTCATTGTTTGTGATTGTGGGCTCAAATTTTCAACATAGCCTTTTGGGGACCCCTCCTCATGTACAATATAACTCTTGTTAGGCGATTCCTGCTGGAAAAGTTATTTCCCAGTTAGTGTCAAAATCACATTTCCAGTGGAATTTGTGTAACGACAGTCCCATTGTTCATGGGGTGGGGACATAAGAAGGCTAGATTGAAAATTTGTGATAAAAATTTCTAAATATGGCTGCGTTATGGCCATTCGGTGCAATCTCACTATGCACGCTCATAACGTTGGAAATTTTCAATATTTTCACCCCATATTTTAAACACGGTCTTCTTATTACCCCACCTTATGTATGTCACAGCTGTCATTTTTCAAATCCTGGCCAAAATTTGTTTTTGCACCTACAGCACAGAATGGAGCTGCAGTTGCAAAGAATTACGTTTTGGCGGGGATTTTAACATTTTCTGTACTGAGTACATGCAATGAGGTCATAAGAAGGCTATGTTAAAAATCTGGGGTAAAAATTATTTAAGATGATACAGTTGTGACTATTTGTTGCTATTTTGCTATGCATGCTCGTAACTTTGTAAATTTTAAATATTTTGAGCCCAAATTTTCAACATAGCCTTCTTATTACTCCACCTCATGTACGTCACAGCTTTCATTTTTCAAATCCTGTCCAAGATGTATTTTTGCACCAGCGCTGTGGATAGGTGTTGTGCTTGTGCGGAGTTACGTTATGGTTGGGATTGAAAAATGTTCTGCACTGGGTACATGAGGTGGGGTAATAACATGGTTATAATGATGATTTGGTAACTGTTGCTGGAGATCCCTGTGCACCCACAGCTACATACACTACCCATCTATTGTGGGCAAAAAGGATTACCTACAGGACCATATGGTCATCAAAAAGTGTCATCTGGTCATGAAATGGGGAAATCCTTTTTCACCAGCCAATTTCCTTTTTCACCATGACAGAAAAAGATGATGTAAAAGGAAAATAAGATGGCAAAAAAGGATGCCATGGCCATCTGGTCATGGAAAATCATTTTGGGACCATCTGGCCCCCTCGGACCCTGCACTCCAACAATAAAATAAGGATATTACTGTACTGTCTCAAAAAGTAAGGAAGTAAATTGCAAAAAGCTTTCTTAATGCATCACGTAGGGTTAAAGAGACAAAAGCAGGGAAATGCAGCTTTAGGGTTTCCAACTCTAATATCAATTCCTCTCCCTGCATAGACCCACAGGTGAGGGTGTCTGTCTTGGGGCCATCAACCCTAACGCTCATTCCAGTCTCCTATGCTGTAGTCATATCACCTAATTTTGAAATGGAATGGGGTGAGAATTAGGGTTGATAGCCCAAAGACAGACCCCCCAACACCTGTTGGTCTGTACAGGGTGGGGAATGTGGTGTTTGGGTTGGAAACTCAAACGCCACATTTACCTACTTTTGTCTGTTTAACACTAACTGATACATTACATATACGGTATATATATATGTATGTAAACATATATATATATATATATAAATATATATATATATATATATATATATATACATATATATATATATATATATATACATATGTGTGCTTTTACCTACAGCAGGTGCAGCAGCAACATCATTTTTCTCCACTGAACTTCCTGACTTCCTTGACCTCTGCCCATCAACTCTCCCTTTAGCAGAACATCTCTTCCAAGTCTTTTTTAATGTATGCAATTTTTGATATTACAGAATCAATAACAACAAGCATTTGTCAATGCTGCATGTTTGCTTGCTGGTATTGGCATTGGAAGTGCAAGAGTTAGAGAGATGCATAATAGGAGTGGCAGTGAAGTATTGAAGTAACACCAACCCCTGCCCCCACCCTGCTGAGACTGACAGGCATTGGGGGTGTGCCTTTGGGTCATCGGCCATAACACTCACGCCATTCCACCTCACCCCACCTGTAGACACCAACAGGTGTTGCAGTGTGCCTTGCAATCTTCAGTCCCTACGCTCACCCCATTCTAAAAGGAAATAAGATGAGATGGGTGCAATACAGGAGAATGGGGTGAACGTTAGGGCTGAAGACCCCAAGGCACACCTTGATGCCTGTCAGTGGCTGCAGGGTGGGTGTGCAATGGAATGAGCATTATGGCTGATGACCCCAAGTCACCCCCTCAACTCCTGTCAGTCTGTACAGGGTGGGCATTATGGTTGGAAACACTAATGCCCTAGTTGTTTGTTGGTATTTTCGCTCCAGATTTTCAGTATGGGCTTTTTTGGATCCTGACTCATGAACAGTGGCAGTATCATTGTGTTACTCAATCCAAAAGGTGATTTCACACAGAGAGTGTGCCATTCGGTGCCACAGGTGAGAAAACAAATTTGGGGCAGGATGTGAAAAATGATAGCTGTACTATTCATGAGGAGGTGTGAAGAAATAGCAATGCTGAAAATCTGGAGTGAAAATATGAAAAAGTGGTGAAATTACAAGTATGCGTAGAAACTGTGCAACACATGCTCATAATGCAGTCAGTTTTTGGAATGTTTTCACCAGATTTTCAAAATGGCCTTTTTGGGACCTCCCATCATGAAAAATGGAACTGTGATTATACTAATCTATCCCTAAAATTGATTTCACACAGTGACCATGCCATTCTGCACCACAGGTACAAAAACACCTTTCAGGAAGGATGCAAAAAATGTCAGCTGTACTGCTCATAGGGGTGTGAAAAAATGGCAATGTTGGAAATTTAGAGTCAAAATATTAAAAATTGATGAAGGTACAAGCATGCATAGAAACTGCACAATGAACGCTTATAACCAGTCATTTTTTGGAGTTTTTTCACCAAATTTGCAACAAGGGCTTTTCTGGGACCCCACCTCATGAACAGTGGCACTGTTGTTTCATTAGTTGGTCCCAAAAGGTGATTCCGTTCAGTGACCATAAAATCACCTTTCGGGACTGAGAAACAAAATGACAGTGCCTGTGTTCATGAGGTGGGTTCTCAAGAACTCCATGTTAAAAATTTGGGACCAAAACACCAAACATTGGCTGAGATATCAACCTAAGTTGAAAACGCCCCATTGACTGCTGTTACAGGGCTTATTGTTATTTCTTCAGTTCCTGGTTGGACTTTGAAGAGTGCAGACGTGTTCCAGGTCCACAGAAGATTGCTACTCCAGACCTCCTGAGGTATGTATGGGTGAGGGGTGTGTGGGGAGGTGGGATTCACAGAGGGAGAATGCAGGTTGGGGGAGGAGGCCTGCAGGAATAGAAACATAGAATTTGAAGGCAGATAAGGACCGCTTGGCCCACCCAGTCTGCCCATTTCCCTACCTAATGGATAATCTGCAGATCCTAGTTAACCAGCAGCCTACTTCTTTCTGCCCCCACCCCCTAGAATTACCTTATGACTGTCCCATGCATGCTTGAATTCCACCACTGTTTTTGACTCCACAACCTCCTCGGAGAAGGCAGTTCCATGCATCCACAACCCTCTCTGTGAAAAATACTTCCTTAAATTACCTCTGAGCTGACCCCCTCTATCTTCAAATTGTGCCCTCTTGTTCTTGCACACCTCTTGTTTTGAAAGATGCTACCCTCTTGGACTTTGTTGATTCCTTGAGGTACTTGAAGTTTCTATCATGTCCCCCTCCTCCTTTCCTCGAGGCTATACATATTAAGCTCCTCAAGTCTCTCTTCATATGTCTTCTGATGCAGACCCTGCACCATTTTAGTTGCCCTCCTCTGGACAGCTTCCATCATGTCTATGTCTTTGCGGAGATTGGGTCTCCAGAACTGCACGCAATACTCCAGTTGGGGTCTGACCAGCTGTCTGTACAGAGGGATAATAACTTCCTGTTTTCTACTGGTGATGCCTCTTCTTATGCATCCCAGTATCCCCCCAGCCCTCCTTGCTTCCCTCTCACATTGCTTGCCCACCTTTAGGTCATCTGATATGACTACCCCCAGGTCCCTTTCCATTTTTGTTGTTGTTAGTATCTCACCCCCCATTGTGTACTCTTCCCCTGGGTTTTTGTTTCCCAGGTGCATTACCTTGCACTTCTTAGCATTGAATCTAAGCTGCCATACATTTGACCATTCCTCTAACCTTGAAAAGTCCCTTCTCATCCTTTCCACCCCACCTTGTGCATCAACTCTGTTGCAGATCTTTGTGTCATCTGCAAAAAGACATACTTTTCCTTCCAGTCCCTCTGCAATGACAAGGGAACGTTTACTTTTTTTTTCAGGTTTAAAAAATAAAGACGTTGTGGGCTGTTTTCTTTTTTACAGGTGAAATATTAATAAAATGGATTTCAGCACACTGGGGTGAGCTTCCAGTGTGCCAGAGTACTGGAGGGGAGATCAATACCAACCTAGGGATTGGACACCCCAAGGTTGGCTGAGAACATAGGGGCATGGGGGACAGCACATCCAACACTAGGAGTGGGTATCCCAGTGTCAGAAACATCAAAGAAATATTTTTTGGCATACTGTGGTGAGCTCCCAGTGTGCCACATTAATGGGGAAAGGGGGGATACATGCTGACATAGGGAATGGGCAGTGGACAGAGAACAGAGGGTGCAGGTCAGGCAGCAGCAATGGGAGGGAGCTAACATTTAAATTTGTAGTCCTGCTGTGTGCCTGGTTGGGAGGAAGGGGAGACTGCCACTTCAGTGATGAAACTGCTCCTGTTTGCAGTGGCAGATTTCTTTCAAGTGCAGCTCTCCCTCTGAAACTGCCATCATCAGCAGCTTCAGCGTGAATTGGTGGCCGAGGAACACTGCCCATAAAAGTGTCCACTGCATTGCCCACAACACTGCCACACCTCGGCAATGCTCTACTATCTCAATATGTTTCTTGTGCACTGCAAATGCAAGAAAACATAAAAATGAAGAAAGCAAGCAGTAAAACTAAACAGCAGCAGCCAACATATTCCTAAGGGATCAGCAGTGCTGTCTAAAAAATGGAGCTGCAAATTAGTTTACCTAACTAGTTAAACCCCCCCAAAAATATTTTTTTATATATTTTTTAATAAAAGATGATGGGGTTAACATGATGGGGGTAACTAACCACTGTATGCAAAACCAAATGACAAATGACCTCTCTGCAGCCTCTGACCACTGTAACTTTAGGAAGGAAATCACTAAAACTAATATAGAAGGAGACTGACTTTGATGAAGGATCCAGTATCCGAAACACATCAGACTATGCCTGGTGTAGATAAAATATTTTTAATAAATGAATAAATAAGAGCTTTGCTGCATCTACTGAAGCTCTGGTGTCATTTATAGATGAGTTGTGTGTGCCACAGTGTTTTGGGAACGTGATATTGCATTTTACTGTCTGAGCACCATATGGCCTGTATGCATTTCTTGGAAGCCAGACAGACTCATAAAATACTTTGCTTAAACTCACCAAACTGAAGTACACAATTAAAATGAGAAATTACGAACTGAAGACAAAAAGTAATGAAGAAGAAAGACTGAGAAAAAAAAAAGACAAACCTCTTGATCAGTCAAAAACTGTCCAGACCATTCTGTGCTCTCTGTGCTGGCTGCCTACACCTCCCCTCTCCCACAGCAGTTCTTCTCTATGGACAAATGAAAAAAACAACAATATTTCAAATTAAATAGTTTAGAAAACAGAAACACAATTTTAGCAGCACAATGCACACTAGCTCAAGGTGTGAGCAATTTGTAATCAAAATACTTGGCTATGTACAAATTTTTGCTCAGGCAAGCACAGTGGCAGACTTATCTCCTACTATCTCTTCATAAGCCTGCAGTAAACACATGGCATACAGCTCATTTCAGTACCATGTCCCTTGAATTCCCGTGGTACATTGCAAACTTCACCTGGAAAGTCAACTTTGAAGTTTCCAGTTCAACACTTGTTGATGTTGGCCCCACACCAGGCAGATTAACCTTGCAAATTGGGAAACATTCACCAATTAATTCAAGAAGCACATTTTTCCCACTTCACACATCACTAATTATAAATGGAAGTGAACTTCCTGGGATCTGCTTGTTTACCTGATAAAATGTGCTTTAAATAAATTATTTTATTTCTGTTGTTTTAAGCACCACTGTGTTATGCACTATTGGAATCTTACTTTCTTCAGACTGTTATAAAGCATTTTAAGACATGTTCTAAATGACATACTGTATGTTGCTAAAAATAAGTTGTATTTCCTGTATTGTAACATGCATTACACTTTAGCAACATTTCAGCTGGAGCATCAGTAGCAGAAATGAAGCCCTAGTTAACATTTGAGAATACAGTTAACACTTTCCACTAACATTTGCTTTTTGTAGGTATGCCAAAAGAATGACATAAAACACTAGGAGCCCAATAAACAACCCAAATCACTGGTGTAAAGTGACTGCAACAATCACTTTGGGGCAGCTATGTATTTTGCACCCCACTAAGAGGGGTTGCGATCCTTTCCCTGCATAGCTGCTAAGTGCATTGTGGTTGTGCAGGAGAAAGGACAGGTACTGGCAGGAACATTAGGGCCTTCATATTAATGCTCAATAACTCAATGGCCTCCACACCCCAGTCACAAGTCACAGTGCTACCTAATGCAGTTCTATTGGAAGTGGAGGCCTGCAAACTGGACAAAACTTTCAGGTGGCGGGGGTGTGTGATATGAGATGGTGCACTGCCAAACTCAGAACACAGCTTGGAAAGAGCTAGGAACAATGAGGAGGATACTGAAGTACTATAGAAAAAGACAGGTAGAGGGACCAGTATAACTCTAAAACTACCACAAAGTGTGGAGTAAGAGGGGATGACTATGGGGTTAGTATTGTTTGCCCATGTCTTGGTCCATGATATATAGTGCAGTTGGTGCTATCCCATGGCCTGACCCCTCTGGCTGTCTGACACCAGTATGTTGATGAATAAAAACTTTTACCCTATCTTTAGGGCTACCACATTTTTTACAAATTCATCCATTACCACTGAAGCACTTGAAGACCTACAGCATGCCATTTAATCTTCTATTGCTTCTCTATCCATGTCCCCTCTCCTCTGAGATGAAAAACCCAGTTGAAGTAAGAATCCACTGGAAATAAGATATTACTGTACATCTCAACAGGGTGGTCCTGAAAACAAAATTGTGAAATGAAAGCAGTAATGACATGAGCTCCATCATTGTTATATGGATCAGAAGTATCTCAGTGTGCAGTGTGTCTTAGGTCAATAACTCCAGAGGTTGCAACACAGTATATCTTTGGTATCTGCTAGGAACAGGATTTGCCACTGATTATTTGAACATGACAAAACAGAGTGTTAAACTAATGTCTGCTTTTGTATTAAAGCATGCAGTGTTATTGCACTAGCATTACTCTTTAGTGAGCTGCCTCTCACTCAAACAGCAGGAACCAGTCAATTCATTAAGACAAATTATCTCAACAAAAACAGTTATAGGAAGCAGATAACTCATTTAATCTGAAATATAGGTTTTGTTTCCAAGTACAAATGCTTTGAACAGAATAAGTTTGCTAAATAAGGATTTTATTTTACTTAGTTTCAAACATTTAACTAGGAGAAATAACACAAGACTCCTCATTTTCAGATGTGTCATTGGGAAGATACACATGAGGACTGTCCATCATGCATAAAGTCCAACTGACTAACACTAAGTTGACAAGGCAATACATTACATTTAGAATAAATGATAGGTAAATTGTGAATTACAGGGCCATAATTTCTTTGAAGGGTTCTGGTGATATAAACTATGACAACAAAGATTGAGGGTTTATAAATGTCAAAAGAACGCTGGGATGGGATTGTAAGTCTTTTGCACTGATTTTATTTCTTTTAACAGATGGTTAAGACATTGGTTTCTTTCCAAATTAAAAATGCCTTAGATGAAGGAATTCCATTCCTCATCAGCAGACTATAAATAAAACAGGAACTATGTATAATGCATTATAAAATAGATCTGGAAATCCCTGCACCCTTATTGACTAGGGCCTGTGCTTGAGACAGCATAGCCAGTGGCAAAAAACAAATAAACAAAAAAACAAGACCTGCCAACTAGGTACAGAACATCAAACAAATCTTTCTGAAAGCCAGACTTTAGAATTTTGATTTGGAAACGGGCAGACAATGTTTTCCTCCAAAAATAAAAATAAAGGAATAATACACAACAAGGTGTGTGTTGTGCTAGAATAACATCATGCCTCAGGTGGTTAGGCATGAGACCACAGGCTGAATGCATCCAACACAGCTGAATGCATCCAATACCTGAGAAGTGACATTATCCCAGCACGACACACACCCTGGAGTGTATTATTCCTATTTAACAATGTCCCGTTTTTATAAAAAAGTACTAAAAAGATTAAAAAAAATACCATTTTATAGGTTGTTTTTTGGGTGGGACTGTGGCAGCATACATGTTTAAAAAGAAGTTCCTGCTTTTTTTCTTTGTCCACTATGTGATGCTGTTGTGTACTTCAGTAGCAGTGGGTTTTCTGTTTGGCTTGTGTTTCTTGGTCAGTCATCTGCCCCATATCCCCCTCCCTCACACCCCCTATCTCTATGTTTTTCTGTGGGTCATAGGCTTTTTAAGAAAAAATAGGTCCGGTCCCAGTGCCTACTCTGAGACCAGAAACATATGCTGTCATTTTGCTGTCTGAATCGTGAATACTGCTGCTGATAGAAGAATGGGGAATGGACTTTTACCCCATGCTACATAGGTACATGATGTTGGCACTGCTCACAGAGGTATGTATTCGTTTTCATTGTACTTTTGCTTGTTGGGACCAGGGAAACTTGAGGGGGAGATGGGTAGTGCTCATATATGTGAAGCATCCCTGGAAGTTGGGGTGGGGAGAAGTGGTTCTGTAAATTGTAGCTTGCCTTTACAGCAGCATGTCTGTGTTCTGTCTCCCAGCTGCTAATCGCAATTAGACTATGTGTGCCAGCATCTGCCAGCCTCTGATTGCGATACTGTGTGCCTCCGCCTGCTTTCAGGATGACGGCATGTTTGCCTCTCCTGGTACAGAACTTATGTGCTTCTACTGGGAGAAAATGAAGAAAGTAAAGAAATTAAGAAGACATCCTTCCTTGCTAGAAGTGAGCTACTTCCATTTAAATTAACTGAAGCGCTATGTCACATGCATAGTGTCTTCAGGCTGGGGGACCTGTTGGCTCAGCCTAAGCCAATCGCAGTAATGGCTGTTCATTTTTATTGTTTTTATAGAAAAATGACAGCTTAAATGTGACAGGTGAAGTGTATTGCTGTTAGGGTGAACCTTTTACATTAATTCAGTACATCTTCTGCATTTTTTGTGGGTGTGAGGGAGGGATTTACTTTGTAATGAAATGGAACAGGTACTGGCAAAAGCCAGAGCAGACATGTCAAATATGGGCAACTTGGGCATTGGCTATGCAAAGATTCCTTAAACATTTAATGCAGTTATGTATGTGCTGCAACTACATCCATGATGTTATGCTAGGATAACATCACGGGTCTAGCCCAAGGCTAACCAGTCAGAGCCCAGAGATTTTTCTTGTCTTTGTATGATAACATTTTAAACAACCTCTTATACTTACCACCATCACCAATCACCTACTGAGGAAACATTTTGTCTCATGTTTTGTGCCCTGTTACCTTTTTTTTTGACTTCAGCTGTTTTCAGTATCTTAACCCATATTTCCAGATGATCACAAACTGCTTAGTGCTCTGAGAATCAGCCAGCCAGTCAATAATCAAATTAATACCTTTAAGTGCCTGTGACATTTTCTTGTTACAGTCAGAAACATGTTCAGTCATCAGCAACAATAAAATTGATGGTTTCAATACATTTGTTTTAAAATATAACATGCTGCTGCTCCAGTTGCAACATCAAATATGCCACATAGTACATAGCATGCAAATTCACCCCAATTTGTGCATGAATTTAAAATTTGCAACAGTGTTACCTAAAATCTTCTTTGACCAGAATGAACTCTACTGCAGAAGCTTTTTTTGTGGTGTGTTGTGGGGCACAGAGGAGAAAAAGGCAGCCAAAAACAACCCAAGTAGCAGTGGCACTTGCCTGTGGTGGGGAACGAAAGCCAGCCAACAAAAGAAGAGGTAGACAAGCCTATTTTATCACCTCCTACTGCTGACCATGGAGCAGAAGGATTATTTTTTCCTATCTTACATAGTTTATAAGCAGCGTAAGACACCCAAGGGAATGTTTTTTTTTTAAATAAAAACACTTCCAAGGGTTGACAGCACTTGGCCTTATGCCTATTGCCTTATTAGACCCCTGGGAAAATGTTTATCTAAGCCCAACTAAACACTCAGGAATGTTTTATTTCTTATGTACTGTACAGGAAGTGGAATGTTTAGACAGCTTAACTGACAAAAACATTCTAGAAAAAGAAAATCCTTTCTTGACTTCACAACTGAATTACAGGATTGCTGACATCACAACTGTGAATTAAAGCCAAACCATAAATGATCGATCTATTTGTCAATTATAAGAGATATCATTTATTATCTCAGTATATAGCAAATACCCACATGTTTATATTTTCTCATCTTGAAAGTTTACTGATATTCATTATACAGTACGTACCCACATTGGAGCAAGACTATGTCCACTGTCTGAAAATCAGTCATATTATTGAGGTGCAGTAGTGCCCTTACAGTTATGGTTGAGTAGGCTGTTTAATGTTAAACCCCAAATTGTACCTTAATAACTTTGATGTACTTTGACAAAATAACACGACATTTAGAATGTGAGGTCAGGCTATCAAAGTCTCAAAACGTGAAAAGTTTCACGATGGCATATTGTTCAGTTTCCGAGCTAGAGTGCCAAACCCCCCCCCCCCATACTTAACATTGCATGTATTTTTGCTCTTGCCTAAGGTAAGGTAAGGTAATTTAAGGTAAGGTAAGGTAAATGTATTTATATGCCACCCAATCCCAGAGGCTCTGGGTGCCTTACACAGTCAATTAGGCAGGATAAGAAGGGTAAGCAATATCAATAAAACAAAAACTCTAAAGGGTTATAAAAGACTTAAAATTAAGACATAAATAAGTTAGTTATAAATAATTAATAAATAGTAAGAACAAGTTTAAAAATACTATGTGCACTCTGAAAAGGCTTGTTTGAAGAGGTGAGTCTTCAGGCTCCTCTTGAATGCCTCCAATGAGTGGACCTCCCTTACAGAACTTGGAAGCAACTTCCAGAGGGTCAGGCCAGCTACATTGAAAGCTCAGTTGCCAGAGGTTTTCAGCCTAGCCCTTGGAACTGCAAGGAGGCCCCTGGTGGAGGAGTGGAGGGAGTGAACCGCAGTAGCAGGGGTAAGGAGATCTGTCAGGTGGTCAGGGCCCAATCTGTTCAGGACATTATAGATGTGCACACCCACCTTCAATATGATCCTCCACCTAACAGGTAGCCGACCTTGATAGACCCATCAGTAACCTGGCTGCTGCACTGTGCACCAGCTGCAGCCAGCAGAAGGTCCCTCCACAGACACTGGAGTATAGAGCATTGCAGTAGTCAAGCCTGGAAGTGGCAAAGTTGTGTACTAGTGGTGGCAGGTCCTTTGGTGGAACTAGGGGTTTAATCCGGGTGACAATCCTTAAGTGGTAAAAACCACTTTGGACAACAGATGGCACCTGAGCACCAAGTGTCAATCTATAATCCAGGAAGACACCCAGACTTCTCACCCTAGAGGAAGCCATCATCAGAGTGATTCCTAGGACCAATCCTGTTACTACTCCCATCATGCCCACGACCAAGCTAAATCACCAGGGCCTCCATTTTGTTGGGATTTGTCCTCAGCCAGTTAGAGGCCATCTAGCTCTGAATTTTGGCCAGGCAGTTGTTAAGCACTTCCATGGCATCATTTGTTCAAGGGGCAAAAGACATGTACACTTGGGTATCATCTGCATAGCAGTGAGCTGTTCTAGGGGTAGCATGTACACTGTGAACAGCATCGGTGATAGGATCAGGCCTTGAGGAACTCTGAATGGCAGGAGCTTCAGGGAGGAGGAGTAATTCCCATTCACCACCTGCTGCTTCATGCCCAGATGTAGAACTCAAACCAATTGAGGACAGTACTGGCGAGTCCACAATATTCTCTAAGGCGATCCTAAAGCACAATGTGGTCCACGGTGTCAAATGCTGAGAAGAGATCAGAGAGAATGAGAATTGACTTGTCTCCTCTATCTCTCAGTGTGAGGAGGTCATTTTGCATCCCGACCAACACTGTTTTAGTGCTATGCCTAGCCCTGAAACCAGACAGGAATGTCTCATAGATGTCATAGGCCGTGAGGTGTGCCTCGAGCTACAGTGCCACTATTTTCTCAACAACCTTCCCTAAAAATGGGAGGTTGGAGATAGGTCGATAATTTATCCAGGACATCAGGGTGGAGTAATGGTTTCTTTAGGAGGGGCCTCACCAATGACTGCTTCACGTCATCAGGGAAGACCCCCTTTGAAAGTGAACACCAGATTATCCTGGAGAACACTGGACCAAGAGTCCTGGTGTATCCCAGTAGGAGATGGGTCGACTTGGGGCAGGGTCCAGTTCACAAAAAGTGGGCCACAGCTTCAAGATCATCCCAACAACCTCAGCCACCTCCACTGGCCTAAACTCATCCCAGACAATAGGACTGCCCATGCTCCCACCAGGCTGACCACTCAGGGGCAAACCTTGCCCCACTGGGGAGATCATGGACAAAATAGAGGACACCCTATCAGAGAATTAAGCAAACTCATTGCAGACTGTGACTGAAAATTCTTTTTTCAGCTGCAGACAGACCGGATGAAGTAGTCTGTCCACAGCCTGAAAAAGCTGAGCTTGTCTGTTTCTCCCTGCAGCAATTTGCCTGAACAGGAATTCAGCCTTCTTACCATCGACTGTCCATTGGTGCTCATGACAGTGAGCTCGTAAGGCCAGTTTGTCCTCATCAAAATGGGTCCTCCGCCAGTACAGCTCCAACTTCTGACCCTTGAGGCCTGATTCTAAGATGAATGTCACAACTCACAGGCATATGCAAGTTGTGACATTTGCTGCTATGACACAGACTGTGCGCTCTATTCCAGAACAGGCAGGGTCCCCAGCACTTATGCCCTGCAACTTGCAGCAGCCACAGGGCTGTGCCACAGGAAGGGTGCACCTGACATGGATGTGGCAAGCTGCAGTCTGCAGGGTGCAAGTGGTGCAAGGCATGGCCCCCCAGAGCCCCACATCCCAACACCATGGCACTGCCCCACAGGGCTAGGGAGGGGCTGGGGGTCCACAGGACCACCCTGGGACACATGGCATGTGGGGGGATGGGAACTTCCTTATGGGGGCACTGCAAGTGATTGGAGGTGAGGGGGTGCCAGAGGCCCACAGTGGGCAAACCTGCCACAGGGGTGTGGTGGGCACCCATGGGGGACCATGGGAAGGTTGGCTGGAGGGTCAGCAGGCTCAGTGGTGCATTCCCGATGAATGTAGGTACAGTTAGACTAGCTAGCAGCTGGTCTAACTGTACTTACACCATGGTCTACTGGTTTCCACTTGAAATCGCAATTTGCAATTCCGCCAGCTGCCATCTTGAAATACCAGCATAATCATTGCCGGAATCCCCCTTGTGCCATGTTGATGAGAGTTGTGGGTGTAGTGGGTGGTATAACTCACATTTGGTGCAGGTGGCCTGTGCCATGTTGCAGGCTGCCTCTTGGAATTGTGTTGGATGTAACGCATGTCGCAAGGTGTGATTTGTGACATAGGGTTCAGTGCAAGTCACCTTGCGACATGCATTACCCATTTTAGAATCAGGCCCTTTATCTTCATCTCCTTGCAAGCCCCATCAAACCATGGGGGTCTGAAGCAAGAAGACCTGGGTCGTGTATGGACTGGTGCAATGGCATAGAGCGTGTCGAAAATGATCTTATTATAGGCAGCCAGTGCCTCACCTGTGCCAATCGCACAAACAGTATTCACATCAGATAGGTCTACTACTACTACCAAAAGTCCCTCTGGGGATAATCCCCTCAAAAGGTGATACTGACCATCTCAGCAGGGGAGGGAATTTCAGGGGGGCCCCAAATGAGAAATCTACCATACAATGACTGGACCAAGTGACCTGATCAGTCTTGAGGCTCATGACTTCAAGCCCCAGTGAGAACAGCAAGTCCAAGGTGTGACCATGGTGTTGGGTCACAGAAGCAACTGCTTGTGTCAGGCCCAGTGATGTCATTAACTGGAGGAGATTGCAACAAAGATGTGAGGATTCATCATCGACCAAGGTGCTGAAGCCCCCCAGAATTAACCATCTGGGGGACTCCAACACCCTGTCTATGACAAAATCCATGACTTCCTGCAGGAAATCTTCCCCTACCACCCCAGAGGGGAGTAAACAAGATGAATCCTGCAACCTGCACCTGAACCCCCATGCACCATTACACATTCAGCTGATGAGGTAGAACCCACTGGGTGTATGGCAAAGTTCAGTCTGGATCTAAAGCAGATTGCTGCACCTCCACCCCTGCATTCCATCTTTGGGCAGTGCACCACAGAGTACTCAGTGGGGACAGCTGCCTCCAAAACTGGCCCAGCCAGATCTCTGTAATGCAAGCCCGATCGACAGATGAAATCAAGTCCGCCATAATTTCAGTCTTGTTTCTCATTGATCTGGCATTGCAAAGCACAGCCTGAAGAGGACTGGTGGAGACTGCAGGCCCACTGGCTACCTGCCCATTCGATCCAATGGGAACCCTGGGAATGGACATCAAACATGTCGGACCTCTTTCTTTGTTCCACTTAGTCCCAGGGTGTTTCCTGCTCCTCACCACCCTGATTCTGCTCACCTCCACTGTGCCCATAGCACCCCACTGCCAACCTCAACACTTCCTGGTTATACTGACTTCCCAGCAGCATCTTACTGCTGTTGCTGTAATAAAGAGATCAATAAAGGGGGGGAGGTCATGCAGCAGGGGTGCCACATAGGCAATACCAAGGGGGCCCATAGCTCCAACACATCTTCCAACACTAAAACCAATAATCAAACCCTATGTAGAGCTAAAAATAAATAATATAAACCCAAACTCTATGACAACATAAAAGATAACATAAAACTCAACTAGAGCAAATACTAGAACTTATCCCTACACATGCATATGCATTCATACAATACAAAAATGTTCCAAAACACACTCAAACTACTCTCAAACACTAACTAACCCATATCCACTGAATCAGCCCAAAATGCAAATAAATTTAAAACAAATAAACACACAAACAGGAGACTCCAGAAAGTTTTTTTGAGTCCAGAGGACAACTGAGTCCTGAACGGCCACAGAGAGACCAGATTTCAGTTATCCTCTCACCATTTCAGATAAAGGAAAAATGTACACCAAAAGGTCAGAGGGGACACTATCACTGCTCACTCTTTAAAAAAATAGGCATCAATACTCACAGGAGAGGGAAAGGGGGGGACCAAGCAGCCAAAGACAATAGGTGCATTCACCACTCCACTCCACTGTCACAAAAAATACATCCAAAATTCATTGATATTCTTAGAAGCGGTGGTGGGGGAGAGACCACAAGTCCCAAAGTCAGCTCTGCAGTTGTTCACTGAACAGAAATGCCACCAACAGTCACAATACTTCAGCAGCAACTTCACTTCCCCCCCATGGCTCAGTCTGGCAGAGCCACTGCAGATCCCGTGTCCTGACAGCTGTTCCACACCTACAGCCTAGATGGTGTGGAATTTTGTTTCAGGAAATTTACAGGGTTGAAGTGGCCTGTGCCAGTGATGTGCCTTTGGAAGGTTTCCTGAAAAAAAAATATACAGTTCCAGAGTTATAAGGATTTTTGAGATAACCATCAAATGAGAATGGAGAAAAATTATCATGACTGCTTATTTTCATGATTTACTTGTTGTTGGGGAAAAGTACTGATCAGTGGAAAAAAAGACCATGTTGAAAAAAATACCGATCAAGATGGCCACATTAGTTTTTAACTCACAAACATTGAAACTACATAAAAATAATTAAAAAAAAAAACAAAACACCTGAACCTAGATAAACGGGACCCATTTTGCTAGATTCTGCTGTTTGTTTCTGTTTTTAACAATACTTATCAGTATTACCTTTCCTGAGCTACCTAAAATCCAGGGTGCTCAGCTTAGCAAGAGGAGCCATTGACCCATGTTCTCTGTATGACAACAGCAGGACTTTCTTGAGTTCTTCAGCTGCAGCTGTAAGTCATGCTGTAGGCTGCACTGAAAGTAGAGAGCCGATGACCCGCTGTTCTGTGTGTCTCTGTCTCTGTCTCTCTTTATCTATCTATCTATCTATCTATCTATCTATCTATCTATCTATCTATGTATCTATCTATCTATCTATCTATTACTTTAAGTGGACTGAACTGCCCACTCCTGGTACTACTTATCCCCCCCCAGGTTGCCCACCCTTCCCAATGTTTTGTGATATTTATACAGTATATTTGTGATATTTACATATTTTATAAGCAGACCTGGGTGCCCACCCTCAGTACCACTTGTCTTGACCTCCCTCCCCTCCAGTTCACCTGCACCCTTTCCCATTTGCAGGTGGCAGCATCAAAATGGTGCTGCCAAACAGTTACCTGGCACTGGGTAACCGTCTCTAGTGTTAGAATGTCAGTGTCATGTCCCCTGAAAAGAAGAAAACTGTCTTTCTTGTTTCCTGAAAAAAAGGTCCCTCACCGATCTGACCCCCCACCTCAACCTTTCACTCAGCACCTACCACCCTGCACAACCCACACACTCTCACTCACTTGAACATGTCCCACAGTGAAGATTCACTCTCTGATCGAAGACACACCTTGCTGCTGCAATTGCCAACTGCAATATGAGAAAAAAGGCAAGTGTGTTATAATGTATTTAATTGCAGTTTTGAACTTTGATTCAAAACATCATTTTTAAACATTTGCACACCACATTTTCAACATAGCCTTATTGGAACCCTGCCCCATGAACAATGGTAGTGAAATTATGCAGACCCATTCTGGAAGGTGATTTTATGGTTGATGCACAAAATCACCTTTCAGGTGGATTTTAAGCAACTCCCCAGTCAGGGAATGTAAGCTGCAAGTTTGTCCAAATGGGCCCGGGAACGATATATTGAAGACAACTGTCCTTATTCACACTTTACACATTCACTCTTCAAACATTACCTCTTTGTTCCTTCAGACTCTATGCCTTTTAGATCTGAAAGAACAAAAGTTGAATATGTGAAGACTTAATGTGTGAAAGCAGAGTGAATAAAGAATAATGTGTAAAAAGTGAATGTGTAAAGAGTGAATGAGGACAATTGTCTTCACTATATGGTATCTGGGCCTCTGCAGACAATTCTGCAGTCTGCATTCACTGGCGGGGGTGGGGGACTGTGCCAGGCCCTGCACTTCTGGAGGAGGACAGAGTCTTCCTACGGTGCATGTCCCACAGGACCCTGTGCATTAACACCTGTTGGACCTGCTTGAATGAGCACACAATTCCACTATGTTAAAAAACAGGAATATGTTTGCAAAAACATTGTTAATGCACCCACTTAGGGTAACTTAATGCCACAAAAGCAGGGAAATGTGGTGATAGGGTTTCCAACCCTAACTCCCTACCCCACCGCCAAAGCAGCAAAAGGAAAAAGCAGTAGGGTTTTGGGTCTTTGGAGTCTTGGTGAATCAGCAGTGAGGTCTACTTGGGGTTCTCAACCCTAATGCCCACCCCGTTCCCTGAGCAAACAATGTCACAAATTATCTTCTTTTTTCATGTGGGGCCTGGAAGAAAGCTACAACAAATTGCATTGGCAACTTGTGGTGAGACATACTACTCCAGTTTAGAAGAATGTATCACTATGAGAAACTAGCTTGCAGCTGTACCTTGTGCTTCAGACTGAAGCTATGTGCTTGGGGGGAGGGGTGATCATTAGGGTTGACAACCCAAGGAAGACCTGACCACTGATTTGCCAGGATTCTGGAGATCCAAAACCCAAATGTTTTTTTCCTTTTGCTGCTTGGGGATTGGGAGGTGGGAAGTTAGGGTTAGAAATGCTAATGCTGCATTTCCCTACTTTTGTGGCATTAAGGTACCCTAACTGTTGCATTAACAAAGTTTTTTGCAAAGAATATACTTATATATGTAAAATTAAAGTTCAGCTTTATACACAGTTGCATAAAGAAATTACAGTGCGAAATGCTGCTTATGTACTGTACAATAGGTTGCAGTAACATCGCATGAAGGTCAACTGAGAGTACAGTCAGAGGGCAAGAACAGGCAAATGCTTTTCTTGTGAGGTAGGTGATAGAAAGAGCAGAGAGTCTGTTAGTGTGCTGTACTACCATGGAAGAGACTCAGGATTGATTGAACTCTTGACTACTACTCCCAGGTTGGTGAGGTCAGAACACAATGCAGAAGCATCATGCAGTGGCCACAGACAGAGGGATCAAGCTAGCTCACAATGGCAGCACATTCTATGGTGTGGTTGGTGGTGATACTTACAGTGGAGCTGGCAAGAATGCAACACAACACTGTGGTATTCTGTAGCAGAGTTACTGCAGGTAATATTGCCATTTCAGTGGCAGTTAGACCTTTTTATGGTAGCATATCATTTCAGCACTGCAATTTCAGTGAGTCAATTACAGCTATGCTATTATAGTGACTGCAATAATAGCGATCGCTGCATTACAGTACAGAACAGTTTCAGCGACTATGGGGTAATAGCCTACCTCCAAGGTCCAGGTGTGCCTCAGAGGATGTTATTTTAGAATTGGGGAGGTATGGGGGGAGCAGTCCCATGGGGGGGTGCAGGGGGGGGCAAAGCCCCCCTGCAATACTAGTCCATACCACTTTACTATCCTATTGTAAGTGCACTTCGGAAAGCACTTGTAACTGCCCCAATGTCTGAAGTCGTGATTCGACTGACCACATGTTTGGAGTTGTACAGGAGTACAGCACACGGTCATAGTAGGATTACTTGCAAGGAGTGGCATTTAGTTCGCAATAGCACATTCAAAGATGAGCGCTGAATAGACATTTGTTGAATTTCCTGATCGCTGAAATGGGCTTCGCTATTAAAAACTCGCTGACCTTGCACTCGCTGAAATATATTTGCTGCATTGACATGGAACCCTTTTTATAAAGCAGCAACCTAAGACAATGCTGCATCCTGGCAGGCTCCACTTTATGTCTACTGTATCTATTCATCTATCTATCTGTCTCTCTGTCTGTCTATCTATCTATCTATCTATCTATCTATCTATCTATCTATCTATCTATCTATCTATCTATCTATCTATCTATCTATCTATCTATCTACCAACCTACCTACCTATCTGTCTGTTTTTCTGTCTATCCATCCATCCAACCAACCACCTATCTATTTACTATCTACTTATCTGTCTCTCTTCTACTAATTTAAACAGTAAAATCATGAATATTAGTACAGTCTAAAAAAGACAGACATACATGGATGTATACCAAACAGACGTCTTATTGGGAGGCAGCATAGCATAGTGGGTAAGGGCACAGAGCTGCAAACCTGGAGACCTGGGTTTGAATTCCATCAGCCCCCACTTTCATACTGCATGACCCTAAGCATGTCACTTAACTTCCTTGTGCTCCTGGGTCACACCTGAAAATAAGTTTCAGTTTAGTGTGCCTTTCCTGGTTAAACAATTTTCCCTTTCCTTTCCCTTTATATCCTCCAGTGGCAGGGTGCCTTGAATGATGAATCCAGGGCAGGAACTAAGACACTTATTTGTGAGAATGATTGAAAAGGTATTACATATTTGCATTAAAGCAATATATAAATATGTACATATGTGGATTGGTAACCTTTAATAATTATTTAGAATAGCATGTATGTTATAAATAGGATAAGAGTATTGTAGCCATGAAATGAATGTGACATCACAGATGTAATTTAACAAGTTTTGAATTAAATAAAAATAATAATACAAAGGAATAATATAGAACATAGTAAAACACATATATAATGGGGTTGTACAGCACCCATTAATTATGACCTTGTAAAAGCTGAACATTTTTTCCAATGTATATTTAGAATCTAAAATATGTGTGGATTTTTTTTATTTTTGTTACACAGTGTACAGAGCCCCGATGAAGTGGGTTAATTGTACATACAGTATGAAACATCATATTATTAAGGAACAGTTTAAACATTTTTGAAAAAGAATAAAACAAGAATTTTATGAGAACGTTACTTGATGAGTGGACTGATTTCCAACAATCATGGCTATTGAGCCAAACCAAACCAAGTCAAGCCAACCAGGGAATATATCTGGATGATCCAAAAAACACCTCCACTAAAATATATAGTAGCTTTGGATATCAATCAGGTTCTTTCATTGTGTTTATAACAGCACTACAATAAATAAACCTATACAATAGTACAGGAGATGATGCAATTAATCCTTTTTCTCAAATCAGATGCACCCTCCATTACCAATCCAATTGCTGCAATGTATAATGTCTTAAAAGTTGTCCTCCATTAAATGAAAATGTATCAGAGTTATAGTACCGCATAAAGTGGCAATAAACAAGACATCATCTGATCCAGGTCTTCACTGGTCCACTTCACTTCACCCAGCACAATCTGGAGAGATTTATGCATTCACATGTCTCTGTGCATCTATACCAGCATAATCTGTCAACACCAGTATAATCCAATTATAGGACTGGGCATTCCGCCACCAAGATCCTGTTAAAAGTGATTAATGACATCCATATGGTCATATACAAGAAACTATATATTGAGCAGTTTCATTATCCAAAGCCTCTGACTTTCTTGGCCACCAGCTTCTTAATCAGAAGGTGGAGGCAAGTGTGCTACTTAAATAACAAGACAGTTTGCTAATGTGCTGGTTACTTGAGTGGCCACACTCTGGACGGTAACCATTTACAACACTGCAGGCCGGAAACCTATTTATAGAGCTGTTTGTCAGAGATCCATCACAGGGTCTTTCTTATTATCCAACTTTATGGAAGACTTTCATAATCAATAGTCAGTTTTATAGCACATATTGCAAAAGTGTCTCAAACTGAAATAATGTTTCACGTAATGTACATTCTATTTTGGCATGGACACAGATTTTCTCACAGAATGACTTTGTTTTCAACTCCACTAATGCAAACACTATGCTATTCTAACCAATCTTTCTACATAATACTTAAAGGGATACTGTTGACACCTTACACCTTAAATTGTACATAGTTTAGAAAATGTGTGTTATGATTGCTCACATTTTGAATCTGTGGATGTAGCTGGCTGTCTGATTCTGATTTAACTAAAAAAACAGACTGCCCACTGTACTGGTGCCACCACACAAACAAAAACTATTTACAGCCCTTGATCAAGTCTCATCGCATCTTTCCTCGACTTGGTGAAACACCTCAAACACAGAAGATGAGATTATTGCATCATGAGTGGCTGCACTATTTGGGGGTGTTTCCAATATTCAAGAAGTATGCAATAAGAGTAGATCAAGAATTTGAAAAAAACAAGGTTAGTATAACTTCATCATTAGCATGCATTTCACTGCTGCTAAGTAATTAAGCAGATAACCAGCAACATCAATGAATTTTAGAGAATGTACATTATTATACAATGTTGTTATTTCTTCTTAACTTGAAGGTGTATGATGTAAAAAGAGTTAACAATGTCCCTTAAATCTGGAAATCCCTGTATCAATCCAAACTAGAGAGATGTACCTGGATAGTGGTAATTCTGACCTGAACACAGGCCCTGCTATATGGTGGAATTATCTGTGATTCTTATTTTTTAGCAACTGTCCTTTTCTGTGGGAGAGGGACTCCCCAGTCATTGCCCTTTTCTATGGGAGCAGGGCTCAACAGTGTCTGCCGTTTTCTATGGGAATGGGGCTACCCAGTGGCTGTCCTGTTCTGTGGGAGCAGGACTCCATAGTTACTACCTTTCCTACAGGAGTGGGATTCCATATTACTGCAATTTTTATGGGAATGAGGATCCCCTGCAGCAGCTCTTATTATGGGAGAAGAAACCCCAGCATCTGTGTTTTAAGCATAGGAGGAGGGGTCTTATTGGCTGTTTTCCTGGTATAGGAGCTGGACTTCTGTACTTCCCATCAGCTACACTTAGTGTACAGGAACAAGACCCCCAGTGCCTGTTTTCCCATGCATGAAAAAAGTATAATTTTGGCAGGAAGTGGAATTTCCCGTGACAGGCACTGATGTGTGAGTGACTTAGTTACCTAGTGACCAGTGTTGAAGGAGCATTAGGGACAACTAGTAGGCAACAGGTGGTCGGGTGATACATTGACCATAGCTATCTTGTGCGCAATAAAATAGCATTGGTGAAAATGGAGGGAATAACTGCTGCCTCTGAACTGCATCAGTTGTTGATAACTCCTCTTTACAAAATCAACAAGGAAAATCCTGCATCCTGATAGGTTGTTAGCCATGCAGTGGAAGTGTCTAATGCATGGCTAAAAACAAATGCTACCAAAGCGGATGTAGCATGTGTTAGAGATCATTGTGCATGTTTTAGAACTTTAGGTATTTTATAAACTTTAAGGAACCATCATTTTTTCTATACACTAAGCAGCCATACAGCTAGTCCCCAACACCTTCCTACTCCTTCTCCTCTCATTTGTAACTGCTGTTTACATGATGCTAGTCTGATTTAGAGATTGCATAAACTTACCAAGTTAGCATCTTTTTTCTTTTGTTTTAACAAACAAGCCCCCAACCCCACCGCAGTTACTGCCTATAGCTCATTCATTTAATCTGTAGTAATGGTGAGACCCCCCCCCCGCTCAACAAATAAACTGAAAAACAAATAATTCTAAATATAGTTCAGTTATTTAAATAAGATTCGTGTGTGGCTACCTTAATTGCTCCCACTCAGACTCCTGATTGGTGTCTGCTTCATTTTTTCTGTTTTTCTGATGCTGTTGCTAAACTTCTGTTGTAAAAATGCAAACTGGCCTTTCTGCAATGTATTTGATCCAGTAACAGTTTGCTGTTGTTTTTTAAAAATACAAGTAAAAACAAACATTTCTAATGGAAACCTATTGAATTTGCCTCCTTACTGAATGTTTTTCTGCATGTTTCTAGTCTCTGTATTGGGGGTGGAGATGTAGAGGAGTTGACATGCTCTGAACTAAAGGATTTGCTCTGCAGGAAACTACAGCTATGGATGATGCAGTAGGGCAACTGTGCTACAGCAAAATTATAAAAAATATCATGTTCATAGAGGCAATTAGACTACTATGTCAACAATTAAGCTAATCCTTTGAATGTATACATAATTAAAACATTTTTTTTATTCCGAATAACATGTAAAAAAATGTATAAGCACAATAAGACACACAAGTGTGTGCTTTAGAGAGTTATAACACACTTCTAGTGGCCGAAGGTACTCAGCCTGTGGCCTCCTGCCTTATTATGTCCCTGGGCATGTGTTAGAACTGTTTAGTGTACACCCCATTGTGTCTTACTGCTTTCATGTTCACACTGAGGAGCCTTGAAATAGCGTGCCACCCACCCACCCACCCACTCACTCACTAACTGGTTTCTGAAGTACTGAATCACTTATTTAGATTATTGACATTTGTTCTGGTTATTTATATGCAGTACATATACACATTTCAGCTTTTTCTATTGTTAAGCAAATATAGTTAATACAGAAACATGATATTTGAAAAAATAGTTAAATATTCTACGGTCACAGTTTTACAAATAGTATCTAAATATGGAAGAGAGTAGGGTGGAATTTGTATTTTTTTTGTATTTGTATTGAGCAGTGTTCATTGCAAGGAGGTCCTGATCAGGACAGTAAACAGTACAAGAAGTCAGGAATATTGCAAGCAAACAGAGTGTACTAGTTAAGGCATGAGAGGTTACAAGGCATCACAATGATAACAGAATACAAGGTAGGGAATACAACCAATATAGTACTTCCTAGTGATACAGAACACTGTAGACTGAACACAGAAAATATGGGACTAGGATATTTTAAAAGTGGGAAAGTAACACATAGGGTCTCTTGGTAGAGACAGGGAGTCCATAAGGTAAGTCATTTTGATGAAAGAGTTGTTCAGTGATGAGATATGTAATAGCTTTTGTTTAAAGAGGGTGACAGAAGCAGAAGATGCAGCAATAGTGCATATTGTGGTGATCATTTTGTGTCTATACATTTTATACTATTTTAGATTACCCATTTTCATCTGTATCATAAGATGCCTCCTTTGCCAAAATTTGAGGCATACTTAGTAGCTGTTTTAGGCTTGAAATAAAGCATCACTCCTTCAAATGAACTATCCCCAGGTTTTCATTAATATTCTCAGCTGTAATTTAACACCCATTGTTTATCTTAACTTTTCTCATAACCATAATCAGCTAGCATGTAACAGGCACTGCTCCTTGACGTCATGCAACAATAGGTGTTTCAGAACAGGTGAGACCACTGATGAAAATCTGGTAATAGCCATATTTAATGGAGCACACCATTAGTTATTTCAAATATGCAATTAGATTCAATTGGGCTGAGAGTGACTATGATGAAACATTATGGGTAAATAAAGGATACATTATGCACGACTGTGGAATATGGTAGATATTTGCATGAATACACAGTAGGGGTGGGCTAAAGTCGCGAATTCCACTTTCATGGAACTTCAGCGATATTTCTGAACTTTCATGGACATTTCAGAACTTTTGCCATTGGTACAACTTGGATTTTCCGTGGATTTTCGCCGGGTTCTGTGGACTTTTTTGTGAACTGCGGAAAAATGCATATAAACTGTGGACTTTATTCTATCCACAGTTTAATGAACTGTCAGTGAATGAACATGTACTTGTACAACCACAAGGTCATTCACTGGCAGTTCAGTGGCCACTGGAAGTGGAGGAGAGAGAAGGGCTGTACCAGTGGCTTGCTCAGGGACAGGGTGGGGGGAGCAGGGGGTTGGTGATGAACTGCTGGGGAGTCCAGTAGACACCAGGGAATTAGGATTGCTTTTCTTTATAAGGGATCGGGGATGGGGGTCCACTAGACACCAGGGAATGCTAGGAATAGAGGGGGATGAGTTGGTGGACTGCTGGCTGTTTTTGTGGATTAAGGGAACTCTGAATAGGAGGGGGTCCACTAGACACCAGGGAAATAAAATGTTTTAGGGGCCATGATCAGTGGATGGGGGTACTAGACACCAGGGAGGGACTGGATTTTGTTTCTTCTTTACCAGGACCCACGGGCCGTGATCCCCAGGCAGGGGGGTGGGGGGTGGGAACCACTAGACACCAGGGATCAGGGATTTTTTTACTTGAGACTTACGATTGGTGGGTGGGGGCCACTAGATAGACACCAGGAGGGTCCAAGAGAGGGATTGGAGTCTTTTATTTATTTATTTATTTACTGGGACCCCTGATCAGCGGGGGGTGGATTAATTAATTAAATTGTGGTTAAAAAAAGTCTCAGAACTGACCACTGGCAGTGATCCATTCTGCTGATTTTTTCCTCACAGTTTAATAAATTAACCCACAGTTTGTATAATTATTTTGCAGTTTCAAGGTGGAATTTCCATGAAAGTTGCAAAAATGATTTCCGAATTTTCACGGAAGCAAAATTTGCACTTTCATGGAAATTCAGTTGGTGGAATTTTTTTTCACACACACCGCTAGTGCAGAGTGACCTTGGATAATATCATGAGTGGTGAAGCCACAAGTGATACCCAGGTCACTCTGCACGAATGCAGATATCTACCATAATCCACATAATCGCACATCATGTGTGCTGTTTATACAATAGGGGCCCTGAGAGTGTTTTGTTCTAAAGTTTTACTTTATAGTTTATTTTTGTATGTTGTATGTAAAGGTTTTATGTACAATGATGTTTCTGTTGGCTTTCTCCAGGTGTGTGACATTTTGATTTTCTACTGTTTGGTTTATTTTGGGTTGCTTGGGAGTCTTTACCTGGTTACTGATGACATCAGGCTTTTGTGCATTTTGATTGGGTGCTGTTGTTGCAGGGTCAGCAGTATCACATTTTGGGATTTGGAGTGCTTTTGGGTGGCTCATACATTTTGTTTCTTATTTTTTATGTGTTTTTTTTTATGTTTTTATTCTGGGATGTTTTCCACTGTTTTATCATATCAGGTATATGATTATTGTTTTGTAGGGATGACTTCATTTCTGTTTGAGATATCTGCTTTTTACATTCAGTAGTGTTATTAGGGTTGTAGTTTGTGATATTTGTGCTTTTGTTAGTGCTTTAGTACTATATAAGGTGTATTTGCTTTTTGATTTATTTTTTCTTTAGAGTCTTTCGTTTTCTGTTTTGCTTTTAGTCAGAGTCACTGTCCTTGTCAATTACTCTGGGTCTCTTGTTCGGTGGTTTCTTGTATGTTTCACCTGTGGAAGAGAGAAAAAGGTACAATATTAGTACTGTGATTCATTTCTGTGGGATTTATTTATTTTAGATTTTATGTGTACCTTGAATTAGGGTGAAGGTGATGTGCTTCACATTTATGATAGTATTCGTCTTGGAAATCACTCATTTTACTTTTTGAGGTACTTTGAGTAAGTGTTTCTTGAGAGGTTGATGGTTTCTCCCATTCTGCATTTCTTTCTTCATTCTTCATTCTTCATTTGGCTTGAGTTTGTGTTCTGCTATGGTATTTGGGATGTGGAGCTGCAAGATTTCATTTCACAGCTCAGGATGTTTGAGATTTCCAATTGCTTATTTTCATTTATGTGGCAATAATCATTAACAAATTGAATGTTTTTATGCCCCGAGATTTGTATTATTTCTGTAGCGGGTATCCCACTGTCGGTTAATTTTCATAAACTTTCTAGAAAAAGTCAATGATTCGGGATATTGTTTTATTTTTAAGTGGTATTCAATACTTTGAAATACGGACCTTACAGTGAGCGATTCGTATGGTTTTCCGTCTCTTCCTTTACATGAAATGAAATATTGAGATAGTAAAATGTCAGGTTGTTCAGGCAGTATTTGATGAATGTCTGTTTGGATATTTCTTTCTTTTTCTAAATAAGATTTAAAGTTTTGTATGTCCGAGTTTTTTTTTTTGTATTAGCATTTTTTTGTGCTTTGAATAAAGTCAGTAATAAAGTCATTATCAGACGTTTGACAAATGTTTAGGCCACATTGCTGTTCTACTACATGTTGTCTCATCATTTCTTGTGTGTCTTCAGGATATTACAGTGGCTCCTGGTCGTTTTCATGTTGGGTACAAAACTGCAGGATTTCGTCTTGTAAATCTGGGGTCATTGAAATATTTCTGTGTATTGCCATGTCCATATTGATTTATCAGTCCATTTTTTAAGAGAAGTAAACTGGTATGTTTTTTACTTCTAGTTTTCTTCTGTTTTAAGTAGCTTTTTGTTTTCAGTTTTTGATGCAACTGCTTTGGCTTGCTGCTCGATTGATTTCTGGCCATTTTCTACAGTGCACAAGAGATGAAAACAATAATATAATAATAATAATAAAATTTATTTGATTAAGCACCTTTCAGTTTTCAAAGCGCTGCACAATATACATAAAAACAAAATACAACTGCAGATACAGGCAATATAAAATCAAAATAATACCAAAAATGCCTTCCCCCATAAAAAAGTCTTAAGCGCCAGCTTGAAACTCCCCACCGTCCTGGACTCCCGAACCTGATGGGACAGAGAATTCCAAAGGGTAGGTGCCACAAACCCAAAGGCAGGCACACCAGATGACTTTAAATTAACCCTTGGAATCTCCAGCAATCCCTCGTCAGCTCAGCGGAGCTGTCTCAAAGGGATGTAAGGAATCAGGAGCTCTTTCAAGTAATCGGGACCTAATCCATGTAGGGCTTTGTAAGTCAACAGACCTACTTCAAAGGTGATCTGCCACTGTATTGGCAGCCAGTGCACAGTGTGCAGCACAGGGGTAATATGAGATCTTCTAGATGCCCCAGTCAATAAACATGCTGCGGCATTCTGCACTAGCTGTAAGCGGCAGATATCAACCCCAGAAAGCCCTAGTTATAGGGAGTTGCAATAATCAAGGTGCAATGCCACAAAGGCATGGACCAAAACAGGCAGGTCACTGGATGGAACAAGGTACCTAATCCTGGCAATGTTCCTAAGATGGTAAAAGGCCAGCTTGACGACTGCTGACAGCTGGTGATGAAGAGTCAGGCCATCATCAAGCACCACTCTCAGGTTACGCACCCATTCAGAGGTGAGAATCTGGGACTCCCCCAGGACTAAGCCAGAGGGGAGCCCAGTCCTCAACCCCTCTACCCTACAACCCGGGTCCACAACCAGAACCTCAGTCTTTACTGGGTTCAACTTTAGATCACTGGAGTTCATCCAATCTTGGATTTCTTCGAGATATGTAGAATGTGCATTGTATCAGGCAATCTCAGGTGTTTTAACTAATTATAAATGTGTTTAGGGAACAGTTTAGCTGAATAGAAGGTGACATATCTGGAGTGGATTATTTTACTTGTGACATATCAGTTTATTTTCAGTTATTCCACTCTGGATACGTCATCGTTTAGTTATACAATGAGAATGATTTTATGGGTATATATTCAATGGCATATGCCTTTACCCCTATTGTATAAATGTTACTTAATATAAAAGCACCTATGGGCTTTAACCTGTTGATTTTATGTCTAGAACACTACTCACAAATAATAGAAACATGGAAATGTTACAGCAGAAAAGAACTGCCAGGCCCACCTAGTCTGCTCAGGTTGCCTAGACCACTGCTAGGATTAAACTGTAACCCACCCTCTTGCCAACAGGCCCCTGTGCCTGTCTCACACCCCCTTGAACCCTCCCACTTTCCTCTCTCTGACAACCTCTTCCAGAAGCCTATTCCATTTATCCACCACCCCTTATGTGAAAAAGTGCTTCCTAAATTTTCCTCTGAACTCCCTCCCCTACAATTTGCAAATCATGGCCCCTTGATTGCCCCTTTAGTTAGAATATGCTCCCTACTGCCACTTTGTTAATATCCTTAAAGTATTTGAACGTCTCAATCATGTCCCCCCTCTCTCTCTCCTTTTTTTCAGGGAGTGCATGTTTAGGACCCTCAGTCTATCCTTGTATGTTAAGTGACCGATTCCCTTAACCATCTTTGTCGCCCCCCTCTGGACACGCTCAACCCTCTCCATGTCCTTCCTGAGGTATGGACTTGAGAACTGGACCCCATACTCCAGATGCAACATAACCAGCTGGGTGTACAAGGGTATTATGACCTCCCTCCTCCTACTAGTGATCCCCTTCTGATGTAACCCAGCATCCTGCTGGCTCTTGTCACTGCTTTCTCGCAAAGTTTTGCTACCTTCAGGTCCTGTGTAATGTTGTTGCCAAGGTCTCTCTCCTGTTCAGTTACCTTTAGTGGTTGTTCTCCCATGCAATACACCACTCTCTGATTTTTCCTGCCTAGGTGCATGATCTTGCACTTCGACGTATCGAAAGACAGCTGCTACTCTCTGGACCATTCCTCTAGTTTCCTCAAATCCCTATGCATACTTTGAACCCCCTCCTGTGTGTCTACTCTATTGCAGACCTTAGTGTCATCCACAACTAGACACACCCTTCCCTCAAGGCTCTTTGCTATGTCCCTTATAAATATATTGAACAGTAGTGGGCCCAATACTAACCCTTGAGGAATCCCACTGATGGCCATTTTCTCCTCTGAGGGGACCCCATTTATTACCACTTTCTGTCTTCTACCCCTCAGCCAGTTCTGCACCCACTGTACTACAGTCCGCCCCATCCCCAAACATCCCAATTTATGCAGTAGCATCCTGTACGGCACAGAGTCGAATGCCTTCCTGAAATCAAGGTATGAAATGTCCACCGACCCCCTTCCCCCGATCCACCACCTTGATGACCCAGTCAAAGAAATCTATCAAGTTCATTTGACAGGATCTACACTATGTGAACCCTTGCTGGCATTGGTACAGCAGGCCGTTTGCTTCCAGGTAGCTGGTGATTCTGTGTTTTAGCAGTTTTTCCATGAGCTTGCCAACCACAGATGTCAAGTGCACTGGCCTATAATTGTTCACCTCTTTATACCCCACCATTGTGAAGCGGTAGCACATCTGCCCATTTCCAGTCATCAGGGACCACCCTTGATTCTAAGGACCTGTTGAAGAGTGCAGTCAAAGGAGCTACCAGCACACCCCTCAGCTCCCTCAACACCATGGGGTGCACTCCATCAGGCCCCATTACCTTATCCACCTTCAAGCTCTCTAGCTCTCTTAGGATCTCTTCTACCTGGATGGGCCTCATGTCCACTCCGTCCCCCTTCTTCTCTTTTACCCTTGTGTTACTGCCCTCCCACTCATTCTCCTTCTTGAACACTGAACAGAAATAGCTGTTCAGCAATTTTGCTTTCTCCTGCTCTCCTACCACCTGCTCGCCACTATTGTTCTTTAGTCTGTGTATCCCCGCTCTGTTTTTCTCTGCTTGCCTATATACCTGAAAAAAGTTTTGTCCCCTTTCTTGACTACATTGGCAATGATCTCCTCCATTCTAGCCTTTGCCCATCTTACCTCCAGACTCACCTCCTTTTACCTTGCCTGGTACATTGCCCAGTCCTCTTCCCTTTGCATTGTTTTAAACCTTCTGAATGCTAACTTCTTTGCCCGGACTTTGTCTGCCATTACCCTGCTAAATAACAGGGGCTTTTTTTTTCCTTCTGTTCTTACTCATTCTCCTTATGTAGAGTTCTGTTACCCACACAATGGCCTCCTTTATCATATCCCACATGTCTTCCACCACCCTGAGCTCCCCAACCCCTGCCGGTGCTTGATAAACATATTCCCCCATTCTCTTAAAATCTGCTCACCTGAAATCCAGCACCTTCACCTTGGTCCAGTGCACATCAATCAACTTATGTACTGTAAACCAAATGGCACTGTAGTCACTCGTATCTAGGTTCTCCCCCACAGATACCTCCCCTACCCTATCACCATTTGTCAGAACTAAATCCAGAACCGCTCCTTCCCTAGGTGGTTCCTTGACCAGCTGTTAGAGTAGGGCTGCTTGTAGCGAGTCCACAATTGCCCTGTTCCTGGTGGATGAGGCTGATAGAGTGCCCCATTCCATATCTGGCAGGTTGAGGTCCCTCATCAGCAACACCTCACCCTTATTTGCCATCCTCAGGATCCCTTCTGTCATCTGTTTATCTACTATTATCTGCTGTGCTGGTGATCTGTATATGACTCTAGTGTGCACCACATCTCCTTTTTCCATGGTCAGCAAAACACATAAACCTTCCGCCTCCCCCCATCTACCCTGAGTTCCATTGCCCTGATCCCCTCCCATACGTAAAGTGGCACCCCCACCTCTCCTGTCCCTCCTAAACAACGTATATCCTGGTATTATCATGTCCCAATCCTGCCCCTTTTGACACCAAGTTTCAGTAACTCCCACTATGTCACAGTTACCCTCAGCCATGAGTGCTGCTAGGTCTGGCATCTTGTTTCCTAGATTCCTAGCATTGGTACAAATAGCTCTCCAAACTCCAGACTCCTGTTTTCTTTCCCTTGTACTAACATGCCTAGCCACTTCTCCAACTCAGTGTTTTGCATTTGGGGGGGCTGGTTGCCCCCTTATCATTTACTCTGTGGTGTGACGCTACCTGTAACCCCCCCCAATTTAGTCTAAATTGTAGTGGTGCTCCATGTACTTTTCTAGTTTACACTTTAGCACTGCCTTACCTTCCCTACTTAAGTGCAACTTATCCGGGCCAAAAAGACTGTCATCTCTCCACATGGTCCCCCAATCCCCCACCAACTCGAAGCCTCTCTAGGTGCACCAGCTGGTAAGCCAACTGTTAAACTCTGCTATCCTCTGCCTCCTCTCAGAGTTTGCCCTTGGGACTGGCAGCACCTCTGAGAAAGCTATCGATTTAAACCTCAAACTGCTGCTGAACCTCGCTAGTGCTCCAAATCTTGACTGCACCTCTAATAAACTGTTTCCTTCAAGGTCATTTGTTCCCAGGTGGAACAACAAGTGAGTCCTTTAATCCTGCTCATTCCCTCAGGAGGGGATGTGATGAATGACCTGTGCCACCGTCATGCCTTGCAGGCATTCAGTCCATATCTTGCTGCCTTCCCCCCCCCCAGCTAATACCCTTAATAATGGTGATAAAAAGACAAAGGTGAACACCCTTAATATCTCTTTTATCATGCCTGGAAGGCATTCAGTCCAGATCCTGCTGCCCTTGCCCCTCTCCCCCCAGCTAATACCCTTAATAATGGTGGTAAAAAGACAAAGGTGAACACCCTTAATATCTCTATCGATAACATTAAAGCCAAATACCCTTTCTCATGCATCATTTTGAAGAGGGATTTTTTGTAAACTATCCATCACAACTTTTGAAACCTCACATGATTCAACACAGACTGCAGACATACCTACTGTACTAGAGGGTTAGCAGTGTTTGGTATTATTTTGACTACTGGTAAAGTTAACAGCTTTAATAATATAAACACATTAAAGGTAACAAATTCAACCAAGGTTTACTTATAAGTTTTGGAAACATTTGATAATAATAATAATATATATTAGGGAGTCTGTTGGTTTGGGGTGAGTGATGTGCAAGTTGGGAAAATTCGTTCTGCAGATTAATTCACAAATTTGCCTCAATTAATGAAGTTAATCTGCCATGCAGAGTCCAAATTCACAGAACACTGATAACTCCATGAAATGCAAAGTTGGCAACTTCACTGGTGGAGTTTGCCACAGTTCATTCCCTGGTGTCTAGTGTCCCTCTTCCCAATTGCCTGCCCGATGTTAAATGATAATCTTTTCCTGGTGTCTAGTGTCCCCCCCCACCGTTCACCAGCCCAATGTCAAGTAGACACTTTTCTTAGTGTCTAGTAGTCCCTCTTCCTCATCAATCACCAACCTGATGTCAAATAGACACTTTCATTGGTGTCTAGTGGTCCCTTCCTCACTGATTGCTGGTCCAATGTCACACAGACACTTTCCCTGGTGTCTAGTGGTCCTTCCCAGATGATCACTAGCTCGATGTGAAATAGACACTTTCCCTGGTATCTAGTGGTCCTCTTCCTACCACTCACCAGCCTGATGTTAAATAACAGTCTTTCTTGGGTGGTCTAGTAGTCCACTTTCCCTATCCCCATTCTCTCCTTGCAACAGTTCATTCCCTGGTGTCTAGTGCCCCTCCTCCCAACTGCCGACCAGATGTTAAATGATAATCTTTCCCTGATGTCTAATGGACCCCCCACACCGATTGCCAGCCCAATGTCAAATAGACACTTTCCTTAGTGTCTTGTAGTTCCCCGCTCACCGATCACCAGCCTGATGTCAAATAAATACTTTCTCTAGTTTCTTGTGGTCCTCGCCTCACCAATCACCAGCCTGATTCCAATAGACACTTTCCTTCATGTCTAGGGGTTCCTCCCTCACTAATCGCTGTCCCAGTGTCACATAGACACTTTCCTTGGTGTCTAATGATCCTCCCCAGATGATCACCAGCTCGATGTGAAATAGACACTTTCCCTGGTATCTAGTGGTCGGTCCTCCTCCCACCGCTCAACAGACTGATGTTAAATAACAATCTTTCCCTGGTGGTCTAGTAGTCCACCTTCCCTATCCTCATTCTCCCCTTGCAATAAAATGTATGCTTCCTTGGTGGTCTAGCAGTCCCCCCTCACCATCCTCGAATCTGATCTGGCCCTAAAATACAATATATATCTTTCCCTGGTGTCTAGTGGACCCCCCACTTGGGCAGGTAGTGCCCCACCTCCCCATTCATAGGTATAATAGGTATCATAAGTATTTACAAGCAGAGAAGACATAAGTCCATAATGCTTGCCAAGTATATTATTTAATGCTAAATTTTATTTTATCATCCATTACCAAATCCAAGTTGTGTTTGAACGAGTCAATATTTGAACTATTTACAAAAACCTCTGGTAAATTATTCCTTATGGGTACAATCCTGTAGCTAAACCAATTTTTCCTTCTTAAAGTATTCCATTTTCCTAAATACAGTTGTTTTGAATGTCTTTTGTTACTAACTCTACAGTTACTAATAGCTAATCCAAGATTGTTACTAAGAGTGGGGCTACTTAGTGCTCTATAGGTGAGACACATGTCTCCTCGCAATCTTCTGTACTGTAATGTATACAAGTTCAGCAGTCTCAGTCTGTCCTCATATGATTTACTACCCATCTCACAAATTGCTTTTGTAAATCTTCGTTGGACTCTTTCAACCCTTATGATGTCATCACTGTAATATGAGGACCAAACCTGAGCACAATACTCAAGGTGCGGCCAAACCAAGGCTATATAGAGAGGAAGCATCACGTCTTTAGTTCTATTAGCTATGTGCCTAAGGATAGAGTTTATTATATAATTAGCTTTATTTATTTGGGTTCTGCTGTGTTTTCTAAATTTTGAGTTGGGGCTGATTGTTATACTCAAGTCTTTCTCTTGATTTGTAACTGATAAAGTAGCATTCCCTAAGATGTAATTACGGTGTTTATTGTGTTTTCCCAGGTACATCATTTTACATTTGGAACTGTTCAAAATTAACTTGTTATTAGTAGACCAAGTTGGTACATTATCTAGAACTGATTGGAGAGCAGAGCTGTCAGCTGCATTATTAACTACTGAACCTAACCGACAGTTGTCTGCAAATTTTAACATCCAAATGTTCGGGTTATCAATAGTAAGAGAAAAGACATATATATTAAAAAGGCAAGAGCCCCAAACAGACCCCTGAGGGACCCCACTGGTAACAGAAACCCAATTTGAATATTCACCGTTCATGATGACTCTTTGCTTTCTTCCCACCAGTAAAACCCTCTGTCCCTGGCTCTGCCTGTGAACTCACTGGGTATGAATTCACCCGACTGGACAGAGCTGGGGGCAAGAGGGGGGTGATATACTAATCTACCATAAGAGCCACTTAAAAATCTCCCAAGTTGCCCACCAGGATTCAAACGTGTCCCACTGTGAGTTGCTACATGTGCTACTGCTGCTTGGGGACGCAAAGAAACTGCACCTGGTGTACACCTATAATCCTCCAAGAGGTGAGCTACCTGGATTAACTCACCTCATGGACAAAATTGGTCCCAGAGTCGGGGATAATGAACTCATAATCCTGGGGGATGTAAACCTTAACTGGGACAGTGGTAATGTTAAGCAGTTTGAGCCTCTGCTTGCTAACCTTGCCCTGACCCAGCTCATCCAGGAACCAACTAGGCAGACAGCAAATGGATCCTCCAGCACCTTACTGGACTGGATCATGTCTAACCATCCTCACAGGATCTCATCAGTGGGTGCATTATCTGACTCCATCTCTGACCACTCACCAGTTTTCTGTGTATGGAAAATTCCCACCCCCAAAATTCCACACAAAATTATGCATGTCAGAAACTACTCTAGATTCGATACTGAGGCGTTCCTGGAGGACCTAAGAGTTACTGTCTGGTCTGGGGTGTATGGTGCCACTGACCCCTCAGCAGCAACCTCTTACTTCCTCTCCACCTTTGGGGCCTTGCAAGACAAGCATGCTCCCAAGGTCACCCATAGGGCGAGGGGGTCCACTACCCTCTGGTTAAATGGGAATCTCCTAGCTCAGATAAGGAGAGAGATATGTTGGGCCTGTTCCAAAGGTACCAGTGATCCCATGATTATTCAAAGGTACAGACACCTCAGGAACAAGTGCAAAAAGGCCATCAGGGCAGCAAAGAGTGACTTTTGCAAGTCCACCCTACTAAGCTCTGCCAGTAATCCCAGGAGGTTCTGGAGAGATATTAAATCCCTTGTCAGCGGATCCTCCCATCTGGGGGTTACTGACATGGTCATAAATGGAGTCTCCTGCAATAATCCCCATACTATTGCCAACTCCCTAAATAATCACTTCTCTGATCTCTCTGCCTTTACAACCCTCTTCTCACCTGATGAGGCTCTGTCCCACCTCCTTCCCTCCACTCTGCAGGAGGGTCACCCTCCTCATCAAATGTTCCACCTCAGGGCTGTATCAGTTCAGGACTTGCAGAAATGCCTAGCTGGCCTCTCCCAGTACTCCAGTCCTGGCCTAGAAAGCCTGGAGCCTAAACTCCTTAAGCTTGGTGCTGCACACATTGCCTCACCAGTAGCCTTTATCTTCAACCTATCCCTTGGTCTGGGGACCATCCCAGACATCTGGAAAGAGGCGAGGATGGTCCCTGTACTGAAGCAAGGAAATCCCATACTGCCTGATAATTATCGACTGATTGCCATTCTTGCAACCCTTAGCAAGCTCCTTGAAAAGGTAGTGGCTGAGCAGCTTTTGGAATATATCCACTGTCATGAACTTCTGTCCCCAGCCCAGCATGGCTTTTGTAAGGGACACAGCACCACCACAGTCTTAATCTCGGTTACATCAAGTATCCGGACAGCCATGGACCAGGGCAAACTCTCTGGTGCAATATTTATTGACCTGTCCAAAGCCTGTGACCTTGTTGACCACAAACTGCTTGGTGCACAGTTGTAGTCGCTTAGCATCTCCCCCATACCATGAAATGGCTAATGGGTTATCTACATGGCAGAAAGCAGTGTACCTGCTTCAATAAAGTCCTCTCCGAGCCCCTACCGGTGACCTCCGGAGTGCCTCAAGGCTCGGTACTGGGTCACCTCCTCTTCTCCCTCTTCATCAATCTACTACCCATGGTTACTACCAGCTGTAGTGCCACCATGTATGCAGATGATCTGGTAATCCTGGCTCACTCCCAGAATGCCACCACCCTAAACCAGAACCTGACCGATGACTTTAACAGGGTATTGTCATGGGTTACTAGTCACAAGCTGGTCCTGAACCTGAAAAAGACACAGGTTATGCTCTTTGGCTCAATGGCTACAATCAAAGCCTCATTGGCCTGCTTACATGTCACCAGTGCAGATGGATCCTCACTACCCATAGTGTGCTCCATCAAATATCTGGGGGTAACACTTGACCCTCAACTTGACATGGGTAATCATATCCTTAACATCTGCAGGGCAGCAAACTGCAAACTGGGTCTGGCCTATAGGGCCAAGTATAACCTTACACCGGCAGCCAGGCTTGCCCTAGCGAAGGTGTGCTCCTTCCCTCCTCAGCTATGGGCTGCACCTATTTGCTCGCTCTCCAAAGACACATCTAACCCGTGGTACACTGCTTACAATAACATTTGTCATTTTGCCTTGGCTGCCCCTGACTCACCCACCATTGTGAGCAATATGAGAAACCTGCTGGCTCTCACCAGCTAGATACCTTGATTTTGGTTTGGGATGCCCTGGGAAAGTGATCAGAACTAGCACCCCAGGGGCTGGCCTGGCTTCTGCCTAAACTGAATCCCACCCCTACCAACTTAGGTCTCTCACATCAGGGATGCTCAAAGTCCCTCCTACCCGGAACCTCATGGGGGCGGGACTTTATATAAGTGCACCCAGACTCTGGAATTGCTGCCTGTGGATATTCGAGCTGCCCCCTCCTATATGAGTTTTCGAAATTCCCTGTGGGGTTTCCTAAAACTTGCATCAGAGTGTGACTGCCCCAAACCTCCCTAGAGTAAAGTGTCAAATTGTTTTGTCTGAACCTCCCCAGGGTGTCTCCATTGAATTCCTGGAGATATTTTTCCCACTGTATCAGTGACTTCTGACTACTCCTGCCTAAAAAGCCTTGGGCATACACCCATTATTGCTCCACGGTCATAGACTAACCATGACATATTGCACCTTGGTCACTTGGTAGAAACTTGTACTACCAAGTGTTTCTGTTTCTGTCTAACATGTGCATATTTAAAAAAATGTGATGAGCTGTATATACCTGTCCGCGATCCAACTAGCTTAGGGGTGTATACGACAGTGTTATAAGTTATATTATGACCAATCCAGTCCTTGAGCTATGCTCCACTCCTATGTATGATGACCTGTATATATCTGTCAGTTGATCTAGCTAGTCTAGAGTCTATAATCTGAAATGTGTTTACTACTGTATGTTTTCCCTAGCGTCAAATGATGTATTTCCTACATGTTTGTTTACTGTGACAAAAAACTGTACTCTCTTTGCCATGTCTCTTTGACTGTTGCTCCTCATGTTGTATTCTCCCGGGTCGTTCCTGAAAATAGGCATAATACTTGTCTAGTGTACTTACCCGGTAAACAAAAGCTAAATAAATAAATAAATTTGCAATCCAATTTATAATATTGATTTCTATTTTGAATGATCTTGAAGTTTCTATGAGTTCTACATGGGGTAGTTTCTCGAAGTCTAGAAATATGATGTCAACAGAATTACCTTGATCGACTTCGCTCATGACTTTATCATAAAAGGTCAAAAGATTGGTTTGACAAGATCTTGATTTAATGAATCCATATTGGAGAGGGTCAGATAACTCATTCAAACAGAGGAACTCCATAATATGATCTTTAATAATATTTTTTAAAATCTTACCTATTAGAGAAGTTAAGCTTATGGGTCTAAAATTCTCAGGGTTATTTTTTGGACCTTTTTTTTAGTACTGGTATCACGGTGGCAATTTTCTAATCAAGTGGAACTACCCCAGTATCAAGAGAGTGTTGGAGGATGTTGGTCAAGGGGAGATAAATATATTCAGCCATCTCCTTCAACACTCTAGGGTGGATTTCATTGGGATCTGGTGATTTATTTATGTCAATCATTTTTAGCCTATCTAAGACATCTTCAGCTTTAATGGTGATCTGGCCAGGAAATTATGGTTCTGCTGCATTTACTATTCCAGAAGTATTTTTGTTAAACACTGAGCTAAAATAGTGATTTTGTGTGTCTGATGCTTCCTGGTTGTTTGCTATATTTCCAGAAGTATTGAGGAAGGGGCCTATAGTTGCTGTTTTGCCCTTAATTTTATTAATATATGCAAAAAGGCCTTTTTATTTTCTTTAACCCTAATAATCAGCTGTAACTCATGTTGGGATTTAGCAGCCTTGATCATGGTCATAATGTTTTTGAACATGACTCTATAATTTGGCCATAAATGGGTTAATTCCTTTTTTATTTGTTTGTACAGTTGTTTTTCTTATTAATCAAATATTTTATAGCAGGGTTCAGCCAACCAGGTAGATTCTTATGGTTAGTACCATATTTCTTTATTTTTTGAATATTTACATTTATTAAATGTTTTAAGTTACTAAGCATAAGGTCCCACTTAGATTTAACTGACAGATCAAAAAACAGGTTTGCCAATCCCACTCCATAAGACTTTTTTTTATATTGTCAAATTTGGCTTTGTTAAAGTTCAGAGTTTCAGTGACTCCAGTGACTGTTTTGTAACGCCTTTGACCCAAAAATGAACAGTGTTATGGTTGGTATTCCCTAAAGGCACATCAATAGTAATATTAGATATAAGGTGATCAGTATTTGTTAAAATAAGATCTAATATATTATTATTTCTAGTAGCTTGTTGTACTGATTAACCCAAGTTCGTTAAATACATCCAACTAGAGACTATCAATTTTGCTAGATGCAGATACCTGGGTCCAATTAATATTCGGTAGGTTAAAATCACCAGCTATCATAATATTTTTAGCAGGATCAAGGTTCCCAATGAAATGCAAAAGTTTGATGTCATTTTCAGGGGTTATAGAAGGCGGTCTATACACAAGTCCCACTGTTAATGAGGGGCCAGTCTGGGGGCCAGTTTGATCCAGAGAGTTTCGAAATTTAATAAGTCACTTGGAATTTCCTCTCTAGGAATTGTATCATGGACATAAATTGCCACCCCCCTCCCTTTCTGTGTTCCCCACTGTTAGGATACATATTATAGCCTTGGAGAGTCTTCTCCCAGGAGTCATTAGCATCCCACCAAGTTTCTGTGATAACAGCAATTTGAATATTATTGGTAGCAATCAGGTATTTGAATTCCTCAAACTTATTAATGAGACTTCTGGCATTTATTAGTACACATTTCCAACCAGATACATCAAATGCAGGTATATTATTGCTTACTTTGTTGGAATTGTTAAAGCGCCAAGATGCCCCCACACCCTGTTCCAGTTTAAATGGAACTTTGTAACTTTGTTTATTTTTTGCTCATGATCCTGGTGCCTATGTGATTTAGATGCTAGCTGTCCATTTTAAAGCAGACTGGACTATTAAAAGAGACTGAATTGTCCATGAAGCCAATGTTTTCCAACAGACAATATTGTCTAAGCCACACATTTAATTTACAGATCTTGTAATTTTTGTATGAATGTCTCCCAAAAGGTTGGCAGTATCCCGGGCAATATGATTTCTCCACCCTTATTCTTTATTTGATTGACTATATCAATATAGTCAGCCTGGATATCTGACATGTTATGCATAGATAAATCATTTATACCCACAAGGAAAATAACTAGGGGCCTAAGTGTGTTCTCCATTAAATCATCAAGTAACTTTACGATATCTCTGGTCTGTACCTCAGAAAGAGTGCTAACAGTAGTGTATGCCTTGCATCCTTCAGAAACTACAATGTCCACCCCCCCTTACTATAGAGTCACCTATAACTATGACATCCCTGGGTCCATTTAGTACATCATGAACTGCATAAGATTCTAAGGGGGAAATAGAAGGTGAACAATGATTTATGGATGATTTAATGTTATTGGGTAGAAGATTGTCTCTGAGCCAGCAACTGGCACAGCGCTCCAGTCTCCTCCATGGCCGGCCACAGACTAAACTGTCAATGAGTGCATACTTATACAAGTATGTGACCATTGATAGCACAGTCGATGGGCAGCCATGGTGGAGAGCAGAGGGCTGTGCAGTTCGCCGGCTCAGGGATGGGATGGGGGTGTGGAGTGGTGAGACATTACCTGCAGGGGTGGGGGATTCCACTAGACACCAAGAAAATATATATATTGTATTTTTTGGGGCAGATCCAATTTGGGGATAGGGAGGGGGACTGTTAGACCACCAGGGAAGCAGTGGATGGGGCACTGCTAGACCACCAGGGAAAGATTGTTATTTAACATCAGGTCAGCAATCAGTGGGGGGGGGACCACTAGACATTAGTGAAAAGTGTCTTTGTGACATTGGGCCAATGATCAGTGAGGGTGCCACTGAACACCAGAGCAAGTGTTTATTTGACATCAGGCCAGCGATTGGTGAGGGGGGACAACTAGACACCAAGGAAAGTGTCTATTTGACATCAGGCCAGCAATCAGTGAGGGGGGCCACTAGACACCAAGGAAAATGTCTATTTGACATCAGGCCAGTGATTAGTGAGGAGCGACCACTAGACACCAAGGCAAGTATCTATTTGACATCTGGCTGGTGATCAGCAAGGGGGGGGACCACTAGACACCTGTATAAGTGTCTATTTGACATTGAGTCAGTGATCAGCAAGGGGGACCACTAGACACCAGGGCAAGTGACTATTTGACATGTGGCTGGTGATCAGCAAGGGGATGACCTCTAGATACCAGTGCAAGTGTCTATTTGACATGAGGCTTGTGATCGACTAGGGGTGGCCACTGGACACCAGGGAATAATCATTACTTAAACATGGGCTGGTGATTGGCGATTGGTGTGGGGGAAACCACTAAACACCAGGGAAAGATTTTTATTTAACAATGGGCCTGCAATCAGTTGGGGGGGGCATTAGACACCAGGAAATCATTATTATTTAACAGAGTGAGCTGGTGAATGGTAGAGAGGGGCAACCACTAGGCACCAGGGAATAATTATTTATCATGGGCCTACAATTGGTGTGGGGGGGACCACTAGACACCAGGGACAGTTTCATTTTGCACTTAAAAATGGAAATTTTGACCCAACTTTGCCTTTGTGTACCCCAAGGAGAAGTTACAGGGGAAGTTGCAAGAGGAAGTTACAAATGGCTAATATCCTATTAAATAAAACAACCTTTGGAAATGATCTTCGGAGGTGAATTTGGCAACTTTGCCAGAACATCACTGGCAAATTAAAACATACCAATATCTCTATTTGTGGTAATGCATACACTTAAATTAAAATCCAGAGAATAGCACAATACTTCAATTCACTAGGAACGTAAAAGAAAATCTGATTAGAAAGAAATACAAAAGAGGGCTGTATTGACGATAGAGAGAAAGCGCAATACTGCAACTCATTATAATTATTTGAGAACAGTTTAGGAAGTGAAGAATGGAGTGACCTTGTAAGTGGTCTCACATTCAGCTGAAACACAAAATCAGCTATCACTTTTTAACTAAAGTAAGAGCTAGAAAGATAGGAAACGATTTATCAGGGCAGCACATACGGAGGGAACTAAGCTATGATTTAAGTGTAGATTTTATAATATACTATAAATTGAAGCCACTATGGGCATTCTGACAAAGATGTAGCATTGTCTGATCCATTGTTTACAACTGAGATAACACAAATAGATATTGATGGAAACTTAAATCCCTAAGGAAGTTGTAATTACCCAGGTGTGAGCCAACATCCATGTAAAGATCCTACAAAACACTGGTCAACTAAGGTGTTCTGGAAAAGTTTGGTTTTCATGCAATACATAATTGCTGATATCCAGGAGCTCTTTGATGCTAATATTAGACTTCTGACTTAAATGGGCAAACTGGATGGGCCTTGCGGTCCTTATCTTCTGTCAACTTCCATGTTTCTATGTAAATATCAACATAAGCATTGATAAGTCATCGATAACCCTTTTTTGAAGTGTCTGTTTCAAAACTTCCTAGACGTTTCAGGGAAACACAAACTGTTTATTCTTGGAGGGAAACAAATTAGACAAAATACAAAAATGTGTTCACTGGTTTTACATTCAGTCTTTTAAGTACTGTATTATCTACCTAGCTTCTGTGGGCTTCACATGTGAAAGCAAAGAAGAGTAAGGGGATCTAGAGAGAAGCACTGAATGTCTGCAACAAGATTATTTGCATAAGATGAACACAAATTAAGTGGCAAACTACTCAGACAGTAAATAAATAATGCTTAGTATTACCAAATTTAAGATAAAGTAAAAATAAAATGTTATAAGGATTTCTTTAAAAATAAACCACTTAATTTGATGTATCAGTACAAATTCATAGTATCAGTACAGTCTTTTAATACAAAAAAATAGTATGGATACCATGGGTCTAATATTCAAAAGTTTGTGTGGGTGCTAACTGGTGTTTGCCTTCGCAAACTGGGTTTTGCGCTGGAGCCCAATATTCAAAAGGGTTGGTTGCGCCGGCAAACTGGGTGTAGCCCATGACAATGGCTACTGTGATTGAGCACTGTCAAAAAGGATGACTTAATCATGGTGCTTGTCCACAGGGCTACCAGGCAGGGAGGGTGACTGGATGGGGTGGTCTTCGAATATAGTGACAGGATGTCACTATATGTACATGCTCGGGGGGGGGAGTGAGCAAGCTGTGCAACGGCTGGAAGGGAAGGAAGGGTTTGTGAGGTGTAGTGCAGCAGTGGGCTGCCAAGTTGGCTCTGTGGCATGGTGGGTGGGTGGCAGGCTAGGATTGTGAGGGTGCCGGGTTTGATTCCAGGATCATGTTCATTTTGTTGTGCCCGGCCATTTTTGCTTTCAGCATTTGTAGCTCCCTGACATGAACTCCCCCTGGAGTTGAGAATTCTTTAGTAGGAGGGTGCGGGGGGCAAAGTCCCCTGTGGGGGAGTGTGCAGGGGCGCAAAACCCTGCATAAAAAAAAGTCCCTGGCACCCTTTTGCTGTGCGCCGGGAGTGTACATAACCAAAATTGATTTTCGGTGATGTACTTGTGCCCTAACAGTGATCACCTTTCTGCGATTGCCATTATCACATGGAACCAAGCTGGGTTAGCACCTGCACAAACCAAAATGGGGGGGTTTACAAATGGTGGGGTGGGGACAGGAATATCAACGCAAGATGATATTTAGCAGATTTATGCATGCAAAAGGGTTTAGTGTGGTCCTTTTGTGCCATGCAAATACCGCTAAACAAAACCCCCTCTTACTCCATGCAACCCTAGTGACTGCTGGAGGTAATACAGTCAGCTAGTTGGTGGGCCACTGGGGGAGCACATCCAGCCCTGTAGTCCATTGCTTCCCCCTCTGATCTCCAGCCCCTAGTAAAACAAAACAAAAAACTCCCTGGTGTTAGTGGCCCCCCCCCCATCAGCCCATAATTACAAAAATGTTCCCTGGTGCTAGTGGCACCCCCTTCCCTCTGATTGCAAGCCCATAATTAAAAAAAGCCTCCCTGGTGCTAGTGGTTCCCCCACGTGATAGCCAGCCCATAATAAAATAAAAATCTCCTTGGTGCTACTGGTTCCCCCATCCCTCCGATCACCAGCCTGTAATGAAATAAAACTCTCCCTGGTGCTACTGGTCCCCCCTCTCCGATTTTCAGCCCATAATTAAAAAACAGACTCCCTGGTGCTAGTGGTCCCCCCCCCTGATCACCAGCCTGTAATGAAATGAAACCTCCTTGGTGCTAGCAGTCCCCCATCTGATTGCCAGCCATATATATGTATATATATATAAAAACTCCTGGTGCTAGTGGTCCCTCCTCTGATCGCCAGCCTGATTAAAAAAACTCCCTGGTGCTAGTGGTCCCTTCCCTCCAATCGCCAGCCCGTAATGAAATAAAACCCACTCTTGTGCTAGTTGCCTACCCCCTCCAATCACCAGTCCCCCCTACCTCTGATCGACAGCTCATAATTAAAAAACCCTGGTGCTAGTGGTCACCCAGCTCCTCCTCCCACTAATCACCGGCTCGTAGTGAAATGTATAACCCTCACTGGCATCCAGTGGTTCACCTGGGGCACCGATCCACAGTACCGCTGCTCAAAATACCTTAATCCCTGGCATCTAGTGGCCCCCCCATCGTGGCATCAAATACCCACCCACCCAGTCACCTTGCCAGTACCCACGGTGCCACAGGTGAGCATACCATGACTGGCACAGCCCTACTCACACCTCGTCAGCCAGCCACCATATATCCAGGCAGGAAGTGCACCTCTTATTTATAGAGCAGGGCATAGAAACAGAATTTGATGGCAGATAAGGACAGCTTGGCCCACCCAGTCTGCCCATTTCCCTACCTAATGGGTAAGCTGCAGATTCTACTTAACCAACAGCCTACTTCCTCCTACCTCCAACCCTTAAAATTGCCTTATGTCTGTCCCATGCATTCTTGAATTCCCCCACTGTTTTTGACTCCACAACCTCCTCAGGAAGGCTGTTCCATGCATCCACAACCCTCTCTGTGAAAAAATACTTCCTCACATTACGTCTGAGCTGTCCCCCTTCTATCTTCAAATTGTGCCCCCTTGTTCTTGCACATCTCTTTTTCTGAAAGATGCTACCCTCTAGGACTTTGTTGATTCCCTTGAGGTACTTGAAAGTTTCTGTCATGTCCCCCGTCCCCCTTTCCTCGAGGGTATACATATTAAGCTCCTTAAGTTTCTCTTCATATGTCTTCTGGTGCAGACCCTGCACCATTTTAGTTACCCTCCTCTGGACTGCCTCCCTCTTGTTTATGTCCTTGCGAAGATTGGGTCTCCAGAACTGCACGCAGTACTCCAGATGGTGTCTCACCAGCTGTCTGTACAGATGGATAGCAACTTCCTGTTTTCTACTGGTGATGACTCTTCCTATACATCCCAGTATGCCCCCAGCCCTCCTTACTGCCCTCTCACATAGCTTGCACACCTTAAGGTCATCTGATATGACTACTCCAAGGTCCCTTTCCATTTTAGTTGTTGTTAGTATATTACCCTCATAGTGTACTCTTCCCATGGGTTTTGTTTCCCAGGTGCATTACTTTGCACTTCTTAGCATTGAATCTAAGCTGCCATACATTTGACCATTCCTACAACCTTGCCAAGTCCCTTCTCATCCTTTCCATCCCACCTTGTTTATCAACCCTGTTGCAGATCTTTGTGTTGTCTGCAAAGAGACATTTTTTTACTTCCAGTCCCTCTGTAATGTCACTTATAAAGACATTGAAGAGGACCGGTCCTAGAACTGAGCCCTGTGGTACCCCACTATTAACCCCCCTTTCTTCAGAGTGGACTCTGTTTACTATTACCCTCTGTGTCCTGTTCTCCAGCCAATTTTTTTACCCAGGCTGCCATCTTGGGACCCACTCCCAGGCTGGCTAACTTGTATATTGATCTTTTGTGTGGGACTGTGTCAAATGCCTTGTTAAAGTCTAATTAGGCCATGTCCACAGCCCCTCCCTGATCTACTACTTTGGTTACCTAGTTGAAGAAATCTATTAGATTCGTCTGACATGACCTTCCTGCTGTGAATCCATGCTGCTTTGGGTTCTGTACCCCTCCGGCCTCTAGGTACTCAACAATTCTCTCCTTCAGAAGTGATTCCGTCATTTTCCCTATCACTGAGGTCAAACTAACAGGTCTGTAATTTCCTGCCTCTGCTCTGCTTCCACTTTTGTGAAGTGATATCTCATCTGCCCTCCTCCAGTCCTCATGTACCACCCCATCTGCCCATAATTTGTTAAAGAGGGTAGTCAGTGGTGTCACTAGTTCTAGCCTTAGTTCTTTTAGAATTCTGGGATGAATCCCATCAGGCCCCATTCCTTTGTCCACCTTCAGTTTTAAGAGTTCTTTCATAACTCTTCTGTGAATGGGCTGGTATCAACCCCTCTATCCAGAGTGTTTCTGTTGCTTGGTTTAGGTACCTCCCCTTCTTCACTTGTGAATACTGAGCAAAAATATTTGTTTAGTATCTCTGCCTTTTCACAGTAACCCTCTGCCCACCCCCTCCCTTTTATTAAGCCTCACTATCCCTCCCGAGGTTTTCCTTTGTTCCTTGATGTACCTATAAAAGGTTTTATCTCCCTTCTTAACTGAGTTGGCTACCTTTTCCTCAGCATGTCACCCTGTCCTATAAATAAGAGGCGTGCTCCCTGCCTGGACATATGGCAAGTGCGTGAGGACGTGTGAGGAGTTCTGAGCCAGTCTCCATATGCACACCCGCAGCACCTAGGGTATTGGTAAGGTGACTGGGGAGGTGGGTGTACAGTGCTGTGGTGGGGGGGGCTACTAGACACCAGAGATTATGGAACTTTGAATAGTGGTTCTGTGGATCAGTGCCTGGGAAGGGAACAACTGGATGCCAAGGAGGGTTATACATTTTACTATGGGCTGGCGATTGGAGGTGGGGGTAAGTGGGACCACTAGCACCAGAGCAGGTATTTTTTTATTACTGGCTGGCAATCAAGGAGGACCACTAGCACCAGGGAGGGTTTTATTTAATTACAAGCTGGTGGTCAGAGGAAGGGGGGCACAACTAGCACCAGAGAGGGTTTTTTATGTCCTATTACAGGCCAGTAATCAGTAGGTGGGGGATCACTAGGCATAGAAACATAGATTTTGATGACAGATAAGGACCGCTTGGCCCACCCAGTCTGCCCATTTCCCTAATGGATAAGCTGCAGATCCTAGTTAACCAGCAGCCTACTTCTTCCTACCCCCACCCCCTAGAATTGCCTTATGACTGTCCCATGCATGCTTGAATTCCACCACTGTTTTTGACTTCAAAACCTCCTCCGGAAGGCCATTCCATGCATCCACAACCCTCTCTGTGAAAAAATACTTCCAATTACCTCTGAGCCGTCCTCTTCTATCTTCAAATTGTGCCCTTGTTCTTGCTACACTTTTTTTGAAAGACGCTACCTCTTGGACTTTGTTGATTCTCTTGAGGTACTTGAAAGTTTCTATCATGTCCCCTCTCCTCTTTTTCCTCGAGGCTATACTATTTAGCTCCTTAAGTCTCTCTTCATATGTCTTCTGGTGCAGACCCTGCACCATTTTAGTTGCCCTCCTCTGGACAGCTTCCATCCTGTCTATGTCTTTGCAGAGATTGGGTCTCCAGAACTGCACGCAGTACTCCAGATGGCGTCTCACCAACTGTCTGTACAGAGGGATAATAACTTCCTGTTTTCTACTGGTGATGCCTCTCCCTATGCATCCCAGTATCCCCCCAGCCCTCCTTGCTGCCCTCTCACATTGCTTGCCCACCTTTAGGTCATCTGATATGACTACCCCCAGGTCCCTTTCCATTTTTGTTGTTGTTAGTATCTCACCCCCCATTGTGTACTCTTCCCCTGGGTTTTTGTTCCCAAGTGCATTACTTTGCACTTCTTAGCATTGAATCTAAGCTGCCATACATTTGACCATTCCTCTAACCCTGCCAAGTCCCTTCTCATCCTTTCCTCCCCACCTTGTGCATCAACTCTGTTGCAGATCTTTGTGTCATCTGCAAAGAGACATACTTTTCCTCCTAGTCCCTCAGCAATGTCACTTATAAAGACATTGAAGAGAACCGGTCCTAATACTGAACCCTGCGGTACCCCACTAGTAACCCCTTCTTCAGAGTGGACTCCATTTACTATTACTTCTGTATCCTATTCTCCAGCCAATTTTACCCAGGCTGTCATCTTGGGACCCACTCCCAGGCTGGCTAACTTGTATATTAATATTTTGTGTGGACTGTGTCAAATGCCTTTGCTGAAGTCTAGGTAGGCCATGTCCACAGCCCCTCCCTGATCTACTACTTTGGTCACCCAGTCAAAGAAATCTATCAGATTTGTCTGGTCTGACCTTCCCGCTGTGAATCCATGCTGCCTTGGGTCCTGTGCCCCTCTGGCCTCTAGATACTCAACAATTCTTTCCTTCAGAAGTGATTCCATCATTTTCCCTACCACTGAGGTTAAACTAACAGGTCTGTAGTTTCCTGCTTCTGCCTTGCTCCCACTTTTGTGAAGGAGAATCACATCTGCCCTTCTCCAGTCCTCGGGTACCACCCATCCTCCCATGATTTGTTAAAGAGGGTAGTCAGTGTGTCACTAGTTCTACCCTTAGTTCTTTTAGAATTTTGGGATGAATCCCATCAGGTCCCATTGCTTTGTCCACCTTCAGTTTTAAGAGTTCTTTCAGAACCCTTTCTTCTGTAAATGGGCTGGTATCAACTTCTGTATCCAGAGTGTTTCTACTGTTTGTTTTAGGTACCTCCCCCACTTCCTTTGTAAATACTGAGCAAAAATATTTGTTTAGTATCTCTGCCTTTTCACAGTCACCATCAAGGATATCTCCACATGTCTTGGACTGTGGAAAGGGGGGTGGCACCGCACTAGCCTGCATCCACTACCCATGCAAATGGGCCCATTATGGGTATGCAAATGGCCCCTTAGTGCCTTGCATGCCCAATGGACTCATTTGCATTGGTCCCTCTGAAAACTGAAGATAGCGCTCAACACCACCCACTCATCAGGAACACTTTGGGAGCCATGTCTGGCAGCGCCACTTCACTTAGTGTTGCATTGACATGGCCCTATATTCAGCCGTATAGTGCTGGTGCACTATCCAACTGCATATAGCATCCTCAGACCCTTGGGCAATTGCAAAGCACAGTGCAAACCTTTGTGCTCCACTTTGCACTACTCTGAATATCAGGCCCAATGTGTTTACCATTTTTTGCCTCTGTTGCAACTAAAAAACATATATTGATAATATACTCAAAAAGCACCTTTAAATGATATTTAAGCAATGATTCACTCCAGGGTGTGGGTTATGCTGGGATTTACTCACACCTGGCATGGTTTGGTCATGTGACCTCATGACCAAATCCACACCAGGCATGAGTAAACCCCAGTACAACCCACACCCTGGAGTGGATTATTGTGATTATACATATGGCAACAGTTGTTTGAATAAAAGACAGAGAAATTGTTACTTTTTCTTTTAATTTTTTAATTTTTTTTATTTATTTTGAAGATATTCTTCCACTTGGTAAAATAGCCCCTTGTAGAGACACATAACACATACTAACTCAATATTGACATATAACTTACTTATGAACACATAAGTTGATGTAATTAAAGTCATAACTAATTACTTTTTTAGCAAACTAGAACTGTAAGTGGTATTTAAATGGTTTTTTTTTTACTTTACCTGTCAACATTTATAGGAACTGTGTATTCTTACAACTAATCTCTGCAAATGATGTCCTTTTCTTTTTGTGAATGTCTCTTGTTTAAAGTACAGGTTTATAGTGCCGTGGTTAATAAACTGGCTGAGGAGAAACACGTGGTTGGTTGTTCTGGTCTTGCAGTGCTGTGAGATTCCTTGGTGCTGCAGGAAGTGGTAGCCATTTTCAGGAGAGAGCTACATGGAAGAAGGTTGTTCATCTTGGAGATGCTTTTCAAGTTCTTGCAGCAGGACTATTTCTTCATTGAGCTGCATTCTCTGGTTTGTGTAGAACTTTTGTTTTTCCATGTAGTTTTGTAGGTCACAGTTCTGGGTTTCACTGAGGTCCTGGGACATTGGGTGTGCATTTGTTCTGAGCACATGGTTTTGTTTTGTATTTTTTGCTTTGGGCCATATTTATCAGTCTGCTGGTCTTTCTGTAAGAGTTCTGAGCTCACTCTTTTTTGCATGTTTGATACAGCTGCATATTTGTTGTGCTATATATTGAGCTGGAGGTGCAGACGTTCGAGTCTGGGTCTTGCCAATGGAGGAGCTAGTACATGCCCAAAGTTCTTGTGGGTGCTGTGCTTCTTTTGGGGCTAAGATGGTGCTCCATTGGTAGCAGTCATCTTGGTTTGGTCTCCAGTAGGCACGCAGATTTGATTCATTTTTATGGCCCATTACTGACATGTTTTTGCTGGCCTCCAAACCTGCTGCACTTAGAAAAGTCACTGCCATGGCTGAGAGGGAGTGATATGTATAGATTTTTGGCAAACCTGCCTCTCTGCATATTTGGGGCAGCATTGAACTTAAGTAGTTTAAACCCATAGATGTGCACGTACCAGTACTGCATTTTTTTAATGTCTTTTGCTGTTGCCTTTTCGGATGACAGAATAAGTCTGTGGCATTTGGTGGCAGCTTAGACACGTAGTTCAGGTAACTCTGTATTGGACACAATGGATTGTTAGGCTGCTCAAATAGGAATCCTCTTGTATTTTCTTTATTTGGGTCTTGCAGTTCTTCATGGTTTTTGTGAAGTATTTTAGTCCATTTGGTGTAGTCTTTATTTCAAAGAAGTCTCTTGTGAAGGATCTGACCCCTTCATTGTCTCTTCTCATCATTTGTAGCTAGCTATCCAACTACATTTTTTTAACAAGTCCTGTTGCCGTGTCTGGGGACAAGCTTGGGGAGTTTCCTAGAAACTCAGTTTCATGTGGTGTCAGTGGGGGGTGGTGAATAGCTCTATCTTTTCCTTATTGTTGTTGGCATTTCACAACCCCTTTAAAAATATATTGGCAGTGGTGAATCTGGATTACGCATTAAATTTACTGCCTGAATGATAGTTGGGTTGTTGATGTGGTGGTTTAACCCCAAGCAGAGACTAATGTAGCTCTACAGTCCATACTCCTTCCTCTCCACATTTCTGGCACTGCTATAGTAATGTCTGAGAATGTTATTTAGTTCTGTCAGAGGTACTGTTTTTAGGTTAACTATCATTTTTTTCCCTGGCACCAGTTGTATAGTATGTTGACAGCCCATTTAGTTTGTTTGAGAGTGGTGGGCTCGTTTTGTTTTATCTCAAGCTGTATGATGTCCGTTTCTGTTACTTTTAGGTGTCTTGCCCCTTTTTTATTTGTTCCTTCTGTTTCCTTTTTTCCAAGGTCTGCAGCGGCTGTTCTGAAATTTGTGTAGTGGGCCATGGCTTCAGCAGCGGTGTCTGTTATGGTGGCTTCTGCACCGTGGTCTTTAGTGTTGGTGGTTTCATCTTCGGGTAAGTGCTCTGAACTATGTGTGGGCTCCTTGTCAGCATCGCTACACTTTGGTGACTCTGGGTCAATGAATGCATTGAACAAGGCTTCCAGTGTTTCCAGGGAGTCTATCTCAGAGGAGGTGCTGAGCTTAGACATTTTTTTCTCTTTTCTTTTCTGTCAGGTTTAAAGTGTCACTTTACCAATTGACACTCTGTGGCAGTGATTGAGGCTTGCGGTACAGACTTTAAAAATGGTGGGTATTTTGTTTACATTTCTGGTTGGGTGGATTGATTGCAGCTATCAAATTTGTGGAAGCTACTGATGGGGCTGACTGGATCTTTATCTGCGAGTTATACTGTAATTTACTCACGGGTGAAAGAGCCAGACAGCCAATCAGATCTGTAGATTTTAGAGTGCCATTGTATAATAATATATATAGAATTGTATCAATAAATACAAACTACATCAGTAGACTGATTCTTAAAGGGACACTGTCACTCCTTTTTCATAATATACTTTTTTTTCTTAAAATAAATCATTTCAGCTTGCCTTTCCTGATTTTAGTGATAGCTTGAATTGATCTTGCTTTTTAACTGTGTGATAGCTAGTTTTATTATTATTATTGCCATTTCTTGATTTTATTGTTCTTACTGTACAGAGCTGTGATCTTTGGAACAGTGCTTGGAAATAAAGTTGATTGATTGATTGATTGATTAATTTTATCATTGCTTACCTTCAGTAGAATTTGGTGTGGTTGCTGTTGTTTTTATCTACTTGCTTTCTGTATTAAAATAGAAAAACATGCTGTTGGTTTAGTCATACCAAAATGTGTTTTGTTCCACTTCCTCAAACTCCTCTAATCCATATACTTCTTGAACTTTAGAGACTAGCCACATACACTCTAGCCCTTCACAACACCATTGTCTCCTCCCATAGCATCATGATTGGCTAGACTGTGTTGGGGGATTTCTAGTTTTAGAAAGGATGTAGTAGTGGATAAAGGACTGTAAACAGGTTTGTGTGTGGTAATACCAATATGGCAGGCAGTCAGCTTTTAGGTTTTATTAGAAAAAGAGGCAGATGCAAATCAACATGCTATAGCAACACATTCTACAGAAAGCAATCATAAAATGTATTGTTCAACCTAGGGGCCATTTCAGACCTAAATGAGGTTAACATTTATTTATTTAGATTTTGTTGACTGGGAAAGGAGGAATAGACAATTCTGCTTATTTTCAGCCTCGTCCCAGAGGAGAGGGATACAGAAGGATGCCAACTGGCATTGAACCATGTTAAGCTGTTGGTGGTATACTTAGTGAATGGGGGAATTTGGCCAGGACACTGGGGAAAGTCCCCTACTCTGTCGGTAGGGGGCTTTACTGTCTGCTGCAGAGTCAGTCTCTGCTAGTTTGGTCACGAAGAAGGATGTGGAGGAGTGTGGTGCACTGGCTGCACCGCTTGTGCCTGAAGTTGTTTCAATGGAGATGATTCCTGTTGCTGATACTACCTTAAGGCTGCTGTTGTGCTCTCAGAGCCTGTTTCAGATTGGGCTGATGTTACGACGATGAAGGAGTCGGATTCGGGACCTCCTTTCTGTCCTGTACAAGATGCTGCCAGTACTGATGTCGCTTCTCCGCCATCTCATGCTGCTGTTTCTGCTGTAAGACCCTTAATGGGGGAATTGCCTTCTACAATGCTCCCGAGTGTACCGGGAGGTCTTTCGAAGTCTGGCGGGAGTGTCAGGTTACACTGACAGACCAGAATACTCCCACATCAGGTGTGGCAGAGGAACGCTCTGGAGCTGCTTTCGTGCACACGCCAGTGATCTTTCAAACTGAACACCTCAACCAGGATGGTGTTTCAACATTTTCTTTTTCTGCTTCTCAACATACTTTTAAACTGGCAGTCCCACGGAAGGGATGGTCGGACTCGGTTCCGGATGACATGGAGCAGTGGTCGGTAGATCATTCTCTCCGGGTGGCGGGATGGGTGCGTTCACCTGTCTCTTAGCAGTGGACCTCAGGATTTGCCCCGATATGTATTCCAGGAGTGAAAATTACTGCAAAGTCCCTGCTACCTACTCCTGTGATCTCTCAGACTGTGCAGGGTTCCTCGGGTGATGTATCTGACTTGCATTTAGATACTGATTTGGAATTGACCCCTGATCCAAAAATTGCTTTTCCTTTACGGGCTGTATTACCTCCTCAGGATTCTATGTGTACTGCTTCTTTGTCCCCTGCTATTTCTGGTAGTTGCCCTCCGGTGTCCCCCCCCTTTACCTCCTGCTACATCTTCCGCCTGTTCTTCGGGGGGTGATAATACTACCTCTTCAGAGGGTGACAACGCTGGCTCTTCTAAAACGTATGCTTCCTATTTTAAGAAAAAGGTGCTTCCAACTAAATGTCATAATGCTGTTCATATTGTGTATAAGGGTGGCCTTGATGTGTTTCCAGATAGGGGAATATGTGAGGAAAACGCTGCTTAGACATAGTTTGCAGTTTTTAGCCATTGCATTGTTTGCTCTCATACATGTCTCTGGAGAGCGTTCCTTTGACAGCTTTAAATTACAGGCTGGTTTAGATGCCTTTTGGAGCAGGTATGGGATGGTGAAGAATACTCCACTATGGGCCCCACTTGAGGTCATCCCTCTTACCAGACCTGCTCAGAAGTCTGTCACAGTCCTCTTTTGCAATGAGGGTGTCAGTGTGACTGACTTACTTTTTTGGCTCAAACAACGGTGTGCTGTTTTGGGAGCCCCTGAGGCTATTTTTGATAGTGAAAACATTTGGACGGGGGGTTGGAAGAGTAGGGTTATTCTTCAGGAATTTAATGGTTCTTTACAACATTTGCCAAATTCCTTTTTCTTGGGGGGTGACCATGGTGTTTTATTTTACCCAGGCCAGCCCAAATCTTGTTATAAATGTGGTGCTCTGGGACACCTTAGTAGTGTCTGTGACAAAACCTGTTGCTCCCTGTGTGGTAAACTGAGTCATACGTCCATGCATTGTTCAGAAACTGTCAGTTGTAATTTGGTGTGGCCTTTCTGGTCATTCTTATGGAGACTGAAAACAAGCTGCTTCTTCCAAATCTGGTTCTGGGGATTTGGAGGAACAGAGATTGATGGTAGCACTTGCTCAGAGGGCACATGTACGGTCTGGGGACACCCCCTTGCCATCAGATCCTCGACCATCTTCTGATCTATCTGTGTTGCCCCCCCTCCTGAATTCCATTCTGACCCCCCTCCTGTAGTTCAGGTGACTCGGGAGGACCCTGTATTAGTGGAGACTGCTGAGTCCTCTCCTATCGCTTTCACCCTTCCATTGCAGGGACCAAGGACTTTGCTTGTCCCTTCTTCTCCTGACATGCCACCACCACCCTCTCCCAAAGACCCGGTCATCGACCCCGAACAATGGGTAACACGCCGCCGGAGTTGGAGGCAGCCAGCCCCCCCAAGGTTCATAAAATCTCAGAAACCCAAACTTCCAATCGCTATCTACCATTGCTTTTGGAATCTGATTTCCTGGATAAAAGCTCCAAAGTCTCGTCAAAGTGTTCTCACTGTGCTGACCTCTGCTCTGATTCTGAATCCAGTGAGTTAGGTGATGTTCATGAGATGTTCAAATTCTAAGGTTGCGGGCCCCCTGAAAGGGAAGCCTACCCCTAAAGGGAGGAAGAAACGGGCCTCTGGTGCTGGCAAATCTAAGTCACTTAAACCCCCTTGACTTCTTTAAATGAGCCTTTCCAATCAGCTGACATTTTTGACAATTAATGTCAATAGTATTAAAAATCCACAGAAACGTGGTGGAGTCTTTTCCCACTTAATGTCCACCCATGCGGATGTTATTTTTATGCAGGACACTAGATTGCACACGGCTCTTGAGGTTAGCCATGCTAAACGCGACTGGTACAGGGGTCCTTCTTACTGGTCTATTGGTTTAGGTGCATGTGCTGGGGTGGGGATTCTATTTAGTTTACCTTTTCAGCTCTTAAAATTGATAGATTTGGTGCCAGAGAGGGTTCTTTTGTTGGATGTTAAGGTGGGTAACACCTATTTTTGTTTCTTTAATATTTATGCACCACAACTGAAAGCTGACAGAGTAGACATTTTTCTTCAGCTTCAGCCTTTTCTTTTCTCTGCACAAGCTGTGCTTTGGGTCGGTGACTTTAATTGTGGTCTCACGCTTCAAGATTGTGGTAGTGGCACCTCTACTCAAAATATTTTTTTGTGACATGTCAGCTTTACAGTCTTCAGTTCACTTAGCTCACTTAAAAGATGTCTATAAATCACTTCACTCTAGGGGGATACCTATATTCCAGAGGGGAACACATGCTACTCGTATAGACTTTTTTTCTCAGTAAACGGATTCCTGTACTAGCAGCCCAGGTGGACTCTGTGGCTTATTCTGATCACAAGACTCTTTCTGTGGTAGTGGGTGCATGGGACCCCCCCCAGGCCTTTGGAAGTTTAATACATTATTACTCTCAAGGGGTTCGATACACCAGCAGATATTATATTTGATAGGTGGGAAAAAGACTTTATTTCAGTTGTTTGATAATCCTTTTCTCTGGTGGGATAGTCTTAAATCTGATTTACGGACCCTTTTATTATGTGAGAGCAAACATGTCTCGGATTCAGAGAAGCTGAGATATCAGACACTCAGACAACAGCTGCAGCAATTGATGAGTTTAGCATATACAACCAAACATGATTATGGGGATCAGAGTCAGCTTATTAAGCAGCAAATGCAGGAATTTCATGAGAAGCAAATGGCATCCTTGACTATGCAACAGCTTTTTGGTACACAGGGGTCTTTGGTGGAGGTTTGCCCTTTTCTTAGTTGCTTCTTACGGATTCAGCATAAAACCATGTCAGCTGTACGGGATTCTGATATGTCGACTGTTACAAAACAATCGGATATTATATCAGTAGTGTCTAAACACTTGGGGCAGCAGTTTAATACACAGCTTACTGATGCTGCTGTCTTCTCCCACTGGTTTCCTTTCTTAGATATTCCTGCCCTCTCCAGGTCTGCGGTCGCTGCCCTTACCTCAGCTATTTCTCCAACAGAGGTCCTAGAGGCAGTTTCTGCATTACTCAAACGGAAGGTACCAGGCCTTGATGGCCTTCCATCAGAATTATATGCATTAATTATTCCTCATATTTCTCAGGAATTGGCCCAGGTTTATAATTTTATGTTACATGAGGGATATTTTCCCATTCACACAACTATGGGAGTGATAACCTTATTATATAAGAAAGGAGCTCGGAAAGATTTAGATAATTGGAGGCCGATTTGCTTGTTAAATGTTGATTTTAAAATTCTTATGAAGATATTGGCCCTCTGCTTGTCTGTGCTGCATCTTGTGTTATTTCCTGTACCCAATCTTGTGCTATCCCGGACAAGGTGATGACGGACCAACTTATGGTACTGAGGGCAGTTTTTGAATCCGGCTCATTTGCTTCTACCACTGGCTTGGTGGTATCTTTAGATCAGAGAAAGGCTTTTGAATCTGTGGAATATGAGTTTTATATGGATGACTCTCCGCTGATATGGTATTCCAGATTCCTTTATTGCTTGGTTGCAGGCTATTTATTGTTGCATCTTTATTAAACCACTGGTGAATGGGTTTTTGGGGTCTTTGGTTCTGGTAAAAAGGGGTGTCTGTCAGGGGTGTCCCTTAAGCCCTTTGTTATTTATTTTTTGTATTGACCCTTTACTTCAGTTATTGAATGACAATCGTTTTTTTATTCCGGTTCTGATTTCTGGTCATCATGCCCCATGGACCACTGCTGCTTATGCAGATGACATTTGTCTACTTCTGAAATCGGCCACTGATCTGGATAGAGCACTCAAGTTTTGTACTCTTTATGGTACTGCTTCTGGTATACGTCTGAATAAAGACAAAAGTGTCTTCAAATGTTTAGGAGTGGCTCTTTCTGCCACTCATATGGCTGGTATACCAGTGACGAAGGGTCCTATCTCTATTTTAGGGATCACCTTCGATACTGGTAGACAGGATCTTTTAATTGGGATTTGAAGCTTGCACAAGGGAAGGTGTCGGTAGAAGGTTGGAATAAGTGCACTATGGGGAAGCTTAAATGGGTACACTTGATCAGGACTTATTTGTTGCCTTTATTTTTATATGTGAATATGATTTTTCCTCCTCCTAAAGAGTGGGATGCTACTCTTTCTGGTTTATTTTTCCAAGCAATTTGGCGTAGTAGATTGAACCCTATTAAACGTAACATATTGTACCTAAGGGTGGCGGATGACGGTTTGAACATGATTAATCCGATTCTATTTTTGTTTATTCAATTTTTGTTTACTAATCTTCATCCCATTTGTAGTGAGCAGACTACTGGTTTGTCACCTTTCTTTAAAAATCAGATTCGGGCCTGGTATGGCAGTTGGAGTTCAAATACCATGAAAGTTTTTAAATCAGTTCCCTTTTCTCCTGCTTATTATAGACTTATTTTTGTGTGCCTTAAAAGTTGGGGTATTACATCTCAACTTCTACTGCATTATTCAAAGAAATTGTTGTACTCTGTGGTGCAGGACAAACATTTTAGGGAGCCCATTACTCTGCCTTTATACCCCCCTTCTTTGACACCTGATACTATGTGATTGTTTAGTAACAACCGAGTACCTTGTAAATTCTGGGATGTTCAGTGGCTTTGTTGCCATGAAAAGTTAAATATTAAAGCTAATCAGAAACATAAAGCTTTAGTGAAAGATTTTGTAGTAGGCCTCAGTGTTTGGCACAATCTGAGACCATGTCTCATTTATTTTTTACGTGTTCTTTTATTCACTCCTTTTGGTCTTATGTGGCTTCTTGTTGGAATATGCTACCTTTTCAGATGGTCTCTTATGAAACCTTGATTTATGGTACCTATGGCAGAGACTGGTCTCCTTGGGACTCTGATACCTTATCCGTGTTATTCTCCATTATTAAATGGTATATTTGGAATGCTCGTTGTTTCTTCACACTACAACAAAAATTACTGACATATGATGATATTGTGGGGAGTGTTTGTAAGGAAATGCGCTGCTTGTATCATAAAGAAAAAGCTTACCAAACTGCTAAGTATATTCAAACTGTATGGCACAATCTTCCTTGGATAACTGATTCAGATGTTCCTGTTACGTGAAGTTGTGATTTTGTGTTTTTTTCTTATTTTTGCATGTGCTTTTTGTTGTGATGATGTACAATACTTAATAAAAACAAAATTCCCCTGCTAACCTGTAGGGGGAACATCTGAATGCTTGGTCAGTCTTTCTCCTGATGTTGGTGAGGAATGTGGATGTGTAGGAGGTAGAGGAGTTGGTCTCCTCTTCTGCCTTGATGGTGACTGAGACCGAAAACTTTTTCAATGCTCCGATAGCTCTGGAGCTTCAGATGGAGATTGAAGTGGTCACTGATGGAGAAAAGGAAAAAAAAACAACTGAGAAGGAGATACGGGCTAGGCCTACCTGCACAACAGATCCTGTGGTTGTTAAGGGACCAGAAACGGAGTCCGCAGCTGATCTAGAAGCTATATTGCAGGCTGAGAAAGAATCTTTTAAAAAATGACAAGCGGAATTAAGCGAAGCTATTGCTCAAAGGAAAAAAAATCAGTGAAACTGCACCACAAAGGATGCTTAACATTGCATCTCAGGCCCAGCTGCAAGCTCCCACTACAGATGGAAAAGAACAGCTGATTACTTCTCGACAGCAGCTGCAGGAAATTGCACAGCCTACAGAACAAGCAAAACCAAAGGGATACTCCTTTTTGGCAAGTACCTCTTCTTTACCTCTCTTTATATTTAATGAGCAAAAAAACAGCGCTGAGCCTAGTAATACTGAGGAAGGGGTTGTGCTGGGAATTGCAACAACAGGTACAGCTGTACCGGTCCTAAGATGCAACCCCAGCACAATTCCTTGTGAAACATCTGACTGGTTAGTGGAAACAGCTCTTCTGGGAGCTGGGTGGGAAAAAAAGTCAGGATGGACAATGGATAGCAAACTCCTCTGACTTCTCAGAACCAAGCAAGGAAGAGATAAAAAACAAAGTGGGGCCCCACAGAAAAGTACAAATAATGGAAGTCACTGAGATGGAATCAGTGGATAGAACAGTTGAAAACGTTCATGCTTCTCCACTGCATTTACCTGACTGCTTACAAATGACTCCAAACCCACATATAAACTTTCTCAACATAGGCCAGAGGACCTCGGACCTACTTGCTACTGTAAAGGAAAACAACGCACGGCCTCATGTACCAGAACAAGAGCCTAGGCCCTCTAGACCACATAGTTCTAACCAAAATACATCCAGTGGAGATGGCAGTCACAACAAAAATGACAAAAAGATCTTACACTTCCTGTTTCAGGGAACCTGTGTTTCCAGCTAAACAGCACAATGCAGTGTGCCTCATCTATAAGGGGAGCATGGCAGTCTTCTCAGATAGACTATTCATGGCTAAAACTTTATTAAAAGATTCAATGAGATATACTGCGGCAGAAATATATGCACTAATCCATGTTTCAGGGGAACAGTCCTTCGATATAAGCTTGAAATCCAGCAGTGAGCTACAGAAATTTTGGGAACTAAATCACAATCTGAAAACCTCTCCCTTATGGGCACCATTTGAGGCCATTCCACCTACTAAGCCCGCTCACTGAACAGTAATAGCACTTTTTAGAAATGAGGGAGTTAGTGTGACTGACCTTGTCTACTGGATGAAACAAATGTGTACTGTATTGGGAAATCCAGAAGCAATCTTCGATGAAGAAGAAATATGGACGGGGGTTGGAAAATAAGAGTGATGTTACATACTACTGGGGCTGGGCTTCAACACCTGCCTAATTGTTTTTTTCTTAGGTCGGGACAGAGGCGTCCTATTCTATGCAAGGCAGCCTAAAGCCTGCTACAGGTGTGGGGAAACTGGACATATCAGCAGTCTCTGCAATAAACTGAGATGCACTTTGTGTGGGGAACTGGGACACACTAGTGGGCACTGCAGCAATGCACAAATATGCAATTTATGTGACACCAATTGCCACTCCTACCATACATGCCACTGGGCAGCCCATTACCAGCCTAACCAATCTGATAGAAAAGAACAATGACTGCTTATTGCCACTGCACAGAGAAACAGGGGAAGAACTTTTCCTATACCCTCCTCCACCCCCCAGGAAGAAATTCCTAGAGAACCTGGGCCACAAGACGATGTTGCTAATATAACCCTGCCTCCCGAGGCAATTCCTGCTCCAGCACTGTACAGCAAGAGATACAAGCAGTCCCCTCAGTAGGGGTAGGTACATCTGATCCCTGTGCCATTCCTCAAGAAGCTGACACTTCCATGCAAGTAGATATGCCCCCACCAGGTGACCTCAGTTGTGGAAACAACAAAGCCTTTTATGCGACACAGACAAACTTGGTCTCAACCCACTCCCAAAGTACTAAGAACGTCAGGCAGTCCCTCAGTAAACCGATCTGACATTGTAACTGGACAGCCAGAAGCCTCTGGTAATGACTCTGATGACTCCGCTATTTGTTTTTTAATTCAACAAAATTTTATTGAGATTTAAGAATATACAGATGTTTGAACAAGACATATAGCCGGTCAAAAAAAACTAAAACCACAACATTCCCCCATCCCCTCCACCCACCCCTGTTCCTCACCCCGCCCCAGTTAGAGTGCATCTACTATTAGTAATAACCACACACAGTGCCATAACCTAAATAAAAGACCATCAGGCCTAGGATAAGAGGAAGAACCAGGAAGAGCAGGACCATCTTCAGTGCAAATATAGAGCATAGAGTTTACTCCATTTTTTGTCAAAGAGAGGGAGCCTCCGATGCACACTGGTGATCATGTGCTCTGTTCTGAGATGACTCCGCTATTTGGTCCTCATTGCCAGATGTAAGTTCTGATAGTGGTGACCCCCCCTTCCATCAGAACTACAACAACCTCCTGACAAACAAGTACCCACTAAGCCTAAATCAAAGCATAAACATGCAAGACTCACTAGAAGCTCTAAGAAACAACCCCCATAAATGACATTCTGCTTTTCTATGCCTTAAATGGATCAGCCAATACCCTTTTTTTCTTTCAGTGTTAACAGTGTAAAAAATCACAAGAAAAAATCAGCAGTAGTCTCCTATCTATGAATTTTTCATGAGAGGATTTTTTCCTACAAGACTCCAGACTACATACTCTTTCTGATCTGAAACAGGCAACCTCACAATGGTTTGCAAGTCCCTCATACTGGTCCATAGAACCTGACCAATGCTCTGGGGTGGCTATTTTATTCTTGAATGTTCTTTTCCAACTTATTAATTTATTATTTTTTTTTAATCTTTCTCTGTATAATCCCCCTACCCACAGCGCTCCCACTCTTCAGGAGACACACATATGGCCTTATCAGTCCCTGCCCTATTACCTGGAGCCTGGCACGGTCCATCCCCCATGTAGCCTTGGTTATACCACCCCAGACAGGATACAAGGTGAGGGCCCTCACACCCCAAGGTCCTTCCTGATCTCATTGGGATGCTGTCACCAGAGGTAGGGGCATTGGGGATTGGGTCTGTGGTGCTCCGTCTACTGGGAGCACTGCAGGGTGTTTTTTCATGTTTCCTTTGGTGTGCTGTGTGCTCTGACATCAAGGCACTGGGTGCCAACATCCAGCACACCACCCTTCTTGCTGGCTTGAGCTTGCCGTACCTTGGGTCTTGACCCGAGGTCAGACATGCACTGAGCCCTGGATCCCCCCTCCCCCCAGAGAAGGTGAGCTGTCCTTGGGACGCTTGAGTCTCCTCCCCTGGCCAACCCTCTAGCTCCCGGGGTCATTCCCAAACCCGGGTTGCTGGCATCGCAAGCGGAAATCCAACTGCTGTGCCGGCTGTGTCCAACTTATTAAATTAACAGATTTAGTTCCAGGCAGGACATTGGTTATAGAAATTAAAATACTAAATGTGTTATTTCTGTTGATTAATATCTATGCAGCACAAACAAAGGCTAAAAGAATAGAACTGTTTTCAGAGGTCCAGACCTAACTCTGCTCCTCCTAAAACATCATCCTGGGGGAGACTTTAACAGTAGTTTTCCTTTATCTGACAGAGGAAGATACACCGAAACAAAAAAATGTATTGTGATATGGCTTTTATAAAACAAATGATACAGGCTACCAATCTAATTGATGCTTTTACATCAGATACAGAAAAAGCAGAAACAATATTTTATAAAGGGGCTTTGGCCACAGGCACTGATTATTTTTTCATCACCTCATCATTACAGGTACAGAAGAAACTGGTTACGTTATGAAAATTCTCAGATCACAAAATTCTGGATTTAGAAATTGGAAAAACTAATACAGCTCCATATGGCCCAGGGACATGGAAGTTAAACTCCTCACTATTAAATTCAAATGATATTAGGCAAACTTTATTGCATGCATTGCAGGCTAGAAAATCAGTTCTCCTCATGTACAATGACCCTTCAGTCTGGTGGGAGGATACCATTACAGAAATTAAGACCATATTAGAATCTAATAGTGAAGCACTTAGGGATGCTGCATAATATAAATATCTGCAAGACAGACAGCAATTACATAAATTACTTTCCCTGGCAACTACAACAGGACTTGACTTTAGTACTCAAATACACAATATTAAACAACAGATGACCGCGTTTAATCAAAAATGAGTATACACCTTACAAAATCAACATTTTGGAACGCAGGAAACAAAAGAATATACATGCCCATTTGATTTCTGTACTAAAAACCATAAACAAAATCACGTGGAAGAGCTAAAAGATGAGAATGGCATAACCCACTCAGAATTAGGTCAAATCAAACAGTCACACAGTATACCCAGCAAATGTATCAATTGGACATAGATCAGGTTATGGACCTGGAAGACATCTTGGCACAAAGTGGACAATCCCACATGTTCACCAGATCATATTAATATGCCGTTACAAGATATACAGCCTGAAAAAATAGACCGAGCTATAAGATCCCTTGTTAATAATAAATCACCCAGACCTGATGGACTAACAAATGAATTATATAAAATTATGGGCATAGAACTTAAAACTGAATTGGCAGCAGTCTTTTCATATATTTTAAGGACATAGTCTCCTTCTCTCAGAATGACCAATGGTCAGCTGGTTTATTTATATAAAACAGGTTGCAAACAAGAACTGCACAACTGGTACCCTATTTGTCTATTAAATACAGACTTTAAAATACTGGCAAAAATCTTAAATACAAGATTAACAAAAGTGGCACAATATTTAATAACATCAGCCCAAACATGTGCAGTCCCAAATAAAAACATCTCTGATCATTTAATTCTTTTAAGAGAACTCCTTGAACAAGGAGCTGGAAATTCTTACAACAGGCCTAGTCCTGTCCTTAGATCAAAAAAAGACATTTGATTCTGTGAATCATAAATTCTTGTGGGCAGTGTTAAAGCAGTATGAGATCCTGCCAGCATTTGTAAACTGGCTCAAATGCTTATAAAAATTTGCTACAGTCATACCACTCATACAAGGGTGGGTTGGGCCCATGATTCCTCTAGGTAAAGGGATTAAGCAGGGGTGCCCTTTAAGCCCTCTGCTATATGCCTTCCACATAGACCCCTTATTAAGATTCTTAAATTCTGCTCCTAACCTACAATATATTACAATGGGTCAGATTGTAACTCCATTTAAAGCCATTGCATACAGTATGCTGATGATTTGTTCATTTTAGTAAAAGATCCAGAATCAGCAGCAGTACAGCTCTGTAACACATATGGCACATACTTGGAAGCATCCCTGAATGTTGGCAAATGTACAGACAAACAACTAGGGAATATGTATCCATATCTAACTGACATAGCTGGGGTAGAGCTGTCTATGGAACCTATTAAAGTACGAGGAATCATATATGGGGCAGATCTTCTTGACAGAGCTAACTGGGAACCTAAAATACAGCAAGAGCAACAATTGGTAGCAGCCAGGTTGGAACAAGAGGAAATTTAGTAAAAAGAAAAGGATTTATCTCATTCAAACATATCTAATACCAGTCTTTATTTATATTAGTTACATCTCCCCCCCCCCCAAAGCTTTAGAGACAACCATACTGAGTATTTTTTCCAAGTTGTCTGGGGGAGCAGTCTGAATCCCATTAAAAGGAACATCATATATTTACTGGTCACAAAAGGTGGGTTAAGAATGATTAACCCCATTGTCTTTTTTTCAGCATTTTTATAAGTATGAATCTAAAACCATTGGCAGTATACTCTGGACAAAGCTGGACTAGGTTTTTAATCAAACTTGTGCACAGTGATTCCATCAATGGGAACAAAACTCCTTGAGATCATTGTAACCATCAATGGCAACCCCAAAATATATTAGGAAGACTTCCTTAAAACTCAAACAATGGAAAATCATGAGCTTAATGATATTCACCAAAAATATAAAAGAAATCTAACATGAATCCAAAGCACCTACTTTCAAGAACCTGTTATGTTCGGAGAGTCACGTGATGTGGTGTGCTGGGTAGGACACCTCTCTGCCTGCTCCGACCTACCACCCATTAAATATCTTTAAAACTCTGCTTTACGGTGTTTTCCACCGCAGATTGCCTGACTGTCACTTTCCTGAACGTCTGTGCCCCCGATATAAGAAGTCGATGGACGAAGAGATGCCGAAAATTGTTTCTAAACACACGCCTCCCGCTATGCCTGAGAAGGCCTCTAAGAAAGCCAGGGCCTCCTCCTTGCAATCCTCACTGCCTGCTACTACTGAGAGCCCTGATACGGATCCTCTTACCCTCTCGAGATTTTTAGAGGAGTTTCAGCCCTTTAAGGCTGAAATGCAGAATATGGCAGGAGAAATAAAAGGCATCTCTAGCACCTTGGAGGAGCTCTCCAAGAAGATTGCTGACAGTGAAACTTGCATATGCTCCGTTGAAAGGAAACAGGACAAAGCAGAATTGGAGCTAGAGGCCTTGAGGCAAAGGCTAGTGAAGATGGAGAACAAGGTGGAAGATTTGAAGGGGCGCAGTCACTGCAACAATGCGGTAATTATTGGTTTGCCCAAAGGTGAAGAAGGCTCAGAACCCATTAAGTTTATCAAAAAGTTTGTGGAGAAGGTGGCAGGCCCTTCTCCCTTTGGTGAAAGCTACATAATAGAAAAAGCTCATCATGCCTATGCCCCCCTCCCCCGGTTGGAGCCCCCCCCCAGGTCATTCATATTTCACTTTCTAAACTTCCAGGAGTGACAGCATTTCCTATATAAGGTTAAGGAAGTACAAGATTTGCAATGGGAAGGTAAAAGCTGAGGTGGTGCAAGATTTTGCTTTATCTGTACGCCATGAAACAAGCCACGTTCACAAACTGGTCTTCAGGTTGATTGCCATAGGAATCAAGTTTCATATAGAGTTTTCCTGCAAGGCTTCAAGTTTGCCTGATGAGCGGTTCCTGCGCGACTCTACGAGGAAGTGGAGTCGGCAACCGCAGGGCTCAAGGAAGCACTTTCTGACCTTTTTAAGCCTGCATGAGAGTCGACCTAGTGTGGGGTGCTATGCTGAGCTTTTCGGTGGTGGTGTAGTCTAGCTGCTGCAAATTATATTTCTCTGCTATGTCTTCGGGGCTACATTGGTGACAAACTGTATATCTGGCTATTTAATTCCATGCTGCAACTCTCAAGAAGGGTCTTCTCGCTGACAGAAAATGGACATCTTGCTCCCGATCTGGCTCTCTTCTCCAGGACTATCTAATTTTTTGTTGACGCTCATGTTCTGACTGGTCAAGTCCGGTCTCATTTTTGTATTCGTGTGGGGTCACTGTGTTCAAGTCAAATTCCACTCTTACAGATTTGGCAACTCTCTTTCTCAGGGGCAATGTCCTGATTCTATGTATTGGGGGGGGGGGCAATGCTCAGTTTTCTCTGTGCTTACAATGTGATTCTGTCTGTAGCTGCAGTCCCTTTCTGGTCCTGTTTCCATGGTCTGTTTTTTTCTAGGTTTCCCTCTCTTTTTCGTTCCCTATTGCCATTAGGCAATAAATATGGTTAGCTTATATACCAGGTGGAGATTCTGCAGCTATAGACAGATGGTGATATCAGGGTTTCTGCATGCTTTAATTGGCGTTGGTCTACCCCTTCTGTATAACCCTCCTTGAGTGTTGTTTTTGGAGGACTCCTTATCTCTTTTTTCAAATTTCCCTTAAAAAGCGAGATGGTCACTGTTTCTGGTCCTAGAAATGTGGTCTGGACAGTGGCCCAGGAGCCCTTAATTTTCCCCTATACCAAAGCAGGCAGTAATGGCCAGCTTATTCTCAGCTGTTTACCCCCCTTGTTCGAGGGCTGCGCCACAAGAGGGCATCTGAGATTACTTCTTTCACACTTGATGCAAGTGCTTTACTCACTTCATGCTCTGTGGATCATGTCAAGGCATGGTTCATGGGGCTTCTGTAGGTCGGATTACTTTCTCTAAGGATTTTGTGCAGACAATTCCCTTGCACTATTTAGGGATGATGTCAATCAATAAGAATTGAGGATGCACTATTCTCTATGGAGTGTTCTGGTTACAAAGGGGTAGTGTTCTTGTTTTCTGGTTCACGAGGGCGGGGAGGTTGGAGGGAGAGGATCTTTTCAGTTAGCCGATCATCATGTACCATGCAAAAGGTGGGTGGGTGTGGGAGGAGGTGGGTCAGAGTTTATGGGGTGCTTGGGGTGGGGGGGTTTCAGAGGGTGATTAGGGGACAGGTTCAGTGACGGCAGGGGCAGGGGGGGAGGTAGAACAACCCAGCGCATATTTCGTTTGGAGAAGTATTGATGTGAAATACAAATATACGTGGTGCTTCAGGGGATTTCTGACTGGCATCATGAGTGATGGCTAGAAATATTCAATTTATCAGTTGGAATGTTAAAGGGACAAGGCATAGGACTAAGCAATATAACATTTTGAAACATATAAACCATCTGAAGGCAGAAATTATGTTTTTGCAGGAGATGCATTTGCTTAAGAGGGAGGCTGACAAAATGAGACGGCAGCAAATTGGGCAGCTGTTTGTGGTGGAGGGCACGACCCACAGTAGAGGGGTTATGATCATTTTGCATAGGTTGGTTCTGTTCAAACCTCTCCAAGTTATACCCAATCCTTCGGGCAGATTCCTGCTTGTAAAAGATAGATTGCATACCCTAGATATTGTCTTGGGCGTCATCTATGGCCCTAATGTAGACTCCCCCAGCTTTTTTGTTCAGATAATAGAAGCCCTAACTCCATTTTTGGATATCCCCATGGTGATAGGGGATGATTATAATCTCGTTTTTGATCAGGCTCTTGACAGGTCAGGTCAATCCCATCAAGATCTCTCCCCAGCACAAAGAGCTTTTAGGGACCTGATGGAATCTATAGGTCTTTGTGATATGTGGCGTGTATTACATCCCAATACAAGGGAGTATACTTATGTTTCTCCAGTGCATGCAACTCCCTCAAGGATTGATTATATCCTCGTCTCTCAATCTCTCTTACCAGGGGTTATAAGCTCTAGTATTGTTTCAGGGCCCCTGTCGGATCACTCTGTGGTCACCTGTCAATTAACCCTAGCGTCACTGCCCAATAAAGGGAGCAGGTGGAAGCTGAATAATCAAATTTTGAAGGAACCAAAGACGATTCAATATATAATATCCCAAATAGAACAGTTAATTGCTTCCAATTCTAACTCCGTGGAGAAGCCCAATATGGTATGGGGTGCCTGTAAAGCATATTTAAGGTGGATTATAATTGGCCTAACATCGAAAAGGAAAAGAGAGAGAGCATCTCGGATATCTGACCTTCTTTCTCAGATTGGGGTATAGAGACTGTTCTCTCTCCATCTTCCTCTGAGACATTTAAACAAGATTTAATGAAATTGAGAGAAGCCTACCTAGCAATGTTATCGGAGCAAGCTGAATTTGCCATTTTGAAAACAAAAGTGGTATATACTGATCAGGGTGAGAAGGTGGGCAGAATGTTGGCGCTGCGCATTAAGCAACAGGAATCCGCCAGATTTATTCCCGCAGTCCATTCCTCCAAAGACAATTCCCTTAAGGTCTTACCCTCAGAGATAGCAGAGGAGTTCACAAACTATTTCCAGGATTTATATGGCCCTGTGGCCAACTCCCCATCTAAGGACAGACTTTATGAATATCTGAGTGATTTACAACTGCCAACTCTCTCACTATCTCAGCAGAAAATTTTGGAGTCTCCTGTCTCTGAGGGTGAGATTCAAAGGGTAATCAAATCTCTCCCATCCGACAAATCTCCGGGCCCTGACGGGTTTACCTCCAATTTTTACAAAGCTTTCTCTAAGCAATTGATTACCATTTTGCTGCCACTCTTTCAGGCCATTCTCTCTGGTCAAGCATCCGATCCCTCCCTTTTTGAGGCACTGATTGCTTTGTTGCCCAAGCCAGACAGACTGTCTGATCTGGTCTCAAGTTATAGGCCGATCTCCCTTTTTAACCATGATATTAAAATTTTGCAAGACTATTAGCCGACCGTTTGGAGGCAGTACTTCCCTTTTTAATCAGGGCAGATCAAGTTGGTTTTATGAACGGGAGATCATCGGTCGATCATTTGAGGGCCCTGTCTCATGTCTTCTTGGCATCCAAAGATGCTTCTCATCCAATGGTCCTGATCTCATTGGATGCTGAGAAGGCATTCGACAGAGTCCACTGGGATTACTTGTTTGCTACGATGGAAGTTTTCGGTTTTCCCACGAAATTCCGGAATTGGGTTAGTTCATTATATAAGTTCCCTTCTGCCAGAATCTCATGTAATGGGGTTATCTCCACCCCCTTTAAATTACTTGTAGGGACCAGACAGGGGTGTCCCTTATCCCCCCTTCTCTTCAATATTTACCTAGAGCCTCTTATTAGGAGATTGTCGGGTGCCCAGGGCATCTCGGGTATCTCTCTTGGGGAGCAGGTGGTTAAAGTGGTGGCCTACGCAGATGACCTTCTGCTGCAGGTAACCCACCCACTCACATCTATTCCCATTATTCTGAAGTTAATAGACAACTTCAGCAAGGTCTCAATTATAAACTCAATGTAGGAAAGACTGTGGTTTTTCCTCTTAACCATAGGGTATATAAACAGGACATTATTGCGTTTGGGCTCACCTGGAAGTCCGATTATATTAAATATCTGGGGCTCCTTCTTACTTGGGACACGGTACAGCTCAGACAACTTAATATTGATGCACTGGTACATAAAATAGACCTAGACCTCTGCCGGTGGACTTTACTTCCCCTTTCTGTTTGGGGCAGAATCAATCTAATCAAAATGAACGTATTTCCCCACTTATTCTACCCCCTTAACATGCTAAACATATGGCTCCCCCTGCCCTGGGTTAAAAAAGTGCATAGTATGATTTCTACTTTTATATGGGGCGACGAGAAGGCTAGGATGACTTTCCACAAGTTAGCGGCCCCGAAGGCTACAGGAGGATTAAAACTCCCCCATATTGGGCTATACTACTGGGCCAGTCAGGCCAATAAGTATCTCAGATGGCTGACCGTGGATCAACCATCCGTGGCTGCCACATATACCCCGACCTGGTTAGCCGTCAAGTCTGGTACCATTAGAAAACATGGCCTCTCCCCGGCTGCGCTGCTATACACCAAGGTCAGTTCCCTACCAGAATCTCTACGCAGTTCCCCAATAACCGTTTCAATCAGGGTTCATACTCAATTGTGTGCTTTTCTGAGGTATAAGAATCTCAAGGATTTATCTCAACCCGTAATAGGCAACCCTAATCTTTTGCTGGACGGCAAGCTTCTCTCACCTAGTTGGATCCCTCAGATAAGAAACTGCCTTCTAGATGAGTTTATGTTATCCAATAGTCAATGGTGCTCTTCAGCTGGCATTATGCACAAGTTTATGGTACCTCAAACAACAATCTTCAAGATTTTTCAACTTCACCATTTATTGGTTAAGGTAATGGGTCCAATCCTCCCTCCCTCCAGCTCCCAATATCAGTTTTCAGGCTACCCTCACGGAGTTGGCGGGCTCACCTCATGCTGTATCTAAAATATACACTGCTGTATTTACCTGGGCTTACCCTGACAATTACGCTCCCATCTCCTTTTGGGCCTCTCTCTTCCAGGGCAGAGATATGGATTGATCTCTCCTGTGGCAAAGTTGTCATAAGTTCCTTAAGCAGGACAGACTTAGAGTAATGCAATTCAAAATTCTGCATAACATTTATTACTCTCCGTAGAGGCTTGCCAGACTGGGTCTGATGTCCTCTCCCCTTTGCACAAGATGCCAGTCTCAAGAAAGTGACCTCCTTCATATTTTCTGGAGCTGTTTGAAAGTTGCCCCACTTTGGACCATGATTAATCAGCGTGCTGATCCTCTTTTAGGGCTCTCAGAATTGTTCATTCCCAAAATATGCTTCTTGGGGATTTCTCCTCCATTTCAGTGGTGAACAGGAGGTACCACATAGCCTTGTTGTCGATGTCTGTTAAAAAAGTGGTATTGAGACACTAGAAGGATACGGAGGTACCATCTTATGTTGAATGGCTTCAGGAATTGCTTGCAATCCTCAGAACAGAGAGGACTATTGCCAGTCAATACAACAAACTGGAGAAGTTTGACAGGATCTGGGGCCTACTGCAGACTCTCTATGCACTACAGGCTTAACTACTACCAGGTTATATTCTTTGGTGCTGTGCTAAAGGTGTAACGATGTGCTGGGTTGTTCGGGGTGGGTGTTGGGTTGAGTGGGCGGGGGTTGGGGGAGAGCGAATCATCTTGTACTCTGCATCTGATGCTTGGGGTCCATGATTTACTCCACTGTGATTCGTTCTCTGTATTGGAAACTTTAATAAAATTTGAATTAAAAAAAAGAAAAGAACCTGTTACGTTCTTTAATTGTCCCAACCAATACATTCCTGCATTGCAGCATCTCTCAAAAGAGAGCAGAATTCCAGGAAAAATGTGGGACCTTCACTGGCTAAGCTGGCATGGCAAAATTAACGTGAAGGCTAATCATAAGCACAAACAGATATTAGACAGATTTTGTAGTGGGCAGGAGTGTGAGCAAGAAGTTGAAACCATTCAACACCTATTCTTTACATGCTCATACATACAAGGTTTCTGATCACTATTAGCATCTGCCTGGAAAGAGCCATGGTTTGGAAATATTACCTTTGAAAATTTAATGTACGGGTATTATATAGGTTATGTTACCAGATGGTATAAAAGGACTTTACAAGTAGTATTGACTGTCATTAAATGGTTTATCTGGACTATTAGGAGCTTGTATACATTACAACAAAAGAAAACAGACCATATAGAACTCATAGCTAAAATTAATTCAGAATTGAAAGCCATATATGGATTGGAAGCTCATAAATTACCACATAGACAACTCATGGCTAATTGGAAAAATATGCCATGGATTACAAATTTGGATAACCCACTCCCTTTCCCTCCTGTAGGCTGCTAGTGCTCATGACATAGGTTTTCCAGGTCTGACCCCCAGCTGTGGCTTGACTGCACTCCAGCCAGCTGCCCTCACCTTCAAGACTGCCTCCACAAGACACAGCAACTTAGGCTGCTAGCACCCCTGACTATAGTGCAGCGAAGTTTAACCTCGCTTGCATAGCAGAAATGAAGTGGCCCACTCTGCCTCGACATATAGCTATGTGAAGTGCCCACTGAAATGCAGTACTTCTCCACTTCGCATCTAATGACTTTACGTTATGAAGACTCCTCATTACTTTGCTTTATTTTCTTTTAAAGGTGGAGTGAATGAGCATTGTAACAGCCCACAGATCACATGGCTCACAGTCTGCAGGTCACATGCTTCAGGCAGGAACTTAATCATGCAGGAGAGTGAAAGACTTTCACTTTCACCTTACCTAGTATGGGAGAAAGAGCTGTGTTTGAGAGGAGACAGAGAGATAGCAAAAAATATAAACCCCACTTTGAGAGGAGACAGAGGGATAGCAAAAAATATAAACCCCGAATCTGAACCAGAGCATCTTCTGGGCTAGTGGTCCCCTCCCTGAGCAGGAGGTAGTGATGCACTGGAAGCACCACCTACGGTGGCACCTACCAGCACCCCCCACCAGTGCTACCACCTGCCATGGCCCCTGCACCAGTGGCTCAGCAGAAAGTGATGGAGGATCCTCTGCAGTCACAGCTGCAGCAGCAGGTGTACCCACACTGGCCCCAATTGAGCACCAGCATCAGCTGGCAGCAACATCTGGGGCTCCCCCCGCCTGTGCCTGGTCCTCCCTGCAGCTCATTAGTGTGGGAGTTCTTCACTACACTGCCTGCGGACACCAGTGTAGTGAAGTGCAACCTGTGTGGTGAGGTGGTGTGTCATGGCCCCAAGGGAAGTCATCTGGGCACAGGTGATCAGACCACCCACCTATACAATTACCACCATGCAGATTAGCAGGCCAAGATTGCTGAACAGGGCAGGAATGTACCTGCTGACCCTGCTGGGCAACAGATGGAAACATGGCCTCCACCTGCACGTGGTGTCAAGTGGGGGTGGGCCATGGAGCAAGCAGCTGCTCCACAACTTGCAGGTGATGGTGGCAACCCTGCATGAATACCTGCCACACATGCCAATTTGGGCCAGATGTGGAGTGAGTTGGACCATGTGAACCACCGAATTGACAACGTGGAGCAGCAGTTGAAGCACATGGAGGTGCACCAACTCCAAATAATGGGCATGCTTCAACTGCTGCTGTCATATCATAACACTGATCATTAGTTTTTGTTTGTGCTTGTACCCATCACCCTCTCCATGAAAAAATAGTTCCTGACAATGCCCCGATCTGTCCCCCCTCTGTCTTCAAATTGTGCCCTCTTGTTCATGCACATCTCTTTTTCTGAAAGATGCTACCTCTTGTACATTGTTGATTCCCTCTCAGTACTTGATAGTTTCTATCATGCCCCCCCTTTCCTTGCGGTTATACATATTAAGCTTTAGACTCCACAATATTGTTGTCATGGATTGAAACTGGGGCAATACTCATGCCATCAGCAACTTCACTACCACCAGCAGGGACAGCAGCATCTCCAATCATGATTGAAGCTACTGATTGCGCTATGAAAAATAGTCAGAGAAGTCCCTTTACTGGCATCAACTATGCTCTTCTGCTGCATACTACCATGCCCACAGCCACTTTTGCCACTGGCAGCACTGCCATGGCCAGAAGCATATTTGCATGCACGTCTTTTTGCAGACATTTTTTGAGATTACACAGACAATTCACAAAAATTTGAGATTTCTGAAGTTTGGGGTGGATGGGAAGCCAAAAGTCAACAACTGTGGCTTACAGATGCAGATTGAGCGCTAAACAGATGCAAACACACAGACGCAGATTGCACACTATAAAGAGATGCAGCCACATAGGCACGAAACAACTTAACCAGTGGTCACACAAATCCAAAACTGGAAAAATAAATGATATCTTTTGCGGGTTGGGCCGGGGGGAGGGGGGCTCTGCAGTAGCAGTCCACTAGTTAGATAGAAGGAAACAGTAAAAATACCACAGACAGATAACCAATTCAGAGTGCAGTGATTACTGTGTGGCACAATAAAATGTGTCTGACTTGATGGCGCGCACACACACACAACACACACACACACACACACACACACACACACACACACTTACACACTACAGGCAACGCGCAGACAATTTAACAGTGCAGTTCACTATATAAACAAATCTTTTAAACAGAATGAAAATATGCACTGCAACACAACAAACAGAAAATAATTATCAAAAATTACTTAAAGTATTACTGTGTGTACATAAACACACAAATACTAACACACACTACTAGTACAAAACATAGAAAGACTGCCTTTCTCATGTGAATCTCACTCCATTACAGATACGCCCTTCCCCCGAAGCACACTTCAACAGTGTCTGTCAGTACACAGGCTGAATATTCTACATTAACATTCAAAATGCACACAAAAATAATCAGCACTCGATGATCTAAGCACAGGAGGGTTTTCTACAGTCGATGTACTAAATTTGGAACAAAATAATTCTATCAAAAGTGATTTTTTAAAGCTTTTTTGATGGTTTGATTCGCAGAGGTCTGAGAGCAAACTGTCTCCAGCTTTCCACTGCATAAACTATGCAGAACAGAGGCTGTGCAAGACAATATAGAGCCCATGTGACCTGCCATCCCATGAATCAGTGCAAAATTTGCCTCAAATAGCAATAAACAGGTGAAGCAAAGCGAAGTCCATTAAAATCAATGGCCCTTCATTTTAAAATTAAGGGGAAGGCTGTAATACAAGGCAAAGTAACATGAAGTCCATTGGAAACAATGCACTTCGTGATCAAATTTATAGTCGGAGTAATCTGCTTCATGTTGCGGATCACTACGTGGATTTGGGGATTATACACAAAGTGCTCCACGTGGCAAAGTGGGAGCACTTCGTCCACCTCTACCCCTGATATGGGCATTCTGCTTGGCTACACTCCAGCTGGCTGCCCTCACCTTCAAGACCACCTCCACAAGACACAGCAGCTCAGGTATGGCACTGGATTTAGAAACGCAATTGCGATTGGCTAGAAGGACTTGTGGCACATATAGCCATTGGCTATCCCTGCTCCTATTTTTTCCTGGCTGGAGACTGCGAGTTTTAAACTGGGACCATCTCTCTCTTGTGCCTTCCAAGACATACTCAATGTTTTCTGTAAGACCATCTGCTTCAGTTAAATGTTTAATTATTCCGTTTTGATAGCTGATTTTCCTTAAAGACTCGTCCCAACAATACTGATTAGGATTATGTGATAGACTGTCTGCATTAGTTTATTTAACAACTACACAGTGTAGCAGATTTAGCTAAATTAACAACTGTCTTAATTATATTAACAATTGTAGTGTAGTAGATTTAGCTATGTTAACAACTGCCTTAATTAATTTAACAATTACACAGTGCATTAGATTTCTTATGGGCTCCTTTAGATGTTAAGAACAGTTCTGTTGCTTAGGCTATTTTATTTTAAGAGTATTTCTTTGCTTTGAACGGTTATAAGTGGATCCTAATTGTTTTAGTCTCTGTTGCTGCAGTGTCATCATCCCTTTCCAAGCCTTTTGCTTATCTTTCTCCCTCTCTATATGTGCCTTATCCACTGTATCAGCTCTCCTCTCAGCCGTCCTACCTTTCTAAGTAGCTACTGGCTACTTTCCTGACTAGCTTTCCCTGAATTTCTTTCCTCCTCAAGTCACACTGAATTTCTTTCCTTCTCGAGCCACCCCCCCTCCCCGTGCTAATTCTCTCATGCTTTTCCTTCCATTTGAGCTGTCTTCTTTTGTAATTCAGGAACTCAGCCGATTGTTACCTGGAGTCCTGAGTAATCGGTCTCTCTACCCCCACCCTGCCACTTCTTGCTTTCTGTTGCTGAGCCATTGTTTGGTACACCCTGCCCCCGACTTTGAGTTGGTGCCTCAGTCTATTCATTCTGCCCCCGATTTAGAGCCAGCCCACCTTGCGGCACTTGTTATAAACTGTGTGGTCTTTACTAAATTTTCCCTTTCCCTCCTGTATGGTGCTAACACCCCTGACACAGGCATTCCAGGGCTGACCCTCAGCCATGGCTTGGCTGCACTCCAGTAGGCTGTCCTCACCTTCAAGACTGCCTCCACAAGACACAGCAGCTCAGGTATGGCACCTGTTTCAGAAATGCAATTGCGATTGGTTAGAAGGACTTGTGGCTCCTACAGCCATTGGCTATTCCTGCTCCTACTTTTTCCTGTCTAGAGACCATGAGTTTTAAACTGGGTCTGTCTCTCTTGTGCCTTCTGAGACATACTCGCTCAATGTTTTTGGCCCTGCCACCCCCCACCCCCTCCCTGATTAAATACACTCCCTCCCACCCCAGCCTGCTCCTCCTACTCACTTTTGATTGGTGAGTGTTAATTTCAACACTACCTCTCCCTTAAAGGTAAACTTCTCATATCCCTTGGCCATTCTCTCCACATCTAGTACTATGTTTCTCCTGTGGTCTGCTCTGCTTGTGGTTCTGCATTAATCTCGCACGCTGCATCATGCGCACAGGCTCTTCATGTGGTAGAAATACTATGGGGGGCTGCATCAAGTCTAACTCTTAAAATTGTAGTCACTGTGTTGCTGCCCCTGCCACTGAATAAAGTACACTCACTTAGTTTTTGGGTGGTATTCTCTAAGTATGTTTTAGTCCCTCTACCAGTGCAGTGAGAGGTTATTCTTTTACAAGTCATAGCCCACCTGTCTAGGACCATGGATATCAAGGCTCTGTAACTTTATCCGCCATGACTCTTCTTATGTCTACTACTTCAGAAATTAAGCAGTTTTCATTGTCTAGTTGCTGCTCCATAGGGCTGATTCTACTTTTAGTTAGTCTTAGAACTAAGTACAACTTAGCAGAAGAATCAGAAACCTTGAAGTATGATGTTCAGCCACCATGGTGTGATGGAACCCTTTCGGAAAAACTCATAGTGTGCATGGCCCTTCAATGCCTTTCCATGAACCCTGGTACTCCATGTGTTACTTGACTAGGGTGCTCATCTATGCACCAGTGGGTTCTCTTGGCATTCGCCCTTGTGACTCCCACAATTTATATGAAAATCGCCACAAAAAGGAATGGATTAGATTCCATAGGCTGTTCTTAGGCATGATTAAAAAACTTTTACTTCTTTTACTATTATGCTCTGGCAATGTTGAGTTGAATCCTGGCCATCTTGCTGGCTTATCTTCTCTGGCTGATCTAGTCTGTATGAAAGGTGTGAGTTTTCTGCATGTAAATGCATGCAGCCTCTTAAAAAAGTTTGAATCTATACAGGCTTGGATGTGTCATACCAGACCAGATGTCCTAGTGGTCTCCAAATCCCGGCTCAGACCTGATACCATAGACTCTGAGGTTAACATCCCATCCTATACCATTTTCAGAACTGAGAGGCAGACCAGGAGAGGAGGAGTAGCCATATATGTGCATGACAAATTTGTCACTTCTGTCTTAGATTCCACCACAATCCCAAAGAATTTGACAGCCTGATGCTCAAGGTCGAGCTCTCCTCCTAGGTCGCTTTCTATGTCATAGGATGTTATAGGCCCCCCTCGGTGGGGTTTCAGATACTAAAACATTTAAGTAGCACATTGGGAACACTGTTCTCACAGGTCATTATTATGGGTGACCTTAACCTTGATTGGTTTTCCAGTGTTTCCAATCCCCTTAAGGACATCTGCGATTTGTTTGGACTGTCCCAACTTATTTCCAAAGCAACTTGTCCAAACAAAAAAAAAAGAACAATAGCACCCTATTAGACCTTATCCTTGTAAATAAAGCTCACCTATTCACTCACGTCAGTGTTTTCTTCACTGACATCAGTGACCACTGTTACATTGCCTATATGAGGTCCATAACAAAACCAATCTCTTCCTCCAAATACACCTTCAAGAGGAATCACTGCAATCTGGACCCCCGCGCATTTCTATATGACCTGCAGAACTCACTTAAGTGGTAGTGTTTCTATTTAGACAAAACAGTGAGTCCAGCATATGCTATCTTCCAGGTAATTGTCCTAAGAGCAATTAATAAGCATGCACCCTAAGTTAAAAGCTGAATAAAGAAAAAGTCCTGTTCATGGTTCACGGTGGAATTGAAGGCAGCATTGCTTAATAGAGATTCATTATGGAAACAAGCTCAGAGGACCAAATCTTCGGCTGACTGGACAGCATTTAGGTAGGCTAGGAACCACTGTACGAAGATGTTCAGAGAGGTTAAAGCAAATTATTTCCATACCAAACCTGATTCTTCCTCCAGATGTGCTGCCAAATTCTGGAAAACACTCAAGGTTATAGAAGGCATGCATCTCTAAACTCCCTACCTGGCAAAATCATTTCTGGCACCTCCATGGTGACTGATAAACCAACAATTCTTGACCTTCTCAATAACCATTTCACTACTGCAGGCCTTGCTTTCGATACTTCCCCGGCCAGTAATCTCTACTCTCTATTAGGTGCCCAGGACCCATCAAAACTGGATACTAATATCCTGGTGAATGCTGCAGCCTTCACCTTTTAGCCTGTATCACTGAAAGAAATGGCAGATTTAATTCAATTCAGTTGGACTGTAGGAAGAGTGTGGGTGCAGACTTAATTGACCCATACTTCCTAAAACTTAGCCACCACATCCTGGCTGTGCCAATTATATACCTCTTCAACCTATCGCTTATGCAAGATGATATTCCATATATTTGGAAAACCACCCACATGATCCCACTCTACAAATCTGGTGATACAGATGATCTGAAAAACTATAGACCAATTTCCCTACTCCCAATACTGTCCAAAATGTTGGAGAAAATAGTGCACAGTTTAGGAACTACTTGGAATCCTCAAACTGCTTAATCCTCTGCAATCTGGATTTAGGCCCCGCCATAGTATGATTTTGGCCCTTGCAAAAGTGACCAATGACTGGAAGAGTGCCCCAGATACCAAAAACTTTGTGTGTGCAGTATTTCTAGACCTAAGCAAGGCATTCAACACAGTTGACCATGACCTGCTCTTACACACTCTCCATATGACTGGCCTTGACCCCCCTTCCATGAGTTGGTTCTCTAATTACCTCACAGGTCATCATCAGCAGGTAAAAGCAGAAGGGGATCTCTCACCACTGAAACCCTTGTTTAGAGGCATCCCAGAGGGCTCCATATTGGGACCCCTGCTCTTTGCACTCTATATGAATAGTATCGACTTGGGAATAAAATCGGCCAATATTCATCTTTTCACTGATGATACAGTCCTTTACATAAGCAGACCTACCCCTGAAGCAGCTTTCTCGGACTTACAACAGGAATTTAACCAGCTACAATTAAATTTACTGAACTGGACGCTTCTTTTGGATGACCCAAAAACTAAGGCGATGTTTCTCTCACCCTTAATTGATACCCCTAATCCTGCTACCTTTGGATCCATACCGAAGCTTATCACTCTTCTAGGTGAACCTTTAGATTTCATACCAAAATTCAGATTCCTGGGGGTCTGGATTGACCATACTCTCTCCTTCCTTGCTCACGTCAAGGAAATAATAAAAAAGCTTAAGCAGCGACTTGGCGTATTTTAGAGGATCAAACACCTGCTGACCCAGGATGCCAAAAAAATGCTGGTCCAATCCACCTTCCTTTCAATTCTGCATTATGGTGACTTCCTTTATGGACAAGGTCCTGCCTCTGCACTTGCCAAACTTGATGTGCTGTACCATAGAGCCATATGATTTATATGTGGTGCACCATATTCTACGCATCACTGCTACCTCTACAACCTAGTTGGCTGGTCATCCCTCACTTTTAGAAGGCAAAGAAATGCTGCTTTCTGGATGTACACAGTAATCTCAAAGAAGCTGCTTAAGTACATTGCAGACTGTCTACCCTTAAGTACAGTGAGCAAGTATGCATCGAGAAGCTCCTCATATATCACCTTATCTTTACCCAAGGTCAAGTCAAGATTTGGTAGGTCCTCAATACGTTTTGCTGTACCCCAACTCTGGAATAGATTGCAAAAATCTCTGAAGGTGGCCCACCCTATCTCCCTGCCCTCATTTAAGATGCTGTATGCACGTTCTATCAAGAAGTCATGCAGATGCTTCCCCTGATTATGGCCATGTATTACCTGTCTGTAGCTGCTTCCCTTGGAGCCAATGGCACCATCCACCTCTAAGTATCTTGGTGCCTCACAATGTCTTGTATCTCCTCCTTCCTCCTGCCTTCTCCTTCATCCTTCTCTTTTCTCCTGCCTTCTACTATTCAATATGTCCATACTTCTTCTTCCCTTCCCATTTGGCAGGTGCTCAATGTGAAACCTAGTTTTCATTATATGTCTGTCTCAAGGACATTCTCACATGACTACCTGCAAGCACTTGTATATATTGCAAACTGCAAGATCTTTGTATACTGTATACTGTATATTGTATATAAGTCATTTGCCCCTTTCCGGCTGTATTGTGCTCCAGAATCCTTTATTGTGTGTGTTTTATATTGATATGTACTCGTCCTGTGCACCCATATTCTGTATTCTGCTTACTGCTTGATTATTGTACTTTATACTTATTTTGCTAACTGCCCAAGTCCACCTTGAAAATGAGTTCACTCAATGGTATTTCACCTGGTAAAATAAAGATTAATTGACTGATTGATTGATTAAAAAAAAAGAGATTAATAGAGGAATACGACTGAAACCCCTAGATTAATTTATCTAGCTGTGTTTATTTTACCTTTTGAATAGATATACGGATAATTTTGTTATGTGTTCATGTTTTATTTGCTTTAGTATTCAGCTTTTTTTTTCTCTCTTCTTCTAATTTCTTTTTGGGAAAAAGGGAATCACAATAATGTACACAACAGTTATCAAATAATAGAACATGTACTTCAACTGATAATGTACTGTATACATTTCCTTTGAGATATGTGTGATGCACTTTTGTTGTTTGATGTCTTACCTTCAATAAAAACCCCTACTGTTTCTGCAGGGGGTGCTTGTCTCCAGGGAGCAGGATGGAGGACTCCAGCCAGTGCCCAAAGGACGAGCAAGGAGGAGGACGTATGGCGAGTGCCCCCGATGAGTCTGGTGCCTGCAATCAGATTCCAGAGAACATGACTGGGGTAATTGGTGCAGTAGACACCACAGAAAGTGTGTGTGTGGTTATTCCCACCCAGCCAACATTAGCAACGGTAACACCGGAGTCGGTCCAACATGAAATAACACTCCAATGGGAGCTCCTAGAAAATGAAGATCTCTTTTGACAGGCACAGCAGGATTATTTACAAATTAAAAAAATGCATCAAGGAAGAAAAAAAAAAGAAAGAGGATGCGCTCCGCCTCACCTGGTTCATCAGCAGAACAGGCCATGAAGGTTTTTGTGTTCACTAGGTCTCCAAGTTCCTCGGAGATGATGCAAGGTAACCAGGAAAGACTGTGCAGCTCTTCCACATTAAACACAGATGCAAGCTGGCCACACAAGAAAGCCTTGAGTAGTGCCTGGAGGTTACAGTAAAAAGATGGATCCTGGTTTCTGGACCCAGCTATTGCATTACTGGGGATGTCTGTTCAGGCTCAGCACAATGCACCCGATGTCTTGATGCATTCAACTTCGGGACATAAAATTTCAGATATAACATCCATGAATGAAGCCCCTTCACATGTGGATAATGAAGGTAGTATATCTTTTTCTCCACTTGATACACATATGGGAGATTATTTTTTTGATGCCCAGTCAGGCCTACCAGACTCACTGGGTGAGTCTCAAATTGATATCAGTTTTTACTTAGGGAGGGATAGAGGGTTTATTTTTTATCCTGGTCAGCCTCACCACTGCTATAAACGTTTCTCCCCTAGGCATTTTAAGCATACTTGTGAAGTTCTAAAATGTGTACAATGTGGGGAGGTGGGGCATTCAATGTTTCTTTCTAGAAACCTATTGAAATGTTGTTTATGTGAAGAGGGCCATTCCTTTGCAGATTGCCCCAGGCCGGTGCATAATACCTCTGATGCCGATTATGGGGTTCAAGATTTTTATATTAACACAGCTGTGAAGACTGCAAAATATGTCCTTCCCCAAACTCCCTCTTCACAAAGGAGAGGTACAACCCCTGTGGTGGTGGTGCCTGCTTCTCCACAAGATACTATAGCACCAATCATTCCATTGCCAAGCTCAGCGTCAGAGTTCCCCCTGTTATACCTAAGATGGATCATGCCTCTTCTGCGGCATCTGATAGTACTCCCTTAATGCCCCCCCACCAGGCCCACCTGAGGAAGCATACCAAGTTGTATTGAAGAAAAGTGGGCATAGGAAGACAGGCCTGACAAAGGGAAAACCCAGGTAGATCCTGTGACAGTTCAGAATAAATACACTGTGTTACAGGAGGAGGAGGAGGCAGATAGGGATACTGAATCGGACTGTGCCTCACTGCACTCATCACAGCATGATGGGGGTTCTGATAGAGAACTACCACCTGACGAAACTGATTCCAAACTAACAAGAAAGAGGATGGATACTAGAGCATGGTGTAAGCAAAAACCTTGATTAACTTACACAGATGAAACAACCCTTATTTGACCTAACAGTAGCCTGACTGAATGTAAACAGTATAAAAACTGAAAGGAAATGTACACTTATGTTTGCTTACTTTGAGAACATTGGTTTTGATATAATTTTTATACAAGACACTTGGTTACATTCAGCTGCAGAGATCCAGGGGCAAGCCTTGCCTGGGTATGGGGCAATACCCATTGGTCTATTGGCACTGAGTCATGTAGCGAGGTGGGCATTTGTGTAAATAACCCTGCAGCAGAAGTAAGGCACATGGCAGACATTATTCCTGGGAAGGTACTCTTATTATATATTTCACTACAAAATATGGAATTTTATTGAACTAAAGTCTATGCCCCTCAAAACTATGGCTGCAAGGATTGAGCTATTTCAAGCTCTGCTACTCTTTTTATTCACATCAAAATATGTATTGCTGGGAGGAGACTTCAACTGTAGTACGTGCTTAAAAGACAGGGGCCTTAAAACTGCAAAAATCTACTGTGATGTTTCTTGTCTAAACAATTTATTGGCTCAGATGGAGTTAATTAAGCAATAATGCCCGACAGGGTGTGTGTCATGCTGGGATAACGTCACGCCTCAGGTGGTTGGGCACGAGGCTGCAGGATGAGTGCCTCCAACAACTGAGGCGTGACATCATCCCAAACGACACATACTCTGGAGGGCATTATTGCTATTATACAATGACTCGTTGTTATGTACAAAATAAAAAATATATTTTAACGAATGTTTTTATTAGTGTAGAAAAATAGTTTTGTTTCTTAAGAGGAGATGAAAAAAGGAGCAAGATCCATATCCATAAGCTCATCTGCAGGTTCACAGTGAGGCTGAGACTAGAGCTGTGATGTTGTACTGGTTTACATCACAGGTCCAGCTGAAGACTGACCAATCAGAGACCAGGATTTTTTCTTGCCATTGTATAATAGATACTTTTGACATTGAGGATACTCCTACCCCAAAAACATAATTCAGAGGCACTATTTCTATGAGGATTGACTATTGGTTTATTTCTGATAGTCTGGAGATTAAAAAGACTGGAATTTACTCACCTGGTAAAGGTGATTATACATGCCACTTTTATAGTGCTCAGAGAACCATAACCACTGGGTATCCTCATCCATCCCATTGGCCAATGCATGATCAGATATATCTTTAGCATCCAGAGGCTAATCCCCCTGTCTCCAGCCAAAAACTCCAGTCTAACACTTCCCTAGCAGAGAGAAGAAAGCAAAAAACAAACTCCCAAACACAAGCATGTCATGCAAAAGACAGAAACTGTCCAGAATCAACACCGACAACCAAATGCAGTGTGAATATAATAGAGTTTACTCAAAACAGGATTATAACAATAATACAGATGAAGTAATATCAATACAGCTGGGTGCCTATAATTCAAACCCCTGCACCCTAAACGTGATGTGTAACAGGTTAAGCGGGAAGACCTAACATCCCCCAATTTAAAAAAATGCAGCCGCTATAATACACAAGCATGCAGCCCCAGAAATAACAAATCAGCATCATTATAAAAGATCCCCCAGAGACTGAAGGGACACAGATAATTCCAGTTGCTATAAGAAAAAAAGGTCATCTATACAGGGAGGGACTCTGAGCATATAAAGGTGGCAGATATAATCATCTTTACCAGGTAAGTGAAAACCATTATCCCCTGCCACCTTTCTAGTGCTTATAGAACCATAACCACTGGGTTATTTGGAGCAGTACCCAGGAAAAAACTCCAGGCGGGATAACCAAAGCTGAACCCCATTAGGAATGACACCCTACAGCAGCCTGAAGCACTGCCCTGCCAAACTGGGCTCTATTGGCAGAAGCCACATCCAGCCACATCCAGCCGGTAATGGTGGACAAAGGTATGAACAGTAGACCAAGTGGCTGCAGTGCAGATGTCTTGAACAGAAGCTCCACCCCTCGCAGCCCAAGAGGCAGAAAGTGCCCTAGTGGAATGCCTCTTGGAAGGTCCTTACCAGCAGCCCAGTAAGTGGCCTCTATGGCCATCATAATCCAGCCTGCAACAGTAGCTTTGTACAACACTTGGCCCTTCTTAGTACCTGAACAGAGCACAAACAGATGGTCTGAGCGCCTGAAGGCCTCAGTCATCTCCAGATATCTTTTAAGCAAAGAGACTATATCCAGGAGATAGAAACATAGAAACATAGACTTTGGCGGCAGATAAGGACCACTTGGCCCACCTAGTCTGCCCATTTCCCTACCTACTGGATAAGCTACAGATCCTAGTTAACCAACAGCCTATCCTATCCTACCCCCAACAAGAATTGTCTTATGTCTGTCCCATGCATTCTTGAATTCTCCCACAGTTTTAGACACTACAACCTCCTCAGGAAGATGGTTCCATGAATCCACCACCCTCTCTGTGAAAAAATACTTTCTCATATTGCCCCTGAGCTCTATCTTCAAATTGTGACCCCTTGTTTTTGCACATCTCTTTTTCTGAAAGTTGCTAACCTTTTGGACTTTGTTGATTCCACTGAGGTACTTAAGTTTCATTCATGTCCCCCATCTCCCTCCTTTCTCAAGGGTACACATATTAAGCTCCTTTAGTCTCTCCTCGTATGGCTTCTCTTGCAGACCCTGTACCATTTTAGTTACTCTCCTCTGGACTGCCAACATCCTGTCTATGTCCTTGTGGAGATGGGGTTTCCAGAACTGAATGCAGTACTCCAGATGGGGTCTCACCAACTGTCTGTACAGAGTGATAACAACTTCCTGTTTTCTGCTGGTGATGCCTCTCCCTATACATCTCAGTATCCCCCCAGCCATCACTACTCACTACTGCCTTCTCACATTGCTTGTTAACCTTAAGGTCTCACATCTGATATGATTACCCCAGGTCCCTTTCCATTCGCGTTGTTGTTACTACCTCCACCCAAATGTGTACTCTTCCCCTGGGTTTTTGTTATCCAGGTGCATTATTTTGCACTTCTTTGCATTGAATCCAAGCTGCCATACTTCTGATGATAGGGATAGGGAACTCCCTATGGAACCCCTTCCACCCCTGGTATGGTTAGCAAATGAATGACTGCTCCAAATAGGCAGGTGACACAGCTTTCAGTGTGAAGGAAGGGACTGGAACCAGAATCACCCGGTCATTATGAAAGATGAGAAAGGGATCTCGGCATGAAAGTGCTTGCAATTTCCCCACCCTCTTGGCTGAACAAATAGCCATGAAGAACACTGTTTTAATGGTCATCCAATAAGAGGAGACAGGAATGAAAGGAGGCTTAATTTAGTCCTTCCAACACCCAATTGAGCTGCCATGGTGGACATGTGGGCCGAACCCTGGGGGCAGAGATCTGCACAGCTCACAGAAGATGGACCACATCAGGATGGGAACGCATGGGCCCCACCTTCTGCAGAGAACCCCATATAGATATAGCAGAAGCCTGTATTCTCAGGGAGGAATAGGCTAGTCCCTTCTCAGCCCCCATCATTGAGGAAGTCCAGAATTTGAGGTAGGCCTGCCACCGAAGGGGACAAGTCCTTTGCTGCATACCATTTACAGAAAATCGCCAGTGTCTCTGATATGTCTTATTTGTGGAAGTCCTCCTGGATCTCAGCAAGTGATCCACCATCCTAGCAGGATGACCCTTCTCTAACAGTCTTGACCTTTCAGCATCCAAGCCATCAGTGAGCAGTCCTGTGGGCTGTGGTGTAATATCGGACCCTCTTGTAACAAGTCCGGATGAAGAGGTAGGCACCAGGGTGTGTCTATCAGCATCACATGAAGTAGGGAGTACTATGATCACCCCAGCCAGACTGGTTCCACCAGCAGAACTGTGGATCTCATGTCCTGGATCTTGAGTAACACTTTTGCTATCATCGGGATTGGTAGAAATATGTATGATTTGTCGAAGCACCATGTTGCCATCATTGTGTTGACCTCTGTGGCCTGACTGTCTGGGAAGCATGAGTGAAACCAGGGCAGTTGAGTGTTGAACCCTGAGGCCATGAGGCCCACATGAAAAGGTCCCCACCTCTGGTCAATTGTCCAAAAAACCAGAGGGTGCAGCTGCCACTCTGCTTGGTCCAGAGTTACCTGACTGAGCCAATCTGCCTGCAGATTGTGTTTCCTCATCAGATATGTGATCAAGATGCCCTGTAGATGTTTCTCCGCCCAGCACATGGTCTGAAGCACCTCCTGGAACATGGATCTGCTTTGGGTCCCACCTTGCTTATTGATGTATGCCATGGTGACCTGATTGTCTGTCCTGACCAGAACCGACTGCCCCCGAATAATGAGGGGCAAAGAACAGGAGGGCCCTGTACACTGGTCTCATCTCTAGCACATTGCTAGACAGATGTGTCTCTGCCTCCTGGGACCACCTGCCCTGTTGCACATGGCACCCCAGCATGGCCACCCTGCTGAAGATGCTGGCATCCCTTGCAATCGTCACCGACTTGGGCATCACCAACAGTACCCCCAACATTAGATTCCACTGGTCTGTCCACCAGTTGAGACTCCAAAGGATGTCTGGATTTAGGGTGATTCAGAACTCAAAATCCTGAGTGGACTGGTCACATGAATACAGGACATAGCTTTGCAAGGGGCACATATGTAATCACACCCATGGTGCCATGGCTATTGTTGCTGCCATGAGGCCCAACAACTGCAGGTATGTGTGTACTGGTCTATACAGTTGGTTCTGTATGAAACCCAGGAGCCAAGCTATGTTGTCTGCCTTGTCCTCTGTCAGGTAGACCCAGCCCGCAGCTGTGTCTATGCGGGCACCCAAGTGTGTGAGTACCTGCATGGGCTGCAGCTGACTTTTTTCCAAGTTTATGACCCAACCATGACTTTGCAGGCACTGGAGCACTGTTTTCATATTTCTTCTGGCCTTGTCCAGGTGTCTGGCCCAAATCAGCCAGTTATCCGGATATGGGATAACATGTATGTCTTTTTTTCTGAGGTCTGCTGCAAGCACTACTAACATCTTTGTGAAGGCTCTCTGTGATGATGCCAGACCAAATGGGAGGCATGTGTATTGGAAATGATGTCCGTAAATCTGGAATCTGAGAAAATAGTGTTGTCAGAGATGGATTGGGATGTGGAGGTAGGCATCCTTGAGGTCAATCAAGAGCAATAAATTGCCAGGCTGAATTGCTGCCATGGTCGATTGGAGTGTCTCCATTTTGAACCTCTTGTAGGTAACTCAATTTTTGAGGAATTTGAGGTCAAGCACAGGGCAGAAACCTCTAGTCTTCTTTGGAACCATGAAGAACATAGAGTACACCCTGGTATCCGTCATGAGCTGGGACTGAGGCTATTGCCCCACTCCTGGTGAGGTTGGCCAGGCCCCGCTGAATCACCTTCACCCTTGTGGGCTTCTTGGGCACTGTGGAAATCATCAGTCTGTGTGGAATTGTCTTTTGAGAGAACTCTATGGCATAGCCATGGAACATGAGTTTCTGGACCCAGAGGGCCATTGTGGTGTGGGCCCATTGATCGACAAACAACCTTAATCAGCCCCCCACTGAGGGGCAGTCCACTGGGCCCCTCTCCCATCATTGGTTGTTGGTCATTGGGCTGCTGCCAAATTGTTGTTCTTATTCCCCCCCATCTTTCAGAAATTTCCCCTGAATTTGGATTGGTTGTTCTGGGACTGGAACCGGGATCACACTGCTCTGCCCCTCTGGGTCTGGGCAGCTGCCACTTTTGTCTGGTTCTGAGCTCCTCTGAATCTGGAGTGAAACAGACAACTAAAGGGGAGGAAGATGTCCTTTTTCTCCACCATCTGTTTGGTCCCTGCCCTGTCCTTAAGGAACAGGGTGAGGGCTTCCCTGAATAGGTGGCCCCCCCTTGCAGGGAAGCTTCATCATGGTCACCTTCGCTATAACGCCCATCTGGCTCGGTTGATCAAGAAAGCAGCTCTGGTGCTGATTTTGACAGTATCCGAGGAAGCATCTGTGAGATAGCTCGCTGCCTGCATGATGCAGTCTGCCTGCTCCACCAGAGGGAAATCCCCCAGGAGGCCATCCACAATGGTTTCCACCCCACGCAGGAGTGCCCTGCTGGTGTACCACATTGCCCTATCTGCAGATAAGGCCATCCCTGTTACTTCATGGAACCATTTGAGTGATTCCTTCACCTTCTTGTCTTTAAGCACTGCGGTACTCTCTACTGGTATCACCGTATGCCTGGCCAGAGCAGACACTGGGGTGTCCACTTTCAGGGCCTAGTGCCAGCTCATCTGATAGGACTCGGTAATGGGGTAAAATTTCTGCATGGCTTTTTTCTCTGGGATCCTGGCTGGCTCCAAGGCCTCCAGCTCCTTGGTCAAAATGGCATCAAGGGCTGGACAGGCAGGGAAATAATGCTGCACCAACTTTGACTGGGATGAGAGGAGGGGTCCAAGGAGGTGCGGGGCTCTTCTTGCTCCACTGGGATCTGAAGGACTTCCTAGACAAATCAAACTAGCTCTGCCACCTCCTCCTGTGGGCACAGCCTGCCTGATGCCTAGTTTGGGTCCTGGTCTGTCTCATCATCCTCCTCCCATGAGCCTGAATGGTCTTCTGCCTGCCTGCACTTCTTCCTTTGCTACTGCAGCTCAGTGCCATGTCTGTGCACTTGTTTGCCACTGCTTGGGGCTCACTTGCTGGCTGCTGGACTTGCAAAGTCTCTAGCCACTGGAACAGCTGGCTCATCTGTGTGGTGTTCAATGTGAGTGAGGCCATGGGTAGCGTTGGTTCTTCCTGGGTTGACACCACTTCCATGGAGTTTTGTGGATTTTTGGACTCAGAGACAGTGCACACTGCACACAAAGTCTCCCCCATGTGTGATTTCAGGAGCTTCATCCCACATTCTATGCAGCCAGGCATAGCACTGAAGGATGGTTGAGTGACCGATCTGTGAGTGCAGACAAGAAAAATTGAATCAGAAACATTTCCAGGCCTTCCTTGCTTATAAAAACAGCAGCAGTTGGTATTCCCAGCCTAGGTGAATAATTGCTCTATTACAGTGCATCTGTGCCTTTAAGATGAGCCAGAGCCCTACACAAAATGGTCACCTGCATGGTGAGGTGTTCAATGGTTCCTCTGATTTGGGCTGCCCTCCTCAAGATGGCAGTCCTCATTGCCCTCCACCAACATGGCCACTGATCTCGCAAGAATTCACGAGAGTACTCAGGCTGTTACTCCTGGAACTCTCACAGGTGCGGATCACCCCAAGATCTATGACCTAATCTGTTAAGCAGCCCACTAATCAGGATGCTACTTTTAAGCACCTCTGCATTTGTTGGTTCTCCTCAGCCTCCTGGCTTCCCTGTGCTGTAATCTACATCAGTCCCGTAGTCTCTCGGGAGCCACCATGTTGCTCCCTGAGACTTGGGACACCTGGGGAGATATGGCGCTGCTGCAATGCAGGGGATGCGGTGCAATTGGAGTTGTCTCTGGCTGGCAAGAGGAGTTGGATAATTGTGCCTATTGCAGTACAGCTTGCCCCCTCCCCCTTTCTCTGGGATGCTGATTAGGGAAGAAGCTTGAAGGAGACATCAGCAGGACTGCATCCTGAGGTCCCGAGAAGCTGCTGCAGGTACCATTTGGTGTCACTGGAATCTTGGTGGAGGTTACAGTTTGCTCTCAGCAGGCAACTGGCATCACCATCCCTTGTTGGGGACACTGCTAGAGGGTCCTGAACCTGGGCAGAAGGGTAAGGCAGATGCTACGTGAGTATCTGCCTCCCCTGGGTCCTGCCCCTCAGTGAGCATTATAATCTGGCAACCGTTTGCCACCAGATTGACTGCTGCTCCTTGTCGGTTCCCAAATCAAATGGACTCTGTTTCCTGAGCTTGTGAGATGCTTGGTCCCCACAGTGGAGTAATCATTCAATGCTTACAGAACCATGGCATATAGGAAGCGTGAATGCATGCTTTAGTATTTTTATTTAGTTTAACATAACTGACATAGAATAGGAAATAGCCTTTATCTGAAGCAACCTGCTTGTAGACAACATGCCTAGCTAGATAGTAAGAGGTAGAGCTATAAATGTGAAGGCAATACCTGTGATTTTGAGGGAGCAAGGTTGATCATGACCAGCTTCCAGAGATGCATGAGTTAGACTGGAGTTTTCAGCTGGAGACAGGGGGACTGGCCTCTGGCAGCCAAAAAGATTTATGATTGTGCATTGGCCAATGGTATGGATGAGGATACCCAGTGGTTATGGTTCTTTGAGCACTATAAAGGTGGCAAGGGATAAAGAAGTATTACCGGTAGCATCCTCTGTCCACACTTTACTAACATTGACTGTTTTAAATTATGAGAAAATGGGGAGAGAACCTGGATACTGGAGAATGAATTTGAGCCTCCTATCTGATCCAGTAATTATACAGGGCTTTGATAATATATTAGACCCAAGAAAATTGGTGCATTTTTTGTATGATTCCCCCCTAGAGTGGTGGGAGGATACCAAAATGGACATACAGGAATAGTTTCAACTTATTGGTAAACTAAATGGGAAAAGGAAAACTGACCAATACAAAATGTTTAGACAACAATTAAGTACACTGCAGTCTCTTCAATGTAACTCTGAGGTCGAGTTGTCAACACATATTTCAGAGATTAAGCATGAAATGGCTGACATACAATACAATAGGTTGAAATCTCTTGAATTACAGCAGCTATTGGGGAGGAAGGGTAAGCAGGATTTTGTAAATCCTTTTCATTTTTGCCAGACACAACAACAAAAGCAAGTTCTGGCCAGAGCCGATAGGGCTGTGAAGAGCTGCCAAGTGACCAAAGTTACACGTGTGCATAGAAATTATTGAACACCTGGGTGTAACTTTGCCATTTTGTGCAGGTGTTGGACCAAATTTTCAACATGGTCTTTTTGGGACCTCTCCTCAAGAACAGTACCAGTGTCATTTTTTTCACTTGTCCCAAAAGGTGATTTTGCACAGCAACTGTGCCATTCTGTGCTACAGGTGCAAAACATGTTTCGGTCAGGATGTGAAAAATGGCAGCTATACTGTTAAAAAGGACATGTGCAAAAATGGCAATGTTGAAAATCTGGAGTGAAAATATAAAAAATTGGAGAAGTTAGGAGCACGCATAGAAACTGCACAATGCATGCTCTTAATGCAGTCATTTTTTGGATTTTTTTCACCAGATTTGCAACATGGGCTTTTGGGATCCCACCTAATCAACAGTGGCACTGTCATTTTGTTGATCAGTCCCGAAAGGTGATTCATCGCAGCGACCGCGAAATCACCTTTCGGGACCTAGTAACCAAATGACAGTGACACTGTTCACGAGGTGGGGTCCCAAGCACTCATGTTGAAAATTGTGGGCCAAAATTCAAAAAATGGCAGATTTATCAACTTAAGTTGAAAACCCCATTGAATGCCATTATCGAATGCTTACCTTTGATTCTTCAGTTTACAGTTCGGCTTTGAAGAGTGCAGACGTTTCCCAGTCCAGTGAAGATGACAGCACCAACTTTCAGAAGTAAGTCTGGGGTAAAGGGGTGTGGGTGCTCAGTGGGAGGGTGGGGATGGGGAGGAAACTGGGGCAATGACGAGGGACCATTTCTTTTCTACAGTTTAAAAGAAAAAAAACACGTCTGGGAAGGTTTTCTTTATTTACAGGAAAAAAGAAATGTAAACATTTGGGCACACTAGGGTGGGCTACCAGTGTGCCACATGAGTTGGGGAGGGGTGGGTGCATGATACTATATGGGGATTGGGCACCCCAATGTTGAGGAGGGGGAAAAAAAAAACAAACATTTTGGCACACTGGGGTGGGCTCCCAGTGTGCCACATCAGTGGGGGGGCACATAGCACTGACACATGGATAGGCATCCCAATGTTGGTACAGGGCAAATAAGTACATTTGGGCACACTGGGGTGGGCTTCCAGTGTGCCATATAAGTTGGGGTGGGGGCTACATAATGCCAACATGGGGATTGGGGACCCCAATGTCGGCAGCCATAGGAAGACAGCAGCAGCAGTGGGAGGGTTTTTCTGCTGGTGGTGATGCAACTGCGCATGCGTGACACTCACACATGCATAGTTGCATGGAATGGCTTGCCATTCACAACATGACAGTGCCTGCTAAACTTCGCATTTACGTGAGTCACACATGCGCAGTTCATGCCCCACAATGTGGAAGCAGCAGCCAAGATAGTGCCGCTGTTATTCTGAAGTGGCCGATCATGGCGGAGGCTTTCAAGATCTGTTTGGCATTCAGAAGGGTACTTACAAATGTCCAATGAAGGTTCCATAATTGGCCATTTTTAGGGCTACCATCCGATCCCAATAGGGCTGTAGGCTCCACCCAGAGCTCTAAAAATTTATTTCTACAGTCACTATACTAACTGGCATATACCTTTCAAGAAAATCAGACATTTTGAAAGAAGTACATAACCATATTAGCCAGGTGTTTAAAGAAACTCAGACTCATGATCCCCCCAGAAACAGATGGTTGGAGATGTGTGATCTCCCTACCTTATCTATACAACACCAACATACCTTGGTTCAACCTATCTCTATACAAGAAATTATAGGAGTTGTTTCTGCACTAAAATTTGTGTCAGCTCCAAGGAGAGATAGTTTACCTTATGAAATATATAAACATATCATAACAAAACTGTTAGAGGAACTAGTATCACTTTTTAATGCAATGTTGGGTTCCTCTACCATCACACACAGTATGAATGTTGGGCTATTGGAACTATGTACAAGGCAGGAGACGTAAGTTTGTTATCAAATTGGAGACCCATTACATTACTAAATGCAGATTTTAAAATTTTCACTAAACTTTTAAGTAATAGACTAGCATTAGCAGCTTCAACTATTATCCATTCTTCCCAATCGAGTGCCATCTCAGGCAGAACTATTTATGATAACCTTATTTTAATAAGAGAGATCATGGAAAGGGGTCAAGAAGGTGAACTTTCGGCATTCTTACTATCTATTGACCAGGCCGAAGCCTTTGATAAAGTATCACATCACTATTTATGGGAATGTTTGTCCACTTATGGTATCCCTCCCTGTTTTGTTGAGTGAATTCAGGCCTGCTATAGAAATGCAGCAGGACTACCTTACTGTAATGGATGGCTGGGGGCTGAGTGTAGAGTAGGCAGAGGAGTGCATCAGGGGTGCCCATTAAGTCCTTTGCTGTATATAATGACCCTAGACCCTTTGATTAGGAAAATAAACCTTTCTCAAACTATTTCAGGCCTGTCATTTTCCAGTACAGACACTGAAATTAAAACAATCGCCTATGCCGATGATGTCTGCCTTATAATGGCCAATGCAGACTCTTGTGTCCAGATGGGGAATATACTGACCAAATGTACTAATATTTCAGGATCTACAATAAACAATGAAAAGAGTAGGTGTTTAATAATTGGAGATACTGGATATACCAAAGACATAATTCTTAATATTCTGGTGACCAGAGAACCTTTCTCTATTTTGGGTATTATTTTTGGTCAGGGTGACATGGCCTTTACAAACTGGCAAACTCAGCTTACTCAAGCTCAAGATAAAGTTAATGCTGTAATTAGAATTGTTGGAGAATGTCCAAATTGAAGAGAGTATATATGGCAAAGACTTACCTGTTAGCCTCTTTCCTCCATTTGAGCTGTATTTTTTGGTTACCAAAACTACTAGAAACTAAAATGTATGGATGTTTTTTAAATGTATTTGGGGGAGTAGGTTAAACCCTATTAAACAAGGTATTTTGTTTTAGGATAAATCTCAGGGAAGGCTGAAGATGATAAATCCCATCCCCTTTTTTCTTTTCTATGTATATTAATATTCATTTAAGACCCCCTCCTTCTCAGTAAAGATAGATTATGGATCCCATGGGTATGGGATGCTTTAGATCCAATTCTACAAGTATGGCCTTTGCATAATGTAATTCCAAGGCAAAGGTCCCTTCTGACATTGCCACAACAATTTCAAGTTTGCTTTAGTAAAATAAAATTAAATTATGGGTGTTATCAAAACAACTTCTCACATTCCAAAGGAAGGAAGTGTATGATTATGTAATGCATAGGTACTTTAAAGAGCAAACACATTTTGCTGCTCGACACCAAATAGAAAGAGATACCATTGGCAAAATGCTCACTTCCTCCCAAACTCCCCCACCCACCAATATGTGGGATGTGACTTGGTTATCACTGCATGGAAAACGTAATGTAAAAGGAAATCTAAAACATAAGATAATAGAGGAACGTTATTGCCCTGGTCAACCTGTATAACCACAACTAAAACAATGTCTCATCTATGTTTTGAATGTCCCTATATTCTAAATTTTGGGAATTTTTTATGGCAAAAATGGCCTACCTCCTCTTTTAAGACTATTACTCCCGACATTTTATGGTTAGGGATCTTACCCCATAGATGGGCAACATATGATCATCAGACAATTTGGTTAATCTTAGCATGTTGTAAATTTTATATACCGCATGTTAGGTGCAGACTATCTTTGTAACAAATTGTGATTACAGAGGAACAGTGGTTTCATATGATTGAGTCTGCTATTATGAAACTGATAATTCAGGAAGCATCTTTATTTCCTGCTCAGGTACATCACAAATGGTGGGACAACATCTCCTGGTTATAGTTGAGAGTATGTCGGCCTTTGAGTGGCATATGGTACTCCTTCTTTTGCCTTGAAAACAGCTAGGGTTAGTGCAATGAGCCATCTCCTGTCTCCAGGTGGGTATACAGTATTTTAGAGGGAGAACTCATGATGAAGCCTAGAGGAAGATATAGATATGTTAGCATTTTGTGATATATTAAAGACCTACTCCACTTTATGGGAGAGTGAGATTTGGGACTTACTTATTTTACTTTCTTATCATTTATAAGTTGTATTTTGATTTTTTATATTAGACTAATCTGTATTACAACCTGTTGTGGGAGGTGAAATAGAGAAGAATACATTCCCCTACTATTATAAGTAATGGAAGGATGGGTGGGAAGTATGTCAAGATATGTGAATTTCTGCCTTTTGTAAATAATCTCTAAATAGGTTTATATGCTTGTTATCATTAAGGTAAAACCCTCCTATGTTTACAGTAGTGGGAGGGTGAGTAGGGACTATCCTGATCTATTTAATTTTATTTCCCTTTTAGTTTGGCTTTCTATGTTTATTACATGTGATTTTAACATGGACTATTAGACTGTTTGACTTTAACTTACAAACAAAAAAGCTGTATGACTGGAATAGTTTTTTTTTAATTTCGCTATTTATTTTGATTTGTTTTAAATCAAAGTGACTGTATCAAGTATGTAAACATTTTGATTTTTAAATAGTTGAACAAATGAAGGAGAAAATCACCCTCTTTTTCTAGTGGGAAGGGAGGTATATTTCATTTACATAATTACATTTTTGTTGGGTTTGGATATTCATTTGGAAGCAATCTAAAGGGGTATGACTGAAATATGTATTTGATTTGCTATACTTTTTGGTTTGTATATTATTATTTGTGTGAATTAACACTGTTTTTAATCATTCGTTTCAGTGATGTTATAATATAAAATTCCCCTACACTTGGTAGGGGGCGCTGCTATCCCATTTCAGAATGGCGGCCATCCGTGCCAGTGAGGAGATGGAGGTGGATGGAGCATGAGGGATGGCCTCACTACCTGCTTCCGTTCACAAGAGGCTCCTAAAGATAATGCTAGTAGCTATGATACAAAGTGGACAGGGATGTCCAGAAATGAAAACTTACCTACCAAGATGCCACAGGGTGATGCCGTCGACATTTACTTGGAGTTGGAGTGTAATCAGTGGCAATTACAAGTGATTATCACCAAGCAGGAAGCTTTGTTGCAACAGAAGGATTGAAGTGTGGTGCATCAGGAAGAGGATGAATTGAAGGGAACAAAGATGGGTCCCCACCATGAGGAAAAGGTAATACAGCACTAGGTAATATAGCACTCTGCTTACGAATGGATGTCGGAACACGGAACTAATCTTTCACCTGAAAATATTTCCCAGGGAGCTAGGCATATTGTTCAGAAGCAGCATGTTACAGGAACATCAGAATGACAACATAGTGGCATGGAATCCCAGCTGCTTATGGCTGCACAGTTTCAAGTTGCAGCTGAGAAGTGGGTTACACACCCAATACAAGGTATTGTTTTGTTTTTTGACACTACTTCTCCGATACTGGACTTTGTTTCACCGATCCCTTCTGATGCTCCTACTGTGTTACGACAGGGGGAGGGGTTGTCTGCTATGCAATCACTTGGCTTTTCGCAGCCTTTGCCATAATCTTCAGGACCAGACACTGCCTTGCAGCAGGAAAACCCTTCTATTTCCCCTACTATGACTGAAGCTGGCTTATCTGTGACAGTTGCGGATGCCCAAGTGTGGTCACCAGAACGGGCTCTGCCTAATGCTGGATGGCTCCCTTCAGGAGCTGGACAATGGGAACCTGACCAAACTGATCCAGCTATACAATGGTGCAGACTGGCTGGGACCCCAAGAATCACCCTTCTCAGACAGGCACTTCAGACCTTAGTACCATGCCAACTGATGAGGCCCAAACCCACAAGGGGGGGATAATGGTGCCTCCTTGTTCTGACCATGCTTCCTTTCCTCCACCAACATGGGTGGTGACTCCTGATCTTACTGTATCCAATCCTGACACTTGGCTCCCCAGGGCCAACAAAGAGGAACCCCTTTGGAGATACTCTGAACTGTTCACTACTTGAGGGGAACCAGCCTCCTGTAGGAATGCTGTATGCCTGATCTACAAAGGTGGTTTGGAATCACCACCTGACTGAATTTACATCACTAGAACATTATTCAAGGATTCCATGAAGATTTTTTCTTCCAAGGTTTATGCCCTCATACATCCGGGGGATACCAATTTTGACATTAGCTTTAAACAGATTGCAGGGTTAGACAGGTTTTGTGCACGTTATAGCAAACTGCTTAAAACACAATTATGGAGCCCCTTTCTAGCAACTGTAACTAAACCTCAGATTAGGACAGTTACTGTCTCCTTTATGAATGAGGGATTCAATATATCAAATATTCTGTTTTGATTGCGGAACAGATGTGAAGTTCTGGATACGCCTGTACCAACTCTGGATACAGAACAAATTGGACAGGAGGATGGAAAATTAAAGTGAAGCTGCAAAATCCTGATGCTGAGGTTATGCATTTACCCAGCATATTTTTCTTGAGGATGGATAGGGGTATACTGTGTTATTATGGTCAGCAAAAATCCTGCTTCAAATGTGGCTCTAGAGCACATTTTAGTAATGCATATGACAGTGCAAAATATTCTCTTTGTTTGGAATACGGCCATTTGACAAAAGATTGTTTGACCACATTCAACTGTAACTTCTGGAAAAGGGGGGGCATGACAGAAACTTTTAAGTTCTTCAAGGGAATCAACAAAGTCCAAGAGGGTATCATCATTCAGAAAAAGCAATGTGCAAGAACAAGGGGGCACAATTTGAAGATAGAGGGGGGACGGCTCAGAGACAACGTGAGGAAGTATATTTTCACAGAGAAGGTGGTGGACACATGGAATGGCCTTCCTGAGGAGATCATGGGGTCAAAAACAGTGGGGGAATTCAAGAAATCATGGGACAGACATAAGGCAGTTCTGGTGGGAGGGTAGGAAGAAGTAGGCTGTTGGTTAACTAGGATCTGCAGCTCATCAAATAGGTAAGGAAATGGACAGACTGGGTGGGCCAAGCAGTCCTTATCTGCCATCAAAATCTATGTTTCTATGTTTCTCTGGGAATGGTGGGGCCACTACTATGCAAGATGCCCCCGGGCCTCCAACAATAATGGTGAAAGTGTTTCCCCTGACATGTTAGTCTCACAGGTGCAGCAGACTGGAGCAGCATGGGCTTCAGCCCAGCAGTTCACTGCTCAGAGCACGCCTTTGACTGTGCCAGCTGCAGAACCTGTGCAACAGTATGGTGGGAAAGTAGTTACTAATCCCTCCCCATTGGTGGATGACCCTCCTTTATTTCCCTCAGAGCATGTAGTAGACATGAGTGAGGAACAGCATTCGGAACCCCCCAGGCTACTGTAGTATAGGACCCCCTGCCCTTCCCCCTTCTTCCCCAGTTGAAGACTTTCAACCTGTACTTTATAAAGGCAAGAAGAAATGCCTCCCGGTGGGAGGTAAGACTGCCTTAAGAGGAAAAGAAAAGCTAGAAACCTTTCTTCTGTCCCCTTTAAAAATAGGCACTATGCCCTTCGCTGTACTACAGATTGCCATGACTTGGAGTCTGAGGCCTCTGATATGGAAACTTTCTCTGTCCTAGCCTCTTCTGCTAACCCCCCATACAGGAAGATCCCTGAGCAGCAGAGACTGCTCTGCCCCAGACAAGACAGATGAGGTCACGTACCTCTAGTATAACCTGAAGGGTTCCCTCCTCACATTTTTTTTCCTTAATTTTTCATGGCCTGTCTCAAGGTTTCTGCTATTAATGTAAATAGTATTAAGGGATATAAAAAATGTTTATCTGTCTTCACTACCTTGTGTGACCTTGATAGTTAGATTATCATGGTGTTGGACACCAGGCTTAAAACCACCCATGATCTTTCACAGCTGACCAGATTTTGGAAAAAGGGCCCTTCATTTTGGTCCATTGGTACAGAAAAATGTGATGGGGTAGGAATTCCTTTCATTGATAGTAGGTTGCAGCTGACAAAACTAACTGAAATCTACCCTGGTAGAGCCTTATCCTTCGATGTATTCCTTGGTTCAGAACATTTACATATCATTGCAACCTATGTTCCCCAGATTAAAGCTTTGAGAACTAGTTTGTTTTCAGCTATCCAACCTTTTTTACACACCACCAGATTAGTCCTCTGGGGGGTGACTTTATTTATGGTACGGCTCGAAGGGACCGTGGGCTTGCTACCTCAAAAATGTTTAGCGATTCTAATAGTTTAAATGCTAGAATAAATACTGCTAAACTAAAGGACGCCTGTTGGGCATTGCATTCGGTTGGAGGGAACACCTTTTATAATTGGGCCTCGTCAACCCAGATTGATTTTATCTTTTTCTCCCATATTGTTACTGTCAAATGGCCAGCATTACTTGCTAAGAATTCTCAGACTACAAATCACCTGTTCCTTTTCCTAGGGTCAGGCTCCAATTCATGGAAAAGGCCAATAGCGCCTAAACAATAACAGATTGGAGGGTCCGACACTTGTATACCAATGGTCTGAACTATGGATGGCTAGGTTATTAGCGTTTTTTATGATAATATCAAGGAATGGTGGGAGGATAGCAAATGGGGTATTGTTCTATTTTTAAAATCCTATTCTGGCACAAATTCTCAGGATGATTACCTCCAATATCTCACACTCAGATTTCACATACAGAAACTTCTTTCTCGGACTAAGGCTGAGAAGCAGGACTATATTGACCAAATTCAGAATGTTGAAACTCAAATGCAAAAGTTGCAATATAATGGGCCCAATCACTGTACCAAGAAATGCGCTTCAGGACTCAGGGACATAAACATACCTTTGACCCCTACAGGGATTGTAATTCTAGGACAGATAATAGATCTATAGATAAATTGTATAATAGTTGGGGGGACATAGTAACCTCCCGAGAAGACATTTTGCATGTGGTGCAATGTCATGTCTCCACATCCTTTACTGCAGAACCTGTTAATTTTCATATTCAGACATATTTTCAGGATTTGAATATTCCACCTTCATCTGACAGTGATGTAGGGCCTTTACTAGCCCCTATATCTCTAGATGAAGTCACAAATGCTATTAAACATTTGAACCATAATACAGCTCCAGAGAAAGACGGCCTTAGTGTTGAATTTTTTCAGACATTTCAAGACCAGCTGGCCCTGTATTAGTGGATTTATTTAACCATTGTTTAAATGCTGGCCATCTACCAAAATCTTATTTGACTGCTATGAAGATATTTTTATGTAAAAAGAGCGACAGAGCTGACATCAGGAACTGGAGACCACTGAGTCTGTTTAATACAGAATATAAAATCCTGGCCAAAACTTTAGCTGGTCGATTGGGGGCAGTTGCAGAAAAAGTTATACGTCCACAGCAAATGTGTTCAGTTAAGCCCTGGAATGTACAAGATGTCCTATTATGGCTTCATGAGCTATTCCTCAGAGGGAATCAGAATATGGTTTCTGGTTTCCTATTGAGCGTTGACCAGGAAAAGGCTGTCAACTAGCTCTCCCATGATTACTTAATACAAGTATTGCGTGCTTACCATATCCCAGGGAGATTTCTCTTTTGGATTAAAAGCCTGTATGACCATGCCATAGTGAGACCATTTGTCAATGGCTGGCTGGAGTGACCTGCAAATTAGGCAGAGGGGTGCGACAAGGGTGCCCCTTGAGCCCCTTGCTGTATATTTTTGGCATTGACCCTCATTTATGGGAAACTCAGTAAAATACTCTGATTGTGGGACTTTCCATTGGATTGCACTTACCCCCACTGTCAATCATGGCCTATGCAGATGATGTTGTTTTGATGGTTCAAATGTCCAATATGGGCCTTGCCATTCACAAAGAGTTACATGCATTTACTGTAGCCTCTGGGTCAAATATTAACTTTTAAAAAAGTACAGGTGTTGTAATTGGTACTTCAGAACTTTCTAACTCACAGAATATTGCTTGTATTCCTATTTTGGCTCAGGATATCAAATTACTAGGAGTAACCTATGGGTCCCAAAACATGGCATAGAAAAATTGGGAATCAGGTCTTCAAACAGTACAGGCAAAAGTAAATTTTTGGAAGAATTAGTGGATCTCCAAAACAAGCGGGTACTTCTAATTAAAACTTTGCTTATACCCAATTTATTGTGTATCAGTTATGTTTTCCCAGTACCCTGTGCTTTGGAAGCCAGACGTTTAAGTGTCTTTTTGGGGAAGTCACCTGAACCCCCTTAAGTGGAATCTTACATAATGCACAAAACAGGAGGGAGGTGTGGGTATGGTATATCCTGTAGTTTTTTATTATAGTATTTTTATAACATCCAATATTGGCATGGCTTTAAAGCCAAATGCAAGGCTTGGACGGTAGGTATCCTAGACTGGCTGCAACCATATCTGACTGAGTGGCCCAGTGATGGGCCTCAGACTCTCAGAAAGCCGGGATATTGCCCTAAGTACATTACTGATACTCATTTTAAGATAAAACAATGGAAGCTTGAGTTGACAAGGCTCCTAACTGTCAGCTGTAAACAGTTTTAATGCAGAGATACAGAATACTTACTTTATTAGTCCCCAAGAAATCCCTCATTGTGAAGATCACCAGAGTGGTGTAGTGCTGGGTTATTTGACTAATAAACATCTGTCTGCATATATTTGGGACACCCAGTGGTTGAGTGTGTACAGGAAAGTTGGGGTACATAACTTTCATAAGCACAAATAAGTTTCAGAGAGGAACTGCCCTCTAATCTGTTGCGCACAAGTGTTTGAAACTCAAGATCACTTCTTTGATTGCCCCTATATACAGGACTTCTGGACACATCTGGCAAGGCACTGGCAGGAGCCACTGTTCCAGGGATTTACCCACTTGGAATTAGTTCTGGGAATATATTGTGTTCGCTGGTCTGCATTTGATACATCTACCTTGCAGGTCATTGAAGTTGTACTGAAATATTATATATGGCAGTCCCAGTGCTCCTGGGTGTTCCAGCAGAAGCAGGTAGCATATGTGGAACTAATAATGAATGTTAATATTGAATTACAAAAAATACATGCCTTGAAGAGTGTTGTGCTTCACCCCAGAAAGTGAGACAGTTGTGGAGAAACTGTCCCTACATACAGTATATTAACTTTCCTGGGTGTTGCCCAGTATGGGTTATTCAGAATGTGCCATTGATTGGTACACTGTGTTTCTTTATTTTGCTTCATCCTTTATGCTTTGTAATAAAGGGTTATATAGCTTTCTTTTCCCATGTTATTTCTTTTCATTTTTATTTCCTTAGTAGAGATTGTATAGTTTGATTAGTTTCCTGCTGTGTATTGTGTCAGATGTGCAATTGTTGTTTTTTCCTTTTTTGTATTGTTTTCTTGTTGCTAATAAAAATTCCCCTACTCTTTCAGTAGGGGGTGCTGCCACTGGTGAATTGTCTGTCATGGCAGACGAGAGTCTGGAGTGGAGAGAGGTGGCTGGTGTACCTGCAGGTGAGCTGATCTTCCTCCCTGTAGGTCCAGCAAAGGAGATCGACATTCTTGAACAAGCTGTACTACTGGAAGGACCATCAGCGGCTATTGCAGTCAGTATGCAGGAGGAAGATGCATAGTTATGTACTTTAATTGATGAAAAAAGGTTCTGACTTCTGGAACTACTAGACGAGTCTACGAATGATGTAGCTAATGGAATGATGCTTGAAATGGAACCCAAAGAGGCTGCAAGCGCACTGTAGGATGACATGCTGTATACAGTTAACAAGCCAGATAATGAGGGAATATGTGATTCAGCAGCATCAAAGATGCTGGCTGCTGCAGAGCCAATGCCCACACCTGACAGAATCTCTGGCTGTAACCAGATGCTTACAATGCAGGAAGATACAAATGAAACAGTCAACCTGAATGTGAGTACAGTCTCAAGTAAGACAAAAACTAACATTTCTTCAAAGAAAGGAGCTGATATTAACATTGTATTGAGGAAAGGTAGAGCGGCACACTCTTCTTCATAGTTCAGTAAAAAGGGGAAAAGAATGCCCTGGTCACTTGAAAAATCCTTAAAAGACACCTGCTGGAAACAAACTGCTCAGGGACAATAGGTCCAAAAACCAGATCAGAGCTCTATTCCGGGTACTTTGAATGAAGTTCCTACTACTGATTTAGGGAAGGGTGGGGTTCCTGTAATACCAATGTTAGTGAGAGCAATCAGATACCTGTGCAGGGGGATAAAAGTATGAACTTTGCCACAGAATCTGGCTTGGACTTGCATTCTGAAGATGTGATACATACACCACAAAACACAAGGACTGCCTCCCCCCTTCCGCCTACAGAAAACATGTCCACTGAATCAGAATCTGCTGGGAAAGGTACTAGCAACCTAAAACCAAGCTGGGGTGAGAGAATGAAAGTGGAAAGGCTGGTTAATCATGAGGCAGAAACTACTAAAACTACTCAACAACTCTGAGCCAAATTTAGACAAAGGGACCAGGCATTTCAGAATGTGGCCCCAGTTCAGAGGAGAAATATGGTGTATCTTCAGTACATGGGGGACTAGAAATTCCACCAGACAGAATCTATGTGGGGAGAACTTTGATCAAGGAGTCGATGCATTTCTTCTCAAATGAGATATATGCCTTAATTCATGCATCAGGGGACACATTGTTTGATGTACGTTTTAAAACCCCAGTGGGCTTGGATAGATTCTGGGCAAATTATGAAAAACTGAAGTATTCGGCATTATGGTTGCCCTTTAGGGCAATTCCCTTGGCTAAACCTACTATATATCAAGTAATCATTTTGTTTTGGAATGAGGGGTCTGTGTTCATGATATTAAACACTGGTTAATGCAGTGCTGCAACATCATGGGGCACCCTCAACCCATCTTAGATGATGAACATAACTTGATGGGTGCGGTGGAAGTTCAAAGTGAAACTGAGAGCAACAGTTCAGGGGCCTAAACATTTTCCTAGCAGTTTTTTGAGGGGGAAAGATAGAGGACATTGCTTTTATCATGGTCAATCTAGAACTTGTTTTAAATGCATACACAGTTAAAACAGCAAACCCCTGACAGCGAATCCAGTACAGCGACAACAACCTGTTCAACATCCATAGTGTCAAACAGATTGCCAGAGTGCTGTACCGATACAGCGACTCCTGTTGTTGACCACTTTCCCCTGTTATCCACCCCCCAGAGTTGGTATCCATATGTCTGGGGTGTGCACAGGGTAGAGCCAGCTGCATGGGTGGTGTGTGGGGCAAAGCCCCCTGCAAACAGTAAAGGAGTCAGTTGCACTGTGGCAGTCTGTTGACACTGTGCCAGGGTAATGTGATCGCCGTCGCACAGAAGTGTCGATATAAAGTCCTTCAACAACATTGTTGCTGCGACTTGGTGGAACCTTTCAAATGTAGGTCTACGCTACATTTGAGCAATGCTTATGACAGAATCAAGTGCAATCTTTGCTTGGAATATGGACATAGCAGTGCTTCATGCACAAATGAACTGAAATGTAATCTTTGTGAAGAACAAGGTCATGTTTACACAACTGGGATGACAGGCCTGACCAGGATCTCATACCGACCAATGCCCAGAAAGTCAGTATAGAAAAGAAAAGGGAAAGGACCCAGACAAACAAAATCCAGTGGAGCAAGTACCCCCTCAAAGTGCTCAACCACCAACTCCTCATACTATTGAGGACTCCCCCAGAAATGGATACAGCTTCCGAGGCTCCCACAGTAGACATTGAAATGCCTAACAATAATGATCCAACACCAGAAGTTGCCTCCTTGACCTCCTCAGGAGAAAACCCCACTGCTCTTCCTGAAAGCGATACACCAGTAATGCCCCCATCACACGTGACAGTGGTAACCTCCAAAAAGAACTCTGTGGAAACATCAGCACAAGGCAAACAGTTCAAAAATTTCAGGTAACCAGAACAACATCTCCCTATCAAATAAATATGAGGCACTACAATCTCAATAATCAGACCGGGGGAGACTATGAAACTTCCTCTACTGTCTCATCACAACAAACCGTTTCATCAGACTCAGAAGATGAATGACTAGCTGACTCAGCCCTGAAAATATCTGGGAGTGCATATGAGACACAGCGGGAGAACAGGGAAATCTACTGGATCCCCACTCATCTACAAAATTGCTTCCTTGAATATCAACAGTGTAAAGAATTCAAGAAGAAGACTTGTGACTTTTTTTATACTAAAAGACTTAGGCCTGGACATATGTTTTTTGCAAGATACCATACTTAATATAACCTCCAATAGCTCATCTGCACAAAGATTGTGGCAGTGGGGGCCTTCCTATTTTTCATAGGGCACTGATAGATGTGATGGGGTGGGAATTTTATTTACACAATATGATTTTACTGCTTCTAAAATAGTAGAGATTGTACCAGGTCATGCACTTTTTATTGATTTCAAAAATAAAAACAGTTTGGAGAGTGATACACATCTATGCATTACAAACAAAAAAGGGGAGAGGAGACTTATTCCACCAGGTGAAATCTTATCTGTTCGCCACTAGGAATCTCCTGTGAGCAGGAGAACCTAACTGTGCTTTACAAATAGCAGATGGGGAGCAAAAACAACTAAATAATGTTGTCACAGTAATGCTTTAAACAAAATTGTGTCAAACTTAGAATTGAAGGATGCTTATAGAAGTATCCATCCCAGTACTTTGGCAATGAGAACAGATTTTGTGTTCTGCTCTAAACATCTAAAAGTGCACAAAGCAAGTGTAATCCCAGTTGAAAATTCAGATCACCTACTACTCTCCACCCACATAAGCCTCATGGGGGCCCAGCCTATAGGGAAGGGATATTGGAAGTTGAATTCCACCCTACTGGAGAACCAGAAATCTTTCAACAATTGAGAGATTTATTGAATGCTAGGAAATCAGTGGCTTGTCTTGAAGATGATTTAAGCAGATGGTGGATAACTACAAAACAAGATATCAAAAAATTGTTACAACAACAGGCGGGCCATATCAGTAACGAACAATACAAGAGATATCTGACATTAAGATCCCAGCTGTTCAAGATAATGTCCCTAGTTAATGAAGGTTTGGGAACATACACAGACAAAATACACACTTTTAAGACTGAAATGGAGACACTACAGTATTCCAGAGCAACTTCTTTGTTGCATGAGCATAGAATCTGTACCCCAGGAAAAAGCACAGCGGGGGTTATATTTGAAAGCTGTAAACAGAGGATCCAGCATAGGGTGATAGATAGGTTGTATAACCCCTCTGGTCAGGTGGTTTATACTAAAGAAGTCATTCTTAATACTTTGTCACAATACAGAAATAACCTTTACTCAGCACCTATCATTCCTAAAGAGCAGTTAGAACATTTTTTAGAATCAATAAAAGTCTCTGTTCTCCCAAAAGAAATTCTACATAATTTAATTACCCCAATTTCTGGGTTGGAAGTTGTAACAGTTATAAAGAGTCTAAAAAGTAACACATCTCCAGGGCCTGATGGCCTAACTACAGACCTCTATAGAAAACAGAGCACAGAAATTTAAGAGATATTGGCGGTGGTATTTAAATGTATGCTAGAAGAGAATATTGCACCACAGCTAGGTACATCCTTACATATTTTTATATACAAGAAAAATATCTGATGTGATTTGAAGAAATGAAGGCCTTTAAGCCTCATGTACACAGATCTTAAAATTGTCATGGAAATATTAGTAGTTAGGTAGCTAAAACAATCACTTATCTAATAGCAGAGGGACAAACATGTTCAGTGGTGGAGAGAGAAGCATCCAGGATGACATAATATTAATTAGAGAAGTGGTGGAAATGGGAGCACAAAATAACTCAAGAGGCTTTTTATTGTCATTGGACCAGGAACAGGCCAATGACAAAGTGTTTCATAAGTATATGGGAGAAGTTTTAAAGACACATGGCATTCCTAACAAATTCTGTGACTGGATTATGAAAATCTACAGGACTGCTGCAGCAGTGCCCTTGGTTAATGGTTAATGGGGGGATATTGGGATGCATAGGGAGAGGCATCACCAGTAGAAAACAGGAAGTTATTATCCCTCTGTACAGACAGCTGGTCAGACCACATCTGGAGTACTGCGTGCAGTTCTGGAGACCCAGTCTTCGCAAAGACATAGACAGGATGGAAGCTGTCCAGAGGAGGGCAACTAAAATGGTGCAGGGTCTGCACTGGAAAACATATGAAGAGAGACTAAAGAAGCTTAATATGTATAGCCTTGAGGAAAGGAGGGAGAGGGGGGACATGATAAAAACTTTCAAGTACCTCAAGGGAATCAACAAAGTCCAAGAGGGTAGCATCTTTCAAAAAAAGAGGTATGCAAGAACAAGGGGGCACAATTTGAAGATAGAGGGGCGGCAGCTCAGAGATAATTTAAGGAAGTATTTTTTCACAGAGAGGGTTGTGGATGCATGGAACGGCCTTCTGGAGGAGGTCGTGGAGTCAAAAACAGTGGTGGAATTCAAGCATGCATGGGACAGTCATAAGGCAATTCTAGGGGGTGGGGGTAAGAAGAAGTAGGCTGCTGGTTAACTAGGATCTGCAGCTTATCCAGTAGGCAGGGAAATGGGCAGACTGGGTGGGCCAAGTGGTCCTTATCTGCCATCAAATTCTATGTTTCTATGTTTCAATGTTTCCAAGGACCTGTAATAAAAGTAGAAAAAGGAGTACATCAGGGCTCTCCCATGAGCTCCTTATTGTATATCTATTGTATAGACCCATTATTAAAATCCATACAGCAGGATTCCAGAATTCTGGGGATTCAGTTACCAAATGCTGAAAAGACATCTGCAATCATGGCGCATGCAGATGATATTTGCCTAATGGTGGCTAATACTAAAACAGCAAAACTTGCTTTGTCTAAAGTGAACACTTTCTCTTGGATTTCAGGGGCTAACATTAACCATGCAAAATGTATTGGTTATAAACCGAGTGAACAAATGGAAAATGTGAATGCTATCCAGAATACTAATATTTCAGACTCTTCCATCAAAATATTGCTGGTCAGATTTGAAAAGGGAGACATGGTCAAAGAAAACTGGAAAGAGAAAATAGATGTTTGTTCAGAAAAAGTCCAGATATGGAAACTGTGGCAGCAAACTGAAAAAAAGGTGGTTCTGATTAAAACTTTCCTGTTACCTATTTTTATGTACCTAAGTGCGCCCCCCCCACCTAGTTGTTTTAAAACAACACTGTTACATTTAGTTTCACAAGTCATATGTGGAAGTTGGTTAAACCCTATTAAAAGGGACATTTTGTATCGTTCATGTAGATATGGAGGGCTGTGTTTAATCAATCCTATTAGTTTTTTTATAGTATTTTTATTAATGCTAACATCCTGACATTTACTCCTCCAAGTACCAACAAATGGAAAAAGGTAGCCAGGTCTGGGCTATCCCCATTTCTGCAAACATGGAACCGATCCTTGCCTAGGTTAAGAAAGAACTGACAGGTCCCATTACATGCTCAGCCAATGATGGAAAAAAATACAAAAATGGCGCTTAACAGTGATACAAGTCACTGTTCCAAACATGCTTACATTATGCAATATTATTCAGGAACAGGGATATACCTCAGTTCATGAGTATAAGGGAATAACCTGTGCAAACTATTGCAGAATTGAATCTTATTTGATGGACAAAAGATCATCACTGTGGATGTGGGATGTGGGATGTAGTTTGGCTTTGCTGCCATGGGAGGCTGGGGGTAAACGGAAACGTGAAACATAAAAGTATTGCTGAACAAATGTGCCCAGGCCTCAATGTACTGAGCAGGAGAAAACATTACATCACTTTTTCATAGATTGTTCGTGTGTCAAATTAGTGTGAGCTTTAATGAGTACAAGATGGAATAATTAAAATTGGGGGCTGCTTACTTATGAAAATATCGTGACAGGCTATTTAAGAGCATTTCAAACTTTGGAAGAAGGGACTTTAAAGACTTCTTTTTACCTGTGTAAAATTTATACTATGGCAGTCAAGATGTAAATATGTGCCACGACCGGTAGACACAACCCCTTTGGCTGTTCTTTTGCAAATAGAGAAGGCAGTTTGTACACAATACCAATATGACCAGGCATTATTATCTAGTATACAATGTCAGAAACAATGGGAAGAAGTTCCAGTGGTAATCTTGAAGTAAGGTTAATGGAATTATTATCCTATTGATGTTTCACTGTACTAGCCCCTGAATAATGATAATCCTTGTTTAATTTAGGACTGAAGGATTGTATTATGTTAAAGACCAGTTATGAATTCATTTTATTGTTTTTTCAGTCTGGTTTTGTGTTGATATGCTTTCTCAAATAAAAATTCCCCTACTCGTTTCGAGAAGAGCCATGGGATCTTCAACATTCAACTGAACTACCACCAGTACAGGCAGATGAGATCTTGGTTTAGCATCTCATCAGAAAAATGGCACCTCAGGAGTGCAGCACCCCCCCCCCAAGCTACACTACAGTGTCAGTATTGGGACAGCCTGGTGTGGGGATAGAACCATTAGCCTTCTGATCTTCTGGCCTTAGAGGTGAGTGTGCAACCTGCTGAGCCACTCACACATTGCCCCTTTAATGATTTGACTCCAACTCTCATAAAAAAAAAGATTCTAACCCTAATAGTTCCAAAGTTAGACCTTTCAAAAGATAATTTCTTTAACAGGGGATACATTTGAAACCATTAATGCTTGAAACCTAATTTTGTTTAAATAAAAGCGTGGTATCAACTAAGTTGATATGTTGATATATGATAGAAACATAGACAATGATGTCAGATAAACATAGAAACACAGACAATGATGGCAGAAAAAGACCAAGGGTCCATCTAGTCTACCTGTAGTTCTTTGCTTCAGGACCTATTGTCCTATTGCAATATGATGTTGCTGCATTTTCCATAGATAAATAGATACAAACACAAAATTGTTAATTTTTAAATGCTACTTTTTTTAACAGAATATTATATCAGCATGTATAGACATGTACAAACACATTTGACCTGTAATGTTAGGATGTGTGTTAGGATCTGTTCATGTTGATTGGACACAAAACATTATTTTCAAAAAACTCTCAAGGTTTTATGTCTAACCATTCAAAATTACAGCTTTCATAATATAATTATAAGCATTAGAAAATATCATAAAACATATTTTTGGAAATGGTCACATAATACTAATGGTTCTACTATTTAATAATTAACTCATTCTTTTCCTGTATATAGGTTGCCACTATATACAGGGTACAAAGTCTGAAATGTGAAGAGAACAATAACAATGCTCAGAACATTGCAGCAACAATGGTGCATACAAAAACAGCACCCAACAGAAACTACACAAGTCCACATGGTAGCAGTACAAACACACACTGAGGACCGCTGGCAGGGATTAAATACAAAATAATAAAATTCTGTTTTTGTGGGGGGGGTCTGCCCCCCCGCATCCCCCATAATTAAAATGATCAACTCTGAGTCAGAGTTGGATTATGGAGGAATTTAGAAACTTGGGGGGGGATCTGTGAGATGGGACATATTAAAATAATTTACACCCACCACACAGACAAAAAGTCAGAGATGAAGAACAGAACCCTGATCTCCAAATCCACACAGGCTGAGCTGCTCTATGCTTTGATCCTCTCCACCATGGGAGAAGCTTGGCCAGTCACCACTTTCTTCTGACCCTTCTTCCCTCCCTCCCACTAAGGTAGCAGCTACAGGGATAAGGTAATTGCCACTTGCTATTCTGCCCTCATTTCACTCTTTCTACAGTGCTGTTTATACATGCGTTATTTGGGTTGTGCTCTTCTGACTGGGTAGGTTATCAAAATATTGTTACCGATTCATAGTTTTTGTTAGGACAGTGATCCTAAAATGTATAAATTCTATACTATTATGAACAAAAAGATAACATTTATGTCTATTCTTTTTTATAAGATAATCAATCATAAGGTTAGTTTTTACATTACAGCATTTGTGTGGTAGATACCAATAATAAAATGAAATTATGCAATAATGAAGTTATGGGAAAAAAACCTGTACAAACCTGGATCTTAATTCAGATCTACCAGTTTTATGTAGGATATTGTATTATTCTGTTATTTTCTAGTGCCAAGCTTGTTTTAGCACCTATGAAAAGTAAATATCCCTTTTGTCCAAAAAAATAAATTAGTATTTTAAAAGTTTCAAGAGAATGAGTCACAAAAGACAAAGGCCCAGATATTTTTGTAATTCAATATACTTTGTTGACATTTTCAACAGGTACAACAATAAAACACATACACCAAGAACACAGGAACAAAAATACATAACATTTAGCCATAAACACCCTTCCCATCCCATCCTCCCCCCTTTGGTCCAGAACAGCACCCACTCATTGCAGTACTATTGGAAAACACCCCTAGGCTCCCCGAGACATCCACAATGCTTCATAATAAGACATGCAGAAATGATTCAGGAATCATTTTATCTATTATCCCCCATCAAACCTTTGGAAAATGTCACTAGTAGAGCACAGAAGAAGGAATAATATCTTATTATTAACATCACACAACTGATAATATAGTACACAATGGTTCCCACCACTTCAGGAAGGAAGGCCTAATAGTAGCCTGACAGATTTTCTCTGTATTTTTCAACCTTCAAGACTAGAAGATTTTCCTTGTGCAATTCCTCCTTAGTGGGAACATATGCTGTTAACCAATGGTGTAAAATAACCCATTTAGCTATTGCTGGTATCAGTGTACTATATCCCCTTCCAGGCCCAAAGACTCTGTCTTGGTATAGTCTGAATTTACAAATTTCAGAAGTAAATATATCCTGTAGAAACAGGAGAGGATCTAGATGGTCCTGAACGGCCTTCCAAAATGATTGAATCCTGGGGCACTGCCATAAAATATGGAGGTGTGCTTTCCCATTGCCCTCATCTAATACAAACATTTGAGTCCCTCTTTCTTATTTCATACAATCTGCTGGAAGTAAAATATGAATTATGGGTAGCACATGAATAGAGCAAATAAATTTAAGTAACTCAGTTTGAGTGAAGGTGAAATAGTGAATGTGAAATGCGCTATGTGTTCTTTATAGTGCATTGTAAAGTTGGCGATTTCCATTTGGTACATGGTATTTGTATTATGTAGTATATGGAGATTTGCTGGTTGGGCCAATTCTGAGCTGGCCATTTGGTGTAGAAATAAGAGCCACCACCTTTGGAGCTAGCAAAATCAGGTTAGGGGCTGGTTTGGGATATACATTTTTATGTTTTTGTTTTGGTCTTTTTTTTTTTTGAGGTTGCCTTTGTTGAGCAAACGTTTCCTTTCTCCCCTTGGTAACCTCTGTTCCCCCCGGAAAGTAGCCCCCTCCCAAGTTTACACCTAATCCTCAGTGTCCAGCCCCTGGTGATGATTATTTTAGAGATGGGGGCATCAGGGGCAAAGCCCCCCCACAAAGAGGGGCACAGGGGTGCAGCCCCCGCATTAAAGGTTTGTACATGTAGAACCTCCTATTAGGAGATGTGGACTCTCATCAGTGTTTCTGCACTGTGCTGTAGTTGCACATCACCATTTTGTCTTTTGGAGATGAGCAGTCACTTGTTTTGTCCATGCTATTCTGAAGTCACTCATATTGCATAAAACCTAAATTATGTAGTACAGTATTTAAAATTGTTTTAAATAGAGTCTATCTTGCTTAATATATTTGTAGAGATCCTTCCAAACCTTTTGCCATCCTTCCCGTCAAGAGAGAAAGACATAGTCAAATTCCAGTAGGGGCATTGTTGACCATCTAATATTTGGGGATCTAATACCTGTAGGGCAGAATATAACTGAGAAATAGGGTGGGAATGCTTTGCCAATGAAAATAATGCATTCAGCATCTCACCATTCCTATCCAACCAAGGAGGGGGCCCAGGTGTTGCAGTATGCAATATCATAACTACAAGAGTGGCTTTTGAAAGGTGTGACACTATTTGTCCAATGCAGAGTGGTCTGCAAGGGGTGAGACAGTGCCACACTAATCATCAGCCAGGCTGATTGGAATGCAGTTTTACCTTGATTGGTGGAAAATTTGCCTAGTTCAAAAGAAAAAGCTGAACCTGTCATATGGCAGCTTTTTCTTTTGATCTGCAGGACACTGCCAGCAAACAGCTGTTTGGTGTCCTGATCAGCCTAGCTGACATCAACCACTTTTGGTATGATTGAACTCCCTCCTCACCACCCCACTGGTCTGTTGAAGACCTTTCAAGTGTCCCGATTTGCCCAGGACAACCCAAATTTTGGCCGTTTGTCCCACCATCCAGAATTCCCTTGCCTTTGTCCTGATTAGTGTGCCTTGTAGTCCACACCAACTCCAGTTTATTAAATAAAATAAAAACAAGGTCAGCTGTTCAGTTAGTCACCACAGACTGCCTGCATTGGTGAGAGCCAGCACTCAGCCAGCTGTCAGCCATCTGTGACTGACATAGAAAAGGACCCTCTGACCAAGAAACAGGTGCCAGTCCAGCCAGTATACCCTTCTTTAATTTGATGTAAGAATATTGATTTGTCAGTTCAGTTGTAAATATTTTGTCAGTGCTGCTGCTGTGCATTGAGAGTGCATACCACTGGTCAGCTGGAAGGAAGCATCAGGACTAGTGGTGGGTGAAGTCCCTAAACTTCACTACACTCAGTAGTTTGCATATATTACGGAATTCGCCTGTTACTCTGCAATGCGAAGCGTATAACTTCACCTTTGTGTTTTAATGCCAAGTTCCATTTTTTATAATGGACTTCTGTTAAATTCACCTTTTATATTGCTTCGCCCTTAATTTTAAAGCGAAGTTCCATTGATTTTAATGGACTTAGCATTAACTTCACCTTGTTAATAATAATAATAATAATAAACTGTATTTATAAAGCTCTTTTCAAATATCAAGGCGCTGAACAATAAATAGATAAAAACAGTAAAATACATGATTATAAAAGCAAATAAAACAAACAACAAAACTAAGAACAAGCTAAAATAATCACTTTGGGTAGGCAGTTAGCCATAGATGTGTTTTCAATGCTGTCTTGAAGCCCTCCATGGTCGTGCACTCCCGTATCTGACCGGGTAGAAAATTCCACAGGCCTGGGGCTGCATACATAAATGCACAGGCCCCTGATGACTTCAAACTCACCCTGGGAATCTCTAGCAACCCCTCAGACACAGGAGTTCTTGCAGGTAGTCCAGACCCAGTCTGTGCAGGGTCTTATAGGTCAGAAGTCCAACCTTGAAGGTGGTCCACCACTGAATATGCAGCCAGTGCAGTTTGCGCAGCACTGGCATGATGTGACTTAAATGAGGAGCCCCCATCAACAGCTGGGCTGCAGCTTTCTGCACTAGCTGCAAGCGGTGGATATCAACCCCCGGAAGCCCTAGATAAAGGGAGTTGCAGTAGTCAAGGCGTGAGGTCACAAAGGCGTGGATCAACATTCGAAGGTCGCCGGATGGAATGAGGTGCTTGACCCTAGCGATGTTCCTCAATGATAAAAAGAGGCCCTGACAACTGCCGACACCTGCAAATGCAGTGTCAGCCGATCATCAAGAATCATCCCCAGGTCTCACACCCATTCATAGGAAGGAAGCTGGATATCCCCTAGGCAAAGTCCAGTGGACTGGCCAGCCCCTAACCCTTATGTCTGGTGACTAGGCTCCACCACCATCACCTCAGTCTTTCCAGAGTTCAACTTCAACCAGCTGGAGCTCATCCAGTCCAGGATTTCAGTGAGGCAGTTGTTAAATACCAAGTGTGCACTATCCTGGTCGGGTGCAAAAGACAGGCAGAGCTGGGTATCATCAGCATAGCAGTGAAAGCTCAGCCCATACCATCTTACAATGTCTCTGAGGGGCAGCATATACACTGCAAACAACATGGGGGACAACACCGAGCCCTGAGGAACCCCACAAGGCAGAGAGAATGGGTCAGAGGGAAAAATCCCCAACACCACCCTCTGAGTTCTGTCAGTGAGGAAGGACTTGAACCATCTGAGAAACATAGAAACATAGAAACATAGAATTTGACCGGCAGATAAGGACTGCTTGGCCCACCCAGTCTGATCATTTCCCTACCTACTGGATAAGCTGCAGATCCTAGTTAACCAGCAGCCTACTTCTTCCTACCCCCAACTGTCCCCAACAGGCCACAGATGAACCTCAGGCACTCAAGAAGCACCCCTTGGTCCACGGTGTCAAAGGCTGAGGAGCGAGAGAGAGAGAGAGATCAAGAAGTACCAAGATAGAACAGCGCTTTCTGATCTCTTGCCATCAGGAGATCACTGAGCACCTGAACCAGAGTAGTTTCGGTACTATGCCTGTTATGAAAACAGAACTGGTGAGGTTCATAGATGTCATGGATGGTCAAGTTGTTCTCCAGTTGTTATTGCTCTTTAAGGCAAATTTTTCTGTGGTTCATGGGATGGCAGGTCACATGGGCTCTATATTGTCATGCACAGTCTCAGTTCATCATAGTGTGTGTAATGGAAAGCTGGAGACAGTTTGTTCTCAGAGCTCTGAGATTCAAACCATCTAAAAACCTTTAAAAACACCTTTTTGACACAAAACTTTGTGTCAGAATTTAGTACATCGATTGCAGGAAACCCTCGTGTGTTTATATCATTGAACGTTTATTGATTTTGTGTGCATATTGAATGTTAATTTAGTACATTCAGTGTCTGTACTAGCAGACACTGTAGAAGTGTGCTTTGGGGAGGGGCGTATCTGTGATGAAGGGAAATTCACAGTGAGAAAGGCAGTCTTTCTAACTGTTGTTGGGTAGCTAGTGTGTTAGTATTTGTGTGTTCATGTACACACAGTAATACTTGTAGTAATTTTTGATAATTTGTTGCTGTGTGCTGTGGTGCAGTGCATTTTTTCAGTCAGTTTAAAAGATTTTGTTATAGTGTACTGAACTGTTAAATTTTATGTGCATTACCTGTAGTGTTTGTGTGTGCGTGTGTGCGTGCCATTAAGTCAGACACATTTTATTGTGCCACACTGTAATTGCAGCACTCTGAATCTCTTATCCATCTGCAGTGTTTTTTACTGCTTCATTCTATCTATTTAGTGGACTGGTATTGCAGCTGTCTCCCCCTTTCCCACAAAAGGTATTAATTTTCCAGTTTGGAATTTGTGTGATGACTGGTTAAGGTGTTGTTGTGTCTGTGTAGCTGCATCTCTTGAGTGCGCAATCTCCATCTGTCTGTGCATCTACATCTGTTTAGGGCCCAGTCTCCATCTGTAAGCCACAGTTGTCATTTTCTGGCTTCCCATAAACCCCAAAGTTCAGAAATCTAAATTTGTTGTTAATTTTGTGTGTAATCCAAAAAAAAAATGCCTGCAAAGAAAAGTGCATGCAAAGTTATTTCTGGCCATGGCACTGCTGCCAGTGGCAAGAGTGACCGTGGGCATGGTAGTACACAGCATAAGGACATAGTTGATGGCAGTAAAGGAATTTTTCTGACAATGTTTTTAACAGAGCAATCAGTTGCTTCAATGATGGTTGGAGATGCTGTTGTTTCTGTCTACACTGGTGGTGGTAGTGAAGTTGCTGATGGCATGATTATTGGCCCAAGTTCAACCCGTGACAAGTTGACAGGTTGCCAAAATATTATGGTATCTAAAGACAAGAGCCAGAGTGTAGTTGATGTCACACTCCCCATCCCCACAGAACATGATTCTAATCCTGACGATGACTCACTGTCACAATCTCATGTTTCCATTGCTGTTGAGGTTATTCCTGGGCCATCCAATGATTCAAATGTTGAAGAAAAAATACTGGATGATCATAATGAGGCTTTGATTGGAACATTTTGTCCACAGGACAGCATCCAAGCTGAAATTGTGGATGCGAATGATGATGATTATGATGATTTCAGCGACCCCATTTAGGAACCGGAGAAAAAGAAAGTAAAGGTGGCTGTGTATAAACAGTCTGTTAGTAAATCAACCCCGCCTCAAAGTTGTGATGTAGCTATGTCTGTTGATGATAATGACCCAGTAAAAGTCATAGATTGTGATGGTCAGGTAGAGTCCAAGTGTGCCCAACAATAAAACCATGCAGTACACCCCCCATTTCAGTATCTAAAAAACTGGAGTCAAATATGCAGCATCAGGGACATGTGAAAAGTAAGGCATCAAAATCCCTTGTTTGGAATATTTTTGTATAAGATGTAAGTGATGAAACAGTGGCAATCTGCCAGCTTTGCCAAGCGCATGTGAGGTGTGGTAAAAAGGGTAGCCATCAGGGCACCAGGGCAAGCATACACATCTGAAGAACAGACACATGGCACTGTGGACTTGGCACCAGAGGGGAGCTAATGCCATAGTGGGACGTTCATCCTCATCCACATTATCACATGGTATGGTTCAATTTGGCCACTAGAACTAAATCATCCCATCCCAAGGCAAAAATATGGGACTTCAGAGGAGCTGACCTTGATAAGATGGCCAACAGAGTTAAGCTAGCCCTGGCAAAAAGAAATACAGGTGAGGGGGTACAGGCAAAGTGGACAAGCAATAAAGATGCAATACTTGAAGCAACATCCCATTGTGTTAGAGAGAAAAGGAAGTGTAAAAGAAGAAGGAAACCACTTTGGTTCTCAAAAACAGTAGCAGAAAAAGTCAGAGCGAAAAGGCTGGCCTTCAGGAAATATAAGGGAACGCAGCAGGATGAAGATAGGGAGGCATACCAAACTTCCTTAAGGGAAGCAGGGAAGGCAGTAAGGCAGGCAAAGGCCCAAATCAAGGAAACACTAGCACAAACGGTAAAAGAAGGTGACAAGACTTTCTATAGATACATTAGTGAAAGGAGAAAGTCCAGAGGGGGTATTGCTAAGATCAAAGGGGATAAGGGGGCATGTGAGGAGGAGGACTAAGTAAAAGCATCTATCCTAAATAGATACTTCTGCTCAGTATTTACTGAAGAGAAGGTAGGGCAGGGCCCACAGCTCTGCACCATGGACACGGGGGGGGGAGGGAGGTGTGCACTAGTCCCTTCACAAAAGAAATGGTCCTACAAGAGCTCAATAAGCTCAGGGTGGACAAGGCAATGGAACCTGATGGCATACATCCCAGGGTACTAAAGGAGCTAAGGGTGGAACTAGCAGAGCCATTATCAGAACTTTTTAGTGAGCCTCTGAGCACAGGAGAGGTCCCAGAAGACTGGAGAAGAGCTCATGTGATCCTGCTCCACAAGAGTGGTAGCAGGAGGGAGGCAGAGAACTATAGACCTGTTAGTCTTACCTCAGTAGTGGGCAATATTATGGAGGCACTCCTTAAGAAAAGGATAGTGCAACACCTGGAATACATAGGAGCACAGGATCCAAGACAGCATGGGTTTACAAAAGGACGGTCCTGTCAAACGAATCTCATAGATATCTTTGACTGGGTAACCAGAGTGGTGGACAAAGAGGGAGCAGGTGATGTCGCCTACCTTGATTTCAGCAAAGCTTTCAATACTGTTCCACATAGAAGATTGATTAATAAGCTAGGTAGGCTTGGGGTGGGTCAGAAGTTGGTCAGCTAGGCGGAAAACTGGTTGACGGGCAGAAAACAGAGAGTGGTGGTAAATGGCATACAGTCAGAAGAGATGCAAGTCAGAAGTGGGGTACCTCAGGGATCAGTCCTGGGGCCAGTACTCTTCAATATCTTCATCAGAGACATTGCAGAAGGACTGGAGGGTAAGGTTTGTCTGTTTGAAGATGACACCAATATTTGCAAGAGAGTAGATGATCCAGATGGGGTGGGCAGAATGAGAAGAGATCTGGATAAACTAGCAAAATGGTCAGAAGAGTGGCAACTGGGGTTTAACGCAAAGAAGTGCAAGATCATGCACTTAGGGAAGAGAAACCCTGAAGCCACATATAGGCTGAGAAGGGAGTTGCTGGCAGTCACAAGGGGACAAAAGAGACTTGGGCATCATCATTACAGATGACCTGAAATCATCCAAGCAGACCACTAAAGCAGTAGGTAAGGCTAGAGGGATGTTGAGGTGTATTAGTAGGGGTATCACAAGTCATAAGAGGGAGGTAATAATCCCTCTTTACAAGACACTGGTTAGGCCCCATCTGGAGTACTGCATGCAGTAATGGAGTCCACACCTTCACAAGGACATTAACCAAATTGAGGCAGTCCAGAGAAGGGCAACCAAAATGGTGCAGTGACTGCATCAGAAAACATATGAGGACAGATTAAGGGAGCTCAATATGTATACCCTAGTGCAAAGAAGGGAGAGAGGTGATATGATCGAAACATTCAAACACCTTAAGGGCATTAACAAGGTGAAAGAGTCTAACATGTTTCAATATAAGAAAAATATCAGGACAAGAGGACACAGCATGAGATTAGAGGGAGGCTGATTAAGGGGTAATGTGAGGAAGTTCTTCTTCACAGAAAGGGTGGTGGATGCACGGAACAGCCTACCTCAAGAAGTGGTGGATATGAATACAGTGTAGGGCTTCAAACAGGTGTGGGATAGGCATAAGGGAGCAATACAGATGAATATGGATAGGTAGGCCATTGACAGAACAAAGGCCGATGGCACATTCATAAGGCAGAAAAAGAAATGGGCAGACTGGATGGGCCTTGCAGTCCTTACCTGCCATCAACTTCTATGTTTCTATGTTTCTATTGGGCATGGTATCCCCTTCCATGACTGTAAGTAGCCCAAGTAGCCAGGTCTGTAGTAGTGGTGAAATAACACCTGAGGATTACTACAGGCATGAGAAGGAGGATGATTTTGAATTGTCAGGTAATGGTCAGAGTAACAGCGACAGTGCTCTATGCAGTATTTCTAGTTCAACATCAACCCTATCCTTAAAGCGGGGAAAACAACATAATTTGTTGACTTGCCCCCTGTGCACCCCTCATCATTACATGGCAAAAGCACCCCACCCATGGTAGTTCATAGAGCACAGCCATTCTGTACGCCACGTGCAAAATGGGAAACAAAGCATCCCACATTACACAGTCTTTTGTTCCAGAACATGAAATTCCCACCAAATCATGCAGTGTCACATGAACTGAATGCTGCTGTCAAAGAAATGCTGGCAATTGACCTTTTGCCCTTCTCTTTTGTGGATAATTCCAGATTACGATGTTTTGTGGCATGTGCCTGTCCCAAATGGAAAGTCCCATCCAGGACCTACTATTCCACCAATGTTGTCCCTGAGTTATACCAGACTATGACAGAGTCTGTAAGACATGCCCTTCAACATTCCTCCTCACCATACATTTACTTAATATGGATATGTGGACAAGCAGCAAAAAGATGGGTAGTTCCTATTTGTGTATTACTGCACATTGGGCACAGGTATTGTGGGTTGTCTATGCTGATGGGATTGGAAAGCAGTGTAATAAGGAGACTGTCATGGTATCAACCTTCAAGGAATTAGAGAGTTTGCAACGCAGGGTTCCACACAGATGAAAATATGCTGGACTTGCTACTGACAGAAATTGATGAGTGGCTGAACCCCCTGTCCCTTAAAGCTGGCTTTATAGCTAATGACAATGGATCAAATGTTGTTGAATGTATCAGCAATGGTGGCTTTGTGAGGGTTCCCTACATGGCCCACTGTTTAAATCTTGTGGTACAGGAGTTTCTGCAGCATCCTGACATCAAGCAAATGCTGACAGTTGCACGCCACATCTGTGCACAATTTGCACACTCTGGAAAGGCCCATGACTAGCTTAGGCAGCTGCAGATTCAAAACAGCCTCCCTCGGCACCGCCTCAAGTTGGAAGTTGTCACGCACTGGAATGCAACATTATACATGGCATGGTTATATGAATGGTACAAAGCCATCTCGTAATACCTAGTAGTGCACACTAGCCGTGACAGTTCAGGGACCTCAATGTCTATGACAACTGAACAGTGGTGCCTCATGGACTCAGTGATATCAATTTTGAGGCCGTTTGAACATGCAACACAGGCAGTGAGTGGTGACACTGCATCCATTAGTCAAGCCATTCCACAACTGAGGGTGCTGAGGCAGACTGTGTTGAATCTGCAGCCTAGCCTTGATGTGTCCGGAGATAGGTCAAGCAATGCATTACTTAAACACAAGCTTACAATATTCAATCACAATCGCCACATCGCCACTATTCAGCAAAGTGTAGAATTTGGAATAGCAACAATGTTGGACCCATGATACAAACATGACACTGCATTCTTACTGGAGGGAGGGCCTGATCAGGTACAAAACCTTACTGGGCAGCCGGTGCGATTGGTTTATTGGGCACAGAAGTCACGTGCAAAGTTCTGCAAACTGCAGCAAAACAAGGCTGAAGGTCACTGTAGAGTAAGCACATCCATTAAGGTGGTTATGGAGCAAGGGGGGTGTCAGCAAAACAGGTTGCCAATAACCCACCTTGGGGTGCCTTATCTCAGGTAGGAATCTGTGACCTTGATGAATCCTTCAAATAGGTGGATGACTCACCCTCAGGACTGCATGCAAAACAGAGAATGGTTGACACCTATTTGGAAGAAAACATGCATCTGTTAGTACTTGATGATCCTCTGCTGTAGTGAAGTGGCAAGATGAATGAATGGCCAGAGCTGACTTCAGTAGCACTGAAGTACCTGACCAGACCAACCTCCAATGTAAGTGTGGAGAGAGTATTCACTTCTGCCAGAACAATAGTGTGTGACTGTCATACTGACCTCTCACCTACAAATGTCAGCATGCTGACATTTATAACAAGCATTTGTCAATGCCGAATGTTTGCTTGCTGGCATTGGCATTGGTGGGGTGTGCCTTTGGGTCGTCAGGCATAATGGCCATGCCATTTCACCACACCCTACCCTGCAGACACCGACAAGTGTTACGGTGTGCCTTGGGGTCTTTGGCCCTTATGCTCACCGCATTCCATCAGGAAATCCGGTGAGATAGGTGCAGTATAGGAGAATGGGGTGAACTTTGGGGCCAAAGAGTCCAAGGCACACCTCGATGCCTCTCACTGGTTGCAGGGTGTGGGTGGAGGTGAAATGGTATGAGCATTACAGGTGACAATCCCAAGTCACACCCATGATGCCTGTCAGTCTCTACAAGGTGGGGCTTTATGGTTGGAAACCCTAACACCTCAGGCGCTCGTTGGTATTTTCACTCCAAATTTTCAACATGGGTTTTTTGAGACCCCTACCTTATGAACAGTGGTAATATCAGATTGTTAACCTAAAGCTGATTTTGCACAGTGACTACGGCATTTGGCACCACAGGTGCGAAAACACATTTTGAACAGGATGTGAAAAATGACAGCTGTACTGTTCATGGGGAGGTTTAAAAAATGGCAATGTTGAAAATCTGCAGTGAAAATAGTAAAAAAACTGGTGAAGTCACGAGCGTGCATAGCAACAGTGCAACGCACACCCTTAATGTAATTACTTTGGGGATTTTTTACAGCAGATTGTCAACACAAGCATTCTGGGACCTCCGCTCATAAACAGTGTCACTGTCATTTTCTTAATCTGTTCTAAACAGTGATTTCCCACAGCCACCAAGCATTTCTGCACAGAAAGTGTGAAAACATATTCCAGCCATGTTGTGAAAAATTACAGCTGTACTCTTCATAAGGAAGTGTGGAAAAATGCCAGTGGTGAAAATCTGGACTGAAAATATTACAAATTCATGAACTTACAGGGGTGCGTGGAAACAGCGCAACACACGCTCGTAAAACAGTCATTTTGGGAATTTTTTCACCAAATTGTCAACATAGCCATTTTAAGACCTCTGCTCATGAACAGTCTCACTGTGATTTTCTTAATGTGTTCCAAACATTGATTTCGCACACCGACTGTGCCATTGTACGCTACACACACAGAAACACATTTTAGGCAAGATGTGAAGAATGACAGCTGTACTGCTCATAAGGAGGTGTGGTAAAATGGCAATGTTGAAAATCTGGAGTGCAAATATTAAAATTCTTGAACTTATGGCGTGCGTAGGGACTGCGCAATGCACGCTTATAAAACAGTCATTTTTGGGAATTTTTACCCAAAATTTTCAACATTGGGTTTTTGGGGGCCTCCCTCATCAGCTGTGACACTGTCATTTTGTACATCAGTCCTGAAAGGTGGTTTCGCGCAGTGACCATGAAATGACCCTTTGGGACTGAATAACAAAATGACAGTGCAAGAATTCATGAGGTGGGGTCCCAAAAACCCCATGTTGAAAATTAGGTGAAAAAATTCCCAAAAATGCCTGAGATATGCATCAAAGTTGAAAAAAAACTATTTATAACATTATACAGCTTACCGGCATTTCCTCAGTTCGTGGTCGGCTTTGAAGAGTGCAGACGTGTTCCCGGTCCACCGAAGATCGTCGCGCCGGACTCCGGAGATAAGTATGGGGTGGGGTGTGGGGAGGCAGGGTGCACAGAGGGTGGGCTCAGGTGGGGGAGGGGGGTCAAGACAGTTAGTGAGGGAACTTTTTTTTTTCTAGGTTTTTTTTTCTTTTAGGAAGAAAACGTGGGACGTTTGCCATGCTGGGGTGGGCTCCTAGCGTGGCAGCTGGAAGTTTTTGTGGGGAGGGCAGCAGAGCCGACAGGGGATTGGGCACCCCGTTGGCCAAATAGAGGTTTGCCACCCTGGGGTGGGCTCCCAGCGTGGCACCTGGAAGTGTGTTGGGGGGCAGCAGACAGACATTTGCCGCGCTGGGGTGGGCTCCCAGTGTGGCATCTGGAAGGCTGTTTGGGGGAAGCAGTGGAGCCGATGGGGAATTGGGTACCCCCATCGGCCTTACAGATTGTTGCCATGCTGGGGTGGTCTCCCAGCGTGGCACCTAAACTTTGTGGCGGGGAGCACAGTACAACCGACGGGGATTGGGCTCTGCCGGCCATACTGTGTGTGTGTGGGGAGCGCATGAGCATGGCTGGGTGGGCTCCCAGTGTGTTACTTGTTTGGGGGGAGAGGAGCTGTCTATGACAGCTCTTTCACTGCAGTGCCGACGTGTAGGTACTTTGCATGCTGCTGAGGCAGTATGCAAATTGCATACACGCTGCAGTGCTTTGCTTTCAACTGTACACCGCTGCATTTGCAAACTCTGTCATAGACAGCTCTTACATTCATTGGAGCGGTGGGGCCACTTCTGCAAAAGGAAGCAGGGCATTGAAAGTAGGGAGGTACACCTACGAATTCTCGTATGGTGGCACTATGTTTCTTGCACATGCGTGCAAGCAAACATAAAAATGAATGTAGATCACATACCAATTTGAACTACCATATCTGTTTGTATCCCATCACAATGATGGTTGGGCTGATGATGTGGGCAAAGCAGACCATCCTGGTGGCAGCATCAAATGGTCTACCATTGAGGCTGATGATTCAGTCATGTAAAAAGAATTCCTGAGTGGGCACAATTCCAACCTTGATGTCTGAGGGCAGCTTCCTCTTTGATCAGGAGGATGAGGTGCTGGTAGTGTGTAACGGATTTAAAGGCTGTCACATTTCTGTAATGTTAACTTTTTTTTTCTTTTATAAAAGAAAAACAGTGTCCTTGACTCTCATTCCATATGACAAGATATGCACAAATAATGACCCATCATTCTAGTTTACCTTCCCATTCGTAGATTTTCAGAGTACACTTAATCGAATGTGTGCTGTCATTAGCAAACACAGTCAGCATCATAAACACAACTGTCCCAGATGTTGTAGCCACTTAAATCCTGCTGATTAAATGACAGATATCCTACTCCTAGCCAGCCCGTCGGCGCAGTGGTAGGGATTCCACTTGTGATGCCGGCAACCCCGGTTCGGGAATGGATCCGGGTTGTCAGAGGGACAGCCAGGGGAGAAGGATCGAGCATCCCTGGACTGCTCTCCTTCTCTGGGGGAAGGGGGGACTGAGTGTTCAGTGCAGTGGCAACACCTGGTGGAGGCTGGGTGTTCCACTATGCACCAACACCAAATAGGACCACCAGGGGCGGGCAGATGCTGGTCTCATTGCACGCCCCCGCCCCTGACTACAGGGGAAAAAACACTGTGTCCCCAGTCATCTCCATGAAGGCCTGCCCCCAGGCCTCGATTAGCCTCCGCTGTTGGCTCCCCAACTAGTTACTAGCATCCCGGCACTGAAAGGGCCACAGTGCCGAGACCTCTGTCCTCTGGGGGGCAAGCCAGGGGTAACTGGGGAGTGCAGGCAATAGACAGAGGTGGAGGTGAGGGGGTCCATGACTAGAACAGACACTGACAGCTCGGGGGCACACAAAGAGTAATAAAAAAAAAAAAGATATCCTCCTCCTGATGCTGAAGGACTGTAACACACCATAACCAGGTACCTGTCTTGATGAGAGTGAGAGACAGAGAATGTGTACCTGTGCCCATGCCCCTAAGGAACCCGTAGCCAGCCACAGCCACCCACCTACATGAGAGTGAGAGACAGAGAATGTGTACCTGTGTCCATGCCCCGAAGGAACCCACAGCCAGCCACAGCCACCCACCTACATGAGAGTGAGAGACGGAGAATGTGTACCAGTGCCAATGTTCCGAAGGAACCCACAGCCAGCCACAGCCACCATACTTCATATTATTATTATTAGTTTACAGTGAGTAAATACTAATTTGTCATACTATGGTTTTTCCTTGAACTATGTGAATGCTTCCTTAACCATTTTATAGATGACTTTGTCACCAAATACCGGCAACTGATTTTTTTTTTTCACAGGTTCCAGATACAAACAGTGTAACAGGACAGGAGTACTGTACATAGATTACATAGATATTACTGAGCATTTAAAGATGCTAGTCCATTAGCTTGCCATTTATATTTTATGAATATCCCTTGATGTCCCTACTTATAATATATTTATCAAGCTTCATCTTAAATTCTAACATTGTCTTACTATCCACAACCTTGTGTGTTAGGGTGTTCCAGATCTCAGTCACTCTAATATTGAACCAATATTTCCTTTTGTTGGTTCTAAATCTACCTTTAACCAGCTGGAAGCTATGTGCCCTGGTATTATATGATTGGTCTCTTAGCACCAGACCCAAAAGATCCCACAGATGTATATCAGTCATGGTCCAGTAGATCAGGCACATATCCCCTCTCAGTCTACAATATTCTAAGGAATACATATCCAAATATTGCAACCTTTGCACATAGCTCTGTCCTTCAATACCCTTAATCCCTTTGGTAGCCCTCCTCTGGATTCTCTCCAAGGATCCAATATCTCCCTTTTTGTAAAGAGCCCAAAACTGCACACAATAATCCATATGGGGGCACACCAATGCTGTATACAAGGGGATCATAACCTCTCTATCCCTACACTTAATATGCTTTTGAATGCAGTGCATTATGCAACTTGCCTTTTTAATAGTTTTATTGCACTGCATGCTAAAACTGAGGTCACTACTAATACATATCCCCAAATCTATTTCATCTTTGATGGCCTTTGGTGCAGTACCCCCCCAGGGTATATTGGAAATGCTTGTTATTATTACCAAGATGCATAACCGTACATTTATCAATATTGAAAATAGATTTTTTATGCAAGGCCCATGTCTCCAGTTTATTTAAAGCAGTTTATAGAATAAGCTGATCTTCCACATTGTTTACTGGACATCCAATTCGGGTATCATCTGCAAATTTTGAGAGCCAGACCCCTGACTGTACCTGAATCGATGATATATATATATATATATATATATATATATATATATATATATATATTAAAAACAGAGTCCCAAGACAGAACCCTGGGGTATCCCACTAGTCACTCTGACATGGCCAGAATATTCCCCTTTTATACAAACCCTCTGGCTTCTTTCATTTAACCATGTCTCTACCCACTGAGAGACCCAGAGAGGGAAACCTAAGTCCATTAAGTCTTTTACCAACTCCTAGTGGGGAACTTTGTCAAACGCTTTTGCGAAATCAAGGAAAATAATGTCTGGAGAATTACCCATGTCCATGTATTTACTAACCTTATTATAAAATTCCAGAAGGTTGGTTTGACATGACCGCCCACTGGTAAACCCATGTTGTATTATATCCTTCTTGCCTGATACTGATATGAATTCTATAATGAAATCTTTGATTATACCTTCCAAATTTTCCCTAATACCAAGGTCAGACTAATAGGCCTATAGTTTGAGACCTCCTGTCTAGATCCCTTCTTGTATATTGGGACAATCACCACTTGTCTCCATACCTCGGGAACTTCACCTGAATCCAAGGATTTTTGAAACAGCCAGGAAACTGGGCCAATGAGTAAATCTGCCATTTCCTTAGTTACCCTTGGGTGGATGTTATTTGGCCCCTGTGCCTTATTCTGGATAACATTTTTAAGTCTTTTACCCACATCGGTTGGATCTACCTTAAAACTGGGTCCCAATTGCAACATTTCCTCAGAGTCCCATTTGTTTTGTGATCCCATATTAAACACTGAGGAAAACTATTTGTTATATTCTTCTGCTAGTCCTCTGTTCTCTGTTATCAGTGACTCATCTGGTACTTTTAGGGGCCCAACGGTATTATTTTTTCCTCTTTTACTATTAATATATGAATAGAAAAACTTATAATTATCCTGGACTCTGGTAGCTAATGTATGCTCATAATTTCTTTTAGCCAAGGCAATACCCCATTTAGCAAGTTTTAGGCATTTTTTATATATCTTCTAAACAGCTTCATTATGGATATGCCTTGCCCTGTGGTATGCACTATTCTTGTTTTTAATTAATTTTTTAACTGAGGGGGACATCCATGGTGGAAGGGCTTTTTTAGCCCCGTTGTACTTGTTCTTGGTTGGTACAATATGGACCAAGTGATTTAAAATACTTTCTAGCTTTGTCCACATCCCAGAGACTGACAGATTTTCAAAATCTGCCTCCCAGTTCCATTTAGCCAGATCTAGTCTCATTTGATGGAAATTGGCCAGATTATACTTATATATTACTGTACTGCCTATATTTTCCCCCAGAGTACCAGTATACTGAAAGTTAATCATGGAATGGTCACTAGAACCTAGTGGAGGTTTCAAAATGCAATTTTTAATATTATTACTAAGGTTGCTTAATACTAGGTCCAATATGTGGTTACTGCTAGTATTATTTATTACATATTGCTCCAACCTTACTAGATTAAAGACCTCCAAATATTTAGACTCCATGGTAGTGCTTGCTTTTTGCATATCCCAGTCAATACTCGGGAGATTAAAGTCACCAACCAATATTACGTTCCCCGCTAATGTCAACTGGTTGATAAAGTCTAATAAAACCTCATCCTCCAATGTCCTAATGGACAGGGGCCTGTAAATTACACCCAGATTGATTTTTGCTGCCTGTAGTACCAAACCACCTAAAGGATATCATTTTCAGGTAAGTATCAATCATATTTCATCTGTTCTTTTCTGTCTTTTATTTTTTCAAGCCGATGTAAAGCGTACAACGGAGGTGACATACAGACCAGATAATATATTTGTCATGCACATCTGTCACTGGCTTACTTCAGCATGCCACGGTTGTACTAAGTTTTATCTTGGTTATGACAACATGTCATGTAATGTAACTTAAATTAAGAGAGTGGGACAGTGCATGTCACTCGCACTAAACTTGTTAGTTGGTCTTGTAGTGGCCTACTAATAGCTTGGTATTTTAAGCTGGATATAACAGACAGGAACAGCCACACTTGTAACAGAATGTTTTAGTGCAATGAAGTCAGAATAATTTCTTCTTCATCTTTTTGCAGGTAACATTTAGGTGCTGTGTGCTGCCATCAGTGCTTTCTTCAAATCAGAACACATGCAACTTGTATGAATCTGGAGGATACACAGAAAACCTGTAAAGAAGACAAAACCATTATAGAAACTTGTTTTTAAATGATGCCCCACCCCCTCCCCCACCCCCCAAAAAAGAAATACTTACCTTTCATGGCTTGACAGTTTTTGTAAAGCAAAAGTTAGTAGCAAGCCGAAATGTACGCAATGAAAGTAGGACTCGATGACCTGTGAGAGAAAAAAAGATTATATATATATATATATATATATATAGTAAATGTCTGGGTCTCTGAAAAAACATGAACATGAAACGTACAGTAACTTACTGTACCAATGGTGGTATGAATACATGACGTAGGGCAGTATGTTTCAGTCAGCGCAGCATATTAATGTTCCTCAAGAACATCACAGTTTGGTCCACCCAATGGTCATCAGTGGCTATCATCATTTGGCAACACACTTGTGCATCAGCTCAGTCAGCGGCAGCAGCAGCAGAATACAGAAGTACAACAGCAGCAGCAGCAGCAGCAGGCACCAGAGTTGTGGCTATTGGTGCATGCTTTAATCAGTGTGTCCTGAAATGTGTGACTTTTCAACACATTTTCTCGTGTGATTATACTTCATCTGTGGTCGGTCCTTTTCATGACAGTTTAACAGCAGCCATTTTAGTGGGCACACTTATGCAGAGTTGTGGCTGTTTGTGCATGCCTTAATCATTGCAACCTGAAATAAGTGTTACATTTCAGCACATTTTCTCATGTGATTATTCTTCATCTGGGGTCTGGACACTAATACTGCATGCTGAATGATGTAGAAAGATAGCAGTATAAGCATGTTACATTCACATAGCATAGTAATTGTTTTTTTCTGGGGGGGTTGTACAGTAATTGCATTGAATGATGGTAGGGTATTTTGATTGTGGTTGTTGTGAGTAATCTAAGAAAACAGAACACAGTCAATAGTAACCAGATACTTATATTGCATGACAACTACCGCAGCAGTGCAATAATCGGTTGAAAATCTTTACCTGTACTTTTCTATGTGATTTTCGATTGGTAGTAGTTATCTACTGACTTGTCTATATGATACCCTTATTTCCACAATTTACATCTGCTGGACTACGTTTTTTAACATATGACAAAATAAACAGCGCTCCTTTTAATCTTGCTTGTGGCAGGTTTTCATCAGTATTCACAACGTTTTTTGTACATCTATCATTTCAAATCCTTTCTGTTGAAACTACAATGAAGTACCACACAATCCAATAAGACATGGTACACCACCAATACATAACATAGCAGTAGGTTTTCAAAAACAGCTGGGTAAACTGATTAAAACAACGGTTCAGAACAAGATTAAAAGGAGCACTACTGTTATTTCATATCTGAAAAAAGGCAGTAAACATGCTACAAGGAACCAAAGACAGAACAAGGGTGTGTCAGGGCATGTCCTGGGTGTGACGTGAGACATGAAGGCTTGCCAGAGTGAATTACACCAGCTGGGAAGTGCATTAATTAATGCCCTGATACACCCATGGGCTGGAGAGGGTCATATCGGACTTACAAAATGGGATGGCTAACTGTAAAAAGCGAAAAATACAAACCTTTCTACAATAAGCATGCCAACTGTTGGTCAAGCAGGGCAATAATGAATGGCCAGGTGACACTTCTTGCCAAATGGCAAGTCATCACATTTGAACTTTCATTAATGACCTTTTTATAATGCAGAAGAACATTAATTGTGGAAGTAATGGTATCATACAAACAAGTCAGTAAATAAGGGACAATTGAAAATAGAATTAAACTGTATAATATAGAAACATAGAATCTGACTGTAGAAAAGGACCATTTGGCCCACCTAGTCTGCCCATTTCCCTACCTAATGGAAAAGATGCAGATCCTAGTTAACCAACACCCTACTTCCTCCTACCCTCCAACAGAATTGTCTTATGTCTGTCCCATGCATTCTTGAATTCCCCCCACTGTTTATGACTACACAGTCTCCTCAAGAAGGCCGTTCTATGTATCCACAACCCTCTCAGTGAAAAAAATACTTCCTCACATTACCTCTAAGCTGTCCCCCCTGTATCTTCAAATTATGCCCCCTTGTTCTTGTACATCTCTTTTTCAGAAATGCTACCCTCCTGAACTTTGTTGATTCCCTTGAGGTACTTGAAAGTTTCTATCATGTTCTCCCTCTCCCTCCTTTCCTCAAGGGTATACATATTAAGCTCCTTTATTCTCTCTTCATATGTATTCTGGTGCAGACCCTACACCATTTTAGTTGCCCTCCTCTGGACAGCCTCCAACCTGTCTATGTCCTTGTGGAGATGGGGTCTGCAGAACTGCACGCAGTACTCCAGATGGGGTCTCACCAACTGTCTGTATAGAGGGATAACAACTTCCTGTTTTCTACTGATGATGCCTCTCTCTCTATGCATCCCAGTATCCCCCAAGTCCTCCTTACTGCCTTCTCACATTGCTCACTCACCTTTAGGTCATCTGATATGACTACTCCCAGGTCCCTTTCCATTTTTGTTGTTGTTAACATCCCCCCCCCATTGTGTACTCTTCCTCTAGGTTTTTGTTTCCCAGGTGATTACTTTGCACTTCTTTGTGTTGAAACTAAGCTGCTATACGTTTGACAATTCCTCCAACCTTGCTAAGTCCCTTCTCATCCTTTCCAACCCACCTTGTGTATTAACCATGTTGTAGATCTTTGTGTCATCTGCAAAGAGACATACTTTTCCTTCCAGTCCCTCTGCAATGTCACTTATAAAGACTTTAAAGAGGACCAGTTCCAGTACTGAACCCAGCGGTACCCCGCTAGTAGCCCCCTTTCTTCAGAGTGGACTCCATTTACTATTACCCTCTGCATCCTGTTGTCCAGCCAATTTATTACCCAGGCTACTACCTTGGGACACACTCCAAGGCTGGCTAAGTTGCTTATTAATCTTTTCTGTGGGACTATGTCAAAAGCCTTGCTAAAGTCCATGTAGGCCTTGTCCACAGCCCCTCCCTGGTCTACTATTTTGGTCAGTCAGTCAAAGAAATCTATTAGATTCATCTAACATGACCTTCCCACTGTGAATCCATGCTGCCTTGGGTCATGTGCCATGCTGGTCTCTAGGTACTCAACAATTCTTTCCTTCAGAAGTGATTTCATCATTTTTCCTACTACTGAGGTCAAACTAACAGGTCTGTAGTTTCCTGCCTCTGCCTTGCTTCCACTTTTGTGAAGTGGAATCGCATCTGTCCTCCAGTCCTCAGGTACCACCCCATCCTCCCATGATTTGTTAAAGAGGGTAGTCAGTGGAGTCACTAGTTCTACCCTTAGTTATTTCAGAATTCTTGGGTGAATCCCATCAGGCCCCATTGCTTTGTTCACCTTCAGTTTTAAGAGTTCTTTCAGAACCCTTTCTTCTGTAAATGGACTGGTATTGACCCCCTATATACAGCGTTTCTATTGTTTTGTTTAGGTACCTCCCCTTCCTCTTCTTTTGTGAATACTGAGCAGAAATATTCGTTCAGTATCCCTGCTTTTTCACTGTCATCCTCTGCATAATTCCCTCCCCTTTATTAAGCCCCAGTGTCCCTCCCTTGGTCTTTCTTCACTCCGTAATGAACCTATAAAAGGTTTTATCCCCCTTCTTAACTGAGTTGGCTATCTTTTCCTCAGTATGGACCTTTACTATTCTGACTGCCTTCCCTGCCTCCTTCCGCTTTAGCTGATATAGTTCTCTGTCCTGCTCCTTCTGTGTTTCCTTATATTTCCTGAATGCTATCTTTTTCTCCTTAACCTTTCCTGCCACCTCTTTTGAGAACCATATTGGCTTTTTCCTTCGTTTTGTTGTGCTGATTTGCTTTACACAGAGGCTTGTTGCCTCTGTGATGACAGTTTTGATTTTTCCCCATTGTTCTTCCACCCTCTTTCTTGCCTGTTTGCTAGTGCTTTTCTGAGGCACTTTCCCATTTTGCCACAGTGAGCCCTCCTAAAGCCCAACACCCTTGCTTTTGTATGGCTTGACTCAACAGCTATGTTCATTGTGAACCACACTGTTTGGTGGTTGTTTGTTCCCAAATGGCTACCCACTTCTAAATCTGAGATCCTCTCTCCATCCTCTTTTGAGAGTACCAGGTCTAAGACTGCTCCCTCCCAAGTGGGTTCCAACACCAGCTGTCTGAGGCATGTCCCCTGTAGGTATCGAGAATGACCCTGCTCTTGGATATGGCTGCAGCAAAAATGCTCCGGTTAACATCTGGCATATTCAGGTCTCCCATCAACAATATCTCTCCTTTTCTGCCATTCTAAGGATTACTTCTATCATTTCCATTGCCTCCCCCTGAGATAGGGTCTGTAAACAATCCCTGTGTGGATTGTGGTGCCATTGCCTGTCTCCAGGGTGACCCACATTGCCTCTTCTCCTCCCTGTTTACCCTTTAGTTCTGTTGCTTTGATCCATTCCCTTATGTAGAGAGCTACTACTCCTCCTCTTCCTCTTTTACATTCCCTGTCCCTCCTGTAGATTGTGTACCCTGGTATGTTGACATCCCAGTCATGGTTTTCTGTGTGCCATGTTTCTGTTACTGCTACAATATACAGGCATCCATCTTCTATCAAGGCCACTAGTTCAGAGAGCTTGTTACCCAGCCTATGGGCATTGGCATTCATCACCCTCCATTTTTTGATGGCCTTACCCCTTTTAGGTCCATCACTGTCCTTACTGCCTTTGCCTTTTTCTGAATTTACCCCTTGTCCTGCTCCCTATTGACTTCTCTACCTTTGTGTCTGCTTTGCTAACTGCCCTGTTTTGTGGGGAAGGGGGCTGGGATGTCCCTGCTTCTCTTCAGTGCCTCCCCCCTTGGCTAGTTTAAATGCTTGCCAATGAAGCATTTAAACCTATCACCTAGGATCCTGGTTCCCCTCTCTGACAGATACAAACCATCACACCAGTATAGGCCTGTATACCTCCAGGTGGACCCCCAATCCCCAATGAAGCCAAATCCCTGAGCTCCACACCAGTTTTTCAACCAGTCATTGAATCCCATGGTGCAGAGTGCCCTAGGCTCACCCATGCGATAGACAGGTAGCACTTCCAAGAAAGTTACCATGTGTGCCACTTGTCTAAGGCACCTCCCCAACTCCACAAACTCCTGCTGCACTGCTCTGATGCTATTCCCAGCCAGGTCATTTGTCCCTAGGTGTACAATGACATCAGCTCCCTCCCCAAACACTGTCTTTTTAATTTTGCTTTTTTGTAACAAGTCACACAATGGTGTGGCATGGCAGTGCAACACCGCCACGCTGAGTAAAATATGGTGTCCCTGATTTTGGTCATTTGTCCCTGATTTTTGGGGAGAGTGTGTCTGATTTTGTTTCTAGCAAGTTGAGAGGTATGGGACTCCCTTCCCTTATTGTCTCTGCTAAAGAATGGGACACTCTTACACTCCCCCCAAGAGTGGAGCTTATAGTAATTGTTTACAAAGGTACTACTACACAAGTTGTTGTCACTGGTGACTCTATGATCAAATTGTAGGATACAGAAATTTGTAAATCAAACAAGCAGCAATTTATGTTCTGTGCTTCAGGGAGGCAATAATTAGTGACCCAACGCTATGTATAAACAAACTCATTAAGCACTCTGAAGAAAACCCACTAGTCATTGTACACATAGGCTGTAATGACATGGGTCACAAGCCAGCTCACCAAATAAAAATGGATTTCATTAAACTACTTGACAAACAATGAGATGGAAATTGTAAAGTCTGTGCATCAGAGATCCTACGAGTGCCTAGGGCACCACACTAAATAAAGATAATAAATGGTTGGTTGAGAGCGACCTGTGTGAAATAAAAATTGGGGTTCATCTGCACTTGGGATAGTTATTGGGGCAGAAAAATTCTCTTTTATAAAGATGGCCTAGACTTGAACTTTAAAGGGACAAAACAACCAGGCTCAAAAATTTAAAAATATGCTATTGAAGCTTTTAACTGCTAGATAAGGGTAGTATTGCAACAATCATGGGCAAGGACAAAGCAAACTGAACTTAACAGCAATACCAACTTTTCCATTAAAATACACAATATAAAAACAGGGATGGTATTAAAGGCATACTTTTTAATGCATTAGAAACAAATGGGAATCACTTCAAGCAGTTGTAAGCACAGAAAACTCACCGATGATTGGATTGACTGAGACATGGTGAAAGGAAGATGACATCTGAATACGAATTACAGATCTACACACATTAAAGAAGGGACAGACAACATAAAAAATGATTGGGGGAATTTGCTTATCTATAAACAAAGAAATAATTTCACATGATCTGTCTGATAAAATTAAAATGAGTGGCACAAATACTGAGTCAGTCTGGATTAAAATGGAAACAAATAATACAAAATCACTGATTATGGAGCTAATATATAGGCCGCCAGATACTAACTATAGCAATAACTGGCTCATATATGAAGTGATTAATAAGGCTACAGACCTGGGGCACATTATCCTTTTTGGGATTTCAGTTTTCCTGGAATAAACTGGAACTATACTGAAAATATCAAGGGGATGTAACAAAAATATTTTACAGGAAATTTTAAGGGAAAATAATTTATCACATGTGTTGAACTAAACAGTTCAAACAACATGTTAGACATGATTTTCTTGTTACATTTGGTAGTTATTAAAAATTGTACTGTACTGTACATCCACATATAAGAGGTAGGGATCCAGATAGGATTCATTACACAACTGCACATTGGTACATAAAAAAGTAGTGGGAGTACTATATGCTATGATTATTAGAAAGCAGATTATGAAGGTATTAATAGGGAATTAAGAAATTGCTATTATGATAAAGAGTTGACATATCTCAGAAATATGTTGTGGTCACTGAGAGATAAATACATACTTCTGGAAGAGAAAAAAGTAAAAGCAATGTTAGTAAAGTTAGTAACTTTGCTTTTTTTCTCTTTTAGATAATTCCTGAAGAAGACCTATGACTTAAACATTGATTCTAACTCTATATTATATTGGCAGTGTGCAGTTAATATTATCTTTTTGTTTTGTTTTCAGCCAACACACTGGCATAGTACACTGTTTTTTTTTTCTTCTTAAGTTATTGTATAAACAGAAACTACAGAAAGTTGTAGGGAAAGCAGGTGATTGGAATATATATGATACAGAACTACATAAATGTAAATAAATATATGGGTATTAGCTAAAAATATAGTCCAAGTAGGAATACACCTACAAGGATCTGTGATCAAGGTGCAACATGTTAAAAGTTGGTCAAAGTAAAGGAGAATCCACAGAAATCATTTTGCAGTTTTGGTACTAACCAGCTACTTTAGTTGCTTCAGTTGATCTTAAAGAATAGTGGGTCAGAACAGGAGTGCTTAGGGATTTTAGATACGTAGGGGTGTGGAGGGGATACATTTATGGAGGAAAACAGACCAGTGGGGATTCCTATAAGAAGTGGAACTCAACCAATCAAGTTGAATATGCAACAGACAGTGATGGATCGTTCAGTCAAAATCAAGTATTACCTAACCAAGTCCTTTGTACAGACCATCCAACATACAGTGACTTTGGAGGTAGAGTAATACACTATGTCACCCTACTCTATAACAGGGATTAACAATTGTTTAGTAAATGTTATTCTCATATGACAGTTCTCAATTTCTGACTCTGTAGAGGGCCCCTAGCCTGGTATTTACTGTGGTAGTGACGTGATCTGCATACTTTTGGTGGGTTCTAACATCAACCACATACCCAAGTATTCAAAGAATTGATCTTGTTCAAGAGTAATATTATTTGAGGTATGGGTAGAAAGGGAGGGATTCCATATTTTTCTGGTTTCTGCAAGTGCCAAAGTCCAGTCTTACTCTATTTGTCATTCTGAATGAGATGGTTATCATTTAGCCAAGTTTCCTCTGCAGTAAGGTATGACTGAAATTTATTTTCTACACAATCAAAAGTAGGGACACTATAATAAAAAATTGTATTATCAGCATTCATATGCATATTTGATTAAGCACATTTAGTAGGTAAATTGTTGATTAGCAGTGCAACAAGCAAGGGACCTAGTATGGAACCTTGAGACATACATTGCTTTATGGTTTCAGGTTTTAATGGACAGTGCCAAGAGAAACCTTCTGTGTGTATTCATTAAGATATTTTGTGAACCTTGCTATTCCAAGGCTGTCTAGACTCAGTTCTCTTAGTTTTATTAAGAGGAGCTGGTGATTAACTACATCAAAAGGTTTAGTCAGAGCAATATAAATCAGTGATGTGGCCTTCTATTCCACAGCACGAATACCACTTGTCAGTTTGGCATGTGCCACAACAATGGAATGTTTGGGATTAAAACCAGACTGTGTAAGGGTTAAGATTTAAGAGGCATTATAGCAAAGCTTATTTCAGACTTGACCATAAAACCAAAAACAGTCTTTCCAGGAGTTTTGAGAGAGCACACAGGATGGATATTGACCGATAAAGCTTGACATCCTATTTCTACTTTTAATAAGGTTGTGACCTTGGCACTTTTCCAGATTGCTCATAGACAGCACGTGGATAGGTAAAGGTTAAAAAAGATAGTGACAGTAAGGCAATAGTGGCATAGGAAGTCTATGGATCCTAGGTTCTTGGTTATCTGGTTCTGCACTCTTATTGGGATCAAGTTTGAGTAGGGCATTTGTATTTAAGCAATAAGGCACAACAGGGTGTGTGTTATTGTATAATAACATCACTCCTGGGGTGGGTTGAGGCACAAGGTGAAGCCGAGTGCTTCCACCACCCCAGGAGTGACATTATTACACACTAACACACATCCCTGGAGTGCCTTGTTGCTATTATAAAATGCTTTTTTATCAATTTTTTCTATGATTTCTGTGGGTGTAGGTATATGTTTTAAGAAAAAAGTCCAGAATATGTCTTCCAACACATGGTGGCGCTGCTGCCACATTGATCTTGTCTACTGAGTCTTAAATGCTTTTTCTTGTTTATGTATTGCTCTGTGACAGTGGTCTCCCCTCTGTCCTTTCAGGTTATTTGATTAAAGTTAGAACAGACAGTCCATGAAGGGGAGAGTATTTTTTTTTTCAGCTATTTTAAATTTACTTCATTTTTTCTATAGCTGTCAAGCCTTTCGGGAACAGGGCACATGCACCAACATCAACTCGTCAATGAGCGGGAGAAATAAAAGCCATTACTGATGGCTTTTTTAATTGTTTTTACTTGGAATGGGTGTTTTTCAGGGAGCAGATAGCTTAGCATTACTGTTCAAAGTGTGCGTTCTCAATAACGGAGTGGCAACTGGAGGTATGAACTTCGGTTTTACAAAGCTGCATGCAAGTGACTTTTTTGAAGAATTTATGGTCTGTTTAGGAAGAATGTCCATTTTTATGAAAAGAAAGTGACATTTGGGGATAGTATGGTGATTTCAATGTGAACTGTTAGGCAGGAAGCTGGATTCTTGTACACACAGAGGCAAGCCGTGATGGCTATGGGATAGTTGGTGGGAGGGATCCTTTTCTGCAGTACGCTTACCATTGTGCCTGACCTAGATACAGTGATGTTATACTGTAATATCATCACTGTGTCTGGGGCTCATTAACCAATCAGCATGCTAGATTATTTCTTGCCATTATATAATTTAATATAATTTAGGAGCCTGATGTGCATGTTCAATGACAGCATAAAGTGTGAGACAAATCTTATTCCAATAACACAGTGGCTAAAGTGGATTTGTTTGGTTATGGGAGGTTGGTAAAGTCATAATTTAGGGTATTAGCTATGTCAAATGGATTGTCCAGAGGCATGCCTAGATGGGATACAGCTTGTGAGAGAGGAGCATTATGGGGGGGTTGTTCAGGCATTCCTTAATGCCATCCCTGAAGCTTCAGGGGTTGGAATTATGATTATTACAGAACTCCAGGGGCTAGAATCACAAAACCTTGCCCTGTGGAAGCCCAATTTGTCATGTGCAAACTGGGTTTTGTCCCAATGTGGTATTCACAAAAGCCTAGTTTGCACCCACAAACTTGGTTTGTGATGGGGTAAAATTTTGAGGGGGTCACAATGTAAATCAGGGGAAGGCAACCTGCAAATGGGTGCAGTCTTATTCACCAAAGATTTTCTCCATGCAAGGGCCATTTGAGGGATACCCATGTGTGGAGCAAATACCACTGACAGAGACCTGGCGGCATTCTGTACCACTCTTGTGGCTTCCAGAGGTGCTGCCATGCCCCAACACTATCATAATAATAAGGAAATGTCATTAGAAGTGTAGTGGTCCCTCCTCTGTCCAGGATTGCCATTGCCATATAAAACAAAAATAACTACCCTGGCAGTCTAGTAGTTCTCTCTCCCCAGTCCATTCTCCAGTCACCATCCCATAGGTTTAAATATGTTTCCTTCGTGTCCCCACCCTGTGAAGGATTGCCCACCACCCCACTCCCACCCAACCTGACCCCCATCCGGCGAACAGCTTCAGCCACCTCTAACCTTTCTTCATATCTACTTGATGGGGTAATCGTGACTTGTAAGACTACAAACTACAGAAACTGTTTGCCTAAAATATTATCTTTTCAGAGATGCAGAGTGCTAGAGGAGCATCAAATATAGAAACCGGCTACAACTGGGACAGCAGAGATACTTTTCAAACCAAGAGGCAAAAGGCAAAGAAGAGACTTCAGGGACTAGAAGGCAAGACCTCCACTGGACGTAACTACAAAGTAGCCTTTCTTAAACTTGAACACCTACTGTGCAAGGAGTTAAACCTTACCTGCAATATTACCATGTTGGAGCAATATTTAATTAATAAACAGGCACCACGAGGCTTACGGGTCTCAATTACCTCATCAAATGGATTTGAAACCTTTCACCATAAAGAATAATGGCTAGAGGAGGCTGAAGCTTGTGCCAAAAGATTTGTAGAGATCATAATAGAAGAAAACACATATAAGTATGAGCTTCTATGTGATCAGATCAGTGAAGCTAAAATACTAGTCTAAACCAGCATTTAAGGAACTAGATCAGCAGTTACAAAAAAAATGTCAAAATACGAAACTGAATTAATCAATAAAAAACAAACAAAACTCAACAGAGATCAGGAGGACTACATAATCATACATAATCCTAAAGTGGGAAGGAAGTGAGGTAGAAGCAGAAGTAAATTGAGAGTATGATTCCAAAAAAACAACAGTGCTGAGAAAGTTTTTTTTTGAGAAAGTGGGGACTCAACCCACAGAAGGAGAAGATAGACAAGGTGAGGAAAGAGAAGGGGCAAACGGAGGCAACAAACAACAGGTGAGGAAACTGAGGGACAAAATGTTGAAAACAGCAAAGAAAGGTTACAAGTGATTAACCTGTCATCAAAAGAGCTTAAAAAGGACCACCTGAGTGTGCTAACAAAGGGACTCTCATTCATACCAACGCCCCCACAAACCCCTTTCAAGTTAACATTGATATTTATAAATTTATATGGACGATCAAACTAAAGTATTTTTTTGAAAGAACTTCTCACAACCAAAAATTTAACATGGGCTTTACTAATGAACTGCCCCCACACCAGCGAAGATGCAGAATTCAATCTCAGTGACTTTGAACTGGGAACGGAAAATGAAAATGAGTTTGGTTTGTTAACATCACAAGCAGAATATGACAGTGCTAGCAACATTCCTGGTCTGTTAGACTAGCTGAACTTTAATAAATTAACTGAGTTACTGAATATGCCAAACATGGATTTCAGACAGACTACCAGAAGACATTTGTGGAAGAAAGAAAAACACTTTTCTAACCTGAATCAGACTTCTGCCCTAATGTTTTTTTCCTGTGATTACTGCATATGAAAAAGTCATTGTTAACCAGGTGCAGGAGATTTTGGACACAGCACAGAGACCAAGAGGTAACAATTTACCAATATCTGAGAAAACTGCTCTTACAGAATTATGTGAGTGCAATGAAATAGTAATTAGACCAGCAGATGGGGGGGGGGGATATTTCTATTTTAGACAAGAGTAAATATAAAGATTCATCATCACTACTACTGTTGAATGATGTTAACAATTATAGGAACTGTCAGGGAACCCAGATGGGAAATACAGGTAAAAACATAACAGCATTTAATAGAAAGTCCATTTAGATGGCCACATTTCAGAGAATTAATTTGTGTTTTTATGGCAGGAGTTCCCCATCACATCGTGTTTCTATATTTTACCAAAGGTTCACAAAAACCTGGAAAATTCCCCAGGAAGACCCATAATCTTTGATATTAAATCCCTTACACAAAAATTGGGGCAATTTATAGACTATGTTCTACAGCAAATTGGAACAAAACTCCAGTCACACATAAAAGACGCTGCAGATGTACTGTACTAAGAAAACTGACAGATTTAAAGTGGAAAGAAGGTATGATGTAGTTATGTACAATATTGACGCTGGATCATTGTAAATGTCAATCAGACAAACGCAAGGTATTGAAACTTGCATATTTTTTCTTGAGAATCATCCTGGCAGAGACTCTGTTCCAGTGGACTTTATATTAACTGCTTTCAAATTTATCCTTGAGCACAACTATTTTGAGTTTGAAGACTCATTTTTTTCTTCAATTGTGGGATACTGCCATGAGGGCCTCTATGGCACCATCTTATGCTAATTTGTTTTTGGGGAAGTGGGAAGAACAAGTTACATTCAACAAAGTCGCAAATCATTTATCTTAATGCCCTGCCTAACTGCTGCTCCAGGAACATTCTCCTTTATGCTGATGGCACAGTTCTATACTCCTCCCAGTCTGACCCTTCTACTCTCCGGCTCTCCCTACAAATCCTTCAAGCAGATAGAAAACTGGTTTGCTGACCATAGGCTAGTTGTTAACATCAAAAAAACTAAAACCATGCTCTTCGCACACCGACAAAACAGGGTAAAGGACTAATACCTGGAAGTCACGTTCAACACCATTCTCTCATTCCATGAACACATCAAAGTACTCTCCTCAGCTACCAATGCCCATATTGGCCTCTTATACTGGCATAAGGACTGCCTACCTCAAGAAGCCCTCCACCTGGCAGTAACGTCCGCAGTCCTGTCACTTGTGGACAATGGGCTCACAATATATGTCGCCTCTGACCCCACTCCACTCCACCAAATCCAGCTGACAATCAATAAACATGCTGGCTCCTCTCTGGTACAAATGATTGCATACCTGAACCCTCTATGCTCTCACCAATATCCTCATGCTGGAGGAAAGACTGCTGTATCAGACATGTTTCCTCACCAAAAAAAACCACCTGAATTTGACCCCCACAGGGGTTACTGCTTCCCTCCAGTCAGCTACTCTCTCTGTGGCCATTCCCATGGACACCAAAGCTGTCTGGAAAGTACCTTGGGTCAGGACTAATTTAGCCCAAAGATCTTTCCTTTTCAGAGCCCCCGCCTGGTTCAATGCCCTCCCCCCCTTCTATCACTGCAATACCCAAGCTAGGTCCCTTAAAGGCTGCCCTGAAATCCCACATTGTGTCTTCCTACAACTGCCAGTGCACCCGCTAGCAAAATCCTTGGCCCTACTGTCTCAGTAGAGGTCATACCTGACCCACTGACAATGTCTCCACTGAGGCACCACACTATTTCCCACCTCTGAAGTCCACAGGATCTTGGTCTAACATAATAGCTCCATAGCTTATCTTCTATAATAAGACTCATTACAATGCCTCCATGGAGGCTGCACCGTGATATCTGACTGTAACTCTATGACTCAGCTCTGCTTAGCTACCAATTGTACAACAAATTAGCTTAGTTTCCACTTGTATAGGCTAGTTTCTCATTTGTATGTATATTTCACACCTGTATACCACCTTGCTGTACTCTACTGACATAATTTGTTGTTATTGTATTGTATTCATTCTGTACCTGTCATGGAGCCTTTGGAAATTAGTCTATGACTCAAAGGGTTGTAATTCCAATGTTCTAAATAAATAAATAAATAAATAATCATTTCCTTCCCCAAATTCTAAGGTGGTACCGCTTTATTGTCGACATCATCTGTGTGTGGCAGGGAGGCAACACAGAGATTGAGTCATTTATGACATGGTTAAATATGAATAATTTTAACCTGTTTTACACACACAGCTGATAGAGAACAAGTGCATTTTCTGGATCTTACTTTGAGCAAAAACACTACAGAGGGTAATATAAAAAGCAAATGTTATAGAAAACAGACAGCTACAAATTCAGTACCCAGGGCTGATAGTGCACACCCTATTTTTTAAAAAAATCCTGTACCCTACAGTCATTTCTTAAGGTTGTATAGAAAGTGCTCTAAAGATGAGGATTATGTAGAACAGGCAGAAGAACTAAAGACTAGATTTCTAGAAATTGGATATTCTCAGGAACTTCTCTAGGACTCCATGTACAGGGCTGGGTCATGGGCTAGAAAAGAACTACTTGCTAAAAGTGGTAAAAAGAGAGTTGGTAATCAGAAAGGTCCCATGACATTTATTACAGAACACAGTAACTGGGCTGGCAGGATAGGGAATATTATTCATAAATATTGGCCTGTCATATTAAGCGCCCCTATAGAAGCAGCAGCAGTGTTACATTCAGCAGGGGACGCTAATTTGAAGGATACGCTGTTGCATAGTAGATTACCCAAGGACAACAAAACTGGCACACACTGGAACTGGCTACTAAACAGACCAGCAGTGTACTACAAGTGCCAAAGCTGTAACATCTGCCAGTACTGCTGCACAGGCAACACTTTCGTACATCCAGATCTAACAGAACTGAAATTTGATATGTGGAATTGTATTACTTGTGACAGTATGTTTGTTGTCTATGTACTATGGTGCCCCTGCAACCAACTTTACATTGGTCGCACCATGAGAAACTTAAAAACACATATACAAGAACATACGAGATCTATCTGTAACAAGAGAGAGGATATACCAGTTGGTTTACACTTCATTCAAAAACATGATTCAAATCCTGCTGGCCTGAGAATTATGGGAATAAATTCCATACCCACACTCATATTTGGAGGCGATAGGGTTAATTTCTTTCTAAAGAAAGAAAGCTAGTGGATATACAAACTTAAGAGTATTAAACCAGCTGGACTTAACTACCAGTGGGACCTTAAACCATTTCTGAAAAAATAAGAAATCTTTGAATTTTAGCAATTGCATTATGTTCATTGTATTTTTTCTTTTCCTCTTTTCCAGGAGACATAGTAGTGTGTCTTCCTCTGACCTCCCCTTACTGTGGTGCATATACCCAGCCATCTGGATACAGCGGTGTTACATTTTGACATGGTGATCACATGGCAGTCTACAATCTCTACTCCATATAAACTATTTTCTGGAAGTAAACCCATTTAAAAAGGCTATATGTTGTACGTATACCACCAAAATTAACTAAAATTAATTTAAAGTGTTAATAATTGAATTCATTAAAATATGTAGCACTTGAATATGTCCAGTTTTGTTTAAACCTAGAAGAATGCATAGCTTTTTTAGTTTTTTGAAATTTTGTTTGAAATGTTCTAAGTGTGTGGTGATTGGATATGATGGTTATGATGTCATTATTGTGTGCACTATATTTTAATGGTGTATCTGTCTCAAGCCACACCCTTGATGAAGGCTTACTGACAAAGCACTGGGGTACTGGCTCCGGTGCAGAGTCAATAAAACGTGCATTGTATATTTTTTTTTTTTGAAACTTGACTACTGAATCTGTTTTGCTGTGAGTGCCAAGAAGTCATATTCAGTCCCATTCAGCAAAGATTTTCTCCATGCAAGGGCCTTTGCTGGGTACCCTTGCATGGAGAAAATACCGCTGACATAGACCATGCTGTACTCTGCACAACCCTTGTGGCTGTCAGAGGTACTGCTGAACCCTGACCCTGTCACAATAATAAGAAACTGTCATTGGTAGTGTAGTGGTCCCTTCCATCCCTGATCGCCATTCCTGTATGAAAAAAAATAATTACTCTGGCAGTCTAGTTGTTCCCTCTCCCCACCCCATTTTCTAATCACCATCCCATAGGTTTAAATATGCTTCCCTGGTGCCTAGTGGACCCCCCACCCACCCTGTGAGGGATTGTCCACCACCCAGCTACCTCTCCAACCCAACCCCTGGCCGGCGACCAGCACAGCCATCCTCAGACTACCATGGCTGGCCACTGACTGAGGTCTCAATGAGCATGTACTGTCTACAGTACATGCTTATTTACAGTGAGCTGTCAATCACTGTCAATGAGTGTGTACTGTAAACAGTACACACTCATTGAAAGCTCAGTCAGTGGTCAGCCATGGAGGTGTGAGGAGGGTTGTGCTGGTCACTAGTCTGAGGTCGGGTTGGGGAGCAGGGTGATGGGCAATCCTCATAGGGTGGGTGGGTGGGTGGGGGGTCCACTAGACACCAGGGAAATATATTTCAACCTAGGGGACAGTGATCGGAGAACAGGGTGGGGAGAGGAAGCCACTACACTGCCAGAGAAACACATTTAAACCTACAGTTCGGTGATCGGAGAATGGAGTGGGCGTGGAAATCATTAGACTGTCAGGGAAACATATTTAGACCTTCAGGATGGCAATCAGGGAACAGGGTGGGGGAGGAAACAACTAGACTGCCAGGGAAACATTTAAACCTACTGAATGGTGATTAGAGAATGGAGTTGGGGAAGGAACCACTAGACTGCCAGGGAAACATGTTTAAACCTATGGGATGGTGATCAGAGAATGGTGAGGGGGAGGAACAATTAGACTACCAGAGTAGTTATCTTTTTGTTTTAATACAGGAACAGTGATCAAGGACAGGGGAGAGACCACTACACAACCAATGACTATGGCTGTGTCGGCAAGGGCTGGGGTATGGCAGCGCTAGGACATGCACAGCCCGTATAAATGAGCCCATAATGGGCATGTAAATGGCCAGCTAGTGCCTTACATGCTCAGTGGACTCATTCACATGGTTGCTTTTGTGAATATCAAATACCACACTGGCACTATTCATTGCGGGGCCATTTCAGGAAATGCAGGTCAGGGTAGCACTAGTGTGGCTAAAAGTAGTGGTAATGGGGTTACCACTGCCTCTACCTACCCCTATTCACAGTGGAATAGTGCCCTACAGTGTCCATCTGTGAATAGCATTTTTTACCACCTGGGCAATAACAAAATGCAATGCAAACTTTTGTGCAGCGCTTTGCATTTTTTTGTGAATCCTGCCTCTCGTATCATGCCATAGCAGCACAACTAATAGCCTTACACTGATTGCGTAACTTCCAATAAATAATATTATCAGCAGAATCCCTAGTTTTATATTTCTCATGTGCTGTATTTATGCAATCATATAGAATTTGGTGGAGAGCCACAGAAGGTGTTGACTTTTCATTTTTACTGTTCTAATGTGGGGAATGAAAGACACAGAGATACTGATGTACTCTTCTTGAAAGAAGGCCAAGGTAGTGACTACATTAGAGATGATATTCTTATGGTCCCAGGGTATACAACTGAGATCATAAAGAAAGCTTTCTATGACCAGGCAGTGTAATATTTTGGGGGAGGTTTGGAATTCCAGCTTTTTCACAAACAAAAAGTTGGAGAAGGATCACTACAGAAGCTGGGCAGAACACCTGTAGCAGCCATTCAATCTGGCCTATGTACTAAACTCCTATTAAGGAGAGAGTGGTTGCAAGATGTATCATATTATAATAGTTATGTTGGGCTTCAACAATCAGCAAACTTAGGTTGCTGATTTTACTGTACAGCCATTTCCTAATGACTATCCTTTTTGAATGATGCAATCCCCCACAGTATAGCACACAACCAAAGATTTGCTAATGTTAGTAGTGATGGATTATTAAAGTGTGTGAGTGGACCTCTATTGAGTCTACTTTCTTGACATGGCAGAGTGGCTTATGAATCTCTGAGACAACTAAGAGCTTGCCATTTTCTGCCTGTTTGCTTATGATGTGTGCAAAGTAAGTAACCTTTGTTTTCAATACTGCTGTGGACTGCATCCTATCTACAAGGTTAGTCATTAGGAAATGTCTGTAAAGTCATTGACTAATGTTTTGAAATTAAGTCCATTGTGATTACTAAATGTAGTGCTTTTTTTAGCAGCTAATTATTTCAGCTGAACAAGCACGTATATTGTCCGTTGGCAGGAGCAGAATGATAATTACTAGCAGATGCACCATCCATGCCCTAAATGTTATGAAAATATCCCTTTAGAGACAGTTACATAATGAAAAATGCACTAGGTTCTTACCACTTGCTTGATTAGTTTGAGGCACTACTTCCTGCCCACAAACCCTTAACATTTATTTGGTGAGTGGCTGCATGTCATTTATCTGGCAGTTTCTTAAACTCTTTACCACAGACAAAATTTGTTATGTTTCTTTCATGTCATGCCTCAGATTTTAAATTCCTTCTTCTAACACCGTACATCCATCCATTCTCCATGTGTGTGTGCTTTGACTGACCTTAGCTAGTCCTACACAAATTCTTAACATCCCTTTGTATGAAGGACTAGCCATTGCAGAATGGATGCTCTTTCACATTCTTTATACATCTCTATGCTGTGAATTATAATTCAATGCAGAAGATTATGGCCAAGTTAAACTCCATCATTTACATACAGAAGTTATTTAGACAGTTGAGGACAGATGTGGAATTTCTTTCATCTGGTCTGCCTTTACTAACTTGCAACCTAATCCGACAAGCTCTCTGACTGAATTTCAGCAAACTGAGGAACACTTGACTTTTGTTCCTGATGACCCTTCTGTACTTGTTCAACTTGTTCTTGAGATGGAGTCAACATTCCCTATCTCCTCCATTAACCTGGTCCATGTACCCACACACCCACTGGGTGAAGAACTTCCTTACATGCTTTTTGAAACTCCTACCATTAATCTCAAGTTGTAACCCCGAGTGTTTGCCTCATGCTATAAATTGAAAATGTACTTGTGTACATATCTTATTGAGTCCTTTCACTATTTCTTTGTTTCACTCATGTCTGCTCTCTCTTTTGCCATCTAGTCTGTACATTCTGATGTTCTGCAACCTTTCCTTGTAGTTGCTGCTCTGCTCCCACTGTATCATCTTTGTCATCTTATGTTGTATCCTCTCCAATGTGCCCTGTCCTTCTTGAGCTGGGGGCTACAGAATTTTGTGTTATTTATTTATTTTTATTTGAAAGTTGCTGACCTGGAGAGGCACACTGAATCATGGCTCATTTCTAGGTGTGACCCAAGGGAAAGGGAAGGTGAATATTGTACAGATGCAAATTGATTTACAGAACCAGATTAGGCTGTTGGTGGTATGAGTGAATTGGGGGAAATTTGGCCAGGACACTGTGAAATTCCACTACTCTTATTGAGAAGTGCCATGGGATCTTTAATGCCCACCTGAACAACCACCAGAACAGGTAGATGGGACCTTGGTTTTAACATCTCATCCAAAAGATGGCACCTTAGGAGTGCAGCACTCCCCTCCTGATGCACTACAGTGTGTGTGAGTATTGTGATTTATCCTATGCTCCCGGTGTGGGACTAGAACCCACAACCTTCCGATCTTCTGGCATCAGAGGCAAGTGTGCTATATTCTGAGCCACTGACACTGCATGTCAGAATGGAGAATGGCACCTAGTATTCCAGGCATGGCCTGACCAGTGACTAGAGATGTGTGGTGGTAAACTGTGCTCTGCAAAATAATTTGCAAAGTTTGCCAAATCCTCTAAGTGTCAACTTTGCAACATTTTTGACAAGTGAAGAGGCACTTTTTCAGTAGAAGTTATGCAAATTTGCAGGCAAAGTTGCAACTTTGCCTTAACTTTGCCTGACTTCACCTGAAAAAGTGCCATTTCCCCAACAAAACTCAATGCAAAGTTGTAAAGTGGCAAAATGGGCAATTCACAAAGTTATTCACAAAAGCAAAGTTCACAAATTCACTGGAAATTTTCCAGCGAAGTAAAACTTTGCAACATCTCAACCAGCAATTGATACAGTGGCAAGCTAACTGTCAAGATACAGTACAGTACAATACAACTCAAGAATCCCCACCTAATAAAATGCAGTATCCCAAATGCCTACCTCTAACATTTTTCATACTGATTAGATGACTTAAAGTTGCTATGTATTATGAAATCCTTGCACTTTTTGGCATTAAACTGTAGTTGCCAGGTGGCTGACCACCATTTGAGCTTGCCTACATCATTCCATATATTTCCCCTCTCTGCTGATGCCACTTTATCATACAGTCTTGTGTGGTCAGTGACTAGTCTAACATCACTGTTTAGGCTCTTCCCTATTGTATATCAATAATAGGCATGTTAAAAAAAACTGGGCCTAGTACTGACCTGTGAGGCACCAATAGTGGTCAACTTTACATCTGCAGGTTTGCCATCCTGGACTACCTTTTGAGTTCTACCCATAAAAATAGTTGCCTATCCATGCTCTTCTCTCTAAGTCCCATTTGCTCTATTTTCATATGAGCCTTGTGTGTGGGACTAAGCCAAAGAATTTGCTAAAATCCAGATAAAGAACATCTACTTTATTCACTGTTTCTTTTACTGTCTTAAAGATGTCACTTATGTTAGTTTGGTATGATCTGACTTGTAAACCGGTGTTGATCTGAGTCTTTAAGATTTTGGTAATCTGCCATCAGCCCACTGGCACAGCAGTTGGATTTCTGCTTGCAATGCTGATGACCTGGGTTTGGGAACAGACACTATAGTAGGAGGGCTGGCTAAGGGAAGAAGGATAGAGCATCCTGAGGACTGCTTTCCTTCTCTGGGGGAAGGGGAGGGGAACAGTGTCCTGTGCTTAATGGACCCCTGGCAGAGGCTGGGGGTACTGCTGTGACTGGTGCCAGAGTGTTGGGGTGGGGAGGATGCTGGATGTCATTGCACATCCCCCATCCCTGGGACAGCAAGTAGCAAAAGAGGTGGCTCCCCCAGCATGACAACCTGCTCCTCTCCTCCATTCACTGCCTCTGATGCCTGCCGAGGGTCCTGCTCCCATGGCCCAGCCCCAGGGGTGTAATCAGGGGCTTGCCTATGGTGTCCATTGGAACACCCAGGGGGGCAAGCCAGGGCATGGTGGGGTGGGTGGGATGGATCCAAAGACAAGGGGGGATGGACCAAAAAACAGAAATAATAAAAAAAAAGAAAAAGATTTTGGTAATCTAGAAATTCTACTATTGTTTCCTTGAGTATTGATTTCTTCAGTTTTGCAAAGCTGGACTTCACACTCACAGGTCAGATCGTTCCCTTGGTAGAACTGTACCCACCTTTAAAAATGTGTCTCACATTAAGTATCCTCCAGTCCCCTGGCACCACTGCAAAAATGAGTGTTTTGTTGAAAGTTTGTCAAAGGCACTGCCAGTGACCTACTCACCTTGCATCTCTCTAATTTCTCCCTTACTCTTTCAGATGAGATGATCCCAATGTCTATGTGCATCTATCTGGAAGCTGAGGTTCTAGCAGGCTATTCAGGTTTGCTTATGACAGTAAGCTAGCCTTGATGGGAGACTCTCTTGAGAATAGAGACAAACTTCAGAATGTCATATACAAGCTGAGTGATTGGTCTGACTCTTGGATTCTCTGATTCATTTAAGCCAAATGTAAAATGCTACACTTAGGGAGAAACAACAGAAGGTAAGACCTTGCTGAGACGGGGAGAGAAAGCAGCCACAGCTTCCTTAAATCAAGGAGGTTATTTTCTGGATCACATTGAATTGAATTATTACTTTTTGGACATGTGTAAGCAACTAGTATTGATTCTGTGTTTGGGGTTGACTTTTCTTAGTTTTAACATTAATTTGCCAGGGAGGAACTGTAGCTGGGAGATATTTGCTGTCATTTGTGACTAGACCTGTTACTTAACCTCTGTGAAATAGGTGTCTGTTAAGGGTAGGAGCTAAAAGGGACCTAGCTGAACTGTGGATTTAAAACAGGAGTTGTTTGTGGTCTCTGTTTGCTGAGACAGAGACAGAGATAGAGAAAGAGAGAGAGAGAGAGAAGCCACACTTCCTTAAATCAAGGAGGTTATTTTCTACACTACACTGAACTGAATTATTACTTTTTGGACCTGTGTAAATAACTAGTATTGATTCTGTGTTTGGGGTTGACTTTTCTTAGTTTTAACTTTAATTTGCCAGGGAGGAACTGGAGCTGGGAGACATTTGCAGTCATTTGTGACTAGACCTGTTACTTAACCTCTATGAAATAGGTGTCTGTTAAGGGCGGGGGAGCTGAAAGAGGCCTAGTTGAACTGTGGATTTAAAACAGGAGTTGTTTGTGATTTCTGTCTGCTGAGACAGAGAGAGAGAGAGAGAAAGCAGCCACAGCTTCCTTAAATAAAGGAGGTTATTTTCTAGACTACACTGAATTGAATTATTACTTTTTGGACATGTGTAAGTAACTAGTATTGATTCTGTGTGTGGGATTGACTTTGCTTAGTTTTAACTTTAATTTGACAGGGAGGAACTGGAGCTAGGATATATTTGCAATCATTTGTGAGCAGGCCTGTTACTAAACCATTGTGAAATAGGTGTCTGAAAGGAAGGAAGGCACTCCCCAGGGTGGAGGTCAGAGTTAGTTGATTATTTCTGGATGGCATAGGTTTACTCCCTCCCACCCTTTCCCTCACCCCACCCACCCCAAGCACATAACTTCCTTTATAGCAAGGGTTCTGACATCACTTCCCCAAAACTGCTAACAACATACAGCTGTTCATATCCTTAAAGGCACAGCACACTGAATAGGAGGTAGACACACTCACAAGCTTGCACACACTAAAACAAGAATGAAAAACAAAACAAAAGAAAAGCATCTGTAACAGGAAGGGACACAGACGTGGGGAGAGGTGCAATGCACTGACTGTGGAGCAGCAGTCTTCTGGGAGACATTCTGGAGACTGCAATGCTGCCCTATTTGCAAGCACCTCTCTGGTCTGAGGGAGGAGGTTGTTCATCTCCATGCTGATCTGGCAAGGATTCAGGAAACCTGTTCCCCCACCCAAGGACCACTCAGACCATTGCCACTACCTCAGAGGTTTCCAAGAAAGAGGAGTGGTTGGACCATGGTGGGCTCAGGGAGGGTGAGAGTGGTAGAACAGAGGTGCAACTCTCCAGTTGTGCCTCCCCACAGTTCATTTGCCACTCTGGTGGAGCATGGTTCCTCTATGGCGGTACCCGCTGTGGAGACAAAGGAGGATGCTGGGAACCTCCACAATGAAGACCCACAGGAGGGTAGCACAGGACCCCACAGGGGAAGGAAACAACTTTTGGTGGGAGACTCAATTGTTAGGGGTAGAACTGGGGGAGGGATTGGAAAGAGAGGTAAGGTGCCTACCTGGTGCCATGGTTTGGAGGGACAGGAAAAAAATCCTCAAGCTCATGGGAGCAGCTGCAAGGAGGAGTGAGTTGGATGTCATTATCCACCTAGGGACAAATGATCTGTCTGAGAATGGGATCAGAGCAGTGCAACAGGAGTTCATGGAGTTGGAGAGGGGCCTTAAACAAGTAGTGCACACTGTAACTTTCTCAGAAGTGCTACCTGTCTATGGCATGGATGAGGCTAGGGTACTCTGCACCGTGGGATTCAATGACTGGTTGAAAAACTGGTGCAGAGCTCAGGGATTTGGCTTCATTGCGGACTGGGGATTCACCTGGAGGGACGTAGGCATATACAGGCATGATGATCTGCATCTATCCAGGAGGGGAACCAGGATCCTAGGTGATATGTTTAAATGCTTCATTGGCAAGCATTTAAACTAGCCAAGAAGGAGAGGAGAAAAGGAGAAGGGAAATCCTACGCCCCCCAAAAAAATCAGGTTAGTTAGTGAAGTAAACATCAAGACTGAGCTGTCGATAGGGAGAAGGGCAGGGGTAAATGGAGAAAAAGACAAAGGCAGTAAGGACAGAGATGGGGCAAAAAGAAATAAAGCCATACAAAAATGGAGGGCAATGAGTACCAATGCCCATAGTCTAGGTACAAACCTCTCTGAAATGGTGGCCTTGATGGAAGAGGGATGCCTGGATATCATGGCATTCACAGAAACATGGTACACAGAGAACCATGACTGAGATGTCAACATACCAAGGTACACAATCTATAGAAGGGACAGGGAGGGAAGAAGATGAAGAGGAGTAGCTCTCTATGTAAGGGAAGGGATCAAAGCAACAGAACTAAAGGATAAACATGGAGGAGAGGAGGCACTGTGGGTCACCCTGGAGACTGGAAATGGCTCCACAATCTGCACAGGGGTTGTATACAGGCCCCCATCTCAGGGGGAGGAAATGGACAAGGAAATGATAGAAGGCATCCTTGGGATGGTAGAGAAAGGGGAGATATTGCTGATGGAGGACCTGAATATGCCAGATGTTAACTGGAGCACCCTTGCTACAGCCACATCCAAGAGCATGGCAATTCTCAATGCTCTACAGGGGGCATGCCTCACACAGCTAGTTTTGGAACCCACTCAGGAGGGAGCAATCTTAGACCTGGTACTCTTAAATGGGGATGGAGAGAGGATCTCCTATGTTGAAAGTGTGTAGCCATCAGGGAAAAAGTGACCACCAAACAGTGTGGTTCACGATAAACTTAGCTGTAGAGTCAAGCCACACAAAAGTGAAGGTACTGGACTTCAGGAGGGCTGATTTTGTCAAAATAAGAAAGTGCCTCAGAAAAGCACTAGCAAACAGGCAAGAAGGTGGGGTGGAGCAACAATGGGGAAACATCAAAACCGCCATCACAGAGGCAACAAGCCTTTGTGTGAAGCAAATAAACAAATCAAAACAAAGGAAAAAAAACACTATGGTTCTCAAAAGAAGTGGTGGGGAAGGTAAGGCAGAAAAAGATAGCATTCTGCAAGTAGAAGGAAACACAGAAAGATCAGGACAGAGAACTGTACCAGTTAAAGCAGAAGGAAGTGGGGAATGTAGTCAGAATAGCAAAGGCCCAAACAGAGGAAAAGATAGCCAGCTCGGTGAAGAAGGGGGATAAAACCTTGTATCAGTATATTAGGGAGCAAAGAAAGACTAAGGCAGGGATACTGAGGCTAAATAAAGAGGAAGGTGGTTGGGCAGAGAGCGACAGTGAAAAAGTAGGGATACTGAATGAATATTTCTGCTCTGTATTCACAGTTGAAAGACAGGGGGAGATAGTGAATCCAGTCAATGGAAGCCCTCTGGATGGGGGGGGGGTGATATTAGTCCTTTCACAGAAGAAAGGGTTCTGAAAGAACTCTTAAAACTGAAGGTGGATAAAGCAATGGGGCCTGATGGGATTCACCCCAGAATTCTAAAAGAACTAAGGGAAGAACTAGTAACACCACTGACTACCTTTTTTAATAAATCATGGGAGGATGGTGTGGTACCTGAGGACTGGAGGAGGGTGGATGTGATTCCCCTTCACAAAGGGTTGATATGCAAGGTGGGGTGGAAAGGATGAAAGGGGACTTGGCAAGGTTGGAGGAATGGTCAAATGTATGGCAGCTTAGATTCAATGCAAAGAAGTGCAAAGCAGTGCACCTGGGAAACAAAAACCCAGGGGAAGAGTACACAATGGGGGTGAGATACTGACAACAACAAAAATGGAAAGGGACCTGGGGGTAGTCATATCAGATGACCTAAAGGTGGGCCAGCAATGTGAGAAGGCAGTAAGGAGGGCTGGGGGGATACTGGGATACATAGGGAGAGGCATCACCAGTAAAAACAGGAAGTTGTTGGCCCTCTGTACAGAAAGTTGGTAAGACCACATCTGGAGTACTGTGTACAGTTCTGGAGACCCCATCTCTGCAAAGACATAGACAGGGTGGAGGCTGTCCAGAGGAAGGCAATGAAAATGGTGCAGGGTCTGCCCCAGAAGTCATATGAAGAAAGACTAAAGGAGCTTCAGATGTATATCCTCAAGGAAAGAAGGGAGAGGGGGGACATGATAAAAAACTTTAAAATACCTCAAGGGAATCAACAAAGTCCAAGAGGGTAGCATCTTTCAGAAAAAGAGATGTGCAAGAACAAGGGGGTACAATTTGAAGATGGGGGGGACGGCTCAGAGGTAATGTGAGGAAGTATTTCTTCACAGAGGGGATTGTAGATGCATGAAATGGCCTTCCTGAGGTGGTCGTAGAGTCAGAAACAGTGGGGGAATTCAAGAATGCATGGGGCAGACATAAGGCAATTCTAGAGGGGTGGTAGGTGGAAGTAGGCTGTTGGTTAACTAGGATCTGCAGCTTATCTGTTAGGTAGGGAAATGGGCAGACTAGGTGGGCCAAGCGGTCCTTATCTGCCATCACATTCTATGTTTCTATGTTGCATAATGAGAGGGGCTCCTCAGGCTATAGTCAACAAGAACAAACTCTGGCAAGAGCCAAAAGAACTGTAGCTGAGGATTTTTTGGTAAAAATATAGAAAATTCGTTTTTCAATATTTTTACACCAAATTTTCAACATAGCCTTGTTATGACCCTGCCTCTTAAAGAAGGGCAGAGAACATAATCAGCTCCTGGCCTAAAGGTGATTTTGCACAAGGACTGCAAAATCAAGTTTCAGGACACAAAAACACATTTTGGGCAGGAGCTGCAAAAGGACAGTTGTCACGTTCATGACGAGCTGTAAAGAAATGGCTATGTTGAAAATGTGTGGTAAAAATATTGAAAATTACCAAAGTTACAAGCCTGCATTAGCAAAATTCAATGTAGGCTCATAACTTTATTGTTTTTTAAAAATGTTTACACCAAATTTTCAATATTGCCTTCATATTACCCCCACCTCATGAAAAAGGGCAGAGAACATTTTCAGCTCCTGCTTGAAAGGTGATTTTGCAGAGGCCACAAATTCACCTTTCAGGATGTAAAAAAAAATATTGGCCTGGATTTAAACAAAATGACAGCAGTCACATTCATGAGGTGCTGTAAAGAAATGGTTATTTTGTAAATCTGGGGTAGAAATATTGAAAATTACCAAAGTTACAAGCATGTGTTCGCAAAATTTAATGTAGGCTCATAACTTTATAGTTTAATAGTTTTACACCACATTTTCAACATAGCCTTCTTATGGCCCCACCTCATGACAAGGGCAGATAACATTTTCAACTTCTGCCCAAAAGGTGACTTCAAGTAGAGGCCATAAAATCACCTTTTGAATGTAAAAAACATTTTAGCCAGGATTTGAACAACGACACCCGTTGCAATTATGAAGTGCAGTAAAGATATGACTACATTGTAAATTTGGGTAAAAATGCTAAAAATTACCAAAGTTACGAGCCTGTATTCGCAAAATTCAATGTAGGCTCATGACTTTACTGTTTTTTGTATTTTTATAGCACATTTTCAACATAGCCTTCTTATGACCCCACCTCATGGACAAGGGTGGAGAAAATTTTCAACTCCTACCTGAAAGGTGATTTTATGCAGGGACTGCAACATCACTTTTTGGGACAGATTTACCTAATGTCGGTGCAATTGTTCATGAGGCAGAGTTCCTGTGAAAGAGAAAAGCCCATCCCTTTTTTTCTTTATTTTTGGGACTCTATGGATTTTGGAAATCGCCATATCTGTGCTGCATTCTCTGTATTGTCTTGTGTGTGTTGGGCTGGCCACCCACTTTGTTTATTTTCATTGTTTGTTGCTGTTCCTGTTCTTTGTTCAAGGTAAAATAATCCCTTCCCTATATGTTTCCTGTTTTTTGTCTAAAATCTATAACATGACCCACTAAACAAACGAAAGTTCCAGAATAATGGTGGAAGTGTTTGTAAAAACATTGGTTTAAAACAATTATAATGCTAGGCATTTGCTACACATCCTATTTGGAATCCTTGCCCTCTGTAAATGTTTTTTGCAATTCCTATGCAGTGTTAGAGAGGGCTATATATATGCACTATGGATCCTGTTTCAAGCACTGCAGTATAGAAATATTGAGAAAAACTTAGGACTCAGTCTGTATATTATTTAGTTTATACTGTTCCCCTGCAAATTAATGCCCAGTCTTCAGTTTACCAGGTAATAATACCCCCCCTCGCCATGCCAATTCATGTTTGCAGCCTACTTTAAGAAGCCAAGAGCCTTTGCAACTCCAGGAAGCTGAGAGTCCTTGCAGCTCCTAAAAGAAAGCGCTTTAATGCTGTATTCCCCATTTCTTTCACTCTGGTGTCTACGCGACTATGCGAGTGTGAGTAACGGCAAATCCCGCATGAATGTCCGCACAGTCGCGTAGCATGTTTAGCCCGTTTCTTAACTGTCGGGATGTTTGGTTGCAAATTAAATGTTGGCACAGCCTTATACTCACCTCAAGAAGTACACTCTGAATCTTTTTAGCCTACTTTCAGGTTTGTTGAGTAACGAGTCTGTAGTGAGTGCCAGTTGACTTGTTTGTTGCTTATGGGACTCCTCTTGCATTGCAATAGCCATTAAGGGTCGGCCGGCCTCATTTCCATCTCTTTTATATCATTAAAAGGGGGAGGTCCCTTCTGAAATTCAACTAAGTTCTTAAAGTGCTGGAGTAGTTTATAATTTACTTCCTGCACCAGTGTTAAAATGATATTGTGCTTTCAAAATGTTTGATTACTTAAAAGGTGTATTGTATTCACTGAATAAAGGATGTTATATCACATGTAATGAATGAAGGTGGAGCTAGCTGACCACATGTTACCCAACAGGGTATTTAAAGAGTTCTACTAAGTTGACCAGGAGATATAAGAGGGATGTGATGCTATAAACATCTCTGGAGCTAGCTTTCTTCTAGTCTTCTTGCAGATGCCTAATTTTTTATTTGAACCATTATTTTATGTTTGTTTTAGTTATTTTGCCACATTCAGCCTGCTTTATTTACAATAAAAACTTGCTTTAGTCTGCTGCAATCTGCCTCTGTGGTTCATCTATTCAAGACCCTACGACAGATGGTGTCAGTAGTGGGATATTGATCTGGCATTTGCGCTCAGATTCTGGGAAGTCCCACATGCAAAAGGAGGCAGCAGATGTGATCAGTGCCACTACAAGGTCCACTGCCAAGAAATTTCAGTTGCCATTACTGACTGGATTAGACCCTGTGGTAAGGAGGAAACCTATAATGGAGAATTTGCCTGTAGAGGACCAGAAGCTGATGGAAGGGGCCTGGACAGCTGAACCAGAGGTAGATGTGCCACCTGAAGAACCCCAAGATTTACTTCACTGGCTCTGTATCTGGCAAATGAAAATGGACAGAGAAAGGGAAAGAGAGAGGAGAGACAATCAAGCTCATTGGGAAGAAAACTAGGCCAGATGGACAGATACTCTCAGGGCTATTCAGGCTATGGGTACCGGCAGGCCTCCATCATCAGTAAATGTACAAAAAGACATTAAACTGGTAAAGCTTGCAGCATCAGATGATATAGAAGCATTTTTATTAATGTTTGAAAGAGTGGCAACCGCCTGTGCCTGGCCAAGGGATCAATGGGTAATTCGGTTAGCCCCTTATGTAACTGACAAAGCCCAGTTAGCCTATAGCCATGTTGATATTATACATGCCAATAACTATGATCATGTAAAACAGGCAATACTCAAAAGGTACGATATTAGTACAGAGACATATCAACAATGATTTTGGTCCTTTAAATTCCATCCTGCTGTTACTCCACAGGATGCCTATACCCAGCTGAAAGACCTGTGTAACAAATGGTTGCAACCTACAACATGGACAGTTACACAGATTTTGGAGAGCATCATTCTGGAACAATTTATTAAGATTTTACCCCAGGATGTTCAGTTATGGGTCAAACAACATCGGCCTGAAACAGCAGGCACGTCTATTAGGTTGGCAGAAGACTACACAGCAGCATGACCCCATAGACAATGGTCTTCAGGAGGTCCCAGTACACTATTCTCTCTGGCAAGACATTCCACATTGATACACCAGCCTCAACCTGTTCATAACCCTGGAGCCAAACAGAGTGTAAGAACTGGTAAGGGGTATACTACAGACATTATTTATCACCATTGCAGTGGGAAGGGTCATATTGCAAGGTTCTGTCCCAAGAAGAAAGTTGAAGAGGTGCACTTAGCTCTAGCTCTGGGGATAATATGTAGTACCTGTGCAAGTCGGACAAAAGGTGGTATCAGGACTAATAGATTCGGGAAGCAAACAAACCCTGATTCATGCTTCCCTGCTTAACACACATAAAGATAACAGGGGTCCTACTACCGGAGTTATATGTGTCCATGGGGATATACATCAGTATCCATTAAATGACATTATACTAAGAGTAGAGGGACACACTCAGGAGATGAAGGTGGGTGTGGTTCCTCACCTTCCTGTACCCGTCATTATAGGACATGATTTTCCCCACTTTGAAAGTTTGTTAAGATCTAACATCAGTGCAGTCACTACCAGAGCCCAATCGAAACAGGAAGAAAATTTAGGACAGACCTTTCCTTTCCAGGAAGATCTATATGGGCCTGGTGGAAAGGACAGGAAGCCGAATAGTCAAAGAAGGAAAGAAAAGAAGCAATGGACTAATCAATACAAGACAGGCCATATACCAAACATTAAAAATGACTCTATCTCTGATTACTTGAATGTTCATAATAATGCTATTTTTCAAGAAGCACAGAGAAATGATGATTCTTTAACCCCTTTCTTTTCACAGGTTGGGAAGGGTAATGAGGGAAGAGGGCCTATATTTGAACTGAGAAATGAATTGTTGTACCGGGTTTGCACCAATTCTAGAACTGGAGAGACAGTAGAACAGTTAATGATACCCCATAAATATCGGGTCCAGTTACTTAATTTGGCCCATGATATTCCCCTGGCTGGTCATTTGGGTAGGGACAAAACACTGAGTCATCTCTTACATCGTATCTTTTGGCCTGGCATTCATGAACAGGTAACGGATTATTGTAGAAGTTGTGAGGAATGACAGAAGGTGTCTAAGACCACTCACAAAGATAAAGTACCTCTGTTACCTTTGCCATTAGTGTCTACGCCATTCGAACATATAGCAGTGGACATTGTTGGCCCATTAGCTAAAAGTTCAAAAGGAAACAGGTTCATTCTAGTCATAGTAGATTATGCTACAAAATATCCAGAGGCTATACCTCTGAGGACCATTACAGCCCCTAAGATAGCTGAGGAATTAATTAAAGTATTTTCCTGAGTAGATATACCCAAGTAGCTCTTAACTGATAGAGGAACAAACTTTTGTTCAGCACTACTGAAAAGATTGTATCAAGCCTTAGGTATTGAAGCACTTTTCACTACACCTTATCATTCCAAAACAGATGGGCTAGTGGAGCGCTTTAATCAAACCATGAAGCAGATGCTCAAAAAGTTTGTGGTGGATGAAGGTAGAAATTGGGATATCCATCTGCCATACCTCATGTTTGCATACCAAGAGGTTCCACAAGCATCCACAGGCTTTTCTCCATTCGAATTATTGTATGGGCAAAACCCAAGGGGGCCACTAGACATAGTCAAGGAGGAATGGGAAGAGAACCAACAGACTAAGGCAGTGTTACCCCTACAATACTGGCAGCAATTACGACAATGTTTAATATCTTATATACAAAAAGCCCATAACACTAACCTACAACACCAGACCAGACAGAAAGAATATTATGATAAGGGAACTGGCTCCAAAGAATTCATCAAGGGGGATAAAGTATTAGTGCTGTTACCATCTTCTGAACAAAAGCTTTTGATGAAATGGCAAGGGCCATACATAATTACCCAAAGAGCAGGTCCAGTAACTTATGAAATTGAGATGCCAGATAAGAAAAAGACGAAATGCATCTGTCATGTAAACCTATTGAAAGCATGGGTAGAAAGAACAGCACCTCTTACTGGTTTTGTGATGCTTGAAACTGATAATGAATTGGAAATGGTTTATGGACATTTAGAAACTAGGGGCCAGATTACTGATTTGCCGGTCAATCATAAGTTAACAGAAGATCAGAGAAGAGAAGAGAATTAGATAAAGTTATTGATAACTTTAAAGATACATTCACAGGTACACCAGGGAGAGTCAAACAGGCCACTCATCAAATAAGAGTTACGAATATTCAACCCATAAGACAGAAACCCTATAGACTTCCTGAAAGGGTATGGTCAGAGGTGATTCAGGAGGTAAAAAAGATGCAAGAAATGGGTATCATAGAACCATCACATAGTGAAAGGTGTTTTCCTATGGTTGTGGTAGCAAAAAAAGAAGGAGGCATACGTATGTCTAGACCTCAGGAGACTGTATGCTGTGTCCCAATCTGACAGCTATCCAATGCCTCGCATCAATGAAATCCTTGACCATCTAGGAAGTGCCAAGTACATTAGTACCTTGGACCTAACAAAAGGTTATTGGCAGATACCGTTAGATCCATTGGATAAAGATAAAACCGCATTCAGTACTCCTTTAGGTTTATTTCATTTTACTGTTATGCCATTTGGCCTTCATGGGGCTCCTGCTACTTTCCAAAGGGTAATGGATACCTTATTAACATCACACTGCATACAGTGCTGCATATTTGGATGATGCTATTGTATTCAGTACTTCGTGGGAGGAGCACATCAGACATCTAACAAATGTGCTGACTACAATAACTGAAGCTGGACTAACAATAAATCCAAAGAAATGTGCTATAGCAATGCAAGAGACAAAATATCTCGGATTCCAAATTGGTAGTGGTACAATAAAGCTGGAAATAGATAAGGTAGCAGCAGTGGCAAGCAGCCCTAGACCACTTACAAAGAGGGATGTATGCTCTTTCCTAGGTCTTGCTGGCTACTACCGTAGGTTTATACCTAATTTTTCTGTGTTAGCCGGACCTTTAACAGACTTAACCAAGAAAGGGAATCCAGAAAAAATTAAATGGACAGATGAGTGTGAGGATGCTTTTCTGGCCATAAAGGCTAAATTATGCTCTTCTCCAGTCTTAAGAACCCCTTATTTCACACAACCATTCATTCTTCAAATGGATGCATCTAATTATGGAATAGGAGCTGTGTTGATGCAGATTATAGATGGAGAAGAGCATCCTGTTATTTATATAAGTAGGAAGATGCATGAAAGGGAAACACATTATTCTGTTATAGAAAAAGAATGTTTGGCTATTAAATGGGCCATTGATGCTCTTAGATTTTATTTGTGGGGTGCAGAATTTGAACTCTGGACTGATCACAACCCCTTATGTTGGTTGCATGTCATGAAGGACAAGAACCCTCGCATTATGCGATGGTATCTTTCCTTACAACCATATAAATTTACTACCAAGCACCGGACAGGTACTGCACATGGGAATGCTGATTTTTTGTCCTGTTATAGGATAAAGAATAAAGATACTGGCCATCAAACCTCAGGGTAATATTTGTAATGTATGCTTACTATGAAGGAATATGATACCTTCATAATATTGTTTGTTTAGTAAAAAAGGGACCCTGAGGTGAAGCCCTAGAGTGAGGGTGGGCTAAGGCTCCATCTCTCTCTCTCTCTCTTATGAGAGATCTGATGACAGGTATCTGAGCAGAGTCAGGAAAATACTAGTTGACTTGGAAACCAAAGCTGGTAGTTTGGTTTTGGATGGGGAGAAATGTGAAAGAGTAAAGTCTCACCCCTTTTTTCCTTTGTTTTTGGGACTCTATGGATTTTGGAAATCATCATATCTGTGCTGTATTTTCCGTATTGTCTTGTGCGTGTTGGGCTGGCCACCCACTTTGTTTATTTTTGTTGTTTGTTGTTGTTCCTGTTCTTTGTTCAAGGTAAAATAATCCCCTCCCTATATGTTTCCTGTCTTGTGTCTAAAATCCATAACATGCCCCACAAAACCAAAGAAAGTTCCAGAATAATGGCGGAAACGTTTCTGAAAACTTTGGTTTAAAACAATTATAATGCTAGGCATTTGCTACACTTCCTATTTGGAATCCTTGCCCTCTGTAAACGTTTTTTGCAATTCCTATGCAGTGTTAGAGAGGGCTATATATATGCGCTATGGATCCTGTTTCAAGCACTGCGGTATATAAATATTGAGAAAAACTGAGGACTCAGTCTGTATATTATTTAGTTTATACTGTTCCCCTGCAAATTAATGCCCAGTCTTCAGTTTACCAGGTAATAATCCCCCCCTAACCATACAAATTCATGTTTTCAGCCTGCTTTAAGAAGCCAAGAGCCTTTGCAACTCCAGAAAGCTGAGAGTCCTTGCAGCTCCTAAAAGAAAGCGCTTTAGTGCTGTTTTTCCTGTTTCTTTCACTCTGGTGTCTACACGACTGTGCGAGTGTGAGTATTGTAACGGCAACTCCCACACGAATATCTGCACAGTTGCGTAGCATATTTAGCCCATTTCTCAACTGTCAGGATGTTTGATTGCAAATTAAATGTTGGCACAGCCTTATACTCACCCCAAGAAGTACACTCTGAATCTTTTTAGCCTATTTTCAGGTTTATTGGATAGCAAGTCTGTAGCGAGTGTCAGTTGACTTGTTTGTTGCTTATGGGACTCCTCCTGCATTGCAATAGCCATTAAGGGCCGGCCGGCCTCATTTCCATCTCTTTTATATCATTAAAAGGGGGAGGTCCCTTCTGAAATTCAACTAAGTTCTTAAAGTGCTGGAGTAGTTTAAAATGTACTTCCTCCACCAGTGTTAAAATGATATTGTGCTATCAAAACATTTGGTTACTTAAAATATATATTGTATTCACTGAATAAAGAATGTTATATCTCATGTAATGAATGAAGGTGGAGCTAGCTGATCACATGTTACCCAATAGGGTATTTAAAGAGTTCTCCTAAGTTGACCAGGAGATATAAGAGGGATGTGATGCTGTAAACATCTCTGGAGCTAGCCTTCTTCTAGTCTTCTTGCAGATGCCTAATTTTTTATTTGAACCATTATTTTATGTTTGTTTTGGTTATTTTGCTGCATTCAGTCCGCTTTATTTACAATAAAAACTTGCTTTAGTCTGCTGCAATCTGCCTCTGTGGTTCATCTATTCAAGACCCTACGACAGTTTCAAAAAAAGGCATGTTGAAAATTTGGGACAAAAGTATACAAAAATGCCCAAGTAATGCCACTAAGTTCAAAACCCCATTGAATTACAGTGAACCACATACTACTAAGATTCACTAAGAAAGTTGCAAGGCATATAAGGCCAAAGTACATGAACATGCCTATCAATTACCCATAATACCCATGGGAATGGTCATGTAATAAGTAGTTGTCTAGGTGTTTTTTGAAGATATTCTTGGTTTTACTGATGTCAGTATCTGTAGGGAGTGAATTCCATGGTTTTATTATTTTCTGAGAGAAGAAATATCCTTTTTTTGTATTAAAGTGTCTTTTTATTTGAAGTGGGTGTCTTGTGTTAATGTTCATCTGCTTGAAATCAATGCCATTTTCAAACATTAAGGTTTTGTCATTTATAATATTTCTAGTGAACATAAGGTCACCCCTAAGTCTTCTTTTTTCAAGAGACATTAATTAAAATGTCTCCAGTCTTTTTTCATAATTTAAGGACTGTGCACCATCTAAATATTTTGTAATGTTTCTTTTAATTGTTTCAATTCTTAAGATGTCTTACTTATTGCATGGACACCATAACTGAGAAGCATAATCAAATAGGGGGTGAATATATGATCTATACAGTGGTAGAATAACTGATTCGTCTCTTGATTTAATATTCCATCTTATACGCCACCAAATGTTATTTGCTTTATGTTCTCAGTTATTTGAGTATTGAATGTTAATGTATTCTGTATTGTTATTCCCAAGTCTTTTTCAGACTCCACTACTTTTAAGGGTAAATTATTGAGTGAGTAGGGTGTGACAGAATTTTCAGTTCCAAAGTGCATGATGCTGCATTTATTATTGTTAAATTTGAGACACCATTTTTTTGACCACACAGTCAATATATCTAAGTCATTTTGTATAGAAATTGATTTTTTTTTTTTAACCAATTATTTTACCAGGTGAGACACACTAAGCTGAAAGCTTGTTTGCAGGTGCAACCTGGGAGCACAAGGAAGTTAAGTGACTTGCTCAGGGTCACACAGTATGCACCTAGGGGGCTGTGGGATTCAAACCCAGGTCTCCAGATTTGCAGCTCAGAGCCTTAACCCACTGCACCATACTGCCTCCATTCACACAGTGTCTTGCAAGGTCCTCCAAGTTTGCAGTCATCTGCATATTTTTTAATATCATTTTCTAGATTATCAGATAAATTGGTTATAAACAGTTGAAATATTAAGGGCTCCAAGACTGAACCTTGGGGTACCCCACTAGTAACCAGTATCCATTCTGAAGCATGACCATCTAGTAGGACTCCTTGAGACTGATTTAATAGACAGATTTTTATCCATTTTATAATGCTAGTGTGCATGTTATAGAGATTCAGTTGAATTAGTAAGGCCCATTGAGGGACAGAGTCAAATGCTTTTTTGAAGTCCACAAATACCACATCACATGGTGCCCTGCTATCAAGATGCTTACACACTGATTCATAAAAACATAACACGTTTGTAATACAAGATCGACCTTTACAAAAATCATGTTGTTTTGAGTCAATTTCTGATAAGTTGTTTATTATTTTGTCCTTAAGTATGCTTTCCATAATTTTACGGAGAACTGGGGGTAAGGCTAATAGGCCTATAGGTATCCATATCCCCTCTAGCTCCCTTTTCATGCCTGTGGGAGGAGCCAACAGACATTTTGCTATCTGTAGCTTAAAAATGGAGTTTCATGGAACGCATCTTTTGGACATTTCAGTGTAGTCTTCCACATCTTTAAATCACTATGGCAACTAAAATAAATAGTTCATTCTTTCAGTTTAGAATGTTGGAGACATAACTCCAAGCTGCTTAGAGGAGGACCATTAGGAAACTGAAACAGCTTGTTAAATATTGGTTGCATATTAAACTGGAGATTTGTTTACTCCCTTCAGAATGCAATAGCTTGCACATTTAAATGATTAGCATTTAAACATTTTTTGCTACTAATTCAGTTGGGGATAAATATATTTCAAGAAAGATTCATACCTCATACATGTTATCCTTTCCTAGCAAATTTTGTAAAGATTTGCACTGTTTTTAACCTCTCAAGACCTTTCTGATAAAATGCCAGGTCTTCAGTGAACTACACATACTAAATACATAAATTTATTTTTGACAAAAAAGGGCTATGGCCAGCTTCTTAAACATAACAGATAAAAGCTACTGAGATCTCTTATAGTAAGAGTGTGTGTGTGTTTTTGTGTTTGGGGAAGGGGTAGAGAAACAGTCAAACTCTAGGCAAGGAAGACCTCATCTAATGAATTAACTGCTGACAAACCATGAGTGATACAGAAGCAAATGATTTTATACCTTTTATTGGACCAACATAGATGTGACATAAGGAACTTATACCATTTATAAAATTCCCGATCAAACAATTGGAAACAAAAGACTGTTTTTTGTCATTTTATAACATGATATACTGAGTGGGCCAGATATTCAAACTGCGCTCAAAATGTGCGCAACAGCAGGAGCAAGCTCAAATCAATTGCGCATATGTGCAACAGACGCGATATTCAAACATGGAGCAGAACAAATTGCGCAAGCAGCCAACGTCTGAATATCGCACTAACTGCGCCATAGCTCAACCAGAAAGGGGAAGCTGAGCAGTAAGGTTGCACCATAACGCAACACGGGCAGCCCAGCTGAGCAGTCCAGAGGTGCCATAGCACAAGCACAGCGCCCCCCCAGCAGAGCAATGGAAGTGCACAACCAGGGAGGCAGGCTGGGGCCCACCGCCAACCATGCCACACATGGGCACAGGAACACATTGCAGAACCAACAAGACACCTGCACACCCCAAGCACAGCATCACTGGGGGTGGGACGGATGATCTACTGGCCCATGGGGACAAGCCAACAAAGCACAGCACAGCCATGACGCCCCAGCACAACCACTGGCAGGCTGAGAGTGCCACACACAGGGGGTTGACAACCACAGTGCACATCAGCCCCCTGTACGCACAGCACACCCTGCACTGTGACCCCAAGACACCACCCATGTGCAGTGAGTGGCACTGCAGGAAACACCATGCATCCCCCCCGGCACACATCAACCCCGTGCAGCAGAGAAGCATACAAGCCAGACCCACCCTGTGCACCCAGCAGTGGGTGGCAGCAGATGGCAAGACCAACAGAAAGTCACTGCCATGCTGGAGATACCTCCCCATGCACACACACACACACACACACACACACACACACACACACAGGACCATACCACCCAGATGGCATGTACACCACTGCAACTGAGCAACCATAGCCAGCTGCAAATCAGAGGCCAACACAGTATTCATAACAAAATATAAATGTATTATAAAAATGTAAATCACAAACAATCAACACCATAACTATTTACAAGGGGTAGGGTACAAGGTAGGGGTGGGCAAGGGGTGAGGATGAACAACTTGGAGAGGAAGGCAGGGTGGGAAGGATGGGTGAAGTGGGAAGGGAATCTGGCCTAAGGCCCAGAAGGCTGGTCCTCCTCTGCCCGGTGCCACTGTGCCTGGCGATGCCTCCTCCGCAGGCCATGTCGCTGGATGTCCCTGAGGATGGCCTGGTTGTCCAAGGACACTTGCGTCAGCCCATGCAGTTCCCGCTGTATCCTCCTGAGAACACTGAGGCCTAGGAAAATGGGAACACAGTCAATGGCTGTGACTGACCACAACTCTGAACACCAGCCAACCTGCAAGCCATATAGCCCAATGTCCCGCACCTGTGATGGCATGCACCCACCCACAGTGAACATGCACATGGCAATCACAAACAGGTGGCACCAGCTATGTGCACCACTGCACACACACACTGCCCATGTCCATGACAGCACAAACAAGGCTGTCAAGTGACGTGGCAATGTGGTGCGATGCCAGTTACACAGCCATGTGCCCAGTGCAAGCATGGACCACCAGTGATGCACACACAGACGTGCAGTGACACTGGACAGTGATGAATGTCACCTGTGTCGTGCATGGCTGTGTTGTGCATGGCTGGTGGTCATGCCCACCCCCTCCAGCATGCAATAGCATCCATGATGTAATGATACTCACATTCTGCAAGAAGGTGTGTCTGCTGCTGCTGCCACTGTTGTTGTGGCCCACCTCCTGCTGCACCACCGACTGGCACCGGGGCCCTGCCACGGCCCTCCTCAGCATGTGCCTGCATCCTCACATCCTGGCCCGTGGGAGACATATGTTGAGAAAAACATCAGTGTGACTCCAAAGCTGACTGCCCCCTGCCCCAGTGAGAGTGCCTGCCCACACAGCCAGCCCCATGCATCTCACACCTGCACACACTGACACAGCCAACCATGTCAGAGCCATCACCTATGCACATCCACCAAAACACACTCACACCCTACAGAGAATACAGGTGCATAGGCGGTACAACCACCTGGCCTAGGCACCGCCCCTCCTGGCACGGAATGTAGCCGCTCATGCAGCTCAGGCTCCCTCCTCGCGAGGTCACTGTATCTGTGCGGCACTGCTCAGCAGACCGGTGCTGCCCAGTGACCCCACCAGGTCACTGGCCACTTGCTGCCAGACCTGGGTCCTTGCCATGGTGAGGGCACCTCACTACAGTGCCCATAGTGGGCTCCACCAGAGCCACCAGTTGGCCACCTCCATGGGGCTCCATTGCACTGCCCTCCTGCATGTCATGCTACCAATTTTACAGCAGGCAATATGGTGCCCTGCTGCGCCGTAACCCCACGTGGAGATGTTGCGCAATAGACCACCATAGGTTCCTATCGCGCTGTTCGAACAGCGCCGTCTGTTCACATAACACTGTCACCAGACAGCACAATAGGGCCGTACACATGGCAGCTGAACAGCGCCAGGGGCAAAGGTCAGACACCAGGTCAGGGGTCTATGATGCAAGGCCATGCACAGCACCATCTGATGTATACACATCCTGCACGACCGACCACCTGTGTACCAGTGCCACAGTGGACTATTGCGCAGTAGTGCCACAGCGCCATATAGTGCCCAGTGCTGTAGCGCCACTGGCACAATGGTGGCCATGGCCTGAATTGCCAATTGCGCACAGCACTTCATCAGCGCGGCAGACGCCTGCGTAAGCTACCTGGGCATGTGCAATGCAGTGTACCGCACAGTCACAGATCTGTGCTATTGGCTCAGCCAGATCAACCGTCTTGCGAAAAGCGCGATGGCGCGATATTCAGCTGACACATGCAAATCATCTGATCAGCCATTCAAAGGTGCAGTGGCGCGATTTGCATCTCATTACAGTTGCTCCTCTCCTAATTTGCATGCATTGCACTATAAAAGTGTGACAGTGGGCTGTGCTGGACAGAGTCGGTTACTGCAGGTGAGAGGTGAGTTGCATGCTGTCAGATGTTCTGAACAATGGGCATGGGATAATGCTGTAGACTGCACAGTGACAGTTGTCCACTTACACCCATACAGATCGTCATGACCGAGCAGAGACAAGGTGAGGGTGAGGTTGGTGGGCGAAGGAGGAGGCCCAACTTCACCACGGCAGAGACTGAGGCCCTCTTCCAGGCCTACCTGGAGGATGAGGCACTACTGCGTGGACGCCGGGGCACCCCTCAGGCCCATGCGGCTGCATGGGAGGGGGTAGCCCGGGCAGTGAACCTGCATGGAAGCCACCAGCGCTCCGTACAGGAATGCAAGAAAAAGATTGGGACAGACCGCAGGAGGGTGAAGGAGAAGGTGGCGGCCCTCAGGGCGGCACGCGCTGGCGGGGGCCAGCCAGCGGTGGTGGAGCTGACCCCAGCTGAGGACCGACTGGCTGCAACTATGCAGAGCAGTGCTGTTGAGGGCATACCAGGAGGTGGATTCCAGACAGGTGGAAGCCCATCACTGCACGGTATGACATGGTGGTGGTGTTGGGGGGGGAGGAAGGTTGGTCACATGCACTCACATGTCCTCTCTTTCTGTTGCAGATCCTGTTCATCTCCAGGAGATGGTGGTGGTGGGACAAGGCAGTGAGGATGACCTGCTGGACATGGAGGAGGGTCCATCCACCTCTGTCACCAGCCAGCATGCACTGCACCAGCATGCACGCAGGGCTGTCAACTCTGGTGTCGGTGATTCGGGTGTGGGGAGTGCACAGCCTGTGTCTCAGCAGTCTGGCATGCAAGCATGCCATCACGCTGTGACTGTGGCTGTAGCACGTACCTGCACCATTGATGATGCAAGGACTGCAATGGGCAGTGACATGTTTGTGTCCCATGACGGACACACAGAAGGCCATCACGTGCCCCTGGGCCTTGCTGGTTCCAACTTGTGCGCCAGCATGTCGGCACAGTCCCAGGCTGTGCCTGTCAGCACCAGTGGGGCAGCACTTGTGGCTGTGCAGGTGTCTGGCACTGTTGTGGCCACAGCGGTGGAACAAGTGGACTCTGTGGCACAGCAGTTGGAGGGGCAGCAGCAGCAGTCACCCACCAGGTATGGGGGTACAGTGTCCAGCGGTGGCACATGCCCGCCGCCCTGTGATACACCCATTCCTGGTCCTGGTGAACAGCACCCACCCTCAAGGGGTGTTGTGCATCAGGACCTTCAACACCCTGGGGGACAGGCTGCCGTTGTGGCAGAGTACCCATTGGTCGAGCACACCCACCTGCTGTGGGAATCAGTACAGCAGCAGAGGCGGGTTGCAATGTCCGTGGAGGCACTGTGTGTGGCTGTGGAGCGGCACAGCAGGGAGTGTGCTCTGGACTGTGCAGAGATGGTCCACATGTGGATGGATGTGACCCCCACCATTGACAGGCTGACCCAGGCAGTGGTCTCTGTCGTGGATGCATTGGGCACACAATCAGGTGACCCTGTACCGCACACCCCACACAGTTCATGCTCCACTCCCCGTTCCCGGTGTTGTGTGACACCAGGCCTGTCAATGCCGGGTTCTGCTGTGGGCATCCCGAGCACCCCTGGTGCAGGTGTGTTCGGCATGCTGCAGACCCCTGTGTAGGCAAGGTCGCATTCGCACAGTGGGACCCCTGGTGGTCCAACAGTACCACCCCATGTGGCCCCTGCTCAGCCTGCCAGTGCTGTTGGGTCATGGCGGGGCTGCCCATGCATCCGCGGTGGCCATGGGACAGTGCTACATGACTGACCTGTCTCCCAGTGCGGGCCCTGTCTGGTGCTGCCCTGTGTGCAATGTGTGTCATGGTGGGCTGTGCACTGCTGGGTGCTCTGCTCAACACGCCGACACACGGACCACCTGCACACCCTCTCAACTGTTGCCCACAGGTGCGTGTGCATGATGATGCCTGCATTGTACTGTACACTAAGGTGCAAGGGTGCCCAGCATCTGACACACGTACTTGGACAGTACAGGTGGTGGGGGTGGTCGGTGGTGCTGTGTGTTAGCAATGTCGGTTCTGCTGTGCTGTGCATCTGCCCATGTACGCTCTGTGCCTGGTGTGTGTGTGTCCCTATGAGTGCTCACCCCTCCCTGATGGTGTGTTTGTATGCCTGGACCCTTCCACTCCCCTGGCCGTCATGCACCCCTGGTGTGTTACCCTGTGTGCCTGTGGTTTGCGCATGGACAGTGTTAGTTGCACATGTCCCCTTGACTTACCTATGTTGTGCATAGTGCTCCTCTGTGATGGTGTCCGGTGCAGCTGGGCCTGCCGGATCAGTCGGGGTCCCACCGCCCTGGGGGCTGCTCATAACATCAACACTGGCGCCACTGGCGTCCCATCGCTGTCCCCTCTTCAACCTGTACGGCTATCCCACAGTCCTTGGCCATGTTGTGCAGGATGCAACAGGCTAGGAATATCCCACAGGCCTTTGGGGGGCTGTACTGTAGGGCACTGCCGGAGGTGTCTAGGCATCGGAAGCATGCCCTGAGCATCCCAAACACCCGCTCTATGATGTTGCATGTGGCAGCATGTGCCTCATTATAGCGTTGCTGCGATGGAGTCATGGGGCGTCGGTACGGTGTGAGCAGCCAGGGATGGAGTGGGTACCCGCTGTTTACTGTGTGGAGATAGTGGAGATCAGTGTCATGTTCAGGTCTATTTTGCCCATATCCCTGTGTGCCACTACCATGGCACCTGTGGCATTCCCACCCTTGCCCCAAGTTTGCATTCCGTACATGCGTACTCACCCACTAGATGGCCTGTGGGGATGTCCCCACTCTCAAATTGATGGCACAGTGTGGACTGATGTCATATGAAGGCATCATGTGCTCCACCAGGGTGTGTGGCACAGACATTGATTATTCGCCCAGTGGCATCACACACCACCTGGCAGTTGACACTGGAGTAGCCCTTTCGGTTCCTATACGCTTCCCCATCGGGGCCAGGTGGTGTGTGAATGGCCACATGGGTGCAGTCTATGGCCCCTAGCACACCAGGCATACGTGCTACCCTGTGGAACTCCCGCATGTTTGCTGTACGCTCTGCTGCGGTGCTGGGGAAATGGATGTGCTCCGCAGCATGTGGCAGCAGTGCGCTGAGGAATTGGGTGAGGATGCGTGACATGGACGACTGTGTGATGCCTGTGGTGTCCCCTGTCGGCCTCTGGAAGGTGCCCGTGGTGAGCAGGCACATGCAGGCTGTCACCTTGGTCTCCACTGACAGAGCGTGACTCCGTCGTGAGGGTGCCTGCATCACATCACTGCACAGCTCACAAAGCCGCCTCAGTATTGCCCTGTTCAGGCGGTACCGGCCCACGATCTCTACATCTGTATACAGCTCATAGCTGATGCGGGCACAGTACTGCCTGTTGGGGGCGTACCGCCGACGGGCCCTTCCACGGCCTCGTCCCCCTGCAGCTTGCATTCTCACCCCCCTCATTACAGCTTCCATGTGGAAGCTGGCACTATCCATCTCCCTGGCTTCTGCCCCCCCGGCTGGTGTTGCTGTGTTACCCCCGCTGTCCTGACTGCTACTTCCACTGCACCGGGCACCCCCCGCTGGCCTCTGCAGCCTATGGCCCACAATGCTTGCCTTGCCTGCCCTAGCCTGTCACCGTCTGTCTGTCTCTCTCTCTACCCCACTTGGCATCCTTGTAGCGTTCTTGCGCCGCTTCCTTGAGCCTTTTTATTTTGGCTCATTTCCACTAGTCACGCAATTTCCGGCAGTTCGCTCTTGCGCCAGCCGCAAGTCTCTTCAATTCGCATTGCGCTCTTTATGCATGGCTCCACCCACGTCGGTTGCGCAGGCCTTCCTTTGCATTGCGCTGTTGCTCAGCATGTTTCCGGGGGCGCAACTGCCTCCTGCTGAATATCGCAGAATGGCGCACTTTTGGTCTTGCGCAGGCGCAACCCTATTGCGCATGGCGCAACCCTTTTGAATATCCCACCCAGTGTGTTTTTACTGAGTTGTTGGATCAGGGTCTTAATAAAATAGAAACAGAAATATAGAATTTGACAGCAGATAAGGACCACTTGGCCCACCCAGTCTGCCAATTTCCCTACCTAATGGATAAGCTGCAGATCCTAGTTAACCAACAGCCTACTTCTTCCTACCCCCACCCCCTAGAATTTCCTTATATCTGTCCCATGCATGCTTGAATTCCACCACTGTTTTTGACTCCACAACCTCCTCCAGAAGGCAGTTCCATGCATCCACAATTCTCTCTGTGAAAAAATACTTCCTTACATTACCTTTGAGCCACCCCCCCATCTTCAAATTGTGCCCCATTGTTCTTGCACACCTCTTTTTCTGAAAGATGCTACCCTCTTGGACTTTGTTGATTCCCTTGAGGTACTTTAAAGTCTCTATCATGTCCCCCCTCTCCCTCCTTTCCTCGAGGCTATACATATTGAGCTCCTTAAGTCTCTCTTCATATGTCTTCTGGTGCAGACCCTGCACCATTTTAGTTGCCCTCTTCTGGACTGCCTCCATCCTGTTTATGTCTTTGTGGAGATTGGGTCTCCAGAACTGCACTCAGTACTCCAGATGGGGTCTCACCAGCTGTCTGTACAGAGGGATAACAACTTCCTGTTTTCTACTGGTGATGCCTTTCCATATGCATCCCAATATCCCTCCAGCCCTCCTTACTGCCCTGTCACATTGCTTGCCCACCTTTAGGTCATCTGATATGACTACCCCCACGTCCCTTTCCATTTTTGTTGTTGTTAGTATCTCACCCCCCCATTGTGTACTCTTCCCTTGGGTTTTTGTTTCCCAAGTGCATTACCTTGCACTTCTTAGCATTGAATCTAAGCTGCCTTACATTTGACCATTCCTCCAACCTTGCCAAGTCCCTTCTCATCCTTTCCACTCCACCTTGTGTATCAACCCTGTTGCAGATCTTTGTGTCGTCTGCAAAGAGACATACTTTTCCTTCCAGTCCCTCTGCAATGTCACTTATAAAGGCATTGAAGGGAAGGGAAGGGGGAAATTGTTTAACCAGGAAAGGCACACTAAGCTGGATCTTGTTTCCAGGTGTGACCTGGGAGCACAAGGAAGTTAAATGACTTGCTCAGGGTCACACAGTATGCAAGTGGAAGCTGTGGGATTCAAACCCAGGTCTGGTCTGCTGGATGTCACCAGATTTGCAACTCAGAGCCTTAGACCACTGCGCTATACATTGAAGAGGACTGGACCTAGTAGTGAACCCTGCGGTACCCCACAAGTAACCCCTCTTTCTTCAGAATGGACTCCATTTACTATTACTCTCTTTGTCCTGTTCTCCAGCCAATTCTTTACCCAGGCTACCATCTTGGGACCCACTCCCAGGCTGGCTAACTTGTATATTAATCTTTTGTGTGGGACTGTGTCTAATGCCTTGCTAAAGTCTAGGTAGGCCATGTCCACAGCCCCTCCCTAATCTACTACTTTGGTAACCCAGTCAAAGAAATTGATTAGAGTCATCTGACATGACCTTCCCACTGTAAATCCATGCTGCCTTGGGTCCTGTGCCTTTCTGGCCTGTAGGTACTCGACAATTCTTTCCTTCAGAAGTGATTCCATCATTTTCCCTATCACTGAGGTTAAACTATCAGGTCTGTAGTTACCCGTTTCTGCCCTGCTCCCACTTGTGCAAAGTGGAATCACATCTGCCCTCCTCCAGTCCTCAGGTACCATCCCATCCTCCCATGATTTGTTAAAGAGGGTAGTCAGTGGTGTCACTAGTTCTAGCCTTAGTTCTTTTAGAATTCTGGGATGAATCCCATCAGGCCTCATTACTTTGTCCACCTTCAGTTTTAAGAGTTCTTTCAGAACCCTTTCTTCTGTAAATGGGCTGCTATCAACTTCTGTATCCAGAGTGTTTCTGTTGTTTGGTTTGGGTACTTCCCCCTCTTCATTTGTGAATACTGAGCAAAAATATTTTCTTAGTATCTCTGCCTTTTCACAGTCACCCTATGCCCACACCTCCCCTTTATTAAGCCTCACTATCACTCCCTTGGTCTTCCTTATAAAAGGTTTTATCCCCCTTCTTAACTGTGTTGGCTATCTTTTCCTCAGTTTGGGCCTTTGCTGTTCTTACTACCTTCCCAGCTTCCTTTTGCTTTAACTGTTACAATTCTCTGTCCTGCTCCTTCTGTGATTTCTTGTACTTCCTGAATGCTTTCTTTTTCTCCCTAACCTTTCCTGCCACCTCCTTTGAGAACCATAGTGGTTTCTTACATCATTTTGTTTTGTTTATTTGCTTCACACAAAGGCTTGTGGTCTCTGTGATGGCAGTTTTGATTATTCCCCATTGTTCTTCCACCCCTCCTTCCTGCCCATTTGCTAGTGCATTCCTTAGGCACTCACCCATTTTGGCAAAGTCAGTCCTCCTGAAGTTGAGTACCTTTGCCTTTGTATGGCTTGACTCTACTGCTGTGTTTATTGTGAACCATACTGTTCGATGGTCACTAGTTCCCAGATGGCTACCCACTTCTAAATCTATGATCTTCTCACCATCCCCTTTTGAGAGTACCAGGTCTAAGATTGCTCCCTCTTGAGTGGGTTCCAATACTAGTTGTCTAAGGCATGCCCCCTGTAGGGCATGTAGAATGACTCCACTCTTAGAAGTGGCTGCTGCAAATGTACTCCAATTAACATCTGGTATATTCAGATCCCCCATCAGCAATATCTCCCTTTTTTAGCCATTCTAAGGACACTTCCTATCATTTCCTTGTCCATGTCCACCCCCTGAGATGGGGGTCTGTATACATCCCCTGTGCAGATTGTGGTGCCATTGCCTGTCTCCAAATTGACCCACAGTGCATCCTCTCCTCCCTGTTTACCCTTTTGTTCTGTAGCTTTGATTCCTTCCCTTATGTAGAGAGCTACTCCTTCTCCTCTTTTACCCTCCCTGTCCCTCCTGTAGATAGTGCATCCTGGTATGTTTACATCCTAGTCATGGTTCTGTGTGTACCATGTTTCTGTGACTGCCACAATATCCAGATGTTCCTCTTCCATCAAGGCCACTAATTCAGAGAGCTTGTTACCTAGACTATGAGCATTAGTACTCATTGCTCTCCATTTTTTGATGGCTTTACCTCTTGTAGCACTATCCCTGTCCTCATTGACTTTGTTTTCTCCATTCATCCCTTTCCTGCTCCCTACTGACCTTTGTACCTTGGTCTTTCCCTCATTTAGTACCCGGTTTTGTAGGGGGAGGCTGGGCATTCCCTGCTGCTTATCAGTTCCTCCCCCCTTGACTAGTTTAAAAGCTTGCTAATGAAGCATTTAAACTGATTACCCAGAAGACTTGTTCCCTTCCTGGACAGATGTAGACCATCCTGCCAGTATAGGCTGACATCCCTCCAGGTGGAACCCCAGTCCCCAATGTAGCCAAACCCATGTGCTCTGCACCATTTTTTTAACCATCCATTGAATTGAATGGTGTGAAGTACCCTCTCCTCACCCTTGCCATAGACAGGTAGCACCTCTGAGAAGGATACTGTGTGTGCTACTTGCCTTTGACTCCTCCCCAACTCCACAAACTCCTCCTGCACTGCTCTAATCTCATGTTGAGGCAAGTCATTTGTCCCTAGGTGGACAACGCCATCCAGATCAATCTCCTGTGCAGCTTTTCTCATGATCCTGAGGATGAGCTTCCTGTCCCTCCAAGCCATAGCACCGGGCAGGCACCTTACTTCAGTTTTCCCTGCTCCCCCCAGTTCTATCCCCCTAATGACTGAGTCCTCCACCAGGAGCTGCTTCCTTTCCCTGTGGTGCCCTCTGCCTCCTTCCTGTGGGGCTCCCTTGTGACAGTTGTCCACAACCTCCTTAGTCTCCTCTGTGGATGCATCCATATGGGAACTATGCTCCAAATAATAACATTTACTTAACTCATTCAAGATTCCATCAGGTGGACAGAAAAAAGTCTATGAGAATTTGTTTGAAAACTGACATCTATAAGATGCAAACATAGAATCTGTGTGTGTATATTATATATATATATATATATATATATATATATATATATATATATATATATATATATATATATATAGTAGCACAGTAGTGCTACCATAGTTAGGAATTGAGGAGCCATTTCTATGTTAAAACCCAAAACTTTGACCTTAATAACTTTGCAACCATTTGACAGATTTGGATGAAATGTGAAATGCATGATCAAGAGCCATAGGCCTTGGCATATGCCAAGTTTTGTACCAGTCAGATACACAGCTTTTGAGTTATTAAGCATGATTTGTGCACACATTTACGCTTTTTCTGGAATTCTACGGTCATGCGTACAGGTCGTATGGTTTGCATGACTAGCCTGAAATCTTCAGGGAATGTGCGGCCAGGATCCCCGATGTGCCTTTCAAAGATTTGGTGAAAAAATGTTAAACGGTTCAAAAGTTATTCAAAAAACAATTTCCCATTATAAGTCAATGGGAAAAGTTAACAAAAAGTTCGACAGTGTCGCAAATGCATTTTTACTTTCGCAATTGGACCTGTTACTTTCACAAATCAGCCATTTTGTTTTCAGTTGGTGATCAGAAAAATGGTTGGCATTTAAATTTGGGACCCTCTAGCAACCTAATTCTTTTTGTATTCACCTAGTCGGACCCTGAGGATGCTTGCCATGTCTTTATTTTGTGGTAAAACACTCCAGAAATATGTTTTTCAAATTTCTGGAAAAAGTACTTTCACAAATTACTTTCGTGCTCATGAAAGTGTCGAACTTTTCAGCTTTCGCAAATTGCGACAGTAGTTTTCTATCTGTGGGAAAGTGACAGCGATTCTTTGGCACTGCGCTGCAAAAGAACGGTTGGGAGTTTTGGGCTGAAATTTGGAAGGAACACAGCTGACATCTCACAGATGTGCCTTCCAGTGTTGTATTGAAAAAATATTACACAGCAGCAAAGTTACATCACTCCAAATTTGACATTTTTTCCCATAGGATAACATTACGGCCACCCGACGCATTGCAGGAATCCTTTGGCTCCCTGCTGCAAAATAATGGTTTGGTCTTTTTTCCTGAAATTTGGAGGGAAGACAACCAACAGCCCACAGATGTGCCTTTCAGTGGTTTGGTGAAAAAATATTACAGGGAGGCAAAGTTATGGTGCTCTAAACTTCTCTTTTTTTCCCATAGGATAACATTATGGCGTTCGCCTCACCTTTCAGGGCCCGTATCTCAGAAACGGTGTGAGATACGGACTTTTCATCAGAAAAACACTTAGTACAAAATTAGCTAGGACAGTTGTAAATAATGTGAGTTTTAAATTTTTTTTCTATGTCATACGGTTCCTGAGATATAACCTATTTAGTATTCCAAGTCCTCATTTTCTGCTCTGATATCCATTATTATGCATATATTCTTTGTACTCACTGTCTTTCTCTATGCAGCTTTTGGGGAAAACCAGCCTGTGAGCTTACATTACTGTGACTGTTGCCCTTTCTGCTTGTGATCCCGTACCCGTTTCACTTACTGTTGACGTCTTCGCCACCATGTGCGTTATCTTTGGCGTTTTCATTTTCGGTTGCGTTTCTGTTATTTTTTGCCATTTGTGTCTACAGTACTGTTTCTCTTTCTGTTTTAGTTTGCGTCACCATGCCCATTGAAATTTCTGTTTGCAGGCATCATGTTACTACATGACAATACATCGCGTGGCATACCGTTCCCATCTACGCCACCATGTGCGTTACCCTTTCTGTTCTTATTCTCACTTGCGTTACCATGTGTGCCACTGTTAGTGCTTCTGTTTGCATTGCTGTTCCTGTTACTATGCCTCAAGACATCATGTGGTGGGAGTGTGGGGCCCTCTGGGCCCCGTGCTCCTGCCGCTGCATTACATTCACTATTTCTCATTATCATTCTCAAAAAGAAGGGAAATTAGAGGCAAAAAAATCCATTTAATGCATTAGTTAGGGTTATTCCACAGCGAAAAAGTGAGGAATTCGCTGTTGGGTTGAAAACCCCCTTGGACCCTGCCCACCCCCAACCAGCATCAGGTGTGCATTGGGGTCGTCGGTCCTAACTCTCACCCCATTCTCCATACTTCTGCTGCTTTACACATGTGATGGGGTGAGAGTTGGGGCTAACGACAAATACCCAACCAGAAGCCGGTGTGGGGGTGAGAGGTCCAATGGGGTTTCAACCTAACAGCAATTCCTCACTTTTGTGGAACAACCCTAACTAATGCATTAAACTGAGTTTTATATATATATATATATATATATATATGTGTATATATATATGGCAAAAAATCTGTTTAATGCATCAGTTAGGGTTGTTCCACAGTGACAAAGTGAGAAATTTGGTTTAGGGTTGAAGCCCCTTGGACCCCAGCCACCCCAGCCACCCCCCAACCAGCATCAGGGTGTGTGCTGGGGTTGTAACCCCTAACTCTCACCCCATCACATGTGTAAAGAAGCAGAGGTATAGGAGAATGGGGTGCGAGTTAGGATCGATGACCCCAATGTACACCCAAATGCCAGTTGGGGGGTAGGCTGGGGGGGTCCAAGGGGAGCTTCAACCCTAACACCAAATTTCCTCACTTTTGTCACTGTGGAACAAGCCTAACTGATGCATTAAATGGAGTTTTTTACGTCTAAATTCCTTTCTTTTTGAGAATGAGGATGATAAATACTGAATGAAATGCAGTGGTGGGAGCACGGGGCCCCTACCACATGATGTCTTGTTACATAGTAACAGGAACGGCAATGCAAATGCAAGTGGCAACAGTTACGCGCATGGTAAAGCAAACGTTAATAGAAACACAAGCATAAAGTGATGCCGAAGTGAACAGTGAAGCAAACGGACACGCAAGCGCATATGAAAATGCAACTGGTAATGAGCACAGTGATGGCACCGGTATTGTAAGTGTAAATGTTAACTGTTACAGCAACAAGAAAGCCAAAGGGAACAGAAACAAAATGTGAACGTAAGCGCACACGTAAATGCGAACCATAATGCACACGAGCATGGTACCACAATTGTAAAAGCAAATGGTAAAGTTAGCATGAACAATAATGCCAAAGGAAACAGAAACATAAATGTGGATGCAAAAGCATACATAAATGTGAACCGTAACATGCACGGTCACTTTACTGCAATTGCAAATGCAAATGGTAACTGTAACAGCAACAATAACACCAAAGGAAACAGAAACGCAAAAGGAAATGCAAGCACACATGGAAATGCTAACCGTATTGCACACGGACACAGTAACACAATAGGAAACACAAATGGTAACAGTAACAGCAATGAAGATGCAAAACGAAAGACAAATGCAAACACAAATGAAAGGGTTGCCATCAACACAAATGGCAATGCAGACGGTGACGCAAACTGAAATGCAAACACAAACAGTAGTGGAAATGCAAGTGGTAACAGTAACGCAAAGGCAAGCGCAAACGAGAACACAAAGGGTAAGGCACACGCTGGCATAGACAGTAACGGTAATGCAAATGGGTACATAAACACAAGTGGAAACTAACTGTAACATTAACAGAAGTGCATACCCTGTTTTTGCCCAACAACTGTATAGAGAAACACAGTGTGTACAAAGAATGTATGCATAATAATGGGCATCGGAGCTGAAAATAAGGTGTTGGAATACTAAATTGCTTATATCTCAGCAACCATATTACATAGAAAAAAAATACATATTCACACAATTCATGATTTTCCTGGCTATGTTTTTGCTAAATGCGTATTGTCATGACGAAAATTCCGTATCTCGCACTCCTACCATGTTAGTCTATGGAAGAAAATGCCAACTTCAGAGTACCGTAACATTGCAGCATGCAATATTTTTTCACCAAACCACCAAAAGGCACATCTGTAAGATGTTAGCTGCATTCCTTCCAAATTTCAGCTCAAAAGACCAAACTGTTCTTTTGCAGCAGGGTGGCAAAAAAATGTTGTCATTTTCGCCATAGTCTGAAAAAGTAGTGTTGTGATTTGCAAAAGCTTTTGCAAAAATTTGTGAAAGTGTCGCAGGTACAACACTACTTTGTGACATTACTTTTTCCAGGTATTTGAAAAACATATTTCTGGGGAGTTTAACCCCAAAATAAAGACATACCTAGAATCCTCTGGGCTCGACTAGGTAAACACAAAAAGAATTGCATCCCTAGAGAGTCCCAATTTTAAATGCCAAACATTTTTCTGATCACCAACTGAAAACAAAATGGCAGATTTGTGACACTACTAGGGCCATCTGAGACATTAAAAATTGCACTTGCGACACTGTCCAACTTTTTGTTAACTTTTCCTATTGACTTATAATGGGAACTTATTTTTTGAATAACTTTTGAACTGTTTAATATATTTTCACAAAATCTTCAAAAGACACATCGGGGATCCCAGCTGAATGTTCCCTGAAGTTTTTGGACTGGTCATCCAAACCTTGCGACCTGTGGGCGCGAGCAAAGAATTCACCAAAAAACGTAAATGCGCGCGCAGATCTCACTTAATAACTCTGCAGTCGTATATCCGATCACTATGAAAGTTAGCAGATCCCAAGATGCATGATCTTTGATCATGCATTCCAAATTTCAGGCAAATCCGTTGAACGGTGGCAAAGTTATTAAGGTGCAAAGTTTGACCCTTTAACCTTAAAAGGGCCACTCAACCCTAACTATGGTAGCACTACCTTGCAACCATAATATATATATATATATATATATATATATATATATATATATATATATATATATATAAATGTCACTATTTGCAATAAATTTGTTTACAGACATTACTAGTATCTTTTGAAAGATTGCCTGACTTGTGATTACTTATTTTTAGCATAGTTCATGAAATAATGAGCTTTATATTTGTTGTTTCATACAGTCCTCCATTTTGCCTTATGTATAGCATATAAATCCAAATAATTCCAAGGCCATCCTGCCATATAATATCAATAATGAGCAGCAAATCAGAGCTCTTTTCCCAATAAAAGGCTGCTGATATAATAAAGAACAAAGTCATAAATAAAGAACCAATGGCTTATGGAAAATTTACAGGGATTTATACAGGGATTTGATTCTGCCTTTTTGGGGAAAACACAGGGAATATGATGTCTTCTTACAGAGTAACGGTTATTTAGATCTGGGAGCACAGAAGATTTTTTATCCTAAGCTTTGTATCCTGGATAGGGCAGGGGGAATACTACATCTCATTGTCACAGGGATGTTTATTTGCACATTTTTGCACTGTATTTACTCAGGCTGTCCCAGATTAGATGCAATATCTTGTTTTCAGTGGGTCATGATTTTATCATTTTTACAATGTGTTCAGGCTACCTAGTCCAGAGCCCCCATATTCAAAGAAGATGTGCAGTGCATCCCGGTGGAAAAGGGAGATGTGTCACAGAACTCCAACAACGCACAACAGCATGATATTCAAGTGTGTGGGATGTGCCAGCCACAACAGAATGGGCCAGGGTGCTGAAAAGGTATGCCGTTCAAGTTGAGGGGGCAATCCCATGCATATGCAGTGCTGCAGCATATTCAGTGGGAATGTACCCCTCACAGTCCTGAGAACCGTTGCCCACAGTAAGGCCATGAACAGCTGGCCTAACCTGGCCAGCCACCCACAGGCAGGCTGCAGATGTGTACCCAGGTACACAGCAGCCTGGCAGCCCTAATAGACTAGAGGTACCCCCTTTCCATCCCCAATCTAGCCAACTCCATCCCTGAAGAGCTCCATATTGTAGGGCTTCAGCCCGAGAGCCAATTGCAATAGAGGAAACCATGTTCTATATCCATAGTCTAGAGGACTCCCATCCACCATCCCCGTACACAGACACCCTCACTGCCCCATACCCAACCTCTTGCAAAGACTGGCACTGCCCTCCATACCCTGTCATGGCCAGCCATTGACTACACTGAACCCAGGCTGGGGACCTGCACTCTGGAATGATCCAATTGTCTGTACTATGCATTGGGGCACCATGCTAGCTGTGGATCCACCAGTGTATGCAGCTGTGTGTACGTCCCTGGCAAATTGAAGAGGGAATTTACATTCTTCCAATGCATGCTTTGTCAATGCTGTATCTTCCTGCTGTCATACGCTGCTGCAAGTTCACACTCTCCCCTGTTCCCCTGTGTAACATGCCACCCTCTGCACTTGTGAAGTATCCCAGGTGCCATGGGGTGCAGTATTCTGTAATGCCATTTACAGTGTATGCTTCAGGCTATAGATAGTTCATCCGCAGTTCCCCAGTTGTACAAATGAATGGGAGATTGGCTGTAACCTGCCTGCTTTGGGACCTGTGTGAGTTGGTACAGCATCAGCCATCACCCACACTGAGCAGTGCAATGGCACCGGGATGATGGATCCACATGCAAGTGACTGAGGAATATGGCCACTTGGTGTTATCACCCCCACACAGCTCATGCTTATGTATAACACATTCCAGCATCGTACTGCGAGTGCTCTGCCACCTGACGATAGAGTGACATGATCCCATTACAGTGCCAGTCGTCACAATGGGATGGGCTGGAGGTCAGGGAGGGGGCTGTCTGTGTACCATTGAGGGGAAGTGGGGGTCACTACACTATGGACATGGACTGTGGGTGTATTCAGGTGCAATTAGGGATGGCATTGGGCTCCCTGCAATATGGAACTGTTAGAGCCTAAACTCCGGTATGATCGAGGCTGGTGGAATGGGTGGGGGGTGCCATTATACCTCCAGAGACTTCCAGACCTGTGCCACATGAGAGCGATTGCGGTCAGGGCTTGGGGTTAAGAGCTGCCCCGGTGCGATCATCCCCATGCCAATATGTAAATGGGCTTGTAATGAGCATTCATAAGGCTCCTTTGCATCCTGCATGCTAAATTAGTTCATTTGCATTCTTGGGCTGAATATTGCCCATGGGGGCTGCAGTACATTCCCCCCTTGAAGGTATTCAGTCAGGTCACCCTGAATGCACCTGACTTGGTGGACACCTGCACTGTGACTCCCATCCAGGGTCACATTTTCAACAGGAACGATGAAGCCCGCCAGGATGAAGCACAGTGTCACAGGTTTACTGCATGACAAAAGGAATTAACTCCCTTTGAAACTGCATTATTTGCTGCAGTAACTCTACTGCAGAATTCTTCAGTGCTGCACTTCACCTTGGTGGGCTTCACTGTATGCACACCCTGTACCAGTGGTGCATTCTCTTTGAATGATGTATCAGTGCTGACTGGTGCACCCTCTTTGTGCAATGCATCTTTCTGCTTGTGCATCGATCTGACACTTAATACTGTAAAACTATTTACTATCGCATCGAGTTTATATCGCAGTCTGACTCTCATGTTCTGTAGTGTGTCAATTTACCATCTCACTCCGCTACTGGCTGACAGCTAGCTTTCACCTGATAGGTGTCTTATACAGTACTAATATGTTGTGGTCAACATAGCTCTGTTTCTTGCCCGTTCTTTTGGATTACCGACCAGCGCATCAAAACATGTCTCTCTTCAAGTGGTTACACACTCCAGATAAAAAGAAATCAACAAAGCGTGACTACTCAGCACTGCATACAGATAACATTGACCCTGAGTTGCTGAGTGTCACTGCTGGTGTCTCGAGGCTCATGGCAGAGAATGTCACGGAGGAGCTTGCTAATGCATCTCCCCTTCCAAAGAAGGAAAATGGTCCGTTGTGTGTATCCCCCAGAGGTCCGTTTTGAGGTTGGCCAATACGCAGTTCAGCATGGGGTAATGAATGCAGTATGATTTTGTGACACTAAGTATAAATCTAAAATTAATGAAAGCACTGTAAGAACTTTTAAACGAGACTACCTGCTGAAGCTAAAAGAAAAGCCTGACCCCCATACATTAGAGAAAAGTCTGCCCACTGAACCCCGAGGTCGTCCACCACTCCTTATGGAGGGTGTGGAAAAAGAATTGAGAGCGATCATTAAGTCTCTCTCCGAGCAGAGGGTGCTGTAGTTAATGGTCATGATTTGGCTGCAATAGCAACTGGCATTGTAAAAACTACACACCCACATATGCTCATTGAAAATGGTAGCACCCTTTCATTTTCTCGGCAGTGGTCCAGGTTATTCCTTAACTGCATGGGGTTCAGTAAAAGAAAGGGCATGAAAGCAGCACGAAAAACCCCTATTAACATCCCAGACTTAAAGGCACAATTCTTGAAGTGAATTTCAACAGCAGCAATGCAAGAACTTGTACCAAAAGAACTTATTGTTAACCTAGATGAAACAGGTGTAAACTTGATACCGTGCTCCCAATGGACAATGGACAGTATTGGTAAGAAGCAAATTGAAGTGTCTGGTCTCGGTGACAAACGACAAGTCACTGTGGTGTTATCCATTTCCCTATCTGGTCATTACCTTCCTCCACAGGTAATTTACCAGGGGAAAACTGATCAATGCCACCCACATTTCTCATTCCCTGCTGATTGGTGCATTACCCATACTGAAAACCACTGGGCTAATTCTAACACCACTGTGCTATACACCAACAAAGTGATTGTCCCATACATTAATATAGTAAAAGCACAAATGAATCTCCCTGATGAACAGTGCACAGTACTGATTTTAGATCTGTTTAGAGGCCATACAACTACAGATGTACTTTCAAACTTTGAGGCCAACAACATAATTCCAATTTTCGTGCCTGCGTCTTGCACCGACCTGTTACAACCTTTGGACATAGCCATAAATAAAATATTTAAAGATGAACTCAAAATAAAATTCACTGACTGGTATGCACAACAAATCTCTGACCAACTTCAGGTCGGGAGGAGCAGCAGCTCGCAGATTAAGGTAGACCTGAGATCCACAGCATTAAAGTCTCATCATGCACAGTGGCTGGTGACAAGCATGGCTAGCTTGTACACATGAACTGAGGAGTATATCCAGGGTTTCCAGCAGGCAGGCATACTACAGGCACACAACAACTGCCTCAACAGTACAGTAATAATCATTTTGCTGTTCTTTTGACATCTACTTATCTAAAATTCAGTATTTTGTTAACTGCTACTCACCGACCTTTCTCCCTAACAGAGCACCCAGGTTGAGAACCAGGACACTGGGGAGAATCATGATACAACTACCAGCACCGTCACAGAGAACTGAAGTGATGGTAAACAAATCAAAACTACAGTATTAGAACACACTTACTATCCAGAGACTAAACAATGTTTCGTTTTGTTTTTTCAGACTGCTGTACCTGGTAGACTTGATGATTAGCAACCAGTAACAATGCTGATGATGACAGCAGCGATGGCATCTGATAATGACTCCCGACTCAAGGCTACAGAAGTTATTGTAGTTGCACAATGTATTAGGGTTGTAGACTTTGGGTGATTTAGGGTCTTAGGGGATTGTTTGTGCAGCAAGAAAAATACAAAAAAAAAATAAGCACTAGCGTCCATGTTGTTTTTTTTTTTATCGAATTGAGGGTTCTTGTTGCTGAGTTACAGCAGCACCACGTGGTTGCTTAGAGTACAGCAATGAGTGCGGTAAACATGATGTCACACCTTAAAGGTATAGAGCGAAAATAGCCATACTTTTTTTACAGTAACAAATTCAAGTTCTACAGTATATCCCACCAATGTAAAATATTGTTTTTCATGCATTCTGATTTTACACAATGCAGCATAATATTGTGTAGCTGTAGAGCCCCACTGAAAATAAGATACCATTTCTTCTGTGAACTATCCAGACTAAATATATAGCGATCAGCAGGCATATTCTAGGAAAACACATTGTAAAAATGTGTAAAATGGAGACCACATTGAAACTGCCTCTCCACAGATCTGCATTGTGCAACTTCATTGGAAATAATGGCTAAAAGCATCCCAAAAGCTCTCCACAGCCATATTGGCTCTGACCAGAGTTTGTTATATAGTGGCATAACTTATGCTTTGTTCCAGTCTGCTGGTACTTCTTCTGTTTTAATGCTGTGATTGAATACAATTTCTAATGGTTTGGTCAGATGAGCTTGCATAATTTTAATCATATCCATTGAGATACCATCTGGGCTTGGGGAAGAACCAGATTTTATAAGTTTAGTTTTAGATAGAATTTCTTCCTCAGAAATAATCTAATCAGATTGAATTGTATCTTGCATGGTATGGGTATTGGACGAAGGCGTATCAAAAGATTTAGAGAAATGGTCATTTAGCAAATTGGCCATCTTTGTTGGTTTTGATATCAAATTATCTTCAAATGCTAATGGACCTACTTTACATGACTGTTTCCTTAAGGAGTTTATATAACTGTAAAATGTGTTGTTTCCTTTATTTGCTTCTGCCACCAATTGTAACTCTGCTGCTTTCTTTGCTTTCCTGATTTCTTGTTTGCGTTTATTTTGGATCCATTTAAATGTTGCCAATCTCGATGTAATTTTGTTTTTTTCATATTTAATAGGCAATGATTTTTCTTAATCAATGTTTTAAATTTTACAGTTAGCCACTTTGGGTTATTCTTGGCAGAGCAGTGTTTCCTGATATTTTATATGTTTGTGTTAGCTATTTGCAAGATTTTTGTCTTTAGGATAGTGCATATGTCTTCCACTGATGCATTATTAAGTAAGTCATCCCAGTCAATATGAGTGAGTGCTTTATTGATCATATCTAAATGAGCTTTTTTATAAAGAAAAATTTCAGAGATATTCCTAGACAAGGAAACATCAGAAATTATGTCAAAAGAAATCATATTGTGGTCACTACATACAAGTGGTGCTTGTACCGTACAGTTTTTTATTATAATATTTTCTGAATTTATCACGTCTAATATGTTTGAACCCCTTGTTGGAGTTGTAACTGATTGTGTTAAGGATAGTTCACCACACAAATTCAAAAAATCTTTTGAGATGCTTGATTGGGCAGTACCTTTGATCCAATCAATGTCACCCATATTTAAATCTCCCCAAAACACTGTCTCTGCTTGGTCCACAGCTTTTTCCAATTCATTCATAATTTATTTTGATATTACGGGGGTGGTATCTGGAGGATGGTAGCATAAGCCTATTAAAAGAGTTTCATTATTTTTATTCAATAGTTTTATCCATAAGGTTTCAGCGTGATTAGATATTTTTATTTTGTTTGTAATACTTATAGGTTTTAGTTCAGATTTTATATATAATGCAATTCCTCCTCCTCCTCTCTTGTTTTCTCTACTGTTAAGAAACAAATCATAATCAGAGATTACTGTCCCCAACATTTCTTTATTAGGACACCAGGTTTCAGTGATGGAAACAATATCTGGGTTATGCAGATTATAGAGTGCTTTTAGTTCATCCATTTTATTATTCAAACATTGGGCGTTGATTACAGATGTTTTTAAGGGTGTTTTATTTATCAGAGTCTTAGTTTTGATAGGGTTGGCAACTTTCATGATGAGTGTATGATCAATAGTGGCAAGATGGTACTTTTGACCCTCCCCCATTTTATTAGTTTAAATCCATGATGTTAAGAGCCAAAAGAAAAAATGAAGTTAGTTGGTCTGTGCCTTTTGTATTTAGATGTAATCCATCTCTGACAAAGAAAGATCTGTTTTGTGAGAACGTTCTCCAGTGGTCAATAAACAAGATGTTCTCTTGAATACACCAGTTTCTAAGCCTAGCATTAATTCTGGCTATAGTATTATTTGTTTTTCCTGTGAAGCTCTTGGTATTGGCAGAAAAGCAGAGATGGCAACATGACACTTATTTTGCTGTATTTTCTTTCCTAAATTTAGCAATTCAGTTTGTGGTCCTGCTTTGAAGAGTGAAGACATGTCTGTGGTCCACAGACAATTATGGTGTTGGACCTCTGATGGGTAAGTAAGGACTTGGAGGGTGCTGGGTGGTGAGTGCTGAGTGGGAGGGTCAGGGGCCAGAGGTCAGGAATGGCCACAAAAGACATTGATGGACAGTTTTCTTTTCTCAGGTGAAAAAAATGAACTAGGATTCCCGATCACAACACTGCACCCCCAGTGTCACTGTTATGTTTCTGGGGGGTGGCATGGTAGGTGCTGAAAGGAGAGTCGGTGGGGATATATATATATATATATATATATATATATATATATATATATATTAAAAAAGGCACACATGAAGAAGAATTCCCAATCATGACACTGGGAGACTGGGCACCCCCAGTGTCACTGTTATGTTTCTGGGGGTGGGGTGAGGGTGCTGAGAGGGAGGGTTAGGTGGTGGGATATGTATAATTAAAAAAAAAAGAAACTGATGGTCACAGCAGAACACAGCACCATTGCTGTGTCCAAGATGGCCACTGCACTGCTCTGCACATGTGCTGGTAGTCGTGCATGCAGAACATAGTTTGGTGGCCATCTTGGACATGGCAGAGTGTGCCATGTTCCAATGTGACTACTGAGAGAGTAAAGAATAGTGCAGTACGACTGCCAGTGGAGACAGTGAATGGAGTGATTCACAGACATGGAGGTAACTGTGTTGCAACTCCAACATGTTGTTCAGTCAGAAGGAATGCACTGACTTATTTTTCAATAGCAGGAGGTCTGCAGGGCTACACCCAATGCAGGCCTAAAAAGGAACTATAGGTCTAGACAAGGGTCTGGAGCAGGACAATAAGTACAAAGGTGTTGTCAAGTAGGCTAGCAGAATGCTGGGGTGAGTCAAAAAGGGGTGAACAGTAAAACAGGGAACTTAATCTTGTCAATGTACAAAACCCTGATCAGGCTCCACCTGGAGTAGTATGCTGTCTTCCCAGTGCAAGACAGAGACTAAGACAATCCGAAGGGTGCAACATAGGACCACCAAAGTGATCAGTGGAATGGAGACAAAGGAGGAAACGCTGGTGATGCTTAATATGCTCACCCTGGAGAACAAGAGGCTGAGTGGGGACATGATCTCAGCATTTGCATGCTCAAGGATATCAACAAGACCAAACAGTCTGAGTTGTCTGAGCTGGTGTCCTCCAGTAGGGCCCAGGGATCTGCTCTGAAGCTCAGGGGTGATAAATTCAGGGGAAAGTTACAGACACTTTTCTCCCAGAGAATCATGAAGCAATGGAACAGCCTACCAGTTGAAACAGTGGATATGAAGACAGTACAGGCTTTTAAGTTAAATCTGGATGAATTTCTTCTCACCAAAGGAATCACCAGTTACCCTAGGTAGCAGAGGAGGTTGGGAATCCTTATAAAGTGGTATGGTTTCCACCGAGCCTTACTTTATTCCTGCCTGTGAAACAAATGCTTGTTACATGATGGATGTCCCATCATGATTTCCATCAGATTTTAAACTATTGTGTTACTATGTCAAGAATACCCTCCTGCTTTCTCAGGTATCCATTGCTGAAGTCAGAAAGTGTCCCTGGCTTCTCCACAGTGACTACTGAGCTGACATTCAGCACGGTGACTTTATCTTCATCCTCCCTATGGGTATCTGATCCCTCTTCAGTTGCTTAATGCCTTTTGGGGTTTTCTTTATTCATGTACTGTATCTACATAAAAAGGTCTTATTGTTCAGTTTAAATCCCTCAGCTATCCTCATGTGCATATCTGATTTTGCCCTTCTGATCACATCTCTGTTGCAGCTTCCTTTGATTTTTATATGCTCCTGTTAGTTTATGAGTGCTTTTCCTTATACTTCCAAAATGACATCTGCTTATCTTTGTTTTCTTTTTTATCTGTCTAGCAAATCATTGTGGCTTCCTATGCTTTTGCTATTCCTCACATATGTTATACACAGGTGGGAGACTTCAGGTATTGCATCTCTTCTTTTCCCCCAATTTATTCTCTACTACCTGAACTTCCTGTAATTCACTGAGTTGCGTATTTGTTATGGTTGCCTTCTATTGCCTTCCTGACATAAGGCAGTATTGTGCTGGATTTTTTTTTGACTTTCTTTCTAGCACCACATCAAATATTATGGCATTGTGATCTCTAAGTCCTACCAGCAGTGTGGCACCTCAGTTCCCATTCTCCTATATATTTATTATGCCAAATAAGGTCAAGTATAGCCTGAACCCCTAGTGGGGTCATGAACCCCCATAAGAGAAAACCTTACTGCGCCATGTCAAAAAATATTGTATTTATTTAGTTATCTGCCATGCTGATTTGGGAAAACATGTCCAGAAAACTGAAATCTTTCTGAATAACTACTTTATTGTGTCCAGCTGTTGTTAGCATCTTTTGCTCCTGTTACTCATTCATTTTATCATCTTGCTTTGGTTGCCCACATGCTTCACTTACTTTTAACTTATTCCCCTACATCATCCATTTGTCTGAGTCTGTGAGTGAATCTCTGTGGGGCATTCTATCATGACATAACACATGGATATAGCCATCCATGAGATAAGGTCTAAGACCCGACCATTAAATAAACAAGCAATAAGCCACAACAATGTGTGTGTTAGACAGTTCTAATGAATGGCTAGGGGGTGTAATGAGGCACAAGGCCACAGACTGAGTGCATCCAGCCCCCTAACCGTGCTTTAGAACTAACACACATAACACACACTGTGGTTTGGCTTATTGCACTTATGAAATGGGCATCTAAATCATGGAGGGATTGAAAAGTAAAAATAACTACTGTATATTAAGTAATAAAGAACTTAAATCTTTGTCTTTAATTTAAATAAAATAGTTCCTCCACCTTTAGTTTACTGTGGGGTTTTTTTGGGGGGGAGTTGAGGACTTTTGACTTGGGAAGGCTGCCATTGTTGTAGGTTTTGTTTTTAGTTTTCTGGTTGTCATGGCATTACCCACCCACCCAGCTACCTCCAGTTCCATTTGGTATTTTGAGATTGTAGCAAAATGATGCCTGTGTGTTTTCTTTTTTTTGTGGGGATTTCTATCTGTTTGAGGAGCAGGCAGCACCAGGGAGGACATGGCGCTGTTTCAGCTACATGAGGGAAATGGGTGTGGAAGTGCAGCTGTGAACAGCAGAGGTAGGGATGTGGGCATTGACAAGGTCAGTGTGACAAGAACAGCGCCAGATAACATACTTTTACATAAAAAATTAGAGGAATGGGAAGGTAAGGAAAGGAAGTTTTGAGTAGGTGGTAGGTCATTCATTGAGAATGACTGTGACTCACTGTGAATGAGTAAGCGAGCGAGCAAGTGGGGGGATGGGAAGAGATCTCAGAGTTGACAGTCATGATTTTTTTAATATTATTGTGTGTTGCTGTGAAGAAGGTTGTCCATGAGAGCAGTATGTGAGATAAAAAAATGAGACAAATGGGTAGAAGGGAGGGAAGTAGCTAATGGCTGGCATGTCACCCATTGAGAAGAAGACTGTGAGTGAGCAGGCAGGGGGGACAGATGGAAAGAGAATGTGGCAGTCTCAAGTTTTCTTGCCTTATTGCTTACTTTAGAGATGCTGACATCAAAGTTTGTTTCAGAAGTAATAATATAGAGAATAATATATGGGGTGGCATGTGCAATGAGATTTTACACACACCTGGGTTGTAGGATGCTACATAAACCCTGAGGGCAAAGCCCAAGGGATTTATGAAAAGCATCCCACAATGAGGGTGTGTGTAAGATTGAGTTTTACATAGGCCACCCCATATTTTATTTTTTATAATTGTTGGCGTGCACTTTTTTGCCTTAGCAATTATAGAAAATAAGCAAATAGACTGGTTTTCAGGCAGCTGTGGACCAGTAGGGATTTTGCATGATCTGTAGTTTGCCAAGTTAACAGTGCTCCACTTGTTAGAGGAAAAAAGATTTGTTGCTGCATTTGTATTTTTTTTTCATTAAACTTACTGCACAGCTGTCTCTGTGGCATTCTTCTGGCTTGAAGAGCTCTTGAGAGCTGCTGACGCGTGTATGCGGACAGGGAAACTCACTAGTTGGTAATGTTTCCCTTTTGGTTTTGAATCCATGGACATTCTTCTTTTCTTTTTTTTAATAAAAACAAATCAAGTTACTGCCGACAGCGAAGGGCGATGAGGTCTTCGGCTGTACAGTTAAGGAAGACCAGTGACTGGTGCATGAGTGGTCATAGGGAAATCTTGTGCTTGTTTACCGTTATAACCAGCTGGTTATAATGACAAATTATAACCAGGTTTCCCTATGGGAAAAAGGGCTAGTCAGTAATTATAATAATAATAATAATAGACTTTATTTGTTGCAAACACAATTCAACACATATCAAAGCACTTTTAGAATAAAACTTTAAAATCTGTACAATCCAAAGAATTAAAACAACCATAATATCAGAGCTCTCACAGCTAATGTACAGGATAGGCAAGCAAAAACAGGAATGTTTTCAGTGCAGCTTTGAAGCTCTCCATGGTCTGGCACCCCCTTATCCAATGAGGCAGAAAATTCCACAGGGAAGGAGTCAAAGATGCATACGTTCGTGCTCCAGAAGTTTTTAGGTGAACCGAATGATGGTAGATAAGCTTTTGAAATTTAGGCTGGGAAAACAGGCACAGTTGGCAAAACAAGATGGCTGCTTTAGCTTTTCTAAACACTCTGAGTGGGCAGCTTTACCAATATCAGTGTCAACTGGGCACTGCTGGACCTTTTTCTTGTGTGTAAGACACATTATAACACAGGTATTGCCCAATCAGATTGGTTATATTTTGATGCCCATTTCATAAGCAAGCAATAATATCAGCAGGGTGGGTAGTATTGGGTGTAATGAGGCCCGATGCTGCAGGCAGAGGGCCTTACTGTATAATACCTGGAAGATCTGTTATTGCCCATACCACCCACACTGGAGGGTATTATTGTATTTAGAAAATGCTTTATATGTAATATATTTGTAATATTTAAGAAATTAAAGTAAAAAAAAGAAGATGTGAATAAAATTAACTTAATTTACTTGTTGGTAAAGTAGTCCCTCTATTGGTATACTTACCAACAATTACCAGTAGAGGGCAGTGAAGCATTTCACACTAGTTTCTTACAGCCCTAGAAACCATAGAAATAGATGCTATGCCCTGTATTGGCTCTTGCAATATTCACCCCAGCACCCAGCTCACTTGCATTCCTTTATTTTAATTTTTTATGGTTGACTTGTTTAACGTGGTTTATTGCTGGAACTACTGACACTGCTTGTGGCTGGAAGTAGCACCCAAAGTAGTGATCAGGAGTATGGAATGTACAGGTAATGCAACTAAGCAGAATATGGCTCATGTTGAAAAACAAAAAGAAAATGTTTTGTGGGAGTGAAGTGGAGCCAGCGTGACTCAGGGACAAGAAGTGCTGGCTACGAGTAGTGCTGAGCATGCAACATGCTAATGCTACTAATTAAGAAAAAAAAAACTGTTTTTTTATTGCCATGGGAGAATTGTGTAAAAAAAGTGGCAGAGTTTGCAGAGTGTTACAACAGATTGTTTTTTTAAAGACTGCTAAATAGGGATACAGTTGGGAGTGGGCTGTCACTATAATGAAGAGAGTAAGCCAATTCATTTTATCACAGTCTCTGCTATCACTACAACTGCAAATTCCCAAAGGTAGCACTATTAAAATGAACAAGACAAACTGCACACAGCACTGAACAACAAATTGTCAAATTTATTAGTCACCGCTTGTGGGAGCCCCTAGAGCCTCGGCAGGGTGCCTTCAAGGGAGTGTGATACAAAACCATACAGCATCCATTTAAATAGAATGACACATGTGACATCACATAATGATTATCCTATCATGAACTTATTTTATAAATCATGACACCAAATTAAATTAAATTAGAGGAGAAGGGGGAGAGGGAATAAAAAAGGGAGAGAAAAAAAACTTTCTAAATTCTTATGGAATCCAGGAGACTTTGAGATACAGGAACTAGAGAAATATATTATTATCCACTCACAATAAAGGTCTGATAATGAAGTTTCACTATTATCAAGGGGTTTTCCTATGACACTAGGGATACTCCATACTTATACGTCAGAGCCTTACTACAAGTAAACATTATTAACAGTGCACAATTATAGCTTATTACTGCTTGTTGCTCAATATCCTAATATTAAGAATTAGTAAACGATTCTAAGATTAAAGGCAAAATATCAAAATATTCATAACACGTCTAAACAGTTATATAATCATTCACTATAATTTGATATAAGTATCCTACAGTTGTGGAACAAGAGATAGAGGCAGAGTAACTGTAGTGGAACCCAACTGTGCTGGAAAAATACATGAAAGCCAACTGTACTGGAAAGCTGGTTATTTCCAATAAACAACCTATAAAAATAGGTAAAAAATAGGTCAGCTTGGGAACACACACATTTATATATATATATATATATATATATATATATAGGATATGACATGGCCTGACTGAAGATATACTTATCTTCACGAGAGGCCAGTGATATCATGATATTTCATGAGTGGCGAAGCCACGAGAGAGATATCATGATATCACTGGCCTCGAATGAAGATAAATATGATATCTTCAGTCAGGCCATGTCATGTTCTGTTTATACAATGTATGCTTTGCTCCCCCAATACAACTCACCACATGTCCCTCTCAATGCAATGGGTGACACAAAGGTGATGGCCCTAGCAATACAACCCCACTTACAGAAACGCTGCCAAAACAGCAGATGTCATTTATTGTTTAAAAAATATCTGGTGGATCCTGCTATTTATGGTTAGTTTTAAAAAGTCTTATCTGGTTTATCTTGCCATGCCCCCCCCAACAGAGCTCCACATGCCTTCCCCCCCAACATAACAGATTACATAGGGTTTTCAAATATCTGGTTGATCCTGTCAATTTAAAGTTACTAAAAATATCTGGTTGATCCTGCTATTATTTTGGGGAAAAGTGATATTTTAAATGCTTATCTGGTTGATCCTGCCACTCTGAGCACTTTCACTTTCCCTGTAATTGTAGTGTGACTGAGCGCTATCCACATTGACGATTGCTACATTGCCAAATGTTTTCTAGGAGGTGTCCCGGGTTCAGTAAGTGAGAAAACGCTGTGCTTTATGCTCACCTTGCTGTCAATTGTTGGAAAAAAGCTGCCGACTGCACATAGACTGCAGCAGTGACCGAGCCGGCAGCTTTTGAACAGTAAAAGGAAGCGCAAGCGTCTGTTGCCAGGCAACAGGCTCTCGCCCTTCCCTCTGCTGTTCTAAAGTCACGAACTCGCTTACTGCAGTCTATGTGCAGTTGGCAGCTTTTTTTCAACAATTGACAGCAAGCTGAGCATAAAGCACAGCATTCTCACTTAATTTCATTCTACTAAAACTGTTTAACATCAACAATAAATCAGTATAAATAAGCGCTCAATCACATACAATGCAAGGAAAGTAAAAAATACTCAGAAATAACCAAATCAACAGGCATAAAATGTATTTATATAAAGGAACGTGGAGATAACAAATGACATATAGGAACATGAAGATAACAATGTTATCTTCACTGGCCACCTCAGATATAATTTTTTATACTGTTATTTATCCGAAAACATACATTGTATAAATATATATACATATATTATGAAATATATATATATATACACACACACACACACCAACATGTACTAGTTTCATTTAGAATCACAAATCTGGATCCAACACTTTAGAGAGTTAATAGAAAATTACATGTTCATTAGAATTCAATGTTATTGCAGGAACAGTAGGGGATATTGTATGGAACAGCTGGGATATATTAAAAAGTAATTCTGAATTAAACAGCTTAATCCCTGAAACACCTAGAATAACTTTCAGATGGACAGCAAATCTTCAAGACAAGCTAGCTGACAGCCATTTGTATTGGGCAATTGAACCAAAAAGGATGTGGTTACCAAAAAGACCTATGAGAAACCACAAATGTGGGAATTGTAACACATGTAAATATATGAATACAGGTAACCACATATCATTGCCTAATGGTCTTGAAATAGATGTTAGAGCATTTATTGCTTGTACAACTTCTTTTGTAGTATACATATATATATATATATATATATATATATATATATATTATAGGTGTACATGTGACCTATATTATATAGGTAAGACAATCAGACCCCTTAAAGAACGTATCCAGGAGTGTGTAAGGTCCATTATTAACCAAAAAATGGACACCCCTATAGGAAGACATTTCACTACTAATAATACACTACACATCATAGTAATGTACTGCAATTTAAGTTCATGGGATTGGAGCATGTGAAAGGAAATCCTAGAGGTGGGGAAAGACCCAATAAATTATTGCAAAAAGAAAGTACTTGGATTTTCAAAGCAGCCACAATTGCTACCTTAGGTCTGAATGAGAGATGGGACTTTAAACCATTCCTAAGAATTTAAATATTTGTGAATATAGATGGAATGGAGTTATTTTCCATTAACTGCCTAAAGTGTTGGATCTAGGTTTGTGATTCTAAATTAAACTGGTACATGTTGGTGTGTGTGTGTATATACACTATATCACTACAACTGACAGGCAGCTTCATTTCAGCAATGAGTGGGTGACCAGCTGATGAAGAAAGAGAGAGAGTACAGACAGCTCTCAGAGTCATGTTATGGAGATTCAGGGGGACATGAGATAAGCGGCTACTGAAAGGGAAACAAAAAATAACAAATGAGCCCAGCAGAGGTTGTGAGCAGTTTTGTCAGACAGCTGGCACTGAAGTATGGAGTGTTGGAGACAGTATCTCTCGTTAAGTGAAAGAATAAAATGGCAGGGATTTCAAATTAAATTGGGTGCTTTTGACCAATAAGGAAACAAGGTGGGCACAAGAATAACTTTTGTGGGAGAAGGGGCACTGGGGACTGAACTTTCCTGGGCATCTATTGAAAGTTAATGTACCCCTCCCAGCAAGGGTACTAGCCAATCAGATGCCAGGAAATAAAAAGCCCATTTTCTAAATACTAACATTTGAGCAGTCAGTGCTGAGATGCAGAAATTGGAATATCCAAATGCAGAGCCTACTGATACCTTGACCAATTATTCATCAAACCTTCTATTATCTGGGGAAAATTATATAAGAATAATATTGTCAAATCAGCAGATCCTGACATGATGCATGATTAAGTGCTGAGGAAGAAAGCATTGAATATAGTACTAATTTTGCAAATTTATGGGGAACACTCACTGAAGAATGAATGAGGGTAGTGGTACTATCTGTCCCAAAACAGTGAAAGGGATATACCACCAGTATTGGCAGATTTCCCTTACCTTATTGATATCAAGGATTGTTAAACAGGTCATATATGGATGGATTTTTGAATCAATATAGTCAAAACTAAAACAGCAACAAAAAGGTCCCTCAGGAGACCAGGAGGGTACATTGTCAAATTGCAATCCAAGACAAAAGGAGAAGCATCACACTCACATGCCAAAAGCAAGACAAAGTTCCAGTGAAAATGCATTTAATTTAAGTGCAGCACACAGAATGCAGGTGCCAGACACAAACAGAAACCTCAAGTCTTTTGACAATGCATGGCTGCACAAAACATTGAGGCTTCTGCCTGTGTCTGCCACATGCATTTTGTGTGCTCCACTTCAATAAAAAGCATCTTCACTGGAACTTCATAGTGCTTTTAGTGTGTGAGTGTGATTCTTCTCCTATTATCTCAAAGTCAGAACTAAACTACCACCAATACAGTACAATAAATCAGCAGTATGGCCAAGTCATGCATAAAATCAAACGATCCCTTTTTTAAGAAGAACTCACATAGAACTCTGCACTGGGATGGGTTGCTTAGATAACTTCTAATAAAGAACCATAGCAGACAAAAAATCAAGCACTCTACACTTTCTTCTAATAAAAGATACTGCTCCTTAATAAATTAATAAGTGCCATTTTAATTCCACTTTATTAAACAATAAAATGCCTTGGTGCATTTCCTACCTCTGTCCTTTATCAAAAGGACAGAGATCTCAAACTCATTAAGGCATTTTATTGTTTTATTGCACTGGAATATAAATGGTACATTTTTTTCACTTATTAAGGCGCAGCATCTTTTATTTGAAGAAGGTGGTGAGTGCTGGATTTTTTTGTCTGTTACTTTATACTTTCCCCAACTATAAAATATTCCAGATATTTCACACTTTCATTTCTTCCCCTTTAAATATTTGATTTTTTTAAATTAAAAAGCAATAATAAATTACATAGGTAAGTCACAAGCCTGTACCTCCTGTGGCTGTGTGGGTGGCTGTTTGTGCTTGTCTGTGTCTGTAGGTTAGTGTTTGTAGATTTACATGTTTTTCTGCTTGGAGTACCTATGCCATTCTTGCACACAACATCTGTGAAAGTCTCCTGGACTGAATTTCTGCAAAGCATCACAACCAGGTATCATCTTTTTCATTTAAATCAACTTTTGGAAGTCATCCAAAGGAAAAATAAGTCTTGCAACTACTCTGACAATTTTGGTGATACTGGGTCCTGCAACTGAATTAACATTTTTGTCTGACCTACTCCTAAAGGAGCTGTACTTGTTGACTTTAAAGAACAAAGGAAATATACAGACAAAAGGATTTCACATCTTGCATATGCCCAGGCCACAGTTTATCAGCTTTCAGGAATTTTAACACATTCTGTGATGCTGGATCTCAGCAGCTCATCATTTCCTTCAGGTATCACTCACTTTTTCATTTTAAATCAACTTTTTGGAAGCCATCCCAAAGAAAAATAAGTCTGGCAAATAAGTCTGACAAATTTGGTGATGCTGGGTCCTGTGACTGAATCAACATTTTCATCTGACCTGCTCCTAAAGGAACTGTACTTGTCTCTGAGGACTTTGAAGAGCAAAGGAAACATGCAGCAAAAGGATTTCACATCTTGCATATGCCCAGGCCACAGTTTATCACCTTTCAGGAATTTTAACACATTATGTGATGCTGGATCTCAACAGTTCAACATTTCCTCTGGATGTAATTTACTATCAGCATTTTCATTAAAATCAAGTTTACATGTACTTTGTCTCTAAGGGTCTAAGTTAGCAGGGAAGCTTCCTCAAAGGAATTGCCATCATATCCTCCTCTCCTACCCCATTACACCAGTCAAATATGTCTTACCCAACTACTCTCATACTTTGTGGAACTGCCATATTGGCCCTGTTCACACTCTCAGGACCCCTAATTGCAGACATGTGTCTACCTGCCCCTTCAGAAGCAACCAGTGCCTTGACCGATACCTATAGTACCATAATCTTCCCCTAAATCTGACTTCCTCCACACATAAGCTACATGGGGGCTCACTCTATGCTGATGGGTCTCAGCACTGTCATCCAACTGGCATGACGCCTTGGCAACCTTCTATCAAATCTCCTTTAAGCAGGAAACCTCCATGAGACACCACGCTAGCCGCTGGTTACACAATCATTCCAAAAAACTATTTAAGGAATACCTGGAAAGACTAATAGTGTTGCTCTTATTGTTCTTGGGCAATATACATCCTAATTCTGGACCTCCCCACTGCTCAAACCACTCAACAAGAAATACTGGTGGTCTAACAGTGGAGTCACTTAACATTTGCAGCCTTCTTCAAAACCTGACAGACTACATGTATGGACCACCAGACATAATCCAGACATACTCTTGGTAGTAGAAACCAGGATCACTCCAAATGTCCCTGATGCAGCAATCCTAGTTCCTGGCTACACAGTATTTAGGTGTGATTGCCTTTCTTAGCATGGTGGTGGATGTGTGATATGCATAAAGGACACTTTGCAGGGCCTGGGGAGCCCCTTCCCTAGTTGTGGTGATTTAATCCAAATGCTGGCCGTTAAGTTGCTTCTCGGTGTACACAACAAAACACTCACCTTGCTTTCTGTTTACATCCCTCCAAGGCACACCAAACATGGCTTTCTGCCCTTCATAAATGCTTTACAAGGGATGAGCCTTCACTCAGAATTTCTAATGCATGGAGATTTTAATATAACCTGTCTCTCCCCTAACACCACCAATGCCAAGGATGCATTATCTACTATCCACCTTTCCCAGCTTGTAGAAGCCCCACCCAAGAGGAACTACAAAACTGGGACCAATACCTTACTGGACTGGGTGCTATCTAACCAGCCAGATAATATCAAGGGCACCTCTCTCTCCTACCTGACTGTATTAGTGATCACTCCCCTGTCAAGTTTCAATGGTCAAATAACTCTCACAAGCCCCCTGCCAGAACTGTCACTAGCCAGGTCCTCATTCTGGGACACCTCGAGCTACTGAAAGCTGACCTGAAGATCACCGATTGGTCTAATGTATATACAGCCAGCAATGTTGACACTGCATTGGAACTCTTCATTGACCTCTTTAATGCAACCTGTGATAAGCAGACCCCCTTCAAAACTACAAACATCAATGGAGCCCATAATCCCTGGATCACCCCTGCTCTTCTTGATCTACTAAAACACAGGGATCACTGCTGGCACATCTCTCAAGTGCTAGGGATGCAAGCTAACCTCCAGAGGTACAAAGCAGTGAGAAATGAGTGCAACCAGCATTGCACATCGTTCTGCTGAGGAGAACTGCACTGCTGACTGGGCAGGAGAAAGCATTTTGTGCAGTTGCACTTTATTTTAGCCGCTATTCCTGACTGCATAGTAAGCCCTGCTACAAGAAGCAGGAAGTAAGGCTTGGTAGTTCTGTACTGTTAGCTTGAACTACCAGTGTATTACAGCACTAAAATATTTTAAATTCTATTGTTGGGGTGGCTTTTAAATGTGTGCCACAGTCAGGGATGAATGGCTGTCACACATTGTAATTTGATTTAAAACTTGAGTATGGCTGCAAGTGCCTCATGACCCCCATAGTCCCTTCTGGGTCACTTGCACTTTAAAGTTTGCCCTGCTATGAGTGGTGTAGAGGGTGTAGAAACAGGTGCATCTCTGGGTGCATGTTAAGCATGTTGGGAGTGTGTGGAGTGTGAGAAAAGACTATATACACTGGTAGCTAAGGTAAGGTACCTTCTAGCATCACAATCCCAAACATTGGATTATAAAGCCTGTAAAAAGCCTTGGTTTGCTCAGGATTGCTTTATAAGCCCTGCAACAGCAGCCTTTTCTTCAGCTTTATTGTTTTAAATTGTTCACTACAATCTGGGGAAATTTAGAAACTGGGCTTTAATGTTGTATCGACCAACTGCCTTTCTGTATGTAGTTGTGTTTCTATAATTGTAAATAGACCTCATTTATTAAAGAAACTGTACTGTTACATAAGCATAAACATGGCCGATACTATCACGACACTTGATGGGGAAGTTGGAGTCAGATGTGTAATATGTCACATGTATGCATTCTCAATAACAACAGAAAGTAATGTAGCCTTTAAATGCATAAAATGTAAGCAGAATGAGGACATGATAAAAGAAAATTGCATTATTCAACTCCAGACTAAAGGTCCTAGAAATTAGCCAAAAAGAAATGCTCAAAAGAAATAAAGAAAGTAACAGGGTTGATAAACATAGAAACATAGAATTTGACTGCAGATAAGGACCACTTGGCCCACCCAGTCTGCCCATTTCCCTGCTTACTGGATAAGCTACAGATCCTAGTTAACCAGCAGCCTACTTCTTCTTACCCCAACCCCCTAGAACTGCCTTATGACTGTCTCATGCATGCTTGAATTCCACCACTGTTTTTGACTCCACGACCTCCTCCGGAAGGCCGTTCCATGCATCCACAACCCTCTCTGTGAAAAAATACTTACTTAAATTACCTCTGAGCTGCCCCCGCTCTATCTTCAAATTTTGCCCTTGTTCTTGCACACCTCTTTTTGAAAGATGCTACCCTCTTGGACTTTGTTGATTCCCTTGAGGTACTTGAAAGTTTCTATCATGTCCCCCCCTCCCTCCTTTCCTCGAGGCTAAGCCATATAAGCTCCTTAAGTCTCTCTTCATATGTCTTCTGGTGCAGACCCTGCACCATTTTAGTTGCCCTCCTCTGGACAGCTTCCATCCTGTCTATGTCTTCACGAAGACTGGGTCTCCAGAACTGCACACAGTATTCTAGATGGGGTCTGACCAGCTGTCTGTACAGAGGGATAATAACTTCCTGTTTTCTACTGGTGATGCCTCTCCCTATGCATCCCAGTATTCCCCCAGCCCTCCTTGCTGCCCTCTCACATTGCTTGCCCACCTTTAGGTCATCTGATATGACTACCCCCAGGTCCCTTTCCATTTTTGTTGTTGTTAGTATCTCACCCCCCATTGTGTACTCTTCCCCTGGGTTTTTGTTTCCCAAGTGCATTGCCTTGAACTTCTTAGCATTGAATCTAAGCTGCCATACATTTGACCATTCCTCTAACCTTGCCAAGTCCCTTTTCATCCTTTCCACCCCACCTTGTGCATCAACTCTGTTGCAGATCTTTGTGTCATCTGCAAGAGACATACTTTCCTCCCAGTCCCTCTGCAATGTCGCCTATAAAGACATTGAAGAGGACCGGTCCTAATACTGAACCCTGCGGTACCCCACTAGTAACCCCCTTTCTTCAGAGTGGACTCCATTTACTGTTACTCTTTGTGTCCTATTCTCCAGCCAATGCTTTACCCAGGCTGTCATCTTGGGACCCACTCCCAGGCTAGCTAACTTGTATATTAATCTTTTGTGTGGGACTGTGTCAAATGCCTTGCTAAAGTCTAGGTAGGCCATGTCCACAGCCCCTCCCTGATCTACTACTTTGGTCACCCAGTCAAAGAAATCTATCAGATTTGTCTGGCATGACCTTCCTGCTGTGAATCCATGCTGCCTTGGGTCTTGTGCCCCTCTGGCCTCTAGATACTTGACAATTCTTTCCTTCAGAAGTGATTCAATCATTTTCCCTACCACTGAGGTTAAACTAACAAGTCTGTAGTTTCCTGCTTTTGCCTTGCTCCCACTTTTGTGAAGGGGAATCACATCTGCCCTCCTCCAGTCCTCGGGTACCACCCCATCCTCCCATGATTTGTTAAAGAGGGTAGTCAGTGGTGTCACTAATTCTACCCTTAGTTCTTTTAGAATTCTGGGATGAATCCCATCAGGCCTCATTGCTTTGTCCACCTTAAGTTTTAAGAGTTCTTTCAGAACCCTTTCTTCTGTAAATGGGCTGGTATCAACTTCTGTATCCAGAGTGTTTCTACTGTTTGTTTTAGGCATCTCCCCCTCTTCCTTTGTAAATACTGAGCAAAAATATTTGTTTAGTATCTCTGCCTTTTCACAGTCACCCTCTGCCCCCCACCTTATTAAGCCTCACTATCCCTCCATTGGTCTTCCTTCGCTCCCTGATGTACCTATAAAGGTTTTATCCCCTTCTTAACTGAGTTGGCTATCTTTTCCTCGGTTTGGGCCTTTGCTGTTCTGACTGCCTCCCCAGCTTCCTTTGCTTTAACTGATACAGTTCTCTGTCCTGCTCCTTCTGTGATTCCTTGTACTTCCTGAAAGCTTTCTTTTCTCTTGAACCTTCACTGCCACTTCCTTTGAGAACCATAGTGGTTTCTTATATTGTTTAGTTTGTTTGTTGCTTCACACAAAGGCTTGTTACCTCTGTGATGGCAGTTTTATTATTCCCCATTGTTCTTCACCCTCCTTCCTGCCCATTTGCTAGTGCATTCCTTAGGCACTCACCCATTTTAGCAAAGTCAGCCCTCCTAAAGTCCAGTATCTTTGCCTTTGTATGGCTTGACTCTATTGCTGCATTTATTGTGAACCATACTGTTCGATGGTCGCTAGTTCCCAGATGGCTACCCACTTCTACATCTGTGATCCTCTCTTCATCTCCATTTGAGAGAACCAGGTCTAAGATTGCTCCCTCTCGAGTGGGCTCCAGTACTAATTGTCTAAGGCATGCCCCCTGTAGGGCATCTAGAATAATCCCACTCTTCAAAGTGGCTGCTGCAACTGCTCTCCAGCTAACATCTGGCATATTCAGATCACCCATCAGCAATATCTCCCCTTTTTCTGCCATACTAAGTATACTTTCTACCATTTGCTTGTCCATTTCCTCCCCCTGAGAAGGGGGTCTGTATACAACCCCAGTGTGGATTGTGGTGCCATTGCCGGTCTCCAAATTTACCCACAGTGCTTCTTCTCCTCCCTGTTTTCCCTTTTGTTCTGTTGCTTTGATTCCTTCCCTTATGTAAAGAGCTACTCCTCCTCCTCTTTTACCCTCTCTGTCCCTCCTGTAGATAGTGTATAAAGTATCACTAAACTCTATTAAACCAACAAGCAATGAGAAACAAAAAAAACATGAGTATTACTGAAGGTGTTATTTTCTTGGTGTCAGATGCTACATCCTTATTAAGTCCACCCTCTTCCCCTATAGCTGTACTTACACACTCTACTAAAAGGGTTAGAGGGGAGGATGAGAATATAAATTCGGATGAAGACTGGTACTTGGTCCAAACATCAAAGTCAGTTAGAAGAGGCAGGAGAGCTGATGCATTTTCATTAATGAATCAGAATAGATTCAACCCAATAAGCCCAGATCATGTCCCAGTAGGACTAGAAGATGAATCAACTAATCTAGAATCAGAATTGGTAACTGGAAATAATCCACTACCTTTAGAACCAATTCTACAGGTTATAAAGTCAGGGTCCTTGAAAAGTAAAATTTCTACAAACTCATATTCATCGTGTCAGGGTAAACCACAAAAAACTTCAAGAACAATCCAGGGAAAAGATTCTATCATGGCAGATTTTGAAATAAATGATATTATTGTTGTCCAAACATAAGCAAACAATGAGGCACCCTGTTTCAATGTTCAGTTAGAAAGTTTGAATGGTATGGAGATACAAATTCAGATGGTAGTAGAAACTTCAGAAACAAGTAATCACAAGGAGATATTTGTTCTAGGTGACAGTATAGTTAAGCATTTGGATCAAGTGGTATGTAACCCTAATAAGCATAACCGCACTGTCTCATGCTTTAGCGGGGCTAAAATACCCAATATAACACACATGGTAGATTCCATTCTTCATAAGTCAGGTGCTTCCCCACTTGTTATAGTGCACGCAGGAACCAACAATTTACTATACAACTCTGTCACCAAAATAAAGAGAGATTTTGTGTCTCTCAAAAACAAACTGGTTAAAATAGGCTGTAGCATTATTTTTTCCAGAAATGTTACCTATCCCTAGAGCCCCAGAACATATCTGTTCCAAAACAAAAGCCATAAATGAATGCTATGTAAATGGTGCTTAAAGCAAAACATAACATGCATAATGCATTGGGAGGAATTTGACAATCATAAAGAAATGTTTTGCTGGAACGGGCTGCACCCAAGTGGGATGGGAAGCACAGTCCTTGGTAAGCAGATATTAGTTGAAATAAATAAGTATTTAAGCTAAATAAACAGGGGATGAAGCCTGCAAATGCAACTCCAATAGACGTGACAGCTTCCAGAAATATGAATAATTCTGAGACTCACACACAGACTGTTGTAAGGCATATAAATGAAAAACATAAGAATCATATCAGGCATCATTCTAACCTTATGCTACTGTTAGTTAATGCCAACAGCTTGTGTAATAAAAAGGATGAATTACAATATATTATGTCAAAACATGCTGTTGAAATTTGTGGTGTAACAGAAACATGGCATACTGATGGGGACTGGTGTATGGATATGCCAGGATACACTAGCATTGAAATCACCATAAATCAAAGAGAGGAAGATGTAATGTTCTGTACTGTGCAGAACATTTAATGGCACATGAGATTAATCACAAAAATATCCCTGGAAGTGACAATGAGCTTATATGGGCCAAAATCAAAACCGACCGTAAGCCCATAGTAATTGGCTTCGGATATAGATCACCACACCTAGACACAGAACAAAATAATAGCTTTACAGAGGAAATAACCAATGAGGAAAATCAAAGATAATTACATATTGATGGGAGATTTTAATTTCCCAGAAATAAATTTGGACTCTATGGAGGGTTCAGGAAATATTGAAAGGAAGTTTATTGAGACAATTATTCAGAACAACTTAGTACGACTAATAAAAGAAGCCACAAGAAGGAAAAAACATTTTGGATTTCGTTTTTACTAATTTTCAGGACTGTATGGACACCCCAAAAATTCTGGCCCCCTTAAGTGACAGTGACCAAGATATGATAATGCTAAATACGGTATAAAAACAACTCCCAAAAAACAGCTACTAGGAAAATCTAAATTCAAAGACTTATAAAGCAAATTATTGTGAAATTAAAAAACATCTGCAGGCCTGGTATTGGAACTCTGACCTAAAAAACCTAGAAATAAATGACATTTTGAAAGAACTGGGAAGTAAAATCGATTACAGCATCATAAATTGGGTTCCAGAATGAACTAAATACAGTAACAACTGAAGAGTTACAAAATCACACATGCCCCCACAATGCAAAGCATCATGGGCTGCATATGCAAATCACCACAGAATATTATGCTGGCTCAACTTTAAGCAGAAATGGATGGTGCCAAAAGGCCTCTCACACAGTTTGCAAAGGGTGACAACAGAAGACATAGACTCGTGTTTCGTCCTACCAGGACTCATCAGTTCCTCCATGGTGGAACCATACAATTAAAAGAAATATAAACAAAAAGAGAAAACTTTTCTACAAATTTAAAAAGAAAACCTACTGAAAGTAATGCATCAAGATGTAAAAAGTAGCTCAAAAAACTAAGTGTTTAATAACTCAAACAAAACAAAAAATGGAACTAAAGTTAGCAACTATGGTAACAGATACCAAAAAATGATTTTACAATTACGTGGGAAACTTGCGTGGAAATAAAAACTGGAATAGGCCCGTTAAAAATAAATGATGACACGACTACTAATGAAGCCATTATGGCCAAAGAATTAAATAACAATTTTTTAAGTGTGTACAAAAATAAAGAATGTAAATACCCAGTAAACAGGGACAAAATAACAGATTTTATTCAAAATATATCACAAAATGGAGCACCAGGGCCTGATGGTATTGCTCCTATATTCTTAAAGAAACTATCTTTGGAGTTATCAGGTCCATTGGCATTGTTATTCAATGCTTCACTAAATCAAGGCAAGACACTAAAGGAATGGAGGATATCCACTGTGACCCCAATCCATAAGGGAGGTAGTAGAAGTGAAGTCCAGAACTATAGGCCAATAAGCTTGACCTCTGTAATAGGCAAACTCTTAGAAAAATTAATACAGCAACAAATAACTTCCCATTTATTAAAACACGGTCACCTAGATGCTACACAACATGGTTTCTTCCCAGGAAGATCATGCCTCACAAATCAACTTAAATTTTTTGAACTGGTAAGCTCCGCTTTGGACAAAGGTTTACCAGTTGACACTGTCTTTCTTGACTATGTAAAAGCATTTGACACCATATCACATAAGGTGCTAAATGACCACCTAATTAAAATTGATCTTCATCCTAACATTATCAACTGGGTTATATCATGCTTGAAAAATAAGCAACAGTGGGTAGTAATCAGAGGGCATATGTCACCTCTTGGGGGTGCGACAAGCAGGGTACCTCAGGGCTCAGTCTTGGGCCCTACCCTTTTCAGCATAATTGTTGCATCCATGCAGTCACCCATGAATGTATGGCTAGCACATATGCTGATGATTGCAAAATAGGTGGAATTATTAATAATAGGCAATCAGCTCAGTAATTCCAAAGAGTACTACAATTTTTGGAGTCCTGGGCAACTGAGAACAAAATGAGCTTCAATGCCAGCATTTGGAGGTAATATTTAGGGATATCAATACCAGCTCAATAATACAGTACTTCAATCAATGAATAGTGAAAAGGATATAGGTATTATGGTGTCAAATAACCTATCCTTTGAACAACACACAAAGAATACAGTCATAAAGTTTCATGGTATATTGTGATGTATTCTGAGAAATATTAAAAGTAAGGAGTTAGAGGTTCTAGTTCCTCTCTATGCCAGTCTGATTAGGCCACAACTTGAGTATGGTTCACCATTATGTGCATCCAACACACTAGGATGCCAAAAACTAATTGAAGGAATTTAGAGAAAAGTGACCAAGAAAGTCAGAAATATGGTTGAACTGACTTATACAGATAGACAACGATTTATGCTTAACTTATAAAGCAATGAATGATGAATTCTTGATGGAGACCATAGGCATAGTCAAGCAAGTAAATAATAATAACACCTGGTCGCACAAATTTAAAACAAAAGGGAACACAAATAGGACAAACATAACTTTTGGTTTACGGAGAGGATAATCAGTGAATGGAGCAGCTTGACAACCAATATTGTAGAGAGTGATATCATGACTATGTTTAAAAACAGATTAGATAAACATATGGGTATGCAAAAATATTTTTACCACCATTGAAATGGTGATGAGTTCATAATAGGCTTTGCCTTCTGAACTCTCCAACTCAATGTTCTAGGGTCATCACTTTGCGGCATCGCAGCACAAATGTTTGCACTGTGTTTTGTAATTGCCCAGGGGTCCAAGGATGGTATATTCAGTTGGGCACTAACCGACTGAATATAGGGCCATGTCAGCACAGTGCTACATCAGGTAGTGTTGCCCTAACATGGTTCCCAAAGTTGGCCTCAACAGCTGATAGCCCCAGAGCACTATCTGGAATTTTCAAAGTTACCTATGTAAATGAGCCCATGGGGCATGCAAGAAGAGCTAAGAGGCCCTTTGCATGCCCATTATGGGCCCATTTGCATGAGTAGTGGAGGCAGGTAGTGCAACACCACCCCCCACTTCACATGAGAGCTATAGCTATCCCTGGTGCTAGTGATCCCCCCTCCCTCTGATAGCCAGTCCCTCTATTCAAAACTCAATCCCTGATGCTAGTGGTCCCCCCTTCACACTGATCATCAGTCACTCCATTTAATACACAATCCCTGATGCTAATTTTCCCCCTGATCACTAGTCCCTCTGTACAATGCACAATCTCTCATGCTAGTGGCCCCCTTTCATTGATTGCTAGCCTGGACTTAAAAGAAAAAAAGACACTGGCATCTAGTGGTTCCACCAGGCACTGATCCATGACCATGGATCACAATGCCCTACTCCCTTGCATCTTTCATCACCCCACCACAACATAGAGCACCCACCCCCAGTCCCCATACCAGTATCCTCAGTGCCATGAGTAGATATTGCAAATGGCACAGCCTTCCTCACAGCTCCTTAGCTGGCTGCTATATGTCCAGGCAGGGAGCTTGTCTCTCATTTATAGTACAGGGAGCATCACCCTGTCCTATAAATTATAGGAAGACTCCCTGCCTGTACATATGGCAACTGGCAGAGAAGGAGTGAGGAGGGCTGTGGCAGTCATCATTTGCACCCACATCACTGCAGATACTGGTAAGGGGACTTAAAGGGGAAGAAAACATTGCAGGAGTCTCTCAAATTGTGAAAGCCCATAAAAAGATATTTCAAATGAGGTATGGAACTTCCTTGTAGGTGTCAAGAGTCTCGAGATAAGAATATCTAAATATTCTGTAAATCAAAGCAAGGCAGCAGCCATTTCATGGGATCATGAGACAGAATGTGATGTCACTGAGGGGCAAGTTATAATGAACAACATAGAACTGGCCCATCAGTGACATCACTTCCTGTTTTAAGATTACATTAAGTGGCTGCTGCTTTGTTTTCATTTACAGATAATTTGATATTCATATCTCATGACTCCTGACACCTACAGCTAAGCCTAGCAACTCATTTGAATGGCTTTGTCTTGTGTTTTCACAATTTGAGTGACCCCTGCAATGTTTACTTCTCCATTAAGGTGTGTGTGCTCAGTGCCACAGTGGGTGGAAGGGGGCTGCTACATGCCAGAGAGTAGGGCATTGTGATCTGTGGTCATGGATCAGTGCCCAGGGGGAACCACTGGACACCAGGATCATTTTTTTTAAAGTCTGGGCTGGCGATCGGCAGGAAGAGGGACTACTAGCACCAGGGATAGTGTATTGGATGGAGGGACTGATGATCAGAAGGAGATGAGACCACTAGCACCAGGGACTATGTATTGAATGGAGGGACTGGTGATCAGAAAGAGCAGGGACCACTAGCACCAGGGACTGTGTATTGAAATGTAGGGACTGGAGATTGGGGGAAGGGGTGACATGGACCACATGGGGCAGATATACTTCCCCACCAGCCAACTGGATGGTTGGTTGCATTACCCCCAGCAGCTGCTTGGGTTGTGCTATGTAAAAGGAGGTTTTCTTTGGTGATATTTTTGCAGTGCAAAAGGAACACATAAAACCCTTTTGCACTGCACAAATCTGCTGAATATCATCTTGTGACTATATTCCTGTCCCTGCTGCACTATTTGCATAACCCCCCTTTTTGGCTTGCTATAGGTGCTATTCCTGTTTGCCCATGCAACAGAACCATTTCAATATTGGGCTCCAGTGCAGACCTCGGGTTTGCATGGGCAAACACCGGTTAGCACCTGGGCAAACTTTGGAATATCGGGCCTATGGTCTGATAAACGTATGCAAGCAATATTTGCTAGTTATTATTGAAATAAAAATAGAGATTTTACAGCAGAAAAGTGCCCTTCCAGCCCATCTAGTCTGCCCAACCATCCCCTTTAACATACCCCTTTCCCACCTGCTCCACCCTTCCCCAATACTCAGTCCCATATGCCTGTCCCATGCCATCTTAAATTCCTACACCATCTCAGCCCCAACTACTCCATCCATCAGTCTGTTCCATGGCTCCACCACCCTCTCTGTGAAGATGTGCCCCCTCACATTGCCCCTGAACCTATTTCATTGCAATCTGAGGCTGTGCCCTCTAGTTCTGGCTCCCTCCTTCCTCCTCAGCTGACCCCCTTCACCTACTTTATTGAGTCCCTTTACCTATTTAAAGGTTTCAATCATGTCCCCCTTCCCTCCTTGTTTCCAGCGTGTACAGATTCAGCTCCTTACACCTCTGCTCATATGTCTTCCCCTGCATACACTGCACCATCTGTGCTGCCCTTCTCTGAACCCTCTCCAATGTATCTATATCCTTTGGGAGGTGTGGTCTCCAGAACTGAACCCCATACTCTAACTGCAGCCTCACCATGGCTTTGTACAGGGGCATTATAACCTCCCTTCTACTGCTAGTAATGCTCCTGCCTATGCATGCCAGCATTCCATTGGCCCTTCCTGCTGCCCTACTACATTGGAAACCTGAACAGGACTAAGAGTAAGGCTACACAGCTAACCAAATGAAAAATCTTTAATTACAAAGTTTAAAATGCTCCATACAGATCAGCAGCAGCCCTGAATCCCACCACATGATCAACAATTTCTGTGGCACTCGTGCTTTTTCCTTGAAAAAAGCAGTCTAACTACCACACATGAACTTACTGATGAACATTCTAAGCTCTCCAAGAGCAGCTGACTTTAAAATGGTTATGCTGCTGTGAGAGTTCTAAATGCCATAATCATCATTCTCTCAGACTACCTGAGTAAACAATGATGTCATTAAGTAGAAAGCCCCTAATGACCTCCCCACCAGCTGTCTTTTCCTACCTGCCTAAGACTAGTACTAATGGGATTCTAGTAACCCAAGGGGACTGGGTTGTTACTCATAGTTATGTCAGCACCACCATGTTGAGCAAGGCTGACTCCGGGGCACACTGCACAGGTGCAAGTATCACACATGCACACTACTGTAATTGCTGCAGTATTATGACTGACTCCTGTCAATCAATCAATCAATCAAATCTTTATTTATTCAGGCGATCATCATTGAACAAGGCTCATTTACAAGATGGACCTGATAAGGTCAAGGTTCGAGTTGATGCACAGCAATTACATCACATACTTATGAGACAGTTATACATACAGAAAAAAGAAAATGTTATTTATAACACAATAATATACAGAGAATTCACATGTTAAAGCTTGGCAAGAGAAAGTTAAACTAACATCTACAATATGTACAGTACATATATATCGCAATGAGGGTCATGACAGTCACTCACATAATGAGTACAAGGATGGTGAAGGGAATATTGGGTGCCATATACTGGCGGTGTCTGGCTGGAAGAAATATGCCATATGTGATTGGAATATGGTTTTGTGGGATTACTATTCTATCTCTAGTGGTAGCAACTGCATTTCTCTGTGAAGAAGGCTGTACAGTGCTGCTTGAAGGATGTAAATGGAATGATAATGGACAGTTTCAGGGATTTTTGTAGGGTGTTCCATGCTATGGCTAGAGAATAGCTGATTGCTGCCCTCCCTATTTTGGTGTTGATTTTGGGCAATTTGAGCAGGATGATATTGTTGCTTCTTAGGGCATAGGAGCAGGGAGTGGTCAGGTTGAAGCAGTCCAGGACATAGCTTGGGAGTTTTTTTGATAAAGCTCTGTAGATCCATAGAGCTGCATTTCTGCTCCTCCTGACATGAAGGGAAACCCATCCAATTGCATCATAGAGAGAACAATGGTGAGTATTATATGGCAGGTCTGTAATGAACCTTATTGCTCTATGATATAAGGTATCCAACTTTTGAAGATAGAGAGTGGGGCAGTGACTATAGAGGAAGTCTGCGTAGTCAGTGACTGATAGAAAGATGGCCTGGACTAATCTCATCTTTGAATCTCTATTAAGGAAGGGTTTTAATCTATAGAGGAGGCCAAGCCTTAGGCGAAGCTTTTTCAGCAGTTGTTCTAGATGCTGAGTAAAGTCAAATCTGTTGTCAATCCACACACCTAGGTATTTGAAATTTTCAACATACTCCAGATTTTCTCCAAGTATAGTGCATAGCTGGGGGAGACTGATTGAATAGGATGTGTTGGTGGAGTTTTGGGTTGTGAACATCATTGCTTTGGTTATCTTTGCATTTAGCAGAAGCTTTTTCTCGAGTAGCTGATGTTGTAACAGGGAGAATTCTGCTTGTAGGATTTCATGAGCAACTTTAGGTGAAGGGTTGCTGACATACAGTACAGTGTCATCAGCAAAGAGATGTACTGAGGATTTGGTAAGGTTTGAATCAATTTTATTTATATAAATGGCAAAAAGGATGGGACCCAGAATAGAGCCTTGGGGACTCCTCTTGACAGTGGTCTTAATGGGAGAGGTCACCTTCAGCTTTTACCTGCTGTGATCTACGGGAGGTAGCATCTGAACCACATAAGGGAGGATGGATCTAGGCCAATGGAGTGTAGGGATGAGAGTAGCAGTTCATGGTCCACAGTGTCGAATGCTTTGCTCAGGTCCAGGAATACTGCACAGACATTGTTCTTTTTATCTAGTTCGGTTTGCCAATCATTGGTGACCTTGGCTAATGCAGTGATAGTGCTATGTTTGGCCCTGAATCCAGATTGAGCAGGATTTAATAGATTAGCATTGTCCAGATATTCCCTTAACTGAATACTCACTAATTTCTCCAGCATCTTGGATCCAGAAGCAAATGATTTGATACCTTTTAATGGACCAACATAGATGTAACAAGAACAAAGTGCTCTAGCTTTCGGACCAACCAGTCCTTCTTCAGAAGCTCATGGCAGTTGTTTGGAAAATACAATACTTATAACAGCTAGATAATGCAGAGAAAAACAGAAAAAAAAAACCATTGGTTTAAAATACTCATTAAAAAAAACAGATGATGTCAGACAAGTTTAACAGTACAATACTGCCCTCAGTGCGAATGAACCTTGGGTTCAGATGTTCCTGGTGCAAGACACATATAAGGAATCCTACTGCACATAAATTTAATTGACATAAGATAACACTGCAGAAGCAGATAACTCCCAAATCAAGCCATGAGTGCCACAGTCAGTATAAGGATGTGATTACTGAGTTTTTTGCTTAACACTAATATTATCTATTTATATTTTAATTATCATGTATATAGTCCTGAGGTTTTTGTAATCTCTTGGGCCTTTTATTTAGCTTGAGAATACAGCTGGGTGGCAAGTCCAGCTAGGTTTTCACATCACACAGTGAGCACTGATGTTTTTAGACAACTTTACTGGTAATTCTTGTCTTTAATGCATACATTGTAATTTCATGAGCCCTATAACTATCTCAGTCTGTCTTTAAGCTGGTGGGGTTGCCTTTCAGTAATCACATCCTTATACTGACTGTGGCACTCATGGCTTGATTTGGGAGTTATCTGCTTCTGCAGTGTTATCTTATGTCAATTAAATTTATGTGCAGTAGGATTCCTTATATGTGTCTTGCACCAGGAACATCTGAACCCAAGGTTCATTCGGACTGAGGGCAGTATTGTACTGTTAAACTTGTCTGACATCATGTTTTTTTAATGAGTATTTTAAACCAATGGGTTTTTTCTGTTTCTCTGCATTATCTAGCTGTTATAAGTATTGTATTTTCCAAACAACTGCCATGAGCTTCTGAAGAAGGACTGGTTGGTCCGAAAGCTAGAGCACTTTGTTCTTGTTACATCTATGTTGGTCCATTAAAAGGTATCAAATCATTTGCTTCTGGATCTATTCTTGCAAGGACCAATACGGCAACTACTAAATCTACAGTCCAGCATCTTGGATAACACAGGTAGGATGGAAATGGGCCTGTAGTTATTAAGATCCATAGGGTCCCCTGATTTTAGAAGGGGGACCACTTGGGCTGTCTTCCACAGCGTGGGAATAGAGCCAGAGTTTAGGGAAAGGTTAAAGAGGTGAGTTAGGGGGACTGCAAGCACATGACACGCAATCTTTAGAAAGAATGGGTCCAGAAGATCTGCTCCTGCACTTTTTTTGGTATCTAGATGCCATAATAGATCCTCAACTTGTTTCAACAGTATAGGTTTGAAGCTAAAGGAGGAGTCAACTCTTTGTTCACCAGTATAGTGGGAGCTTAAATGATCCCTTAATAGGTTAGTTGGGGAGGAGTCAAAGGCAAGGCCAGCTGTTGTGAAGTGGTTGTTGAATGCATCCAGGATTTCCAATGTGCCAGTAATGGGGCCATAGTTACTGTGTAAATTGGGTTGGAAGGGGGTTGTTAACATCCTGGCCCATCATACCCTTGATGGTGCCCCAAAATCTAGCAGTATTATGGTGGGAGGAGTCGAGCTGGGCCAGGTAGTAGGCAGCCTTTGCATCCCTAACTTTCCTAGTGCATTTATTCCTGGCTTTCCCTGGCTCTGCAATGAGAGCACAGCATATTCTGTTCACTGCTCTTGCCACTCCTAAAAAGCTCTCCATGGCCATATTGGCTCTGACCAGAGTTTGTTAAATATGATGTGTGGTCCTTGAAATACTGAGGCAGGATAGGTATGTTAAACCTGGAGATGGTCAACACAGTCAAGTATGCCTCTGATAGTACTGAGCTCATATTCAGAGCCAACCTGTTTTTTGGTTTTTTTATGGAGAACATAAAAGTTGGCAAGCAAAGTATCTGACAGAGCTACTGGGATCTGTTCAATTTGTCTAGACTCACAGAGCTTGATTTTAAAAGCTCCCCATAGATCAGCACACCTTGTACCGAAACCCCGACTGCAGCAAACTCATATACACCAGGGATCCTCTGCCTGATTTTGTAAAAACTGGGGTCCCAGCACCAAACTCGGCAAGTTTGTTGCAAGTCATCCTATGTGCCAAACAACAAGTGCATGGATGGGGAATGCTGCAGACTGTGGAAGTTTTGGCCAAGAGAGGAGTCCATGGAGGGGACCCTCCAGACATGCACGCAGCAGCTGGAAGGGTCCATTGAGGGCAGGCCAGTGCAATTTGGGGGGTGGTGACAGACCCTGGATGTGGCACTGGCATGGCTCTCTTGGTGGCAGGTAGTGGGTGGGGGGCTGGTACAGTGACTTGCGTCGGGGGGAGAGGCCCAGGAATTCACCAGCCATGACACCACCACTGCCTGGACATGACACTTGGCTGGGTGCAGGAAAGCAGCATATGTCTGGTGGCAACGACTACAGTGGGGAGCACGGACTACCTCCTACCATGGCAGGGCACTCACACCAGTGCACAGGCAGATATACCAACTCCTGGCTGGCCTAACTCCAGTGGCATGTGTGCCCCTTCTAGGGGTTTACAGAATCTCAATTAAAGGGATACTGCAGTGCTGCATTGACACACTCCCCCGTTTGCCTTTCTGCTCCAGTGCGTCCATCTCATGGATGGTGCAAGACTGGCCTGTGCAGGCAGTCCCCCCCCAGTTGCCACGTGGGGCAGTTGAAAATCAGGAATGGAGCACAGTGTGGTACATGATGCCCCCATGCCTGTCCTTGTTGGTGGAAACACCATACGCCATTCCTAAGGGTTTGAAAATCGGGCCCACTGTTTATTGTGAGAAAGTTGTGAAACAGGCATAGATTGAAGGTTTTTTTTTTTTATTCTGTTCACATTTTCCTGATTTTTTTACAAACTGAATTATTTTTTCAGTAGTGGCACTTTCTTAAGACAGAGCCATTTTTCCAGATTTTTCATCAGTGGTGAGTTGGCTTTTACTATACAGGGCAGATATAGTGACATTTTCTAGATATTCATTAAAAACCTCTGCTGTCTTTTGAAAAAGAAACTGGAAAACTCAACATTCTTCTCCTAGAAAATTCTTTTTTATTTGTTTAATTGCCCTGATGTTTCACTTCATCCTATGAAGCTTTTTCAAAGGGACCTTAATTCTGCAAATTAATCAGAAATAATCTATTGTAATCACATTTCATAATGTCATATACAATATTTCTTATGCTACTATATACAGTTTTAACCTTGTATTTATCACCTGATATTCAGTAGTTAGTCTCTCTTCCTGGGTTACATATTCTTGTCAATTTTCTTTTACTTGTTGTTCATTAAATTTACTGGGTAGAGAAATTAAAAGCATACAGAACAGTTATAGACTGTGATATGCTTACTCTATAACATTAATTGACAGTTAACAACAATCCTGTTAAATACTGCTAATAGCCTGTCTTCCCTTAGCAAGAAGAAGCAGTGTCATACCTTCTACTGATGTTCATTACAAGTTTCATCCATTTTGCTTGTTGTGTGTGTATATTTATAGTATTGCCTGTGAACAGACTATTTTTAATTTTAGTTTGTCTGTATGGACATTTATTACTCCTTCATTGTCTGGATAAAAGTTATTCTGTAAGACTTTTATTTCCTTTCATTACCATATTTATTTATTATTTATAACATAAGTGTTGTTTTATACCTGCGTGTTGTCATTTTATTATTGCTCCGTTTGTCTTCTTTATTTCCAAAGCTCCAAGTTCTCTAAAGGTACAATAATGTCTTTTTAGTATCATAACTGTTGCATGTAATGTTTCAATATGTCATTGTTTTAATGATATTTATTTTAATGTCCTAAACTCTTTAAGTTGTTTATACCTGGCAGTTTGTGTTAAACCAAGCTTCTGTTATATTAATCTTTAGTCATGAATTCTTAAAACTGGACCTGCTTACTTGTTCCTGTGGTAAACAGAACAAAAACAGAGAACAACTAGGAATATAGAGCAGCCAGTCCTGAGGGTGTTGTTTATTTGGTCCTGTGTTTAGGGCTATTATTTTATTCTAGCGCTTCCTTTTACTCTACTCATTGTTGTTTTGATATTTGTTGTTTTGTTCTTTAGGCCAATTGCATTTATTAAATTATCTACAGTATGTGATTGCCAATTTGCTTCTGTATTCATGCCAATGTCCCTATTCAGTGTTTTAAGACTGAAAATCCACTTCATTTCTGCTTTGTCCATCATTTGCTAAAAGTTTCTCTCTCTCTGGGGAGAATATCACTTCCAAACCCCAGAACCTATGTATCCAGCTTCTAAAATATGCATGGCCACCTGTGACTGTTCGTCATCAATCAATCAAGTCTTTATCCAGGTGAACACCATTGAGCAGGCTCATTTACAAGGTGGACCTGCATTACACAAGGTCAAGAACAGCACTTTTATGTACAGATAATAAATAGACATAATTATACAGAAATAGAAAAAAATATATACAGAGCAATAACATGTCTCCTTATGTCCCCCTTATGTTCTTGAATGCATACTTTCAGTGCTCTTGTTGTCTGCCCAAGTAGAGTTTATCATAAGGGAACTGTATCATGTAGCTTACTCCTTGTGTGGTACAAGTAATGTGGTGTTTTATCTGATATTTAAAACCCATATGGGAGTGTTGAAATGTATTTTTCTTATTTGTGTGGCCACATACCGAACACCTCCCTCACAGAACCATTCCAGGTTATAATTGTCTGAGCAATAGTTGTGTTTCCTTCCTCTTGAGTACCTGGAAATGGGATTTCACCAGTCTGTCTTTGATAGTGGGTACTTTCTTGGCTGCTATCATTGGCAGATTCTGCAATGCCTTAATTGTTGTATTGTCCAAATTGACTAAGTACCAGTGTTTTTTGATGATTCTTTTAATGTCTGGAAATTTGTCATTATATTTGTAGCAAAAACAAATTTATCTTGCTCAGGTTCGGGTTCCTTAGGTGTTAATAGGTCTGTCCTATTCAATGTTTGGGCTTTTTGTTCCACTTTATATACTATATTTTCCCATATCCCCTAGTGGAAAACCTATTATGTATCTCGGTTTTATGTTTTGTGTACTCCTGTTCTGTGCTGCAATTTCTTCTCACTCCTATCAATTGAGAGTACGGTATACTCCGTTTCAACTGCAATGCATGGTAACTAGCACCATGTAATACTGTATTACGGTCTGTGCTTTTATGAAATGGTGCCATTTGTATGTGTTTTATACTTTTTACTATTTCTATGTCAAGGTATGAACTCCTTTGTTGGTTGTACTGTGTTACAAATTTTAAGTTCTTATTTCTACTGTTTATGCATTGTTGGAATTCACTCAACTGTTCCTCTGTTCCTGACCATATAAATATGATACCATCATTATATCGATGCCACACCCTTATCAGATTGTGGTATGGGTTAATAGGGTCTAGTATGTGCTGCTTTTTAAATGCATACATAAATGCGTTTGCGTATGTGGATGCCATGATGCTACCCATGGCTGTTCCCATTGTTTGCAGATAGAACGTCTGATCAAATTCAAAGTAGTTTCTATTTCATGTTAGGTTTTGTATTACTAATGTTTTTGGTCTTGCATCTATAGGTCTGGTATCTAGCAGTTCTCCCAGTGTCTCTATACCATGATCATGTGGGATGAATGTATACAAATCTGCTGCATCTATGGTTACTAAATAGTCACTTGCTTGAAGGCCCTGATCTAGTAGGTATGGGAGTTTATGAATGATGTCCATTGTAACTCTTACATATGTATTTGTTTTAGCTACCAGCGGTTGGAAATGTTAGTTAATGTACTGTGACAGGGGTTCCAGAAGTGAGTCTATTGCTGAAACAATAGATGTCCCTGGTAGATTCCTCTCATCTTTGTGTATTTTTGGCATGGAATAAAATGTTGGTATTTGAGGATGCTGGTTCATTAACAGATCTGCCTCCCAGTTGTGAAACCATCCCATTACTGCAACTTATTCCACTGTATTAGTTATGTCATGTTTAAGCAGCATTGTGGAGTCTTCTGCTAAGAGTTTATAGTTAATATTGTTATTCAGTAACTTCATGCACATGGTTCTATACTGTTTTCTTTCCATTATGATTATATCACCCGCTTTGTCCGCAGGTTCGATCACTATGTTTTGATCATTTGCTAGATTATTGAGTGCCTGCCCTTGCATCCTTAAGTTAGAATAATGCGGTCTGTTGCCCTGTGAATGGTGGAATAATTCCATAATTTCTTTTTCCACAATTGTACAGTATGAGTCTATGCCATGGTTTCCACCTGTGGGAGGGTTGTAGTCTGATCTAGTTTTCATCAATTGTTTCATTTGTTGCATGTAGTTGCTACCTGTATTTGTTTCCCCAAACATATGTTTTAACCTTATTGATTGAGATATTTCTGCATATCAGATTCAAGTTCAAATAAATTAGTTGGGGTTGTAGGAGAAAAGGACAGGCCTAGAAAAGGACAGGCCTAAGCTAAGGTCCTCCACTTCACCAGGTGTTAATTCTTTTTTCTCAGATTAAAAATAGGTATCAGCTCTGTTATTTGCTGTTGTAACCTCTGCCTTTTGCTCTGCTTGTTTTTCCACCTCTGTCTCCTCCTTTTCCTCCCATATGGGCCCCCCCACCGGTCTGGTTGCTCTCCCCTGTTCCTGCCCCCACCCTGTCCCTTAAAGGGTAACAATTGTCCATTGGTGCAGAGGTAGATGGTTGCTGAGAATCCTGTCTGGGATCACTTATATTGGTCTCCTGTTTTTCAGGTATTTGTGCATCTCTGGAATAACTTCCTTCACTATCAGTTCTTACGTCTGAATAATATCCTTGTGTGTTTGTTTTTTTCTAACACATTTTTTATAAATGTATACGATAATCTGTGATATCACGATGGAATTTCTTAATTTTCTGCTGTTTTATTTTTTCTTCCTATTCCTGCAATTTTGCTGTAATGCTTTCCAAACTGGCTTTAAACTCATTTTCTATAATTTTTAATTTCTTTTTCCAAAATTTGCTTTTCTTCTATTACAGCCTCAATTAGGGCATGCATAAAATAATGGGAAGCCCTATTCCTGATCCTGTCCCAGTTGTGATTCAGTTTCACTGAGTTTATACCTAGATTCGTTTCTATGGAAATTCTATGGAAATTCTTAACCCCCTAGGGATACAATTATATTCTAAATATTGAGTAAGGGTCAACCCATGCCATTCAAGGTGACAGTCTTTAAATTGTAATGACTCAATTTTCTGTGCTAAATTTTTTGTTGTGTCCCCTATTTGGGCAGAAAGATCCCTCTCCCCTTGCATAGTCTCAAACAATTTTTTATGTGCCTCCTCTAAATAGGCCACATAATGCATAGGGTATTTAAAAGACTCACCCATATCCTGAAAGGCCTCCATACCTGGGCCTGTCATTAACACAAGAATATACTTATAGAATCTGGTAAATTGAACAGGTTTACTTAAAACAATTTTTCATATGCTGGAATTACTCACTTAAAAGTCTCTTTTGTATAGTCTTTTTAGAGTTTCAGAAACCTCTTGTTACGTCCAATGTCCTTGGGTTGTCCACCAGTCCTCCAGGTGGAACAGTAATTCATTCAAATGGGTAAGTTCAAGGGTAATGGATTAAATGCTGAGAGGTGCAGATTCTCAAGGTGCAATATACACAGGGCCCCTACTTTTCTGTGGCACAGTGGGACCAAGTTCTGCAGCAAGACTACCATTTGCCACAGAACCTCTGCGGTGGTGGTTTGTAATTTCTGCGGAAGTTCTGTGGCACTAACAAACTACCACATCACAGTGACAGCTTGTCATCCTGACTTCACTTTCATGGCAGTTTTTATAGCAATCAGGATGGTGTAATGACAGTAACACTAGTTCAAAAAATAACATACTTATAAAAATAATTTTATGCCTAAAAAAGCAAAACAAATGTGTCTCCCTTAAGGTCCTAGCCTGTTGCATAAATGACATATGCAGAGGGGATCTTATGTGATAAATAAGGTATTTCTATATGCATGCTTATATATTTGTATTTGCTTTCTACACCACTCATGAGGTTCCCACTGTGTATCACTTATATATTTATATGCAGTCTGTAACATACATACAGATGTGTGTGTGTGTGTGTGTGTGTGTGTGTGTGTGTGCTGAGAGAGAGAGATACTGAGATACTGTATATGTGTGTGTGTGTGTGTGTGTGTGTGTATAAATATATATATATATATTTTTTTTAATTTCCATGAACTTGCATCCTCATTCATACAGGTCTCATTAGAAATGGAATAGAAGAGTTATTGCAAAACTCATTTTTGATGTCAACCTGCTTTCCCTGACACACTGCGTAACACCACCAGGCCATGACATGCATGTGAACCGATTGTGAGATAGAGCTCTCCAGACCAGTACAATGTGTCCACCATGTGACAGTACACTGCACCACACCTTCCCAGGCTCTGAGCAATGATGTGTTCCACCAATCCTTGTGCTGCCCAGCCAGCTCCCAGAGCTAATCTCTGAACCTGAGTTGCTGGCACGGAAACACAGCATGCTACCCTCTGGCCCAACAGCTGTTCCTGCACACAACATTTCTCCATAACTTTTAGGTGATTCCATCAACCAGTGACAATATGAAATCAAAAACCCTGGCAAAAATGCGTACAGTGCAATTATTTATTTAACAGGTCTATTCTTTCAACAGGTCTACACATTATTATATTACACTTTTCTGGGCATAATTACTTTATTTTTCTTAAAAACGACAGTTAAATTCATTTTACCAGTTATTCATTTCAGATGGCATCTCCATACCTTAAAGGCACAAATAGGTTTGTACAAAGTGAGGTATGGACTTAACAGGTCTGTGCTATTGACAAGGTTTTGTTTAAGTTGGCCCTAGTGCAATAATGTAAGACTGAAAATTGTATTAGGCTGTAGTACAGGTTGAGCAAATATCACCATGCCTGATGTGCAGTGCCACTGTCTCTGGCAGTGGGAGCTGTGGTAGATAAGTGACTGTTCATTTCTGTTGCAGAATGCAGTCATTTCTTTAACTAATGTATGATGTTATAACAATGATAACATCACATTCTGAGCATATGGGGGTTTGGATATAAAAAGAGGGGAAAGGAACCAGATTCTATGGAAAAACAGAAATATTAATAAAAATCAACAAGAAGAGTGAATTCTGTGGCACCTCAGAAGTTCTGCACAGAATTCTGTGGCAGCAGAATTCTAGGGGCCTAGTGAAAAAGAAACTGGAAAACTCAAAATTCTTCTCCAAAAAAATTTTGTTCAATTGCCTTAATGTTTCACTTCATTCTATGAAACTTTTTCAAAGGGCCTATATTCACCTTGAGAACCTGCATCTATCAGAACTTAGTCCATTGCCCTTGGACTTATCCATTTGGATCAATTACAGTGAAAGCCAGCTCATGCTCAGCACAAGAAATTCAACAGCTCATGCTTCTTTATCTGTCTCATAATTCTATTGTTCAGAGCTTGGAATGATAGTATTATCAGCTCTGAACAATAATATTACAAGATTTGAACTATGGTGTTATGGGATTCAAACTGTTGTATTATGGGGAATTTTTGCATCATTTTCAGTACTATCATTTGTCTTAGCCGTATATTACAATACTAATATTAACTTAGCTTATTTAACTAAATAGTAGGTCAGGTAGATTAGACCAGTAAATTAAGTAAAAGGAGTAAACACCAGGTACTTGATTTTCTAACGGCTGCTAGATTGGTGCACGGTTTGCCAATCCACAGCAGTGGCAAACTCAAGGTTCATCAGGGACCCTGCACACTATTTGAGAAAAAGGGGGTCCATGCACCAAAGTCATGAGAGATGCCACAGTCACAATCTTGCAATAAACCTGTGGTACAGTGGGGGGGTTTGATGTGGGTCCCATTAAGCTCTTCTTGCTGGCATCATGCTGGTCCAGCTGTGGAGCTTGGGGGGGTTAGAAGAAGCATACATGGTTGGAAACTAGAGCATAGGAACCAATGTGGGTGCAAAGCTGGGCAATGGGGGCACAGCAGCAGTGGCAGGGCACAGAGATGGCATCTGGTAGTGGTGCCATGGCCAGTGGGACACAGCCACATAGACAGCGTACACTGTGGGAGACATGCACAGACCCAGTCCCAGACCTGATGATTCCATCAGTCCTGGCACTTGCCCCATTTTTGACACAGTCCCTGACAGAGTAGTTGATTATCATCATGGCTCCACAAAGTGAGTTTATAGCAAGGAAATGTTGTGGTGCCCGAAGGATGTCCCTATCTACCAACAGCACCTTGTGCCCCACAGCCAATGCCACCTGCCATAAGTCAGGGACTGTGTCAGTGATAGGACAGGTGCCAGGACTGGTGACAACTAGGAGTCCAGGACAGAGACCATGTGTGCTTCCCATGGTGTATCCAATCTCTGAGGCTCTATCCCACTGGTCATGGAACCACCACCGGGTGCCATCTTTGTATCCTGTCACTACCACTGTACCTCCATCACCCATTTCAGCACACCTACTGGTCCCTTTGCCCTGGTTCCTGACATTGTAGGGTCCCCCCGCTCACCTCTCACCAAAACACTGGTGCAGGGCCCATAGACTAGCTTAAGGCTGATCTAACCACAGCTCCATCCTGCGACCATGGCGGAGCTTCCATAATCCCAAATAAGGAGAACTGCAGCCCCAGTGAGGTGCAAGCCCCCTTGTGTCCTTGTGAACCACCTCTAATGGTGCAAGGGTGGTACAGAGGAATTCAGCACATAGCATCCCTCTTTCAATGCAGTCTGCTTTCAAAAATCAGAACTGCCACAACATTTGGCTTAATGTGCCACTTGCATTAATTACTTTGGGGTGAGCACCTTGCGCCAAATATCTCCTTTTGAAAATTGAGCCCCAGGTGACAGTGTATTACTTCTAAGGGGAAAGAGAGGAAGAATGGGGAAAATAATATTAAAGGTAAAAAGAACAAAAAGATTAGGGATACAAGGTACAAATGACAATCCTATGGACTGAGCTGCTGACTACACTGGAAATAGCTTCAAGGTGCCAGCAACAGTATTACTTTCTATGGGCCCTATGCATTATGCCTACATGCTGCATATCTGAGGTGTTTAGGCAACAGTACATGTGAATTCCATGCAGCATGGGTCCCATGGCATTCACTAGTGGTGCACTGGCCAGATGCACACTGGATGTCCAGCTGTGTGGGCAGCTATGCACCAGGGCAGTCCGGGGGAGTGTCGGGGGGGTGCCCAGACTATGCGTCATTCACAAAGGCGCATAGAGCTGTGCATAATGGGGGCATGGTAAGGCAAAGGATACAGCTGGGGGGAACATGCCACACTTGTCCAGCTCCATGCACACAGAACCCTGGCCCCAATCCCATAAGACAGTTCTGTCCCCACTTAGCAGATCCCCTGCCCTGATCCCATAAATCAGGGATGCTCCCCCCACTGAAGATCCGCTGCCCTGGTTCCATACATCAGTGAAGTTCCCCCCTGTAACCAGAGCCCTGAGTAAAGTATGTCAAATGTCACAGATGTCCCCCTAGCCCCAATCCTGGCCCCCTGAGCCTATTCAGTGGTGGTTAGTGGCCCCCCTGTGGCACTGAGAACATCCCCCATCCCCCATATCCTCACAGTCAATAGATAGGAAGTGGCACATCCCTCCATACTTCACATCGGCCACCTACTGTGCGACTGATGCTGGAAGTGCACTACTTATCTATAGGGTGAAAAAAAGGAGTGCAAGGAAAAAAGCACTCTGCCAGTACATAAATAAAATAAATAAAGCCATGGAGTCAAAAGTCGGGAGCAAAGCAGAACTCATAGCACACTACCCAGTGCGTGATGTCCTCTCTGGAACACATCATCAAGGGTAGGATTCTGGTGCTCAGATTCTCATTTTATTGAGAAAACTTAAAGTTATAGGCCCAGATATTCAAAAGAGCTGAGCCATGCGCAATAGGGTTGTGCCTGCACAAGTCTGAAATGCGCCATTCTGCGATATTCAGCAGGAGGCAGTTGCGCCCCCAAATCATGCTGAGCAACAGCACAATGCTAATGAAGGCATGCGCAACTGAAGGGGGAGGAACCATGCATAAACTGCACAGCCTGATATTCAGCTGGGCCATGCAGAGTTATGCAGGCGCAACCCCCTACCTGTGCCTGCACAACTTTAGGCAAAAAAAAAAAGGATCAAGTCGAGGGCCACCCACAGGTGAGCTGCTGCATTGCAGGGTGCAACACAGCAGCTGCCACCTGTGGTGGCCCCTACTATTCCCAGTGCCCGCCACGGCCGATCACTTGAGCATAATGTAACCCCATAGCCCAATCGCGGGCAGCAAGTAGTCCCCACAGCCCGATCGCGGGCATAATATAATAATTCCCCCTACCCCGACTAGCCCAATCGCGAATACAGCACTCCCTACCCCGACTAGCCCGATCATTGGGCACAGCTCCCCACACCTGACTAGCCCGATCGCGGGCATAATGTCAACCCCAAAGACCAATATCCCTGGTGGTCCAGTGGACACAAAAGCCTGATTGTGGGCATAAGGTCAAACCCACCCCAAGTCCAATATCCCTGGTGATCTAGTGGTCCCCACCTCACCCACCCATGAAGCCCACCACCCCTCCCCCTGTCAGCCAGCGGTGGCAGCACCCCACCACCTGCCACCCTGCTGCTGCGTGACTGACAGCTCGGTAGGGCTGCATGCCCATTAGTTCAGAGCAGAGCCAATGGGCATGCAGCCCGCACCACTAAGGCAGTCCAGATATGTGTGAATGAATTAATTCACATATCTGGACTGCTCTGTATGTCTAGTCTACACCCATTGGCTCTTGCTCTGAACCAATGGGCGTGCAGCCCTACTGAGCTGTCAGTCGTGGCCGGTGAGGTGGCAGGTGGGTGAATGTTGCCACCGCTGGCTGATGGGGAGTGGGGTGGTGGAGGTCCATGGTGGGTGGGGTGGGGGCCACTAAATCACCAGGGATGTTGGACTTTGGGGGTTGATTTGACCTTATGCCCTGATCGGCTGCAGTCCTCTGGACCACCAGGGATATTGGTCTTTGTGTGGGGTTGGCGTTATGCCCATGATCAAGCTAGTTGGGGGTGGGGAGTGCTGTATGCCTTGAGTCGGGCCTAGTCGGGGGGTGGGGATTGCTGTGTGCAGTCGGGCTGCAGGGGGCATTGGTCCCCGATGGCTGCTGCCTGGCAGGGTGCCAGGCACAAGTCGTCGGGGATCAGTGCACCTGCATGCTAATGGCATGCAAATGGGGCCGTAATTATATGCAAATGGCCCCCCGTGCACCTTGCATAAATTATGGCCCCATTTGCATGACACCTTTTGAATATGGCAGGTTTGCACATGGCGCAATGGAACTTGTGCCACCGCATCTGAATGCTCCCCTCTGACCACTTGCGGTGGTGCAAGTTCCACTGTGCCATGCACAGTGGCTGTGGCAAGGGGGCGATATTCAAAGAACTTGCTCAATAGCACAACTCCGTTGAATATCGCCCTGGCCACACCCTTGCGCAACTTTTTTGAGCAGAGCAAGGGCTTGCGCCACAGAATGGTGCAGTTTGAATATCTGGCCCATAGTGTACATATATATATATATATATATATACACATATATATATATATATATATATACACATATACACACACACACACATATATATATATATATATATATATATATATATATATACATACACATATATATAAGCAAAACAAAATGGTTATATTAAATGCATGCTGAAAATAGAGTTAAAAATCTATGTTTCAACCTTAGGTCTTCTTCAGGAAATAGAATTCTGGAAAAAGTGTTATGTACAAACTACAGCAGAAAGTTACCACTACCCTATAGTCTTAGAAACAAATAAAGGGTATGAGAAATTGATGGTGACAGATAATCTACCATTTTCTGAAGCTAGAGCAGCCCATAGAATTATTTGGAGACATGACTCTGAAATTAATATTACACGAATAGTTCATGGCTCTATAGTGGCTTCAGTGGTAGATGTCATTAATTCTATGGATTTGGACACTATTTTAAGACAGACTATTAAACTTTTTTGGGAAATAAGACAATGTTTAGAATGCCCTATCAATAGAAAAGTTTACCAGGATAAAGAACCCTGGTTTGATGCAGATTGTAGAAAAGCTAAAACTGAGCTTAGGAAAATATGTAGGGAGTGTAAGAATTGTAAAAATAAGTACATTTTATTACAGTTAAATGCTGAAAAAAGGAAATATAAGAATTTGTTAGCAAGAAAGAAGAAAGATTACTTTGAAGCCAAATGGAAAAAAAAATGCTTAGAGCAAGCTAGAATAAAGATGTGAAGTATTTCTGGATGCTTATTGCAAAGGGGACAGATAAATTTAAAGGAAGTATAGATACATATATTTACCAGAGGAAAATTGGTTATCACATTTTACTGGGATCTATTTTGATCCCTCTGAGAGTATGGTACAAAAAGTGGCTGAAGTGACAAACAATCTTTTCCCTTCTGTCACACTGGATGAAACGTAGCTTGCTCTATATTCTCTTAAAAACAAAAAGCTGCCAGTCTAGATGGGATTCCGGCTGAGGTGTATCTCACTCCCATTATGGTGCAGGTTTTTGACAGGTCTTTGTAATAAATGTATCTATGAGACAAGCTTTCTGGATACAAGGAAAGATGCAAATATTGTGCTGTTGCATAAAAAGGGTCAAACAAATGACCCTACCATGTATAGACCGATAAGCCTTTTAGATATAAATATTAAAATATTACCTAAAATTTTGTTAGGATGTCTTCAAGTTAAAGTTGAAAAAACTGGGGTATCTCCCACTACCAAACAGGGTTAAGACATAACTTTTCCACCATTGACAATATTTTTGTGTTATCTCATTTTGTTGAAAAATGTGCAAAATTACAGGGTCAGAAATTCTACACTGCATTCATTGACTATAGTATGACTGTTGACAGTGTACCAAGAAGTACACTTTGGCAAATTCTTATAGATAGAGGTACTGAGTCAAATCTGGTAGCAATAATTGCACACTTGTACTCAAAGATGTGGGTTAATATAAGATTAGGGCCAGATGGCCATCTGTCTAATACTTTTAAAAGCAATAAGGGAATAAGGCAGGGATGTGTGTTGGCTCCTCTGTTGTTTACCCTATATCTGGAAAAGATGTTGAAAAATAGTGTGACTATAGATCAGGACTCCCCAAAAATACAGAAATTTCCCTGTCCTCTGTTAGCATTTGCCAACGATATTGTCTTGTTGTCTCTCACAAAAGGAGGATTACAAAAAAACTGAATTATTTGGAAGAAGAATCAAAGGCACTCAAATTAAAAATTAATATGAGTAAAACACAAGTAATGGTTTTGGGGAGTAAAAAGGAAGAGGAATCCTGGTATATAGGCAATGAGACAATAGAAGTGGTGTCCATTTATGTATATCTTGGATTCAACATGCAACAAAACTGTAGTTAGAATAGACATGTAGAAATGCTTGGGGAAAGTAAAAAAAAAATAGCTGGTTTACACAGATTCAACTGCAAATATGGAGATATGACTATAAAACCTCTGATCCAGGTGATTCAAGCCAAATTTGAAACCCAAGAATTGTATGGGTGTGAAATCTGGGATTTGAAAAACACAGACACATTGTTGAGTCCTTTATACAAACTCCTAAGAAGTACATTCAGACTGGGTTATTCTTGTCCTTCTACCTATATCAAGTCTGAGTTAGGACGATCAAATATTAAGGCTGCAATGGCAGCTAGGAGAATTAATTTCTGGTTCAAGGGTACCAGATAAAGAGATGACACTCTGGTTAAGAGATGTCTTTAAGAAAAAGAATATTGGCAATCCATCGGATTTCATACAGGGTACTGGTTGAGTTCAGTGCTGCTGGACTTAAAATAAAATATAAATTGCTACACTTAAAAAGGGCAATGGAAAAAGGAATAATGATAAGTGCAAAATATAAAAGATATGTTACCAAAAAAATTTGGAATTTTTGGAACAAGATAGATTTGGAAGAGATAAGTGGATCTTGTTATTCAAAGTGATTTACTACTAATAATTTCAACCATGGTTATAAGAAATGTTTGGATATTTTAAGCAACCCCAATTTGAGGACTAATTTCCTAATTTACAAATTTGAACAATTCCCCAGTAAGGTATTGGACTTTAGATATAATAAAATGGGGATAACATCTGAAGAATGTGATTGTGGGACTGGTGAAAAAGAGAATCTATTCCATACCTTGTGGGATTACAGATGGTGTGAGAAGTAACTGGCATATTGACTGGTCCCTTTTTTAAATTATATTTATTTGATAAATAAAATAGAATTAGCTAGCATTCTGATGCATACAGAAGACCCCTGGACAATACATAGATTGGCAGATTATTTCTTAACTATTAGGAACATAAGAAGTAAAATAAAAATTGTTTAAATAATCTGACTAGCACTGTATAACTTTATATTACAGCAAGTGATAAGAGGTGGAACTTAAAAAATGCTGTTCGATTGCATTGATATATTTTTTATTAGGTTGCACTGATTTTAAGATTTGTATTTACATGAATTGATTATGCCCAACTGTAACAGCTCAATTATTTATGATGTATGTATATTTGTAGTTGTAATTGTATTTCTATATTGTGAAGGCTCTTCAGCCATACAATAAACATGATGATGATGATGAAAAAAAAGCTTCCTAATGCAAATGGTCAGCGAGCCAACCAGGTTAGGGAACACCCTAGACCTCATGCTGGCAAAAGGGGAGTTTGTTACGGAGCTGGGAGTAGAAAAACTGCTTGCAGGGAGTGACCACCACTCAGTGTGGTTCACATTGAAAATGGGTAAGAAGGTAAAAGAAACAGGTACAAGAGTGTTGGACTTCAGGAAGGCCAACTCCAAGAGGATGGGGGAGGTAGTTAAAGGGTATCTAGCCAGAATCCAAACTAATATGGACACTAACTAGGGGTGGCAGGTCATAAAACTGGGGATTGAGGAGGCAACCAAAACCTGCATCAGGGTCCAGAGTAAGAGAGCTAGGGCCAAGAAACCCAGCTGGTTGAGCAAGGGGGTCATGGAGAAAGTAAGAAATAAAAGAGCCACATTTAGGAAGTTCAAAAGAATGGGGAGAGGGGAGGACAGAGAAGATTACCTGAAGGAATTGAAGGAGGTGATGAAGGCAGTAAGGGCAGCCAAGGCATCTAAGGAGCTCAGGCTAGCACAGGCATCAAGATGGGGAAGAAGGAATTCTTCAGGAACATCAGGGAGAACAGGAGTTGTAGGGACAAAATAGCAAGGATTAAGAGGGATGGGGTGGGTGGAAACAGGGGCAGAGCAGGCAGAAGCACTTAATGAATACCTTGGTGTATACTAAGGAGAAAGGAGAGGCACTACCGGGGGAGTGAGGCTTACGGTTGAGGTGACAGATGGGGAAATCACAAAGGGCAGGGTACTGGAGGGTCTGAGGGCACTGAGGGTGGACAATGTTCCAGGGCCAGATAGCATTCACCCCAGGGTACTGAGAGAGCTGGCAGAAATCCTGGCAGGTCCCTTGGCAGACCTGTTCAATGTCTCCCTGGTCTCAGGAAGTATGCCTCAGGACTGGAGGATGGCTCATGTGGTACCCCTCCATAAGAGTGGTCCCAAAGATGAACCAGGAAACTACAGGCTGGTAAGCCTTACATCCATCATGGGAAAACTGATGGAGACAATCCTGAAGGAGTGGCTGGTGTCCCTTCTGGAGACTGATGGACTGCAGGACATTAGGCAGCATGGGCTCATCATGGGCAGATCCTTTCAGACCAACCTGGTGGATTATTATGACAGGGTAACTAGATAGTTGAACAAAGGCCATGCAGTAGATGTCCTGTTTCTGGACTTCAGTAAGGTATTCAACTTGGTGACACATCAATCAATCAATCAAAATCTTTATTTATCCAGGCGGGCACCATTGAGCAAGGCTCATTTGCAAGGTGGGCCTAGTCACATGGGAGGCTGGATAGTAAGCTGGTAGGTACAGGTGCAGGGGTGAAAATGGTGGGATGGGTAGTAAACTGGTTACAGAGAAGGCAGCAGCAGCAGGTGGTGGTGGGAGGAGAGCTCTCATCTCCGAGGGCAGTGACAAGTGGAGTACTGCAGGGATCAGTGCTGGGACCGGTGTTGTTTGAGTTGTTCATATCAGACATCTCAGTGGGCATCAAGAGCAAGATCAGTTTGTTTACAGATGACACCAAGATGGGAGCAGTAGTGAATGACCTAAGAGGGTTGCATCAGTTGCAGGATGATGTGTCAAAACTGAAGACCTGGTCAGACACCCGGCAGTTGGGGTTCAATGCCAAAAAGTGCAAGGTGCTACATTTCGGGGCATAAAAATCAAGAAGGCGCTAGCAGCTTGGGGGGGGGGGGTTCAGCTAGCTGAGACAGAGGAGGAGGAGGAGAAGGATCTGAGGATGATTATAATGGGCTCAATGAACAACCCAGCACAATGCAGGAAGGCAGCTTCAAAGACCAACAAAATGCTTCAAAAGAGAAGGGAGGTGATAGTGCTGTTATATAGGGCACTGGTTAGGCCACACCTGGAGTACGGCATGCAGTATTGGTAACCATACCTGAAGAAGGACATTAAGTTACTGGAGGGGGTGCAGTGCAGGTCAACAAAGATGATCCAGGCATTAGGGTACATACCCTATGTGAGCAGGCTGAGGGAGTTGAACATGTACTCACTGGAGGAGAGGAGAGACGGGGGGATATGATTGAAACCTTCAAGTACATGAAGGGAATAAACAAAACAGGCATGTAGTGACTATTCAAGTTAAGGGGGGTAGGGACACTCGAGGTCATGATCTCAGATTGGAGGGGGTGAAGGTTCAGGAGGGAAATGAGAAGACACTTCTTTACGGAGAGATTGGTGTCTGGGTGGAATGTGTTGCCTGCAGAAGTGGTATCCTGAAAACAGTGGACTGCTTCAAAAGGGGATGGGATAGAGGTAAGAGGAGGGTCAGGGGAGGGAGGGAGGGGCAGCTGCAGTATAAGGGTTGCTAGCTTCACACTCGAGCAGACTCGATAGACCATAAGGCCTTTATCTGCTGGATTATTTGTATGTTTGTATGTGCAATAATTTTTTTGTTGGGTAATTGAATGCCAATAGTCTCAAATATCCTAGATGAATGATAGCTACTTTGTAATTTTTTCCAGAATTCTAAAGGGGATATTATTTTTGTACAAGATACCAAGCTTGGTAACCTTAGAGATATTAATAAAGCTCAATGCTTCTGGTCATCTGGACCTTCTTTTTGGTCACTGGGGGAAGAAAGGTGTTCAGGGGTTGATATTTTGTTCTCCAAGCAACTTGTGCCCTTATCCCACTTAATTGACATTATTCCAGGGAGAGCAGTTTTGATAGATATGTTTTATTGGGGGGGGCTTAAGCTTAGTCTTATAAATTGTTATGCCTCACAATTGAAAGCAGAGAATGTGGATTTGTTTAAGTTACTTCTGCTATGTTTATTCACCACCAGGTGTGTAATTTTCAGAAGATACTTTAATTGTGGACTGACCTTCTCAGATTCTCAGATAGGGGAGTGAAAAGATTAAAATTGTTGTGATTCTAACATTTTAAAAGATGTGATACATAGAGCTGGATTACTGTATAGCAGTTTATATTCACACCTTTTAAATTTGGCACTCCAAGCACACCCCAGCATGTTCAATTCCTCTTATTTTCACTGGTGGAACACTAGTGCTGCTATATATAGTGATCTACGAAACATTCACTGTCTTTTTATTTTCACTCTAATATGAAACCAGCAAATATTGTGAAAATAAAAAAACAGTGAATACTTCCTCTTATACAATAATTGATACCATTTGTGCACCTGGAGGTTAGGGGGTGTGCACCATTTTAAGGGTAAATTATTGAACCCCCCCATAGATTTTATATTCTGTTTTCCACGGTTATTTTGCTTCAGTCAGTATTTAGTTTCAGTAGAAACATTTGATCACAGGCTGTGGTGGACCATATTTGGGGATGTCCCAAAGAAGATGTTTGGGACAAGTTTTGGGAGACTAAACATCTCTTTATTAAGAAATAACACTATTCTTCAAAAGTTGCAATATTTACTTGAGGCCAAGCAGTCAACGCTGGTGCTATTTAATTCTCCTGTGGAACGGTGGGAAGAGGTGACAGTGGAATTAAGGTCCTTTTTAAGTTTCAAGCCAGAAACTTTAAAATGAAAGAAATGTAAGATACTTGACCCTCAAGGATCAGTTCAATGGAGTTTATAAATACTGCAGACACTATGGGTCAAGATTTAGCAGTACAAATCTCAAACATTATGTCTGGTATGATTGTGCTCCAGTGTTAGCATATGTGTTCTCTGAATCTGGAGCAAAAATATATAACATTAAAGTGATCAAATACCAGACAACTCCTTTTGAAGACTAAAAGTCAGACAGCACACCATACTTTGTCTACTCTTTGGGACAATGAAGATAATTTATTGATGGGTACACATAACAATTAGGGTTTTTTAAACAAAATGTTAAGAACATTTTTCAAACTCCCTACCCTGATCTGCACAAGGAAGGTCAATATCTCCAGGGTATTCAGATTCTTTTTCATTCACCTGATCTATTAAACCTTTTGAATTCGGACAGCAGTAGAAGTAATGGAAGCTATTAATTCATTGTCTTCTAGTTCTGCCCCAGGATCGGATGGATTACTTAGTGACTCATATTGTCTAATTGGACATTCTGTTAACTCTGAATTGTCTTGTACGTATAAATATATTTCACAGACAGGTGTTAGACCCCAGTCTTGTGCAGGAGATCTTGATCATTTTATGTAATAAGGGAGACAGGTCTCACATAAAACATTAGAGGCTTCTTAGCCTTTTACATACAGACCTTAAAATTCTGACAAACATCATTTTATTTATTTATTTATATTGATTTTGCAGTTACATCTTTGAGCTGGGAGTTCATTTACAAAGGTTCCACATCAATTTACATTACAGATAATAGACAACGGGTGATGTACATAGGGAGAGGGTGGGCAGTTTCAGTATAACAAATAGTTTACATCTAGGCAATCTTACAATACTAATGAAACAGAAATTTCACATTAAAGCTGTCTTTCAATACTAATGAGGATGGACAAACAGACATATGAAAATGAAAACTGAGTAATGCAAGGCAGGGATTAGTACCCATTGTCAGAAAATGTGTGTGGGGGGGTAGGAGGTGGTGGTAGGAGGTTAAGATGAAGGAGGTCAGAATGGATAGGGGCTGTTTCAGTATGAGGAAGCGGGTAGCTGGGTGGGGGGGAGAGAGAAAGAGGCCTCTAGGCTCACACAGATTTTTCCTCTCTTGTTAGATTCAACACAATCTGTTATTATCTCTCAGAGATAAATTCAAGACATTGGATGAACATTCATTTCAAGTGCTTAGAGTAAGTGCCATGACTAGTGGCTTTAAGATAAATTCAAGACATTATACATACAGTATTCTGAGGTAGTTGTTTGAAAAGGGGACTAGGGATCAGATATCTGGCCTTCTCCTGCCATTGGACCAGGAAAAAGTCTTTGATTGTGTCTCTTATGAACTTCTTTTTTCTGTATTACATACTTATGGGATTCCAGATCAGTTTCTGCAATCATTGAAACTATTGTACTCCACACCTCAAAGTTTTCCAGCATTATATGGATGGCATGGTAAATCAATTCAGATAAAAAGTGGTCCATCAGGGATACCCCCGGACCCTTGACTTTATGTTTTTTATTTGGACTCTCTTATACATAAAATCAATATTTCTCCTGTTATTCATTGTTTAATTATGTCATGTGGTTCTGATATTCCCCAATCCTAGACTACATAGATGATATCTATCTTCTAGTTTCAGGTCTGGAATCTGTGCCAGTTATTACTTGCAAGTTGATTTCTTTCTCTGAAGTTCCGTGAGCCAGAATAAACTGGGTCTGGCTTTTAGGCTCTTTGAAAGAGGTTTGTCCTTAAAAAAATGTGGATTTTCCTGTACAGAAGGAACCTTTTCCAATTCATCGAATCCAATTTGGGGAAGGTGGTTTGAGTAGATTAAACTAGGAATCTAAATTAGCAATTGCAGTGTGCAAAGTTGCTCAATGGAATCGATGGTCAATGTCGATGGCAAAAAGGGTTTTCCTGATCAAGACCTTTTCGGTCTCCATATTTTTTACATATAAATTTTACTTTCCCACCCCCAAATAACTAGAAGGTATATTATATTGTGTTTTTTTAGACTTATTTTGGAGGAGTCATTTAAATCCAATTAAGTGGGTTCATTCAGTAAGTATCAAGCTTCCAAGGAGGACGAGGTAGGGATGGTCAATCCACTAGTCTTCTGTCATTGTATATTTACTATGTATTTCTTAAAGGATACTACTATAGATTCTGCTAAAGTATGAGTCTGTTTGGGAAAGGAATGGTGTAAGCACCTTTCATGAAATGGGAAATTGAAGGAGATAAACCTTTGGGTAGATGCGTGATGCAGATTCCTTAATTTAACATTTCTTGCAAAATTAGATAATGGAAACTATTGTACACGTTTCTTCTGTCTCTAAGAAAGATTTATAAGGATATTTACTGACTTCTTTTTTTGCTGAAGCAAAATATGTGAATGTTGGTGGGATACCACTTTCCATGGTGACAAAAACAATTGATGGACTCAAGAATTCCTCATACAATGAAGGGTATGATTTGGTTGTGTACCCACAGTAAACTACAAGTGCATGCCTGGGAATCACAAACAAAAAAGAGTGAATTTGAATGATTTTGTCTTTAGGATATATGCAGGCAAACTGAGAAATCTATGCACCATGTATCCTTTTCCTGTCCTTACACTGTGGATTTTTTGGAATGCAATAAGTGGAAACTGGCATGTCAGGAAGTTTGCTACTTTAACATATGAGAATGCAATTTATTGTTCTTTTCAGGAATCATGGAAGTCTTGAGACTATAAAACTTTGTGCATTATAATGGCCTGTCTTAAATGATGCATCTGGCACTCCAGATGTACATTTTTATTTCAACAGAAACTTGATATATTACACCTTGTGATGACACAGGTAGTTCAGGAAATTTGTTCAGTGTATGACATAGAAAAGAAACATTTTCCACAGTCTATACACAGTGCCCTTTAGACACATTTCAGTTGGATTTAAAATTATCTTTATTCTGCTATTTGTTTTTTTTTAATATTTTTGTTCTTCTACTTTTGGGGGTTGACTTCATAAGAGGGAAGCAAAGTGTTGTATAGAAGTTTCTTTGTTTTTCTTTTTTTTCTGTCCCTGACATTTATGTTTTATTTTTATTTTCCTTTACAGAGTGATTTTGTAAGCTTGTTGTAATTCCTATTGATTGATTATTTGTTTGTACATGTATATATTTCTTTATCAATAAAAGCACCTCTGCTCTGCTCCCAGGATATTTGTGACTATGTTTTCAGAAGATGAGAAAATGGGAATTGCCCTTTCTGCAGGTTACATCCTTGGCTAGGCTAAAGCTGTATGATTGAATCATAGCATGTTATTTCACAGACCATCTCCCCATTGTCCTTCCTCTCACCTGCCAGTCTCCCCTCTCATCTCCCACTACACTCCCTCTCACCTCTAATTTTCTCTCTCATCTCCCACCACACTTCCTGACAATGTCAAATTTCTTGGCAGCATCACTCCCTGCTATTTCCCTCTAGGGCACTTCCCTAATCCCCAAAACCTACTGCACTTCTTAATGTAACCTGAATGTAAAATTTAACCTGAATGACATTTTTTGCTGTAACCTGAATGTTAACACTTTTCTCCTGATTGTAACTTTTATTTTGGATTGTAACCCCAACTCCATATATCATGTATTCCACTTGCTATGCATTTAGTTTACTGTTGTGTTTGTCTTCATTCTGATGTGGAACCTCTGTAAAAGAGTCATTGACCCAAAGGTACTATAATCCAAGATATAAATAAATAAGTAAAATAAATTTATCAAGTAAATACTCTCCTACTCTTGAGGAAAGTGTCTTGGCTTCTTTTACTTCAAATGGGATACACACAAAGAGAGCACAAAAGATAAAAGGGAACCTCAGTTCAATATCTCTTCCAATGGATGGCACCCCCTGACAATGCAGCATCCCATAGTACTGCACTTGGGTGCCAGCATTTATGATATTATGAACCCAATCCTGGAGTGGGTCTAGAACTTATGACATTCTGGCCCAGAGGTGGATGTACTATTAACTTGGTCCCATTGACATGTTAACTAAGGCACTTGCACTTTTCATTTATAACTTAAATATATTCTAGAACTGTAAAGAGCTGTTATTGGACATTTCTCTTACTCATGCAGAAAAAAATAGGCTCTGGTTTTGGATTTGCAAATGGGTTGGGCCTTGATGTTCTGTCTAAGCTTCTTCCCTCCAAATTCTTTTTATGTTCCTGTTAAGATACACACTTTCTAAATATCAGATCTTGTTACTGAAACATTTTTAAACTTGACTATTTTTCCACATAACATATGTTTATATATACATATATATATATTTTTTTTTGAGGTGTCCTCGATGAACAGGTATGCAATGCTGGCCAACTTAGAAGAAAGGGGCAGGTGGTGGGGGTGGAGGATCAAAAAGACCTAGAGTCAAAGGCTAGAGGCAAAGGGAGGAGAGAGGAGAGAACCTTGGGGAGACTAGGAGGAAAATGTAGTCAGGTTAGAGTATAGGATGGGTGGGTAATTAGAGTATAGGATAGAGAGAGAGAGAACAGTGGTAGCCATCAAGGCTAGACTGGGAGGAATGAGATTAAGGGGGTTGGAGAAGCAGAAGGTAGGGGTAGGGATAGTGATGGTGGTGGCAGGAACACAACCAGAAAAGATAGGGAGCAGTCGAATGGGAAGAAACATAGAAACATAGACTTTGATGGCAGACAAGGACCACTTGGCCCACCCGGTATGCCCATTTCCCTACCTACTGGATAAGCTGCAGATTCTAGTTAACCAACAGCCTACTTCCTACAGCCCCCCACTATAATTGCCTTATGTCTGTCCCATGCATGTCCCAGGCAGCTGGCTTACTTGGAGTGGCCAGTAAGTCAATTCAATTCTATTCAAATGTTATTGTTAGGCTAAAAAGCCATTACAATAATTTAAAAAATAAAAAAAACAGTGCAAACATTTAATGCAAATACAAATACACACTTCATACAGATGTCACTTAGCAAAAACATTTTGCAACTGTAAACACCTGCAGACATGAATTACATTCCACATGTACTTAATTTTAGCACCAATATTTATGCTACAGGCTCTGGAGTAACAAGGTGCAATATATTAAAGTACTGTTCCTCAATTCATAAAAGTGAGAGCTCAAATTATCTTAACATATCTTGTCATAATCATCAGGATGTACAACTGAAATATTAAAATCCAGCAGACAGTTTGCATCGGAGACAATATACCATTGCATAATAAATACTTAAGCAAAAACTAACACTAAGGTATTTTTCTCATATGGAATCAAGTACTCTTTTTAGTTTATTACTTACATTATGAATTGCATTCAATACTCAACTGATATTAAAAAAACAGCTAAAAACTCACCCCAGATATAAACAATTCGACTGGGTAAAAATATTACCATTTAGTTTAAAGACCCAAAATATAATTTTCAGCCTTTCAGAGCCTTGGGATAAAACCTTAAAATGGGAAACAAGGAAATCTATATTCTTAGACATACATTTATACCAGTCTTCACACTTCATGTATACCCTCCGGAAATCAGAAAGTCATATATATTACTCCATCTGGGCCAGGACTGTTCCAGTTTTGCACCACTATACATTGAACAGAGCCTTGAAATAGGGTAGCCTTGCTTCAGGTTCAGTTGGGGTACACTAGCCTTGGCTTGTATGTAAGCCAACTATTAATATACTTTATGTGACTAACATTATGGACCATTTCAGTCTTCCAAAACCAAAACTATTATTGCAGGGCCCCAAAAAAGGCTCTTAATCAATTAAATGCAGACCTACACTTGATCTATTCCACAACACAGGAGCTTAGTGCCCAAACTTCAAATCTGGAGGTCTAACATTGTAAGTATTTAATAACTAATCTTTATTTGAATATCCCAAAAGATTTTCCAAGTTTCCATTTTTCAGATCAGCTCCTAGTCAGATTAAATAAATTTGTGTGAACCCTCATTTGAGCTCACAAACCCAGTACCAGCTAAATATTTTTCAGCTGTGGTTGTTAATTATTAGAGTACTTAGAGATCATTACTGCTTTCCAGTGCATAAAATCCCCAATAAGGAATGTTAAAATTTGAATAATAACCACCTCATTGTCTCCACTCTCTAATTAGTCCAATTAATTATTAACAGGACATGTAGATACACTCAAAAGTAAAAATCCATACATTATTTCAACTTTTAAACTTTTTAAATAAAAATACTCTAATTCACTAGATTTTCAAAATTCCAAGCCTCAAGCTAAATGAACTTGATGCTCTAATCAGCTTATTACCAATATGAAAGACAAATTTACAAGAAAATAGTGGAATGTTAAAATAGTGATAAAATATACAAAGACTATTTTCTCAGGTTACCTCTTCATTTCATTTGTAAATTATTAGGCTTCTAGAAGAATAAGTCCTATTGTAAAGTGACTCAAACTGCACACCTAGGAATACAATCGTAACCTGACAGTCCACATTTTAAAGAAATAAGCAAATACAAGCAGCCAGTACTACTTCTGTGGCATTTGGCAAGCATCTAGAATACATTTCTGTTCATCAAAATTTAGGCTCCCTTTCATTCAGACATCCATTGCCATCGGCAGCCCCTAGTATTTAGTGTTCGGATTTGTTCTACCAATCTGTCATGATTTCTTAATGAATGTCTGTGTCTCCTTGCCCTCATAGTCCATATTACATTTTGATACTATGTGGGAGAGGTAAGAGTTACACAAACAGGTGAAGGCGGCTCCAGAAAAAGAGTCCTTCAGATTAACACGCAGCTGTAACTTCAGGAAAAAGCTCTAATGGTTAGAGGGGTCATACTCCTCTAACAGAGTTCCCATCAAATAAAGTTATGAACTAAATAAAAGCACCATAGAGTACCACAGTCTCCTGAAAGCAATAACTAATTTGTGTGGTCCTTTCCTCTCTGGACCCGATTCCCAGCTAATCATTTCCAGTTACCAACCATGAGAAAAGGTTTTAAAGCTACCTTCTTATAAATTTTTTCCCCACGGGCAGTTTGTAGTTCTCGCTGGAATATCATTGTTAAGCAGCTGATAGTAAAAATAAATGTACTTTGCTCCTGTCTGTGGGTTCCAAAAAGACCCCCATCCTGCCACATGTCAGAGCTTTCTCCAAAAAAAAAGTAGGTCCATACACCCCTCCCCCCAAAAAATAGCTTCACAGTACATGATGTACCTTCCCCGCACAGCTGTTGTCCCCCACCCTGCCACTTACCCTGTACAAAAGACATACTCAAGCTTCAGGGTATAAAATATAAAGTCCACTAGAGAACAAAGCATAACCTCTAGAGAAAATAAAAAGAGAAGTAAGAAGCTACATTCCCATGGAAAGGGATCATAAAAAACTAGTGTGTAGCCAGAGTCCAAGTTTCATATGTGGGTTCCCACGGGCACTCGAGCCCGACGAGGCAGACTAATCATAAATAATCAAAACTGTGAAGTGTCCCTCACATCTTGGGAGATAATATTAATATAGTACAAAGAAAAAGTTCAAGTCCTTGCTGGCGCTCTTGTTACGAGGACTTCTCTCTAAAGCAAAGCTTCTGCTGCTAAGGCCCGACAGTCATTTTTCAAAGGTAAACAATTAACTTGCATAAGAGTATTTCCTGGAGGTCCAGAGAAGTCAGGTCACCTAATAAGTATATGTTCCAACTTCAGAGTATAAAATATAAGGTCCAATAGAATTCAAAGCATAACCACAGAAAGGTGAACATAAAAGATTAATGTGTAGCCAGAGAACAGTCTTAATGTTCGGATTCCAATGGACACTCAAGCCTGACAAAACAGCCCATTCAGAAGTAACCAAAACTGGAGGTATCAAACACATTTTGGGGGGTAATAATAACATAGCACAAAACAAGAATTCAAGTCAGTGCTGGTGCTCTTCATAAGAGGATCTCTGACTAGAGCAAAGCTGCTGCCACTTAGACTTGACAGTCTTTTTTCAGAGGTGAACAATTTACTTACTTAAAGGTATTTTCTGAGGCCCAGAGAAAACAAGTCGCATCTTCAGCAATTGCGAAATAGATCTGGCAGTGCTACCTTCAGCGACTCTTCAGCAGCCTTAGGTTCCTCAAAAGTAGCCTAGTTCCTCTCGATTAGCACTTGAAACTTGGCTGGGTAACCCATATGAAACCTGATGTTGGCAGCGATCAGCTTTGTCACTATGCCACGAAAGGAGGCCCGTCTCTGCTGGACAAAAAGGCGTAAATCCTGTGCCACACAGATGGAGGTGCCCTCCCATTGTATTTCTTTGATTTCCCACAGCTTAGTCATGAAATGCTGTTTTTCTTGGTAGTTCAGGAACTTAAAGATAAAGGTTCTCGGGGGGGGGGGCACCCGGTGGAGGGCTGAGCCAGAGCGCTCGATGAGTGCGTTCTATAGTATAAGTAGGCTCGAAAGGTGAGGGCCCTATAAGCTTCGCCACAAACTTTAGGGAAAATAAAACTGGATCTGTGCCTTCCTCTCGCTCTGGCAGTCCAATCAGGACCGCATTGTTTCAACGACTTCTACCCTCTAAGTCCTTGACTTTGGCTTCTGATTTGGAGATTCTTTGATGGGATGCAGCTATTGCGGAATCGAACGCCTCCACTTTCCATTCTAGGGAGCTGATACGGACCTTGCTATATCCTGTCCACTGGAAGAGGTCTTCCAGAACACCTGAGAGTGCTTTAACTTCAGTAGTTAAAGAGTGTCAATCCTCCCTGAATGGGAAGAATTCCTCGAGGAAGTGCTCCAGAGTCAGTGGGGTTTGCTCTGAGATGGTAGCAGCCTGTCATGCACCCAGCCCCGATTGGGCCTTTGAACTTTTGCTGGCTTTTTCAGGTGTAGATGGCAGCATGTGGTGAGGAGGAGCTGCCCTCATCTCAGCTTCCATTCCAACATTTCAAGCCGGAGGTCAGATCAGAAACCCCAGGGATGGCTTTCAGTAGGATTATAATTCTAGTCAGCATCTTAACTTTGAGAAAATATAAGCTATAAGCTTTAATCCGATATTCAAGGGGGGTAGTGGGAGCACACAGTTTGAGCAGCTATACAGCAGGTTGCATCGCATGATCTTCCTGTCTGTGGGTTCCAATGGCTTTCTGCACAAATCTTCAGTAGCCAGGGAACACTGGCTATTCATTCCTGCTTTCCAATCTCTCATTCTGAGAGTTTGCTTGGCTAAGCCGATACTCATCAATATTTCCATCAGCTCCAAGCAGTCACACGGCAGCTTCACAGCAGTTCTGCCATCTGTCCTCTGACTTCTCCATGGCACTATTAGCACCTGCTCTGTAGAATAAATAGAGACAACACTTCACTGAACGTAATAACTTTGGGGGGATGTAGCTCAACAGCAAAAAAAAAAACAACCCACAGGCAATGTTAGCTTACCTTTAAATAATGCAAACAATCATGTCAGCACAAAATGTGCTATCAATGTTCCAAACATTCCAACATTCCAGCATTCACCTCCTCTCCTCTCCTCTCCAGTCCTCTCTGGTCCAAGGAAGAACACAGACAGCCCCAAAAAAACCTTCAAACAGGATCTTAGCAGTCCACCAAAGCACCAGCTGCCACTCAAAAACAAGTAGATAACAAAGCTGTCAATCCCGGTAGCCAATAGCCGAAGGTAAAATAAATTTTCAAAATAGAGCACATCTAAATCGGCATGCTAGAGGTTTAGAATTCAAACCAACCACCTCTCCTTTTGGTTACTCGACAGAATAAAAATTCAGCACAAAAGGTTACCTTATGTTAAAACAATGTTAGTCTTATTCATCTTTAAAGAAAAAGAGCAGATTTTGTTGAAAGGAATTACAAATACTCCTACCAACACTGAGGTGAAGGGAGTGGAGCACATTGCCGCCATCTTGCTGCTCCATTCCCTGGGAGGACAGCACCAGCCAGGAAGTCAGAAAACATGCTTGTGTGAGACAGAAAAGTGGTAATCATTGGGGACTCCATAATTAAAGGCATCCATTGGGGGAGGAAGGGGGGCCCAAGGACTAGAGGAAGGGTGGTTTGTATGCCAGGGATGGTAGTGGGCAGGGCAGAACAAAGAATCTGGGAAAGTTGAAAGGGAGGTTGATAGAAAACCTAACTTAGTCATCCACCTGGGAACCAGTGACTTAGCAGGGGAAAAGGTGGAGGTGCTTCAGGATAGGATTAAAGAACTGGCAAGGGCTTGCAGGGAAACAATGAGCTCTTAGCCTTTTCAGAAGAGATTCCAGTCCCCAGATCCAGCACCATCATGGAAAAAGAGGATAGAGGAGTGCCTATGACACTCTAAGAAAGTCATGCACCAAAGCAATTAGAATAGTCAAAGCAGAGTACTTCAAAAATACCTTAAAGGAAAACCTTAGCTCACCACACCAATTCTGGCAAACCCTCCCTTCCCTTCTTCAATCCTCTCTCCAAATCTTCCTCCTCTTCACTCCACATTGAAAATAAGCTAGTTACTGACCCCCTCACTGTCACCTCCACTCTAAACACTTTCTTCACAACCTGTGCCCTCCCATCCAACCCTGTAAACCCCCCTCCTACACACTCCTCCATCACCAAACAGCTTTTACTTCTCCCACATCACTGCCCATGAAGTTCTTCCAGCCCTTCAGTGACAATCCTTGCAAATCCAGCCCTGATGGCCTTGACCCTCTCCTTCAAATCTCAGCCCCATCCATTGCCCATCCCTTATCCCATATGCTAATCCTCTCTTTCTCCCTTAGTACTGTCCCACAGGCCTGGAAATCTGCAAAAGTGATCCCCTACACAAAGGTGACGATCATTCCTCACCAGGAAAATACCATCCTATCTCCCTCCTCCCTGTACTAGCCAAGCTCCAGGAGTCCATAGTCCTAAACAGGCTCACCCACTTCCTCTCCTCCACCAACTTCCTCTCCCCCTTACCAGTCTGGTTTTCAGAAAAAAAATCACTTCACACTCTCCTCCCTTCTCCGTGTCACTAATGCGATTCTTACAGGCATGGACCAAGGGCACCTTGTGTCTGCCATTTTCATCGACCTAGCCAAGGCCTTTGATTCCATGTCACATCCTCTTCTCACTAAAGTTGGACTTGCTAACCTTTCCCCTCCCACAGACAAATGGTTCAAATCCTACCTGTCTGGCTGAATCCAATGTGTCCTGGCTGGGGATGCCCTGCCCCAATTCTAGCTGGTGTACCTCAAGGCTCATTTTTAGGCCCCATCCTCATCTCTATCTTCTTTAACGATCTCCCTTGTCTGCTTTGCCTCCCAAATTCACCTTTATGCAGATTATACCATTCTCTATAACTCTTGCTTATCTGGTCCCATGCCATCTACACAGTTGCAAGACTACGTCACCCACGCTCTAAAATGGTTTCAAACAAATCAACTTAGAGTAAATTCCAGGAAAACAGTATCCATGACTTTCAGCACCCCCAAAAAACTTTCCACTGTCATTCTTTCATGACCCTTGACGGCACCCCACTGGATACTGTCTCTGCCTACTAGTACCTAGGCATTTGGTTGAACACCCACCTAAACTATACTACTCACAACAACTACATCCATTCTAAGCTCCACCCAAAACTCAGTGTCCTGTACAGAAATAAAGATGCCCTCTCCCTCCCAGTCCACCATGTACTACTCACAAAAACAATCTTACCTATTTTTGACTAAGCTGATGTCATCTACAGTATGTATCCACCTCCTTCTGCACCCTCTCCAGACTAGACTCTCTATTTAATGCCTTTTGCTGTTTTACCATCAGTGCTCCCACTAGGACCCATCACTGCACCCTTTACTCCCGTCTCTCCCCCCTAGCCTCCCACCACCAGCACCACACCTTCACTATAATAGCTAAATATTGGTTTGGCTCACTAACCCCCCACCTCACCTCCCTCCTCTCCCCTTCCTCACACCCATCCTACCATCTCCAGTCCAAAGACACTTGCACTTTTGCCCTTCCCCGTCCCCACTCAAACTATGGCAAGGCCACCTTGTCCTACCTCTTCCCTCACAACTGGAACTTCCTTTCTCCATCACTCCGCCTGCTACCCTCGCTAAACTTCATCAAACACTCCCTCTTCCACTCTCAACCCCCCTCCTGCTCTTGATACCTACCAGGCTAATCTCCCCTAATTCTATATTCACACTACTGTAAACCAAATCTCTCTTATTCTTGCTATCTGCCCAACTAAATTTTCTTGCTTGATATACTGCTTGTACCACCTACAGTATGTTCACTATACATATCTAGAGTTTTGTTTTACTCTTACACTCTGTATTTCTGGTGCCTGTGACACTTGCAAAGTGACTTGGAATTTGTTCCTACCCAGACTACTGTAACCAGCCTGTCTTGATGTTTTTGCATATCTCCTATACTTTATGTGTCAATTGTACATTGCTTCCATACCTTGTCTGTAATAAACAGTACCTCCTTGTTCCCCTCCTCCATCTCGTGCCTGGAAATGAGCCTTGGCTCAGTGTGCCTCTCCCAGTCTTCAACTTTTTTTTTTTGTAATTTATATTTTATTGAGAGTTTCAAAGTTTTACAAACAAAATGCAGTTTGGTAGTGGCACATACCTTTACTACATCAACATATATAGCTGATCTTGGCCGGGTGAAAACCCATTGATGAACAGACTAAAACAGAAAAGAAACAGCCATTGAACTTTATCATACAGGTACACTACAACATCTTATTCAACTGTAATTGGTTACTACTCTGTTTACTTGTTCCTCGTATCAGCCCATCTGTTCGGTGTCCTCTTGTGGACTGACCTTGGGTTAATTTCCTAGTACCTCTCTTTTGTGAATACAGTTTATTGATTTCCAGCATTTTTTTTCTAACAACATACAAACTTGTCAAGCTGTTATTCACATTACATTTGATTATAATTTCTATTATTTGCATTGCTGTTTGAATTACACTCAATAATCTGTTCTGCTGTGCTTTTGATGGTAATTACTGATACAACTGTACTAGGCCTGTTCTCACTTGCTTTACCTCTCTGCTCTCCTGACTCTCGCTTCCACCCTGTAACTCTGCCCGTAACTTCCACCCTGTAACTCTGCCTTTGCTCACCTCTGTCTTGCACCTCACTTCCCTCGGCGCCAGGGCCATTGACAATTCCATTTGTCTTTTGTCCTTGGCTGCCCCCGTATAACTTCCCTCTTTGTTGTCTACTCTCTCATGCTGCATCCGCCCCGATTTATTTTTCTGCATCACCTCTCTTGCCACCCCCCACACCCCCACCTATATCTAATCTCCCTCTCCTCCCTCTCTCTCTCTCCCCTTAGACCTAGCCCTTGAACTGAGCCACCGGATTGCTGCCAGGAGTGGCCATGGCTCCAATAGCTGGGCCAACATGCCACCTACACCCACCCACCTCTGGGACCTTCGCTGCTGAGTAAGACTCCTGCCTGGAGCTGCTGAAGCTGTGAGTGGCTGCCATTGGTTGCAGTGCTTCCTGCCTCATGCTTCATTGGTCCTCAACCTCTTGAACAGCAGCTGAGTGGCCGGCCCTATCTCACTGCCTTGCTTTGCTCTCCGGGCACTGTGCCCATTGACTTTTCATTACTTTTGCCATAAAATTTCACCTGCCCCCCACCCCCCTTCCTACCATACTTAAATAGACCTCAAACCCTGCCCTCCCTCTTACACACCTTGCCTCTCATTGCCTATTGGCTCACACTTATAGCTTCCTCCGCTCTGCCTCTGCCTCAAACCCCTCATCTCTCATCCCCCACAGTGTTTACTGACTGAAGTGCTCTGTTTTTCAATCTCTCTTTCTATCTGCCTCCTGCTAGCCAAGTTACTCCCTCTTGTTCTACTCGCTTCCCCATCCCTACTGCGCTAGCATACAAGCCTTGTGGGTTTTCTCTGTCTTTCTCTCACCTCTCCTCCTCCTCCTTGTCCTGCCCTCCCCTTTTTTCTCTCCCTGGTCCCAGCCATCCCCACTCCCTCCCTACCCTCACTCCCCTCTACTCAGGTTTCCACTGCTACTCCCAGGGAACCCTCAACTTCCACTTGATACTTGTGCTTGGCCCACCGTTTGGATATCCCTGGTTACTTACTCCTAACACTATACTCAACAAGTGTGACCACCTCTTCACACTGTACCACCTTGCTGTCCATATGGGAAAAAGCCTGAAACCTGGCAACCACTGCCTCTGGAAACAACAATCAAAACTATCTCTCAAGGAGCAGCGACTCTGCTCCTTGAAACCCCTACTCTTCCTCCTCCTGCTCATCTCAGGCAACGTCCATCTCAATCCTGGCCCAAACAGCTCCGGCCACACAAAAACCTCAGGTGCCCTTCTCCTTGCAACCATTAATATCTGCAGCCTGCTGCCAAAGCTGGATGCACTCCAAGCCTTCATATGCCAACACAACCCTGACATCCTTGCTGTGGTGGAAACTTGGCTGACGCCTAAAGTTCCTAACTTGGCAGTAACAATACAGGGCTATAATGTCCACAGGCTGGACCGGTTATCCAAAAATGGTGGCGGTTGTGCAATCTATATCAAAGACTCCCTGTTGTGGCACCCTGTAGCAACTCCATCACTTCCTGCCTTGGCCCAGATCCTGCCAATAAAAATCATCCTAGGTCCTAACCATAAAGTGCTGACTATTGTCTCTGTCTACATCCCGCGCAGGGATCCTAAACATGGCTTCAATGATGTCATAAACTTTATCAACTCCCATCCTCCAGAAACTGAACTTATTCTACTAGATGATTTCAATATAAACTGGTTAGCATTGAGTGCCAGTGCCCATAAAGACTCCATCTCAGCTGCTAGCCTCACGCAAATGGTCAACTCCCCTACCAGGATCAACTACAAGACTGGCACCAGTACCCTCCTGGATTGGGTCCTCACCACTCACCCCACAAGGATCTCTCGTACAGCCATTCTCCCGGACTCTCTCAGTGACCACTCCCCAGTCATATGTGCATGGTCAAACAAATTCCTCAAGCCCCCTCCCAAAATTATCGCTAGTAGAGTGCTTCCTCGTGGAAAACTTCCACATCTCAAACAACACCTGCTTCAACAAGACTGGCTACCCATCTAAGAAGCAACAGATGTTACCTCGGCTGTTGATCACTTCATCTTAATTTTCAACAGAGCCTGCGACCTCTTTTCCCCTGCTAAAAGGCACAAAACTAAATCTCTCTGTAACCCATGCCTCACCGAAGCTCTCCTCTCTCAGTGGAAACTAAGGGACCACCTTTGGGCAGTTGCCAGGGCTTCTGGCAAACAGCTGAACATCCAAAATTATAAACAAGCACGAAATGCCTGCACAAAAGCCATCTGGCTTACGAAATCCACTTATTACAAAGTTGCTCTCACCAATACCTAGGGAAATGGATGAGCATTCTGGGACAATATCAAAGATGTCACGGGGAAGCAGCCCAAAACCTCTCCGGCCATGTTAATGGTTGATGGATCTCCAACCCTCGACCCCAAGGTGATCGCTAGCACCTTTAACACGGCTTTTTCAGACCTTAGTGCTGTCCTGCCCCATGACTTTTTGGAAAACAGGACCTTCTCCCCTAATATTTCAGCCCCACAGCCTAACCATCCACTCTTCTACTTTAGGGAGGTAAGGCTAAATGAAGCTCACCGTTATATTGCTGCAGCCATCTCTAAATCTAGATTTAGTAGCAACACCATGGACCTTAAGCTTCTGTCGCTCACCCTCGATAGGTAATTCGTCCATTAACTAAAATCATAAACCTCTCTCTCAGCTGTGGAAAATTCCCAGACCTATGGAAAACAGCCATCATGACACTTGTCCATAAAAGTGGGGATAAGACGACTCAGTCAAATTATTGCCCTATCTCCATACTCCCCCCACTCTCCAAGGCACTCGAGCGCATCATGGCTGATCAACTTACCGACCACCTGGATAAATAGAATATACCTTGTCCACAAGAACATGGATTCCGGAAAGGTCACAGCACCACTACAGCCCTTCTTGAGTTCACTGGAGCTTTGCACAAATCCCTGGACAACGGCCTACCCACAGGAGCCATTTTCATCTACCTCTCCAAGGCATTCAATACAGTACACCATGGACTACTAATTGACCAACTACTGAATACTGGGCTATCACCTGACTCTGCCCTCTGGTTTAAAAGCTACTTGGATAACCGGTCACAGAAAGTAAAAATCACTGACGCTCTTTCGGATACCCTGCTTGTTCGCTCTGGTGTCCCACAGGGGTCCATACTGGGCCCCCTCCTTTTTAGCCTTTTCTTAAACTCCCTCCCATACCACTGCTCTGAACAGATCATTCTATACACTGATGATGCTATTGTATTCTCCACCCACAAAGATCCTGCAACACTACAACACAACCTTCAACTTGGATTCAGTTCTGTAGAGACATGGTTTCTTAACCATAAGCTGGTCCTCAATCACAAGAAAACCAAATCTATGCTCTTCTGCAGCTCCCAAAACCCACAAAAGCTACACCACTTGGCTATCTCCACCACCCAGGAGAACACCCTAGAACAGGTGTGTTCCTTCAAATACTTAGGGATACAGCTTGACCCTAATCTCTCTCATGGACCTCATGTAGACAATGTTGCTAGAGCTGCAAATACATGGCTTGGTCTTCTCTACAAGCAGACAACCCCTCACACCAGAAGCTCTGAAGATTGCTGTCCTGAGCTCTGTGATCTCTGTAATAGACTATGGTCTCATCATTTATGGCTCGGCCACAACCACAACCCTTAGACATCTCTCAACTGCCTTAAATAAGGCATGTTGGCTCATTACAGGGGCCCACCGTCTCACCCACACATGTGACCTGTACACTCAGACCAGCTGGTTCCAACTATCCAACCACATTAAGTTCTCACCTGCTCCATGGTGAAAAAAATCTACCTTGGCCTTGCACCTCCTGGGGTCTGGACTCTGTTACAACACCGAAACAACAAACGGTGCCTACGGAGATCCACCCTGCAGCTACTGAAAGTCCCCCACTGTCACACTTCCTAGGGACAATGCTCTTTTGCTTATCAAGCGTCACTCTGGATCAATGGCCTTAGCCCCACCCTCTCCTCTGCCCTGCAATTGGTATGTTTAAAACTAGGCTCTGGGACTATCTCACTACCAACAGCTCCTGTGACTGCTCAACTTAACCTAGTTTCTCCACTTCCCTGCCTGCTGTAGTGGTCCTCTGCCTCCCTGCCTCCCCACCGGACACACCACTCACATCTTGATACACCCAATGCTGCACTTTTCCACCTTATCCCACCATACCTTCCTTCCTTCTTTCTCCCCACCCCATCCCTTAGCCCCCACCCCCTTCCTCTCTTGAACTCTGGCACTTCTCATTGCCTGTCTGTTTTTCTGACAAATGCAACTGGCTGCTTTGCTTACATTGTTACCCTTGAATTGTATTAATCTGTAAATTGTATGCAATGTCTCCAGTTGTTGTAAGGTCTGTCTTGATGTTCACCATAATTTGTATTTTCGCTGATGTGGACCCTTTGTAAAAAAGCCTTGGAGCAAAGGTATCTGTAATCCTAGACTTGATAAATAAAATAAATAAATAAAAAAATTTGAGCTCACAGTATATTATTTACCTTACATTTTGAAACTTGTGGTATGCTTTGGACTTATAGTATACATTCACCTGCAGATACCTGGCCAGCGAATTTCCCCATAAGGTATATTTTACAAATTGTTTTCTGATAACAGATAGCTAACAGATAGATACATGGGGGATATAGAAAGGAGACCTAGGCAAAGGTACAAAGGGGGTTCCTTTCTATCTACTCTAATTGAGGCAAGTTTGGCAGAAGACTAGAGGGTGGTATTCTGCAGTGGATCAAGTTCAAAAATGGGCCCCATATTTCAGCATACATTTGTAATCTATTTTGAGTGGCATACATTGCCCTTTCATAAATGGCTGCTTTGCCGATTTTATCCAACCATTCTCTGCCACTTGGTGGACTTTAGTCTCTCCAGTGTCATAGTAGGATTCTTTTAGTTGTTATGAGAGCCCCTAACAGCCATCATTTTTGGGCTTTCGGCAGTCTATTGTATGGTGTTGTGTCCTGCTAGGCCCCTAAGAGCACTACTATAGGTATAAGAGTTATAGTCTTGCTCAGGACTCCACTGCATACTTCTTTAACTTCCTGCCATTATTTATTGTGGCCTGTGCAGCTCCATAGTATATGTGAGATATTTCCCCCAGCTGCTTGGCATCTCCAACAATTGTCTGTGGGTATAAGGCCCCATGATCTAGTTTACTGGGTATCCTGTACCATCTATATCACATTTTAAACTGAGTGAACCTGCTCTTAGTGTCTTTACCTGCCAACTGTACATTCCTTTAGCATGTTTTCCATATCTCTAAGGTGATTTCCATTTGGAATTCCTAAGACCAGCTGTGCCTAGTACCTTTAGATATATCTGCTTTGCAGGCTAGCAAATGCGCACATATGTCCCTACTCCTATTATCATTTCCCCCACCAGGCCATAGAATAGAGTCAAGTGGATTTGTTTTGGTTCCGCATAGATGCTGACAAAGTATGTCTCTTAATGCATGATGCAATTGCAGGCATCTCCAGTGTTGTTGGCTAGGGAGATTGTACCTTTCCCTGAGTTGTTGAAAACTCATAAGTGTGTTTAATCTTGTGTCTATAATATCTGATAGGTATGCAAGCTGGCCCAGTGGCATGGAGGGCTGAGTCATCTGTGCCTTACCACCTGCCACTCCAGCGACCTGTGTTCACGGTGCAAATGGGCCGCCGGGGGCTGGCTGAGGAGGGAGAGGATTGAGTGTCCAAAGGACTGTTCTCTTCTCCTGGGGAGGGAAGGTTGGTGCTCCAGCTGAATGACTGCCCTTGGGTGGAGGCTCGAGGGCAGTGCGAGTCTGCAGGGTGCCAAGAAAGGGAGGGTGCTGCAGGACTTTTGCAGATGTGTGTATGCCTCCACATATGCACATCTGATGTGTGCACCCCAGCAATGGGGAGGGGAGAAAACAGAGGAAAAAAACCTTGGCTGTGGTTGATGACTGTCCTTCCGCAGGCTACACACCTGGCAACTGGACAAGAACTCTGGGTAAGTCCCGGTGATACCAGGGTGACGGGGCTAGGGGGGAGAGCTGGTCAGAAGGGGGCAGCCAGAGACACAAGGAGGTAAACAACTACATGGAAAAAAAATATCTGATAGCTACCTGATTCCTGCTTGTTCCCAGAGCTTATATTCTACTGGTCTGCCCACTATCTGAGACAAGGGGTTAGCCCACAGTGGAAATTGTTTCATCTTTACTGGACACCAGTTAGTAATTTTTGTTATCTCTCTCCATGCCTGGAGAGTATGGGAACAGGTGGGGGGTAAGGAGAGATAATTTGGTGGGTGTGAGAACATTGCTGCTATGGCTAGGTGCTGTCCCAATATATGCGCCTCGTATTTTGCCCATTTTGGGGTTTCCCACCCTTGCTCCCAAGGTGCAGTATGCAGTAGTTGTGTAAGTGAGTGTGCCATAATTCTAATGTGGAAGTCAGGTAATTTTAGCCCTCACATGTGAAATTCCCTGTTCAGCTTTGCCCATCTGATCCTTTTGGAGTCTCCATTCCAGAAGAAAGTCTGGAGTTTGTCATGAATTAGGCCTATTATTTTCTTCGCTAACTGAATGGGTAAATTGTCTAAAACTTATTATATCTTAGGGGCTCCCATCATTTTGAAAGTGTGTGCCCTCTCCCGGTGGGATATGTGCAGAAGCCTCCACCTTTGGTAATCCTTCTCTATTTCCTCTATCACTGGCATGAGGTTATTTTTACCCAGTTGGGATAGATCCCATTAGAATTTCAGGTCCAGATACTCTATATTATTGAATGCTGGGTGTAAACCCCATGGGTACGTAGGCATTTGGGTCACTATATTTGAGCAAGCTAGAAATTGAGATTTTGAGGTGTTTGGTTTGTACCCCAACAGTTGACTTAATTTATTAATGAGGATTAGCAAGTTGGGTACTGAGGTCTCAGGGTCCACGAGCATCAAAAGGATGTCATCTGCATAGGCCATTGTTTTGTGTTCCTCTCCCAGAACTATTCCCTTGATTTCTGAGGCTCTCCTAATAGCTTGGAGTAGAGGCTCCAAAGCCAGAATAAACAACAGGGGTGAGAGTAGACACCCCTGTCAAGTGCCCCTCTGTAGCTAGAAAGAGGAGGATACCCTACCGTTGTTGACCACCTCTGCTGTGGCTTTATTATAGTTGACTTTGACCCAAGCCCTAAACTCTGGCCCAAAGCTGAAGGCCTCCAAGGCTGCTAATAGGTATTTTCATTCCACTCTATCAAAGGCCTTTTCAGCCTCCAGTGATAGGAGGATGGAGGGTATCTTGCACCACTTTGAATGCCACAGCAGATTAAAAAGTCTTCTGGTGTTATCCGTTCCCCTTCTCCCGGGTACATACCTCATCTGGTCACCCTCTATTAGGTCTGCCACCAGAGCCTTGAGCCTTGTTGTTAAAACCTTGGCCAGAATATTGCAGTCAGTTGGTATCAGTGATTTGGACTTATAACTCCCACATAGAGAAAGAGATCCTTGCCTGGTTTGGGTAACTGGGAGATCCTTGCAGTGGTCATGGATCCCGGAAGGGTCCCTGAATTTTTGGCCTCCAGGAAGGCCTCGTGCAAGGGTCCTATTAGGACTTCCCCAAATGCTTTAAGGAAATCTGCCAGTAATCCATCTCGCCCGATGCCTTCCCTGCTGGCATTGATTTTATAGCTTTTTTCTACCTCCTCCTGCTCTATTGACCTATCTAGTCATTCCAGATGCTCCTGTGTCAATTTGGGGAGTTGTAGGCCTTCCAGGAAATGCTGAATTTCAGGATCAGTGGGATGTACCTCACTAGTGTATAACGTCTTATAAAAGGCCTGGAACTCTCCATTTATCTCATTATCGTCTCTTGTCAGTTGCCCATACTTTTTTTCAATTGTGAAAATTCTTGAACTCTCCTATTTCTTTTTTAGTTCATAGGCCAGTAGCCTCCCTGGTTTCTCTCCTGATTCCCAAAACACCTGCCTGAGACAGAATAAAGAATATTCTGCTTCCTTATGCAGAAAGGTATTGATTCTGTATCTGAGGCCAGTCATTTCTGCTAGCAGCTTAGATGGGGGGGGGGCAGGTTTCTCTAAAGGATTTTTCTAGTTCTTTCTATTTATTTTGCAGTGCTTTCAGCACTAGGGCATTAGCCTTATGCCTATGAGTGGTGTAACTGATACATCTACCCCTGATGTATGCCTCCAGGGCATCCCGTCAGGTAGCAGCAGTTGTGTCCCTTTTGTTTCTCTCCAGATACATCTTGATGTCCTCTTTATGGTTTGTACAGAAGGCTTCATCCTTCAGTGTGGAGACATTAAATCTCCATTTCCCTCTTTTGGTTTTGTCTGCCAGAGATGGTTGCCAGGTGAAAGTTACCAGTGCATAGTCTGAGATTATGATCACCCCAGTATAGTCTTGCACATTCTGTACCCATCCCCCTGGTACTAGCCACATGTCAATCCGGGAGAATGACTGATGTGGAGTGGAGAAAAGAGTAATCCCTCCCTGTGGGATGTATTAGCTTCCAAATACCTGTCAATCCCCCTTCTGCACTTCTGCCAACTTTTGTGTCAGGCTCCTGTAAAAGAGGGCCCCTGAGGAGTTTGGCCCATACACATTACACAGGCTGACTTATTGGCCCCACAGCAGTCCCTGTGCAATGACACATCTACCTTCAGTGTCTTTGAATTCCTTTAGGAGGGTAAATGGAACATTTTTATTGATTAGGATGGCTACCCCTCTGCTTTTTGTATTACATGAGGTGGAAACACCTGTGAGACCCAACTCCCTGTTAACTTTTTGGCTTCCTTTGTCATCAAGTGGGTCTCCTGTAGGAAGGCAATTCTCATCTTTTCCTTCCCTAAAAGGTCTAATATCTTCCTTCTTTTAACTGGGGTGTGAATTCCTTTCATGTTCCAAGAGACTCATTTTATATCAGGAGATGCCATTGATATGTTTAAGGAAACTCCTGTAAATTTTACTCAGCATGTGGTCATTTACCTTATTCGTAACTTGTCTGTTCTTTATCAAAGGGTCTCCTCTGACTGCCCTTTCTCTCCTTTTAATGCCATGGGGCCAGCCACTTCCACGCTTCTTCCCCCAATCCTCTTAGGGAAATCTTTCCATGAGGGGACCACATCTGCCATTACAGGGATGTCTGTCCCTTAAACTCCTATGAAGAGAGAGCCCAGTCGCCAACTTTTCAATAAATAAATAAATAAAAATGATAGGCTGAGGAGCTGGTGCAGGGATGAAGGGTTGAAATGTATCGGGAGCTGGGAGGGCACGTGGTAGGACAAGAGGCTGTATTCAGCAGATAGACTGCACCCTACTAGGGAGGGCTAAGTCATACTCAGAGACAAGCCAGGGAAGTAGATAGACAACAATCTGAGTTTAGACTACAGAGGGGAGAGGGGTGGGCCAGCAGACCCAGAAGCACTGGGACAAGGAGGTCTATGGAATTCTCCCTTACACCAGCAGTAGTAATCAGCAGGGTGAGCAAGGAGGCAAATGGGGGCAACCACATATGGGAGGGGGTGATGGGGAGAGTGCAGGTCAGGAAAAGTACAAATAGTAGACAGAGAGGCATGGAGTCGAGATGGAGGGTGCTGTCACTCAGTGCTGGTAGTCTCTGTAACAAGATGGTAGACAGGCAGGCCCTCTTAGAGGAGGGTAGAAAAACAGAAAGGCTTGCACTCTGGAGTAATTTGGTGTGGTTCAGTTGGAAAGCAGAGTCCAAGACAAATGAATGCTCTGCTCAAAAACTGCATTTATTTGAGAAATATCATAGGAATCATAGGAATTTTACAGGTCAATAGTGTAAACCTTTTTAGACCTGAACCCTTTAAAAATTAATTACTTGACAGGTGGACCTATAGTGTTCATCTAGCAATTTCTTAAAGTGGGTCATGGTCTTACACGTTACCACATCCAGTGGTAAAGCATTCCACTTTGTTACCACTCTCTGTAAAAACCACATTCCTCTATGATTAGCCCTGTGATGTTCCCCTCCTAACATCTTACAGTGTTCCCTTGTTGGTATAGACTCCTGTCTTTCTTTTAGTCCAGTGCTTTCCCATATATACGGATCACAGTGGGCCTTAAACACAAGGTACATGTCACCCCTGTGCCTTATTCAAAAACAATTGCAAAGATATACCACACCAAATAGACAGCAACAAACTGTGACCAGGTTGCCCCGGTACTTCACTCCATTAGTGCTTTGTCAGGGTGTGGCATCCTGGAAATAAACCTGACCTTTTATATACAAAAAGTAGTGACATCATAATAACATGACATCAGTAATTGACATACATCATAAACTTAACAGAAAGAAAACATAGAGAAAAAATATGTTACAATAAACACTGTTACAGAATGTTAATGAGCCGTCCTCCTTTAGTGTTACTACAAGGAATAATGAATAAATGTTTTGTTTCATTTTTTAATTTTTTTACCTACAAACAGGTCAGAACTTCAGAAATTCATTGCACATGTGAATATCATCATAGATGCAGAAATTAGTCAACCAAGTATAATGATGCCAAGATTTAATAACTCTAAAATTTTTGTTCTCCTTTGACAGATATAAAGAAAGAAAATTGGAAAGAAAGGATCAGACCAAGAGTCAGGAACTTTGTTCACATTTAAGCCATTCTATACCAGCAACTGCATCATATGTGGGTGGTAACAGGAAGTCCTGTGCTCTCTGTTATACTCCAGCTGCAAGAAAGAACATGATACAAAATCAGTTTAAATCAAAATAAGCATCAAATTATAGTTCCCTTAGGTAACAGCACCATAATGATAAAGTAAGCTAAAGCTGATACAACATTAAGAAGCAAGTGTCAACAGTAGTAAGGAGATAATTTGGGGGGTCAAATACATAAAGATAGCAAAACAGAAGAACATTTAAAGGGGATCTGTCATCAACAGGGTTTCTTAGTATCTGAAAGACCATAAACAGCTAATTTGAGTGAGCCATTGTGTTTATCAGTGAGTCTTTGCAGTCCAGAGATATTAATATATAAATCAGCCTGCAATTAAGGGCTAGGGGCAGCCATATGTTTTAGGCTTCTGACAGGAAATGATGTCACCGAGGATCTTGGCCCTCCATTGACTTTAGGCTAAATAGGAAATTGTCTATTTTATTAAGTGTTTTATAAGGTGTTATTACAACACTTTATACATTTATAATACGTGTTTTGTATGTGCATTGCAACTAGTGAGTTATCACCTTTACATTTCAAACTGTTAGTAAAAATAACCCATCTTTAGGATTGCTTTAACCTTTAGGCTATACTACCAGCTGATCATCAAAAACAACACATCTCAAGGCTGGCTCTGTGGTGCCAACAGGTACTGGGACCCCCATATCAGGATTTCTAAACCCTGTCTGTGTTCATATCAGTATAGATTTCTGGGGCTGCCACATCACTAACTTCTGTCTTTTTCCATTCCCTCTCTTATAGCCTTTTCCTTTTACAATTTCAGGTGTGAACTCAGATCTACCATATGCAAATGTGGCTAAGTACCTACTGGCCTGGCATTTGTTTGCAAACTGGCTAGAAACCAGTTTATCCTTTACGTTATGGCCTCTGCTAAATAACACTCTGGGTTTATCACCAATTTGTGGTGTCAATGATGGGTCACTTAACAGTATAGGCAAATACTGTGTTAGTATGTTGCCAATCTTGCCTGCCAGGTGATTGTACTCTGTAACAAAGTTGATTATACTCTGCTTACTTTGAGTCCTGGCCTTAGGTTTAAAAAGGCCCCTTACAGTTCAATGTAGCTGCTTTGCAATAGAGTTCATCTAGGATTATTTTGTCGTAGTTTCTCTCTTTGAATCGTTCCCTCAGTTCTTTTGCTTGAACATGAAATGTGTCAGCTTCTGAGCAATTTCATCTCAGTCTGACAAACTAACTATAAGGAATCAACATTTTTAGGGACTTTGGGTGTGAACTGGTAGCCAAAAGCAAGCTATTGGTTGCTGTAGATTTGCAATATCCCCGTGTGATAACTTAATTACTTTCCCCACAAGATAATGTAACATCCAAAAAATTAATTTCAACAGTGTCAGATCTATAGGTAAATCTGAGATTCCTATTGTTGTTGTTCGGGCCAATCAAAGAACAGTGCTATTTCCTCCTCAGTCCCTGACCACACATAATATGTCATCTATATATCTACACCATTTTGCAATTTTATCCATGTAGGGGTTAGAGTTTTTTTCTCAAAAATAAATAATTCTTCTAAATAACCAAGGAACAGATTAGCATATGATGGAGCCATTGCTGCCCCCATAGTCATCCCACTTTTCCATAGGTAATATTCAGAGTCAAATTTGAAGTAGTTACACGTGAGAACAAATTCTAGCCCCTCCATGATTAAATTAGTGGGCATGTTCTTATTCAATGGATCTTGTGACAAATAGTATCTGCATGCCTCTAAACAGTCCTGATGATGAATTGATGTATATAGAGATTTTATATCAGTCATTAACCACCAACTGAAACCATCAAATTGCTCTAATACATGCATTGTATCTCTGGTGTATGATTTCAGGCAACAAGCATTCCATTTTATAAAGAAATGAAGAGATACAAATAGATTGTTTGTTAGGGAGCTCACACCCAAAAGTATTGGTCTCCCTGGAGGGTTAGATAAATCCTTGTGTATTGTTGGTAATATGACCTAGATAGCTCGTGGCAGAGAACAGCAAGAGGAAGGAGCTGCTGTTAGAACTTTATTGGGACTATATTGCCCTCCATCCCTCCCCTCCATCACCCCCACCCTTAGCTGGGCCTACTTTTATAGGCACAGGATTTGACTGACAACAGGAACTTCCTGCTTGGGAAAAGGAAGGGAATGATCAAAGAGGCACAAAAGACTCACCATCCTAGAAAGAAAGGAGTAGCTCTCCCCCCCAGCTTCTGGAGGTCTGACTCTGAGCAAGTAAGAAGGAGACTTCTGAGGAATATAGGAATTTACTATCCTAGAACAGGAAGATCAGGAGTTTTAAGGGTATGGAGGCAGTAGGAAAGTAGGGAGAAAAAAATTATATAAATAAAAAATTAGAGAGAGAGAAGAAAGAGCAAGTATACAAAACAACAGTTAAGGGACCACAAATAAGACATGATGAGAGTGGTGCAGTGCAGTGGCTGTGGAGCAGCAGTCTTCTGGGAGATGTTCTGGAGGAAGTGGTGTTGTCCCATCTGCAGAAACCTCTCTGGGCTGAGGGAGGAGGTTGCTCATCTCGAGGCTGAGTTGGCCAGGATTTAGGGGACCTCCTATCCCACCCAGGGACCACCAGGTCCACCGACGCCGCCTCAGAGGTTGCCAAGAAACAGGAGCAGTTGGACCACAGAGGGCTCAGGGAGGGTGAGGGTGGTGGAACAGAGGTGTATTCCTCCAGTTGTACCTCTCCACAATTCATATGCCATTCTGGCAGAGTGTGGTCCCTCTATGGAGGCACCCACAATGGAGACCAAGGAGGATGCTGAGAACCTCCACAAAGGAGACCCACAGGAGGGTGGCATGGGACCCCACAGGGTAAGGAAACAGCTCCTGTTGGGGGACTCCATTGTTAGGAGGGTAGAACTTGGGAGGAAGTGGAGATGGAGTTAAGGTGCCTGCCTGGCATCATGGCTTGGAGGGACAGGGAGCGAATCCACATGATTGTGGGAGCAGCTGAATAGGGGAGGAAGCTGCATGTCACTGTCCACCTAGGGAAAAATGACCTGGCTGGGAAAGGGATCAGAGTAGTGCAGGAGGAGTTTGTGGAGTTGGGAAGGGGCCTCAGACAAGTAAGACGCATGATAACCTTCTCAGAGGTGCTGTCTGTCTATGGTATGGGTGAGGCTAGGGTGCTACACACCATGGGATTCAATCAGCGGTTGAAAAACTGGTGCAGAGCTCAGGGTTTTGGCTTCATTGGGGACTGTGGGTCCACCTGGAGGGATGCAGGCCTATACTGGCATGATGGTCTGCAGCTGTCCAGGAGGGGAACCAGGATCCTAGGTGATAGATTTAAATGGTTCATTGGCAAGCATTTAAACTAGCCAAGGGGGTGGTACTGAAAAGGAGAAGGGAAATCCTAGCCCCCCCCAAATCAGGGTAGTTAGTGAAGTAAACACCAAGATAGAGAAGTCAATAGGGAGAAGGGCAGGGGTAAATGGAGAAAAAGACAAAGGCAGTAAGGACAGGGATGTGGCAAAAAGGGGTAAGGCTATCAAAAAATGGAAGGTAATGAGTACCAATAACCATAGTCTTGGTAACAAGCTCCCTGAAATGGTGGCCTTGATGGAAGAGGGATGCCTGGATATTGTGGCAGTCACAGAAACATGGTACACAAAGAACCATGGCTGGGATGTCAACATACCAGTGCACAATCTACAGGAGGGACAGGGAGGGTAGAAGAAGAGGAGGAGTAGCTCTCTACGTAAGGGAAGGGATCAAAGCAATGGAACTAAAGGGTAAACAGTGAGGAGAGGAGGCCTGTGGGTCACCCTGGAGACTGGAAATGGCACCACAATCCGCACAGGGGTTGTATACAGACCCCCGTCTCAGGGGGAGGAAATGGACAAGGAAATGATAGAAGGCATCCTTAGAATGTCAGAGAAAAGGGAGATATTGCTGATGGGGGTCCTGAATATGCCATATGTTAACTGGATCACCTTTGCTGCAGTCACACCCAAGAGCAGGGCCATTCTCGATGCCCTACAGGGGGCATGCCTCAGACACCTAGTGTTGGAACCCACGTGGGAGGGAGCAGTCTTAGATCTGGATCTCTCAAATGGCAATGGAGAGAGGATCTCAGATCTAGAAATGGGTAGCCATCTGGGAACAAGTGACCACCAAACAGTGTGGTTCACGATAAACTCAGCTGTAGAGTCAAGCCATACAAAAGCGAAGGTACTGGACTTCAGGAGGGCTAATTTTGTCAGTATAAGGAAACACAGAAGGAGCAGGACAGAGAACTGTACCAGTTAAAGCTGAAGGAAGTGGGGAAGGCAGTCAGAATAGCAAAGGCATAAACCGAGGAAAAGATAGCCAACTCGGTTAAGATGGGGGATAAAACCTTTTATAGATACATTAGGGAGCGAAGAAAGACAAAAGGAGGGAAACTGAGGCTGAATAAAGATGAGGCTGAGTGGTCAGAGAGGGACAGTGAAAAAGCAGGAATAGTGAACGAATGCTTCTGCTCAGTATTCACAAAGGAAAAGGAGGGGGAGGTACCTAATCTAGTCAATAGAAGCACTCTAAATGGGGGGGGGGGTCGATATCAGTCCTTTTACAGAAGAAAGGGTTCTGAAAGAACTCCTAAAACTGAAGGTGAACAAAGTAATGGGGCCTGATGGGATTCACCTCAGAATTCTAAAAGAACTAATGGGAGAACTAGTAACAAAATTTACTACCCTTTTTAACAAATCATGGGAGGATGGTGTGGTACCTGAGGACTGGAGGAGGGCAGATGTGATTCCCCTTCACAAAAGTGGGAGCAAGACAGAGGCAGGAAACTACAGGCCTGTCAGCTTGACCTCAGTGGTAGGGAAAATGATGGAATCACTTCTGAAGGAAAGAATTGTTGAGTACCTGGAGGCCAGTGGGGCACAGGACCCAAGGCAGCATGGATTCACAGTGGAAAGGTTATGTCAGATGAATCTAATCGATTTCTTTGACTGAGTGACCAAAGTAGTAGACCAGGGAGGGGCTGTGGACATGGCCAACTTAGACTTTGGCAAGGCATTTGACACAGTCCCACACAAAAGATTAATAAATTAGCCAGCTTGGGAGTGGGTCCCAGGGTGGTAGACTGGATAAAACATTGGCTGGACACCAGGATACAGAGGGTAAATGGAGTCCACAGTGAAGAAACGGGGGTTACTAGTGGGGTACCGCAGGGTTTAGTACTGGGTCCGGTCCATTTTAATGTCTTTATAAGTGACATTGCAAAGTGACTGGAAGGAAACGTATGTCTCTTCATAGACGACACAAAGATCTGCAACAGGGTTGATACACAAGGTGGGGTGGAAAGGATGAGAAGGGACTTGGCAAGGTTGGAGGAATGGTCAAAAGTATGGCAGCTTAGCTTCAACACAAAGAAGTGCAAAGTAATGTACCTGGCAGACAAAAACCCAGGAGAAGTGTACACAATAGGGGTGAGATACTGACAACAACAAAAATGGAAAGGAACCTGTGGGTAGTTATATCAGATGATCTAAAGCTGGGCAAGCAATGTGAGAAGGCAGTAAGGAGGGCTGGGGGGATACTGCAATGCAGAGGGAGAGGCATCACCAGTAGAAAACTGGAAGTTGTTATTCCTCTGTATGGACAGTTGGTGAGACCCCTTCTGGAGTACTGCGTGCAGTTCTGGAGACTCCATCTCCGCAAAGACATAGACAAGGTGGAGGCTGTCAAAAGGAGGGCAACAGAAATGGTGCAAGGTCTGCACCAGAACCCATACAAAGAGACACTAATGGAGCTTAATATGTATACCCTCTAGAAAAGGAGGGAGAGGGGTGACATGATGGAAACTTTCAGGTACTTCAAGGGAATCAACAAAGTTCAAGAGGGTAGCATCTTTCACAATAAGAGATGTGCAAGAACAAGGGGGCACAATTTGAAGATAGAGGGGGGATGGCTCAGAGGTAATGTGAGGATGTATTTTTTCATGGAGAGGGTTGTGGTTGCATGGAACAGCCTTCATGAGGAGGTCATGGAGTCAAGAACAGTGGTGGAATTCAAGAATGCATGGGACAGACATAAGACAAATCTAGTGGGGGGTAGGAGGAAGTAGGCTGTTGGTTAACTAGGATCTGCAGCTTATCCATTAGGCAGAGAAATGGGCAGACTAGGTGGGCCAAGCAGTCTTTATCTACCATCAAATTCTATGTTTCTATGTTTCTATGTATAGTGTTGGATTTATAGGGAATTTAGGCTGTAAAAATTCAAACTTAGCATCAGATATTTCACCACATTATTCTGGACATCTCAAGGATGGGTATAAATTTGAGTTTAAAATTTGAAAGTGGGTTAGATGTTCATTTATAACAGTTCTCGTTGTTTGATAACAATTCTAACACTTTTTCTTTGTAAAATTCCCTATCCAGTATTACCAAGTTACCTCCCTTGTCAGCTGGTTTCAGCACTATGTCTTTAAGGCCTTTCAGCTCATTAAGAGCTTTGCTATCTTCCGTTTGTAGTTTGTTGTAATATCTAGTATTTACCTTGGCTAGTAACTTCTGGACTTAGTGACTGTTTTCTTGTATGTATTGATTAGCAAGTTGTTTGACTGGGGACAAAAATGAGACATACTTGAAAATGGCTCTACAATGCCAGTTCGACAAATGTTTTGTTGACCAACATTATAGCAAACAAATTACACTTGGCATAAATCCACCTTGAAACCTGTCTTTGTTTTTCAGGGGGCTCCACCCCCCAAACACCCCATACAGGGGGATCTGTCCCCCGTACCCCCCATACTTAGGGATTATCAACTCCAAGTTGTATTTGATTTGGGGAGGGGGTGCAGGACTGGGGGAAAGAATGCCAGGCTCCCGGGTAGACTTTGTAGTGATCTGTTGATGTTGGCAGCACCCATGAGATCGCTGTAAAGGTTATGCTGCACAATCGGCATATGATTATAAACAACGTTTTCCTAGTATTTTGCATTTCTGTTCTAGTTACATCAAACATTTGGATGTTCAGGTTGCCATAATTGTAATGAAGTCCTTCAGAGTACAATGGCTACAACACTGAATAATTCTGAGAATCCAAAATGTCCCAGTCACCATCATATTCACAGGTTTACAGTTTGCTACTATTTAGCGATCCAGACAGGAGAGTCCAGGGCAGTAAAATTATTTGTTTATTAAACAACCAACATACTGTTCTCCAGTGCTTCTAGGACATTGACCCTTTTCATCCTCATCTTCTCCCTGATGAAGATGGTCTACCACCTCGAAGTGCCGGGGAACAGTATATTTATTGTTTAATAAACAAATAATTTTACTACCTTGGAATCTCCAGTCTGGATTGCTACTTTTTTCTGTTCTACATATGATTTTGCTACTTATTGGCAGTGGATCTACAGGAGGTGGCTGTGAGCACTTTCTTTTTGTGTTCTTCTCTTATAATTTGTCGCCCCTGGTTCTTGATCTGATGGGATTTTCTCCTTCCTTTTTTTACCCCTCCAGGTTTTTGTTTGTTGTTTTGACTGTTGTCTTATCTCCATCAATGCTGTGGTATTGACAGGTAGCTCTTGTGAAGATGCAACTGATTGCTGTACATGAAAGGTGGAGGTGGTGGGGGGTGTCCTCACTAATGTCTGGAATTTGATTGCTTTTATTTCTATTACTACTCTTTTTAGCTTGACCACCCTTCAGAAGCTGGAAAGGAGTTCCACGGGGCTGGATCGGTGACTCAAAAAGCACAGTCATCTGGCATTTTTAATCTGACCTCAGGAACTGTAAGGAGGCCACTAGTCGAGGAGTGGAGGGAATGGACTGAGGTGATAGGCATAAGGAGATTAGCCAGACAGCAAGACAAATGATGCCTTGATAAAGCAGATGTGACCAGTGATAAACATTGGCACATTTGTACTTGGTGGGGTTATTATTTATTTAGTTTTTTTTACTGGTTAAGCGTGCTAGCCATAAAGATTACTATTTTCAGACACAAACCAGGAGGGTACAGACATAAACAGTACAGTACAGGAAGTGGTAGGATGTGACTTTAGACAGTAACTGGCATGGTACAGTTTAAACATAATGCAAACATGCAGTTAGATTACAGCATTAGGATACAAATACAATGACATCATACAAATAGTGAAAACAGTACTAACCTTGTTGACAAGAGACAAGGGCAGGCCCAGGGTGTGTACCATTAGGCCTGTCAAATATATAGTTTGCATAAGTGCTTAAGCTAGTAAACCACTAGAAACTCTTCAGTAACACCAAGAAATGGCCAGTGAGAGTGGGAGCAGAGAGATAAGGGTCCAAATGGGTAGGGGGAGTAGAATATGGTAGCAGATAAGTTAGGGGGGATTAAAGCATTACAAGGGGAGGTGCTGCTACCACGTTCTTAATGTTTTATTTATTAGATAAATAGTTTTTAAACTTAAACCCAGCCACTGGGTTTTCATCCATTTTGGTACCATGTTGTTCAACTTGTTTTGTTCTGTAAATTCCAGTTTATGTCATGACACCGAGGGTTTAGGTAGCCAGTTTCAGTGGTGTCATACAGCCTTAGATGAATATATACCTAGCACCACCTGGCGCGCATCCCACCAGCAGTGAACACACATCCAACAGCAGTGGGCACACACCCCAGCAGCAGTGTGCATGCATCCCATCATCAGGGAGCTCACATCCGAGAACCAGTGAGTACACGGGCAACACCACATGGGGCTCAGTCATGGATCTGCACACAGATGGCTACACACTACTGTAGGTGACATGGTAACAGTAGTGTGGCCTACACCCAAAGTGTCACCCAGCAATGGCACATGCATGAACACAAATGTATTTACACCAACATATACACACATGGCTAATTGAAAGTCATACTAGCAGTCACTCACATCACTGGGCAGGTCCCACTTGGCTCTTGTAGCTGCTACCCGGCACTCCCATCACCTCCATGGGTTTTAGGTCATATACTATGGCCTCTTGTTCAGGATCCATGGTATGTGCAGCCTCTGATGTCTGAGAGCCCCCACCTGTGGCATCCAGCTCTGCAGTGTGCTGCCACAATCTATTTTGTCTGACTCCTCATGTCCCCAGTGCTTCTGTATTGTTTTCATGGGCCTGTTGCAGCCACCAGTAGCACCAACCTTGTCAGTAGTCTCCTCCCAGACCTGCCATATCTGGGCATTCATGCTCTTGCTTTGGGATAAGACTTCCTCCCTTGCCTTGTAGGCCTGTGCCAATGCTTCTAATTCTTCTGCAGAGAAGTGGTGGTCCCAAATTATTCTCATGTCCTCCATGATACCTGCTGGACAAGCAAGTGGAATACAGGAGACCTGGAAGTACACAAAGTGGCACACAGCTGGAGGGGACAGTGGTGTAGCCCCTATCTCTGACCGTGTAGGTGTCCTGGCATTGAATGTCTTTACACAGCCATTAGCCGCCTGACACAGGCCTGCCCATGAACAGGCACAGCCATTGTGAAGGTCACAGACAGATGGAGTGGTCATGGGCAGGGGCCAACAGGAATCCAAAGCCACAGCCACCTCTGCATGTATGTGAGGGGGCAACACTGCTGACAGTGTGCAACATGGACTATAGTAGGGGTGTCTCCACCCAGACATGGCAACACCACCACCACTAGATGTAGATGCCATCAGCCACCACCTCCATGCATCCAGGGTACCACTGAAAAACAGCATAAACACAGGGGTTACAATGAGCAGGAGTCACAGAAACTCTGTTCCATCATCTCACTGAAAAATGTATGACAGGCTCACCACCTCTGTCCTTACCTCTCAACCTCCTGCCTCATAAATCAGGGACAAGGCTTAAAAAAATCAGGGACAAAAGACCAAAAACATGGACACATCTTCAAACTTGATGATATCCACTCAGGAAGCTGGTAGAATATGGGGCTTAGTGGAAAATACATTTTTTAAGTAAGTAAGTAAAAATTTATTTTTAAGCGCTTTTCAAAGCCAAAGCGCTGTACAAATAGGAGGCAATTAAAATACAAACATATAACACTAACAACAACAATAACAATACAATCACAATAGGATCACAATAAAATCACTCTCCATATGCCTTTAGAAATAAGTAAGTTTTTAATTCTAACTTAAAACTCTCGACGGTCAGGCAGCTTCGTATCCGACGAGGTAGAGAATTCCACAGGGTGGGGGCAGCGTAAGAAAATGCCCATGCTCCAGATGTTTTTAAACGAACCCTGGGAATCTCTAGCAATCCCTCATCGGTGGAGCGGAGTGAGCGAGAGGGACAGTAGGGAATAAAGAGATCTTGAAGATACTGCAGTCCCTGTTCGTGTAGGACTTTATAGGTCAGTAGCCCGACCATGAAGGTGATCCGCCACTGAACCAGCAGCCAGTGCAGTTCGCGCAGCACAGGCGTAATATGACTTCTCATAGATGTCCCAGTCAAAAGCCTGGCTGCTGCGTTCTGCACCAGCTGCAAGCGGCAGATATCAACCCCCGGTAGCCCTAGGTACAGGGCATTGCAGTAATCAAGGTGAGAAGTAACAAAGGCATGGACCAATGTCGGAAGGTCAGCCTGAGGAACTAGGTGTTTCACCCGAGCGATATTCCTAAGATGGTAAAAGGAGGATTTGGCAGCGGATGACACCTGAGATTTCAGGGTCAAACTGTAAATCAATAATACGCCAGGTTCGCACCGGTCTGAGGTTGGGAGCTGGGCACCATCGATCCATACACCGAAGAAGCCCACAACCCACCTCAAGGTGACCTGGGTCCACCACCAGCACCTCAGTCTTATCCAGGTTTAACCTTAGCCAGCTGGCGCTCATCCAATCCTTGATCTCGGATAGACAGCTGTTAAGTATAGAGACTGCATCTTCCTGTCCGGGACTAAAAGACAAATACAGCTGGGTATCATCTGCATAGCAGTGAAAACCCAAGCTGTATGCTAATAATGTCTCCCAATGTCAGCATATAGACAGCGAACAACATGGGTGCCAAAATGGAGCCTCTGCGGAACCCCACAGGGCAGGAGGACGGTATCAGAGGAATAAATTCCGGTGATGACCCTCTGTCTCCACCCTGTGAGGAAAGATCGAAACCATTGCAGAACTGTACCAGACAGTCTGCAATAGAGCCGCAGGAGTTCCAGAAGCACATCATGGTCCACAGTGTCAAATGCTGCAGAGAGATCAAGAAGGACTAGAATAGTACGAGCCTTTCAATCTCTCGCTATCAGGAGATCATTTAGAACCCGGACAAGGGCAGTCTCAGTACTATGTCTTTTCCTAAATCCTGATTGAAGAGTATCATAGATATTGTGATTTATGATGTGGTCATCCAGTTGCAGTGCAACCACCTTTTCAATAACCTTGCCCAGAAAGGGCAGGTTAGAGACAGGTCTGTAGTTAGCTGGGCAGTTCGGATTCAATGAAGGTTTTTTCAGGAGTGGTCGAACGACCGCCTCCTTTAGGGGATCAGGAAAGATCCCCTGCTCCAGAGATTTCCAAACAATTTCAGCAATGGTCGGACAGATAGTATCTACGCAACTTAATAATAGTGGCGTGGGGCCCGGATCCAAACTACAGCTGGTTGGACGTACAGTCTGGACAATCCTCACAATACCCATGAATTCCGCCTTACCAAAGTCAAACCAGGTGACACAGGTGTTTGTTTCCCCCTGCCGATCACCGCAAACCCTTAAAGAGTGAGCCTGGCCGACATCTGACCTAATGCTGGCAATCTTATCAGCGAAAAACCGAGCAAGCTCATCACACTTTATTTGTGAAAAATCTCTTCCAGACTGTAGACAGAGTGGATTGCACAGTCTGTCGACAGTCCGAAAGAGTTGAGCTGGTCGGTTCCGCGCAGCAGCAATCTCCCTGGACAGAAATTCTGTTTTCTTACGGGTTATTGCCGATTGATAGATACCATAATGATCCATCAACCTAAGTCTGTCAGCATCCAAGCAAGATTTCCGCCAGGCCCTCTCTAGCCTTCGCCCCACTCTCCTCAGTTCCTTCAAAGACTCATTAAACCATGGAGTCTTTGGGCACTGAGTGAGTGGGCGAATACGAACAAGAGCAATTTGGTCCAAGGCCCTGCTCACTGCCTTATTATAGGCAAGAACAAGGTCCCCTGGACCCATGCTCTCACTCAAAATACCCGATAGGTCCAGTACCGCTAGTAGGCCCTCTGGGTTTACTCCCCTTAAAGGGCGATAAGGAAGAATAACTCTTTAACTTTAATATTTGACATTATTTTGTGCTTCCAACTCCCACGGTTTCATCATGGAAACACAATTTTTAGGAGGGACAGAGTAACATTTTGAGGCAAAAATCAGGGACATCCCTGAAAATCAGGGACAGTTGAGAGGTATGCCTCTGTCGTACTGTCCCTTTAACTACTATAGGTGAGTTCCACCACCTACAGTTGACACGTCCACTACTTAAAAATCTGGATGTGTGAGTTCCCCCACCTAAGCATTTCCATAGTAGCTGGGCCCTCAGGTGTACAGGGAGTCCTGTATTGTTCAGAACAACTGAGACCTATCCAGGAAAATTGTTCCCAAAGATGTACATTGGTTAGTAAGTAAAGTAAAATGTATTTCTTAAGTGCCTTTCAAGTACCATAGTGCTGTACAGTAAAATAAACAAACAACATAAACAGATAATAATATCAATTAAATTGTAAAAACCTTCAGAAAAAGTCTGATAAAACAAATAAGTTTTGAGCTCTGATTTACACAGTGGTTAACTGTGGTTCAGAGCTCAGTGCTTATGTTACATATTGTAGCTGGATGCTGTAGGTTGTGCTTGATTACAGAGGCCAGACCAGTAAGCAGGATAATGCTTACAGGGTACTAGTATTATGAAATGATTCGTGCTTAGGTACTTTAGCATAGGCATGAGCAAGTTAGTGATTATAGCACATATGAACTGGGTAATATGCAAGGAGATTAGATGCTTGAACTGATGAGTCACTTGTTATGATTTGATAGTTTTTGGCCTTTCTCTGTATCCCACCTGTAGGGAGGAAGCTTAGTCCAGTATTATGAACCCCCCCGGTGGGATAAGAGTGCCGGAGAATGAGGAGGTGTCAGGGGAGGATGGTGGGGAGTGCGACTCGCTCTAAGCAGGGTGGAGTGCTGCTTGCAGGTTTAAGTAGGATGTGGGGGGGGGGGAGCTCTTCCCCCACTTAACTACGGGCATAGCCCTAGCTTTAACTGTGGTTCAGAGCTCAGTTCTTATGTTGCATACTGTAGCTGGATGCTGTAGGTTGTGCTTGGATACAGAGGCCAGACCATTAAGTAAGATAAAGCTTGCAGGGTACTAGTAGTATGAAATGATTTGTGCTTAGGTACTTTAGCACAGACATGAGCAAGTTAGTGATTATAGCAAATATGGACTGGATAATATGCAAGGTGCTTAGATGATTGAATTGATGAGTCACTTGTTATGATTTGATAGTGTTTGACCTTTCCCTGTATCCCACCTGTAGGGAGGAAGCTTAGTCCAGTATTATGAGACCCCCCCAAAAAATGATGATATCAATGATTGTTCTGTATCTGACTGATGAAGGAGCCGAGTAGGAGGACAACCCCAAGAATACGAGTAGCAGTATGATCACCTCCTCTAACTCCGGAGAGTGTGACCAGTAGCACGCAGGAGAGGAAAACCCCCCTTGGGGGGAAACCTCTGAGGACCCATGGCTACTGACCAGCCCGTCCTTCTGGGCATACTAAAGGAGAGTAATCCTAAATATTATAATCGGTTAATCCAAACCCCAAAGTTGTAGAACCCAATGCAGAAAAACGAAGAACTGAAGACGTATGAATCGTGACACATCAGGTGAATAGAGCAAGCATCGATTGAGTAAACTCCAAATTCGAGAATCCATGAGCAGGCCGGAATGAAGTAGAGTGGAATCCATGGTTGATATGAATTTGAAGTGATGAATCGCAGGAGGTGTACTTCAGCAGGTGAGGGTGACTTCGCTGAGGCGATCCAGGAATCAAGGCACGGCATCCATGTCTAGAAGGAGGAACATTGGGTCAAGTACTGCATGGCAAGATTAGCACATGAAGGCCATGGCGATGAAGCACAAGAACTGGCGTATGTTGCGTGATCAGGAGGATGGAGCAGTAGGAACCTCCAATAGGACAGGGAAGCAAGCATGTGAAGGAAGTAGAGATCGTAGTGAATAAGTAGACATAGGTCAGATGTAGTTCCAGCTCACGAGGAGTTCAGTAGATTGTAGATAGTGAGAGATGTGACGACCTCTAGGCCCTGTAAGGGCAAAGCAGGTAGCATGAGCAGTAATATAAAGATGTGGACCTGTACATAGGTCAGTTGTAGTAGTAAGTAAAGCTGCATGATGTAGACGCAGTAGCTGAGAAGTATTAGTGCAAGCATACGCTCAGTATAAAGCGAAGGGTATGAGAATGGTTCTAACAAGGGAATCAGAGAGCTTCATGTGGATCCAGATGGTTGCGTAATAATGTTGACAACTACAGTTCAAAGCCAGAATGATACCATAGCTAGAATTGACTTGTAAAGAATATTCTGATGAGTCCTGAATAGTCGAGCTTAAGAGTCCTAGACAGTGGTAATTGAAGATGCTGAGTCAAATGAAGGTAGTCTGAAACTGAAGTAGTACGTCGAATGAGTTGAAGCAGTGTAGCAAAACATCCCAAGGAACGGAGGCAAATAACTGAAGTAATCCAAAATTAAATCCAATAGAAGGAGGAAGCATATCTGTGATGAAATTGAGCAGCAAGGTGAGGGTTGGATGATCCAGGATCCGAATTGTACGACTGAGACGAGAATAACTGACAGTGCATCAAACACTGAATATTGAAGTAAATGGAGTGAGTAGAGCAGCGCTAGCCCCACGTAGGCTAGCATGCACAGCTAGACCCCACATAGGTCAGCTGGAGAGTAGAAGGTGGGAGCTTGGCCCCACGAAGGCTAGCAGACCGCAACCCATGCAGGGCAACAATTGAGTAGTTAAGGTATGCAGGCAAATCATAAGTGAGAGAATACTGAAAGCTTTTGAGCTGAATGAGCAAGTGCCCTAAGGTTGTACTGAGTGTTGGGTGCTGAGACCTTGAAAGGTGGAATGCAGAAGGAGTGCAGGAATCCTAAGGCTAAAGCTGAAGTGGATGGTCGTAGGCAAAATAATGGTTAGAGCAGGAGCAGCGATGATGTAGATATGTAGACAGAGTAGGGGGATGTAGGTAGGGTGTAAGCAAGTTGCGAAGCATGGAAGCAGCTCTTGCCAGTTGCAGTACACTGAGTAGGGGATGTAGATGTAAAGTATGGTCAGCTCTGGACCAGATGTCTGCAGAACGAAATGAAGTTCATCCAGAGTATAGCTGTAGGGAGATGCCAATGTGGGGGGCCAGTATCAATTAGATAAATAATGTAGCATAAGAGTGTCCGATTCAGGCTAAGCCGATGAGTCCACTATATAAGGATCAAACAAAATCCAGTAGGCTGATGAGAGATGAATGCAGAGCTGAAGATGCAGGATGTCAGTCAAACATTGCGGGCAGGATATCCTAAAGGAGTGTAATTGAGTAACTGAACGTTCTCCAACAATAAAGCAGGGGAAGCAGCGAACATAGCAAGACCAAGGACTAGACAGACTTGGTTAAGTTTAAAGTTGCACAGGTCACGTTCTGCAATGGGATATTACTGGATCGAGAAATGCCAACAGCCACCCGGTTGTTTAGATTCTGCCATTGTACCCTGTAGTCCTTGTAATGTGGGATGTCAGTAATCAGGTTCCAAGGTAAGAACTAGAAACTAGAATGGTTACAGACTGCAGCACCGAGTTCAGGCCAAATAGGAAGATAGGCAGCCACCGGGCGAAATGTCAGGAAGCATCCAGTAGTGGAGGGCTAAACGTTATAATGTGGATGCATACAATCATCCTAGTATGCAGTGTTAATATGTCAATTAATAACTGATTGCCTCAGAAGTGCCGTCACTGTGATAGTATTGTTTTGAGCCCTTAGCGGTGCGCAGCAGTTGCTCCCTACATCCGTGGCCACGTTTTCCTGCTTTGTGGAGCTAATCGAGTGCTACAGTTTATGCTGAGGAAATGTAGTAAACAGGAGGCAGCTAGGTTGCAGGTGAAACATGAAATGGATATGGAAGATAATTGCAGAAGGAAAACGTGGTGGCGGCGTGGAGCAGCGGTCACAGAAAGAAAACACAAGCGCAGGTAGTGAAATAGCTGGGAGCAGTGGCCATGGAGCAGGGTAGAGAAAATAGAGGAAGGCAGCATGTAGCAAGGAGGCAAACAACCCCCCCCCCAAAAAGAAAGAGAACAAAAAAACGGCAAGGGCAGGACACAATGAAGGAAAGGAAAACAAACAACGAGCCACAATAGAAAAGGAGCTGGGGGGGGGTGGGGAACACAGAACGACCCAGACCCAGCCGCCACCGGCGAGCACAATGAGTGCGACTCATTCTAAGCAGGGTGGAGCGCTGCTTGCAGGTTTAAGTAGGATATGGGGGAGGAGCTCTTCCCCCACTTAACTATGGGCATAGCCCTAGATTTACACAGGACAACTGACTATGTTGTCCTCTATAGCTCATAATAGAAGCTACAGGAACACTGAAGAATCAGCCCTGGAGGTACATGAAAAAGTCATACAATCTGGGAGCCACACTGTAGCCACTGCATACCCACAGTCCAGTGATCACCCATCCCTTTCCAGGCCATTCCACAGAACACATGCATCCGGTCACCTGCAGTTCAGCTGTGGAAGCTTGATAGTGCACCGTGCTCCTTTATGTACCCCCAGGCACAATGTGGTTTGAAGTTTAGACAGGATAAGGTACTATGCATAACCTGTTTTCAGATCAGTCATGTAATACAACTTGAGTTACATAAATTTGCATTAAATAATAATTCAATATAAAAAACATACAATTAATAACAATGGCATACAAATAGATTCCATTCAGAAAAGGCTGCCTTAAAAAGTGCAGCCATATTTCTCAATTTTGGCAGAAGAGTTCCAAGTGATAGCAGCAGTATGGTGAAAAGTCATTTGTCCATTTGTCCAGTCAGGCATGGTAATGTATGCATACCTGCCAGTAATGACATGGAAAGGCTGTTGTTTGCCCACTCACTGTGAAATTACCACAGTTGCATACCCTGGCTGAATATTGCAGTTTTGCCCACCACATAAACCCCGTTTGCACTAATGCACTTTTTGCTGCACCCATGTTTGTGAGCTATCGGGCCATGGAACAGTCATGATGTCATTTGCTGCCTATAACATCATTGGTCTGCACAGTTCTGCACACCAGGCCATTGCACAATTGCAGTGCACAACTCTGTGCAGAGTTGTGCATGTGCAACACGTGCATGTGCATCCTGTTTATGAGTCACTCCATGCTGGGTGTGTTCTCCCAGTACAGCTCTCACCTCGGATGTGCATGTTATGCAGCACAACATGACGAAGTGCAGCACTACCATGGCGATGTGCTGTGCAACATAGAAACATAGAAACAAAGAAATTGTCGCAGATAAGGACTGCTAGGCCCAGTCAGTCTGCCCATAGGCCCTATACATTGTATGTGGCCACTGACCCTATATGATCAATGACTTTTCATCACTCCCTCCACTCTCAGGCTTTCCTTGTGCCTATCCCAGGCATGCTTAAACCCATCCACTGTGCTTTCCCCCACTACCAGCTGTGGCAGACTATTCCAAGCATCGACTACCCTTTCTGTGTAGAAAAACATCCTCACATTACCTCTTAATCTACCCCCTTTCAATTTCATATTGTGCCCCCTTGTTCCAGTACTTTTTCTACATTGGAAAAGGTCCCCCACCTGCACCTTGTTTATGCCCTTGAGGTACTTGAAAGTTTCAATCATGTCCCCCCGCTGTCTCCTCTCGTCCAGTGAGTACATATTGAGGTCCTTAGTCTCTCCTCATATGTTTTGTGGTACAAGCCCTGCACCATTTTTGTTGCCTTTCTCTGGCTAGTCTCCACCTTATCTATGTCCTTGCACAGGTATGGCCTCCAGAACTGCATGCAGTACTCCAGGTGAGGCCTTACCAATGTTTTAAACAATGGCATCACCACCTCCCACCTCCTGCTAGTGATACCTCTGCCTATGCACCCCAGCATGCCACTGGCCCTCCCTGCCGCCTTTGCACACTGCTTTGATACCTTACGGTCATCAGAGATGATAACTCCTAGGTCCCTTTACTCTTTGGTGACAGTCAGCTCCTCCCAACATGTAGCTCCCCCCAGGGTTCCCTCTACCCAGGTGCATTATTTTGAATTTATTTGCATTGAACCTCAGTTGCCACGTCTCTGACCATCTTTCAAGCTTCTCCAGGTCCTTCTTCATTTTCTGCACCCCTTCTGGAGTATCCACCCTGTTGCAGATCTTGGTGTTATCTGCAAACAGACAGACCTTTCCTTCTAGCCCCTCTGCAATGTCACTAATAAATACATTGAACAGGACTGGTCCTAGTATTGATCCCTGTGGTACCCCACTGGTCATCCCCCTCTCCCCAGATTGTACCCCATTTACCACCACCCTCTGTCCCCTGCCTGTTAACCAGTTCCTAACCCAGTTCACCACCTTGCCTCTCATGCCCAGACTACCCATCTTGTTAATCAGCCTTCTAAGTGGGACGGTGTTGAAGGCTTTGCTGAAATCTAGGTAGGCAACATCTACCTCCCCTCCCTGTTTTATTTCCCTAGTCACCCAATCAAAAAAATCTATTTGATTCATTTGACATGACCTTCCTGCTACACTACAGGACACACCCAGACAGGCCAGAATAAGGCAGCAGTGTGGTACAAGTGCTAGGCCTAGTAGTGGGAAGAAAATGTGAGGCAGACAACACAGAATTATTTAGCAGTGGGACCATAGGTGGACCACCACCAAGTTCACCAGTTTGGTTGAGGTGGTGGTGGCCAGATAGGACCAGCTGCTGGGGGAAGAGGCAGGGGCAGACAGGCCCTAGAGTGAGGTGTGAGCATCTGCAAGGTAGTGCCGCAGATGCAGAACTGAGGTCACCCACACTGGTGACCAGTGCAGGCACAGATTTAATGACCTTCAGAGGAGGGAAGCACGCCACCTGCAGTAGCTACAGGCAATGGTGGACAGTGGCACCATGCCCAGACCAGGTGAATATTGATGGCTGTATGTACTGTGTGTGTAATGGCCTATAGACAGGCCTGTGTCATATTAGTGTACAATAGTGCTACTGCCCCCGAGGAACTGTGCACATTACCTGTGTACCCTTGTTGTTCCCCTGTGTGCAATGGGACATGCCCCTCTTTATGGTCTGCCAGTATGTATGAAGGTGTCTGGGCCTCCTGACCCATGGGATATCCTTGTGCCCTGTACATGACAGGGCATGGCCTGGTTACTCAAGGCATGCATCTGCCTCAGTTGCATGGTTGTGGGCCACCACCATGACATGGCATCAGGGGCAGGGTGCATGAAAGGCCCATGTATAATGTCATGACATGTTATGCAGAGTCTGTCTACCGGGTACGGTGACCTGGACATGTCGCTGCCTGTTGCCAAGTATGACTCTGGAAGGAGTCACATGTGCCCTTCATGTTGCTGTGCTGGTTGGCATCTCCATCAGGATGTGAATGTGCCCAGCATCTGTGTCATGTTCACTGTCCTTACTACATTGCATGGGCATTGGTACGCATCTGCCAGGTATAGCATGGGGTACTACTGTACGGCACAGAGAGTTCTGGACATGTACATGTTCTGGACTGTGTGGGGCCACAGCTACTGTGTGCCACCCCCCCACCTTTTGGGCAGAATGTGGGCACTACACAGGCCTTTGTGCACTGTTTAAGGCCCTCTACCTCAGGGGGTGGTGTCATGCCTGCTGTGGCTGGGCCATGGCTCACATGTGTGTGGTACCACAGGTGGTCCTATGGGCACGTTGCAAACCTGATTGGACCTCTCTATCCATATCATAAACTTGTGGCAGCTGGTGCACAATAAAGGTGTATGGGCATTCCACTGCAGGATATTGATCATGTCTCCCTTTCCCTCCTCTATAGATCTCAGTGGGCAGCCATCTCCTGCCAGTGGCCCAAATTGTCAGGAACAGCTGAGCAGCAAGACAGAATGGTCTGGATCGCCAGGTAATGATGGGGCCCATAGAAGTTGCTCACGAGAGGGCATACACATAAGTAACCTGCCTTGTCTGTTGCACCCGAGGGTGCATGTGTATACTTAGAGGTGACAGAACAGATTGGGCCTCTATGGCCACAGTGCTACTACTTTCACAGCTGTTAGGTCCTTGTTATATCTCTTGTTGCAATCATGGCTATGTATTACACTGGTGGAGTGTGTCCTGACACTGCAGCATATGCTGTACACAGTGTTATGTATACAAAATCCTCTGTCTGGCATGCAGAGTGTCAGCGAAATTGTGGACAGTGACAGCCTTTGTGTTGTTGATGGGAGTGGTCAGGGATCATGGCCTGCTGGATTATAACACAGTGGGCAGTTGTTACTACTGTAAATAATGGGCATGGCCTGGGGGAAAAAAGGCACAGGGTGATGCTGTTGGTGGGTGGGGGGAGAGATGCAAATATCCAACACCTGCTCGAGGCAGTACTATGTTTGGGGGCGACCCCAATCAAAGAGGGAAGAACTTCACCCCCTACATCCTTAGCCCCACCACTGTTTAAACTCTTCTACCACCCATGCCTACACTATACTGCATGCCTCCATGGCCATCGATGGATGTCCCTGTGTGGACCACCATGCAGGGTTCTTGCCTACATGTGCATCACCTCTGGGGTTGTGGTGAGGGATGGTGAGGGACACTTGCACTTCCCTTGGGCATTGGCCCACCAGTTCCCCATTTGTGTGTCATGAGCTATGCAATCTACCGCTGCACTGGAATGGTGTCATGTGTTTATCTATTTGTGCTGTGGCATGCATTCCACCAGGTGGTGACATGCCCCATGTCACTGATCAGGTGCTACAGGGGGCTGGTAGTAGTGCTTACAGCCCAGGTTGTGATGCCATCAGTATCAGACTGGTCTGTAGTGAAATATGCTCAGGACTGTGTATGTGTGGCTGTCAGCATGTGGTTGGTATTGGGCACTGTAGTACTGGTACACTACCATGTGCCTGTCCTGCCATGTGCATCATGCAGCCACCGTGATCATTCACCTGAAGTGGTGCCACCTCCAGTGCAATATTCAGTGTGTGTCATTCCTTTGTGGCTCACCAGAGCCTGGAATATCTGGTATTGGGTTGGCGGACGATGAGGCCATTGTTGGGTGATGCATGCAGTGCACGATATGTGATAGATATTGCTATTCAGCGGCAGTTTGTCTAACCAATACAGTGATGACTAGGATATGATTACTTCACTGTACACACAGGTGCATGCATACATTCAGACTCAACTGGGTCTTTGCAGGGCCAATGTCCTGCGCTGGCACGGTATGAATGGCAGCCCTGTGCCTAGGGTGGTAATGCCATCAGCTAGGTGGGGGAGGTCACCTCCAGACAGCTCTGCATCCCACACCAGTGCTGTGCCAACAAGGGAGTGTACAGCACACCAGTCTGCATCACCAGTGATGTGCCAACAAGGGGGTGCATACGGCACACCATCTGTGTACAACACCATGGAACTTGCATATTGACAGCTGAGCTATATGATGTGCGTACAACTGGCCCAGACCCTATAGCTGACAAGGGCGTGTCCTAGCTGTCTGTCTTCCTCTACACCTGCTGTGGGCTATGTGCAGTATAGCATGTGTGCAGAGCACAAAGTGTGTGTGTGACTCCCCACATCCTCAGCCATTCCAAAGCCTCTGGCTCTCTGGCATTGTGCTGCTGTTGCTTGTGTTGCAGTCCCACATTTGGCAAGCTCCCCTGTGTTGTCTGTGCCTTGTACAGCTGTATACTTCAATGTGGCAGCATGGCATGAACATTATATGTGCAGTCCTGAAGTGTGGGGCCACCATGTTGTCTCTGGTATGCCAAAACCATTTTACTGTCGATGCTTGACACCCTCCACCTATGTGTAATATGGCAGGTCAAGTGTCAGCTGGATTTACCCCTCTTCTGCATGTACTGCCAGTCCTGTGTGCTCCACTGGCTGAGTTTTTGTCTTGTTTTTCACAGGTGCCTATCAAATCACAGGCCACCAACCAGTTGTGGTGGACAGGGATGGCAGGGATGACCTCCTCCGGAGGCAATACTGCCTCCTCAGGCTCCTGGGAAGGTGGGTCACGAATTCTACAATGGCTGTAAAGGACCTCACTGTGGCACTCTGGCACCAGCAGCAACCATCACCACCACCAATGGCAGTGAAACCATGATTTGTGACTGACTCCAGAAGGTCCCCTTCCTTGGCATTGTTTCCCCCCTTGTTTGTAGCGGGTTGCCCCTGTACTTCTCTTTCCCCGCCCATTGTGTTATTGTTGTTGCTGTTTACTTTTTGTTTTGTATGGCCTGTTACCATTTTCTTACAAGTATATTAAAGTATATTTTTGCTACATATGCTGCTGTTTTGTGTGTCTTTTATTGGTGCCCTCCTCTCTCACTTACAACCGCCCCCAGCGTGCAGCTTTGTACCCAGTGCTCTGGTCAAGCTGTGCCACTGCTTGCCCCTTGTGTTAAGTGCTATTCTCTGTGCTGTATTCAGATCTGTATTGCTGCCTTTTGCAGTGCAGGGGCCTGTCATTTGCATGTTGCGCAATCTACTGTATATTCATCAGGTTTAGCACCAGTGCAAGTGCAGAACAAACATTGTGCTTATGCACATGTCTGAATATCTGGGCCCAATTGTCTAAATTTCCAATATATATCTGTACTAAGATGTTATCAATACACTCTGTAGTTGTACTGTATTGTAAACAAGGAATTGCTTTTCCTGCATTAGAATGTTGACCCATTAGCAGTCCAGGATTCTTTCTGTATTTTTCATACTGCACTCTTATGAGGCGTTGGATATCATTGAATTTGCTGTTTAGTTCAAAGTTTTCATCATCTTAAATTACAAATGAAAATATACAGTGTGTACTCAAGACTTTTGTTTAGCAGAAATCAGTCAAAGTTTATTGTGCAGTGCTGGGACTAATTAGTGGGACCCTTACAGTGCTATTCACTTTTTGTTCTGCAAAATATTTCTGTATTTTTGGATAACCCTTTCTGCAGTTTTCTAGTGAGTTATAGGCATACTAGTTAATGCATTCAGCTCTGGAACACTGAGCTACTGTATGAAAAATGATATCATGGTGTTGACTCCCATTACAGCCTCTGGCTTACTGAGTGACTAGAGGCAAATCATTGTACCTTCCTTTACTTCTTTTTTCTCTGCTGAAAATATTGAGAATATAAGTGGGGTTCTACTAACAAACTCTTGTCAGAGCCAATACGGCAGCAAAATGATGCTAGTGATGCTGGTTGCATCCTAGCTATTTTATAATTTGTAAATATTTTTTTTAAATCATATGCATACAGTACTGCAGGTAGCAATTGATTTATTTAAAACAACAGACAACAGCCAATCAAAGTGAGTGCCAGCAGAATATTTGCCTCATGGAACCTACAGATTATTAAAATAATATCGATTCTGCTCAGTTAAAGGTATCTAGGTTTGTATTAGATGTATCCCCTAAATAATTATATCAATATAGCATACACTTAAGGCAGTGATGTTAAGTATGTGGCAGTGTAACCTAGTTGTGCATAGCTGTGAATCTGGGCACCAAGATTTGAATCCCACCAGTATGTTCTACATGATCTTTAACTATTGGCTTACCCTTCCCTGAGCAATTAGTGCTGGGGTGCATAAAACATACTGTCTGTAAGGTCCTTACTCCATTAAACATAAGTAGCGTCTTTCACTAATTAAAGTCTGCAACTTCAGTATTGTTTACTCAAGTCCAGCTGTGCTGTGGGTCTCCTTGAAACTGTTACTAGAGTTGTACAGTTGCAGACAAGTTACTTGGCTAGGCATGCAAAGAGGACGAATATGGAATATGGTAGCATTTATTCGAATATCATACAAAAATATAATTCCAAATAACTGACCAAGGAACTACAGCATAACAATTTGGAGTTTACTAGACTGCATTTTAGTAAGTTGTTAAAAAACACTGTTTGATTTAAGGGAAATGAGTAACTCTAGTCAAATGTTGCAGTTTCAAACGTGCCCCACCTCAGCCATTTCATGTTCAGGTACAAATGGAGGGATACTCCCTAAAACCAACCCAACCCACATTGTAAATCCGTACAGTTAGAAATGGATTTATTCTGGTCCCCACATCAGAGGAACACAGCTTGTAAGTATGATTAATGAAAAAAACCTATCAGATCAATATAGTAACTCATTAGTGCATAGTCTGAAAGATCAATGGCAAATATAGCTGTTTGCTGTAATTCTGATTTTCACAGAGTCGCATTTTAATCACTTGTTGTAATAAAGTTCTATACGCTAATCAAAGTCTCAGTGTCTGTTTATTGAATGTTGCATTTTGTACTTGTTTTTAACATTCATGCCATCAGCTGTGTACTACCAAAAGGTCCTGTCTCTGCCAAGCATGCCACAAGCTTTTGCGTCACTCAAGTCATGACATGAAAAGAACCTAGCAAGGAACGTGCCATGAATAGAGATCAGGCATGCTGCTGTTTTGATTTTTGAACCCAAAGGGTATGTGTAAAATAACTGCAAAGTAGAGACATTGTACTGTGTAGTGTTAATGGTCTGAACTTAGGCAGTCCCATTTATTAAAGTCCCTGTTCTCAAGAATTTAAAATATGTTATATTTTAAAACTGTTTCAGAATTCTTTGAGGTTAGTTAACTGTCATTTTTGAAATATTAATCATCGAAGTGATTTTGCTGAGATGTGCTACCTTTCTTCCAATGTTGTGCACTACACCATGTCCTGCTGCACTTGACTGTTGGCACTGTATGAATATTGCAGGGAGGGCAGTAAGGGAAGCCAAAGCTCAGAGAAAGGAGCACATTGTGAAAACAGTGGTTAGAGGGGACACAACCTTTTACAGGTACTTAAGTGAAGAAAGGAACGTAAAGGGAGGGATAGCGAGGCTAAAGGGTAAGGGTGACAGTAGTATTGAGGATGACAACAGTAAAGCAGACATACTGAATGGATATTTCTGCTCAGTCTTTACAGTAGAAGGGGTGGGTAGTGGGCCAGAAGAGAGTACAGTGGGGGGCGGAAAGGGCACAGAAATGGATACAAGTCCCTTTCCATGGGAGAGAGTCCTAAAGGAACTGGAAGGAATAAAAGTCAATAAAGCTATGGGCCCGGATGGTGTTAACCCCAGGCTGCTGAGGGAGCTCAGAGAAGTGGTGGCTGAACCTTTGGCGACCCTGTTTAGCTGATTACTGGAAACAGGTGAGGTGCCCAATGACTAAAGAACAGCTGATGTAGTCTCCTTGTACAAGAATGGGAACAGAGAGGAAGCGGGAAACTACAGTCTGGTCAGCCTCACCTCAGTAGTGGAGAAGATTGTGGAAGCACTACTGAAGGAGAAATTAGTGGAACACCTTGTGGCTAACAATCTACAGGACCCAATGCAGCATGGTTTTACTGGGGGGGGGTGGTCATTACAGACTAACCTCATTGAATTTTTCAACTGGGTGACAATGGAGGTGGATCAGGGGGGCAGTGGACATGACTTATATGGACTTAAGTAAGGCCTTTGACACTATGCCCCATAGTAGGCTGTTAAACAAGCTGGGCAATCTAGGTGTGGGTAGAACAGTAGTGATGTGGGTGGTGGATTGGCTGAATGGCAGGACACAGAGGGTGGTGGTGGCTGTTAATCTGAAGAGTGAAGGGTGACCAATGGAGTGCCACAGGGATCGCTGCTAGGTCTGGTCCTCTTCAACATCTTTATCAGTGACATTATGGATAACATAGAAGGGAGAATTTCCCTGTTTGTTGATGACACAAAACTCTGGAACAGAGTGGACATGCCAGAGGGAGTGAATAGAATTAGGAGAGACCTGCAGAAGCCTGAGGAATGATCAAGGGTGTGGCAGTTGAGATTTAACACAAAAAAGTGCAGAATAATGCACATGGGGCACAAAAACCCTGGAACAACATATCAGTTGGGGGGATATACAGTAGCATGCTCCAAGCAGGAAAGGGAACTAGCTGCTATCATATCTGATAACCTAAAGGTTGGGAGTCAGTGCGACAAGGCGGCAAGTAAAGCAAATAGGATGCTGGGATGCATAGGCAGGGGCATCACCAGCAGGAAAAAGGAGGTCATAATTCCACTGTACAAGACATTAGTGAGGCCACACCTAGAGTACAGTGTTCAGTTCTAGAGGCCTTACCTATGTAAGGATATAGACAGGGTGGAGACAGTTCAGAGGAGGGCAGCCAAGATGGTACAGGGTTTGCATCACAAGTCCTACAATGACAGACTGAAGGACTTGAATATGTACTCCCTGGAGGAGAGGAGGAAGAGGAGGATATAATAGAGACATACAAGTACTTCATGGGGAGGAACAAGGTGCAGAAAAACATTATCGTTCAGAGGGAGAGATGTTCCAGGGCTAGGGGTCATGGGATGAAATTGGAGGGAGGTTCAGAGGTAACGTGAGGAAGTATTTCTTCATTTAAAGGGTGGTGCACAAGTGGAATGCCCTGTCAGAGGAGGTGGTGGGGGCTGAAATGATTATGGGATTCAAGAATGCTTGGGATAGGCATCAGGAGATCCTAGCACTTGGAGGAAATGGACAACCCAGTTCAAGAGAAGCTTGAAGAGGCAAAATTACATGCGCAATTGGGCATACTAGGTGGGCCAAAGGCCCTTATCTGACATCAGTATCAGTGTATCTGTGTATCTATGTGCTGCTGATTCTTTCATACATTTTTTAATTATTAGTATTTCGAGTCTGCCAGGTGCCTATATTAGTACAGCTGAAATTTCCACATCCCGTACACATTTAGTACATGCACATATGCCAAATGTCATTTCTAAAATACAGGGTTTTGTTTTTTGGGTGGGGAATGAAACCTGATTGATGCTATCCAGGGAAAAATGGATCCAATATATAGACAACAACTTGAATAGATGAAAAATATATTGTACTTGTGAGCAGTTATGTTGGGTGTTTTCCAGTTGTAACACGAACTGATGCCAGCTTGCCCAGCTCCACCATAATAGCCAGCTGTAACAGAGTGCTTCAGTGCCTGAACCACATGGAAGCACTCTCATAAGAACATAAGAATATAGCCAGCAGAAGGGGTGTTTCTCCAAGGCTCAAAGTAAAAACAAACTGGAATTGCTTACTGCTGAATGCTAGGAGCCTAATTAAAAAAATTGAGGAACTCCAATACACTCCATACGAGAATTAAATACAGCTAAGCACCATCACAGAAACTTGGTGGAATAGTAATGTAATGACAACTGGGACAAGCATATCTCCTGCTACACCTTGTATCATAGAGAAAGGCTAGATATGAGGGGGTGGGGGATGGGGTGGCCTTATATGTAGCAGAAAATATTATTTCTGAACAGATTGACACTTCAAATTGGAAAACGTCTGAGCTAATATGGATCAAAATTTCCCTACCTTACAACATCAGAATCAACATTGGAGTAGTGATTAGACCACCTACAAGCTTCCATCAGGAGGATGCAGAAATGTTAGATTTCATTAAAAAAAATAACTGAGGCTGATAATGTAATACTACTAGGAGATTTCAATCTCCCAGGAATTGACTAGGATAATTTGAGGACTAAAACAATCAGTGAGCTATGTTTCATGGAAACATTTAATCTGGCTGTAATGGAACAGTTTGTGGTGGAGAGCACCAGGGAAAATCACACATTGGACTTGGTTCTGATTAATATGATCAATAATATACAGGAATGCAAGGTACTAGAGCCTTTGTGCTCAAGTGGCTATTCCATGGTGGGATTCTGTATTGAGAGAGCCAAGGGTATGCATTCAGGGGATATGGTTCTTTTTAACTATGGGAAGGCAGACTTCCAGTCAATCAGGAAAGAACTGACTAATTGGAACTGGGGGCATGGCTTTCGCTAACCAGTCTCTGCAACAAATGTGGGATATATTGGCCAATAAAATCACCATACTGGTACAAAATGATATACCATCTAGAAATAAAATACAGCAAGGGAGCAAGAGATTCACCAGCATGGATGACACCCAGAGTCAAAAAATGCATTAAAAGAAAGAACAAAGCATTTGCCAGGGCAAAGGAAAGTGGCCATCAGACATGTTGGGGTGCTTACAAAGATGCTTTGAAGAAAACAAAGTATACCATCAGACAGGCTGAACATAACCATGAATTCAGATTGGCTAATAAAGTCAAGGATAATTACAAATCCTTTTACACATATATTAACAAAAGGGAAGGGGTAAAAACAATTGGCCCTCTGAAAAGTAGCAATGGGTCATTAATAACAGATAATCATAAAATGGCAGAACACTAAAATAATTATTTTGCCTCAGTGTATAACAAAAAAACACTTGGGGTTAATACCCATTTAGCTTCTGCAGAAGATGACAGATTGAAATTAGAAACAACAGATATTAGAAATAGAATGTTGAAGTTAGATCCAAACAAGGTCCAGGGACCAGATGAGTTGCACCCCAGAATTATTAGTGAGCTGGCAGAGGAACTGGCTGGGCCAGTGACAGCACTATTTCAGAAGTCTATTGAGCAGGAGGAAGTGTTGGCGGTTTGGAGGATGGCGGATGTGGTACCAATACACGAAAAGGGAACAAAGCAGGATGTGGGCAAGTACAGACCAATTAACCTGACAGCTGTTCTGAGCAAAATTCTTGAGGGGATTATTAAGGATCATATTACAGACTCTCTGCACCAGCTAGGGGACATCGGTTATTCACAGCATTGGTTCACAAAGGACCGTTTTTGCCAGACCAATCTTTTGGACTTCTATGGCAAAGTTAGCAAGGCACTGGACAGTGGGCATTTGGTTGATGTCATTTTTTTTAGATTTCTCTACAGCATTTGACAAAGTCCCACATGGAGAACTGGTCAATGCTCTGAGTACAAAATTCGAGGGAACTTAACCCGATGGATAGCTTCATGGTTGACTAAAAGGCAATAAAAGAGTCTGCATCAGAGGTTCATACTCTGAGTGGAAAGAAGTTACCAGTGGGGTGCCCCAGGGGCCTGTATTAGGCCCTTGTCTTTTTAACATTCACATCTCCTCTATGAGCACAAAAGCTGAAGTAGGGGAATCTAAATGTGCTGATGATACCAGGATATGACTGGTAGTTAACAACTCAGATGAGGCAAACATCTTACAGGTGGCACTGGGAGAGTTGGAGGAATGGGAAAATTATTATAAACTCACATTTAATACTGAAAAGTGTACTGTGATGCATCTTGGTAACAAAAACAGCCAATTCAAATATACCCTAGATAGAGCAACATTGAGAGAAGTCATAGGTGAAAGAGATCTTGGTATTAGTATCAGTAATGACCTGAGCTTCAAACATCATTGCAATCAAGTGGTTAAAAAAGCTAGTAATATATTGTACAGCATCAGGAGACACATTAAATGTAGATAAAGAGAGGGCATGCTTCCACTGTACACTTCTCTGGTGAGACTGCATACGGAGCATTGTGCCCAGTTTTGGTCACCAGGAGGCAAAATCAAAGTTAAAGCACTTGAAAGAGTTCAGAGGAGGGCTACACGCATGATAAAGGGTGTAGAGGGTATGGAATATGAAAAGAGGTTGAAGGCTCTGGGTTGTATTCCCTGGAGTACCGGAGGCTAAGGGGGAACATGTGTCTCATATTTAAGATCTTAACAGACGAACAGCTCAGGCTGGTTCTCAGGAAACAGAAATACTGCACAAGGACCCATCCATTACTGCTAGCAAAAGAAATACACCATATTAACAAAAGGAAATGCTGTTTCACTTTATGAGTGGTGAAGATGTAAAACAAACTCTTAGTGGAGGTAGTAGTCAGTAGCAAAATGTCTGACTTTAAAAGCAGACTAAATGAACATTTGATCGGTAATAAAATCCTGGGGTATGGCTAAATCAAATGATGAACTATAATAGACTTTAGTCTTTAAGAGCTCTGTATAGACCTATGAGAAGGAGACCTCTAGGTCTATCGGGTCTGCTCGAAATAATAAGGATTGGTTCTGGCCTTAAGTTTACATCCGTCACCCCAACTCCTCCACCCCCCCCGAATGTTCTTGTCTTTTCCCTTGCGAGGCCACCTGGCATTCCTTTATACTTGTCCCAGGCTCTTTTGAAGGCCCCCACTGATTTTGACTCCACTACCTCCTGTGTCAGCTTGTTCCATGCCTTCACCACTCTTTCTGTAAAAAAAAATGCTTCCGTACATTCCTCTTGAATCTATCCCCCCAACCAGTTTTAGGTTGTGCCCTCTGCTGGTGGTGTTGGCCCTTATATCGAATAGGCTCCTGCAATCCATTCTCTTAATTCCCCTCAAGTACTTGGATGTCTCAATCATATTCCCTCTCTGTTGCCTCTCCTCTAGAGTGTACATCCCTAGGTCCTCCAACCTCTCTGCATATGATCTATCCTGCTGTCCCTCTACCATTTTCATCGCTGTCCTCTGGACCCTTTCCAGCACGTTTATGTCCTTCTTCAGGTGTGGATGCCAATATCTTACTCCGTATTCCAAGTAAGGTCTCACCAATGATCTGTAAAGTGGCAGAATAACCTCAGTTCTCCTACTGCTAAATCCCCTTGCAATACATCCCAGCATCCTATTTGCCTTTGCTATTGCCTTTTTGCATTGAGTCGAGTTTTTCAGGTCACTAGAAATTATCACGCCCAGATCCTTTTCTTCCTCCAATGGCGTAACCTGAATTTTTCCAATGTAGTACTGTGTTCTCGGGTTCTTTGCCCCAATGTGCAATACCTTTCACTATTTGGCATTGGACCCTAGTTGTCATATCCCTAACCATCTCTCTAGCTTGTCTAGGTCCTGCCTCATCTCCCTTATCCCCTCCTGGGTGTCCACCCTCCCACAAAGCTTGGTGTCATCTGTGAACATGCACAGTTTTTCCCGAATGCCTTCCCCTATGTTGCTAATAAAGATGTTAAACAACACCGGCCCCAACACCTACCCCTGTGGAACCCCACTGGCAACCTCCCTTGTACTGGAGAACTCCCCCCCCCACTACTACCCTCTGTGTCCTGCTACTCAGCCAGTTATCAGCCCATCTAACTAACCTTTCCCCCACCCCTAAGTCCTTCAGCTTCATTATTAGTATTCAGTATTCAGTATTATTAGCCTTTTGTGTGGGGCAGAGCCAAAGGCCTTGCTAAACTCCAGATATACAGTATGATATTCACTGTCTGGCCTTTGTCCACTGTCCGGGTGACCCAATCAAAGAACTCAATCAAGTTCGCTTGACATGATCTGCATGCCACAAACCCGTGTTGTTTACTATCTTGTAGGCCATTTTCCACTAAGAACTTGACCAGACCCTCCTTCAATATTGTCTCCATTAGTTTACACACAATCGAGGTCAGGCTGATCATCCTGAAGTTATCAGGACCCTCCTTTGGGCCACTCTGTGGAGTGGCACAACATGTGCTGTTCTCCATTCCCTTGGCAATGCCCCTGTACAAGAGATCTATTGAATAATATTGCCAGTGGGCCTGCTAGCTCCTCTGCCACCTCTTTTAGTATCGTGGGGTGTATTCAGTCAGGCCCCGGGGATTTTTCCCCTTCATGTTCATGAGCCCCTCCCTGACCCATTCAATCCCTATGGCCCCTATCGGGTCCTCGCCAGCCCCCCTCCCTGCTCTTCCCACTATGCGGTATTGGGTTAACTTTTTCTTTGATAAAAATGGAGCAGAAGTATTCATTTAATACCTCTGCTTTTCTCCCATCTTCCACCACTATGCTTTCCCCCTTCCTCAGCCTGACTTTGCCATCCTTTTTGTCCCTTTTTTCTTTAATATAGTGAAAAAAAGGCCTTATCCCCCTTTTTTATCCCTTCTGCTATCTGGGGTTCCTTTTTTGCTTTTGCCTGTATCACCTCCCTTTTTGCTAGTTTAGCCAGCCTTTGATACTCCTCCTCATCCTCTACCCTTGCAGTCTTTCTAGTTTTCCTGTATGCAACCCTTTTATCTTTCACTACCTCAGCCACCTCCCTGCTAAACCAGCTAGGCAATTGAGTTCCTGCCTTCTTTCCCCTCATCTTCATGCAGCTGTTTGTAGCCTTCTGTGTGGCCCCTTTGATTGTGTCCCATATTTCCTCAACACCCAAGCCTTTCTCTAAGTTTCCTAGGTCTTCGCTAATCATTTCCCTCATTCTCTTGAAGTTAGCTTTCCTGAAGTCTAGCTCTCTTGTCTTTGTGTGGATGTCTTTCCTACCCATGTCCAGGTTGAACAACATTGTGTTGTGGTCACTTCCACCTATGGGATCCCCAGTGTCTATGTTCTGCATGTGTTCACCATTGGAGAGAACTAGGTCCAGAATTGCTCCCCCCCCCCCGGTGGGACTTGTCACATACTGTGACATGAAGCCATCCTGGATTGCATCCAGGATTGTTTGACTTCTGGTGCAGGATGTGGCTGGACTACCCCATTCAATTTTGGGCAGGTTAAAGTCACCTACCACTAGTATCCTCCCTGTTGTATTTGTTAACTGAGTGCATTACTCTCTGTTGTTATCCTGCCTTTGACTGGGCAGTCTATATATGATCCCCATCCTTATCTTCCTTCCTTTATTCATTTGGAGCTGGAACCACAGTGCCTCTGTGCTCCCTCTTTCAAACTCCTCCTCCCTTGCACACACAATACCTTCTGTTATGTATGCTGCAACCCCACCCCTTTTTCCTGTCTCCCTCTCCTTTCTCTATAGCCTATAACTTGGGATCAATAGATCCCAGTTGTGGTGTGCTGTTGGGCAGGTCTCTGTAATGGCAACAATGTCTACCTTGCTTTCTGCTAAGAGTGCCTGCAGTTCTGCCATCTTGTTCCCAAGACTGAGCGCATTCAGCACTACCACCCTCCACTTTGTCTCTGTTGTACCCTTGCTCTTTTTCTGACTTAGTCCAATGTGACTTGCTTCCCACCTGTTTTCAGATTTGATATCCATCCTTGCTCCCTTTTCCTTGTCTCTGCTGATGTGGGGAAGGATACGCTCTGGCCTCCCCAATTCTGCCTCCCCCTCTTAGCAGTTTAAACCCAGTTCCATTGCCGTGTATTCCCCCATTTTACCTTTGATGTTCTTTCTCCTGTCCCAGGTCAGATGTAATCTGTCACCACTATAGAGTCTCTTGTCCAGCTATGTATCTCCCCACATGCCTATTGGACAGTATCCTTCCTCCTTACACCACCGGCCTAGCCATCCATTAAATCCCACTATCCTCTTCTTCCTAGCTGTGCTTGTCCTTCATGCAATAATTATCTCAGGAATGGTTAATGATTTCTCAGACTGCCTACACGCCACAGCTAAGTCCATAAATCTGTGCTGCACCTCTTCAGCCTCTTCTCCGGCTAAATCATTTGTCCCAATGTGCAGTATCAAGTCTGTTTTTTCCCCTGCCTCCCTTATTAGCTCTTTTATTTCTTGAGTTGCTCTACCGCCCTCCATCCCAAGTGCGCACACCACTGTTGTCCTCATGTGTGTGTCCTCACCTCTTTTCCATTGTATACCTCTTATTATCAAGTCGCTATAGACTATTATTCTGGTTCTTTCCAGAGTGATTGTACTCCATACCCTAAATATAAAATTAGCCATGTGTAAAGTTGAATTCCCCCAGTGTATTATGGGTTTGTTCGATTATCGTCTTATTTTTTCCTTACTCAGAGTCAGTTACTACTGCTAACTTTTTCCCACCCAATATTATTGCTTTAATAATGTCTGAGTTCTGGAACCTTGTGACATCAGCTGTGTGAAAGCCTAGCATGCAGCTTTCTTTGTAGGGATTCTGTTTAACTGATGTCACTGTATATGGTATAACTAGAGTCATAAATTTCACCAAAGCTAACTTTGTAAACATGAAAAATATTATAAGATGCTGGGATTGGCAGGTTTTATTTACAAACTTATCAGTAGAGGCTAAATGGCAGTTATTGGCTAACAAATTGAAGGACCTTATTAAAACAAATATTCCTACTAAAAGCAAATATGAATCCAATCATAAACCTACACCTGGATGGATGTCTTCTAAAATAAAATCTTTAATTAATAAAAAAAAAAACTATACAAACAAATGCAAAAAGGATTCACGCATCTTAATTTGAAATATAGAGATCTATTAAAAACAATAAAAACTAAAATAAGACTAGAAAAAAACCAAGTTGAACAAAAATTAGCATCAAGGGTGAAGGACAATAATAATCCTTTTTTTCTTATATAAACAACACCAAAGGTCATTCAAAGACTATAGGCCCATTTACCACGCAATCTGGTTGTGTAGCAAATAAACATGAAACAGCAGATATTCAGAATTAATATTTCTCTTCAGTTTTCAATATTACTTCCCAAGGTGAAATAAAAGAATTGGATGGCTCCATACCTGGCAGATTTGTAATTCAGCCTAAAGATGTTTTAGATAAACTTAATACAATAAATATCAACAAATCCCCTGGTCCAGAGAATATTCATCCAAGGGTATTAAGGGAACTTGCTAATGAGATCTATCTACCCCTGACTAATATATTCCAACGTTCATTAGATAGCGGGGAAGTCCCAAATGATTGGAGGGTCACAACAGTTGTCCCTACACATAAAAAAGGGTCTACAAACAAGCCAGAAAATTTTAGACCCATAAGTCTTACATCATTAATCGGGAAACTCCTTGAACAGTTTGTTAAGGAAAATTATTTTGGAACATTCAAACCATAGTAAACTTACTGATAACTACCAACATGGTTTTACCAAATCAAGATCATGTCTAACTAACCTATTGACTTTTTATAATAAAGTTACTGAAGAAATTGATAAAGGCAACTCAGTAGACTTAGTGTTCATTGATTTTGCTAAAGCATTTGATAAAATCCCACATTTGGAACTTATCAATGCCCTAAGAGAAGCTAAATTGAATTCAAATGTTGTAAACTGGATAATAAAACGGCTTAGGAATAGGAAACAGAGAATAGCCATAAATGGAGAACTATCAGGATGGGAAAATGTGACTAGTGGTGTTCCCCAGGGGTCAGTGCTGGGTCCTTGCTTATTTAATATTTATATTTCTTCCTTAAAATTGAACAAAAATAACATCTGGTTGCTTAAGTTTGCAGATGATTGCCGTATAGGCTCTATTATCAACAACAACGATGAAAATATTCTCCTGCAAAACTTTCTTGATGAAGTTACAAACTGGGCCCATGAGAGGAAATTAATATTAAATAGTGACAAATATAAGGTGATGCATTTGGGAAAACGAAACCCACATTTTCCATACAAATTGGAGAATCAAACACTGCACCAGAATATAGAAGAAAGGGACCTTGGGCTTATCATTACCCCCAATTTGAAATTTAAATTGCATTGTAACAATCAAGTTAAAAAGGCAAACCAGAATCTAAATTGTATATTTAGACATGTGGCAAGCAGGACAGAGGAAGTTTTGTTGCCATTGTATAATGCTCTGGTGAGACCTCATCTTGAGTACTGCATGCAAGTGTGGTCCCCATACATAAAGGAAGACATTAACAAAATGGAAAGAGTACAGAGATGATTCAGTAGGGCAATAATAGGAATGAAAGGGGAAAAACTACGTAAACAGGCTGAATGATTTGAAATTGTATACTTTAAAATACAGAAGGCTTATGGGAGATCTGTGCCTCATTTATGGCCTATTACAAGATGCTGCACTTACTGAGGGGATAGGTTTATTCGAATCCAAATTCAGACTTAGTAGTCATAGACATAACAAACAGTTACTGACTGGAAAATGGAACTCATTAAGGAGGAGAAACTGGTTCAGTGTAAGATCAATCCCAATATGGAATAATCTTCCTACTGTTGTAGTAGAAAGTGCAAATATGGATATATTCAAAAAAAACTTAGATCAGGTGATGTCAGATAAAGATAAATATATGTAATTATAGCCAAAAACTAATAGGCAAGCATTATGGACTTATTGTTCTCTAGCTTGAAAAAACCTATGAAACCTATGAAACTGTGTTCCAGAACACATACTGTAACTAAATAACAAAAGAATGTTGGACAGGTAAAATTGAGCATTAAAGATCAAAGGAACCATTTTTTTTCATATTTTTAATAAAAGCTTAGCTTAGCAGAGCACAGCAGCCCTGTCTGTGGAGACAGGAACAGGGGGCAACAGGGTGATTTGATCCTGACTGTGGGGTGTGGGACAGAGGAAAGCATGGTGCAGCAGCCTTGGCTGAGAGGCAGGAGACAGGTGTATCAGGATGCCATATAGTATTTCTAGTTATACACATATATCATGCATTTTAACACAGAAACCCTCAAAGAACTGCATTTTGTGAGTTCATACAGTACAGGTTCCTGAAATAGCAGAGCGAGGCAGACACTTGTTTGTCAATCTGACATAAAAACAAAATCGTTCTCATATTAACCTATTTATCTAGGCTACATCAAAGACACACTACTTCTATGACTTAACAAAATTTAAGATTTATTTTATATCCATTAAGCAACCCTATGTTATATAGCCAGAAAACAATGCAAAGTTTTGATGAGAAAAATATGACAGCTGTGATACAGACAAGGTGATTTCTCACAAACATTTATATCACTTCAGTTCAGCATTGAAACTTAAATGATCAACTTTTTATGAGAACAGAATGATAGATTTTAAGCTAATGTATCTAAACACAAACCAGATGGGTTGGTAATAAACTTGGAGTGAAACAATTAGCTCTACAAACTGCTCTGACTGGGAAGTGCAACAGCTTCTTCAGTCCATGAGGGACTTAACTGCTGAAGCAGCGGGCTAGACCAAAATGATGTCATCACTCTGCAGGCCTCACTGATAGGGACAGAAAAATCTTCTCTGCACTACAGAGCACATTAACAAATGCTGATTTAAAGAAAATCACAAAACCAAACAGCATGAAATTTTCAGGAAACACTAATCATGACACAGGGACTTGAATTCAAGCTTTTTTGAATTATATACATTTCATCTTTAAAAAGGGGCTCTAAATAGGGAAATAAATAGGGCTATTTGGAAAACCAACACATGAAACAATATACTGGCAGTATTAAATAGACTTCAAACATGCCAAATTTTCTAAAAAATGTATGTTAAAAAATACAAAAACAAGGCCAAAATTCCATTTAAGTACAAGGGCTGGCATTCCAAACGGTATCGCACAAGTGCAATTTCTGATTTTGGATAGAGTCTGCATTATGCCAAGTGAGTCAAGCAGTTTGATGGTATTTTTATAGGTTTTGATGCATTTGACAGTTTTCTCAGTTTACAGGGGCAAAAATTATGCCTTTATTTGACACATGGGTTATATTCTGAGCGTAATTTGTGGCAAATGCACCCAAATATTAAACCACCTTTCAGATTGTCTAATTTGCAAGTGCAAATCTTGGAAATGTTTTGGAATCAAGATGGGAGAGGTTTAAAAATCCTGCCCAGGCAGTTTAAGTGTCTTGCCAATGGTCACACAATAAGTGGCAGTTGTTGGATTCAAACCAAGATCTTCAGGTTTACAACTCTACATTCTAACATCTACTGTAGGCCAAAATGCCTCCATAATAACTACTTACAAAAACTGGCTATCTTACAAATAAAAGTGATGTTTGTTTAAAAGGACACTGTCAACCCATTTTGCATCAGATTAGTTCTGTTTGAAAACCCACATTTTCTAAAATTCATGATTTTGCTGGTTGTTTGATTTGCTTCGTTTCTTAAGTAGAACTGTTATGCATGCTAATGGTGCCATTATATCTAGCCTTATTTTGTTTCTAAATCTTGATCTACTGTTATTGCACACTTCCTGAACATTAGGAACACTCCCAAACAGTGCAGCCGTTCATGAATTAAGAATGCCCTCTCCTCCTGCTGCATCATGAGTGGCTAGACAGTGCTGGGTGTGTTACCAAGTCCAGGGAACATGCAGTGGTGGTTGACCAACTACTGTGTTACCAAGTCCAGGAAACATTTAGTGGTGGTTGACCAACAACTGTGTTACCAAGTCCAGGAAACATGCAGTGGTGGTTGACCAACTACTGTAAACAAACAGGTTTTTTGTGTGGTAATACCAGTATTGTGGGCAATCTGTTGTTCACTTTTAAAAAGATAAAATTAATCCGAATTAAATTATCAGTTACATCAACAATCTCAACAGAATGTGACCAACCATAACATGTATTTTTTAAAGGGACACTGTCAACCTTTTTTGTATCATATTATTGTTAGGCAAAAACCCACATTTTATGATTGCTTACCTTCTCTAAAATTAATTGATGTTGCTAGTTGTTTAATCTGCCTCCTTGCTTATTAGAACTGAAATGCATGGTAATGTATAGCTATGTAATATGCCAAAGTTAGAGGTCCTCCAGTAATCCCCAGTAGTCCCCAGTTTCTCCCCCCAGTTTCACAGCAAGGTGCCCTGTGCACACATTCATGCAAAAAAAATAGATTTAATGCAGCTCATGTAACAATGGCTTGGATGGAATGCTGTGCTGAGCTGCTCATGCACAGCATTCTAACCCAAACATTCCAGAACTGGAAGTACTGAATGAATAAATTACTCACCTTAGTAATGTTGTTTCTTCTAATGGAGTCTTGCTATATTATGACAATTGCAGTATGACCGCAGGTTAGAACTGCTCCGGAGGTGAAATAGTTAACTTTCCATGCAGGCATGGAACTTAGAGCGAGAGCTCGGTTGAAAACTCTGTCTGTTGTGCTTCACACGCAAACTGTCAGATCTTTATGAGCTAAAACTCACTAAGGTTCTCTGTGGAAGCTGTAAACCTACACTAGCCAACTGGCTACTAACATAAACATTCATTTTTGGCCTAAAACAAAGACTCAAGTCAGGAGACCCAAAAATGCAAAAACACAACACCAATTCACCCAAAAAGATAGGTGAAAAACAACAAGGTGGGCATCAAAAAAGTGCCAACCCTGTACTGCCCACCCACATCCCAAAACAGAGGTTCTGAGAGGGGCAGGCAGGGAGGGAGGTCATAATATAGCAAGACTCCATTAGAAGAAACAACATTACTAAGGTGAGTAATTTTTTCTTCAAACAACATGAAGTCTTGCTATATTATGACAGTTGCAGACTACACAGCAGTACCCCCATGGAGGAGGGACAGAACCTACCTAGGAAATAGGCTCTGAATCACGGCTTTGCCAAACCGAGCATCACTCCTAGCCTGGATGTCCAGGGAGTAATGCTTGGTAAAAGTGTGAACTGTTTTCCAGGTAGCTGCTTGACATATTTCTAGAATAGGAATGTCTCTGGCAGCAGCCAGAGAAGCAGCTGTACCTCTGGTAGAGTGAGCCCTCAGGCCTGAGGGGGGAACTTTACCCAACTTCTCATAGCAGAATTGGATACAGAGACAATCCACCTGGCAATGGATCTTTTAGTGGCTGGCTTCCCTTTACCAACTTCGCCATAGGTGAGGAACAGTTGAAGGGAGTCAAACCTATGACCCTTGGTACGCTCTATGTAGTAACTAAGGGCTCTTTTCACATCTAGGCTATGCAGCATCCTCTCCCCAGAGAAGGACTGGTCAGTGCAGTACACTGGAAGTGAAATAGATTGATTAAGGTGGAAATCTGAAACCACCTTAGGCAGGAACTTTCTGTTAGTCTGAAGGACCACCTTATCTCTGTGAAAAGAGATATGCTCCTGCTCCACTGACAATGCTTGTAATTCACTTATGCTTCTGGCAGAGGTGATGGCTACTAAAAACACAGTTTTCCAAGTCAAGTACTTGAGCTCAGTTGAAGACAAGGGCTCAAAGGGTGGTTGCATAAGCTGAGCAATGCAAACATTAAGATCCCAGGCAGGGGCAGGATCCCTGAATGGAGGGTTGGTGTGAAACAACTCCTTAAAAAACTTGGAAAATACAGGATGAGCTGAAAGGGAACAGGATTTATCTGCTGAAATAAAAGCAGACACAGCTTCCAAGTGCACCTTCAGGGTAGCTGGTCTCAGCCCCAAAGAATTCAGGTGGACCATATAATCTAGGACTGTGGGTAGATCAGCAGAGATTGGGGAAATATGCTTTTCCGAGCACCATATGGAAAACCTTTTCCATTTGGAATTGTAAGTAGCCCTGGTGGAAGGCTTCCTTGCGGCCTTCAATATATCCATTACACCTTGGGAAAGGTGTAAATCAGCAAACTCTAACTCTTCAAGAACCAAGCCTTGAGATTGAGAGATTTGAGATTGGTACCAAACCCTTCCCTGGGCACAGGTTAACAGATTGTGATTCCTGGGAAGAGACAGGGAGGATGGACTGCTAAGGACAGCAGGAGTGGATACCAGGGCTGTCTGGCCCAATCCAGAGCTATCAGAATGACTTTGCATGATTGGGATCTGATTTTGACTAGCACTTTGAACAGGAGAGGAAAGGGTGAAGGCATAGAGAAACTTCCTCCCAACTGAGGGCTAAGGCATCCAGTGGGAGTGAGCCCAACACTGGGGGCCTGCAGCAAAAAAGAGGAAGTTGGTGATTGACTGGGGCTGCAAAAAGATCTATCTGCGGGGTGCCCCATCTGGCAAATACTACTCCCAAGACCAGGGGATCCAGTGACCATTCGTGGTGGCCCTGGGAAATCCTGCTGAGAGCATCTGCCAGGACATTGATTTGCCTGGGAGGTGAACTGCCATAACGGAGGTGTTCAGGGAGTAAGCCAGAGACCACAACTTCATTGCTTCGGTGCACAAGGCCGTAGACCGAGTGCCCCCTTGCTTGTTGATGTACCACATTGTAGTGGTGTTGTCTGTTCTGACCTGAATACTCTTGTTCTGAACAGATTTGGAAAAAGCTTGAAGTGCTAGAAAAACTGCTCTGAGCTCCAACAGGTTGATGTGGAGCAGAGATTCCTGGGGAGACCACAGACCCTGGGTGGTGAGGTCGCCCATGTGAGCTCCCAGCCCAAGAGGGTGCATCTGTAGTAAGGATTAGAGAATGAGACTGAGTGACAAAAGGAACCCCTTGTCTCAGGTTGCTCTGATCCTGCCACCACTATGGGGCTTGGATCAAGGTTCGAGTTACTGGGATCAGCTTGAAGAGGATCCTTTCTTTGAGACAAAAAGCTCTCAAATGGAACTGGATGTCCTTCATCTGAAATCTTGCTCCTTGCACAACTGCTGTGGAAGCAGCCATGTGTCCTAGGAGCTGCAGAAAATGCCTTGCTGGCCGGGAGACCTGCAGGGTAAATGAGGAGGCCAGGGAGACTAGGGTCTTTGCCCTGTCCAGGGGGAGGAAGGCTCTGGCTTCCTGTGTGTTCAGTTCTGCGCCTATGAAGGTAAGAAGCTGGACCGGCTCTAGAACTGACTTTGAGAGATTCAGAAGGAAACCTAGAGAGGTAAGCAGTTGCTGAGTTATCTGAAGGTGCTTTAGCTATTTCCTCAGCAGTTGGGGAGAGAACTTTTGGCTCTACACTAGCTGACTTTCTAATCCTTTTTGCTGGAACTGGCTCCTCAGAACCGGCTCTTCGTTTGCCCCAGGAAGTATTGCCTGGTCAGAGGGCACTCCCTCCGGTTCGGTTGGCACCAAACCGGGCTGGCCATCCGGGTCAGCGGACTTTTTGGCCTCCCTTTCCCTGAGCCTACCAACTCTCTTATCTATGGTGGCAGCAGGGAAATTGTGACAAATCTGGCAGTCTGAATTGAGGTGGTCAAACCCCAGACAATAGACACATGTGGTGTGTGGGTCAGCCTTAGCAAAAGCTTCCCCACAAACACTACAGTGTTGAAACCCAGTGGGTCCGGTTTTTCTTTTGGGTTTCTCAAAGATAATGCCAGCCTAACCAACTTGCCCGTTTATGGCAATCCACCAAGCAAGACACCCCTATCGGTTCCCAACTGTGTCACGGGTCATGGAAAAAACCGTAATGAAATCCGTTTTTTTTAGAACCGATTAGAACCGGGAACCGCGCTCTAAAAAAGGACTAGCAGATTTTAAATACAACCTGATCGGTTCAAACCGAACCGATAAAGAATTACAAGTTCCACACAGAAAAAAATAAATGTAAAACCTATCTATTACTTATATTACCACAAACAGAGCTTGAACCAACTGGTTGCGGTTTAATTTCGGCTAAAAAATGAAAAGTAATACTTTTAAACCTACAAAATGAACTGAGCAGAAGGAGAAATCTTCGGAGCGACTGTTCAGTGAGGTGGAGTAAAGAATCTGACAGTTTACGTTTGAAGCACAACAGACAGAGTTTTCAACCGAGCTCGCGCTCTAAGTTCCATGCCTGCATGGAAAGTTAACTATTTCACCTCCGGAGCAGTTCTAACCTGCAGTCATAATGCAATTGTCATAATATAGCAAGACTTCATGTTGTTTGAATTTAAAATTTTTGTTCAGTTAGGGGCAGTTCCTGGGTACCTGTTGGGGAGAGAGGATGCAGCAAGTCAAGGGGACAGGTAAAAGGCTTACCTCAGGTTGAAGTCATCCCATAGGACTTGCCTGCATGCCTGCTCTGCCTCTAGTGCTAGAAGATCCCTCCTGCTGCTGTGTGGAGCAGTCGGTGGCGCCATCGGGGCACCACAAAGTAAGAGATGCCATCTGGTTCGTCTGTTGGGCTGTGAGCCCCGTCTTTTTTTTTTTATTGTAGCCCCCTTATTTAATTTAAAAAGTAATTCTGGACCCCCATCAGCAGCAGAAAAGAGCTGCATCATGCCCATAATCTGTTAGCCATCCGAGGCCCCCGTCATCCTCCCTGTTGCCTGATCAGTTCCCTCCCTCTGCCAGAACACCTTCCGCCTCCTGTTTACCTGCTCGATCTCCCGGTGGTTTGGTGAGTCGGCGGTAGCACGTTGATATGTGCTGAACACCCTACAAAGAGAGACTGTGTGTTTATTTATTTATTTAGCATAGTGCAGTAGGTGCTTGGAGGAGCGGCTGAGTGCCGCGGGAGGGTCGGGTGTACGGACCCTGAAATTTTAATAATTAAAGAGAGAGGCGGGTGTAGTGACACCCATGGAAGGGGCTATCCAGCAAGGCCAAGTAAAGACCTTTTAAATATTCAGCAGGGGGGCTGAGTTGAAGGAGGGGCAGAGAGATTGAGTGATAGCAGGCTCAAGAGCAGAAGAATTAAAGGAGCCCTGCCTCCTAGAGGTTAAAAGGCAGTGTTCAGCCCAGTTTAAGAGGGGGCACCAGGCCCATTTCAGGGGCACAAGGCCCATTTCAGAGGGGCGCCAGGCCCAGTTTAAGAGAGGGAACTATGCCCATTTAAAAGGGGTGCCAGGCCCATTTCAAGAGAGGGCACCAGGCCCATTTCAGAGAGGCACCAGGCCCAGTGGTACAAAGGACACCAGGCCCCATGGTAATAAAGGACCCAGGCCTAGTGAGTTAGGGCAAGCCAGCCCAGCAGTAGTAAAGGGCAGCCCAGGCCTAGCAAGTTAGGGAAAGCCAGCCCAGTGGTACTAAGGGCACCAGGCCCAGCCAAGTGAAGGACACCAGGCCCGATAGTAATAAAGTAAGGGCAACACAAGGCCCAGGACCCGTAGCTTGCTATTTAGGCCCACAGATGTGATAGGGGCCCAGCAATAGAAATGACCCCAGATATTATAGGAGCCTAGCTAGCCATGTAAGCCCTTTAGTGCTAAAGGGGCCTGGTCACCCATCTATTGTATAGCTTTCCAGAGAGCCTATTCCCCACTGTAGAGTTTCCACAGTAACAGGAGAACCCGATTTAGCTAGAAGGGACCCCATTATAGTAAGGTCCACCACAGCTAGGGTTGAATCAGTATACTAAATTGCCTGTATATTTGCTGTGGTCTTGACATCGAGACTGCATATTTATTGACCACTAAAGTAGGAATTGAGACTTTGTTTGCATTTGCCTGCATTATTATTCATCCTATGAACATTATTGAGTGTCAGAACTGTTTTGCATTGCTATGTGCCAGCATTTCGGTGCTGGACAACCATCTGAATCAGTCTTGAACTGTCTTCAGAGTTACTTCACCCCAGTGCAACCCTGTCAGTCTTCACCTATCCTTTAAGAATCATCCTCCAGTGCATCCAGAAGCAGACAACAGCCAATCCAGGAAGAGCCATACTGCAGTCATCTCGAAGTTGCATCATCCCATTTGTTATTTTCCTCTTACAGTTTCCCAGTACAGCTTGGCCCAGTGCAGAAGTCTGTCATCCATTTCTTGTTTTCACATCAACAGCGGAGTACCATTCAACCCATCAGTATCAGTTCTCTGAGTGACATTTGGTTTGTTGTTTTTAGTGTCCTGGCTCATCCAGCCATGGACTCCAAGTTTGGTTGCAGTATGACATACGATTTATTGTTTTGGTGAGTGTCTTGGCTCGTCTGGCCTTGGAACTCAGAAGACTGACACATTTCGATGCCCAGAGAAAGTGGTTGCCTGAAGTCCAAGAGTGGTCCAGAGGTTCTGATCCAGTGGGAGCGTCAGCCAGTGCGTGTCTTCATTCCGGACGGAGTGCTTGCCTGAAGTCCAAGAGTGGTCCAGAGGTTCCAATTCTCCCGATCCAGGGTGATCATTAGTTCAGAGTGCATCTTCAGTCCAGAAGCGGACTGTTGGTTCTTCTCTTCTTCTTCATCTCTTCACCTGGCAATCCAGAAGCGGATTGTGTCAAGGTGGTTGCATTGCTTCTTCTTCTTTCCAGGCAGTCTGAAAGTGGACTGCAGCCAGATCTTGTATTACTTTCCGGCAACCCTAGAGAGGTGGGGTGTGACAGAGAACCCTTGGTCTGTTAAATCCTCTTTGCATCCTTAGTCTTCCCACCAAGGTTCCGCACTTCACTGGAAAGACAGTGGAGTAGTTTCTTCAAGAAACCTTACGTGCACCAACTGCCAACCATCTACTGCATAGACTTCTCTTGTGGTACTAGAATAGCTGTATTTTCAAACGTAAGTTTAGGGAGTGGTGCACCTCAGGGTTGAAAAGAGATGTCTGAGTATAGAGAAGACACTTTTACAGCATAGCTGTTACAGCCGATTAATTCAGTTTGACCTGTAATATAGTGTTCCCCTCTTATAGTGAAATATAGATAGGACGCTCTTACAGTGTAGCTGTTACAGCTGATTATTCCACTGTTCCTCTTGTGTGTAGTGAAATATAATCTTGCATATAGTGAAATATCAGCACATGATAAAGTAATAGTTTGTGTATGTATGATTATCCCTTTCTTTTGTCCCTACCCTATGGTCAGTTGCTAATAAACTAGTTCTTTTTCTCTAATAGTGCTTCCTGCCTCTCCATTTTGGTGAAGAATTACATCACGTAGCCAAATAGCAAAAGAACTGCCTTACCACCTGGGTGGGTGTATTTGAAGAGCCTGATATTCATCTCTTTACTTCGCTTCATCCTGCGTCACGGACAGGATAAGTGACTTCCATCTACTCAGTTCATTATTACCAACCAAACACATCACCGCCTACTTTTCAGCTCACTTCATCTGGCATCATGGACAGGATACATGACTTCTATCTACTCAGTTCTTTATTACCAACCAAACACATCACCCCTTACTTTTCATCCCGCTTCAGCTATATCCAGCCTTGTTTTGCTTCAAATCATTGAACTACTCATTGCATACTTCCTGGGCATTAGAAACACCCTCAAGCAGTGCAGCCACTCATGATACAGCAGTCTCATCTACTCCCACTGCATAAAGAGTGGCTGGATTGTGTTGGGGGGTGTTCCTGAGTCCAGGAAAGATACAGTGGGAGTTGGTCAAGAAATTTAAACAAATATGTTTTGGTGTGGTAACACCAGTATGGTGGGCACTCAGTTTTTCACTTTTTAAAAGAAAAAGGGGATCTGAATCGGACTACCAGCTGTATCAGCAGTCTCTATATAATGTGAACAATCATAAAATGTGTTTTTTAAACTAGGGACACTTTGAGACCTAAGGGGTTGACAGTACCCTTTGATATGCACCCCATTTCTTATTAAAACAAAAAATAATTGTATGCATTTATTGTTTAAAATGCAACAGCACAGTACTTTTCCTTCTAAGCTCCCTGCTCTGACAGCACTGTATAATGTATGGGTACACACTTAGATATTAGACCATATGCCTAGATACAGCTGAACCACATACTGTAAGCAAACAGCTAGGTAAAACTTGACCACATGGGCACACACCTACTGCAGAGCAAGCCACAATGCAACACAATAACTCATAGTAAATGACATGACACAAAATACTGCATGACAAAAGTGCTTAATTGCTATCGAATTACACTGTTTCCTGCAGTATACTGCAGCATGTTGTGATGTACTGCAGCATTACTGTGTTGAATCCTGGCTGGTGCCACTGTATGTACAGCTGGACCAAATGGGTACATGCCTAGTTATAACTGGACCACACCCGTAAACACCTAGGTACAACTGGGTGACATTTGTACACACCTAGGTAAAACTGGACCACATGGGTACACACCGATGTATAACTGGATCACAAAGGTAAACACCTTGGTACAACTGGAGAACATAGGTACACACCTGGGTATAACTAGATTATATGGGTAAGCACCTAGGTACAACTGGACCATGTGAGTACTCACCTACAGTACTGTAGGTGCACCTGAACCACATGGATATACACCTAGGTTCCATGGGGCATACATGTGCACACCTAGGTACAGCTAGACCATATGGATGCACAGCTAGATACAGTTGGACCACATGCATAAACATCTTGGTGCAACTGGATCACATGGGTACACACCTACTGCACAGCCAGCCAGGATGCAATGCAGTAACTTGTAGTAAATGGCATGTCACAAAATACTGCTTGACAAAAGGGCTTAATTGCCATTGAAATGCACTGTTCTCTGTAGTATACTGTAGTACTGTGCAGTAATACTGCAAGGTATGTTACATCCTGTCTGGCACTGTTGTAGCTACACCTGAACCAACTACAGTAGGTACACACCAAGGTACAACTAAACCACAGGTACACACCAAGGTACAGTTAGACTATGTAAGTATCTGTCTACAGGAGGTACAATTGGACCACATGGATACACACCTAGAGGCAACTGGATCACATGTGTATACACCTAGGTGCAACTGGACAATAAGAGTACAGAGTATGGTGTAACTGGACAACATGGGTACACACCTAGGCACAATTGGACCACATAAGTACTCACCTTCTGTAGGTGTAATTGCACCACATGAGAACATCACTAGGTACAATGGTGCACGAACTGCACTGGTTGCCAGTTCGGTGGCGAATCATCTTCAAGGTCAGCTTACTGACCTATAAAGCCCTACATGGACAGGGATTGAGCTACCTACAAGATCTCCTTCATCTCTACTGCCCCCTCCAGCCACTCTGCTCTGCCAATAAGGGATTGCTGGAGATTCCTAGGGTTTGTTTGAAGACCTCTGGGGCTCGAACGTTTGCTTTCACAGCCCCTACACTGTGGAATTCTCTACCTCATCAGGTGAGAGGATGCCTGACTGTGGAGAGCTTTAAAGCAGCTCTAAAACTTATTTATTTTCACTGGCCTTCTTAGTTGATTAATATTTGACTTTTCTTTTTAAATTTAGGAGTTTTATTGCTGAATTTTATTTGTTTTTAATCTTTGTAAAAGTGCCTTGATACTTGTTGAATTGCACTTATTATAAATAAAGATTTATTATTATTATTATATTATTACAATGGGACTGCATAAGTATACACCTACAGTACTGTAGGTTCAACTGGACCACATAGGCAGACACCTAGGTAAATTGGTCCTCATGTACATGCACCTAAGTACAAGTAGACCACATGGATGCACACCTAGGTATAACTGGACCACATGTGCACAGAACTATAGGTACAACTGGACCACATGGTACATGCCTAGACATGACAGGACCACATGGGTACATACTGTAGCTAAGTACAACTTAACCACATGAGTACACACCTAGGTGCAATGGGCCCACATGAGTACATGCCAAGGTGTAATACAATTGGACTACAGGGGCAGATACATGGCTATAAATGGACTACATATGTATACTGCACACCTACACATAAGTAAACCATGGTGTGCTCAAACACTTCAGATTCATGCCCTGAACTCATTCTGACATTTTCTCCATTCGTTTTCTATTCAAACTGTTTTAGATGGGTACTTATGTATTACTTGAAACAATAAAGATCTTCATGGTTAGGGGAAGGGGTTGAATTGTTTTTAAAATAAATAGTTTTCTCATCCCTACTAATCAACCCCTCTAAATCAGTTCCTGTGTTAGGAAATGTCCCTGTGCTGGGATATCTACTATTCATTATTTTATTAATGACCTGAACTGAGGAGGCTCAAGTGAGGTAATTACATTTGCAGATGACACAAAGCTAATCAGATGCCAACGTTGAAGAAGACAGTCTGCAAAGGGACTTAAGGGAGTAGGTCAGCAAGCAGCATATTAAAGAGCAACTCTCTACTGTAATAAAAAGCTTAAAAAACAGTAGATTTACAACAATTATGTTTTAACTTTGTTTTCTATTTTTTTTACTTTCCCCTGCTGTTGGTCTAGTAAATATTGTAGATAATGCAGCATTTATTTCACTGAATCTTTCAAAGTGTATAGTATCTGACTCTCTCCTCCTAACCACACAATTGATGTTTGTAACATCACAGTTTTTCGTCATGGTGAGCACTATATGTCATAAACAAAGCCACTGTGGGGTTAACAGAGGGGAGGCAATTTTTTTAAACAGATTTTTTGGACAGACTACAAAGATGTGCTGTAAACCTTGAAAATGAACATTGAATATGAAAAAAATGTATTCTCTAGTGAATTGCAATAGCAGAAACACTTTATTTATGAAATCACATACTGAAGCGCAGAGATGCTCTTTAAATTCAATGTGGATAAGTGTGGAGTCCTTCACTTAGACCCAAAGAACACTACTCAAGGGTGTTATATAAATAGCAAACAACTAACATAAATAGAGCATACGAAAGACATATAGGTTATTATTAATAAGGTGCTGAACCTGTCAGCAATATGCATTGGCAGTGAGTAAGGTAAACCAAATTATTGGATGCATTTAAAGGGGTATATTGGGCTGGATTGTCGGTGCAGTGGTATGACTACTTTTGTGATACTGGTGACCTGGGCAGGGGAATGACCTTGGGTCATCAGGGAATGGCCAGGTGAGTAAAGATTGAAAATCTCAGAGGATGGTCCCCTCCTCTCAAGACAGAGGGCAAGAAGTTCTGCTGCACTACCATCCTCTTGGTGACCACAAGGGAAGTGGCAACTGGGATATTGGAGATTGGGAAGGGAGGATGCATCCAATGTTGATGCACTTACACACATCCTCTGTGCATGATCATGACATCCATGAGTGTGGCATCTTTGATGGCTGTGAAAAACTAAGGCTAAGCCCCAGCAGTTCCTTCATGCCTCATGGCCATCTACTCAGGCAGCCTCCCAGACAACTGGTTGAAGCATTCTCTGGAAGAGACTGAGCCATCCCAAAGGCCTTGCCTTGGGGAGTGAACCATGGGGGGTACTAAGGAAGGAAGGTAAGCTCTGACAGAAGGAGGTATGATGTATCACAGGGGACCTAGGGCTGATGGATGTAGAAGCAGAAATAGAAATTAAACAAGGGTATTTCATATTGTGAGAGTGATGTTATTTTACCCATTTATAGGGCACTATTAAGGTCAGGCTTGGAGTACTGTGTGAAATTCTGGTATTCACAGTAAGCAAAGGAACATAGAAAAGTGTCGGAAGTGATTAGTCCATCCAGTCCATTCCAAGATACTCTACTTGGAGTCACTCTAGTGTCTGTCTTTTCGCCCAGTCTCCCCTTCCACTCCCACATCTTTGCATCTGATTACTCCTTCATAGGTATCTCTCTGCCTCTTGATCCCCACTATTATCATTGCCTTGTCTGGCAGATTGTTCCACGTATGCACTAGTGACTAACCTTTTTAAGAAGCAGTTATATACAGAGGCAGAAGTAAGTCAGTTTTACAAAAAAAAACATGCTGACAAGGCATTTGAATTCTGTCATAATGCATTGCTACCAGGGTGTCTTGGTGAAGAGGGACCACAGTATGTACGCCTAGTAATGTAGCTTTCCCTTGCAAAACTGCTCCAACTTCACTGTACTGCAGTGTGAGTCACTGCTCTGCCATACAGTGATGTCAGCAGTACAGTCCTGAGTCCACATTAACACCCGGCTTGCTATAGAAGCTCTGGTACACCCTGTAGGTTTTAACAGCTCCATCATCTGAATCTGCAGTGGCTCTATGCCTTCCCTTTCTTTAACTGCTGTATCTTACAGGACATATCTTCTCTCATGTACATGTCAACCTCTCCCCCTCCTGTTTCCTGCTGTGCCTGAAGAGCTTGTACCTTGGAACAGGTCCCTGTAGTTGTTTGGTTTACCTCCAATTTCAGTAATGGCCCCTTTGTCAATTCCCTCTGCAGCCATCATCTATTGCACTTTATCCATACCATTGTCCAGTCTTCTGGTACTTGCATATAACACCATTCAATTTCTATCCTGTCCTTTCTAGGATTACTTCCTTTTGCTCCTTCTGCTTAATTCCTTGCCATTCCTTTTTCCTCATTCCCCAAGCAGTCCTTACCATCCTTACTGTTTGGGGATAGGGCTAGGCAAAATGAGCAAACTCTGATTTCATGGAATTTGTACAAAATTTCAAAAAATGTTATAGAACTTTCCAATATTTTTTGATTTGTCTTAACCCAGTCAGTTATATAGCTAGATATCTGTAGTCTGGCTGGCATACTATCTGCATAGGATTCTGAATGGATGCCAAATTTCATGATATGTGGATGAGGGGTTGGGGGAGTTATAGGGGCTAAACATTTGGTAATTTATTATTCATGTAAACATTTCTGAAACTTTTTCTATGATAGTCACTTTTGGAGCTAGATAATTGAAAATTTATATGCATACTTTCTTGGAAGAGTCTTAGAAACTACTAAATAGAGGGGTAGTTGGTTATGTAACTTATAAGATAGAGGAGTTAGAAATGTAACAATTTATTTGTTTAATTATGTGAACATTTTCAAAATATTTAGATGTTTATAGCTTCATTGTTATTGCACGTATACACTCAAGATTGTGCTTGTGTACCAAAGTAAATACGTCCTGGAATCTAATTCATCTGCATAAATGTGGTTTAGTAGATTACAAATGCTGTGGCTACTTCAGAAATTACTAATTGTCAAAATGTGATCAAAAATTCATAGATTCATAATAGGTAATGCTAGCAGAATTCCACCTTTGGAATTTAACTTTCACAAAGCACTTATCACCACTGAATCACCTTACCGGCACTAGCATAATGGCTCTTCAATGCCCTGCCAACCCTCCTGCAACAGTGATGCGTAGCATCAAGCTCCATCACCACTACAGACATCCAGATACAGTACTTCTGTTACACTGGCCAAAGTTGCAACTAGCTGCAAGGTTTGCCATCATTGGTGCCACTGTTTTAAAATAGCAAAAATATACATTATTATTGACAGGGTTGTCAAAGAGTCAACAGGTGGTATTGTACAGAAACAATGCCGTATGTGCATGTGCTACCACAAGTCATTAAGTCAATGCGCTCTAGTGGATATCTGACATATTGCAAGAATTGAGGCTTGTGCACACAATGCTGACAAGCAGTCCCAAAAAGTCACATCAGGAGGCAGGCCATGGCCAACACAGTTGCCACTCGGCAGTGCATCTCAGTTGTGGAAGGCTAACAGAGGTGCTGCCCCCACCAGGGGGAGGGGAAAAATGTGGAAGAAAAACCCAGTAGCCATCTGAATGACAGCTGGGTTCTGCTGATCAAGGTATATCACTGTGAACAGGGTATATCTTTGAGAGATGGGCTGCTCTCTGGTAGAAAAAAACAATATGAAAAAAAAGAGGTTGTGTGTATCAGCCCTCTAATCTTTTGCTTAAATGTTGGCCAAGTTATAAACAGCCAATTATTCCAAAATACCATCAATAATTAAGAGTTGAATTTCATGAGCTTTTGTGAAATTGGTTATTGCTGTAATACTTTTGTTGAAGCCACGTCCATACATTTTGTCCAGTCACACACTTAAGTTCCCATTGCAGAGGAAGGTAAAGGTTGGGTAACAGGGTAATAAGACAGTGTTCATAGGAGGCTCCAGAGTAAACGTATATCAGTGCTTAGTGCCAGGTCACTATCTTGAGTGATGAACACATCTGCATGAAGTACTAGGTAAAGAAAGTAATTAACTAATGCTTTACTTAAATAAAATAAAAAAAATTAAGGAGAGGTAACAGAAAATGTTTGAATGTATTTCAGGAACAGACTGTAAAGGAAAAAAGGAAAAGAACTGAAAGACTAGCAGGCATTTTAAAACACTGCCTCACAAAGTACTAAGTAAAGGAATTTAATTTTTCAGAAAGCTAGTAAATGAATGAAATTGAAATCTATAATTAGAAATGTTACCCAGTTTTGCTAAATTTCTATTCCAGAGAGATTCTATCATTGCACTGTCCAAATGGTTGTATGAAATATACTAGAAGAATCAGGCTATTAAGGTATTTATTACTACTTAGAGAGTGATTTAACAAAACCTATAGGAGAATGGTAGAGATGGATATGCAAAAGTAATGTAAGTTAACAGATAATAGATTAAGTATACATTTAATTAATTTAAAGGGATACATGCATATTGATAACCATGAAATATTATAATAGAAAGCAGAGTATTAACAAAAGTTGTGATAAGTTATATGAGTTGAAGGTTTGTAACCATAAATAAGCAAAAGGAACAGGATTGATAGTTGAGCGATAGCCAGCCATGAGCCTGATGAATGCACATAGAAATGTTTAAAGTGATAACAACTTTCACACATAGATCATTTTGGAACAAGAGAAGCAGAGAGACTTGTAAAAAATGAATGTATAAGATGAGGAGTATGTAGACTTAAGGTGAAGCATACAGTCTAGAATCGATAGTGAGCTTCAATATTACAAAATTCTTAAAAAGAAATATAATTAAAATATTAGATACTGTACATTTATGTATCTAGAGATATTAAAGAACCCTTAAAAAAGCTTGAATACCGAGTGAAAGGTTGGGGACAAGGAAATAAATCAAGGTATACGAAAAAACATTGAAGTATGCGACAATTATTCAATGTCTAGCATCCCTACAATCTGAACAAAATACTGAAAGGGTTAGTGAGAAGACTGTAGCCCTGCAGCTTGAGGCACACCTGACCTGAGACATCTATAGGTCTCTCCAGTTCAGTTACGGGTTCAGGTACAGCACTGAGACTGCATTGGTCAGAATGCACAATGGCCTCCTCAGGGAGAGAGATAGAGGGGAAGGGTCAGTACACATTCTCCTTGATCACTCCTCAGCATTTGACACTGTATACAATGGGTTGCTGTTGGAACAACTGAAGGAGTATGGTGGACTCACTGGCAAAGTCATCTGCTGGTCTGAGTCCTACCTTATGAAAAGGACACAGAAGGTAGTGATTGGAAGCTTCTCACTTCCAATGCCCCTGCTGTGTGTCATAACCCTAGGTTTCATCCCCTAACTCATGCTGTTTGCAGTGTATATGGTACAGTACCACTGGGAAATATCATCAGACATTATGGGCTGGGCATTCACTGATGTGCAGATGATACCAAACTGTATCTGTCATTTGCACATGGGATGCCCAATGCAGTTGAGGTGCTACATTTGTCTGGCTGTGATCCAGAATTTGATGGGATCTAGCCAGCAGAGACTCAATGTGGACAGGACTGAGATACTGGTGACTGAGCCAGGCCATAGGGTGGATGCAGAGGTTACAGAAGAAGTGATGGGGCTTAGGCTTGGGTCCTCTAAGCTTGAAAACCTCACTAAAGGGAAACAATTTGGGTTCATTCTGGATGAGAGGTGGGTTCCACCTTCAGAAACACACACGTCTGAGTGCACCTGTCATTAGGGCTCCAGGGATTATACTTTGCCTCCTGCTTTTAATGCAGGGAGTTGTGCTCCCCACACACCCCCATGTGGGGGGCTGTGCTCCCCATGCCCCCTAACTATTTATTCTAACTCCAGGGTGGTTGGACCTCAGGGAAGGGGTGGCAAATTTTGAAATTTGGCACCCTATTGACAGGTGTACCTGGACCGGCATACAGATGGCCCAAAAGGATGAGAGGCTGTCATTTGAGGCTCAGGTGTCAGCAGTGGCATGAAGTGTCTCTTACCATCTTAGGAATATTGCTTGGATTAAGTCCCTTATCCCCACTGAGGACCTGCTGATGCTAGTGCATGCATTTGTGATCTCCAGGCTTGATAACTGAAATGGCCTCTACCTCAGGGTCAATGGAGGTATCTTTCATTGCCTGTAGCAAATGCAGAACACAGAGGGGAGGCTGCCAACAGGCTTACAGTATATAGGCTGTGTCATGTGACTAGTGCTGGGTGAAGTTAGAAAAATTCCCTCCATGAGAATTTCACAAATCTTTTAAAATTCTTGAAATTAATCCACAAGGCAAATTTTCATTTTATGTTAAAACATAAAATTGCGAATGGCAAAAAATGCTAACTTCACCTGAATTTGCCTATGAGTTATGGTTCTAAGGCAAAGTTAGCAAGGATACATGGGATAGGAGGTCACATGGTACTGCCATGAGCTGTTTTGTCATGCATAGGCTGAATTCAGTGCAGTGTGAGGAAGAGAGTGTTGGGGTTTGCTGTGCTCTTGAGCTGTGTGTCAAAAAAACCTTATCAAACTGTTTAAAATGCATGTTTTTCCCAAAATAGCTCCATTGTGTCTACTGTGCCCTGTGCCTCTAGAGCACCAGCTTTTTTTTGATGTTTTTGTGATTTGATTACAGTAGTTTGAAGTAATAGTTTTCTTTTCTGTATTACAGATTGTGTAGCGTGCTGTGGAAGAGGGGAGTTCATCTGCAGCAACCTCAGCAAGAACAAACTCTGGCAAGAGCTGATAGGGCTGCAGCTGAGGTCATGGAAAAGGGACCTGAGGAGCAGAGACACGGAAATACCTGCAGCAGCACCGAAAATGTGCAAGCAGAGATGCCTCCTATACCAGACTGCTCCTTACCTTCGACCTCAGACCAGAAGAACCATAGCCTCCGCTACCCTGCTTCTGGGCCTTCTCTATGATGCTTCACTATTGCACTTAGCTAAGACTACTAACCTAAACAGACTAAGACAAGCTTATCATAGAATAGCTTGTTTTGCTGCATCAGTCCCTGCACGTACCCACCACTGCGATGTGCTTCATTCTGTAGGGTGGCCATCATTTGAAGCCAGTCTTGAATTGCCTTTGCTCTGCACCACTTTTAAGCTCATCCACCTGCCTTCCCCACCCAGTCTCTCCAACCTACTCACAATGAAACCCTTTACCATATCCCTATGATCCTCTCAATATCCAATCCTAAAACTAGCCAAGGCTCAACTAGCTATTTGCGAAAGAACCTTCTCTGTTGCTGCACCTCAAAAATGGAACAATCTCCCACTGGACCTACTTGCTTGTATATCTCTTATGCAATTTAAAATATTATACAAAGCAATATTCTTTCAGCCTCCGTTCTGTGACTGTAAATAATCCCTACTTTGTTCTACATGCCCTCTCTCCCTTCTACAGGTCTTCCCTCTTTTTCTATGCCTGCCCTCTCTCCCAACCACCCTCCCCCTTCCTCTACCCCATATGTCTTACTGAGCACGGCAATTTCAATTCCTCACCTATGTTTTTTTTCTCTCTTTACTTCTCCTATATACATGTATAGAATGATCAATAGACAATATTTATGTGTATGTACCACACTGCCTTTACTAGACCTACTTAGTACTCTAATCCTCTGTAATTATGTTAAACTCGTTTATTTTTGGATTCCTTGTCCTGACTGTTTATTGTATGATATATTGAGCATAACCACAAGTCACAACGTACCTCTGTACATTATATTTTTAATTTCCTGTACTTATAAGTGTAATTTGTTTCCCCTACTGTATAGCAATGTTTATCTTATGTATGGAATGCTTATATTCCCTGGATCACCCCTGAAAAAGGAACTGCTTTGTCTCAGTGGGTCTATCCCTTCAATAAAATTCAAACAAACAAACAAATATCTCAATTTTAATGGAGTCCTACTTTTATCTATTTTCTAAAATGACCCATTTATCAGACACAATAAAACACTTTGGGGTGTGCATCATGCTGATCTAACCACACTTCCACACTTTCAGAAGATAAAGGCACTCTGCCTGTTGTGTCATGCCTCACTATTCCCATAGGTATGCAGTTAGGTCAGCATGATACACACCCCACCATGTCGTATTGCTTATGTAATGCTAGAGATTTTGAAATGTGTCACCAGAAGGAAGGAAGCCATGGAAACAGGTTTTCAACAGCCAGATTTCTTCATTATTCCTTCCCACACATGGGCGAACCACTCATTGAGGGACCAGGTGAACACTCACTTCAGGAAAGATTTCAAAAATAAAATAAAATTTACTTCAGTCAAGCTACCTTTCAAGTCCAGGACTATGAAGCAGTTGCATACATGCTAAACAAATATATCATAGAAATATAGCTAGAGTAGAAGCACCCTGCTGAAGCACTGCCAGCTCTTATCTTTGACTGGCACTGGCTCTGAGCATACTCAGTACTCTATCTCTCATATCCTTTTCTTTGCTTTTGAGGTGAACCTGTATAGATGTCATTAGGGCTGTAACCACTAGATTTATTACCAGGGCCGTCATTTCACCAAAACCATAGGGGTTGCAAGACCATCTATAAAATGATCCAAAAGACAAAGTAGACAAAGCAGCTTCTAGTCTCAAAGCAACATACTGCACATAGGACAAGGAGAGAAGGCTGGGAAGCAGCTAGCCTTATGATTGAAACAGCAGAGTCCTCCAGCTGGATCTTCGCCCTTGAAATTCCTAATTCAACTTCTGTTACAAGTAATGCCAAAGAAATGTTGGATATTTTCCAGACATTTTATCAAGAATTATATTCTTCTGTCAGTTCACCTGTTCAGCACACCCAAAAAAGTGATTTCCTGGATCAGGTGCAACTTTCTTGTCTCTCAGAGGTGCATCAGTCCCTATTACTGGGGCCTATTACTGCACAAGAAGTCACTCAAGCCATAATTTCACTTCCCCCAGACCGGGCCCCAGGGCCTGATGGCTTTACTGGTCTATTTTATAAAACTTTCGCAGATATTTTAACTCCGCTGTTAGTAGAACTGTTTAATTATTGGGGTACTTCCCCTGTTAAGGCAAAATCTCTTTTAGAGGCCTGCATAATTTTGTTGCCAAAACTGTTGAAAGACCCTCTCATGCCTGGAAACTACCACCCCATCTCGCTCCTTAATAATGATGTAAAAATGTATGCAAAGATTTTAGCCTTGCAGCTAGCACAGGTGTGGAAGGTCTTGATAGATCCAGAGCAAACTGACTTTATAGCCAGTAGTAATGCCAGCGATCATTTTAGAAAGCTTTTTTACCTGTTTTCTGCATCCAGGGATCCTGGATCCCAATTGGTTTTGGTGTCCCTGGGTGCAGAAAAGGCTTTTGATTGGGTCATGTGGCCCTATCTGTTTACTGTACTGAAGAAATTTGGAGTATCAGATGAGTTTATTAGTCAGATTAAAATTCTGTATGTTTTCCCCATAGGTCAGGTGTTGTGTAATAATGAGCTGTCGGACCTAATATGGTTGGCAAATGGAACAAGGCAAGGTTGCCCCTTGTCTTCTTATTTGTTTAATTTATGTGTAGAATCTCTCATCCAAAGAATTAAGCAAATGAAAGAGGTTGAGGACATTGTGGTGGGAGATACCCAATACAAAGTGTCTGCATTTGCAGATGATCTTTTACTCCACTTATCCAGTTAGCGATGGTCACTTTAATATGTGTTTGACATAATTAACCAGTTTAGTGTCTTTTGAGAATACAAATTAAATAAGCACAAGACCTCTGTTTATTCCCTTTCCCACCTCTACACCAAGGCAGAGGTGTTGGAAATGGATTTACAATGGGAACCTAATGTATTAAATTACCTGGGTACTAAAATTTCGAAAGATCTTAGTCAGCTACAATCACTGAATCTTGACCCTTTGCTGAAAACCTTGGAGGGAGACTTGTGCCATTGGGATCATTTGCCACTGTCAGTCTGGGACAGAGCAAACATCATCAAAATGTTTGTCCTTCCAAGTTTTCTCTACCCACTGAAGATGCTGAACATTTTTTTGAAGAAAAAGTGGTTTGCAGCTTTACATGCCGCTTGTACCATTTTTCTTTTGGGGGGGGGCGGGTAAACCACCAAGGCAGTGTTACATGAAGCTTTGCTGCAGGAGGACTGCAGGTGGGATCCAGCTGCCAGACTTTTTCCTCTATTACCTTGCCATCCATGGTTCTAAATATTTAAGGTGGGGCTTCAGACCAGTATGCAGGAGTCTCACCAGATTTGGCAGGATATAGAATTGGCTATATTTCAAGAACATAAAATACAACCCTCTTCTTTACTATATGTAACTCGGTCAGGGCTCCCAAAAGCCCTGAGGGACACACCAATAGGTTGGGTTGTTGCTGCCAATTCTCAGTTCTGCAAAATAATTGAGTTACCCCACGTCAAGGATGTCACCCAGCCTATTTTTTGCAACCTTAATATTTGTATTCAGAACAAGGCAGTACTGCCCTCATTCTGTACAAGACTTAAGGATCTTAGGATTTGGGATATTACTGAGGGTAACAAGGTTTTATCTGCCCCATGTCTCTTGTCCAAGTATGTGTTGAGCTCTAAAGACTATTTTAAAGTATTTCAACTTAAACACTGCATTTCCTCCTTTTTTGGGTCCACCACCTTGGTGTTCCATAGCAGGAGATGTTTTTCAGGATATTATTGACATCTTTTTTTTTTTTTTTATTTATTTTTTTTTGCTATCTATTATTGCTATCAAACCCTGAGCTGCTACTCATTAAGGTGATAGGTGCTGGGTGAGAGCTGGAGTTTGACATCCTAAAATGTTTCAAGTTTAAATATAGACCCCAGATCTCCAGAAAGGTTTGTGCTCTATTCTGAGTACTGAACATCACTCTTTCAAAAGTGGCTGCTTTATCCAGCTTTTCAAGCCATTTCTGCATGATGGGGAGAGTGGGAGACTTGTATCCCTCCAGTGTCACAGTGTCATTATCTTTGCTGTTATTAGGGCTCCCAGAAGCCAAGACTTGTGAAGCTTTATTTCTTTACATATTTATTTATTTATTTATTTGTTTATTTATTTATTTATTTATTTATTTATGTATGTATGTATGTCTTTGATAACCGGGTAGGTGCAATGGTCAAGGGGACTGTTTTCAGGCACAACCCGGGCCAAGCGGCAAAAGGAACATAACATATGATATACACAATGGTAATACAACACAATAAAGATACATGTGGTGGTCAAGAACATCAGAATAATAATTATACTATAATACAGCAAGATAAGTTATGTACCCAGGAGATACAGCAAATATATGCAACATATATAGGAATAATAAATACAAGGTAGCCAGGTGAAGTACAGAATTAGCATGGTTAAATCCAGCTTGCCCACCCCCCAGCCCCCACCAGCCAAGGTGCCTAGACTAGCTACCATGATGGCAGTGAAGAAGGGAGGAAAAGAGTAGGTAACTTAGGGTAGTCAGGAAGGTAGGGGGTTTGCCTGTGCAAGCAATTACAGCAGTGTTTAGTAAGTAGCCAGGATCTGAGGTTTTGTTTGAAGGCCATATGGGTGTTGGAGGATCTAAGGGGTGTGGGGAGCCCATTCCAGAATGTGGGGGCAGCTACTGATAGGGCATTCCCTCCCATTTTGGTCTTTCAGTGCAGTACCTCAAGAGGGGTACAGTGGAGGAGTGGAGGCTCCTGGGCACGGTATGGAGCTTGCAGAGGTTGAAGAGAGGGGAAATGGCATTGTGCCTTATGATGGTGCCGTCAAAGCAGCCTAGGGTAAATTCAAAGTGGCCTTATAGTGAGAGTTAGCCGAGGGAGCAATAAAGATCATAGTGATATGTGGAAAAAGGCGTTGACAACGCAAAGCGAAAAGTGCTCTTGTAGGCCAATGTGAGTCTAGTTCAGAGGGTGGCAGAGACTCGACAGTGTATGGGGGAACAATAGTCCAGTATGGGGAGAAGGTTACCCCTTAATATAGCTAGGTGAACCTAGTTGGACAGGTATGGTTTTATGCAGTATGCAGCCACAGGTTTTTGGTTATTCTTGCGTATTTCAGTGTTGGTATGGTCTGTGAAGGAAAGAGTGGGGTTGAGAGTAACCCCCAGATAATTAAAGGACAAGACATTTTTCAGGGGGGTTTCTTTCGAGTGAGAGGAAAAGAAGGGATGAATTATTGGAGGTGGATTTGGTTAGGAGTGGTCTAGATGCAAATAGCATGGCCTTAGTTTTTTTGGCATTGACAATTCGTACGTTGGAGGAGAACCAGCTATGGGAAGCACTGTAGTTCTGAGTATGGACTGAGGATATTTGAGGAAGGGATTTGTCACTGTTGAAGATGACTAGGTCATTGGCGTAAAGGAAAGTGTTGCAGTTGGGGCAGTCAGAGGGGAGGGTATTGACAGAGATAGAAAAGAGCAGGAGGCCCAGTATGGACCCTAGGGGAACACCAGTGGATACGGACATGGCAGGTGAAGTGACAGAGCTGATACAGACTGATTGGGAACAGTTGGAGAGGTAACACTGAAACCATTTGGTGGTTTACGTGGAACATCCAAGAGATTGCTGTTTAGAGAGGAGGACGGCATGGTTTTTCAGATCAAGGGCTTTTGTCAGGTCGACAAAGACTGTACCTGTCAAATAGCCACGATCCATGTTGGAGAGGATGTGGTTCATGGACAGTGCCAGAGCCATAGCGGTACTCTTATGTTTATAAAACCTGTGTTGCTGGGCACAAAGGAGGTTATGTTTATTTATTTATTTAGTTTTTGTTGACCGGGTAAGTGCACTAGACAAATTCTGCCTATTTTCAGGCACAGCCGGGGGAAGGGGATACAGATGAATGCCAGCTTATTTTGAACCAGATTAAACTGTTAATTGAGGTATTCGGATAGCTGGTGGTGGATAACCTTTTCAAGAAGTTTAATAAGGTGGAGTAGAATGGATATCGGCATGTAGATATCGGTTGATTGGGGGTACCCCGCTTTGAAGATAGGCACCACCTTAGTGGACTTACAGGTGAAAGGCATGGAGGAGGTGAACATGGCAAGGCTGAATATAAAGGTAAGTGGCCTGGAGATTACAGTGGCGACTAGTTTTAGGAAAAAATGGGGAGAGGCCACCGGCACCAGGGCTGCCCCAGTTGGGTAGACCCCAGAGTAACTTAAAGGTGTCCCTGTGGGAGATTGACTTAAAGTGGAAAGGAGGTGGGAGGAGGTGGGAGAAGGAAGAGAGGAGGGTGGCTGGGAGGGCCACATTGGGGTCAGGGCAGGGGTGGGTGGAGGAGGGTGGGAGGGTGAGGAAGGAGGTTGAGGATTGGGGAAGAAGAGGGAGGGGCAGGGAGGGTACTAGGCCTGGGCTGAGGGGTTACCAGGAGGTAGCTTGCTGAGAAGGGCAGATAAGTCTGTGAATTGGGAGTTGAGTGCTATGGCCACATCAGAGGGGTCAGTGAGTAGACCAGAGGGGGAATTTAGGCGAATGTTGGGACTGCTGGTGGGGGGGTACAGGATGGAGCCTATTGCATCCCAGAATTTCCTAGGGTTGTTGAGGTTGTCCTTCTGCATCTTGAGGTGGTAGTTCTGTTTTAGAGATCTGGCCATGTGTTTACAACGGTTGCGCAGATGGCAGTATTCATTCCACAGGGAAGGTGATGGGGGTCAGTTTGTTGACAGCCCCCCAATGGTCCCTCTTTTTCATTAGGGTGAGGAGTTTAGGGTTTACCCAGTGCATTCATCCACCTCTGACTTTCCTGGTGGTGACTTGGAAGTGTCAGTCCTGTATACCAAGGAGAGCACTACTGAAATAGTCAACTGCGTCATTAACGTTGGTGTGAGCGTAGAGGCCTGACTAGTTGATGGCATTAACATCCTTCTGGAGTAGGGACATGTCATGGCGGTTAAAGTTCTGAAAAGTTAGATACTGGGAGGGGGGAGGGAGGCTTTAGAGGACCAGATGGCGTAAGTCGGGGAATGATCACTCAGGTAATTGGCCAGGGTGCCTGCCTGGGTGATTCTATCCTCTCTGTTGGTGATTACACAGTCAATGAGAGAGTGGGAGGAGGTGCGAGAGTTGACACGGGTAGGAAGGGTGCTAATTTGACCCAGGTTGTGCAGTTTTAGCATGTTTTCATAATCGGTTTCATGGGTGTCTTGCCAGTTCAAGTTGAGGTCTCTGAGAATGATGGTATCCCTAAAGGGGGATAGAGACCCATATCCAGAAAGTAGGCTTTGGAGTTCAGCTACAGTGCCTTGTTGGGGGTTGTAACAGCTACCCAAGTAAAGTTTCTTTGTAGATCGCAGTGTTAATTCAGCAATAATCCAATCACTAGGTGAGCCATCATCGGAGTGTAGGAGTGGGGAAGCATGGAGAGGTTATTCGATACGAACATACAAACATACAAAATTTGCCAGCAGATAAAGGCCTAGAGGTCTACCAAGTCTGCTCTAATGTGCAGCTAGCATCCCTTATTCTTCAGCTGCCCCTCCCTTCCACCCATCCCTTCATTGACCCTCCCCCTTGTTCTGTCCATCCCCTTTTGAAGCAGTCCACTGTGCTACTGGATACCACTTCTGCAAGTAACACATTCCACCCAGCCACCACCCTCTCTGTAAAAAAGTGTCTCCTCATCTCCCTCCTGAACCTTCTTCCCTCCAGTCTCATATCATGGCCCTTGGTGTCCCTCCCCTCCCTTACTTTGAACAGCCCCTCTGTACCTGTCTTGTTTATTCATTTCTTGTACTTAAAGGTTTCAATCATGTCCTCCCCCTCCTCCAGCAAGTACATGTTCAACTCCCTCAGCCTCCTCTCGTATGATAAGTCCCCAAGCCCCTTCATCATCTTTGTCACCCTGCACTGCACCCCCTCCAGTAACCTAATGTCCATCTTCAGATACGGGCACCAGTACTGCACGCAGTACTCCAGGTGCGGTCTAACTAATGACCTATACAGTGGCAGAATCACCTCCTCCCTCCTCGAAGATATACCCCTTGCAATATAACCCAGCATTTTGTTGGCCTTTGCAGCTGCCTTCCTACATTGTGCCAAGTTGTTCATTGACCCTATAATGAGCACCCCCAGATCCTTCTCCTCCTCTGTCTGGGCTAGCTGCACTCCCCCCAGCTGGTAACTCCTCCTTGGGTTCTTCATCCCAAAATGCAGCACCTTGCACTTTTTGGCATTAAATCCCAGTTGCCAGGTGTCTGACCAGGTTTCAAGCTTTGCCAGATAATTCTGCAACCCCTGCCATCCCCCTAGGTCATCCACCACCACTCCTACCTTGGTATCATCAGCAAACAGACTGATCTTGCTCTTGATGTCTAATGATATGTCTGCAATGAATATCCCAAACAACACTGGTCCCAACACCAAGCCCTGTGGAACACCGCTCGTCACTACCCTTGGGTGTGAAAGCTCCCCACCCATCACCACCCTCTGTTGCCTTCCCTGAAGCCAGTTCCCTACCTATCTCACCAGCTTTGCACCCGCCCCGTGCCTTCTAACTTACTTCCTAGCCCTCCATGCGGCACCAAGTCGAATGCCTTACTGAAGTCCAGATACAGGACATCCACTGCATGGCCCCTGTCCAGTTGCCTAGTTACCCAGTCATAGAACTCCACCAGGTTGGTTTGGCAGGATCTGCCACGTATGAAGCCATGCTGTCTGATGTCCTGTAGTCCTTTGGCCTCTAGGAGGGCCACCAGCCTCTCCTTCAGGATAGTCTCTAGTAGCTTACCCACGATGGATGTGAGGCTCACTGGTCTGTAGTTTCCCGGTTCATCCTTGGGGCCACTCTTGTAGAAGGGCACCACATTAGCCATCCTCCAGTCCTGAGGTACACACCCCGAATGTAGTAAGGCATTAAATAGGTCTGCCAAAGGTCCTGCAAGGACCTCTGCCAGCTCCTTCAGTACCCTGGGGTGGATGCCATCTGGGCCTGGTGCCTTGTCCACTCTCTGCCTTCAAACCCTCCTGAACTCTGCCTTCCATGATTTCCCCATCTGTCACCCCTTCCCCCCCTGTTTCTGCCATTCCTCCCCCCTTGGGTGTCACCCCCCTCTTCTCCTTAGTAAATACCGAGCAGGAGTAATCATTTAGTGCTTCTGCCTTATTGCACCCTGCTTCCCCACCCAACCCCCTTAATCCTTACTATGTGGTCCCTTACAGCTCCTTTTCTCCTGAATGTATCTAAAGTCCTTTTCCCTTCTTAATGCCTTGTGCCAGCTGAGTTCCGTAGTGCCTTGGCTCCCTTACTGCCCTTGTCACCTCCTTCAATTCCGTCAAGTACTCCTCCCTGTCCTCCCCCTCCCTGTTTTCTTGTACCTCCTAAAGGCAGCTCTTTTCCTCCTTACCTTTTCCATGACTTCCTTGCTCAACCAGCTCAGTTTCCTAGCCCTAGCCTTCTTGCTCTGGGCCTTGCAGCAGGTTTTGGTTGCCTCCACTATCCCCAGCTTTATGAGCTCCCACCTCTGGTTAGTGTCTATACTAGACTGAATTCTGGTCAGGTACCCTTTTACCACTTCCTCCATCCTCCCAAAATTGGCCCTCCTGAGGTCCAGCACTCTTGTGCCAGATTCCACTCCTTCTTTGCCCATATCCAATGTGAGCCATACTGAGTGGTGGTCACTTGATGTACGTGGCAGCACCACCTCTCCATTTGTTGCCTGGCCTATCATGGCACAGGATGGTGTAACCGGCGAGTTGGAACTGGGAGTCTGAGTGCCATGGCTTCAGCCAGGTCTCAGTGAGGCAGATGATGTGAAGGTTATGGAGAGAGGCCCAGGCCTTAGGGTCAATGAATTTCGCAGGGAGACTGCACACATTCATGTGTGCAATTTTCAGTCCAGGCTTTGATAGTTTGTTGCCTGGGAAGGGGTCCTGGAGGACTCCCAGTAGCACCAAAAGGGGGTTAAGACTTATAGCCCAGGATCTTGCTGCATATATTTCCTATCTCTTGCCAGTATGATACAAGGCTCTTGCAGCCCCACAGTATGTGCGAGATGATCCCCCTTAGATTGGCACCTCCAACACTCATCTCCGGGGGATGAGGCCGCAGACTTTCAGCTTAGTGAACGTTCTGTGCAATCTGTATGAAATTTTCAGTCAAGTAAACCATTATTTTTGGTATCTTTTATAGCTTCTTGGAGATCCCTCCAGCTTATTTCCGACATATCTAAGGTGATTTCAGTCTAGAGTTTTTCTTACCAGATGTGTCTTATTCTTACTGACTCCTCTGGGCAGCAAACCAGTAAGTGGGCATATATGTCACTACTTCTAGTGTGTCTGTCTCCTTCCGGCCAAAGGAGAGTGTTTAAAGGGTTAGTTTTGTAAACCACCAGTCTCTGTTCTAAGAGGCCCTGTAATGCATATCAGCGTTATAAATATCTCCTGTGCTGCTGTTTGGGGAAGCCAAACTTGTTCCTAATTTGTTGAAAGCTCATAAGTGTGTTCATTGCTGTGCCCATAATATCTGAGAGGAATGTTATCCCAGCATTCTCCCATGCCTTATATTTTATTATCTTCCCATCAATTAACAGCCTAGTGTCATCCCATAGCGGAAAGAACTTTGCTTTCTCCAGTTACCAGTTTGTGAGTTTCAGTGTTTTACGCCTGATTTGGAAGGTGTGTGTGCTAGTGGGAGGCAGAGAGTTAAACAATTAAAAAAAAAAAAGAAAGAGGTATTTGATTGGTGGGAAAAATAATGCAGCACATGCTAGGGATTTGCTTTTTAAGTGGGCTTCACATTTTGCCCACTTACAAGTTTCATTCCCAAGGGCCCATGGAGCCGTTCATGACGTTTGTCCCAGCATGTGGGCTATTATTCAGAGATGAAAATCAAGCAATTTGAGGCCTCCCCTGTTGAAGTCTCTTTTCAACTTCTCCCAGCTAATCCTTTTGGGACCTCCATCCCAAAAGAATGATCAGAGTTTGGACTGTATTAGATTGATTAGTTTGATTTGTCTGGGTAGATGGGGTGGTTGTCTAAGACATATTGTAACTTGGGCGCTGCCATCATTTTGTGGGCTTGGGCTCTCTCCCAATGAGAGATGTGTAGCAGTTTTCATCTCTGGCACTCCCTATATCTTCTATTACTGGGAGAAGATTATTCTTCCCCAGTTGTGGGATATCCCACTGGAATCTTAAGCCCAAGTACTCTATATTCCGCAACACTGGATGGAGTCTCCAGGGGTGGTCATGGAGTTGTTCTACCTCTGTGTTGGAGGCTAAGAACTGGGACATAAAGGTATTCGATTTATAGCCCAACAGTTGGCTGTACTGATCTATGATGGCTAATAGATGAGGGGCAGATCTAGCTGGTTCGGTGAGCATCAGCAGAATATCATCTGCAGGGGCCCTGGTTTTCCATTTTAACCGGTAACACCGGTAACAATCACGGAATCCTGCTTGGTTTGTGGATTTTTAATTCTTGTACCGGTGCCTCATGGAAATTGCATGTCACTGCATAGAATCTCTAAGATTTCAGTATCTTTTTACATTTTTTTTTATTTTCTCATTCTATGTCCCTTTCTCACAGCATCGGTATCCCCTAGCTTTACCCCCAGGTAATGCTCAGGAGCTCCTGTGGGCCTACCCCTATCCTGCCTGGGTTGTACCCCCCCAGGTGGGAAGGGAGGGGACCATAGGTCACCCCTCCACACTCCCTTTGTGTGTCGGGCAGCCCAGTGGATCCCTCATGGAGCTTGGTTATGAAGTCTGGGGCACCTGGGTCCCTTCTGCCAGTGGCCGATGTGGGGTGATTGTTCCTGGTTTCACTAGAGATCCAAGGAGGTAGGTTACATAGAGTTATGCTACTGCTCCAGATCCTGGCTAGCGTCCCCCTCCTGATCACTCTGCAGCAGCATTGCACCACCAGCCGTGGTCACAGCGGTGGTGGTAAAGAAGCAGGACCTGCAGCCCACTCTCCCCAGAGGAGGAGAGCAGTCCTCCAGGTGCTTGATCCTACTCCCCTGGCCAGACCTGCAGCAACCCGAGTTTGCTTCTGACCCTGGGTCACTGGCATTGCAAGCAATAGTGCTACGGCAGCGCCACCGGGCCGACCCAGATTTCAGCATCTGAAAATGAATGCTGCTGTGCTTTGCATTCTTTCTGCTTTGCTGCGTATAGAAACAGTAAGGAAATCACCCGCACTGCTTTGTTGTAATCAGCCATTCAGTTTAACCACCCATGCCTAGTGGTTAGAATAACAAATGAGTGATTGAACTGGGTACATCCAGCAGACTTGGGTTTGAGTCCCACAACCTCCACTTGCATCCAAGCAAGTCACTTAACCTCCCAAGTGCTTCTAGGTCACTCCTTAAAACAGACAATTCTGCCTAGTGGGCCTTACCTGCTTTACAAAGAATATAAAAAAAAATACCAATATATGTTTACTACAACATAGAATAGTAGTCAGGGTACCATGTAATTTACTTGAGTTTTACTTGGGCTGCAATGATTTTGTATAGGTAAAGATAAATATTCAGATACGTTTTATAAGCTTGCTTTTAGATTTTAGTCAGGTTTTTATTATATTCTTTGCATATAAACATCTAGGTTGTAGATTGCTAAACGCAGGATCACTGTTACCAACTAACTTATTCAAGTTTATAATCAGTAGGGCCATCCAAAATCCTCAGTTGTTTGAATGAAAACTAGTCTGAATGAAAGTATGTTCACAAAGAAGAAACTGCCTTACTACTTATGAAAAGACTTCACAGTTAGCACCCCAGTTAGGTGACTTGGATCATTTGCACCTTTTCTCCCACCTGCTGGTTCTGTCTCTGTGACAACAAAATGTTTTCTGATAGTCTGCTTCAACAAAAAGCAAATGTTAAGTATTTAAGAGGTCTTACATTTGGCCAGTGGATTTTGAAAGCACATTCAATGACATACAGAAGGTAAGACCCCAGGGGCTGTATGATGCTGGTGGGCAGAGTAGTGCTCAGTTCACATCTAAACAAAGACATGAAAACTGGGAGACACCCTTTTCATGGACACCAAGTAGAGAAAAAAAAGCATCCACATGTCTGGGAGATGCATGAATCCATGTGAAGGTCCTCCACTAATAACTTGTGGATTTTTTAGGTGAAAACACTTTATTTCAAAGAAGCAAATTCAAGCAGATTTTTTTGCTCCTCCTACCCCCTGGCCATCCACTCCTTCAGGCCTGCCAAGGCCCCCTACCACCACTGCTGAGTCCTGACCACTATCCACTGACCCTTACTGCTGTGCTACCAGGTAACCCAAAGTAACCCTTCATTGGGTGGGCCCCTACCCCTGTGGAAGGCTACCAGGGGAGGAGAATTGCCCCAAAGAGCTTCCTGTGTATCCTGGGCATGTCAGGGGTCAGAACGGACACATGTCTTGGGCTTCCGGTGTATGGCGGGACCAGCAGCCATCCTTCAGTTGGCCAGCGGCTGTTTTCCCATTTTCTTGGGAACGTGACAGGCTACATGATGTCAAGGCACAAGCCAACATCCATAACACTCCTCCCGCAGTGAGGACTGACGTGTTGTCGTGCCTCTGGCCTCCACCATGGGCCAGCAAATGCTGATCCATGAACCCACCCTCCCTCTCAGGAGAAGGGGAGTGGTCATTGAACACTCAAGCCTTCACCCACCAGCTGGCCCTCCAACACCCAAGTCTGTTCCCTAACCCTGGTCAGCGGTGTCACAGGCAGCTATCCAATTCAGGCAGTTAAATTATAGATAGGAAAAGACAAAGGTAGTCCACCTTAGTGGTGATGGTTCAGATTAATTCACATCTGAGTTCTAACAAGCAAAGAGACCAAGTCATTTATAACTTGTGCATGTGGGGTGTGAGTGTTGAAAGGGGAAAGTGGTACATCAACAAGCAAGGAGGCACTCGGTCCTCAGCCTTGTGCACAGAAGCCATGAAGCTGTGGTCTCTGGCCTATTCTATTCAGACTTCTCTGGTAGCAGTTCACCTTCCAGGGAAGGACAACATACTCGCAGATGCTCTGAGCAGAATTTCACAGGGACATCACGAATGGTCCCTGGATCCTCACATCCTGAATGTCATCTTCTCCAGGTGGGGCACTCCAGAGATTGATCTCTTTGCAGCAGTGGACAATTTTTGTTGCAGACCTCCAGTCCTGGGGATGGTTCCAAGGATGCTCTCTTTTTGGACTGGAAGGGCAGGTTTCTCTATGCCTTCCCTCCCTTCCCTCTGCTGTTCAGAGTTCTGATCAAGATCAGGACTCAACTCTACACAGTGATACTGGTGGTTCCAGATTGGGCCAGACAACCTTGGTATCCTCTACTGCTGTCCTTGTCAGTGTCACATCCTCTGTCTCTGCCCAGGACATACAATCTCCTGTCCTCCTCCCAGGGGCAGATCTGGTACCCCAATCTCCAGTTTCTCAATTTCAAGGCCTGGCTCTTGAAGAGTTAGAATATGCAGCACTACATCTTTCTCAGGGAGTTCTTGATATTCTGAAGTTCTCCAGGAAACCTTCCACTAGAAAAACTTACAACTCCAAATGGAAGAAGTTCAGTATTTAGTGCTCTCAGAAAGGCATCCTGCCTGATTCTACAGACATTTCCACAACCTTAGACTATCTAGTTCATCTGAATGGTCTAGGCCTTAGGCCTGCCACTCTGAAGGTTCATCTAGTAGCTGTCTCTGCATTCCTCTCAGCAGGGAAGGGCTCTTCCCGGGCATCTCATCCTGTTTTCAGAAAGCTTTTCAAAGGTCTGGTTCACATTAACCCTCCCTTTTGGAAGCCCACTTCATCTTGGTATATTAATGTCTGCATAGCTCAGCTTATGCAGCCACCCTTTGAACCTCTGGCTTCAGCTGAATTGAAGTACTTGACTCGGAAAACTGTGTTCCTGGTAGCTATTACTTCTGCCAGGTGGATTACTGAGTTACAGGCTCTGTCGGTTGAACTTGACTTCATCTCCTTTCATAGGGACAAAGTGTTCCTAAGAACTGATAGGAGGTTCTTGCCCAAAGTGGTATCAGATTTTCATCTGAACCAGTCTCTATCTCTCCCTGTGTTTTTTACTGACCATTCTTCTTCAGGTGAAAGAAGGTTACACAGTCTGGATGTTAAGAGGGTCCTTAGCTACTACATTGAGCATACTAAGGCACATAGAAATGACTGTCTTCAATTGTTTCTCATTTATGGTGAAGTGGGGAAAGGTAAGCCTGACACTAAAAGAACTATTGCCAGGTGGATTGTTTCTTGTATACAATTTTGTTATGAAAAATTGGGTAGAACGCCCCCTTCAGGCCTCAGGGCTCACTGGACCAGGGGTACAGCTGATTCTCTAGCTGCGGCCAGAGATATACCTTTGTTAGAGATCTGTAAAGCAGCCACCTAGAAAACAGTACATACTTTCACCAAGCATTACTCCCCGGACATCCAGGCTAGGAGTGATGCTAGGTTTGGCACAGCAGTACTGCAGAGCCACTTCCCAAAGTAGGTTCTGCATTCCCTCCTCCATAGGGAACTGCTTGGTAGTCTGCATTATGTCTGAATACAGCAAGACCTCATGTTGTTTGAAGAAAAAATTACTCACCATGGTAATGTTGTTTCTTCTAATGGAGTCTTGCTGTATTCAAACCTCTCCCCCTGCCTCTTCTCAGAATCTGGGTTTTTGGAAGTGGGCTGGCAGGTACAGTGTTACACCTCAGGGGTGTACCTTGTACCCTCCCTCTTGGGTGGGGTAGATGTTGTTGTTATTTTTCAGGTGTTTTATACTTAAATATTGTCACTACCTTTCCTTCTTGGGTTCTCGACTTGAGTCTTTTGGGCCCCAAAAGAATCTTTTGCCCTTTGGCTATATGTTTGAACAATTTCCATACTATAGTATATTAGTTAGTTTGCTCGTAACAATCTGACGGTTACTCTGGAAAGTACCACTGATAGAGGTTTGAAAACCGAGCTTGAGCTCAACGTTCTATGCTTTGCATAGAGTTAACTCTTTCCTCTCAGGGGTAGTTCAAGTTCTGGGGCTAACTGCATTATGTCTGAATACAGCAAAACTCCATTAGAAGAAACAACATTACTATGGTGAGTAATTTTTTCTTTACTACCAATACTGTACCTCCAAGTCACCTCCTTCTCTCATTGGGCACTGGGTCATAATGTCACAAGACATTATGCTGAAGCAATATACCATGCTACCAATACAGTGCAATATATTGCCAGTGGCATATGTCTGTGTTTTGTGGGGGGCTCCACTCCATGCACTCCCTGATATGGGGGGCTCTGCCCCTGAACCCCTCAACTAAAATAATCAACTCCGGGGGGGGGGCATTGGACACTTAATTTGCACAAAGTGCGAATAAAAGAAAAATTACATGCATCTGGGACTGGGATTCAATACCTGGTCCGCAGACACACCACCTCCATTGCTGTCCATGGCTCATCTCATTGAGCCACATGAGCTGCTTGGCAACCCCTCCTCCAAGCTAAGGACTTATCCTCTGCAAGCGAAAGGAGACATGGTGCACAACCATGTATAGATCCTTTAGCGGTTTTGCACCCTGTCGCTATTCCCACCCATGCTGTCTCTGATGCATGATTTTAGCGTGCAAAGTTCTCTATATGGGGAACTGACCTGGTAGGCTTCTGAAAAAAGCATGAAGGCAGGGAGTCAATTAGCTAACCCAAATCACAAATTAAGTTTCATGATTCATGATATTTGAAACATAAACTAAAAAGATAATGAATACAAAATAATAAAAATGAGCATATATTAACTTATATTATACAAAAGCAGTGGGTAGGACTAGTGGGATGCTGGTGTTCAAAGGGAGGGGAATGTCCAGCAGGAGTAGAGAGGTGTTGTTGCCTCTGCATTGCTCACTTGTGAGACAGCACCTGGAGTACCATGCGCAGTTTTGGAGGTGCACCTCAGAAAGGACATAGACAGTATGGAGGCAATTTTGATGTGGGTAACTACAATATAGGGTTTACATGAGAAGCCCTATGAGGAGAGACTGATAGATCTCAACTTGTACAGCCTGGGAGAGAGAAGAGAGAAAGAGGTGGCATGACAGAGACCTACAGGTACATCACAGGGTGAAGAGGGTGCAGGAGGAGCATCTCTTTCAAATAAGAAAGAGCAGCAGGGCTAGGAGGCATGCGATGAAGCTGGAAGGGAGTTTAGGACAGAAGTGAAGAAATACTTCTTACTAAAACAGTGGTACTGTAGATGCCTGGAACAGAGTGCCAGCAAAAGTGATAAAGGTAAAGAAATAGGGGGTCTTCAAAGAAGCGTGGGATAGACATTGGGGGCCCAATTCAGAAAGGCCCGGTTAGATCAGTGCAAGCTGTAGCAAACAGCAGCTTGTGCTGATCAGCTGTGCACCAAGGACCCTGCACCCGATTCACTGTAGAGAGGGGTGCCAGTGCCAATCTCCTGCAGCTTGTAGCATTGTCAGACAGCATCAGCTCCCAGTGCTGGAGACCCACCTGGAGTCTGGTGGTGTTGTGCCGGCAACTTCAGGAGCCAAGGAGGGGAGAGATGGTTGGCAGGGGGTGGCAACAGTTCCTTCAAAGGGACACTGCACAGCCACTGTCGTGCCTGTGGTTTCATGGGGGTGCACCACATGCTGGCCACCATGGAGAGGTGACCCTGTGGTGTTGTGGGGGCAAACGATACTGCAGACAGACGGTGACACAGGGTCTGTCATACTCATCAACATTTCCAAAGGTGGTGCACTGGCTGGTAGACCAGCTCTGGACTGGTCTGACATGGCCCACATGCCCTGTAGGGAGGGGGGTTTACTGAATCCTTCTGTAGGAGATACTGCAGCTTCCATCTGCCAGAAGCTGTCTAGTGCTGTGGAGCACCAGTGGATATGGTGCAGGGCTGGTCAAGGCCCTGTTTGCCACAAGTGGACCTGACATTGCTGCAGCTTGCCTTCCTCAGTCACGGACAGAGCAATTTTTGATGCAAGATGCCACTTGCGTCAAGTCCAATTGATGCAGGAACCTTGCATCAAATTTCTGGTTTTCTGAATCAGGCTCAGGGTTTTATTAGAAAACAGACAGGGAGGAGGGTGGATTTTATTAGAAAAAAGCCTGGAGGAGTGAAGGCTGCTGCAAACCAGTTAGTATCTGCAGAGACAGATTAGGCAGGGAACATCTGGGCAGACTTGGTGGGCCAAGCAGTCCTTTTCTGATAACAGCCTCTATCTAGATTTCATTCTATATTACCACATATCATATAATATCATAACAGATTATATTATTTGCTCATATATTATATAAGCTGTCCTGCACAAATTTCAGTGCCATCAGAAGGCTGGTCATTGCATGGTAGTTGATTAAAAGAAATAATCTTGCAGCTGCTGCACTGTCACCCAGTTCCTCTCTGGAAATACTCCACTACCCCAGACCCCACCTCCCACAGGTTCACTGTACATCCACTTTTTTTTTTTTAGTGTGGTAAAGAGCAGCACCAGAGACTCAGCCTGACACCAGTTTAACAGTCATAAACCAATGACTGATTCATCCATCCCTCATTCTTTAGCACCATAGCTGCAAGGCCTCAAGTCTGGTCCTGGGGCAAACTGATTGGCTACAGTCTCCCTCAGACTCCATATGTACAAGAAGTACTCCGTGGACTGTTTTATTTTTGTAATTGTAAGTTTTATTAATTTTTCAACATAACATACAAGATATACATGTATACACAAGTATTATCTCAATTCAGATACATTCCTGTATATCAGTATATGTGTTTAACAATATCAATTTAAATCACCTTCTGATTCCTGGCTGGGTTTCCCTTTGGATTACAGACTGAAAAAAATTGCCACACTTCAGTTTCAAATAATCTCTAAAATATCAACTATTAAACCTTATGCCAGGAAATAAGGGAAGAGCTGATTCATATGTAAAACAAGAAACCATAACCTGTGCATATCAAGGATGCATGTACAGGTCCCTTGGGGCATCTGTTGGGGTATTATATTCATTGTCACGCAATGAGAGCCTGTGGTCAGGGCCCAGGCTAGGGGTTGGGGAGTAGTGGGGGAGGGGTGGAGGTTTGGACCCTATTGATATTGGTTCCCTTACCCCGGGTGGACCTTCAGGAGCAAGCCGAGGATTTAGTGGGTACATATGTCCATCTAGCGCCCCAGAGGGGGGTAGACTAGGGTTTCTGTATGACCTAGGCCATGCCCCGTGTTCACTCAGTTTAGGCATCTTCAATCCCTTTATCTATGTAATCTTCCACTGTTCCATCCCGGATCTAGTGTCCTAGCTTACCAATGTGCAAGGGGATGGGCACTGTGACCTGGAAGTTTACAGAATCTAGAGTTTAGGTAAGGGACCCATATTTCCAGGTACAGTGGTAGTCTATCTTGGACACTGAACATCACCCTTTCAAAGCTGGCTGTTTTACCCACCTCATCCAACCATTGTTGTGAGCTGGGAGGCTTCTTGTTTCTCCAGTGTCTCAGGAGGATGTGTTTGGCTGTTATCAGTGCCCCCAACAACCTTTGCCTGAGGTGTTTCTGCAGTGTGTCACTTGTGGGGTGATCTTGTTGGATCCCCAGAAGGACTAATAAGGGGTTAAGCTCCAGCGGGAGACCTAGGAGTGCCATACAAACATCTTTTATTTCCTGCTAGTAGCTTTTAAGGCTTCCACAGCTCCACAAAATGTGAGAGATGTGTCCCCCCTCCGCTTGGCACCTCCAACACTCATCTTGTGGAATGAGGCCCCAAGCCTTTAGCTTAGTGGGTGTTTTATGCCACCTGTGCATTATTTTTAATTGTGTAAATCTGTTTTTGGTGTCTTTTACTGCAGCTTGGAGACCCCTCCACCCTTTCCCCCACAGTTCCGGGGTGATTTCACCCTGAAGTTCCTCTGATTAACTCTTCCTTACCCACAGTGATTCGTCCGGGCCATACGCCAATAAATGAGCATATATATCACTGCTTCTGGCTTGCCTTCCTTTTTTTGGCCATATATGGGAGTCCAGCAGGTTTGTCTTATGTCCCTCTGACGTCTGGCCCAACAGACCTCGCAAGGCATGCCTGAGTTGCAAGAACCTCCAGTGCTACTGGTTGGAGAGCCCAAACTTGTCCCTTATTTGTTGATAGCTCATAAGGGTGTTCATTGCTTTGTCCATAATATCTGATACCAGGTGAATTCCAACCATCTCCCATTCCTAAAACTGTATAGGTGCCCCTCCAATTTGTAGAGCCGGGTCGTTCCAATTAGGGAAAAACTTTGCCCTCTCCTGTTCGTAGCTGGTGAGCTTCACTATTTTTCTCCAAATATTAAATGTGTTTCTACATGTGGGGGGTAGGATATGTTGCTTAAGCAGGGAAGGGAAAAGCACCACACAGGCCAGAGGTCTGTCCATTATCTGGGCTTCACAGGTGGCCCATTTGGGTTTTTCCCCCTTGATTCCATGGGGCTGTATGGGTTAGCTGAACCAGGGTGTGTGCTATGATTCGAAGGTGGAAATCTGGCAGTTTCAGTCCTCCATTGTGAAAGTCTTTTTTCAGCTTTCCCCATGAGATACTCCAAGGTCCCTTTCTCCAAAAAAAGGCCCGGAGTGTAGTATGAATGAGGTCAATAAGTTTTTCATCAATGAGTATGGGGAGATTATCCAGGACATATTGCAACTTAGGTGCTGCCATCATTTTAAATTCCTGGGACCTCCCCCAATGAGAAATGTGTAGTAACTTCCACCTCTGGCAATTTGTTTCAATTTCTTCTATTGCCGGGAGTAGAGTTATATAGTCATATATAGTCCTATTGGAACTTCAAACCTAGGCATTCTATCCTCCCGTCTTCTGGGTGTAGTCCCCATGGCAAGTTGCAGAGGAGTTTTACCTCCTTGCTGGAGGTTAAGAACTGTGACTTGGAGGCACTGAGTTTATAGCCCAACAACTGGCTATATTGGTCAATGATATCCAGCAGGCAAGGTGTTCACCTCTCAGGCAAGGTGAGCAGTTGGAGGATGTCATCTGCATAGGCCATGGTCTTATGCTCTCCACCCATATTTACCCTCCAGATCTCCTTATCTTGTCTAATGACCTGTAGCAGTGGCTCCAGTGCCAGTATGAATAGTAAATGGGAGAGGGGACAACCTTGTCTGGTTCTCCTGTATATCTGGAATAGTGAGGAGACCTTGCCATTTGTGACTACTTCAACTGCTTCTTCCCTGTAGATAACTTGTGTCCAAGCCCTGAACTCAATGTTAAAAGCTTCCATCGCTGCAAGGAGATATTTCCACTCCACCCTATTGAAGGCCTTCTTGGTGTCTAGGGAGAGGAGTATCAAGGATGTTTGCTTTTGCTTAGTGCTCCACAGCAGGTTTAGTAATCTCTTCATGTTGTCCATCCCTCTTCTGCCTGGGACAAACCCTACCTGGTCCCTGTCAATGAAGCCTGCAATGAGAGATCGTAGTCTGGTTGCTATCAATTTTGCCAGCATTTTGCAATCTGTAGGGATCAGAGAGATGGGTCTGTATCTGCCACACAGTGTAGGGTCCTTCCCTGGCTTGGACAATGGAGCCTGGCAAAGTCCCCCCAATTTGAACTAGGGCTGAGAGAACTCAGTGAAGTTCTGACCCTTATTGAATAATAACCGGAACATGGTGACATTCTGTTTTGTTCTGATTTATTAATCAATACTTGAAAAAATGTGAATAAATGCATAAAAGTGGCCAAAGTCAGGCACATTTGACATGATCCTTAAATTGCTGTTGTGTATTGTTTTTGTGAAAAAAAAAGTAGTGTTTCTAGTGTTTACAGTCTGGCTACATCAGTAAAGAATTGTAAAGTGTTGTATTGTTGAGTTCTAAAATCTACACATATATGACAATGCCTGTAAAGAGATACTCTACTAAAGGAGTTTCTGACAACGGTGCTGCTGATGAGAATAGCATAGCTTCTGTGGTTCCAAAGGGTACTGTAACCAGTTGTGATGATGCAGGTTCATCAGAGGCTAGTACTGCTTGTAGTAATCAACAAGGAATAGTTGCTGCAAGTGGGGCCATTAGTATGGCCAAATCTTGCTCCGCAAAATCTGTAGCATCAGTATTGGTGGGCGCTAATGCTGGAAGTGCAGTCAGGGACAACAGGAGCAGTGCAAAAAAAAACAAAAAGTATTCCTCTGGGAATGTGGTTGAGGACAAGGACTCGGAGGTGGTTGATGTCCCCAAAAGTGTTGTAGAAGAGCCTGAGCCTGAGTCACAGTGTGATGTGGCACAGGCAGATCTGAGTGTTTCTTTTTGCTGGGCCAGGGAATCAGTTGCTGCTGAGAAAGAAATGCAGGGTGACAAAAGTGAGGATGAGAAGGAGGAAGAGGAGGACATAACTCAAAGGTTATCATCATAGGTGGGGATGGAGATGATGATATGGACCCCCTTTAGGAACATGAGAAAAAGCAAGGGCCAGGGGCAGGGAATCAGTAAAGGTACCCCCCAAGTTCTCCAGTTGTTGGTTCTGTTAAGCTATTTGTAATAACAGAGGGTGACTCAACAGTTTCAGCAGAACACAGCAGAAATCCCTCCCCAAAAACAGCCATTTCTGGCCCTTCAATAAAGTCCCAGTACCTGGACCACCACCCTCAAGTGAAAACAAGGGGTCCAAAATGCCTCATTTGGAAGTTTTACTCTGGACCTGAAAGATGAAACAGTGGCTATCTGCCAGCTATGCCAAGCATGTGTGCACTCTGGGAAAAAGGGTAACCACCTCGGCACTGATGGGCAACATACACATTTCATGTCCAGGCACCTGGCATGATGGACTCAGCACTGAAGGGAAGCTGTGCAGGGGGGCCTTCTCCCTTATTAACTTCACTGAGAAAGGCATCACAAAGTGGCATAGATACAGCTTGAGTGTAAGATTCTGAAGTAACTTTGGAGGATTACTACAGACATGAGGAGGAAGACTTGGTGGAATTTGTTAGTAGTGGGCAGAGTAGCAGTGGCAATGTGAGTATTAGCAACCAGAGTTACTGAAACACATCAACCCCTGTCCCTTAAACATCCCAAATGACATAATTTATTCATTCAGCATCTGTGCCCCCCCCCCCGAGTTCAAAGCTACACCATCATCCAAGCTGCCAGTGTGCAGAGCCCAGCTCCTCGGTGTCTCTAGCCCAAAACCCCAAATGGTATAGCCTACACGCTACAGAGAATGTTTGAGCATCACACCAAATACCCACCAAATCATTCTATTGCATGTGAACTTAATGCAGCAAATGCAGAAATACTGGTAATTGATCTGTTTCCATTCTGTTTTATGGAGAATGCAGGCTTCTGCAGGTTGACAGCACGTGCCTGTCCACATATGGAAGACCCCATCACACATGTATTTCTCCACCCATGCTATTCCAGAACTGTATAGGGCTGTGACATGCACAATAACACATGCACTGCAGTATTTCTCATCACCATACATCCACCTTAGTATGGATATTTGGACCAATGGCTATACAGCTGGTAGCTTTTATTTAAGTATTACCGCCCACTGGGCACAGGTACCCAGGGTAATATTTGATATCCAGCTGGGAAAAAAAACTGTATGAAGCCCAACTGTGCTGGTAGCAATATTCCGGGTATTCACCAGCATGCCATGCTAGCAATGAGGAGTGTACCAGGCTCACACACCACTCAAAAACTGTTAGTAGTGCTCCTGATGAAAACTGATGAATGGCTGCACCCACCTTCTCTGAAAGTAGGTTTCATAGCAAGTTATAATGGCTTGAATGTGGTGAAATGCATCAGTGATGGTGGGTTTCTCAGGGTTCCCTACATGGCACACTATCTTAATATTGTAATGCTGGAGTTTCTGGCATATCCTGAAATCAAGGCAATGTTGACTGTGGCTCACTGCATCTGTGCCCACTTTGATCATTCTGGAAAGGCTCCTGACCATCTTAGTCTGCTGCAGATTCAAAAAAAGCTACCTCAGCACTGTCTGGAGCTGGAAGTTGTCACAATATGGAACTCAACACTGTACATGTTTGAGAACATGTACAAGTAGTACAAAGCCATCTCTGAATATCTGCTGCTGCACACAAGCCATGACAGTTCAGGAGTGTCCATGTGTTTCACAGCCAAGCAATGGTGACTCATGGATGGCCTTATCATAATTCAGAGGCCATTTGAGCATGCCACAAGGGGAGTGAGTGGGGACATTGCATCTATCAGTAAGGCCATCCCACTGCTAAGGATGCTGATGCAGACCTTGGCAAATGTACAGCAGGTACTAGAGGCATGTGTAGCAAGAGTTAGATGTTGGTTAATGGACACATGCTGCAAATATTAGCCTACAGTTTTCAGTGACTCCTGAGGTGCCATCTTTTAGTTGAGATGTTAAACCAAGATCCCATCTGCCTGTTCTGGTGGTTGTTTAGGTGGACGTTAACGATCCCATGGCACTTCTCAAAAAGAGTAGGGGAATTTTTTATTAAGGAATCTAGTATGATTCACAACAAATTCAAGACAGGAACAGAACAATCATATTTATACATAGATAACAGAAACAAAATAGGAAACTCATCAAGAACAATCAGCTGAAATGCATAGTAAACTTCTAATGCTGGAAAACTGCCATTGAAACATGTTGCTGTTTATTACTTGAAAACTCAACACTTCCCATAAAATCATATGGAATAATTATTTTTGCTGCTGAAAGACTAAGCTATTGCACAGCTGCCAAAACCAATAATTAAACCATATAAAATCTATCCTTATACAGCTAATATTGTTCCTAAACTTCGTATCCTGAAAAAATATATATATCATAGTTACACTGTCTTGATATAACAAAAGTAGCAACCCACTTCTCTAAAATACGGTCATGGTTAAGGAGGCTAAAGCCAGAATAGTAGATGCAGCCATAGGAGTATGTGATATATGGTATTTATACTGTAGATACCTTAGTGCTACAGTAGATCTTGTTCCCTATTTTGTTCTTCTACTTTGGGCATCAGAGGGACCAGCCACTTCAATGTTAGATGAAACATCTCTATGTGAGGATAATCACCGAAGAGGCCGCTGAAGATGCTACGTAGTCTTCCCCTTCAGCAAAGTCTCTCCACTGCAGAAAAGCATATTTATTTTTAAGAGGAATCGGTTCCTGTTCAAACACTGTTTTCTTCTTTCTGTCTTTACCTTTCCTCACTGGCTAGAAATGTTCTGGAGCAGGGGTAGGTGGAGGAGGCATTTCAGAGGTGTTCATAGTAGGTTCCATGGTTCCACCCTCGGAATGTGCCCATCACTACGGTGCCAATCGCCAATGTTACCAACCACTCTTTTTGCTGGGGGATATGCCCCCCACACCCTCCCAACTATATATACAAACTCTGGGTGGGGAGACCTCAGGGAGAAGGCAGCAAACTAGGGGTTTGGTGCCATAGTGACTCAGTGCCCTGATGCACTGCAGTGGGGTTCCACCCACCCTGAAGGGTTAAGTGTAGGGCAAGAATCAAGAGTAATGGAAGACTCTTCTGGGGTGGGAGGAGGTGAGTTAACAGTAGGGTCACTAGGTGTCACAATCTGGATGGGGTCTTGTCATCTTCAGGCCATGGCAAGTGGTTACAGACACAGGGCAGAATCATGAGTGACAATAAGTGGTGGTGTTGCAGTTGCATGCTGTGCATATTAGGAATGGGATCGTTGTTTTGTGGCATTGTGCATATAAAAGTCCTTCTCCATGTAGTCAGAATTGGTAGTATTATGGGTTGCCCATGGGCATCAGTGGAAGGTATGACCTTCCTTATCACACAAGTTACAACAGGGTGTACAAGTGCAGTGCAAACCAGTATGTCCAAGATCACCACAAAGAGGACATTTAACTTTATCACTCACACTGCTGAGGTGCTGAAGGAGCCACATTTATGGCAAGATTTAGGCTGTCCTGGGTAAAAAAGAATGCCTCTGTTTCTCTCCAGAAAGAAACAGCTGGGTAAATGCTGTATACCAGCGTCAATATATAGCAAAGCTTGAGCCCAAACTTCAAACCACTGTTGAGAAGTTTTTATTATCCATGATGGGTTCAGGTGAGCCCTGTATCTCACAGCATTTTTCTAACCAATAAACAATGTCAGTAACATTCACCCATTCATTTTGTAAAACAATCTTGAAAGTATTAAAAGAAGGCTTAGTATGAAGAATAGCCATGAAAGGACTCCAGAGGGCATTGTCTTTAAGCAAATGGTACTGGTTCCAAAAATGCTGTAATGAGGCTGCAGTCCTAAAACTAACATCAAAAGAGCTATCTCCAGGAGCATGAATTAGCACATAAACACCAGAGGGCAAAACCCTGAAAGATTGATTCAGCAACATTTTTCCAACATAAACTATCTCAGGTGGTGTGTCCATGCCACCTTTGTACCAAAGGTGGACTGCATTTCTTCATTTAGCTGGTTCCACTGGGTGGTAGAAAAGGGTAGCACAGCTGGAAGATTTCTATTGTATTGCAAATGTGACAGATTCAAATGCAAGAAGATTGTCAGCAGAACTTGTGGAACGGGCTCTACTATGCTGGTTTGCTAAGAAACATGTTGACTGACATCACAGTACCAGGCTCCATGTTGATCGTGATTTGCAGTCAGCATGGAGCTGCACACATTGGTGTGTGTTTTTTTCATCGGGGAGCTTTGTCCCATGAACCCCCCCATACTAATAGATTCTAACTCCAGGTTGGAGTTAATTCAGGGAGGGTGTGCAGGTCAAGGGAAGGGGTTGCCCAATCCCAGTGGCACTTCCACAGTGGCATGGTGCTGTTGTTGATATCGACGCATGTGGCTGTAGAAATGTCACTGTTCGGGTGGCATACCTGTGGGGGGTACAAGGTCAGGTGAGACTGACTGTTTGGCCTTGTCAGTTTCCACAGCACAAAAAAAATAGGTTTCAGATTCTCACAGAAGACCCTAACTGACTGAATATAGTAGAGACAAATAGTGTGGGATTTCTCTGGGACAGGCGTGAGAAATTGTAATATGATGGATAACAGTGTAAACACCTTTATAGAGTCTCATAAAGGAAGGCTATCAATTCTTTCCTGGAATTTTGCTGGTTTACTAGCAAAGTATGCAGATCCTAAGTTTCAGGGATTTTTCAATAAAAAGCACATTATATTGTTCCAGGAAACATGGCATAGTGAAGAACAAATTGATAATATACAAATTAATGGTTTTACTTTAATTCAGTCACCAGCTATGAAAACCAAAACAAAAGGTAGCTATGCAAAGGGTTTGGCTATGTTTATTAAACTCACTGATAAGTTAACAAACATCAAGACCGAAGTGAAGAGAAATTATATAATAACTATACTTAGGGCATGTGAGGATGTTTTTATATTAGTTAATGTATATAACCCCCCACAAATTGATGTTATTATAATAAAAATATATTGAGCAACTTAATTAGTGATATTAAAAGCATAGCCTCAGAAAATACACAGAATGACATACTCACTATGGGTGATTTTAATATTAGATTTGGTAAAACTAATAAATTGAACATAAACAATTCACTTTACCAGGCTTTAAACATTCCACAGAAGTATTCAGTTGATAAAAATTGTACAGACAAATACAATCAATTTGAATTACTATTAGAGCCATTACAGTTTGTTATATTAAATGGGAGACTGCCTCTGACCCCACAGGTAAAACAACTTATGTTAGCCCTAGAGGCTCAACAATTATTGATTACTCACTTGTGTCTATATATGCCTTTCATAGATATTTAGATTTTAAAGTCATAATAAGGACAGAGAGTGACCACTGTCCTTTGTTTACTTATAGGAACTCTGTACTTGCAGACAACATACTACCAAATGAACAAGTACAGATAATAAATGATAAAATAAACTGGGCTAAATTAACCAACAATGAAGTCAAGGCTTTGAGTGAGAATTTTATTAACGCAGTCTCAGAGAAAATAAAATCTGAACTAAACCCTGGGCTGATATATGAGGCCCTAACTTCACAGTACAAACTTTGTGAGGAGCAGCAAAATAAAATAAAAAATATAAAGAAGAAATCCACTCATAAAACATAAGATAATTGGTTTTATAAACACTATAGGGAGCAAAAAAGAATGATAACTAGCTTAATTAGACAGGTAAAAAAAATCCAACAGAACAAAATAAAAAAAAAAAATAATAATTGTAGGAAACTATACAAAGAATATATTAACAGACAGTGAATGTGCCATCAAGAAGAACTATGGAACTCAATGCTTCAAGCCATTGAGGAAAAAAATGACTAAAACTATTGGTTGCTAGTTGCAATGGGCACAAGTAATTATAAAATGAGCTATGATATTTACATAGCCCCTAATATCTGCATTGTACACTACTCATCAGTATTTTATGACCACACATTACCGGCAACTATGAATAGTATGGAAATAAGTGAGATTTTCCAATGGTTTACTTATATCAAAATAAAAACTGCAATACAAGACTTAAAAAAAAACAAATTCCTTGATCCCGACAGGATTCCAATTGACCTTATAACTGCTAACATAGACTGGTGTGCTAATTGCCTAGTGGGCTATTTCAATAAACTTGTTATGTATGCTGATATTCCAAATTCTTGGTTGGGAAGTCACGTTATTCCTATACATAAAAAAGGCTCTCATAAAAACCCTGAAAATTATTCAGTTTACTCGATACTATTTCCAAAACTTTCCCTAAAGTACTACTCAGTAGACCCACACACACTGGCTGGAATCTACAAAAGTGCTGTCCAAGTTACAGGTGGGGTTTAAAAAAGATACGGGTACTTTGACTCAAATTTTTCTTCTAAACCACATCATTGAGAAGTATGCTAGAATCAAAGAGCAGCCTATATTTGTTGCAAATGTGGACTTTTCATCGACTTTTGATACTGTTTAATGCTCACTTTTATGGGATAAAATATACAACCTGGGAATTGATTGGGATCTTATTTTACTTATCAAAAGAATGCATATAAATACATGAGCATAAATTAAATATACTAAATCTGAACTACTGACTGAAAAAAATAATACTAATCAGGGGGTCAGACAAGTATGTGTTCTTGCCCCTACTCTAGTCAACATATACTGTATATAAATTATATAATTATTGCATTAGATGATCCCTTTTTCATCTGGTGAGAATTGAAAATAGACACATCCCTTTATTAGCATACACAGATGACTTGGCTATTATATCTACTAGTAGGGTAGGACTACAGAGATCCTTAAATAAGCTAGAAGTATTATGTAAATCTCAGAATCTTAGACCTAATCCGAACAAAACAAAAATGATAGTTTTTGGAAAAAAACTTAAATACAGATCGCTAAGGTTAGGAGGAAATAAACTGGATTTTGTTACTGAATTTACATATTATGGGGTAGTATTTGCAAGTAACACCAAATGGAATAAGCATATTGCAAGGACAGTTAAAAAGTTAGAGAATTTGGTTAAACTTCTAAAAAGATTTAATATACTCTATGGAGGTAAAATTGTAGTACCCATTAAAGCCATTAATGCAAAACTTATCTCACAAGCTGCATATGCAATGGAGGTATGGGGTTCACAAAATTTGAACAAAATAGATTCAGTTTTAAATAAAACATATAAACAGTTATTAAGAATTCCAACCTGCACATCAAATGCATTGGTTAGATCACAATTAGGCCAAAACAGCTTTGTTTTTCTAGTACAAGAATGTACAGCTTCCTATTGGATTAAATTACAATCTAAAGCAAACGATTCATTGCTTTCTAGTGCATTAAGGGAAAACATTGTTTACTTTCTTATAAGCAATGTGGCTGAACTGGCTTGGTAAATACCTTAATTACAAATTTGACCTTTACCATTTAAAAATATGGAAAGAACAACACATTGTGATCTCTACCTCCTATATTAAAAACATGCACAAAAAAAATAATACAAAACTATGCCAGAAAAGATGATCTTGATAAAATAAAATCTGCTAGGGTCTGTAGATAGTCAAGAACACTGTTGAGCACTCCCTAAAATATTATGTAGAAGCTGTACAGGAACCAAAACATAGATATATACTTGCACAATACAGATTTGAAGTATTCCCTAGCAATGTGTTGACCGCAAGATATGGTCGAACTTCTAGTCAGTCAACTCTTTGTTTCTGCACTTTGTCTGAAGTTGAGGATCTGGAATACATCATATTTAGATGTCCCTGGTATCATGGAGCTAGAATAAAGTATATGAATGAATTAATTGACTCCCTTAACATTCTGTCCAGATTTCTATTGGATCTATTTTTTAACTCAGAAAATTCTGATATGTTAAACAATCTTGCACTTTATCTCACTGAAATTACTAAACTAAGGAAATGATACATGATATATTACCAAGATTTTATAAATGTTAACGCCAGTGGATAGGGTACCCAGATAAAATAATAATTAAGGGGAAAGTCTGGAGGATACTGCCATTATTGACTATGTAACTTTATTCGTCACTCAACTGTCCTGAAATAGTTGTTCTTAGTTCGGGAACTGCAATAGGAATCTATATGACTTGAGAGATTAATCCTATTTATATTTCTGTATGTACTGTCCTAATTATGTTCATTTTTACATTATTGTATATGACTTATTGTAATAGCTCAAAGCTGATCAAATAAACTAAACTTGCAACTTCCCTAGCGACCAGACTATCAGTATATTTCCAATAAGTGTGTTTTTCAGACAGCAGAGAATTTACATAGACTTGGCCATCAGGAAATGTATTCTGAATACTGACAAAGTCTGTCTCAACATTCACACATACAATAGTAATAGAAACAGTCTTACCTGTTAGTAGAGTTTCACCATTCCCTGCCTTGAGGCTCATCACCGGTGCAGTAGCTGGCGGAGGTGTCCTGCGAGGGTCAAGCAGCTCAGCAGAGCTGTCAGTAGTGTCTGTAGAGGACTGGCTGTTAATATTGGAACCAGGCAAAAGAAGCTGTAGTGTCAGAATCCACTTGCCTTTGTCAGTGGGAATCCATCCAGCATAAGGCAGGACTTGCTCTGGTGACCAAGGTGCGTTTGGCATATACAAAGGAGTAACTTTGTTCATCTGCTGTTGAGAGGTATTCATAGTCGTGGCACCAAAAGTAGATAAAGGGTCACGTTGCTGACATTTTTTGCCATATACAGTGGTAGGGCTACAAGGTTGCTGTTTTCATTTTCTTTCTTGCATCCAATTTATTTTTTTCTTTTAAAAATGTCAGTTCTTCTGCCATCATGGCCACTTTTTTCCTTTTTTTTCTTGGAGAGCAGTGTGGAGTTTATGTTCAGTGGCAAGTAAAGCCATGTCGGAGATATCTCTCTGGAGATTGTTATTCTATGTAACTAATTCTGAGTCACCCATGAAAAAGGGACCTTCGGGGCCCAGAGGGTCTACCTGGTTATTGAAATAAATGAATAAATACCTGCAAATCCAACACCTGTACCTGGGACAGAATTAGCAGTTGAGGTAGAAGCCAATTTCCCAGTCTCTGAAGCTGAAACACCTCCAGCATTGTTGTGCACTAGGTCAGAATCTGCCATTTCTCCAACAGGAAGTGGACAGTGCCCCCTGCAGCAAGAGCGGGAGAGTTTTTATTAAACATAATAATAATAATATCAAATAACAGTGGTACAAAAGAAAAACATCAGGTCAAGATTACAAAGTGTTCAGAAAAAAGAAACATGATAAAACAAAAATGAGACATCAAAAGAGAGGAATAAAGAGCACCACACCTAGAAGAAACATCTCCATATGCTAATGTAACATTACAGCATAATGAAACGAGAGGGGACAAATGCCAATTGTGTCCTTGTTTTTTTTTTCTGAAACAGACTAATCAACTCACAGAGAAATGAAACTAGGTAGACAAAAAGAAGAAAAGGAAAATATCAAATCATGTACAATGTTAACTCATGGCTTGATGAAAATCCAAACAGGTATGGTAAAATATAAAAGCTGTGAGGAAAGACTGATCATGTAAATATACTGATTTCATAAATCTATGAACTGTATATGCTATTGCAGAGGGAGCAATAGCTTTCTGTTGCTGTGTAAAGGTGCAACGGGATTGCCAAAGGAAGTATTTACACACTGCAAAGCAGAGCTGGAGGGTACAGGAGGTGAACCCTGACCATGGCAGGGGGTATAATCCCAGTACCACAATCTCAGAAGTAACTGTGGAGAAATGTGGGTTTCTCCACAGCACACCTAACCAACTCCAAAAATGTTGTCTAAAAGATCACTCAAAAAGGAAATGGGACTTCTTATCCAACAGCCCCACACATGCCTCTGGGACACATACAGTCTGGCAGTGATTTATGTTTTAGGGAGTCATGAACAGCCAGTCTCTCATGCAGGCCAAGCCAAAGAACATCCCACATATATTGGGGAATGGGCATATTACCAAGCTACAACAATGCTGTGGAAATACTGGCTGGGGACAAAATTTCATTACTAATTGGTGAGTGAAATTAACAGCTAGGGTGTACTTATCAAGGGCTTTCTGAGAGAGAGAGAGAGAGAGAGAGAGAGAGAGAGAGAGAGAATCTCCTAGTTGGGCACACACCATTGAAAAAGCGTATTGATTGACATCAGCATATAAGAAGGGATCCAAGAGGCACAATATTGACTCGGGGTATGCGTCCCATGTGTGTTCCAGTATAATAAAAATGGAACCAACCAGTCTTCTACAAATGAGGTCCAAACTTTCTGTACCCCCCAAGGACGGGGGTAAAATTACTAGGAAAAAAACATACTAAAATAAAACACTAAGGAATGCACTATCCATAACCCTCCCTTGTCCTGTGACATATATGTAACATTTCTCTATATAGGGTTGAGTCAAGAATCCCATAACCCTTGAAAAAAAATTCTATAAAGTCTTGTCTGTAATGAAGGGGGAAGGGGGGATAAACATAAGTAAGGTGTGTAAAACAGGGTAATAGCAGGGATTTGATTAGATGAAGCCCCTTAGATTTTGCCAAGTTTCTGTGTTTCCATAGGGCCAAAATACCCTCAGCCTATGTGAACCTCTGCATCCAATTGTAAATTTCAGCATCAGGATGGTTAAAATATATACCCAGATGTTTTACCGGCGCATGACAAACTTGTATACCAGCACAGACAGTGGATGTAGAGCTGGCGCAATCCCCCAATGGGATTGCAGCACTCTTCTGAAAACTATATCTGGACACAGAATGTAACAAAAAATTTGAGCCAGGGCTGTGATAGTCTCCCCTTATTCTATATCCCTGATAAAGACACAGAGATCAAAAGACACAGAGATCATTAGCATATGCTAACACCTTGAGTTCTGCTGTGTTAGGAGAAAGTCTGAGGCCTCTTATGGAGGTAGATGCCTGAATGAGCCTCAGGAGAGGGTCAATAGCAAACACATAAATCAGCATGCTAGATGGGCACCCTTGTCATACCCCTGTAGTCTGGATTGGCTCTACATTGCCAGTTCAACAACACTTTTGTTGACCGGCATCACAGCGAAGAGATTTATGTCGACCACAAGTTGCAGTTGACATAAATCACAAATGTCTCGCGGTCTGTTTTTCTATTGGGGGAGCTTTGCTGGCCGAACCCCCCATGGGGGGATCTGCCCCCCACACCCTCCCCATACTAATGATTCTCAACTCCGAGTCTGAGTTGATTTGGGTAGGGGGTGCAGGACTAGGAGAAAGTGTGCCCCTGTCTCAGGTGCACCAACACAGTGACCTGTCAGCAAACTGTCAATTTTGTCGACAGCGATGTAGGTTACTGAGTTGGTGTTGCTGTTGGGGGGGGCATACTGTCTGAATTACAGGGGAACCCACTCTGTAGTTTACATAAAACAACCAGCTTGCAGCAGGGTGCAGGGTCTGCACCCAGGACACAAACCTGGGTGGGATGCCATATTTCAATAGGACATCATACAGGAAAGGCATAGTAACCCTCTCAAATGCCTGTCCCTGGTCCAGGAAGAGAAGACAACCACTAGACGAGCTTTTAGAACTCCTAAAGAAGACTTCATGCAACAAAATAAGATTATCTGAGATATGATGGCCTGGAATTGCACAACTCTGTGATGCAGAAATTAATGATTCTGCTGCCTTCACCAGGCGTCTGGCCAGTAGCTGTGCCAAAATGTTATAATCAGTGTTGAGCAGATGTAAAGGTCTTCAATTACTCAGCAGAGTACGGTCACCCTTCTTAAACAAAAAAATCAAAAATGCCTGCCTCATTTTTAAGGAGAGAGAGAGAGATGCTTTTTCCAATAACTGTATGTGCCGTGAGGCCCCTAGAATTCTGTAGCCGCAGAATTTTGTGCGGAACTTCCAAACTACCACAGGATATCTACAATCAGCAGATTTCACTGTTCTTGGTGATACTTTATTAATATTTCCAGTTTATCCATAGCACTTGGTTCCTTTCCCCTCCTTTTATGTCTAAAACCCCTCTGTGCTCAATATGTGATGTTATCAGTGGTATCACATCATACATTAGCTAATGATAGGACTGCATTCTGCTACAGAAATGAATAGTCACTTACCTACCACAGCTCCCACTTCATGAGGAAGTGGCACAGCACAACAGGCCAACCTGAACTACAGCCTAATAAAATTTTCAGTCTTAAGTTATTACACTAGGGCCAACTTAAACACATACTTGACAATGGCATAGACCTGTTAACTCTGTACATAACTTTGTACTGATTTATTTGTGCCTTTTTTTCTGTTAATATAATTTTTATTGAGACACAGAGAGGTTTCAGTGCAGCATATACAGACATACATATCACAGCAGGAAATGAGTTAACATGTTCTAGAATAAGGCACATGAAACAATACTACTTACAAAATTCACAAATCAGAGATGGATAGCACAGGAGAATGAGGTATTAATTTTGTTAGCTACTTTAGGATCTGGTTTAACCTTTCAACTTGATTGCCAATTTACGCAGGGAGGGGGGAAGGTATACCGGAAATACAGGAGATGCTCATCACCCTCCCCAGAGTTTGGACAAGTCAATTATATGAGAATGTGAAGCATGGAGACCCATAGGACTAGTTGTAACTCATCCCTAGGCCGGGAAGGAGCCTGTTTCTATGGCAGCTACAAGGGGGTCCCACAATGCATGAAATACATTCGTTTTCCCTGTACTGTATATTGAGCTCTCTCGATTGCCATGCAAGCCTTCAGATTATTAGCCAATTGTTGTATGGTTGGGGATCTAGGAGACATCCATGACTGGGCAATGGTTTTCCTGGCTGTAATTAACTCTAGTGCCCACAATGCACTGGAGCCACCTCTCGGGTGAACCTGGTCAGTTCCTGGCACCAGCTTCTCAGGGCTGAAAGGTGGAGAAAAGCCCAAAACTTGCTTCATTATATCATGGACTGCAATCCAGAAGGGGGCCACCTTAGTGCATGTAAGTGCTAAATGTAGGAAGTCCCCAGTGACTACTTGATACTTAGGGCAGTTGCTAGACTTTGAGGGGTCTAATCAGTGTAATTTAACAGGAGTGTAGTATGCCTGGTGGAGGAAGTTAAATTGAATTTGCCTCAATTTAATACTCCTTGAACACACTATTAGGTGTTTACAGGCTCAGTTCCACATGTCTGTATCCACTATATGTCCCAGATCATATCCTCACTTAAGAATTATCTTTTGCAAGGCGTCCCCTCTAACCCCCTGTAGAGAACCATATAAAGCAGACATTAGTCTTGTATACGGCTGAGGGTGAAAGAGCCCATCCTCCAACAGTGAAGTTGGGGCCCCTCCATTTTCCAGATCTATTGTTTGGCCCAGAATATTTCTAAGTCTAAGATAGATAAAAAAAATCACCCCGGGGGCATTCCAAACTTCACATTAATAATCAAAGGTTACTAGGTGATCTCCCTCAAACAATTGATCCACCCATCGGAAACCCCTGGAAAGCCAGTCCTTTAGTCTGTGTATCAAGGCTATCGAGGTTGAGTCTTTGAGTTTGATTGCTTCTAACAATAAGGCCTGTCTAGTGGGGGCCGGCTGTCTACCAAGGATACCATGCCCCAACTGTAATAGTTAAAAAGGGATTGGGGTGTTCTGGCACAGAACCAGTCCACAACCCCTCAGCCAGTAATCCCCCTTTTATGCACCTCCCCTGACAAGCTTCCTCCATCTTCATCCAACCGGACCCATCATAATCCAGGCCTGGGGGAAGGGCCATAAGCTAAGCTATCCAGTAGTACCACTGAAAGTTCAGGAGTCCAAGACCTCCCCATTTCTGCAGAGCATGAACCGTGATCCTACTCGCCCTGGCCGATTTACCACACCAAAGGAATTTTGTGCAAAATAGCATCTAATTGTTTAAAGCGGTTCTTTGGCACCCCCACTGGAAGAGATTGGTGCAACTACAAAAGTTGAGGCAAGATCATCATTTTTACAACAGCCACTCTTCCCAATAGTGACAGAGGCAAGGTTGCCCACCTACCACATGCTCCGCAATCTTCTTCACCAGGGGCTTAATATTTAAAGCATATAGAGCTCCTACTTTGCTTGAAATAAAAATTCCTAAATATTTCAGTTTGGTTACCAATTGCAAACCATTCAGATTTTGTATTAGGGATTGCCAATTTATAACCCCAATAGGCAAAACTTCACTTTTTGACCAATCGATTTTATGAACAGGCAATTGTCTATATTCCTCTAAGACCTCCTGTACCCTCGGTAAATCCTGTTCTGGGTCTCTTAAAAATAAAAGGAAATCATCAACGTACATCATTAATTTGTGCTCCTGGCCTCCACAAATCAACTCCCCAACCTCCATTCCTGCTCTAAGGACCACTGCCAGAGGTTCCAAAGACATAATATACAATAATGGGGAGAGTGGGCAACCCTGCCTTGTGCCCTGATTAAGTGTAAACTTGGGAGACAGTTGACCATTGGCTGTCACCTGAGCGGTGGGATTGGTATATAAGGTTCTGATCCAAGAAACAAACTAAGATCCAAATCCCAACTTTCCCAAAGTGCCAAAGAGGTACCCCCACTCCACCCTGTCAAAGGCCTGCTCTGCATCCAAAGCAACAATGGCAGCCCAATGTTTATTAGTCGCCTTGCCCCACTGATAAATAACATTCAGGGTTCACCGTATATGATGTTTCCCCTGCCTGCCCTTCACAAAGCTAGTCTGATCGGGGTGAATAAGAGCTGGGAGCAAGGGATCCAGTCTGGTGGCCAATACTTTAGCTAAGACCTTATAGTCTGTAGTCAGAAGAAAAATAAGCCTATAAGAGGCACACCAGGGCAGATCCTTACCTGGATTTGGCAAAACCGTTATTACAGCAGACCGGGTGGAGGGGGGCTATTCACCACTTAGCAGACTCTCCAATAACATATCTTTCAGAGGTTCAAGTAACTCTTCCTGAAAACATTTTAAAAAGTCTATGGGTATACCATTTGGCCCTCTGAGTGCCCTAATGGTCCTGCTGATCTCCTCTCCCATCAGTGGAGTTTCAAGTACCACTGCCTGCTCGTTATTGATGGATCTTAATGAAGCCCCCTCAAAAAAGGTCTGTATTCTCTCTAAAGGGGGTGAGACCTCTGAAGTATATAACCCTTTATAAAAATCCCCAAATGCTGCACTGATCTCCTCCAGGTCTACCACCTGTCTATTAGCTGAGGTATGGATTCGATGTACCACCCGCTCCCCCTCTTTCCTACGTGGCTGCCATGCCAACAGCTTTCTGGCATGATCACCAACAAAATACAAGCTAGACTGCTATAACAGAATCATCCTTTCCAGCCGAGCACCACTAATAGAATTGAATTGCCATTTTAATTTCTGTACTATATGGTACAAGGCCGGTATAGGGTTGGCTTTATGAGCCTGTTCATACACCTTAATTTTGGATCTTAAAACTTCAAGTTCTTTGTGGGAAGCACGTGCCTTATGGGCAGCAAAAGAGATAGATTGGCCATGGATATAGGCCTTTTAACACCTCCCACCTGGTTTTGTGGTAAGTGTCCCCTCTGCCATTAAACACCAAGAACTCCTGGATGCAGGCCCTCATTTGTTGTATATAGATTTGATCCTTCAGTAAAAGGGGATCCAGCCTCCAGACTCTGTTCCCAGGGTTATCCCATCCCAGGCTCCAAAACAACTGTCAGGGAGGCATGATCAGATAGAAGAATCAGAGAGTAGTTCACACCCTGCATTACAGGCAATAGGTCAGGACTAATCAAGATCTGATCAATGCGTGCATAGGATTTATGCATGTGGGAATAGAAACTGCAGTCTCTCCCAGATGGGTAGAGGTGCCACCAGGCATCCGCCAACCCCACCTCCTCCTCCTCCAAGACACGAAGAGCCTTTGCATTTTTAGACATTTTCAATGGCCTAGTACTGGATCGATCCAAAATCCCGTCATGCACACAATTGTAGTCCCCCCCAAGAATCCATCTTCTTGGCCAAGATACCAGCTCCAAGGAGAGCCATTGAAAGAATTGTGGGTCCTCAATGTTTGGGGCATATACTGCTCCTAAATGTACGTGCCCCAACCCCAGGAATTCAACTTTAGCCAAAGCAAACTTTCCAGCCTGGTCAACTCACCTGTCCAATATCATGGCCGTAGATCCACGTGGGAGCCAGGTTGCTGTTCCTCTAGACTTAGCTGAGAAGGTGGCAGAAATCCATGAGCCACTCAGAAAGGTTTCTGTTTTTGAAACCTCCTCCCTAGTCATATAAGTCTCCTGTCTCAGAACCACTTGCCAACCTGCGCTCTTTACCTCGGTGGAAAATCTTTTGCGCTTCATCTTTACTTTAACCCATTAATGTTCCATGTTGCTATTTTAAGAGAACTAGCCATATTGTAGGATCTAAAAAGACCTTCCTTCAATGTAGAACCATTCCCAAAAATCTATCTTGTATACTGCTAAACCTAAGATTTCCTCATACTGTCCCTGCATCTCTCTGCATCCTATTTTAACTTTTAGTAACCAAACTCTTAACCCCACTTGTTCGAACCCCTGATGTGAGATCCAGGATCACCCACTTGGGAGATGAACCCACACAGTAAAATGGGCACCTTCCTTCAGAGGACCAATCCCGCCCACCATCCAGCGGCACCAATCCATCCCCACCCCAACCCTCCACCATTGTTCTTAACAACCCATTGTGGTGCCTTAAAACTAAATAACCCCCACTTAACAGAAATAACAACAATAACAACCCCTCCTTTGGGCCAAAAAGGCCCCTCCCCAAATCCCCTGCAAACTCGTAGAGCCTTTTGTGATTTATTGTACAGCACTTTGTTAACACACAACAGAGCATAGGAGAACACATCAGAATAATACAAATAACTGGTAGGCATAGGCCTAAAGTTAAGTGCTACAAATGGGCAGCAACCACTGATCCACCTTAAAAGTCCCAAAGTTCTTTCTCTTTAATGCACGAATGTTTTGTTTCAGAAGAGTCCTGTATTCCCATATATAAGTCACTGAAAAAACAAGAGAGAAAAAAGGCACAAATATGCAAATATTGCCCCCACTCTTACCCTGATCCCCAGATCAGATTGGGGCAAAAACACTGTGAACCACTTTATGAAGAGGGGAGTAATTGGCCCTCCCAAATACAATCAGTACATCCCAAAGCTTACCAGAAGGAGTAAACGCCAACAAGCCATTCCCACATCAATAACCCAGTGGATATTCTCCTGGTTAATCAAGAGCAATGCAAAGGGCCAGATCATTTCTAACAAGGCCCTAGTTCTCAGCTGAGTCGGGAATAGCAGCCACTCCACATGGTCTCAAGTCCCACTCAGAGCATAGTTCACATAATAAAGCCGATCATAGAGTGAGCACAGTACCTCCTCCTAAGAGCAATGGCTGACATTAACTACCCCTGTTCACTACGATTTCACCTTTTGGTTATACTCCAAGATAAAATCTGTACCTGTGCCATCAGCACTCCTCGGGTGCTCACTGGGCTGGAGAAAGTGTGCCAGAAGCTTGACCTTCCTCCCCATTTCCAGATACCTCCTCAACCCACTTGACAGCCTCACGAGGGCAAGAGAAGAAACGGGATGGACACCCCGGTCAATCAATTTTTCATTTTGCTGGGTAGAGAATGGCAAAATTCCAGCCCATTCGATGCAGTCATGCCTTAATATCATTGAACTTTGGACAATGTTGTTGCAAATCTTTATGATAATCCTGGAAAACATAAATTCTATTGTTCCTAAGTATGATAGGGCCCTTTTCTTTCGCTCTCTTAAGTATCACCTCCTTATTTTGATAGCAGAGGTACTTGATTAAGCAATGTCTAGGGCGAGCACCAGCCGGCGGTTTTGGGCCTACCCAATGTGCCCAATCAACCTCGCATCCCTGAAATACTTCTGGCAGGTTCAGTTGTTCCGTGAGCCAAGAATATAATTTTTCTCTGGGTTGTTCCCCAGTGCCCTTGGGAAGGCCAATTAAGCAGTAATGCCCAACAGGGTGTGTGTCATGCTGGGATAACGTTACGCCTCAGGTGGTTGGGTGTGAGGCCACAGGCCGAGTGCGTCCAGCAACTGAGGTGTGACGTTATCCAAATGACACACCCCCTGGAGGGTATTATTGCTATTAAACAATGGCTCATTGTTATATATAAAATAAAAAAATAATTTTAAAGTATGTTTTTTAGTGTGGAAAAATATTTTTGTTTCTTAAGAGGAGATGCAAAAAAAGAGGTCATCTAGCTCATATAGCTCATCTACAGGTTCACAGCGAGGCTGAGACTGGACCCGTGATGTTGTGCTGGGATAACATCACGGGTCCAGTCCAAGACTGACCAATCAGAGACCAGAACATTTTCTTGCCATTGCATAATAATTCTTAGATTAGACCTACGTGACCTGTTTTCTTGGTCATCCATCTTTCCGACTAAGTCCTCAACCAGTCACTTCAGCACTAAATTATCTCTCGTGGAATCCAATAGAGAATCCTCCAGTTGTCCCACATGGTGTTCCAATTCTGCAATCTGATTGGTATGTGAAGCGGACATTTCAGAGAGCCCTGTCACGACTGATTGCAGGTGAGATATTTGAGATGTTATATTATCAAAACCTGCTTTCATGTCATGTTGAATTAGTGCTAATGTAGAAGAAACCACTGCCATTGATCGCTCAAACTTAGAAGTGCCCTCCTGCACCATTCCAGGGTCGTAGAGTCTGTTAGAGTCCTCTAGGCCATGCTGCTGCACCTTCGGTGGTTCGGAAGAGTTAAAATGCAGTTTGGACTGCTTGTTCTTGTTCCTGCCTGATGCCATTAATGTCCATCAATTATGCCCCCACTTTACGAAACACTTTCAAATGTGTGAGCTCCTGAAATTAATACAAAAGACTGAGTGCTGAGAGGAACTAGACTAAGCCGCGTCCGCCCTTTTTACCTGCTAGCCACACACACCCATTTGTGCCTTTAAGGTATAGGAATGCCATCTGAAATGAATAACTGGTAAAATTAATTAATCTGTCATTTTTAAGAAAAATAAAGTAATTATGCCCAGAATGGTGGATAATGATAATGTGTAGATAAGCTCTGGGAGCTGGCTGGGCAGCACAAGGATGGGGGGGCAGTCTTGTTACAAACCACCACTCTGAGCCTGGGAAGGTATGGCACAGTGTTCTGCCACACAGATGACACCTTGTGACAGGCTGGGGAGGCTTCTCTCACAAGGGATTCATGTACATGTCATGGCCTGATGAGGTTATATAGTGTTTCAAGAGAAGTGGGTTGGCATGAAACATGAGTCTTGCAATTTCTCATCTATTCTGTTCATCCACTTCCAAAGGGACCTGTATGAATGAGGATACAATTTCATGGTTATTAAAAGGGAAATTTATTTTAAAAAAATATGTTACGGACTGCATACAAATATATAAGTGATACACAGTGGGTGCCTCACAAGTGGTGCAGACAGCATGAGTACATAGATAACTTGTTTATCACATAAGGTCCTTTCTGCGTATTTCATTTATGCAATAGGCTAGGACCTTAGCTTTTTTTTTAAATAAAATAGTTGCTTGTTGGCTATAGTTATCACTTGTGGGCAGTGGCTGGCAAACCCCGTTATTCACATGTGTGAATGACTATCAGTGAATAACAGAATTTGCCAAGTGCACCCCCTCAACCCTTCTCCGTACACATAGCAAGTCACCAAATGAACTCCTCACCTCCCAGTACTGCTCTCACCATACAGCACAAATCCTCATCCCAGGAATGACATGAAACACCTTAAAAAAACACTTTTAAACAAACAAGGAGCTCCCCACCTCCCTTACCTTGTGCTTCTTTCCAGCAACCTTGCAATCTCATAAAAAACCAAAACAAAAAAAAAACAGGATCATTCACAGCTGCAAAACAAAGGAAAAGAGTCACAAACAAGGAAAAGGAAGCCTGTCTCCTGGTTGCACTAAAGGAATGCTATCATGCTCCACTTTCCCAAATAAATAAGCAGCTCTACACCTCCCTTACCTTGTGCTTCCCTCCTGGAACCTTGCAATTTCATAAAAAAAAAAAAAATGAACAGGCTCATTCAGAATTGCAAAACTAGCAACATGAAGCTGCAGATTGCATGCCAGGAAAAAAAAAAAAGAGAAGCAATACTCAAAACATACACCATAAACCTTGTCTGAACCTTCAAGAAGTAAGCTGGCAAGCTCTGCGGCTACCATACCCCATGCTGTCAGTTCGAGGTACACTAAACTGCCACACAACTTCCTCCTCACAGACCAGCTTTCTTCTTGGAGCAGGAAAAAAAGAAGGGCAACAGGCAATAAATTCTAACCTTCTAAAAAGAACACAAAAAAAAAACATAAAATGGCAAAATCATCTTGTTTTACAGTGGGTACAGATTCTTACAGACAGAAATTCATAGAGGAACAACAGAATAAAACACTGAACAAAACAGTAAATATAAAAAATAAAACATGAGAAGTGTGGAAAATTTGAATTTTATACACACTCTCGGTGTATGATGCTCACACAAATCCCTCGGGCTTTGACCTTGGGATTTATGGCGCATCACACACCTCGTGTGTGCATAAAATCCTCATTAATCACACTTCCCCATGCATTATTCTATATATTATTTCTAAAAGTCTGTGTGTTGTTTTAACTAGTGGTATTGTGTCTTCCCCCATACCAACTGCCATTGCCACTACCATGGACGTGAAGTCAGAATGACAAGCAGAAACTGTGATGTGACAGTTCATTGGTACCACAGAACTTTCACAGAAATTACAAACAGCCACCCCAGAAGTTCTGTGGCAAATGGTAATCCTGCTGCGGAACTTGGACACAAAGTGCCACAGAAAAGTAGGGGCCCTGATCTACAGTATCTGCAGCAAAGCAGCAAGGTAATCAATAAAGACATTGTAAAATTCTGGAAGAAGTCCATCTGGCCCAGGCGCCACATGATTAGGAAACCTCTTGATAGCATTCTGAACTTCCTGTAAGGTTATAGGGTGGGTCACAGAGTCTCGTACCTGAGGTGACAGGCACAGAATGTCTAGGTGAGGATGGAAGAGGAGGCTTAAGAAGACCTGTGGCTTCTGGAGAATGAATTTCATCTGCACATAGTCTTGAACCATGGACAAAATAATCACTGGGTCCGATGATGGGGTGTCAAGTGCTGTGGGATGTGAAGTCCACATATGTCGATGTTGAAGTCAGGACTTGCATGCTTTAAAATCATCCCAGGACTGGGAGCGACCCTGTGTGCCAAATTTTGTTTCCTAGGCCAGAGGTGTAGCCCAGTCATACTGATACTTTAACATTCGGGATTTGAGGTTTGCAATAGGCTCAGCACACTCTATCCCAGGGTATGAACCACTGAGATCAAGTTTTGCAGTCTGTAATGTAAATTTAGGTAAGTCAGATATTTGTCAGAGCACAGTCTGTGAGCCTTCCCACTAAAAAAGAAGCAGAAAAGTAATTTAGAATCCAACCACCTTAACACAAAATCATTATACACCACTAAGACCGACCAACAAGAAAAAACAAGACAAAAATGACAACCAACCTGAATGAACAGACGGGTCAGACAGCAAGGTGGTATTTGGCCAACAGGGTTGATGTCTGGGGAGGGAGATGAGCAGATGGAGCAGGAACAGCACAGTGCTGAGTGGTCCAAAGACTCTGTGGGAAAAACCAAAGATTGGACCACTTGGAGGCCCTGTGTGAGAAGAAAGAAATTGATGCATGTGGTGAGGGATCCCCTCATAAAAGTGTTGCAAGGAGCCAAGCTGACGAAACCATAGATTTGAGAAAGTTGGAATCACAAAACACCTCAGTCATTGATCCACCCCTGTCCCGTAAACCAAATCCACAAGAAATATCACTGTCCAAAACCAAGAGTCTGGAGGTAAACAAATGGGGTTGAACCAAAAACAGAAAAGCTGGACTCTAGCAACGTTCGATTGTGGGGCATATAGGTTTATAAATTTAATGGATAGGGGGCCCAAGGTGAGATATAACAATAGTGCTCTCCCAGGGAACAAGTCCAGAAAGTTTGTTACCTTAAAATCAAAACCCCTAATAAGAATTCCCAAGCCATCACAAAGGTCCTGACCCTGTGACCTATAGGAGGGGCTAAATGTCAATAGCTTCATGACTGCATTTAATTCATATATTATTTTAAAGCAATATCCGGTAAAAACACCATGGTGAACAGGAATGTGAGTGGGAGGGAGAACATAATAAGTCACTTCTTATAAGGTTTGACACTATTAATGTTCAAAGACATAACGGAGAGATGCATCTGAGAAGACAGTAACGTCATGGCGGTTTATCACTGCTCACCAACATCTGGGATCGAGAGTGACAACGCATGCATTTTGGCAGATGAAAACCCTGCCCATCATCAATGTCTGACTGAACAACTTGAAGAGAGGAGGGAAACATCCAAACCTCCCCACCACGCTCATTTTCTGCATCCCCTCAATTGCTGGGTAAGGCAAGGACAGAAAATGCATTAAGCAAAGGAAAAGCAGGAGAAGCAGTACTTTCACCCCTGCCCTTGGACTGCAGTCCCCTCTTCTTTGTAGGAACTGGAGCAAACTCTATGTTGGGGGGGAGTGGAGGCATAGGAGAAGGGTCAGGGGTCATAGGAGGGGATGCCATCTCAAGTGAGTCTTCCGCAAGGTTAGTGGGATCCTGCACCACTCCTGGGTCCATGCCATCCTCTGTGAGGGTGGGTCCAGTTAGGGGGGTTATGCTCTGGGTCCAAGACCTCTTTATTAGTCATAGCTTGTGACTGCCCGTGAACAATAAGTGCATCCTGATTTAGGCCATCTGCTCTGTTGTGGGAAGCCAAGGGGCATTTCCTGAAGGAATGGCCTTGTTCGTTGCAGAAGTTTCACCTGAGTGGATTGGGGAAGGCACCCAGAAGATGGTCATACTCCATGTAACCAGTGCAGCATGCAGCATCACAAATAGAGCTAAGGTGGGTATGGTCTCCACACATGTGGCATGTCTTGGGCTGCCCAGGGTAGAAACAAATACCCTTTCCCTCCCAATATAAAAACTATCAGGTGGATATACAATGCCTGCAGTAGTTTGGGGCAGCTTCACCTTCATTTTCCAACCCCCCAGTCCACACCTCTTCCGCATTGATAATGGGGCTGTCCTGGACTTCACAGCATTTTTGCACACAGTAGAGAATATCTGATATGTTAACGCACTTATTATGAAATGAGAATGTTACCGTTTTTATGGTGGGTTTCGTCAAGAGGATGGCCAAGAAAGGCACCCACAAAGGGGCATCCTTTAATTTTTCATCCTTAAGCCAAAATCTATCCAACAAAACAGATGTGCAAAAACTAATGTTAAATGTTTCTTTTCCAGCAATATGGATTGCTGCATAGAGATCCGAGGCCAAGTACCACAATGACTCTTTGAGCAATTTGTGAATCATGAAGGTTCTGTCTGGGGTGGGGGGTAATCCATTCCACCCCATACCAAAGCCAGAACAAATTCCAGCATTGAGGTGGCTTTCTGTCTTACGTAAACAGTTCGGACATGTTGAAGGGGGGGCAGGTGAAGAATGGACAGCTGAAGGGGAACATGAAGCAGCATCCTGCAACTGAAGCTTAGAAGCATCCTAACCTATATCTACTCCTAGCCTAACCTTTCCTTCCCCCATCTTTTCTTGCCTCCCCTGCTCCCTTGCAGGGTTCCCAGTATCCTGAAGGGGTCCCTTGGGCTCTGCTCTCCTTCCATCCCTCCTACTCCTTGCCTAACCTTTCCTCTCCCCTGTCTTTTGTAGCATCCCCTGCCCCCTTGCAGGTTTCTCCGCTTCCTGAAGGGGTCCCTAGGGTTTGGCTCTCCTTTCCTTTCCACCCCCTCTTCTTACCCTTTTACCCTTAGTAATTGTTACATACTGGCCCTCTCCCCTGGCACTCCCCTCATTTCCCCTGTCTCTCCCAGCTTTTCCTATCCCTTGTAGGGCTCTCAGCTTCCTGGAGGGGCCCCTTTGTCTGGCTTCCCCACCCTTCCTCCCAGCATCCTGATTGGGCCCATTCCTCAGGCTCAGCTCTCCTTTGCCCTCCTGCTTCCCCCTCCTTCCCCTTCCCACCCATTGCACATGTTTATTGTCTTGCCCTAATTCCCTCTTCTCCTGGAACTCACCAAAAGCCCCACCTCCTCGTCCGTTGGATCCTGCCCCTTGCAGGGCTCTAAACATCCTGGAGGGATCCCTGCTTTCAGCCCTCTCTCCCTTTCTCCCCTTTCCCCCTCTCACTGCCATAGACACCTACCTGCCGAACCCCCCCCCCACTTGGTACTTTAATATTAGCTTCTACCACATGAACTTGTTAATACTTTTGTACCTCTCTGCAGTTGTCCCTGTTCTGTATTTGTCTGTCTATACCAAAATAGCCCTAATGCTAGGATTCATTTTTAATATGAGATCCATGCCAGCGATAGCCTCTTGTTCCCCTCCCCCTTACACTGTATAACCTTCTGTATATTGTGAACTGTATATTCATTGTATGTAACGGCTGTCTTATGCACCTCAAATGTATTTCTGCTCAACTGTATGATCATTGTATGTAGCTGTTGTTTTATTCACCTTGAATGTATTTCTGTTCATCTTCTGTACCACCTCCACCCAGGTCGCAACAGGAGATGAGTAACTTGTTCAGTGTGCTTTCCTGATGAAACATTTCAATAATTAAATAAAGAAGCAGATGAGGAAGGGGCTGCTGCAAGGAAAAGGCTGAGTGTATCACGGGACATGGCAGGGAGTAATCCAGAAGAATTGGGACAACAGAGGAAAGTAGTCTGGGAGCACAATTATTGGCAGCAGGTCCCTGGGAAGGCTGGGAGGGAGGGAGTCTCAGAGGTGCTGGAAACAGGAACCCAAGACAACTCATTATCAGCCCGCATCCAGCCTGCAGTAAGCAATGCTGTCTCAGCTTACCATTTTTCAGTCACCTTACGGGCCATTGTGTGCAAACGATGCAGATCAGACACTTCAGAAGAATGGGGCCCTGAATTATTTATTTATTTCAGTTTGGGATTAATACCTTTGAGTCAAGGACTCATTTTCAAAGGTTCCACTTGTTAAAAACAGACATAACAGTATAAAATACAGGGTTAAAAGTAAAAGGAACATTGAATCATATACACAAACAGTAATAAAACAAGTCTGAGGTTTTGCATATTAGTTCAGTACTTAATTACACAAGCTTGACTCAAGGAAAGAGAAGAGGTGGAGGGGGTCTGCCAAAAGGTTGCATCATCAGAGGAGGGGTAGTGTTCAGCCATGAGGAGACATCGTTAATTACAAAGGGATAGGGTAAGGGGGGGTCAAAGGGAAGGTGAACTTCAGTGGAATGATAATTAAGGAAAGGGATAGGTACTGGGAGACTGTCGGTTGAGTTATTGCCACATTAGCACCGGCAGATACAGGTCATTTTTGAGCCAAGGAAGGTTCTGGAGACCAGTTTTGAAAGTACTAATCTTGGATGTCTCAGAGTGATCAATGGGTAGTTCATTGTACCACTTCGGTCCTTGATACAGGATGGAGTTTTGGGCAAGTATAATCCTTTTGAAGGGAATCGTCATCCTGTCAGTGGCCGTACTTCGGGTCAATTTCATAGGGACAGCCAACCTAAAGTGGCCTCCCAGTGTGGAAGATGACAGACCCAGCAGCTCCTTTTTTAGAAGCAGGCAGGTTTCATATTGCCCTCGAAGGATGAGTGGGAGCCACTCAGTGTCTTTGTAGAGCATGCAGGTATGGGTGTCAAAGGCAGCCCCCAGAGTGAGCCGGCAGGCTTTATTGAGGAGTGTTCTGATCCTGTATAGGGCTGTTTTTGTGCCCGCCCCATATTTAGGCAATCCATAGTCTATGGTAGATGGTATTGAACTACTGGTGGCTGGTTTGAGAGCATCAGGAGTAACTGAGTGTCTATGACAGTAAAGCATGCCCAGCTTTGCATCTGCGATCTTGATAACAGAGTCTATGTGGCTTGAGAAGGTGAGGGTGTCATCAATCGTGATGCTGAGATATTTGAACTTGGTGACTTGGTCTAGAAACTCGCTCTTTTGGTTATGTATCAGTAGGGGCAGATATTTCTTTTTGCTTTGGGAAGTGGTGAAGAGCAAACTCTTCGTTTTTTTTGACGTTTAACAGTAGTTTGTTTTCTGTGAACCATGATTCAAGTTTAAGGAAACTGCTTTGGAGATCTGTTGTGATGGAGTGGAGGTCTTTACCACTGACTGATAATACTGTGTCACCAGCATAGAGAACTGTGCTTGCTGAGCATGCTGTAGGGGCAGAGTTGATGAAAAGACTAAAGAGTAGAGGACCAAGGATAGACCCCTGTGGGACCCCAAGGGTCACCTCATTAGCTGCAGATAGGGTGTCACCTATTTTGATTTATTGTGTCCTGTTGGTGAGGTAGCTGCCAAACCAATTTACCATCTCAGGGGACAGACCTGTCGATAGAAGGCAGCTTAGGAGGAGGTTGTGATTTACAGCGTCAAAGGCCTTCATAAGATCGATGAAGACTGAATCAACTGCATGCCGATTGTCCAATGCGTTGTATAAGTGGGATGAGTAGTCCACTAGTGCGGTGAGTGTGGAGTGCTTTTTTTGGAAGCCATGCTGTTGTGCGTAGAGTAGAGTATGTTTATCTAGGTATTCCGTAAGTTGCTATGAGACCATTCTTTTGAGTACTTTAGATATGAGAGGTAGGAAGGAGATGGGTCTGTAGTTGGATGTTTGTGTCTTGTCTCCTGCTTTAAAGACAGGTGTGACATTTGCTGACTTTCATAAATCTGGGAACACTCCCAATTTAAGAGAGGCATTGAAAACCATGGTGAGAGGACCAGAGAGTTCACTGAGGAGAAGACCAAGCAGCTTTATGTCAAGCATATCCGCTCCCATCCTGGTCTTGCCAAAGGCCCCTTTAGTGTGTTTGATTGTTTCTGCCTTGGTGACACATTTAAAGTGAAATGGTGGTACAGTACCTTTCTTCTTAGTGGGTTGCGAAGGGCAGTTTGTCATTGTTGTGCTTGCGTATCCATGAAATAGTCACTGAGGAGTACACTTGAGAGGTCTGTGAAGGCGTTGTTGAGCTCATTGGCAATATTGATGGGTTCCTGCAAGGGCCCATTTGTGGTCACAAGAAGGTCAGGGGGAGCCTTAGTGGTCTTGCCTGTCAGGGATTTCAAGGTCCCCCAAAAGTCTCTGCCAGAGCCCCATGTTTTGTTAAGCAGATCCACGTAGTAGGAGGCTTTGGCCTGTTGGATGAGTTTGGTGCAAGCACTTCAGGCTGCCTTGTAGGTGTTTATTGCAGCAGGTGTTCCAGTTGCCTTTGCTATATGCCAAAGATTGTCTCTATTCTGCATGAGTCCAATTAGGGCTTTGGAAAGCCAAGGATTGGTGGTTGCCCTAATTGTTTTAATTCTATCTGGTGCAAAAGTATCACAAGCTCGGTTGAACACCATTATGAAGTAGTTAAGAATCTCATTGCCATCAATATCCCCTGCCAATGGAGACCAATCCATATGTGTCACATACAGTATAAAGTGCTTAAGTAGCTCTGGCCTCAAACAATGGTTTTTGCATACCCTGGGTGGGCTTTTTGTGAAGTTGTTTAACCTGGTACACTTCACAGAGGAGTGGTCACTGAGGCTGTCAGGTAGGACAGCAACATTGGATATATGCTCAGGATGAGTGGTCAGGAGCCAGTCTATGATAGAACTGCTCCCTGTTTTGTAGTTCATCCTGGTGTCAGTAGTAACCACCTGTGTTAGGGAAAGGCTGGTTATTAAATCCTTGAGTTTGGCATCCTTCTGTGAGTGCCAGTTAATGTTGAAGTCACCTACAATGATCTTCTCCCAGTGGTTGCTTAGTGGTTGCTTAGTTGCCCTTGGCTTGCAATTACATGGTTTATTGTGGAGACCAGCATCACTTTATTCTGTGTCCCTATGTTTAATCTGAGGTTCAGAATTTGGGTCTCTTTTGTATTAAGACTATTATCAAGGGCCTGCACCTTTATTCCAGACCTGACATATACTAGGCACCCACCCCCGCATTTAGCAATCCTATCTTGTCAGAATGAGTTATAGCCATCAAGGGAGATTGATGCATCTTTTGTCTTGGGGGAAAGCCAGGTTTCACTGCAATAATTTCTGGGTTGATCACCTGCACCCATGCCTGGAATTGTGCAAACTTGGTGATGAGATTGTTAATATTCAATGATACTATAGTAAGTTGACCTTTAAGCTTAGTCATTTTAAAGTGAGGAGGTCCAGAGTTTGGGTGAATATTCCCTGATAGTAGCAGGAGCAGCAGGATTAGAGAGCAGAGAAAATGACAACGTACATGTAAAGTTGATTAAAAGGAAAATGCTGATGGTCAATTACATCCAGAGGAAATGATGAACTGTTGAGATCCAGGGTCACATAATATGTTAAGATTCCTGAAAGGTGATAAACTGTCACCTGGGCATATGCAAGGTATGAAATCATGTTATTTGTATGTTTCCTTTGATCTTTAAAGTCCTCAGAGAAAAGTACAATACCTTTGGTAGCAGGTCAGCCAAAAATGTTGATTCAATCACAAAATGTGTTAAAATTCCTGAGAGGTGATAAACTGCTGCCTGAGCATATGAACGATGTGAAATCCTTTTGTCTGCATGTTTCCTTTGTTCTTTAAAGTCCACAAGTACAGCTGCTTTAGGAGTGGAATTAGCAGGGCATATGGTACAGTAGTAGGAATCCTACAAGCATCAATTGACATACCTGGTTCAGGCTGACAACCATCCACAGCTGCCTTCTCCTGAACAACTGCATGCTCATTGTGCTCCACACCAACACGGTCAGCAGAAAGAGTCTGACAGCCACCCGCTTCATCCATGTAGAACGCCAGTGAAGCAGTGGACCTCAAAGCAATAACATTCTCCCTGTATGTGTCAGAAAGTACTCCGAACAGGCCTTCAGATGAAGGGCCAGGAACAGACATCAGTGGATCTGCAAAAGCCCCAGTTACATTATCAGCAGGCCAGGAGAACTACAACAGGAATCAACAGTCAAAACAGGCACAGAAGATGCGGTTGTGGGGTGCAAGGCAACAACATACAGCCAAGAACAGCACTTAGCATCATGGAACAGAGTCCCCTCCTCTCCCCTGGAAAGTGGGTGAAGTAAAGCAGAGTCTCTGTCATCCACAACTGTTTGGAAGTCCTCACTTGATGACTGAAAAGGAAGTGGGGAAAATGAGAGTTCACAGGGAATACAGCACAGGGACTGGTGGCCACCTAGGAGGCAGATGGAGTCTGTTGTGAAGTCGGGGGGTAATTGGCTTGAAAGTTTCACAATTGGGGATCCACAACAATTCCCACACTATCCATACTGGATAAAACAGAATTCAGGGGTTCTCTGGGTGGCTTACCTGCTGAACCATATAAAGTAAAGGACGCCATCACCAGGTGGTTCTTCTTGATGAGGTAGGACTTCTCTTCTTCAGTGATCAGATGTAGCAATTGCTGTTTTCTCGAGTCCAGGTCAGCCTGGAGTTGTAGTTCGTCTGCTTGTATGGGGTCCATCAACACAGTAAGAGTTAGCAGGTGTCCGGTAATAGTATCCTTCTGCACAACTCCAGTGTGGTTGGGCGTAGACATCTCAGGAGCCACAGATGAAGATGATGCAGAGCAGGAGGCCCTCTTCCCTGCTCCAAGCACAGCCATGCTCACTGTCTCAATGGCAGTGGCCATCTGGCTAGAATGCCAGATGGTCTGGGAGCCCCTACTGGAGAGTAGGGGAGTTTATTAGGGAAAAAGAATAAAAAAAATACATACATCACAAAATAATACATGAGTGAGAGCATTTACCTAACACTCTAAAATAAAAAACTAACAGTGAGCTGGCCCGGTGGCACTGAAGGTTGAGGTGCTGGATGTCACACCTCACATCACATCAGCGACCCAGGCTCAAGAGCGAGCTCAGGTTGCTGGGGGTAGGCTGGAGAGGAAAGGAGAGGATCAAGTGTCTGGAGGACAGCTCTCCTCTCCTGGGGATGGTGGGCTCATGACTCCCCAACAGCAGCAACTCCCAGTGGAGACCGGGAGTGCACCAGCCAGGGGTCATGCATGTAAGGGTTGCAGGTGATGGCAGATGTCTGCAAGAGGGGTGCAGGAGCATGCTTAGTTCGTGCTGGACATCATTGAACATCTGTGCCTCCGGAGACCATCATACTCACTCACAAGGAAAATCCTCAGCTCCTGCAGGAGATGATGGCATGACAGCCCTATGCCCACTGTCGGCCTCCTCCTTCTCTGGTCTCAATATCCTCTGGCCTGTACCAGACTACTGAACTGTATTTAAGGAGAACCCATGTTAAGTGGAGGATGGCCCTGCCCTGAGGGGCACAAGCTAGGTGATTTCTGGTGGTTTGGGGTGCTAGGTCAGGGCTCTGGATGGACTAGGGACAATGGGGTCTCAGTCTGGGCAGGACAAGCTGGGGATGCCTAAGGGATGCTTCAGGACCAGCGACCAAAGGGAAAAAGAAATTAAAAACAAAACAGTGGAAAAAGGAAGATTATCATAACAACGATTATGTTCACTCCATATGAAGGGAGGTTATGGAGTTCACCATGGTGATAAACATGCAAAGAAATCAGAAAAAAAATAATATCCAGACAATAATCCCCTTAAATAAATGTTACCCAAGGCATGTTCCTCCATGCTGCATTGAGGCACACTCTAGTCATCTGCTTAACTTCATAAAAATAAATATTCTGTAATTATGTATTTCTTTTAGTAATTAGTTCTATATGTAAGATATGCTTTTGTTGTAACATATAAAGAGTTCTAGCATTCCATATGAACTATTTAATGACAAGAAAAACAACATGCAACACATTTTTGTTCCATTTTTGCCTATAACCAGTGTACTGTCCAAACATAAGCATTTCATATGTGACAGAAGAAAACCATGGTTCCATCCAATGTTTGGAAAGAGATGACCAAAAATCAGAGATATATGTACAAGTAAAGAAAAGATGATCAATGGTTTCCACTTGTTGGATGCAATGTGACCTGCTGCACATCCTCTCTTCTAGCAGTTTGTGCTTTTGATTTGCCTTTACATTTTTCTTAATATGACAGATTAACCAGTGATTGTCCCACATTTTTTTGGGTGGGGGGATCCTACTCTCCTTCAGTAAGTGTAAAAGATAAGAAAGGTATTGGGGGGGCAGAGAGGAAATGTATCAGTTTCTTTAAAATGTTGATCTATAATCCAGGTATATAACAATTTCTTAGATATGGTCAAGAGCATCTGATTTGGCACCTTCCAAATTTAAATTTTAAAAAAAGTCTTTCTAATATAATTAGGGATAAATTACTGAGTGCCTTAAAATTCCTGTATAGCCACTGTCCCTTTACTGAAACCAAATTTAGCATGAACGGAACAAAAGTATAGTCCACCCTTGACCAGTATAAAACAATAAGGATTTTAAATTGGCATAAAAAAAAGACCCTATAAAAAATACAGTAGGGTTTATCATCCTTAAGATCCCTGTGTTATTGGCAGATTGGCTATATTCCTTTTATTAAGATTCAGCCTGCTGCCCCAGACTGCGTGAAAAAAAGACACTAAGTAAAGTAATTTCCAGTAATCTTGATGGAGGAAAGATGTAACTAACATAAAGAAAAAGTGGTAACAGATATGATTTAATTAAGTGGGTTTTCTTTTTTTACTTAGCTGCCATCTATTCCACTGCACGACCATACTTTTTTCCCTGCTGTAACTTGTGTTCCCAATTCAATATATGCAGATTTTCAGAACCATATGAAACACTCAAAATTTGAATTTGTTCTTCAGTTAAGTGAATACTTGCAATAAGAGTCTTTCTGGGATAATCTTGGCCTAATTGCCTGCCAGAACATATCAATGTATTCAGGCCTGCCACTGAGCAAGATCCTTACACTCCACAAATTTGTATAGCCGTTTCTGCTGACCATGGATCCTGTATCACGATGCAGAGATCATCTGCGTATGCTATAGCCTCATATGGTATGGTGGCCTCTGGTGTACATATATATATATATATATATATATATATATATATATATATATATATATATATATATAATACAAGTTAGGGAAGAGTGCAATACCCTTAAAAGAGGGTAAATATAAAAAGCATAGAGGAGGGGGCTCAGGGGACATCCCTGTCTAATTCCTTGTAGAACTGGTATCATTGGACCTTTCTATCCATTAACTATGGATGTGACATAGCTGATTAATACAAAACCAGCCAGCTGATAAATCCTAAATGTATTCCATATTTATAAAGAACCGTCCACAAGAAGCTATGACTAACTGAGTCAAAGGCTTTCTTCTGATCTAAAGTTAATATGAAGCCAGAAAAATTACCCTCATTACCTTGTTCAAATATTTCCCTTAATAAAATCAGATGATCTGTAATAGTTCGGCCTGGGACAGAACAGGTTTGAGCTGACATAATAAGTGATTTTTCTACCAATAGAAGTATGGAATTCAAAATTTTTGCCAATAATTTGAAGTCAGTATTAAGTAAACTGATAGACCTCCAGTTCTGTATATCATGATTATTCCCTTTTTATATAAGTACATTAAAAATCCATTCATCATCCTAAGTGAGGGAGACTGATTAGTCAATATACAGGTAAAAATGCTGGCCAATTCAGGTGCTAATTCTGTATCTAAAAGTTTATAAAGTTCACTAATAAGGCCATCTCCTACTGGGGCTTTGTCTGTGGCTAGGGTGTGTACTGCAGTTTCTATTTCTGATGGCAAAATATCTTGTAATAACTGAGTATTAAGCTCTGTTGGAGATGAAGGAGGTTCAAAACTATCAAAAAAAACCTTTCAGATTTGATAAGTCTGTCTGTGTGGATTGAAACAATTGTAAAGAATGCTGTGTAATGATATTTAAAATACCCTGTGTGTCAGTGCATAATACATTTCCTTAACCAAATAATCCTTCCATGTGTTTTTGCTTGATTATGTCATTACAACTTTCATACGGACATATCTCCCCTTTCTTCCCTTGTGTTCCAAAAATGTTGTTGTTGCTGTAAGCCTTGGGCCTGTTGCATGTGATAGTTTGTCATGTGTTGTTTTATTAACTATATCTGACTTGATAGAGTTAAGAGTTTTTTCAGTTGCTTCCTGCTTTATAAATATTGGAAGCATATGTTATTCCTTTGTACTTTGCTATGCGATTTTAAAAGGGCTGTAAGATCTTAAATAGTGTCCTCCTACCAAAGAAAAGGGTCATCGTACATAATAAATACAGATTTCCTGGCTTCAAAAAAACACTGAATATTGTCTGTTATTTCCATCTGTGCTAATAAAGAGGAATTAAATTTCCAAGTGCCTGGTCCACTAGGGTGGGTATTGACATTGCCTAATTGTAAATGTAGAATATTGTGATCTAAAAATTCTGCAACCAATGCCTGTGAAGTGAAAATAGTAAGTGTGGGTGTAATAAAGAAATAATCTATCCTTGTGGCCAAAGATCCTTTATGAAATATAGGGTTTGGTCTCCCAATAGCTGTAAGATAAGCATCCTGCAGGATGGTATTCTGTATCATTTTTGCCAAAATGCTAAATCACAATAAATCTTTTTAGTAGTAGCAGTTTTCCCTCTGTCAGTTATGGAAAGTCTACAATTAAAGTCACCTCCCAAAATAATATTTTGTGCTGAGTACCAATACAGCTGACTAGATGGAAAGAGCTCTATTCTTTCAGCCTTTGTCTGTGCAGTATAAAGCCTCTGGCTCAAAGGTTTCTAAACTGATGTTTAACTAAATAAATAAATAAACATTAATAAGGTGAAACAATGTGTTCTGAATTCTAATGTCTAGGATAAGAGCTCTTCCAGGAATCAAATCCACCAGTTTAATAAATTCTATCATAATACTGTGAAACAAGATCGCCACCCCTAAACAGGTATCCGGGCCTATAGACCAATAGGAAGGGCCTATGTGCCAGGCTGTGATAACCTGATGTAACTCAACAGTCGTATACAATCTTGTGACTTGCAAGAAAAAATGCCAGCCTTATAAGATGTTAAATGAGAGAATACTGCCAACCTTTTCCTATTACTCTTAATGCTATTGACATTAATGGTGTAAAGAGGTAGAGCTTACAAAAGCTGCCTGGAAGATGCCTGGTTAAATAAAGTGATTGATTGATTGATTGAAAAGCTGATTTGTGGGGAGATCATGTGATGGCAGCCTAGGAAGAGTAGCTTCTCCGATCAGCTCTGTCTACAACCCGTATATACCAGCCTTGAAGTGGAGTAAATAAGGATTCATCAATAGATATTGGCAAGTGAAAGACCCGAGTAACCTCCAAAGATTGTAAAGCTTTTCGAAAATGGAAGCGTTTGTTAAAAAACAAACGGCAAAACATACGCCGCCTCCCTCACCTGAGAAAGAGCAGGCCGCGAAAAGGCCACGTCAGGGACCTGCTAAATCCAGTCTGGGGCCGTCTGCATTAACAGATGATAGGTTTCTGGAAATTTTCTCCCCACTGCAATCCTCAGTGGATGAGATCTACGCAGAAATACAATGCTTTAAAACAGCACTGGAAACAGTTGAAATGAGAGTGGGGGATAACGAAATTAAAATTAAATCCTTGGAACTTAAAGCAGATAAACACAATTTGGAAAGAGCCTCCCTCAACAAGAGAATTAAGAAAATGGAAGAAAAGCTCGAAGATCTCAAGGGCAGGAGTAGAAGAAATAATCTTATTATTCTTGGTATTCCCGAAAAAGAAGAGGGATCGACGACTATTTTATTTGTTCAGAAGCTCTTTGAAAAAATTGCGGGTCTGCCTCCAAACGGCAGTTATGTTGTGGAAAGAGCACATAGATCGCTTCGTCCTCCTCCTGTCCTTGGAGTCCCCTTGCGTCCGATAATTTGCAAGCTGCTGAATTTTTTGGACAAACAATATATTTTAAATAAGGTCAAATCGCTACAGGACGTTGCTTGGGAGGGAAGAAAGATTAGAATTACCCACGATCTCCCACATTCGGTACGCCTTAAAAGACAGAGCCTACATCCCATAGTTTCAAAGTTGGTGGCAGCAGGCGTGCAGTTCCGAGTCCGATACCCAGCGTTGCTCCAGGTCAAGATTAAAGATCAGTGGCAATCTTACGACTCAGTTGAGGCGGCTCAAGAAGAACTTAAAAATGCCTTGCCAGAGCTTTTTAAATGATTACGGAGGGCAGCCGGTGTACTAATCTTGTGATGCTAAGTAGCTGATTTAATTGAAAGAGGACTGACAGGAAGGGGGATTGACCTCCTCAGACTATTTTGTGCTTGCTTGCGATGTGCTTCGCTGTGGTGTCAGCAAGGAGAATGTTGTGAGCAGGGTCGAAGCTGCAGCAGACTTTTTTTTTTCCATGCTGAAGTATTTAATTTGATTCATGTCCAGAGCCATATGAGGACAGTGAGCTTGACACAAACCCTGGAGGTTCAAGGTTGAAGTGTCGTTTTTTTTTTTTTATGCCGGGGAGCCAAGAGGAACTGAATGGAGCACAGTGGAATGGAGGGAGCGTGGCTGAGAAGTTGTAATTGAGGGCTCTCGTGTTGTCTATGAGAACTGCCTAGATGGTGCGGATCGTCCGAGCTTGGCTACAGTTTGATCGCTCTCCAGATGAGCCCCTGGTGATTTTCCCATCCAAGTTTAATAAAAAAGAGAAAAAAAAAATCGGTAATGGCCGCAATTTGTGCAAATGGCCCAGGAAGGATGAGCTTGACTGACAACGGAGATCCGTTATGTACAGGACTCGCTTACTTTTGGTTTTCGGATACTGATAATGTAGATCGGGGAGCAGTGAGAGCTTGCGGTCCTCAGAGAGATACGTCCATAATATCAGGATAACAAGGACTGAAATGATTATATTGACTTTGTCACATGTTTTAAAAGTTACAGGGAAAGTGCATACAATGTGGGGCATTTAGTTCAGAGTTAATCTGGGATATTTTGCTTAGTTTCTGCACTATGTGATTTTTTTCTTTTCAACATGGTTAAAGGGACTTTAACAGGAATGTATTTCCCCACTAGAGGGGGCTATGGACCATAGAAAGTTTTGATTTTAATAGTTAATCAATGTATGGAGATTTGTCATAGTGGAGGAAATGTACATATTGGAAGGCTGATTTGTCTCCATTATTAGGATGAATATTTTTTGTTATGTAGCATGTTTCTCATACCATTGAATACTCTACAAGGGCTTAGATTATAGAATTAGAGAAAAGATGGGGTTGGGGTGAGGATGGCGGGAACCTAGGTTAAAATGAACATCACACGACATAGTGAAGTAGTGGTGCAGTTATTGGAACTGGGGGTAGTTTGGGGGTATAGGGGGGAGAATGGGGGATTGAAGGCAACAGCATTCACACACCAGAATATAACAGTCGGGGACAGGTGGCTAACAGAACCTAATACAGTGGGGGGAAGATCACAACTGGGTATTATTTTTTAATTCTAAGGGTCATGACAGGAGTTATTAATTTGGTAAGTTGGAATATTAAGGGTGCTAGAGGCAGATGTAAGAGACAGATTGTACTGAAACACCTCTCAACTCTTAAAGCAGACTTTGTGTGTCTGCAGAAAACACACCTTCCTAGAGAGGATACTCAACTATTTGTTAAACAGTGGGTGGGCCAAGCTTTCGGAGTTGGCTTTTCCTCCAATAAAGGTGGGGTGGCCATAATATTTCATAGGAGGACTCCCTTCCAATTAGAAAGGGAGATATGGGATACATAAGGCCAATACATTTTTCTAGTGGGAACTTTAGTCTCAGTGAAGGTAGTGATCGGATCAGTATATGGCCCAAATACAGATTCTCCCCAATTGTTTATGCAAATAATAGAGGCTCTGAATGGTTTCACTTCCTCCACCTTGTTAATAGGGGGTGACTGGAATATCACAACACAGTTACATTTAGACCGGACTGATAATAGGCGTGTGGGTTTCTCCCCTGCACAGCGAGTCCTAAGAGAAGTAATGGATAATTTAGGCCTGATCGATGTCTGGAGACTGATGAATGGGGATATGAGGCAATATACCTTTTTCTCTATTCCGCACAAAACATGTTCTAGAATTGATTATATTTTAATCAGCATGAATATTCTTCCCTCGGTCGTAGAGGCCGGAATTAATACCAGAGTCATATCAGACCACTCCCCAGTTTTCATCAAGTGGGTACCGGCACAGGGGGTTACAAGGGACTTCATGTGGAGGTTTAATAACCAATTACTGCAGACGACATTCATTCAGGAGCAAATAAAGATGTTTATGACACATTTTATAGATACTAATTTAAATTTGGTCATGAATATAGACATTGTGTGGGCAGCATTGAAATGTGGGCTTAGGGGAGAGTGCATCCGGATATCGGCGACCAGGGCCAGAAAATCCAAGATGCACTTGGAAGAGATCACAATGGCCATTAGAAATGCGGAGAACAGCATCACAAAGCACTCTGATGAGCTCGACTGGATTAAGCTGCATCAGTTACAAGTCCAATACTCTGCAATAATGATGCAGAAAGCAGAGCTTGCTTTACATAGAACAAAGATAAAATATTTAGAATCAGGAGAGAGAGCAGGTAAATTACTTGCACTTAGATTAAAACAGCTAAATTCCAATCGAGTTGTGGCTGCACTATGTAAAAATGGTGGGGATAATATGGTAAAAGAACCAAAAGATATTGTGGCCACTTTTAGAGATTACTTTCGACGAATCTATTCAGTTGATTCAAAAAATAAACCCACCTCTATAGAAATCCATAAGTTTTTAAGCTCTGTCCCCCTAACCAAGATATCGAATATTAGAGTGAATCAATTAGGAGCCCCAATCCAAGAGGCAGAGGTGAAGGTTGCAGTTTCACAGTTAGCGGGAGATAAATCCCCAGGGCCGGATGGGCTAACCACTAACTTCTTTAAGACCTATGTGGATATAATATGCCCAATTATAACTAAAGTGTACAATTTTTGGTTCAGTGAAGGTATCTCTGATCTGTCCTTCCTAGAGGCACTCATCACTCTCATTCCCAAACCTGGCCGGGACCCCATGCTGATGGGCAGTTATCGTCCGATATCGCTGTTGAATGTCGATATCAAATATTAGCTGAAATATTAGCAAATCGGTTGAGTCCATTCATGAGTAGCATGGTTACTGATGAACAAGTGGGATTCATGAATGGAAGGCTATCCAGTGATCATCTAAGTAAGATTCATCACCTAATTATACATGCCCAAGGTCCACAATACCCAGCAGCATTATTGGCACTAGATGCCGAAAAGGCATTCGATCGAGTGTCTTGGGACTTTCTTTTCGCAGTTTTAGTTAACTTTGGATTGCCTAAGGAGTTTCTAGATTGGGTTCGAGTTCTATACAATGCCCCCACAGCTCATGTATGGTGCAATGGCATATTGTCATCTCCCTTTCCTTTAACGTGTGGCACAAGACAGGGATGCCCGCTTTCTCCACTTCTGTTTAATTTATATCTTGAACCCTAAATTGGTATATTGCAGGCATCACAAGTGATCAAAGGAATTGAATTGGGGAGTAGACGATATCTCATTTCAGCATATGCAGATGATCTTCTGATGCATTTAGAAGAACCAGACACTGGTTTACCAGAAATACTAAGAGAAATAACTAAATTTTCTAGAGTCTCCAACTATAAAGTCAACCCCTCCAAGACAAAACTTTTCCCGCTGAACAATAGATGTTACCCCAATATAGCGAAGGAGCGTGGCCTGACTTGGGAGTCAAGGATATTGACATACCTTGGTGTTAAAATTATGAGAGGAATAAGTTCAATGGTCAAGGAAAATTTTGGTAGCCTCCTTAAAACCATCAAACAAGATCTAAATAGATGGAATTTTTGGCCCCTGTCGTTATGGGCCAGAATAGAAACGGTAAAAATGAATATACTGCCTAGGGTTATCTATCCTTTAAATATGCTGGGATGTTATTTGCCCAAAGTCTGGTTTGTGAATCTAAGAAAGATGCTTAGTACATACCTATGGAAAGGGAAAGCCATTAGGAAAGCGTACCAGAAACTTACAGGCCCAAGAGAGAAGGGAGGGCTTGCTCTTCCATCTTTCTATAAGTATTATATTGCATCACACATAAGTAAGGTAGTTCATTGGTTTAAACCAAATGCACCCTTGTCATTGCACCCTTATACACCTCTTTGGATTTTTATTGAAAGAGACCTAGTTAGGAAACACAGGATATCATTATGCAGTGTCGCATATACTACTATTAAACTTCTCCCAAGATTGTTAAAGGACACCCCTATTGGTTGGTCATTAAAGGCCCTACAGCAGACCAAAAACTTCTAAGGGTCAGCTGGCAGTACTCGCTAGAACAAATGTTGACACACAATATTCATTTCTTAATACAACGGGGACCAATTTTGCCTGGGTTCTGGAGATCGCTAGAGGGCCTAAAGTTGAGAGACTTAGCTCCTCAGGGTAAGTTAGTAGCATATGAGTGGGCATGTATCAAGTTTCCAGAAATAAAGGGACAATACTTCAAGTTCCGACAAGTTTCCGAGTCAATCAAAGCCCATCTTAATAAAAACGAGGCCGGGCCAGATATTAGAGTCGAACTAGTGGATTTAATTAAGATAGCTGACCAGCCCCATTCTATTTCTGGAATCTATGGTGCATTGCAACAGTTTGATGACAACCTCCCAAATGGTGTTAGTTATTATTGGACACATAGATTAGAAATAGCAGAGGATAGGGACACATGGAAGCGTATATGGTTTAATACATATAGGAATATTAGACAAGATAGATACAGGCTTCAGCAGTTCTACATTTTATATAATATGTATTATACCCCTACGAAACTACATAGAATGGGCAGGTTAACACAATCTGCATGTACCAGATGTGGGGAGGAAGGCAGCGATATATATCATGTACTGTGGGATTGTGCTAAGATTCGGCCCCTCTGGAGGGCAATTCATGTCTCTCTATTACAAGAGGTAGACCTGGATGTTTTTTTTACACCCGAAATCTGTTTGTTTAATAATTTTAATAACGGTATGTCCAAACAGCAGAAACTGTATATGGCCATAATATCAGCCTCTGCAAAAGCTGTTATACTGAGACCCTGGAAGGATACTTCTTCCCCGTCTACAGGTGAATGGTACAAAGAAGTTACACTTGCGTTACAGGTAGAATCCCATATTGCCAAGATGAGTAATAGGGCCAAGGGTTATTATTCCCAGTGGGGTCTTTTAGATACAGCTCTGACATCATGGCGCTCTGGGAGTCACCCATAGGAGGTACCCCCTATTCAGAAAGTTTGACTGGATTTATTGGCGTGTGAATGCTGTTTTTAATTAAATAAATAATGGGTGAGGGTTGGGGGTCTGTGGTGGAGTAGTGTTTAGCTAATTTTTATAGGCATGAATGTACTAATAGTATAGGCTGGTTAGTAGTATATATAGTGCATCTATGATTATTCTGTAAATCTTCACCAGCTTAATGTTTGTTCACGGCACATGTAATGGATATGCCAATAAAGTAAAATGAATAACAAAAAAAAAAGAAAAGCTGATTTGTCACTATTGACTACTAGATTTCCTAGTATATGTAGGTTTGTACATAAAGCATCTTATCAAACCCACCACTGTTTATTGTATCAATTAACAGATTGGCTTTCCAAAAAATTAAGTAATGTATATAATTTAAACTGTTTAACGGATGTTGTTATGAGACAAAAGACTGACTCCCCTTTATATTCTTACTACCAGTTTAGGGAAACTAAAAGGTCTTTAAGATCATCTGCAACTATTAAGTTAGTGGCTCCAAAAATGAAAACTAAAATGAGAGAGTGTTCTTTCTCTGCTATGGCAGCAGAATATTGGAACTGTTTACCAACAAATTTTTCTGAATCCATTAGTCAAACGCTGTTTTTAAATCAAGACTGAAACAATATTACATGAGTAAAGTGCAATGTGTTTTTGATGAATTGTAGTAATGATGAAGTGATGCATTGTTATGTCTTGTTGTTTGTTTTATATTTTTTGTGTACTATAATATCTTGACATCTGGTCCTGAGTCGTGCCTGAAAAAGGGCCTTGGCTCATGGCACTTACCTGGCAAACAAAAGTTAAATAAAAAAAATAAAATTTACATAGTGAAGAGGATATGTCTGCCTAATAGTTTGTAATGGTGGTTGCTTCCTTGGACTCTTGGAAGATCTAGCATGCTTTTGTTTAGCCTTAGCTTTTTGTGTAGAGTTCTCCTCAGTAGGAGTAGATGCATCAGGAGGGGGGTCTTCCAGATCCAATCCAGGCTGTGGTAAGGAAGACCAGAGAGATGAGTCATCTGACTCATTCCCAGAGGTGTCAATACTGTCTGTTAAAGTCTCAAATCTGTTAGGGGGATGTCTGTAGTTTTAGGGATCTTAGGGAGGGGTTGTGTCCAATTTTACCTGTGCCAAGTAACCATCCTACTTTTTGCTTTGCTCTCTTGGTGGCTGGGGGTGGCATACCTTTAGGATCAGTAGAGTTTGTAGCTACTAGTTGTGTTAGGTGTTTCAAACATTTATAATCAATCAGGGCAGTAGGGGCCTCACTCTGCTCAGGCAGCTCTGGGGGGGGGCTAGGTCTCTGTACAAGCTGTACTGGCTCTGCTGCATGTTGGAGGGCTGAGTGTGAGGTAACACATTTGTTTTGGCTCTTTGGGCTATGGCTACAGGTAGCCACTGTTCCTCACAGTCTGTTTGGTCAGGTTGATTTTGTGCAGCCCAGGGAAGCTCTGATAGGTGTGACCCCTAGCTTCACACAGATTACACATCTGCTCATTTCTGCACTGCCCACTGGTGCGTCCTAGTTCATTACATAGTGTGCATTTTAATCTGCCATAAAGACTACTTAAATGACTAGTAGACCCACAGTGGTAGCATGCTTTGGGCTGCTCTGCATAAAACAGTACACCTCTATCTCTCCCCAGAAAAAAACTATTTGGAAAATGCTGTAGTAGAGTGTCAGTAGTGTTTAAAATCATTATAATCCTCAATCCCTCTGCCCAGATATAGTCATCAAAGATTGCTTCTGGATTTCCCAGTACTGTACACCATTATTTGAGCCAATAAAGAAGATCTGTGACACTGACTCCCTCATTCCCGAAAAGTACAGTAATATTTCTATTAGCAGGTTTTGTAAGTGGGACCACTTCAAAGGGAGACCATAGAGATGAGGTTTTCAGGTCTTGATAATGTGCCCAGAATTTTTACAAACCACTGCTTAATTTAAAGCTTACATCAAATGTAGACTTGCCAGAAACAAGCATAAGAGCATAAATTTCAGCAGCTGTAAAGTGCATCAATCCTTTCAGTAAAGCCTTAGCCACAAAGAGTTTATCTGGAAAGGTGTTCACCCCCCTAGTAAAGTAGTCTGACAGCTTTGTGCCATTTAGCAGGGTATGTGGGCATTCTGAAAAAAGAGGCATAAGATCTGGAATTATAACCCCTGGTATTCGGTGTCAAATTATTCTCAGAGGGTGTCTCTTTTTGGGTAGTGCCAGGATTCATGGCCATGGGACCCTGTCCTGGGTCATAGATATCATTTTGAGTTAGGTTTTGAGGTATAAACATAGGTTTTCAGGCTGGGGGTGGTTAGAAACTGCAACCCCCAGAAGTGCCAGTGCAGGATTGTGAGTCAGTTGTAATTCCTACGGTATGTACAGAGGTGATTTACTGACTGAAATTTCTTTAGTGTTCACCCCTTCTATCTCAGAGTCAGAATTACTGGCTGCATGAGCAGCATTAGCTTGAGCTGGGTGTAAAGTTTGTCCAAGATTAATTCCCTCTTGCCCTGGTATCTGAAATAGAGAGGAGCTGGAGACCCATTGTCCTGTTTTTAAAGATTTCTCCCATCGTGCTGACCAGAGGGCAGACTCCAAGGTCTAAGGTTGGTGGTTACCATCTGGAATCATAACTAAGGGTCTCATACTAGGCCAGGTATAGAAGAACCCGATTTTGCCATTCCTGGTGAGACCCCATTGTGAGGCTGTGACAAACTGCCCTCAAATACAAACAAGTTAGCACTGCTAGTACTTGCAGTAAAGAAAAACTGCTGCAGTTGTTTCTTGACAAGTTGTTGCACCTGTCCAAGTGGCTGTGGGGTCATCTGTACTAGAGATTGGTCTTCAACTGCATCAGGGTTAACAGCTGAGTTTTTGCAGCTGGAGACGTCCTTAGTAATGGCCTGTCTTGCTGCTCCTGTTGCATCACTGTAGACATTCAGGGCTCTTTCTGTTGTAGTTTGAAACGTTCTTCCTGTGCCTGTAGCAGTGCTTGTAGAATCTCTGTATACATCGATGTTTCTGAAGGTAGTAAAGGTTTCTAGTGACCCCTTGTTACACACAAAATTCCATCCCAGTCAAAATGTTGTTGTACCACAGTTCAAAGGTCATGGAACATGGTAATACCATACTATAATACAACATCTTGACTGTTTTTGAGAGTGCACGAGCCAGCAGTTTAATTAAAGGAAAAACCGTCACATGCACATGTCTGAATTTGAACATTACATTTTCTGACAGGATGGTGGATGCATTTATTTCTGAAAGTAGCAGAGTGCATTCATGAATTCTAATGCATGTTGAGTTTTTTAAAATTTGATTTTTGTTGCTGAACTTGTGGGGCCACTATACTCCATAATAAATACTGGCTGGGCAAACTGTGCCCAACCAGCCTGAGCTACCACCTCTGGGTTCTGATTCTGTGTGACCTCTCAAGCTTTGCTCTTTAGGTCTAACAGAATCAGAACCCTTCAGTGGCAGCACAGGCTGGTTGCACACAGTTGCTCAGCCAGTATTCTCTATATCCTGCATTGCTGCTGGTGGATTCAGGGACTGATCTGTAAGAGGTAAATCTGATGTTTTAACTTGTTCCATTTTTAGTATAGCTGGTTCTACAATCCTTACGTCTGGGGTGTCTTCAATAGAAATAGAGGAATCAAAAAACTGTTTGGTCTCCAATGCTAAGGAGGTAGACAAGGAGATGATCTCCCCCACCTCCTGCATGTCCATCCTCCCCAACGGATCAACAGAAGTGGCCTTCATGAATGGCCAGAGTTTCTGGTATAGGAGAGTAGGAGAAGTTTTTATTTAAATCTGAACAAAAAATCATATGATACAAACAAAACAAAGGAGAGGAAAATGTAAAACCAAAATGACATAAAAAAACCTGAATAGAAATGTACTGTAGAAATCAAAACTGTAAGAACATCATAGAATAATAAGGAAACCTAGAAATAAATCTTACTTTCACTGAAATCAACAACAAAAAAAATTAAACTGATGCTTACAAGCTTTGCAAACCTTATTTTAACCAGTGAAAAGCATTCCAATGCTCATAGTATACAGCAGCAGAAACCTCCCTTTTATCCGCTATTTGAATAGTGGACACTTCATTCAATACTGAGAATAATAATACCTCTTGGGATAATATTTGTTGTTGAAGAACCAATTTACATCGAATATTCCAAATCCAAAACTTCAAACAGGTGAAAACTACTCTCAAGCTGCTGACATTAAAAATGTGCCAGGTAGCATGGAAAAGTCCCAACAATAAAGTATCAGGCATAAGAAGTAAAAATAAAGGAACTTACCATTGTTGGTGGAATAAATTCTAAAACTCAACAATAAATGGACATTCAAAGAAAAGATGATCCACGGATTCTAATACCTAATTTCAGGATGCCCTGGGACAATATCTTTCATCTTACCCTTTATGACATAAATTATCTGTTACATTTAATTTGCCATGGGCACTCAGCCACAGTGCATCCCATATTTTGGTCAGAATCTGGGGATCCACCAACATCTCCCCTATCTGTGTTACCTGTGAGGCAATTCTTTGCGAAAAGTGTGGGGGCATGTGAAAATACTTTTGCATGATGTACTCATATACCTGTTTTCTAGAAGTAGTATAAAGTTGGATAGGGTAAAAATCCACTTTTTAATGTAGTCAAAACAGACTATAAGGTCAGGGTTAAGCCTTTGCTTTCATTTATTCTAATGTGCAAAGGTGCCCAAATGCCATTCTGTCATCATTTCTGTCAGAGATGGGGATAATCAAGTTATCCACAGTTTGGTAGAATGCAATATTATTGTAAGTAAATCTGTAAAATGAAAAATGCAGTGAAAAAAACCAACATGATTTATCATTCATAAACCTGCATTTTTCTCTGGCAAATAAGTTATACCCTGTTTAAGGGGATTCAGATAACTTCCCCACAAACATTGAAAAAACAACTATACAACCCTGTTTCCAAAGTCTTTGGGGGGGGAGACGTAGCTTAAGTATAAGAAAATTGGTATCAAATACATTTTAATCGTATGTATCCATTTTAGTTTACTCATTCTCCATTTGTAACATACAGCAACATTTTGCTTACCCAGACCAATATGAAGATCCCAATTATATGTTGCCATATCCACCGATCCAATATATAACCCTAACATTTTCCCAGGAGTCTGTACCATGGGAATATTTGCCACAGATTGTACTTGAGCCATAAGGGTTCCAATTGGTAAGCAACGGCATTTTGATAAGTTTATTTCAGCTCCAGTAATTCCCCAAAACACATTAATAGTATTATTCACTGAAATTCCTGAAGGGCAGTCATGAACCACTGTACACAAATCATCCACGTACACTATTGTCTTAACCACAGATGAGAACATTGTGCCTATCCCAGAAATTCATGGGGGAAAGATTTAATATTCGGATTAATGGATCAATTGTAAGAATATATAAAAGGGAGCTTAGGGGGCAACCGAGTCTTAGACCACTATTGATAGAACACCATGCACCCAGTCTGCCATTCTCATAAGGTAGAACAAAAGCATCTTGGTAGCACAGTTCTATCCAGGAAATAAAGGTTTGCAGGAATCCATAGGCTTCCAAAGAGAGCCACAAGTAGTCATGTGAAATTTTATCAGAGGCCTTGACCTGATCATAATTATTAAAAAAAAACATCACCTGCTTGGCATATCCATGTTCAAAAATTTCTCTTAGCAGGATTAGAGCATCAGAAATGTTCTAGTCTGGTACCTTACAAAATTGGGTATTGTGGCAATGTCAGTAAGAACTTGTGACAACCGACATCCTAAAATCTTTTTCAGAACTTTTAAATCCGTATTTAAAAGAGTAATGGGGTGCCAGTTAGAGAGGTCCATTTTATCCCCTTTCTTACAGAGGAAAAACAATAACCCTTCATACATTGAATGGGGGAGGGCTTTTACATCTAGAAATTCATTATAAACAGTTATGAGTTCCTGAGGGTAAATAAGTCAAAATGTTTTAAACATTCACTAGGCAAGCCTTCTCCAGATGGAAGCCTATTGATCACTTCTTCCATTTCCTGGGCAGTAATTGGTGTGATCAACTTTTGTAGCTGCATAGTGTGTAGTGTGGGTAATGCTGCCACCTATAATAGTAGGTGCGCATGTGCATTTCCTGGGAAAGAGTTTTCAAACTGTGACCGGATGCAATTATTAATTTCTTGCAGAATTTGTGAGTGACTTTTCACCTCTTCCCCAGTTGGTGTAGTCAGTTTTGTAATATGTTTATGGTCTGTCCATTGTCTACAGTCCTCATAGGGATTGATTTGAGAGGATTTCCCTTTTGTCTCAAATTTTTGTTCATGCTCCAGTGACTTAGACTGTTCATACTGGAAGATGCACATTTCTTGCTTAAGGCTGTAATTTGATCTGAATAATCTAGGCACCCTGAAGTCTGCAAGAAAATCAATTTATACAATTGTTGTCATAATTCCTTATATGTTTTACTTTTAGAAGCTGCCTTATGCCTAGCTGCAAACTTAAAAAAATTACTTCAGGCAGCATTTACTGTCTTTCTGCCAATCGGCCATTGAACTGTATCAGCAGATAACCGACATTCTGTCCTACATGATACATTTGAGATCCTCTAAAACTGCATCATTATCATCCAATAGACTTGCATTCAATCTCCATACACCCAATCCTGCATTATTGTCACTGTCAGTGAACAGCTGTATGCTTACCATACAGTGGTCCAATGATTCAGTAGGGACCACCTGAGGTGATGAGAAGGAGTTACAGGAGGACATGAACAAAAAATGTATTTGGAAAAACAGGCATCCTTTATGGAAAGTGTGTTTGGGCTGCACATTGGTGGATGCATCAACGTCCACCAACTGTGCTTGTGATAGGACCTGTTTAAAAAAGAAACATCACAATACATCTTACAGGTATTGAGGCTCTTATCTGACACCAGTAACCTAATATTGAAATCCCCACCCAACACCACAGTCTTAGCAATATGCAGATAAGGCTGGACCTTTTTAACAAGGTAATTCATTAAGCCTTTTTTTGCAGTGCATACATTTTCAGCAACCTGTAAGATTGGGAGTGGTGGGAGACATGTAACAACAAGGCATGATCAGGGAAAACATCCACCAGTTTAGTAAGCTTTGCATCTGGCATTTTAAAGCAGATTCTCAAACCACTACAATGTTCCTCACCTAAAGACCAAGAGGAATATCCCCATCTCCATCCATCCTGGGCTTTCTGTACATCATCTAAAATATTTAAGCAGGTATCCTGAAAAAAAAAACAATAGGTGAATAAATCAACAATATAAGAAGAGTTAAGGGGAAGCAACTGTGATTTTGCATTGCTTAATTTGTATCCTTAGAGGGAAGAATAGGCCAGAAGTATGTCCTCAAGAGCTAAGAGAGAGGTGGAGGAATTAGTAACAAATTGGGTGACATCATCTCCAATAAAGATAGCTTGTGGGAAATATTGCCTGCCATGATGCCTGGGAAGAGGGGATTCACTCTGATTTTGGCAGCCAGGGGTTCAATTGCTAGTAAAAAGAGAATGGGCAAAAGGGGACAACCTTGTCTGGTTCCCCTACAGAGAAGAAAATAGGGGGACAAGACAGAGTTGGTTAGGACTGCTGCTGTAGGAGATGAGTATAGGAGCTGCACCAGGGAAACAATTTGAGCAGGGAAGCCACATCTGTCAAGGGTGGCAAATAAGTAAGACATTCCACCCTGTTAAATGCCTTTTCAGCATCTAAGGATAAGGCAGCAACAGGGTGAAACAGGGTACTGGCTTCCCATAAGAGGTTGAGGGTCCAAAGAATATTGTCTGCACCCAGTCTACCTGGTAGAAATCCCACCTTATCTGAGTGAATAAGAATGGGAATAATGGGTGCTAAGCGTTGGGCCACAACCTTGGCAAACAATTTTAGTATTTAGGTTGAGCAAGGAAATGGGGCAAAATTGGGAGCAATAAACACTATATCTGCCTTTCTTCAGTATGAGTGTGATAATGGGTCACAAAGAGGTTGGTGGGGAAAGTTCCTTGTTTCCTGGCCTCGTTGAAAAAAAGTGCCAACTTAGAGGCAAGCAGATCACAAAAAGTATAATAGAAATCAGAGGAAAAACCATCAGGGACTGGTGATTTCTCTTTGGCCACGCTATGAATTGCCTGGATGATTTATGATGTCTGTATAGGAGAGGTAAAGGTGGAAAGGAAAGAGACAGGAACCTGTGGCAGATGACGGTCAGCCAAAAAGGCAGCAAAACTGCTCTCGTGAGGGGTTGACCTCAGAGGAGTAGAGTCAAGGTGTAAAAGTCCTGGAAAGCTCAGTTGATATTATTAGGGGATGTCAACTTACAACCTTAAGAGTCATGTATAAGTGGGTTATATTTACCTGAAGCCTGAGCCTGAAGTTTAGCTGCCAGTAATTTTCCAGGATGCTTCCCTGCTTCCCAACACTTCTGGTTAAGACTATACAGGGCATAAGCTATGTGATGTTGCAGGAGATCTACTAATTCTGCCTTAAATTGAGTAATTCTTTCTCTGGCAATGGGATCCCAAGCTGAAGATTGCTCAACAGAGGTTTTCAAAGTTCTGAGCTCACATTCTAGGCTACATAAAGTGGAATCTCATTTCTGCTTAATATCAGATGCCAATATGATAAATTGACATCGGAGGACTACTTTGAGGGCCTCCCATTGAATAGAAGTTGAGACATCAGACATATCATTAAAACAGTAATAGTCTATGATGGTTAGACAAATTTTCTGAACAACCAACTCTTGCTGAAGGAGTGAGATATTGAGACTGCACTTATTATGTCTATCAGAGGGGGGATCCCAGAGATGGGTCGCAATGCCAGAGAAAGGTTGATAGGCACATGATCCAAAATAAGCATAGTGCCATATGATACTCCCCGGGTCTGAGAAATCAGGTCTGGGGAGGCTAAAAATACATCCATATGACTAAAAGAACCATGGGAAGCAGAGTAACAGGAAAAGTCCTTAGCAAATGGTAGCCAAGCATCAGAAACACCAGAAAGACCAGCATCCCTAAAAAGGGTGGAAACTTGCACAGAGAGGTTAGACTCAAGGCTGGGACCTGGGCCAGTCCTGCCTAAAGTAGGGTCCAATGCCAAGTTGAAGTAACCTCCCAATAAGACTGAAGTAGCTCCTTCTGGAATCATGGACATAAGAGTTTAGTAAAATCCCAGGTCAAGAGAGCTGGGAGCATAAAACCTGCAAATTACCATGGGCAAACCCAAATAGGTAGCAGAGAAGAGGATTATCTACCTTATTAATCTTTAATTATGCTGGAAATGCCCAGTTGAAGACCCCTACATCATAAAATTGCCACTCCTCATTGTTAAGTAAGGGATGAATTATGATAGTGTTCTCCCACCCACATTTTCCCCAGGGTAGGTGCATCCGCCTCTAACAAATGGGCTTCCTGGAGAAAAGCAATGTCACAATTGGCTTCTTTTAGGCTTTGCAGAACTTTCCTATGCTTTTTAGGACAATTAAGGCCTCTAACATTCCAGAAAGTCACTCTTAGGTTATTGTAGAATGCCATCACTTCAGAAAGGTCTTTCTGAGGTAAAGTGCACATTACCCCCCCAATCTCCCACCCTCACCCCAGACCCCCAATAATCCCCCCACAAGAGATATAAAGAAGTATAAAATACAAAAACATACATATATACATAGGTAGCAGTACAACATACAAACAAAAAATTGAAACACACCTGTACAGTAGCTTACAGTACTGAAAGAGACCCCTGAACCCAATGAAATACAAAAGATGTGTGTTGTACAAAACTAAACCTAGAAGTTATAAACAAGAAAAACTCTAACATTAAGAGTGGTTCCAAACCCAGTGCAAGCACACTGGTCTCATTCCCTAAAGGAAGAAGATGGGAGGCTATTAAGCCAATACTCACATGGGTTCTGGTAGTCAACAAAGAGAAAGGACTACTGCCTCTCCCCTGCATTCCCCCTCCAAGGACGAGTAAAGCAAAAAGGGAAAGAATGTAAAAAAAGAAAACGGGGTGTCTCTGACAAGAAGCATAGGCAGTAAAAAAGATAGGGGAGACACAGGAGCTCCCTACTCAGGTATGCCAATAATGAAAGTGAAAGAGAAAAAAACATATATAAACAGTATATATGGAAATACAAAGAAGCAAATAAAAAACTAAGGGAGATAAGGGAAAAATAACACAGAGGTAGGGCAGACTGGATAAAGAGAGGACAGTATACATTCCTTATGGAAATAAAAAGGAGTAAAGCCTGAAACAAAGGAAAAAGAATTCTTAATGGAGGGAAAGACAAGTACACAAGGTGGTGGCTCTTAAAAGAAAGAAAGAAAAAAGAGACCAAAACGAAAGCTGAGGTATAATTGTAGAAACGTCTCCAGAGCTTTGGAGTATGCCAGTTAGAATACAAAAGCATAAGGATAGGCTGAAGGAATAATCAGGATGAAACTGTATTAAAAATCAGATCACCCAAACCTATGAGCTGGGCAGAAAGAAAGAACTCAGCTAAAACCAGTATTCAGCCAATTTAACAAACAACCAGTTAACAGAACCCATATTAGGGATAAGTATAACAAGCACTATATCTGAAAGTCAGCATAGTATCCCAAAAGGCAAACAGGAGAAACACCTACAACTCCCAGTAGGTATAGAAAGGGTAAACAAAGCGCTACTTGGGAGGCAAAAGGTGAAAACGAACAGTCAAGGTTCAAATCTGCTTGCCAGACATCACTGTAGACTATTCAAACTGAGGCTATTGTAAAAGAAAATTCAAGGTAAGTTTAAACAAGGGGAAAAATAACAGATGAGTACATTATGGAACACGAGGTAGCAAAAAAACAGAGCCACTCACAACATGAGTAACTAAGTAATCATCTCCTGGCATAGCAACATCAACAAGTATGAGGAGCAACTCTGGAGGGAATTTCAGAACTAAGTAAGGGCAACTAAGAGCACCCAAGCAAATTATCAGTTAGCTTATAGTCAATTTCCCAGCGGTCATTAACTACCAATGTCCAGTGAAGAGGTACCCCAAATCTATGATGCAATCGAAATGGGAGCTAGCCAGAGAATTCTTATGGAAATACCTGTATCCAGTTCATGTCAACAGAAGCAACCTGTGTTCTGGAAAAAAGATCAGCTGGTGAGGTATTCCAAATTTCAGTTCACTGTGGAAGCTCCTGTTGAAGCCTGCAGTAGCTCGGTTAGTACAATGGGAAGAATACAAGTAAAGAGCCTATTGGGGGAGCACTGACAAAACAAAATGGAGCATGGAAAAAGCAATGTACAGGGAAGATTGGTGAGCAGTTAGGTTCCGTAAAGGGGGCGAGAGAAGCCAAGTAGTTATGCTATATATAGGTATACACACTCCCCATTCTATAACTGCTCCCAAGAAAGAATGAGAACCACTGTGGAGGAAAAAAGTTAGGACTGAAATACACTCAGGGCTATTCACTGCAGGACAGTCTGCAAGAGGCCAAAAAGTCCAAGACACAGCAGTTGGCTAAGTCAGGGTGGAAAGTCTGACTTTAACTATTCTTTTTGAACACTGGTATCTATTTGTTCTGGCGCATTATGGGCAGAGGCAGAGACTGAAGGAGTCAGAGGACAGGAGAGACCCAGATGGGTTTGTAAGTACTGACCCACTTCCTCCAGAGACTGGAACTGGAGAGTTTGTCCATTGAGGGTCACAACAAGAGTAGCGGGATACATCAGGGCATAGGTTATCTCCCCAATTCCATAAACCCTGTTTTACCTGATCAAAAGCCTGTCACTGGGCTTGAACTGCTTGTGGGTAGTCTGGATTAAAGGAGATCTGGGCTGCGGTAACTACCACAGTTCTGTTTTTTTTCCATTTAGAATTTATTGTAGTATTTTTCTGTTACATAGGACAGATATACAATTTACACATTTTTTATACAGAGGTCTGTAAATCAGGACAAATGAATCTGCCCCTCCATCCACCCTCTACTAATATACCCACCCCTCTATATACTAAATAAAAATTTACCCCCTACCCTAAAACCCATACAGCACCATCAGTACACTTGTGGAGTTTACATAGGTGTTATGTAGAATACAGCAACAACAATTACTTATATTGAGTATAATGTATATAGAGGGTCCCAAATCTTCTTGAACTTTCCTGATCTATTATTTAGATTTGCAATAATCCATTCCATTCTGAGATTAGCCAATAGTTCTGTTAACCATTCCCCATATGTAAGTTCTTCTTACATAGAAACATAGAGGTTGACGGCAGATAAGGACCACAAGGCCCATTCAGTCAGCCCATTTTTTTCTACCTTACGAATGTGCCACACACCTTTACACTGTCAATGACCTATCTATCCATATTCGTCTGTATTGCTCCCTTGTGCCTATCCCATGCCTTTTTGAAGCCCTACACTGTATTCATAGCCACCACTTCCTGAGATAGGCCATTCCATGCATCCACCACTCTTTCTGTGAAAAAGAATTTCCTCACATTTCCCCTTAATCGGCCTCCCTCTATTCTCATGCTGTGTCCTCTTGTCCTGTTATTTTTCTTATATTTGAACATGTTAGACTCTTTCACCTTGTTAATGCCTTTAAGGTGTTTGAATGTTTCGATCATATCACCTCTCACCCTCCTTTGCTCAAGGGTATACATATTGAGCTCCGTTAATCTGTCCTCATATGTCTTCTGGTGCAGTCCCTGCACCATTTTGCATGCCCTTCTCTGGACTGCCTCAATTTGGTTAATGTCCTTGTGAAGGTGTGGCCTTCAGTACCGCATGCAGTACTCCAGATGGGGCCTAACCAGTGTCTTGTAAAGAGGGATTATTACCTCCCTCTTACGACTTGTGATACCCCTACTAATACACCCTAACACCCTCCTAGCCTTACCTACTGCTTTAGAGGTCTGCTTGGATGATTTTAGGTCATCAGTGATGATGATGACCAAGTCTCTTTCTTCCTTTGTGACTGCCAGCAACTTCCCTCCTAGCCTATATGTGACTTCAGGGTTTCTCTCCCCTATGTGCACGATCTTGCACTTTTTTGCATTAAATCCCAGTTGCCACTCTTCTGACCATTTTGCTAGTTTATCCAGATCTCTTCTCATTCTGTCCACCCCATCTGGATCATCTACTCTGTTGCAGATCTTGGTGTCATTTGCAAACAGACAAGCCTTACCCTCTAGTCCATCTGCAATGTCACTAATGAAGATATTGAAGAGGACTGGCCCCAGGACTGATCCCTAAGGTACCCCACTTGTGACTTGCATCTCATCTGACTGTATACCATTTACCACCACTCTCTGTTTTCTGTACTTCAACCAGTTTGCACCCAGTTGACCAACTTCTGACCCACCCAGAGCCTACCCAGCTTATTTATCAATCTTCTATGTGGAACAGTGTCGAAAGCTTTGCTGAAGTCAAGGTAGGCAACATCAACTGCTCCCCCCTTGGTCCACCACTCTGGTTACCCAGTCAAAGAAATCTATGAGATTAGTTTGACAGAACCTTCCTTTTGTAAACCCATGCTGTCTTGGATCCTGTGCCCCTATGGATTCCAGGTGTTGCACTATCCTTTCCTTAAGGAGTGCCTCCATAATCTTGCCCACTACTGAGGTAAGACTGACTGGCCTGTAGTTCCCTGCCTCCTCCCTGCTAATGCCTCAATACCAGTTTCTTAACAGACATAGAGACAATAGCCATGTAATATTTTCTGTTAAGGATTCTTATTTTAGAGTAGTCTCCTAGGACACATATTTCTGGAATAAATAAATCTTGTAGGCCCAGGAGTGTGTCTACCCTATTTTGAATATTTAGAAACATAGAAACATAGAATTTGACGGCAGATAAGGACCGCTTGGCCCACCCAGTCTGCTCATTTCCCTACCTGATGGATAAGCTGCAGATCCTAGTTAACCAGCAGCCTACTTCTTCCTACCCCCACCCCCTAGAATTGCCTTATGACTGTCCCATGCATGCTTGAATTCCACCACTGTTTTTGACTCCACAACCTCCTCTGGAAGGCCGTTCCATACATCCACAACCCTCTCTGTGAAAAAATACTTCCTTAAATTACCTCTGAGCTTCCCCTTCTATCTTCAAATTGTGCCCCCTTGTTCTTGCACACCTCTTTTTGTGAAAGATGCTACCCTCTTGGACTTTGTTGATTCCCTTGAGGTACTTGAAAGTTTCTATCATGTCCCCCTCCTTTCCTTGAGGCTATACATATTAAGCTCCTTAAGTCTCTCTTCATATGTCTTCTGGTGCAGACCCTGCACCATTTTAGTTGCCCTCCTCTGGACAGCTTCCATCCTGTCTATGTCTTTGCGGAGATTGGGTCTCCAGAACTGCACGAAGTACTCCAGATGTGGTCTCACCAGCTGTCTGTACAGAGGGATAATAACTTCTTGTTTTCTACTGGTGATGCCTCTCCCTATGCATCCCAGTATTCCCCCAGCCCTCCTTGTTGCCCTCTCACATTGCTTGCCCACCTTTAGGTCATCTGATATGACTACTCCCAGGTCCCTTTCCATTTTTGTTGTTGTTAGCATCTCACTCCCCATTGTGTACTCTTCCCCTGGGTTTTTGTTTCCCAGGTGCATTTGACCAAAGAGAAGTAACTTTAGGGCAGGTCCAGAACATATGGTATAATGAGCCTTCATGTTGGAGGCATCTGACACGTAGGGATTTATTTATTTGCTTTTGTTAACTGGGTAAACACATTAGACAGCCAAGTGCCTATTTTCAGGTGCGACCCGGGAGAGTTACAGGTGAAAACTTCATACATAAACAGTTGAGGAATCAAAAGAAATACATAGGGAAAAAAACAGGCAATACAAGGCTGGCTCTAGAGCAAGGTTGGCACAAGATTCATTCATAGACAGTTGAGGAATAGAGAAAAATACATAGGAAATAAACAGGCAATTGCAAGGCTGGCTCTAGAGCAAGGTTGGGCACAAAATTCATACATGGACAGTTGAGGAGACAAGAAAATACCAAAAATAACAGGCATTTCAAGGCTGGCTCTAGGACAAGGTTGGCACGGTGCATTACAATAGAATGGGACATGCAGGATATAATTAGGAGGTGAACAGCAGAGTAAACAGAAACAAAGACAATGGTAAGTGCCTGCAGGAGGGAAGGGGGTGCCCTAGGCAGGTGGTCAAGTCCAGGATTCCTGGCCAGTTACTGAAGAAGAAGTGCAAGTAGCGCTGAGGCCTCCACCCTACCAGGTTGAAGGGAGTAGAGGGGCAATGGAGTAGGGCTACGAGGATCAGGGACAGGGGGAGGAAGGTATCAACCCTAATCTGGCCATTTTTTGTGGGAAAAAGTATAAATTATGCAGGATGTGCATCTGCATTAGCCTCAGTCTGTCTTGGTTTATGAATTTGTGACAGTTGTACCAGAGAAGTGACCGATTTATAGTTATATCAGGGAAATAAGTAGACCAGTAGTGGGTTGGCCCAAAGCAGTCTAGATATAGGTGGTCATACAAAATTCCATATATTTTGGAGACTGCTTTTGGGTGACCCACCAGTTGAGACATGTCTTTATTAGAGGGAGGACTAACTCTTGATTCAGGATGTAGCCCTAATGCCTTAATAACAACATGTCTAAGTTCAATGATCTTAAAGTAAGAACTATTTGGTATTGTAAATTTCTGCTTAATGTCATTAACTGATAGCCATGTTCCCTTTTCATCTAATAAATTGTTAATTTGTAATTCACTCAGACATGGTAACCATTTAGGGGATATAGTTTTATTAACTATTTTAAAATTTGGATTGCCATATAGAGGTTGGGTAATGTCCGTAATATTATTATACTTAAGGAAGCAACAGAGTTGAGAGTGAACCCTGATAGACAGGGCTATTGGGGTATTTTTTAAGTTATTGGGCAGAATGCCCTTTTTAATGTGTAAAAGAGCTCTTGGTTCGAGACTACTGGCCCTTATTAGGGCAAGCACTATTTTAAGCCAGGACGATGAGTGGAGTAAGGTGTCTGGTGTTAGCCATCTCAGGTATTTGTTAATATGACTAGCCCAGAAATAGAAACCTAGGTGGGGCAGACGCAAGTCACCTCTAAGTTTAGGTGCTATTAATTTAACAAAAGCGATTCTAGGAGTTTTTTTGGCCCAAATGAATTTAATAAAGAGGCTATGTATTTTTTTAAACCATGCTAAAGGAAGCCAGGTATTAAGTAGTGAGAGGGGGTAGAAGATACGTGGAAAAATATTAATTTTCAATAATTGATCCTGGCTGAAATTGAAAGTGGAAGGGATGACCATCTATTAAGGTCTTGGGTTATTAGCTGTATCAGAGAGTCTAGATTTAATTTTACTGAACGTCCAGAATATCGAGATAGTTCAATACCTAAATATCTTAGGGAATCTTGTTGCCAGGAAAGACCCAATTTCACAACATCTGCCTTGAACAGTTTATGGTTAAGGGGGAAAACAGTGGATTTACTTACATTCAGTTTGTATTTTGAAAGTTGGCTAAAGGAGTTTATGATATCTAACATTGGGAGGATAGAGGAGACCGGATTTGCTAATTGTAGCAAGAGGTCATCTGCATACGCTGAGACCTTGATCTCACACAGGTGGATTGGGATACCCTGTATTTCAGGACAAGCTTGTAGTTTATGGATTAATGGCTCCAGATATAAATTGAAGAGTAGTGGAGAGAGGGAGCATCCTTGCCTAGTTCCAGAGTAAAGGGTGAAAGGTTCAGAGGCGACCCCATTGCCTGATACTCTAGCAGTTGGTGACTTGTGTAGAGAACTAATCCATTACTGAAAAGTACTAGGAAAGCCAAAAGCTTTCAGAGTTTGAAACAGATATTGCCAGATGACCCTGTCAAATGCCTTCTCGGCATCCAGAGAGACCAAAGCTGCGGGGAAGGGGGCATCTCTGGATGCCGAGAAAATATGAGCGAGGGTACGAAGGTGATCTGCTGAGGATCTACCCCCTCATGAAACCTACCTGCTCAGGGCCAATTAGAGTTGAAATTACTGAATTAATATGGTTTGCCAGTGGTTTAGTTAAACTTTTAACATCTTGATTCAGTAAGAAGCTCAGACGGTAATTCGTGACCAGTTCAGGCGATTTGCCTGGCTTGGGTATTAAAATAATGACCGCTTCAAAAGGGGACATATCTGTCTGTGCACCTGAAAGTATATGTTGATAAAGAGGAAGCAACAAGGGTATAATTTGTTTTTTAAATTTTTGGTAGAAATTGGCTGAATAGCTATCAATATCAGGAGTTTTGTTTAAGGGTAAGTCTTTAATTGTCCCTGACAATTCCTCAGAAGTTATTGGAGATAATAATATTTTTTGTTGGTCTGTTGTAAGCCTAGGCAGGTTAGCCTTTCTTAGAAAAGACTCTAGACAGGTCTCTGTGGGGGGTTTGGCATAGGGCTATATAATTTTTTATAGTATTTTGTAAATTCTGCTATAATCTCAGTCAGTGCGGTTTTCAATGAGACATCTAATTGTGAGCGTATAGAGGTTATATATCGGGATGCTTCCATTTGTTTAATTCTAAGGGCTAGAAGATGTCCTGCTTTCTCTCCCTGATCCGTGTAAGAAGCTTGCGTTTTTATTATGGCATATTTCACCTTTTCTCTTAATATTTCTAGATATGCCACTCTTAATCTAATCAACTCTTGTCTAGTAGATTTCGGAGTGGCTGGGGACAGATAATTTTCTATATCGTTGATCTGGGATAACAGTTGAGACATTCGTTGTTCTCTCTGTTTTTTCCTTTTGGTAGCTAAGCTAATGAAAATCCCTCTAAGGTATGCCTTTAGGGTGCACCACTCCATGTCTGGTCTCTTTGTAGTTACTTGATTGGTTGCTATATATTGATCTATATGATCTTGAATTATTTGGACCAAATCAGGATCTCTCAATATCTGGTCACTGAATTTTCATCTCATTCCTCTCCTAGGCAAAGATATTACTGATAAATGACACAATACCAGAAATTGGTCTGAGGGGTGGGGGTTGGGGGGTCAGGATGAATCTAGGAGTCTAACACTCCGGGAATAAAGGATTGAGATAAAAACAGATAATCAATTCTGGGTGAGGTGTTATGGATTGGTGAGGTATATGTGAATTCTTTGTCTAAGTGGTGCAATATTTTTTGTTTATTTATTTAGTTTTTGTTGTCCGGGTAGGTGCACTGGACAAATCTTGTCTATTTTCAGGCACAACCTGGGGAAGGGGGATGCAGATGAATGCCAACTGACCTTGAACCAGATGAAGCTGTTGGTGGTATTTTTTGTGAAATGGAGGAAATTTGGCCATTGCACTGGGGAAATTCCCTTGCTCTTTTCGAGAAGTACCATGGGATCTTTAACATCCACCTGAACTACCACCAGAACAGGCAGATGGGACCTCGGTTTAACGTGTCATCCGAAAGACGGCACCTCAGGAGTGCAGCACCCCCTCATGCTGCACTACAGTGTCAGTATTGGGATATTAACCCAAGAGAAATTCAATGACCAGTACTGTCCAGATATCATGTAATCCAATTTGTTCCATTAATTCCCTGAAAGCTCATTGAGCTGGAGAGAGTCCCTTTTTTTTGGCTGTTTTTATCTAGCATTGGGTCGTATACCAGATTTAGGTCTCCCCCTATTATCATTGGGCTAGATAGAAAAGGGCTCAAAATGCAGACTAGTCATGTAAAAAATTCTGATTTGGTCCATATATGCTACCTATTAGTATTTCTTTAGTGTAAACAGTACCTTGTACAAAGATAAACCTTCCCTTTGGATCCCTGATTATATTTTCAGAGAAAAGGGAAGTCGTCTGTGAACTAAAATCATTGTACCATAACTATTAGTGGTTCCTTTGGCAGAAAACACCTGACCAATCTGTTGCCTGTGAAGCTTAAGTGATTCTGAATCCAGCAGGTGAGATTCTTGGATAAAAATAATTTCAGCAGCTAGGAGGTTTAGGTGTTTTAAAATCTGGTACTGTTTAGACTTTTGTCTGGCCCCTTTAATATTCCATGTTGCTATCTTAATTGGATTAGCCATCGCATTTGTTCTTGTGGGTTCCTGGGTAGACAAGAAGACTTGTATTCAATATATAAGTTGTTACTCTAATTCTTAGATGTGCTGTTATAACCCTCATCCCTATTTCCCTCCCTCGATCCCATTCTCCCTGAATTAGTTTTAAAGAAATAATTGTAGAATGTGACCAGAATGATATCTTAAATTTTAACAACAACCCTGCCCTCCCTCCCTCTCTCCCTCTCTCTCTCTCTGTTTGTACAATGTTGTACAGTACTACCTTTCTATCTCCCACTTAGCCATCCTCCCACCGCCCAGCACTCAACAAAAATAAATAGAGGAAAGGGAAATCCCCCCTCCAACCCCACTCCAACCCTAACTCTGTTCGAGAAGCTATTACAGGTCTCTAAATAAAATCTGGCCTTGTATAGTTAGGCCTTTACTGCTTCTGGTCCCCTTTATCCACTATAATTAGGGAAAAGTATAATGCAGTTGTCTACTATTCAAATCTATAATTATGCATTGGATTGGTACCACTAGTAGCCATTTTTAGAAAAGCAAACCACGAAAACCATAGTCCTGAGGTGCCAATCCAGCACAGCAAAATGATAGACCTAGTAATAGGTATTCAAGACCATTCAAAACAAACATATGTCTTGTAACCTGAGACCACTGAAATTAAGTGATGCCAAACATTACCAAAATCAGGCTATTATAAGTAGTGTACTCTATAATACAGTACAAGTCTCCCTCTAGCGATAATTAACCATAACTGAACTCGCTGCTTAAAAGTAGCTTCAGAATGAATTCCCCAATATTAAACTGCACTTAACAATATCACTATAAGGAGACCCAATATTTTAAAATAGTTACATCTAGAAGTTATTCCTGTTACTAATTAAACAGTAGAAGACAAATAATGTGTAAAGGCTTCAGATTATAGTCACACTTTGCCTTAAGACAGAGTCCTGTCTGTATCAGAGCCACTGGTTTTACTAGCTTCAGCCCAGTTATAATGAGTTATCATGAATTCTGTCCAGATCAATAATAGGACATTCAGGCATTCTTTTCTACCAGAATGGAACCTTCAAAAGGAGAGTCCCAACTATATCTTGTTTACTTATATGGAGTGTCCAACTTAGATCCCAAAAATTGTTCAGCGATTATGGAATAGGTCAGGTAGGGCTAGTTGTAGAGCGGATTGTGCCAAGTCGAAATCCTCAAATGTAGACCAGGATACTGCTACCAAAACTTGCAATTGAGCTGGGTATCCCATTTTAAATTTTATTCCTGCTGCGATTAATTTGGAGACAACTGGGTGGAATTGTGTACGGCGTTATCTCACAGTTGCTGGCAAATACTGCATTATTCTTAATCTGGTCCCCTCCCATTGGATTTCCTGTAGTTCTCTCAGTTTGCCCCAAAAGAATTTCTTCTCCTGAAAGTTCAGAAATTTGAATATGAGAGGCCATGGTGCAGAGCGTGGAGGTGGCATAGGCCTGAGGGCTCTATGAGCTTGCTCTATAGTGTATCCTGACCCAAAAGGTGAAGGCCCTGCCAATTTCGCAGTTAGCTTTTGTGTAAACAGGATTGTATTAGTCCCCGCTTCCTTTTCTGGTATTCCAATAATAACTATATTATTTCTGAGAAACCTCCTCTCTGAATCTTCTATTTTGGCTTCTAGTTTCTTGATTCTTTGCCTGTTATCCACTGCGTCATTGTTAATTCGATCTGCTCATTTCTCCACGGAAATAAGGCTTGTTTTGTTGCCAGCCATCCTTGTGGAGGGATCATCGAGTGCAGATGCCATTTGTTTTACTTCAGTAGTTAGGGATTTTAAGTCTTCTCTAAAGAGATTAAACTCTAGAAGAAATCTTTTGAGTGCGAGAGGGGTCATCTCTGAGGTCTTTACTGAAGCGGTGCTTGTAGTAGATAGCTTACTGCTAAGCCCCTGCTGAGCCTTGGAACACTTGCTCATCTTCTCTGGGGACACAGGAGGGGTATGTTTAGGCAAAGCGAGATGCATATCCGCTTCCATTCTGGGAGCCAATTCCCCTCTTCTCAGTCTGAGCAGTAGTTTATTCCACCAGAACAGCTTAGCAAAATAAAATTAAATAGGCTGAAGCATTGTTTTAGTGCTAGGTGATGGGAGCAGAGCTGTTACTCAGTGCACTGCATCACGTGGTCTCCCTGCAACTACCACAGTTCTGATGCTTTGAGCTGTGGAAAGAATGAACTCCTTATCTTGGTAGAGGAGCAGCTTGAAGATAAGTGGTCTGGGTTTAGCAGATGGTCAGTAGGAGAGGGCCCATATAATTCTATGTACCCTCTCAATCTCAAAATCAAATTCTTCTGGATTAAGGTGCAGCCAGAGCGGGAGATTATTCCAAAGATAATGGACTAGGTCCCATCCTTCCAGATCTTTAGGAAATCGAAGGATCATTAAATTATTCCTCCGACCATGGCCCTCTAGATCTTCAAGCTTTGCAGTCAACAAGGCTATTTGTGTTTCAGCTGCCTGGAGATGGGCCACATTGTGTTGTTCGACTGCATCAACTGCAGTTTCCACTGTGGTTACTTGGTCCATCAGAGAGGCTACTGCTTTGATTTTCAACAACTGTCAGCCAGATCACTTCTACAGAGGCAGCAATTTATTCAATTAGGTTCACCTGTCAAACCAGTTCGTGGACTTTAGGAGTGCAATCACAATCTCTGGTGGTAGCCATCTTGGGATCCGGTAGTTTGGGAGCAGGAAGTGACTTTGAGGTTGATTTCTTTCTTTTCTGGAGGCAAGGAGAGTCACCAGCAGTAAGATCCCCAGTTTGCATAATCTTACAGCTTCCCAGGGAGCAAAACAAGAATGGTTTCCCTTTATTAATATTACCGAAGGTGAAAAAAATGGAGGGGTAGCATGGAGCAGAGAGCTTAGAAAGCCATCATGATCTGGTGCTCATGTGATCTCCCTTCCCTGAATGATTCTTCATATAAGTAGCCCTAATACTTTGCACTATTTTAGTTTGAAAGTTCTTGTCTTTCAATAAAGAAACATTGAGGCACCACAGGGATTGTTTCTGTTGTACTTTTCTAAATATTATAGATATGGGTGCATGATCAGAATGAGTAATATTATGTATAGTGGAGTGGGCTATGGTATGCAAGGAAGTTTTTTGCATTGAAAATAAGTCTATACATGAGTATGGCTTCTGCACATATGAGTAAAATGTAAAGTCAAGTTCCCCCCTTATGTTGAGTCTTCCGGATATCAGCAAAACCTTATTCCTCTACTAGGGCTTTACAGGTTTTTGTAGCATGTTGGTTTGTAACAATATATATGGATGTTCTATCCTCTTGTGGGAAAAAACACAATTAAAATCCCCATCCCATGATGACCTGGCCTGGAGCTAAAGTTGTCACCTTCCCAAACACTTCCTTAAAAAACTCAGAGGCATCCACATAACCTGCATAGATGTTTACCAAATGCATTGTTTCCCCATGTAACATGCCAGAAACTCTTACGTACTGGCCCTGCATACCCTTTTCTGAAGAGCTCACAGCCAAGGGGCCACCTTGTTTAATGAGAATAGCTACACCTGCCTTTATACCCCCCTGGGTCAGAACCTGTCACCACTTGTCCTACCCAAGCTTTGGGAAGTTTAAGATGTTCTTCATTTGTTAAATGACTTTCCTGAATATATGCTATATCACAATGCAGCTGTTTTAATTCACCAGGAATTGTAGTGTGCTTCACTGGTGAGTTAATTCCCTTGATAGTATAAGAAACTATAGTCAATGTAGTCATAGTAACTGAAAACCAATGCATACTGTGGTTCCCATGTCTGGTCCCTGACAATCAGTGTGAACCCAACCTCCAGTCCTCCAATCATAGCCATAACAAGTAATGAGATAACTTGCACAACAAGGGTTAAGTTGAAAACAGTAAAAACGGAACACTCAATAATCATATTAACACTGCTCAGTTCCAGAACAAACTGGGCTGTCCAGAAATCAATTCACAATGGTTGCACTTCCTAGGTAAATTCACTCAATGGTGAAAAAATGAAGGAAAATGAAGGGGCAGGCTAAACTGCCCACGGTGGTCAATATTAAGACCACTTAATCACTGGATGGAAAAATAGAAAAACACACACCTACCCCCTTTAAGATAGATGAGTGTTGCAATGTTGCATAACTGCGATGGTAGCAAGAATGATAACAAATTGCTGATGTATTCAATATTTAGATATACATTAGTTCCCACAGCCCAGTCCCCCAGAAAAAAAATATTAATTAATAGATGAAGTGGTGGACTCCCTGGGAGACAACCTGACACAAAGAGTGGGTCAGCCCAATCCATCATCCCCAGGCCCCTACCAACAACCTCTGGCCTGCAGATAGAATGGAAGCACCCCCCACGGAACACCAGCGGCTCCCCAGAAGCCCAACCTAAAAAAATTAAATTCAAGAAATCCCCTTGCCAAATGTATATTGTAGACTCAGCTATACACCCTTCCTTTAGTAGTCACAAGGATGGACAGATAAGTATGCAAAGAGGGAAAAATATCTCAAGGCAGTATGGAGAATTGTATTTATTTTAATTTTTTTGGATACAGCTTTTGAGCTCAGAGCTCATTTACAAAGGTTTCACATCAAGGAGAACAATACAATGGTAGACAAGCATATTGGGTATACAGCAGCAAGTATGAATTTACAGAGCACATAACATCAGTAGTCAAATCAAGTACAAGTAATGCTATATAATAAGATAAAAAATATGACATATAGATGAACTATAAAAAAATAAGGGAGGGTATGGAATTCCATAGGCCAGCACCCAGATACGTGGGATTGAGAATAAAGTCACTTTACAGTTTTGGGTGATTTCAAATCATCGCTGCTCTCTGAATGATGGGCAGAATCCAGCTTGTTGATTAACTTTGCAAGGTCGGGGCCAATTGCTTGGGAAATGACCAAAAAAGTTGCTTCTCATACAGCCTCATATTGCAAATCCCCAAGCCCCTGCAAGTGACCTGGCTTCCAACTATTCCATCTCTAAATCCCGAAGGGGAATGTTCCATTCTTTCAGTAAATGGGCAGCCTCCACTAAGGTATTGAAAATGTGGTGTCTTATTTTGACTGAAAGTCTTTCTTTATGTCATCAAGGAAAATGTAAAGAAATCTTATTTGAGGAAGAATTTGATTCAAAGTTGCACTGTCCTCACTGACATCATATGTGATAGCCTCAAATTGCTCCAATAAGGTGACCAAAGAGTTAAGTAGACTCCAACTGCTAGAACTTAGCTTGATGTCTACTTTATCGATTTGATTCTACATAGTGTAGTCATGTACAACTTTTTCCTGTTCAAGAAGCCTTTCAAACAAGTACAATGGTGAATTCCAAGAGGTTGAAACTTCCAGCTTTAATGTATGCAGTGGTAAGTTGTTTGACCTCTGCAGCCCGTTCAGGATTTTTTGTGCTTTCACTGAGTGGCTGAAATGCCCACATATTTTCCTAGCAAGTCCTAACAGGTTTTCAACATTTCTTTTTCCGTTTAAGAAATTATGAATGAGAAGATTTAAATAATGTGCAAAGCAAGGTATGTGTCCGTAGTTGCCATCTCTAACAGCTTTGACTATGTAGGTACCATTATTTGACACTGTGTACCATGGAGACAAGGAACACAGAGTACGCCATTTCTGAAATTGTTTTCCCAGCTCCTATAAAATATTCACAGCAGTGTGGTTTTCCTCAAAAGTGGTGAAACATAACACAGCCTGCTTCCTACTGCTTCTGGTAGAATGGGAATTATTACTTTCTGACTGAAAACTTGCCCAATGAGCTATAACAGTCATATAGTCAATTGTCTGCTTGCTGCTCCATATGTCTGTAGTTATGTGAACATGCTTCACCTCAAAGAGTTTCAACTGCTTAATGACTTCAGTACACACCAAGTCATACAACTGTGTAACAGCCTTTTTTGAGAAATATGTTCTACAGGGAATGGTGTACCATGGTTCAATCTGGTTCATGAAACTGAGGAAACCTTTTGGGGCAACAAAAGCAAAAGGGAGTTGACAATCAGCCAACAGCTCTGCAATGGCTCTATTTAATAGCTGGCCTGTTGTATGCTTGTCGGTAAATTGTGATGACCTCGCAACACTTCTTTTAATGTTAGTTGATGAGATTTTTTTAATTTTTGTGGAAATGTATTTTTCATGTGGAGTACTCCTTTTGAATTTTCCAGTGCTTGATGGTGTCAGAAAACAATCTATGTTTGTCTGGAAGACTGAAAGGACATATCAAGTGATTCAATATCACTTTCTTCTACCAGTTCATTGTCACTATGGTCACCACCACCACCTCCACTTCTGCTCATACCAACCACACTGCCCCTTGCGCTGCCCCACTCAATTGGGTGTTTTGCCATTGCATGTCACATCATTACTGATGCTCCAAAATTTGTGGCTTTGCCACCATGGCTAATGCTCTTTTTGTACAGACTGCATACAACTTGAGAGTTGTCTACAGGGTTCATACAAAATAAATTCCACACTAAAGATTTACCTTTTTTGCTTTGTGCCACAGTGCCTGGCACTATTCATTGTACAGTGAAGGGACTGAAGGTAGGGTTAGCACCTGTCCTGATTTTCGGAGGACAGTCCTGATTTGGGCTGCTATGTCCTGCAAAAAAACATGAAAAGTACTGCATGTCCTGACATTATAGTAGAAAAAAATATTTTCTGAGTTTCCTCTAAATGTTGCAAAAACTATAGTATCTTAACTAAAATACATTAACATGATAAGAAACACTAGAAACAACTAAAAAAATGACAACATTTAGTCCTAATTCTGATTATTGAGAGAAAACAAGTCTGTTGCATTGGTCAAGGTTACATATTGTGCCATGAAAAATCATGTTTCAGGAAGAAATGCCCCACTTTGGGCATCTTCTTCCCTCATCCTTCCCCCTCCAACCCCCACTCCCTCCTATAGCCATGGTCCACCCTCCTGCCTCAGCCTCCTTGCACCCCATCCCTAACTTATCAGATTTTGACAAGACCTTTGGGCTGCTTCTCCTCCTGCGTTTCTTGTTTGCCTACTTTGCTTTCTTTCCCCTCCCACTCTAACTGCTTTTGATTCAAACAATGTAAATATTGTTGACTGTTTTGTTCTGTAACATTGTCTTACACCTTGTATGCTTATTCACCCTTCCCTACTGACGTGGAACTTTTGTAAATGAGCCACCTTGTGCTTAAAGGTATTGTAATCCAAGATTGAATAAATACATAAATAAATAAAATAAAATAAAAGGTGGTAATCCTAACCTTACACTGCCATCTTCTTGCTGAGATGAATTGTTCTCATTCATACTCATCTTCTCATTTTATGTTTAGCATATGAATTTTTTTTCTGCACTTACATCTTATGCCTTACAGTGGCACCCTCTCCTATCCCATCTTTAAAACTAACTACCTCATCACCACAAGCTTCAGGAGAACTGGAATTGCTGTCATCATTATGTAGGACATAACCTGGGCTATCCCATTCCCAGTCCCCACTATCACCACCATCTCTATCAGCATTTGCTGCCTCAGCATCTAAGCTCACATTTGAGAAGAATGCCTCCTTGCAAGCAGCTTCAGCAGCTGGAAGTATCCTGCCCCATGTGGCAAAATGTTCAGTACCCCTATGAGTAACCCCAGTCAGTTCTTTCTGAAACTCTACTATCAGTTCATTGCTAACATGCTTTTTATGTTCAGGACATTTAGGCCCTGGACATACTACAGAACTGTTTTTAAAAAACGTTTTTAAAACCAGTTTAGCTAAACCATTTCAGGGCAGCCACACTACTCAGTAACCATTTTTGAAAATGGTTTAGTGTGGCCACACTGCTAGTGTTAAACCTGTTCTCCTTGTAACTATTTTATGTTAAGTCTAACACACAGAACTGTGCTTGCCTGGACACACTACATCTTTTTATTTTATTTTTTATTTAGCTTTTGTTGACTGGGTAAGTACACTAGACAAATCCTGCCTATTTTCAGGCACAACCCGGGGGAAGGGGGATACAGATGAATGCCAACTGACCTTGAACCAGATTAAGCTGTTGGTGGTATTTTTTGTGAACTGTGAATCTAGAACTGTTTTAGTTAAACCATTACAGCTTAAAACACTTTTACTCCTGGACAGACCTGTAAGTAAAACTATGCTAGCTCCAAAACGTTTTTAAAAATGGTTTTAAGACTAGGTATCTAGCAGGGTTTAAAAACACTTTTGTTAAAACGTTTTAAGGGGCTTGTAGTCTGTCTGTAAACAGTGCTAGGGGGATTTAAACTGTTTTAAGGCACTTAAACCATTTTAAGTTCCCCAGAGTGTCCAGGGCCTTAGTGTCATTCCTGTTGATGTTATTATTATTGTTGCTATGTTCTTCATTATTGCTATGATTCATATTGTCCATATCATTAGTAGTTGCATGTGCAGTAGTGCATCAAAAGCTACTGAGCTCCAAGCAAGGAAAAAACACCAGGAAACAGTTAAATCAACTTAATAGTTGTATTTTGATACTCCACCATGTGAGAGCCCCTCACTTGGTAGAGTATCAAAATACAACAATTAAGCTGATTTAACTGTTTCCTGGTGTTTTTTCCTTGCTTGGAGCGCAGTAGCTTTTGATGCACCTTTAGTTGTTGTATTAGCCACCCTTATACTGCGAACCACTTCTCATCTGAGCGCTGTCTGAACTTTTCTTGTTTGCATGCGCAGTTGCACTGTGCTTCCTTTTAGTAGACTTAGACTGGGAAATACTAGATATAGTAGACACAGCCATGAAAGGATATTGTTTCACTAACTGCTGCAGAGACAGACAGTGTATAAATATGTTACAGTAAGAAATGACAGAGCTCAGGCCTCAGGAACATTTAACAAACAGTGTAATGCAACCATAAAAGGCTTTCACTAAATGCTGCAGAGACAAACAGTGTAACTGACTATGTCACAGTAATAAATGACAAGACTCAGGGGGGCATCAAACAAATAATGTAATACTTTCAACTTTTAATTTCAAACCAGCTGCCTTCTGTGTTTTTGTCTATGTCTTTTCCACCACCTTGCTCCTTCTCTGTTCCCTCCCCAGCACTACCTCTGATGGCAACTGTTAGATCCCCTTCCCCCTAAAATCATTCACAGTCCCCCATAACTGCTGCTTTACTTTCTCCCTTATTGCTTCTGCTGTCCTTCACTCCCACTCCAGAACCACCTCTGAGGACAATTATTAGATTTCCTCTCCCACTGAGAGATCCTTTTTTTTCCACAATCCCTCTGTTGCCTTTTTTCTCTCAGTTTGCTGTTGTTGTGCCCTTTCTGTTCTTCTTACTCACCTCTAACACATCCCAGCTTATGGGTGTAGTGTAATGCTTTTTAATCTGTAAATTTTTGTTTTATTTCTTTCAACTGACAACAAAGGCTTTCTCAGATCTTTTTCCAAAACAGCTGCAAATGTGCTGTAGATTGCAGAATGAGTGCAACTGGCATGCTGTTTCCACTGAGCTTCCCACATTAGTCTGAGCCACATGCAGTCGAAGCACAGCCCTTGACACCACTGTACAATTGGGTGTCAGCCTGGTGTCATGTGCCTCTGATCTGCTACAAGCTTTGTGAGGGACAACCCTTTTGAATGCCTGTCTGGAGACCACAATAGAGTGCTGAACTCTCTAATACATTAAGTGACCTGTTACCTGTCTCAAACAACCCAACCTAAGAATTATACTGTTATGTTGGGTAGGGTAGTACACTACCCAAACTACCCTACCCATTCAAAAATAGGCAATACCTGCACTACCCCACCCAGCTACTCACCAGGTAGCCCATGCCTTCCTGTAACACAGTGTTACATGTTAATTCTGGTGGTTGAAAAAAAAATAAAAAGAGAGACAGGCAGCTACAGATGTGAAAGTTATGGAAATCATATGGGTAGGAACTTAAGAAATACAACAGAGAGATAGAAAATATAGAATTTTTTTGCATGTTTACACTTTTTGTTTCTTTTTGGGGGCGGGTCAAATGATTAGGAAATTTTCAAACTTGGAAAGAGTATAAAGAGGATAGGACAGATTTTTTGGTGTTTTTATACCTTTTTGATTTTTCTGGATTTTTATTTTTTTGTGGGAAAATGAGGGATAGGATGTAAAGGAACAGAAACAGGAAGGAATACATTAATAAAAGATAGAGCTCAAATGGACTTGCAGAGCTTCTACTACCACCCACACCACCATGGGAGAGCTCCTCCAAGATCTCCAGTAGCTTTTCAAGGTTTGTGAGAATTACTTAAATGTCCTTCTAGATGTCAGTCAGCTGGCGGTGGAGGTCCCCAACTTCCTCACACACTGAGGCCAGCTCAGCTGCTATTGATGCTGGTGTTGGTGTGGGTGCTGCTGCTACTTCCACATGAGGAGGAGCTGGAACAACAGGGGGCACAGCTTCTTCTTCTGCCTGCTCCACCATGGCAGGTGATGTTGCACACCACTGCACATCACAGCCACAGTCAGGCACTGATGGCCCACCATCCTCCCCATCATTGCTTGCTGCTTTCACAAGCCTGGCTTCAAAAGCCACATGGTCATGTAGTCTTATGTGGGTCCTCTGCCTCCAGTGCTAACATGGCTCCCCATTCCCTCCTGCAGACTCCCTTGCCACAACATTACAAGTAGACATGCTGTGGTCACTTGGGTCACTTGTGAAAAATGCCCAGACAGGGGTGGTGTGGAAATATGGGAAGTGGTGTTGGCAGGATTGTGATGATGGACCTGACTCCTTGAGGGGTGGATGGTATCAATAGTACTGCCACCATTGTGAGGGGGGCTCAGGCTGTTGCTGCTTCTCCTCCTCCTGACACGACCAGGACTGAAGACACTGCTGATGCTTCAGTGGGGCCTGAGCAACTCTGAAATACAGTTCAGTGGGGGTCCTGGCCCAAAAACTGCACCTGATTGAGGCAGATAGCCCTGGACCCACCACAGGTCCAGACACCCTGATGCCCTGGTCCATGGACTCCACAAATGTCCTGCTGCTCCATTGAATTATTTTGGGGCACTAAAATTGAAAAGAAAAATGAGACAGACAGACAGACAGAAAAAAGAGGGTTAAAAAACAATTAAAAATAACAGTTAAGTACTTAGGGACTGAAAAACAGAAGAATGAATAGAATGAGATTCAACATTAATTGTTTTTAAGTATTAAATTTAAACTGTGTTGCTTCTGTATTCTCTCCACACCCCACACACAGCTCACACAATCTGTCTGCACAGAGAAACTGCACTTCTTGCCCTGGGAAAGGACCATGTGACCCACATAACACAATCACATGTGACCAAGTCTTCTTTTCACTAAACTCCAACTTTGCATTGCACATGCAAAGTTTTATGACGAAGCTGATTGGCAAAGTTAGCATGGGCAAAATTCTTATTGATCAGAAAAACTTTATGAAAGTGTCTGCAGAGGCGAATTCTGCAACTTTGCCTAAATACAGAATAAAATCTCACAGCATCTCTACATGTGACCCCAGTCCTGCATGAATTGTACTGGCTGCTGGCGAAGTGGTGTATTACTTTCATGGTTGGGTTGCTAACCTATGAGGCCCCATGTTGGGTGGGTCTGGCTACCTGTTGGAGCTCCAACCTCATGCCCTCTTCACTCCATTGAGGTGAGCATCCTTGAATCCCAAGGCTAGGCTCAAATCCTCTGGGGACTGTGAATTTAAAGTGACTGGTCTGGTGCTTTGTAACTCCGTATTGAGAGCTATGAAGGAGACTTCCTCAGTGGAGGCATTTAAGAGGGATCTTAAAATACACCTGTTTGAGGAGACTTTCAGACATTTAAAATTGCCTTTAGTTTATTAAGTAGTGATACTGTTATTTATTAATTTGGTATGTACCATATTTATTATAGTTTTACTTACTATACTAGCTGTGTATTATTGAAAATGAAGGTTTTATCTGTTTTGTAAGGCACCCTGAGCCCTCAGGGGAAAGGCATAGTTTCAATAAATGTACTACTATTACTACTACTACTATGTTTCCCTAGAAAAAAAAAGCTAAGCGGAGATATGATTTTGCTTATTAAAGTTTTAGTGATTGAATAGTGCAGATCAGGGAAGACATTTTCAGCTTCTTCAGGGCAGTAGAACTAGATGGCATTCTCTGTGCTTACAGGGGGATATAATTAGAGTTTATTTATTTATTAGAATCTCAGACTACAACCTTTGAGATGGAAGCTTGTTTACAAAGTTTCAAAACAGTGATAACAAAGAAAACAAACAGGCAATTCAGATACAGCTATTTAACATGTAGGATTATAAAAGTACAGATTTTATGGTACAGTATATGCTGGAACAAAATGATGTGTAGCATAAGTGCACTAATAAAGCAAGGCAGGAGAAGTAGAAATGACCATGGATGGGAAAGGACTGGTAGCAGAGGGTGAGGGGAAGAGAGGGATGGTGAAGAAAGGACTAAGAGTGAGGATGAGGGGAGCACCTGAGCATCCAAATAGGCCTTGTCAAAATTTAGTGAATGAGGGAGTAGATAGAGGGGGGAGTGAGGGGGTATTGAGGTGGGGGCATGTAGAATTAGGGTTAATAAATAGAAAACAGTTTTTCACCCAAAGAGTAGTAAACCAATAGATTAAGTTCATAAAAAAATGTGATACAAGTAAGGAGTGTTAACTGTTTTAAACTCAAGTTGGACCAATTCCTTATGGAGAATAACAATTCCGGATTTAGCATTTAATTTTTTGAGGGGAGTGGACAGTCATGAAAGGTATAGCTCATAAAAGGATTAGTATTCCCAGGAGAAAACATGGCATTACTTGACCTAGTGTAACTGTGAGTGAATGTGAAAATAGGAAACTTCAGTTCAGCTTCGATTTGGATCCTCTTTCTTTGATTTGGCTTTGTAACTTCTGCCAGACAATCTGGGACCGGGTATGGGGGTCTAGTAGGCAAAAAACAAGATCAAGAGGCACCCATACCTACTCCAGACAGTCCCTACCTTTTCAACTCTCCCCCTTTCTTCATATAATTTTTTAAATACCTGCCAGCAACTGACACAGTACTAGAAGTTGGAAAGATGTATTCCTTGTTTTAATAAATAGCAAATGTCTAGGGAGAGGGAATGGGGGGACTGGGATCATGAAAGGGGCAAACATAGAACTAGCCCAGGCCACCTGGGACAGGCTACAGTGTTATTTTTATAATTATACAACGGCAAGAAAGAATCCTGGGCTCTGACTGGTCAGTGTGTGCCTGAAACAGTGATGTTATCTGAGTATAACATCACTGTAGGAAGTCCAGGCACACACATGACTGCATAAGTCCATCAGAAACCATCAAACTGCTCCATAGGAACCGCTTCAGGTATGAAGTGTGACCCCCCCCAACACACATACACACTGCCTTTTCTACTGCTAAAATGCTTCACAGTCCCCTCCCCCCAACAACCATAAGAATTTACAGTGCCCACATAATCCAGCAAGTAAACCCGATTAAAAATAAATGTTGCTGGAAACCAAACCAAACTACTGCAATGAGCGGCACATGCCCGTACTTCCATCTCTCTCCAAGCTGCCTCAATTTACTGCTCCAGCCGAGCATCTTCACTGTTCTTTTCCTCTGGTTTCTCCCAGTACAACTCAGAAATGCTAGAAATTGTACTGGGAGAAAATAAAACAAAAATGATGAACTCTGCAGAAAAAGCCACGCTCTTCACCTAACAGCCAGAAATGTCCACACTCTTCATGAAACAGCCACGTGGTTTTAAACATGGGGGGGGCAACTCTCCATTTACCAGGAGGAGTCTGCTAAACCAATTCCGGGGGGGTGCAGAACACTATGACACCAGAGAGCCTTGCAGAGCAACAGCCTCACAAAGGGAGAGGCCACACAATGTGACACACAGTTACAGATCAGCCATCATATAGGAGCAGCACCAACTAGTGTGCAAATGAGGAATTGCGGACTTTTTCTTTTAAACATATCCTTCCTCACCACATAATTGATTGAAAAATCTATTTAAAATATTTTTAAAATCTTTTTTTTTGTTGTTAATAAAAAAAAGCCATTGTATAATAGCAATAATGCACTCCGGTGTGTGTGTTGTGCTGGGTTAACATCACTTCTCAGGTGTTGAACATACTTAGCCTGTGGCCTCGTGCTTCAACCACCGGAAACGTGACATTATCCCAGCATGACACCTACCCTGTCATGCATTATTGCTTAACTATCTTACTGAAGGCTGAAGTGATCTCATATGGTACAAAAGTTAAAATGGGCAAAATCTAAGGTAAAAGTGCCAAATTTCGCAACATTCATGGAAATTCAAATTCAGCTTCAGCCTGTCATTAACCTCAGGTTCCCATAAGTTTTTACATATATGTTATTACATACAAATCACTTAAAGGCAATTCTAATAAATGCAGCCATCAAGGGACGATCAGGGAAGGTAAGGAAATAAAAACTCCATCTGTCTTAGCAAACTGTTTTAATACTTAATTTTGTTCAGTGTTCAATCAAGGCATAGTGAAGGGTAAGGATGACATATATAATGAATATTCTGAATTACCAATCACAGTTAGCCCATCTGACATTTTTAATCTACTCTAAACTTAAGGAAAATAAATCATCGGAGCCTGATATGCTTCACCCATGATTTCCAAAAGAAGTTAGGCATCATACAGCGGCACCATTGGCATTTCTATAAAACGCATCTTTTGGTTCAGGAGTGGTTCCCCTAGGCTGAACAACAGTAAAAGTTGTCCCCTTATTCAAAAAAGGAGACAACTCGGTATTGTTCAGCTATAGACCAATTAGCTTAATGCCTGTTGTATGTAAGATCGCTGAAAGCCTATTGAAATTCAAACTAGAGGAAATCCTAAAAATCATTAATTATAAGGATACAAAAAGCATGGTTTTCAACAAAAACAGGGCATGTATTACTAACCAGTTATGCTTTTATGAAAAGGTTAATAAGAGCATTAATAACAATATACAAGTTGATGTGCTGCATCTAGATTTTCAAAAGGCTTTCAATAAGGTGTCGCATAGCTTATTGACTGGAAAATTTAAAAAAAACTGCAAATAGATGTAAGGATAGTTACTTGAATTCAAAACTGGTGAAATAAGAGAAAACAGAGTCAGAGTAAAGATGATCCTACTCAAATGATGGATAAGTGACCAGTGGAGTGCCCCAGGGTTCTGTCTTGGGCCCTGTATTATTTATAATATTTATCAGTGATTTACATCAGGATATTGACAGCTGGACTGTGAAATTCGCTGATGATGTCAAGTTGGGTGGCCCTGTCAATTCATCTAGTAATACAGCTAATCTAACAGGGGATCTGGATATAATAGAAAGATGGGCTAAGGCTAATGGTATGCTGTTCAGCATTGACAAGTGCATTATTTTACACCTAAAAAAGAACAATAATAAACAGGAATATTGCCTTAAGGAAACTAAAATAAACAAAGTCTGGCAGAAGCCATGAGGGCTGCAGTTGATCAGAACAAATGACAGCTGTTATATTCATGAGGTGCTGTAAACAAATGGTGATGTTGAAAATCTGGGGTAAGAATATTAAAAATATGGCATGTCACTGTGTTTTACTGTAATTTGTACAGAACGTACTGAACTGTTCTGGAGATGGTTGAAGGCTAATGTGAGGTGATACTGGGAGAGGCAAGGGACTGGGGGATAGGGTGCATATCACTGGTGGATGGGGACTAGTAGTGTACACCATACCCCCCCTACCCTACAGCCGTGGCATTGTCACGCAAGTGGTGTACATTATGTAACCCCACCCTCAATTTGATGCAAATATTTGTTCTACATGGACTGGGGGTGGGAGATCCAGTAGGCTGAGGTAATACTGGAAGGAATAGGACTGGGGGTCATGGTGCATAGTACTGGTGGAAGGGGATGGATGGGTGGTGTGCACCATATCCCAGTCCTCTTCCCAGAGTTGGGCAGGGGGCTTGGGGGCACCATGCAACCCAGGCTGCTGCCCCATGCCAAAGGAAATATCTCATGCAACAGGGGTTTTCTAGTGGAACTTAAGCTGGTAGCCAGGCACCTGGCAGGAGCCACTTTGGAGGACATTTATGGGACTGTGAACATTGAGGTCAATGTAGCTGGTTATGAGATACTTCATAGACAAGTAAATATTTTGTATTGAACTGTGCTATTGGTTCCATGTGATAACGGTGATCGTGGAATAGCGATTGCCATTTGGGCTAGTGTACATCGCTGAAAATGAATTTTGGTGATGTACACTGGCAGCAAACTGCAAGAGGGTGCCCGAGACCTATGGTTTTCTTTTTATGTGGGGGATGTGCCACCTGCACCACCCTATTAAAGGATTATCAACTCCTGGGGGTGTGCAAAACTTAAAAAAAATAAATAAACCAACCCAGCGCAAAAACACGATCACACCCAGAACTGAACCCGACACCCTCCCAACCCCAGCCTGCCACCAACCCACCACACCACACCACACTGCCAGCTCAGTAACCCACCACTGCACTATACCACACAAATGCTCCCTCCCCTTCCACACGTCTCATGGCATGGTCCCCCCCCCCATGTGCATGTATACATAGTGACATCCTGTCACTATATTTGCCTACCCACCGTATCCAGTCACTACGCTCCCAGGTAGCCCTGTGCACAGGCACCATGATTGAGTCACCCTTTTTGAAAGTGCTCAATCATGGTCACCTTGTACACCGGATACCATGCTGTTGGGGATCGGGTGGGGATACAAGGGATGCCAAAGGGTCAGAGAACTGTGGGTCATGGTGCATACTATTGATAGAAGGGGAACGATGATTGGCATTTGTCCTACCAGTCTGCTGCTATGGGGCAGAGGACTGGGGAGGCATGGTGCATATCACTGGTGGATGGGGATTGGTGGTTTACAATATGCCACAACCAGTCCCCTGCCTGGGTGTGCAGAGGACTGTGGGGACATGGAGCATACCACTGGTGCATGGGGATCAATAGTTTGCACTATGCCCTCAACAGTCCCCTGTCTTAGGGGGCTGGGGGATGGAGGGCTCACCATGCCCCCATAGCTCTGTCTCCCACCCCTGGCATTACTTCATGCAAGTGGGTGGTCCTGCCATAAGCATAAGTCAAATAGAAGACGGGTGATACATTACCTCATGCCAGTGGATAGATGTCTGTGGGTTCAGGTAAAAAAAGGCTGTTGCTGTGATGGGAGAACCTGGTAGAGGTCCATATGAATTAGACACCACCATGAAAGCCACTCCATTCTGAACATAATGAACTGAGCTGTATGGGGTGGGGAACAGTAGCCCTAAGGTAATTCTGAAAGGCAGGGGCTTGGGGAACAGGGTGCATACCACTGGTAGATGGGGACCAGTGGTTTGCATTATACCTTCACCAGTCCCCTGTCAGGGGAGCAGGGGACTGGGGGCACATGGTGCATACTGCTGGTATATGTGAACCAGTGGTTTGCACTATGTCCCTATACCAGTCCCCTGCTCGGGGACAGAAGACTAGGGGAACATAGTGCATACAACTGGTGGATAGAGAACAGTCATTAACACTATGCCACCAGTCTCCTGTGGAGGGACTGAGGGCACCATGCCCACCAGCCCCCTAACCCCCCCACCACCACCACCAGTATTACCTCAAATAGGTCTATGGCAAGTGGGTGGGTAGCAGAAGGAACATGTGGACTGCAAAGCAGAGGCAAGGGATAAAAAGGCCTGCAGCACTTTTGTTTTGGAGGACAAAATACAATAGGACACTGCTACAAAGCTATAAAAAACAAGCATTTGTCAATGCCGAATGTTGGCTTGCTGGCATTGGCACTAGTAGTGCAGGAGGTAGAGAAATGCATAATAGGAATGGCAGTGAAGTATTGAACTAATGCCAACCCCACCCCCACCCCGCAGAGAGTGACAGGCATTGGGGGGGGTGTCTTTGAATCATCAGGCATTATGCTCATGCCATTTCATCTCACACTACCCTGCAGACACCGACAGGTGGTGTGATGTTCAATGGGGTCTTTGGGCCTTACACTCATCCCATTCCATTAGGAAATATGCTGAAATGTGTGTGGTACAGGAGAATGGGGTGAACGCTGGGGCTGAAGACCAGGTGTTGCAGTGTGCTTTGGGGTCTTTGGCCCTTACCCTCATCCCATTCCATAAGGAAATATGCTGAAATGGTTGTGGCATAGAAGAAAGGGGTGAATGCTGGGTCCGAAGACCCCAAGGCGCACCTCAAAGCCTGTCAGTGGCTGCAGGGTGGGGGTGGAATAGCGTGTGTATTACAGGCAACGATGCCCAGTCACACCCCCAATGCCTGTCAGTCTGTACTGAGTAGCGCATTATGGTTGGAAACTCTAGTGCCCGGGGAGTTTGTTGGCATTTTCACTCCAAATTTGCAAAATGGGATTTTGTGACCCCATCTCATGAACAGTGGCACTATCATTTTGTTACTCAATCCCTAAAGGTGGTTTTACACAGTGAGTGCACCATTTGGCGCCGCAGGCGTGTAAACACTTTTCTAGCAGGATGTGAAAAATAAAAAAAAGGGGAAATCCACAGGAAATGAACTGTCCTTTTAAAGGTACTTGAAGCAGCCTCTCCATATGTGAAAACAGTGCAAACAGTCTCTGAGTCAGAATGGGAGTGGGGGGCGCTGAACAAATATTACTGCAGGCAATTATTTCTGGTGTTCACATTATTTTCCTTTTATTTTGAATTCGGCATATGTCTCAATGTTTCACCTACAGAGCAGGCTTTTTCAAGAGATGCCTCTATTAACATTTGAACTCAGCGTCTGGTGTAGCAACATAAAAAAGCTATCTGAGCCTGATGGGACAACTTGAATGAATACATTAAATAAAAAAAAACAACAGCAAAGGTTTGAAATATTGTGAAGCATAATGTGTGCACAACCTGGAACTTGAAAAGCAGAAATTTCTGGATTTTAAGATCTGTTTAATTAAGTGTAGAAATACACAGTGAATCATTTGACTTATGTAAATAAGTTTATAGAAGGCAAGTCTTGAAAAAGCCTGCTCTGTAGATGAAACGTTGAGACATTTGCTGAATTCAAAATAAAAGGAAAATAATGTGAACACCAGAAATAATTGTCTGCAGCACCACCCCCATTCTGACTCAGAGACTGTTAGGATGTGAAAAATGACAACTGTACTGTTCATGAGGTGGTGTGAAAAAATGGCAGTGTTGAAAATCTGGAGTGAAAATATGAAAAATTGGCAAAGTTACGACCGTGCGTAGAAACTGCGCAAGCCTGTAACACAATAATTTTTTGGATCTTTTACACCAAATTTTCAACATGAGTATTTTTGAACCTCCCCTCATGAACAGCGACACTGTCATTTTGTTAATCAGTCCAGAAAGGTGATTCTGTGCAGTGACTGTGAAATCACCTCCCGGGACCGAATAACACCATGACGGTGACTGAATTCATGAGGAGGGTCCCAAGAATCCCATGGTGAAAATTGGGTGTCAAAAGTCACAAAAATGGCCATGATATCCACCTAAGTGGAAAAAACACCATTTATGCCATTATACAGCTTACCGGTAATTCTTCAGTTCACGGACATGTTCCCAGTCCACCGAAGATCATCGTGCCAGGCTCCAGAGGTAAGTATGGGAAGGGGGGTGCAGGGAGGTAGGGTGCACAGATGGTGAGTGCGGGTTGGGGAAGGGGACAAGAAACTCAATGAGGGACTTTTTTCTTTTGTTACAGGGTTTTAAAAAAATAAAGATGATGCAGGACATTTGACACACTGGAGCGGGTTTCCAGCATGCCACCTGGATGTTTCTTGGGGGGGAGTGGAGCCGATGGGGACTGGGCACCCCATCGGCCATACTGTGTGCTGGGGCAGTACATGAGCAGAGGGGGATTGAGCACCTCCTTGGCACACAACACATGGGGGGACATCATGCTGATGGGGATGGGGCTACCCCATTAACAAATGAACTGGTGAGGGGGCATACTGATAAAGGGATTGGGCACTCCCATCAGCTTTCATATATATAAATTTCATGGGAACAGAGAGGCGGTTGATGACAGCCGCTGCTTGCCGACGAGTACGGAGATTGCTAGACATTACCACCACTGATTGCAGTGGTGGATTCCTTTCAACTGTACGCCACTGCATCTGAAGTGCCGTCATAGACAGCTCAGCCAGTCATTGGGGCAGTGTGGTCCCACCTAAAAAATGGAACAGGGCATTGGCAGAGTGGACAGTACACCTCTAAAAGTCATATGGTGCCACTATGTTGCTTGCACGTGTGCACAAGCCAACATAAAAATCATCTGAATCACCCAAAAATATATAAAATGCGTTCTCACTTCTGTCTGTTTAAACTGTGGCTATGTTTCAGAGATCGCACTGAGCAAGCTGTCGGTACTTGGTGACTTTTTCCTCGCTATGTGGACTTTTGCAGGCACTTGACAGTGTCTTGGGCTCTCACAGGAAGGGACTCTCTGGTCACCTCTGATGTGAAATTAATCCTACCTTATTGTCCGACAGAAAAGAGGAAAGGGAAGGGCAAATGAACCTTGGCTTCTAAGAAATAATAAAACAGAAATATATTTTGTTTTCCCTACAGTCATCCTAATGTGCTATTTTACTGTATTTTTTTGGAAAAGCAAAGAAACCCCTGCCTTGTTTAGGCAAAAAACATCAGAATAAGTGTGGTGTTGCTGAGCATATAAATTCATAGTCTTGTAGCACCAACTATACAGCATTAGAATATCAACATAATACGATAAGGAAGGAAACAAAGTTGATGGGGCACCACGGGCAAGAATGCACTAATGCGCATTGTGTTTATGTGAATGCACATCAAACATTTATATAGCACTCTTTATGTGCAGTCCATCTTTTGAGTTTTATGTACCAGGTGAAAAGCTACAGTTGTGCCCCTTGAAGCTGCTGGCTCAGATTGAAGCTCACAGTGTAGTCTGATTACAAGCTAGATACAACTCCTCTAAAATGCAATATCTCATTCTCAGTAGGGTCATGCTTTTACCCATTTTTAGACTGTTCAAGGATTTAGCTTTTCTTTTTTGGGACAGGAGTAGGGTTGGGGGGAGCACTGGTAGTATATCTGATTCTGATATTGGCAACACACCAGTAGTAACAAAAATGTATACGAAAAGTGATAAGATCTCTGTGTATTAGCATGGGTTGAGCTTGCCGAACTCTTAACATTGCATCAAAGGAGAGGTGTGGCCTTCTCCTATGTAATAAGCTCCTTGCTGGCTAACTGTGAGCCTCTTATGGGCTAGAAGGCACTAGATAAAGGATGCAGCCAGAGAGTGATCCAAATTGAAATAGTGATCCAAATTGTGATGATGAAAAGAAAGCTAAATTATGTCATACTTTGTTGCAACACACAGTCTGGAGCCAATCAGTAGCAGGCTGAACTCAACCAGGGGTTGGGGGGGCAGACTTCTAGTTGTTTGTATGTGAGCAAGTTGGAGCAGTTGGCAAGCAGCAACTGATACTCATCCCCAGGGTCCAGAAGGCAGCAGTTCAGTTCATGATCTTCAGTCTCTCTCTCCCTCCCCCCCCTTCCTAATGGCCAGAAATAAGGAATCCTATGTAGCTAACCTCTACACCCCAGCCCAAAGTGCTACACAGGAGACAAAACTACTGCACCCAAAACTGGATAGTCATAACTCCCCCCACCACACACACAGATACTCACTATGGATCTAATAAAGCTGTAAATCTTAGCTGTGTCAGTCATTCAAATGTAACATTACACCAACTTGTAGGGAGGCAGGCACCACTGTAGCTATCTGCTCCTCTGTTAACCAGAATATCATTTTGTTGCTTCCATTTCATTTGTAAATCAATGGGAAGTAAAACTGAAGCTAAGCCTGACATGTCCATCTCCCTACCAGAAGTTGAAACTGTTAATTATGTGTAGCATCACCACTCTGCCAAACTGTGGGAGCACACACACACACACACACACACACGCACACACACGCACACACACACACACTTCTTTCATCAGGGTCAGGAAGTGATCACAGAGGTAGGCTAACTGAAAAGTTTACTGTGTGAATGGAGTTCATACTGATGTCCTGGTCCCTGTCGGTGAGGTTTTAAGCACCTCAAATGAGGACAAGTTCCATTATTTGCAAATGCAATTTCATTGAACAGATAAACACAGCACTATTATTTAGCTGACATTTCATTAATTACACTTCCTTCACTGATTAGGAATATAAGCATAATGGCATATCTTCCCTTCAAAGTTTTGGATTTTTAGGAAATGTGATTTTGCTTAGATTCTTAATTAGTAACATTACCTGTAATAAAGGCAACATCAAGTGTAATAAATGAAACCCCCCAAATAATGCTTTTTTCTTTAACTCTGGCATCAGTACATGTACAGTTAAAAGTGCCGTGCACCTTACGTTTACCTAATAAATCTATTTATAGTTCCTCCCCAGATGGCTGCTTTTTCATCTGCTTTCTGAATTTCTCACTTCTGTAGACATGTATATAGTGGATGTGTGGATCACTGCTGGTTAAACTGAGAGACTACTATTTTCTATAAAGCATCACTTACAACACTGGGGACGGAGTCCTCATGTTTATTACAAAGCATATCACTTTCGTTATGGTGGACAGCCTGTATATCTTCCTAGATCTATTCTTCCTAGATCTAAGTAAAGCTTTCTACACCATTGACCACAACTTACTAATTGCCAGCCTTACTAAACTAGGTGCCACTCCCTCCACCACACAGTGGTTCACTAGTTATCTTGCAGGGAGGACCCAGAAAGTTAAAGCCGATGGTTTATACTCAGCCTCCCTAGCCGATTGTCAGGGGAGTCCTGCAAGGCTCCATCCTAAGCCCTATCCTCTTCTCCTTGTACATCAACGAGCTTGACTCTCATATTACCAAATCCAACTTACATTTCTTTGCAGATGACACAGTTCTGTACACTTCTGGCTCTATGTTGTCTGAAGTAAAGGAACTACTGCAAGCTGACTTTGCTCACCTGGAAACTAGCCTGATTAATGTTAAGCTCTTTAATGCTAAGAAAACTAAGGCTATGATTTTTACTCTTAGTAACTCATCTACCGCTCCCCCCAGGTCTATTGAAGGACTTTATTACTACCTCGTTAGGCGAACCCTTGGAAGTTGTCCCCAAATTTAAATATCTTGGTATTTGGCTAGATAATAAACTCTCTTTCAATGATCATCTTGAGGACCTCTCCAGAAGGCTAAAAGCTAGGTTAGGTTTCTTTTTCAGAAACAAGTCTCTCTTTCCAATAGAAACTAGAATTAGGCTTGTGCAGGTCACATTCCTCCCTTACTTGATTATGGAGACCTAATTTACAGCTCCGCTGCAATCTCAAACCTAAATAAGTTGGACTTACTTTAACACTGTGCCCTGCAGTTCATCACCAATTCCCCTTACTGAACCCACCACTGTGACCTTTACACAGCTGTTGGCTGGACATTACTTACCACTAGACATCTGCTTCATGCTGGTATTTGGACCCTCATGTTACTCCTGAACAAACTGCTGAGCTACCTCACATCTTCATCAGTATTTCCCACTGTGCACATTCTCTGAGGAAATCTGACTTCATCTTCCTAGACGTGCCCAGGACTTGCACCACATTATTTGGTAAATGTGCTATCACATATGCTCTTCCAACAATCTGGAACTGACTCCAATCCACCCTGAAATTATCCAGTATGATCTCAGTTAATTTTTTCAAAGAGTTAACTGCATCCAAATTAAAAGATATCTGCAGCTGCTTTTAAGCCTCTTTCCTCCCCTCGTATCCTCATGAACATCCACCTGGAATCAACACTTGTCAGGACACGAAACCATTCAGTTATTCTCATAATCTTCTTCTGTCCTTGCTTTCTTTACCTATATCCTCTTCCCCCTACTCTCTTTAGCCCCCTCCCTCCTCTTACCACTCTTTATCTAACCTTCCATCGTATTCCACTATGTTCTCCTGTTATTTTTAACCCCTCCCTCTTACTTAACTACTCTCCCCTGTCTCAGTCCAGTCCCCACATTTTCTACTTACCACTATCTTATGCTAATAATCCCTACCCTGCACTGTTGTAATTGAACACCTAGTATTATATGAACCTTACCATACCTCATTTTGCTATGATGTACTTATTTGACTTGATGCATATTAATCTTATGTATATATTGTGTCATGTTGCTTTTTATATGTTGCCTTTTATGCAAAGTCTCCTGACTCTGTACATGATTTAGGACCTCCTTGTGAATGAGCTTGCTCAATGGAGTTTTCCTGCAATAAACTTGAACTTGAAGAACTGTATCTATAGTGAGCTCCCAGTGTTCAGAAACTGTACATGTACATATGATGGAGATGAAAGAAAAGCATTATTATTGATGTAATATTGCTGTAATACATGTTTTGTTTCATTTATTACACTTTATGTTGCTGATTAAGAGTCTAAGCATAATCACATTTCTTAAAAGAAAAAATAAGGCAAGATATGACATTATGCTTAGATTCTTTATCAGTGATGGAAGTGTAATTAATTAAATGTCTTCACAACAGTATAAAAAGTGTATTTCTTAAAATAATGTCAAAATAGTGTTATCCTTGTGGAAGCAGCACTGTTAGCAGCAGCAGCAACAGAAATTTAAAGAGCCAGTATTTATCTAAATGTGGATGTTTTGTGTAGGCTATTTTGACATTATTGTAATAAATATCTTTTTATACAGTTGCAGAGTGTTATTATTTGTGTCTTCCCAGTGTACTATATGAGCAGAATTCATGTCAGTGCATCACAATGCCTTGTCTGTCTTATATCACAAAGGAAAAAAAAAACTGTGGGTCGAGACGTACTGCCAACACTAGTCTGTGTGATGTGACTTCAAGAAATCAGACTCAGTCTGGCACCAGGAAGCAGCAAGTTCTATATTTATGTTATTTTAATGAATAGTGCTGTGTCTGACATTTCTGTTGTGTTTAATAAGCTATTGCTGTGTCTCTTGTCTGGCTAGTTAGAACTGGGTGTGAATGAATGAAGGACAGGAGAGGTATTTATTTTTTAGTCATGAAAGGCAGTCTCCTTAAAAAAACAGAGAAATTTAAAAATTGATCTAACCTCACAACGTTGCCCCCTTTCTCGATTTTTAACTGGCTTGACATCCTCATGACATCACCTAATACTGATTGCTGGCATTGTTTTGTTATACTAGTTTGCCATGTCCTCAGTCTTACATAGGACATATGTGCATTAATTCATTTCATGAGGGCATATTAAGCCAGTTAAAAAGTAGGAAAGGTAAAAAGTTACCAAATTAAACCAATGTTTCCATTTCTTTATTTTTCAAGGAGCCCTGTCCTTTATTTATTCACACTCATTCTAACCAAGATAAGTGCTAGATAAGAGACATGACAGTAGCTTATTAAATACAAATGAAATGTCAGACATAGCCCTGTTCATTAAAATAACATAAATATAGATGCATCTGCTGTGCCAACTTCTTTATGGAGATAAAATCATGAAAGTCTATAATAACCTATTTTAAAAGAATTACAGGGCTTCCCTCTGCAGAAGTTCAAAGCACCACATAAAGATTAAAAGGAACTACCCAATGCTGTTTCCAACCCCTGTAATTTGTCTCCCTTAGATGCACTGCTATTTGAAAATTTTGTTTCCACTGGTCAAAGTCACCTATGAAGATACTAATTCCAGTGAAATATCAGGTTAATCATGGGTTGTGGTCAGCATTTTCTTGGTTCACACTATTTGCCCACACTACTGTATAATTATGTTTGAAACCTATTAGGCTGAATAAAGATTCTGATTGGGATTTTCAAAACTAAATAGCCATGATGGGCATGTTTTTGGCACATCTCTCCAACCTTTGCCCACAGTGATACATGCAAGTGATGTCATTTGTGGCTTTTCATGTCATGCTTGCGTTAAGAATGGGACTTGTGTCCTTTTTTGAAACAGCAACTGTTGTAAATACAGCAAAAGTTTTAAAATAGCACCAAGATGTTTTGGCACACTTTGGAGGACAGTGGTGCAATTCAATAGTGAGGCTTGTGCCTGATTCCTCCATGATCTATGCTGTTGTTATTGCTGTCATTATTATTATCACTATACTAATTATTATTGGTATCATTATGAAGTTGCTAGTAAAGCATATTTTCTTTACAGACTATCTGGTGAGTGCCTAAGATTTTCTTCTATTTTTGTAGAGTCTACTTATACTCAGAGCAAAGCTATGGCCCTATAATGGCTCTTTTTCTTAGTTTTGATACTAAAGACATCTAAAAGTTGTGAGGTGTTATTGAAAGAATTGTATATTTCTTTAGAAAAATAAATAAATCTACAGTTTCTCTTTGGAGTACACTGGGCGTCTTAAGTACTTGAGATTTTCTAGTATCACAATACCAGAATGATACTCAGTTATGTATCATATGGCAGTTTTTTATTTTATTTATTTATTACCTGGATTACAAGACCTATGAGCCAGAGTCTCTTTTACACAGGTTCCAGGTCAGTGAAAGAGACACATTAACACAAACTAATCAAACAGCATTACATACATCAATTCAGACATAAAAAAAAAAATACTCAGTGTGAACGATAATAGTGAAAATTCACTGGTTTTCTTGCATATATTTGTTATAAATGTAGAAAGTCTTTTAGTAACACAATTAATAAAACAATAAATTGACTAATTAAAATCACTGGATACCCGATTTTAAGCAAAGCTAATGTTCTGATAATATCACTTATATTCTCAACTTAAAATGGCAGTTTCTTACTAAATTTGTGGCTATTATTTGCATATGAATATCTTTGGATGGAACCCAAAAACCTAGAGGAAAGCATAACACTGGCTTGAAAGTACTTTTAATAGCAAACTTTACCTTTAATGGTACTGTACACAAATCACAGCTTGCTATACTGAACAGTAAAATTATTTAAATGAAACAGAAAGTTATGTTGATCTAAATTATAAAAAAGAACACAAATATATCCATTTAATGACTTTGAAAGATTAACATGTGCAGGCAGCTGAAAAGAGACTGAGGGATAAATTTAGATCATGATTTACCCTGGCCAAGTGGAGATTTCTTTCAGGATACCCATTTGACATGGTTATAATTTATTTATGTCATGTATTTGTATTTTTTAAACATTACCCCTTGTTAAGTCTGTTGCATGCACACTTTGCATTGCATGCCATTGCCTCTGCCCAGAGATTCATTCCCTGATCTCTGCAGTCTTGTCTGGGCTTCAGTAAGTGACACTGTTAAGCTGTGTGTAATGGCAGTTAATTTATTTTCACAGGACCTGGCGATAGTACTCCCAGGGACCAAAGGCATGAACCATAAAAAAAGCCTAACTATTAACTGAGGGGAGGAAGGCAGTGAACAAAAGGGGATGGTGCACACAGCTCTCCACACTGGAAGGCAGAAGCATGTTTGATGCTCACCTTTCTACAGGGTTGAGGAATGGGTTGATGATACCAGAGTAAGCAGCTGTAAAACAGGATCAGGCAGTATGCTCCTGTCAGTTAGTCTTGTCATAAACACATGCATGTCAACAGAAAACCTAATGCTTTTCCACTAAACCAGTAACAATCACATAAACAAATACACAGCCACACCATAAAGAAGGCACACTTCAAACACATCAGTGCAAAAGGAAAAGTACTGTGTGCGACACTTGGCCAGCTGGTTATGATTGTTGTATGATATTTGTAAAATACAAATATAATATGTGATTGTCTCACCTAAGACATCCTGTGCTTCCATGGGTGCCCCCCCCCCAGGTTTCAGTGAGGTTACAAGATATGTAACTGACCAGAAGATCTCTGTAATGTAATTAACTTCCTTGGGAAATTGCATTTTATGGCCTTTTTTATGAACTGTTGCTGCTTTGAAGTTGGGAAGCTAAATATATAGTTTATTACAGGACAGGATATCATTTAGCTGATTCCTGTTGGTTACATATCGCACATAGGTGATGGACTGCAGAGTTGTAAAAACCTTTGCTGTTCCTTGGGAAAACAGGAACCAGCCACCAGTTCACAGGAAAAGCTTGATTAAAGACTGTCATAATTTAGGAAATGTATTTTTCCTTCTAAAGTCACATTATTTAAAATATATCCTGACAGGAAATCATTTTTTGCAATTTTATATTCTAAAAGGAGGAGCTAGATGACTCACAGAAGGGGTGTGGAGACACATTTTAAACTGGTACTTGTGTCTCAGATGAATTTTATATCATTTTGGGACTCAAAGACACAGCTCTCTGTTCTAACTTTAAAGGCTCTTATAGAGGTAATACATTCGATAGAAAAAGTCTAACTGTATTGTGGAAATAATTTTTGTTTTGTAATCTTCCCTTGTTCTTTTATGTGATTGTGAGCTCCTTGATATATTGTTCTGTTTACGTTTTTCATATTTTTATCATCTTTTAGTAAAGTACTTATTATTTGAAAGATTTCCTGAGTGTCTACCAGTTTTTTTTTGTATGTGACATATAGAGGGCTAAGACTGACAACATTGTTCAACAGCTTGATGGTGACAGTGGTGGGATCCGAATTGGTAACACAAGCTTTAGCTGTTCAGTGTGTCAGCTTAATACTGTACAGCTCACTTGAAAAACAAGGCAGTGATTTATTTTTAAAAGGAAACAGAACTATATAATTTTGCTTACAGTCAAGTTCCTACCTGTTTTATTTTTTTTTTCAAAGTGCAAATTAGAGTAGCTGTAGTTAGGGAAGAAGATGGCTTCCAACTACAGCAGGTACACTGCAGACTACTTGAGGCAGTTGTGCCAGGCCAGAGGAGTCCTGCATGAAGGGAAAGCCACAAAGCAGAACCTCATGGATGCACTGATGGCAGTAGATGCCCAGAGCATCGTGTCACGGACTGTGACTGGAAAGGTCCAAACCTTGGGCATGGAGGGGCCAGGGGCCAGTGCAGTGTCCAGATCCAGTGAGGAGGACAGCAGGGCCAGTGCAAGCCCACAGCCACAGCAGCAGGGGAAGGTCACCAGCATTCTGGAGCCAGAACCAATCAGGCTGCAGATTGAGTTACGCAGAATGGAACTGGAGTACCAGAGAGACATTGAGTGAGAATGGTGAGAAGAAGAGTGAGAGAAACAAGCTGCAGAGGAAGAGAAGAGGGAGTGAGAACAGTGAGATGCTGACCATGAAGAGTGTGAGTGCCAGTGAGCCACAGAGGAGAAGAGGGAGCGAGAACAGTGAGAAGCTAACTGTGAATAGCGAGAGCCTGGCTGTGAAGAGTGTGAGCACCAGAGGTGACATGAACTGGAGGAGTTACAACTCCAATCACCAGCACCAGAGCAGGTAAGTGGCTTGAGTTTAACTGAAACTACAGGACTGGGTTACAAATTAAATTCCAAAATGATAGCTGAATTTAAAGAGGGGGTGAATATGGATGTCTTTTTAAAATCCTTTGAAAAGGTTTTTATTCAGGCAAAGATTCCTAGAGGGTCCAAGAGCTTTCAGCTATCCCCGCTACTTACCAGGAAAGCTTGGGTTGCATTGAGTCAAGTGGACAATGAGGACAGTAATAATTACAGCAAACGTAAAGCTGCACTTTTAAAAAAGTTTGATTTAACTGCAGAAGCATACAGAGTTAAATTCCATAAACTCAGTAGAAGCCCTGACATGAGCTAGGAGGAACTATCCACAAAAAAATCTGTGTTTAAAATATTAGTGGGAAGGAATTGAAGCAAACTCTGTAGATAAAATTGAAAATGCTATTTTGTTAAAACAGTTTTTTTTGTGCATGCTCAGCAGAGCTGAAAACCTGGCTGGAGGACCGAGATCCCAAAACAGTGCAATAGGCTGCTGAACTTTTGGACCGCTATGCCAAGAGCAGACCTGCTCTGAGAGAAAATGGGGTGGGTGTGGCAGAGCAGAAAGGGACAAGTGCACCTTCAGGGCAGCTAGAAACCTCACTGCCTCCACCGAAACCAGTTAGCCCCAGGTTTCAAAGAAAATATTTCTCTGAGAAAAGAAACAAATGTTGGGTTTGTAAAGAAACTGGGTATATTGCTATACAGTGTCCCAAAATGATGAGCAATACACAAAATGGGGCTAGGAAAGAAGTGGGTTGTTTGTGTGTCTTTGGAAGCATGCCTGTGAACATGAGGGAATACATGCACCCAGTCACGGTGAATGGTGTACAGACACAAGGGTTAAGAGACACAGGGGCATCCCTGATGCTAGTAAAAGGGGATCTGGTAGATCCTGGTCAGCTTATACCCAATAAATTTCTAACTGTACAAGGGTTCACTGGTGAGGAGAAAATATTGCCACTCACTAGTGTTCTCCTAGACTGGGGTGAAACAGGGGGAACTGTGCAACAGGTTGCTGTAGCCAAAATTTTGGCAGTTGACATCATCCTTGGCAACAATCTCAAACAGGGAATGGTGTGTGCAGCTACCCGTAGCCAAGTGGCAAGGGAAAATTGTAGTTCCCTGGACCCCACAGAAGTCATTGTGAAAACTACTTAGAGGCTGGTTTCCCAGCCTGTCTCTCCTGATATGGAGACTAATGAAAAGGGGGTAGAAATTTCCCCAGTAGCAGTTAACTACCCAGCTATGGAGGATTACTCTGAGGAAGGAAAGGTAACCCATTGTCAGAGGGTTAGGGATGACAGTGATCCTGAGTGCCCTGATGCTAGCGCTAGGAACCCTAGTTTAGAGACTTGGGAATGTGTAAGGAGTTTGCAGCTGCTCAGAAAAGTGACCCTAGTCTAGAGAAGCTGAGGGCTTGGGCAGACTCTGATGGAGCACAGGGAGGTGATGGTAAACATAAGGTTTATTGGGAAAATGGACTGATGTATACTCAGGCTGTAAAGACAGAGGGAGGGGTGATAGGCAGGCAGCTTATCATTCCCAGGGGTACTGTGAGCAGTTGCACAAGATTGCACATGATATTCCCTCATCTAGTCATCTTGGAATCATGCGCACTATGCAACAGTTAGCCCAGAATTTCTATTGGCCCAACTTCACCAAGCAGGTGAAGAAGTATTGCAGGTCTTGTCACTGGTGCCAAGAAATAGGGAAGGCAGGTAAGAAAACCCAAGCTGCCCTAATTCCACTGCCCATACTGAAGGAACCATTCCAGAGGGTTGGAATGGATATTGTGGGGCCTTTAAATACCCCCAGCTCCGCCAGGAAGAGGTTCATCCTGACTGTGGTGGATTATGCCACCCAGCATCCAGAGGCAGTCACCCTATCCTTACTGAGGAAAGACTAAGTGGCAGATGCCTTACTTGGGATTTTCTCCTCTGTTGGATTTCTGCAGGAGGTTATCATCGATTGAGGGGTTCCTTCTTGTCGGACCTGATGAAATGTTTGTGGGAGAAGTGTGGGATGGTGCAGAGGCAACCGACACCTTATCACCCGCAAGCCAATGGGCTTGTGGAAAGATTTAATGATACCCTAAAGTCAATGCTCCAAGCATTTTCTGAACAGCATGGGAGGGACTGGGAGAAATACCTTCCCCACCTGTTGTTTGCATACAGGGAGGTACCCCAAGAGTCAACAGGATTTTCCCCCTTCGAGCTCTTATAGGGACACCAAGTACATGGGCCCCTAGACTTGATCTGGGAGGACTGGGAAGGCAAGCATACCACCCAGAGAGCTCCCATAGTGGATTATGTCCTTAGGTTTAGGGAAAGGCTGAAGGAGCTAATGGGATAGCACAGAGCAACCTGGCAGCTGCCCAACAGAAACAAAAAGTGTGGTACGACCTCAGAGCCAGAGCTCACTTGTACAAGGTGGGTCAGGAAGTCATGGTCCTTATTCTGGTCCAGAAAGACAAGCTGCAGACTGAGTGGGCAGGACCATACAAAGTAGTTAGAAAGGTAAATGACGTGAACTATACCATAGAATTACCTGACAGAAGACATACAGAATGAATGTACCATGTCAACATCATGAAGCCATATGCCAATAGGGCTAACATGGTGTTTACAGTATGTAGTCCTGGGAAGGGGACAAATGAAGTAGACACCCTTCTAGACTTTCTGGAAAAAAGCAAGCAGGAGTACTCTGTGGAGGCAGTTAAATTGTCTCCCCAGCTGGCCCCAGACAAGCTCCAGGAAGTAAGGGAGGTCTTAGCAGACTTTGCCCCACTGTTTAGCACCAAACCTGGACTAACCCCCTTAGCAATACATGATGTGGAGACAGGGACACAGACACCCATACGGTGGACAGTATATCGGGAGTCAGAAGCTGTCCAAAAGGACATTAGGAGGGAGGTGGAGGAAATGCTGGATTTAGGGTAATCCCCACAGCCCCTGGGCCTCACCTGTAGTCCTTGTGCCCAAGCCAGATAGCTCTACTCATTTCTGTGTGGACTATCATGGACTGAATGCAGTCATGAAGTCAGATGCCCACCCAATGCCCCGGACAGATGAACTTCTGGACAAGTTGGGAGGGGTGACATACCTTACGACTATTGACCTGACAAAGGGGTATTGGCAGGCAGAGTTAACAGACAGAGCTGGGAGAGGTCAGCCTTCATCAGTCCAATAGGCTTATATGAATATAAAGTAATGCCCTTCAGAATGAAGAATGCCCTGGCCACTTTCCAAAGGTTGGTGAACCAGGTGTTAAATGGTGCTGAGGAGTATGCCATGGTGTACCTGGATGACATTGCCATCTTTAGTGCCAGCTGGGAGGAACACCTGTCCCACCTTAGGGAAGTGCTGGGCAGGATACAGAATACAGAGGGCCAGGCTCACTGTCAAAGCTAAGAAATGCCAGGTGGCCATGGCTGAAGTGGCATACCTCAGGCATGTTGTAGGCCATGGGCAGCTCCATCCTAACCAAGTAAAAATAGTGGTGGTCAAGGCATGGCCCAGACCAGAATTGCAGAAGCAGGTCAGAAGTTTTCTAGGGACAGCATAGTACTATAGGAAATGTGTACCCAATTACAGTGCCCTGGCTGCTCCCCTATCTGTCTGGTAAAGAAAAAGATGCCTAAGACAATTACCTGGGAACCAGCCTGTGAAAAAGCCTTTTCCAGACTGAAGGAGGCACTGTGCAGTGCTCCTGTATTGACAAGTCCTGACTATAGCAGACCCTTTATAGTCTAGACTGATGCCTCAGACATGGGTATTGGGGCAGTACTGAGTCAGACATCCAACCAAGGGAAAGATCACCCTGTAGTGTACCTGAGTAAAAAGTTACTTCCCAGGGAGCAGGCTTACTCCACTGTGGAAAAAGAGTGTCTTGCCATAGTTTAGGGCCTAAAGAAGTTAGAGCCATACTTATATGGGCAGCATTTTGAGGTACAAACTGACCACAATCCCCTGGTTTGGCTAACACAAATGGGAAAAAGTAATGGTAGACTATTAAGATGGAGTCTTGCCTTGCAAGGGTATGACATGATGATCTTACATAGGGCTGGAGTGACCAATCAGAACACAGATGGCTTGTCAAGTCTATATGAGGAGTGAACGGATTTGGGAAGCTCATCCCATGCAAGGGATAGAGCTCCCAAATTTAGTCTAGGTGGGGAGGAGTATGTTGCTTTGCCAGCTGGTTATGGTTGCTGTATGTTATTTGTAAAATAAACATATAGTATGTGATTGTCTCACATAAGACATCCTGTGCTTCCATGGGTGCCCTCCCCCCAGGTTTCAGTGAAGCTACTAGATATGTAACTGACCAGGAGATCTCTGTAATGTAATTAACTTCCTTGAGAAATTGTATTTTATGGCATTTTTTATGACCTGTTGCTGCCTTGAAGTTGGGAACTAAATATACAGTTTATTACAGGACAGGACATCATTTAGCTGATTCCTGTTGGCTATATATTGCATATGGGTGACAGACTGCAGAGTTGTAAAAATCTTTAATGTTCCTTGGGAAAACAGGAACCAGCCACCAGGTTCAAAGGAAAGGTTGATTAAAGACTGTCATAATTTAGGAAATGTCTTTTTCCTTCTGAAATCACATTATTTAAAATATCTCCTGACAGGAAATCATTTTTTGTAATTTTATATTCTAAAAGGAGGAACTAGATGACTCACAGAAGGAGTGTGGAGACACAGTTTAAACTGGTACTTGTGTCTCAGATGAATGTCATGTCATTTTGGGACTCAAAGACACAGCTCTCTGTTCTAACTTCAAAGGCACTTATAGAGGTAATACATTAGGTAGAAAAAGTCTAACTGTATTGTGGTAGGAGTTTTTGTTTTGTAATCTTCCCTTGTTCTTTTATGTGATTGTGAGCTCTTTGATATATTGTTCTGTGTTTACATTTTTTATATTTGTATCATCTTTTAGTAAAGTACCTATTATTTGAAAGACTGCCTGGGTGTCTACCAGTTCTTTTTTGCATGTGACATATACAGGGCTAAGACTGACAAAATTGTTCAACAGCTTCATGGTGTTACTAAACTGGGAAAAGTTAAGAATATACCTAAGGTCTTTTACAGAGTTTTAAGGGTTCATTTTGGAAGCCTGGCTTGGTGCCCCTAGTGAAAGATTGTACCACAATCCCCAAAGAGGGTACGTATCTATTCTGAGCCTGTACATTAGGTACACTAGCATAAGGTTCTCAATTTGAATCCCCCCAGAACTTGAGACTAAAGGTGATTCAGACCCAAAAGCAGACAGGAGGGTTACCCTGTCTGTTACCTGTTCACATTATTGCGTTCTGAGGTTGGCACTGTGGGAGCAGAGGGCCTGACCTGCGGAGTGTGTTTGTGACACTGCATACTGAGTATATTTTTTCTTTGTTACCCCTTTGGAACGTGTGCATATGGTTTAAATTATTTACTACTGGATCAGCATTACAGACAAGTTTACACTGTCAGGATACAACCGTCAAGTGCCACTGTGCTCTGCATAATGGGTTTGTTTGAACACTCATTACTAGTTAATCTCTATTTTTTAGTTGATAAATAGGTGAACAAGTTTAGCATGTCTTAACATAGGGGAAGAAAATGTATGTAAAGCTGATAATCAGCTCTTACACATTAATCACATTACTCATATTGCACAGCAGTCAAAATAAATGCGTTCTACTGTGCTGCAAATGTTCACAAGGTGGGCAGGTAAGTGGGAGTAAAAGAATATGTAATGTTTCAGAATACTGTACAAATGTTGGGACACATAAAGAAATTGGGGCAGTGCAGGAATTATTGCAGTTGGGGTGAGAGTAGAGTTTTTCCATGTCCATAGCTCTGACATAAGCTCCAGCAGTTTCTATAACCAATCATTTATTTGTGGAGGGGTGGGTTGGGGTTAAAGGGCAGTGATTGAGCCACATATTCAAAATATTCTGTCATGCAGTTTGGTTACACCTGAAAATGCACTTTAATTTTTGGCAGAAAAATGTCCTGTTGTAACAGCTGGAGAATACCCAAAAGTCCAGTAGTGATACATTCTTGTTGCTGGAAATGCAGGACCAATCGACCAGCATGTGCAGATGTTTGGAATAACCAACCCTAACTACCCCAATTTGTGCTTATTCCAACACTAGAAGAGGCAGATTCTCCGAGGAAAATCCAAGAAATATACCTAAACTGAATAGTGAGTAAAGACTCGAGGAAATAATTCCCCAAGGAAGCAGTGTGAATGAACTGTCAAAATGTGGGACCAAAGAAGCCCTAATAGTTTCTGGTAAGATTAAGGGAGTGGGGACTCGAGACTCGGATGCTGTTATTTGATTCTGTTGTAATAAAAGGTGAAGCTAGAGTGTGGGGCGGGTTCCAGTGTTTAATGTGTAGGTCCTAAAGAGAGCTATTTGTCTGTGTCTTGATCAGAAGACGAGCTGCATTGTTCATCATTTGATCAGCTCTGGCACTGTTAAACATTTATTTAAACATATGAAAAAAGGCAGCACCAGATTTTTGTTAGATTGTAGAACAGCAGCCAGAGACTGAGAGAAAGTTATGAGAGTCAACACCACCTCAGTCTCTGGCTGCTGTTCCACAGTCTATTCAAAATGTTATGGGACAAAGTTCAAAACCCCATCGAAATACATTGTACCTTGACAAAGGACACCTTAAATATGTTTACTTTCAGTCTCACCCAGATTCAGTGCAGCCACAAATTCAGCTAAAAACCCATTGTGTAAAAAAATCTCCTGTTATCACAAGAATGCTATTTCATTTTCAAACGTGCTTCCAGCGTAGTCAAGTCAAAAAAAGTACAAAATATGTGTTGGGAAAAATAAGTTCTGTCTGCAGCAATACCAGTACCTGTAAACCTATAGAAACACTAAACCGTTGAAGCTGTTATGCTTACAAGGTGATACCACTTTTTTCCCACCTGGAATCCATCTTCTATGCCTCAATAGAGGTTGAGTCATTAAGTGAAAAATCTTTTTATTTTTTAGCTGAATTTTAAAGAACAAATTACAGACTGACATTAATTGCGTGGGTGTGCCTTTGATCTTTTTGTAGTTTGGACTCCCCATGGAGAAAAGTGCTGGCAGCTTGGTAAGCATGGGTGCTTCAAAGCTTTAAAGTTTGTATACTCTTGTAGACTCTGGTATTGTCATGGAAGGGCCTTATTTTGCCCAACATATATATTTTCTTTTTTCTACTAGACTAAGCTGGAAAGCATGTTTGAAAATTAAGTAGCATGTTGGTGATACTGGGAGATGTTTTGGGGGATTATTTCCTGTCACTTATAACAGATTTTAACTGAATATCCCTTGAAGCCCTTAAAGTCATTTTAAAGTCTTCACATGTTGTGATTTTAATGGCAAAACAGTGTCGGAGCCGTACCATTGAGTGGAGCAGCAGTGCGATCAGGCTATCTTGCTGTTCCGCCCCCTTGTGAAAGTCTTCAATTAAATTACAACTTTAATTTTATTTGCTCCAACACTGCAATAACAGTGTAATCTGTCCACTCACACACTCTTGCTTGTCATCAATTTGGTTAACATCCAAACATTTATGAACTTTCAGTGAAAGTGCTAGCAAATATAAGCATTAAAAATATGCCACCAAAGACATGTGATGCACAATTATTTTGGACAACTGATGGTTATCACAAATTAACCAGGAACAATTACAGTGATATTATTATTTAAAGACCTGAGTTCAGATGGCAACTTAGACAGCTGTGAAAAGGGGCTCAAATGACGGGATTGTAATATAATACAATTTTTTTGTTCTCAGCCGCTAGACTAACTTTTGTTTTCACATGTTCTCCATAGGTTGATGTGGTAACTTTGAATTAGTTGTTGTTCTCACTCAAATAACTTCTACTGTCTGTGATAAGCATTCCTGTTACATTGATGGCTGTAGACCTCCGCATCCTACTTTGTTATTTTATTTAATTTCCTGATGGCGTGGTGAGTACAAATGCTGCAATCGCTGATTTACATTTTTTTCCCTTATGGTTTGTAGTGATGTGCTATTCAGCACACTTTTTTCCATGAAAAATTATCAGCTAAAGACTTCTATATAAAACTGCAAACATTGCGTGTCTGCCCACACTGGGTACTTTCAAAATGAACTTGAAGCTCCTTATGATATGCGAATCTTGATGTGCCTGCCATCACTAACACCACCTTTCCACCCCGCCATCACTACTTCCATCCCTTGCCCCCTTAACCCTTCCCTCTCTCTCCCCCTCGAGTAGGCCCTCCTGCTCCCCCCACACACCTAGCACCCCCTCCCTCTGTCTCCAGTCTAGTCACCTACCTCTGATCCCTACTGATATTACGCTCTCATTTTGCACATTGCACTTGGGCTCCTCCCCTTCACCCTCTTTTTTTTTTATTTTTAGCACTTAGCAATGCTCCAATCAACCTCTGTTTGCTGACAACTGACTGGTTTCACCATTGGGCACTGTTAATTGTTTGTCTTCCTGTTACCTATGCTGTGTTTCATATATAATCCTGTTTGTTTACCTTTGTATTTCTACAATCCTTTGTATAGTTTCACCTATCTGTTGTACTGAAATGTCCTGACATGGAACCTATGTAAAGAGCTCTGAGCTCAAATGGTTTTCCGAGTACTGAAATAAATAAATAAATAAGTTGTTTGGTGACAAACTATAGGGTCCTTTATAAAATGCAGACACTGGCTGTTAATCAGGCTTGATTCACACGTTCAGATCTCCTCAGAGCCACTTAATGATTGAAATCACAAGCTGTGTGCATCAGTTATTTGATGTCAAACTACAGGCTCCTTTACAAAACTGGATGCTGGCTGTTAATTAAGCACTGATCCACATGTTTGAATCCCCTCAGAGCCACTTGATGATCAAAATCACAAATTTAACAGCCCCCCTCTCTGTCTTCCTGAGCCACCTTTGAAAATAGACACTTGTGCCTTGTGTGCCATACCCAATTTCTCAAATAATTAAACTAATTGCCTTTTCTTTTCTTTTCTTTTTTTCTTGTGCATTCCAGCTGACAGGTAGCTAATTGAGAGTCACGAAGGAATAGAAAGTATAAACAGAATAAGTGCCATCACAAGCCATAACTACAATCGGCAGCACTTCAACCTAACCTCTACCAAAAAATAAAAAAGAAACCACAAAAATTCAATTTTGATGAAAAGATTGATCTACATATAATAACCTAGCTCATGTCACAATGTTTTATTTTTGGGGGGTTGGCGTTGGGTGGTGGTGGTGTGTGGGGGGGTGCTTTAACTACACCTGACTACAATTCTGCTTATCTATGCCAATTCTTGCATGTGCAAATCCCCTCCCAATAGCAATCTGATTTTTTCTAACAACTATCCTATAAATCACAATAAAAACAATAGCAGTACTATTTCTGGTGCATGAGCATGTCCTATTCGTAGCTTATATGTTCATGGTAATAGCTGCATACATACAGAGCAAGGTCCAGATCCTCATGAAGACAATGTCTTTTACCCCCCTGTTTCACTCATGTGGCACCTGAGAGTTTAGCTCTTGATTACACGTTTTTTAGATGTTGGTACTCCGAAGAGTGGTTAGTCAGAGGAAGAAAGCAGTATTGTAGTGGGTAGTAAATCAGAAGGAGCAGGCAGTCTGGTTTACAGACATTATGTACTGTATGACAGCACAAGACTATTAGTACATAGACAACAAAGGTAATGGGAGGGTTGGAAGGGTTGAATGAAAGGAGGCAAGATATGATGAGAGAAGGGAAGAGAAAAATGTCATTGAAGAGGCAAGAAAAAAACAACCAGGAAAGTGACCGGACATAATGAATTGGTGTGAATAATAAGGAATGAGTAAGCACTGGTGAGTGAGGGAGAGGGTGCTCAAAGCAAGATGACAAAAAGCATGAAAAAATAGGATCTAGTATTCAAAAGTAGGGTTTTGAGAGCAACATGCACAACATCAGTGTAGACAAACACCTTAATGATTCTTTGTAATGAGGATGTCTCAGCATTTTTACATTTAGCATAAATAACATCACTGGAAAATCACTATCCAACTGGGCGATGCAAGCCTCTACTGTCTCATTGAATGCTAGCAGTGAAGTAACATTACTGTACTGAGCAAGTTCTCCTTACATGTGATTTACACTACACTAAAACTTGCTGAGCTCTGATAATAGTTGATTTTAAATCAGTAAATGGTACACTTGCTGAGAATTCTTAAATGTGCCTATGTGTATGGCAAGGTAACTGTTTAGACTTCGCTACTCCCATTGGCCATCCATAAAGATCTACACCAAAAAATCAACACCATTTACTGCAACATGTTTAGCTAACTCTGCCTATCTGCCTTATCTCTCATGAAAAGAGAATAAAGGTTTATGGCAGGCCACCTTGGTAATATTTTACTGGACTCTTTGCAGTCAGCAGTATTACAAGTGAGACTGAAAGTAGCCAATACCCCCTTCCCCCATTCAGAAAGGGTGCAAGGTAAATCCAGGGTCACTACAAATCATCACTAATCAAATAGGTCAGAGTTGGGTAGTGAAATAGAAAGAAAATCTAGGAAACAAAATCATTTATTTACAACAAATATAATATTCACAACATTGTAAACAGCTAGCAATGCTTCAAACTTAGGAGAATTCAGAATTTGTGTAACCTCAGCAGGAACACACATAACTGTTTCAAATCTACACTAAAGAACACATTTACAGGTAGCCAGCAATCATTCATTGTAGACTAATATGGTGACTGAATTGTCATGATTAAACACATGTCCTGCAGTGTCTACATTGGCATTTACAGCTGTTCCCATTATTGCGCTTGATAGTTTTTATGAAGATAATGTAAATATAGTGGTTACACTAGAACACACTTCACAGACTGCGTAACTGGCCACTTCATGGACCACTCGCCATCAGGAAAAAAAAATGAAAAAGAAAAACAAACAGTAAATGAACTCAGATTCACATTCAAATAAATTGATATCACAGCTCAGATATAGACATGCAAAAAGGCAGTATTTGAAAAAGCAAACAGTGAACTTCATGGCATAGAAAACAAAGAATACAGAGGCACAAAGAAATGTTTCTTCTGTTTAAAAATAGCTTAAATAAAGTACTAATCCATGCCAACAATTCCAGTGAGTGGTTCTCAGTTCAGTAGCAGTACGAATAAGGAAAAAGAATCTGAAGATATGTATAGCAATAACCATTAACAAAACTGCAGTTTACTACTACAGTTTTACACCATTTTCATTTGTATCTTAGATTTATTTAGTCTGCATAAACAATGTATGGCTGGCTCAAACAAGGATGTCACATGAAATTAAAGAAATGTAAAGTCGACCTCGAGTACAAAATAGAATTCTAATGAACAGAGTTACAACAGGGCTATGGGTTAGTGAATAAAAACTCAGAAATAACCACAATTATGTACCATCGCCCATCTTCCCTTGCAGTATTTTTTCATAGGCTGTGACCAGCAGCTTGGCACTCATGTTTCACAGCACTCATTTTTTCCCCCAGCGGAGTATTAAACATATTAAACAAGGACAGGAGTAATGCAGTCAAGTTGGTCACACAACAATGTAGATGTATGTATGCCTGGTGCCATCATTGATTCACTCACACACTACACATAGGAACATAGAATTTGATGGCAGATAAGGACCGCTTGGCCCACTCAGTCTGCCCATTTCCCTACCTACTGGATAAGCTGCAGATCCTAGTTAACCAGCAGCCTACTTCTTCCTACCCCCATCCCCTAGAATTGCCTTATGACTGTCCCATGCATGCTTGAATTCCACCACTGATTTTGACTCCACAACCTCCTCCGAAGGCCGTTCCATGCATCCACAGCCCTCTCTGTGAAAAATACTTCCTTAAATTACCTCTAGGCCGTCCCCCTCTATCTTCAAATTGTGCCCTCTTGTTCTTGCACACCTCTTTTTGAAAGATGCTACCCTCTTGGACTTTGTTGATTCCTTGAGGTACTTGAACATTTCTATCATGTCCCCCTCTCCCTCCTTTCCTCGAGGCTATACATATTAAGCTCCTTAAGTCTCTCTTCATATGTCTTCCGGTGCAGACCCTGCACCATTTAGTGCCCTCCTCTGGACAGCTTCCATCCTGTCTATGTCTTTGCGGATTGGGTCTCCAGAACTGCACACAGTACTTCAGATGGGGTCTTACCAGCTGTCTGTACAGAGGATAATAACTTCCTGTTTTCTACTGGTGATGCCTCTCCTATGCATCCCAGTATCTCCCAACCCTCCTTGCTGCCCTCCACATTGCTTGCCCACCTTTAGGTCATCTGATATGACTACCCCAGGTCCCTTTCCATTTTTGTTGTTGTTAGTATCTCACCCCCCATTGTGTATTCTTCCCCTGGGTTTTTGTTTCCCAGGTGCATTACCTTGCACTTCTTAGCATTGAATCTAAGCTGCCATACATTTGACCATTCCTCTAACCTTGTCAAGTCCCTTCTTATCCTTTCCACCCTACCCTGTGCATCAACTCTGTTGCAGATCTTTGTGTCATCTGCAAGAGGCATACTTTCTCAGTCCCTCTGCAATGTCGCTTATAAGACATTGAAGAGGACCGGTCTAATACTGAACCTCCGGTACCCCACTAGTAACCCTCCTTTCTTCTGAGTGAACTCCATTTACTGTTACTCTGTGTCCTATTCTGCAGCCAATTCTTTACCCAGGCTGTCATCTTGGGGACCCACTCCCAGGCTGGCTAACTTGTATATTAATCTTTGTGTGGGACTGTGTCAAATGCCTTGCTAAAGTCTAGGTAGGCCATGTCCACAGCCCTCCTGATCTACTACTTTGGTCACCGGTCAAGAAATCTATCAGATTCATCTGGCATGACCTTTCCACTGTGAATCCATGCTGCCTAGGGTCCTGTGCCCCTCTGGCCTCTAGATACTCGACAATTCTTTCCTTCAGAAGTGATTCCATCATTTTCCCTATCACTGAGGTTAAACTAACAGGTTTGTAGTTTCCTGCTTCTGCCTTGCTCCCATTTTTGTGAAGGAAAATCACATCTGCCCTCCTCCAGTCCTCGGGTACCACCTCATCCTTCCATGATTTGTTAAAAAGGGTAGTCAGTGGTGTCACTAGTTCTACCCTTAGTTCTTTTAGAATTCTGGGATGAATCCCATCAGGCCCCATTGCTTTGTCCACCTTCAGTTTTAAGAGTTCTTTCAGAACCCTTTCTTCTGTAAATGGGCTGATATCAACTTCTGTATCCAGAGTGTTTCTACTGTTTGCTTAAGCAGATATGTGTGTTGCCAAATTAAATTTTTAGATGCCAAGGGCAGACAAAAGGAGAGGGGGCTAAACCCATTTCCAAAAGGACATGATCGTTTTGCTGGCTCCAGTTGGCAGTTTAGTCTTTACAGGCTAGGAGCTAAGGGTGCACTGCAGTGCCTTGAGCTTTTTCAGAAAAATATTTAAAACATTTGATATGAACCCCAGTAATTATGCTACCTAGATTCTATCCTACTCCTTAACTAAGTGAGACAGTGCATCCACTTTGAGTAAAAGGCACTGAAGCCCGAGTCCACCACTGCAGAGTCTGGCCCAGAGAGACAAGAGGAGAAGGGAGAGCCTGGCCCGGCTGGCAAACAAACACACAGGAGACAGGAGGAGTGCAGGTCAAGTCAGTGTTCAGCAACCAACAAAATGGTTAGTTTGAGTGCTTTGTAGCTCATAAGGTAGGAAAGAAAGGTGAGAGAAGAAAACTTTTACTTTTGTAAGTGAGCCTAGCAAACCTGGGCTTCAATTTGTCTTTTCTTTTATCGGGTCCCTGATTGCTGCAAACAAAGCTCTGGCATGCAGACAGTATTGTAGGGTGAGTAGTGAGGGATGGCATGAAGGCAAAGTTGTGCTGAAATTTGTCTTCCTTTCTTTTCTTGATCTGTGGTTGTGATAAACATAGAAACATAGAAACATAGACTTTGACGGCAGATAAGGACCGCTAGGCCCATCTAGTCTGCCCATTTTCCTACCTACAGGATAGGCCGCAGATCCTATTTAACCAACAGCCTATATTTTCCTGCCCCCCACAAGAATTGCCTTATGTCTGTCCCATGCATTCTTGAATTCTCCCACAGTTTTAGACTCACAACTTCCTCAGGAAGGCTGTTCCATGCATCCACTACCCTCTCTGTGAAATAATACTTCTCACATTGCCCCTGAACCACCCTCCTTCTATCTTTAAATTGTGTCCCTTGTTCTTGCAAGTCTCTTTTCTGAAAGATGCTACCCTCTTGGACTTTGTTGATTCCTTGAGGTACTTGAAGTTTCTATCATGTCCCCTCTCCCTTCTTTCCTCAAGGGTATACATATTAAGCTCCTTTAGTCTCTCCTCATACGGCTTCTCTTGCAGACCCTGCACCATTTTAGTTGCCCTCCTCTGGACTGCCTCTATCCTGTCTATGTCCTTGCGGAGATGGGGTCTCCAGAACTGGACACAGTATTCCAGATGGGTCTCACCAACTGTCTGTACAGAGGGATAACAACTTCCTGTTTTCTGCTGCTGATGCCTCTCCCTATACATCCCAGTATACCCCCGGCCCTCCCTACTGCCTTCTCACATTGCTTGCTAACCTTAAGGTCATCTGATATGATTACCCCTAGGTCCCTTTCCTGTTTTGTTGTTGTTACTACCTCCCCACCCATTGTGTATTCTTCTCCTGGGTTCTTGTTTCCCAGGTGCATTATTTTGCACTTGTTTGCATTGAATCCTAGCTGCCATACGTCAGACCATTCCTCCAACATTGCCAAGTCCCTTTTCATCCTTTCCATGCCTCCTTGTGTATCAACCCTGTTGCAGATCTTTGTGTCATCTGCAAAAAGGCATACTTTTCCTTCCAGTCCTCTGCAATGCCACTGATGAAGACATTAAAAGGACTGGACCCATACTGAACTCTGGTACCCACTAGTAACCGCCCTTTCTTCAGAGTGGACTCCATTTACAATTACTTTCTGTGTCCTGTTGTCCAGCCAATGTTTTACCCAGGCTACCACCCTGGGACCCACTCCCAGGCTGGTTAATTTGACTAATAATCTTTTGTGTGGGACTGTGTCAAATGCCTTGCTAAAGTCTAGGTAGGCCACGTCCACAGCTCCTCCTGGTCTACTACTTTGGTCACCCAGTCAAAGAAATCTATTAGATTCATCTGACATGACCTTCCCACTGTGAACCCATGCTGCCTTGGATCTTGTGCTCCACTGACCTCTAGGTACTCAACTATTCTTTCCTTCAGAAGTGACTCCATCACTTTCCCTACCACAGAGGTCAGACTGACAGGTCTGTAGTTTCCTGCCTCTGTCTTGGTCCCACTTTTGTGAAGGGAATCACATCCGCCTTCCTCCAGTCCTCGGGTACCACACCATCCTCCCATGATTTATTAAAAGAGTAGCCAGTGGTTTCACTAGTTCCTTCCTTAATTCTTTTAGAATTCTGGGGTGAATTCCATCAGGACCCATTGCTTTGTCCACCTTCAGTTTTAGGAGTTCTTGCAGAACCCTTTCTTCTGTGAAAGTACTGGGATCGACCCCCCTATCAAGAGTGCTTCTGTTAATTGGATTAGGCACTTCCCCTCCTCTTTTGGAATACTGAGCAGAAATATTCATTCAGTATTCTGCTTTTCCACTGTCCCCTCTGCCCACCCACCGTTTATTCTATTCAGCCTCACTATCCCTCCTTTTGTCTTTCTCTTCCTGCTGATGTACCTATAAAAGGTTTTATCCCCTTCTTAACTGAGTTGGCTATCTTTTCCTCAGTTTGGGCCTTTGCTATTCTGACTTCCCTCCCTGCCTCTTTCTGCCTTAACTGGTACAGCTCTCTGTCCTGCTCCTTCTGTGTTTCCTTATACTTCTGGAATGCTATCTTTCTTCCTGACTTTCACAGCCACCTCTCTTGAGAACCATAGTGGCTTTTCTTTCATTTTGATTTGTTTGTTGCTTCACACAAAGGCTTATTGCCTCTGTGATGGCAGTTTTGATAATTCCCCATTGTTGCTCCACACCTCCTTCTAGCCTGTTTGCTAGTGCTTTTCTGAGGCACTCCATCTTGCAAAGTCAGCCCTCCTAAAGTCCAGTACCCTCACTTTTGTATGGCTTGACTCTGTAGCTGAGTTTAACGTGAACCACACTGTTTGATGGTCACTTGTCCCCAGATGGCAACCCACTTCTAGATCTGAGATCCTCTCACTGCCCCGTTTGAGAGATCTGAGGTCTAAGATTGCTCCTCATGAGTGGGTTCCAAACTAGCTTGTCTAATGCCTGCCACCTGTGGGTGTCAAGAATGGCCCTGCTCTTGGATGTCGCTGCAGCAAATGTGCTCCAGTTAACATCTGGCATATTCAGGTCTCCCATCAACAGTATCTCCCCTTTCTCTGCCATTCTAAGAATGCCTTCCATCATATCCTTGTCCATTCCTTCCCCCTGACATGGGGGTCTGTACATAACCCCTGTGCGGATTGTGGTGCCCTTTCCAGTCTCCAAGGTGACCCACAGTGCCTCCTCTCCTCCCTGTTTACTCTTTTGTTCAGTTGCTTTTATCCCTTCCTTTACATAGAGAGCTACTCCTCCCCCTCTTCTCCCCTGCCTGTCTCTCCTGTAGGTTATGTACCCTGGTATGTTAACATCCCAGTCTTGGTTCTCTGTGTACCATGTTTCTGTGACTGCTACGATATCCAGGCATCCCTCTTCCATTAAGGCCACCAGCTCAGGGAGCTTGTTGCCCAGACTACGGGCATTGGTACTCATTACCCTCCATTTCCTGATGGCCTTACCCCTTTGTCCCATCCCTGTCCTTCTTGCCTTTGTCACTTTCTCCATTTACCCTGCCCTTCTTCCTATCGACACCTCCATGTTGGTGTTTGCCACACTTCGACAGTGATTGTTTGGGGGCTAGGATTTTCCTGCTCCTTTCCAGTGCCTCCCTTGGCTAGTTTAAAAGCTTGCCAATGAAGCATTTAAACCTATCACCTATGATCCTGGTTCCCCTCCCTGACAGATGCAGCCCATCATGCCAGTATAGGCTTGCATCACTCCAGGTGGACCCCCAGTCCCCAATGAAGCCAAATCCTGAGCTCCACACCAGTTTTTCAACCACTGATTGAATCCCATGGTACAGAATACCCTAGCCTCTCCTATGCCATAGATGGGTAGCACCTCCGAGAAGGTTACCGTGCGTGCTGCTTGACTAGGCCCTTCCCAATTCCACAACTCTTCCTGCACTTTCTAATCCTTTTCTAGCCAGGTCATTTGTCCCTAAGTGGAAAATGACATCCAGCTCCCTCCCTGTGTAGCTGCTCCGGCAATCCTGAGGATTCGCCTCCTGTCGCCTCCTCCAAGCCATGGCACCAGGAAGGCACCTTACTCCCTCTCCCTTCCTTGCCCAGTTCTACCTTCCTAACAATGGAGTCCCCACCAGGAGTTGTTTCCTTCCCCACAGGGTCCTCTGCCACCCTCCTGTGGGTCTCCTTTGTGGAGGTTCCCAGCATCCTCCTTGGTCTCCACTGTAGGTGCCTCCATAGGGGAACCACACTTTGCCAGAATGGCATAGGGTGTGGAGAGGTACAACTGGAGGATGTGCCTCTGTTCCACCACCCTCACCCTCCCTGAGCCCACTGTGGTCTAACCACTCCTCTTTCTTGGCAACCTCTGAGGCAACGGCAGTGGCACTGGTGGTCCCTGGATGGAAAAGGAGGTCCCACAAATCCTGGCCAACTCAGCCTGGAGATGAGCAACCTCCTCCCTCAGCCCAGAGAGGTGCCTGCAGATGGGACAACACCGCATTCTCCAGAACATCTCCCGGAAGACTGCTGCTCCACAGCCACTGCACTGCACCACTCCAATCATGTCTTATTTCTGGCCCTAACTGTTTGTAATCCTTACTCTTTCCTCTGTTTTTTCTCTCTCCTTACTTTCTGCCTGTGTGCCTTTAAACTCCTGATTGTCCTGTTCTGAGACAAGAATATCCTATATTTCTCAGTAGACGCTTACTTGTTCAGAGGCAGACCTCCAGCAGCTAGAGGGGGCGGAGAGCTACTCTTGCCCTTCTAGGATGGTGGGTCCTTGGTGGTTCTGTGATCACTCACTTCCTGCCCCTAAACAGGAAGTTCCTGTTGTCAGTCAAATCCTGTGCCTATAAAAATAGAACTAGCTTTGGGTGGGGGTGGAGGGAGGAAGGAGGGCAATATAGTCCCAGTAGAGAAGTTCAGTCACATAGCAGTCCTTTCTCCTGGAGTCTTCTGCCAAGCTATTAGAATCTTTCTAAGGCAGTCTTTAAATGTAGCTTCCTTCTAGCTAAGCCACTCCCCCTACTTACCAGATCTTTCTACAAGTAATTTAAACCTCACAACAGTTAAGTCCTTTCAGTCACCTGAGATTTACACCTAGATGACTTTTCAGTTACCCATTCAGTTCAGTTAACCCAAACACACACTTTTTTTTGTTTTGTTTTGTATGTTAGTTTTTTTACCCTAAATTAAAGGTCTAAATACAAAAGTTCTTCTACTTTAGTTCCAGCAGAGAAGTTCAGTCACACAGCAGTCCTTTCTCCTGGAGTCTTCTGCCAAGCTATAAACAGCATCATGCAGGGATTGCTCTGACATGGAGACAGTGTGTGTGTGTGGGGGGGCAGGATTAAAAAAAAGGAGTGCAAAGCATAGTGGTTCATAGTGATTGGTGAAAAGAGGTAGAGGTGTCTTTTGGTAAACATAAAAGTAGTGCCAGTGCAAAAGTAAAAATAAATAAATAAATAATAGTAACAGCACATGCCTGGCAGTTGATGGGGGTGTCCGGGTTGAGAAATTCGGCATCGGGACATTGGGGGATCAGCACCCCCCCCAGTGTCACTATTGTGTTTCTTTGGGTGGAAGAGTGGGGTGAGGAATGCTGACGGGTAGGTCAGATGCGGGTTTTGCATGAGTTTTCTACAAAAGAAATCAGCAGTTATGGCAGACCACTGAAAATAAGAAAAAAGTGCAGTGCGGTGTGCTTCTGGTTCTCAGGCTCAAAGACCACTATTGACACCTTATCAAGTTGTATAGTCACAAGGAATGATGCAGTCATTTTCTAAATACAATAAATCTGCAGGGCTATGCCCACTGCAGCCCTAAAAAGGTGGAATCAGAAAAAGATTTCACTATTTTCATTAATCAAAACTTAAGTTGTACTGTAAATTGTACTAAATTGATCCAGAGGGTGAATTATCTAATTAATATTACCAAAAGAGCCTTCATAAGCCAGACCACAATCTGTATATTGCCCTCGTATAAAGCTTTTGTTAGACCACATCTTGATTATTGTTTTCCTTTTGTGGAGTCCCTATTTAAAGAGGGAGGTGGCACATGTAGAAAAAGTGCAGCACAGGATTGTGGCCCATCAAGTTCCAAGTGATTTTGGTTGTGGCAATTTTGGCACTCCAAAAAGGATGACACTGAAAGGGGCAATCTTGATTTTTAGATCACCCCTCACTCCTGTCACCCTTTGCCCCCACACAGTTTCTACCCCTCTGGGGCATGTCCACCCTGGAGGAGGTTATATTTAGTTTTGGGAGGTGAGGGACAAAGTCCCCCTCAAAAGCTGACCATTTCCTGGGAGGGTGCTTTGGGGCTGTACCTCCCTGGAGATGAAATGCTTGGCACTGAAATGCCAGGCGGCATTTTGCCTGCTCTGTACTCAGTGTCAGCAAAATGCCTGTCACTATGGTATGAGTGAACTGGGAAGTGTAATGAGAATGATTAGAGGGATGGAGAGAATGTCATATGAGGACTGGTTGAAGCATTTGGGGTTATACAGCTTGGAGCAGACAAGGGTAAGAGGTGATCTTCTAATGATGTACAAATTCATGAAAGAGTGAGAACAAATCGTAGAACAGTGTATCCAGATTCAAATTAAACCAGAAGGTCTGAGATCGCATAAGTTCCAGATTAAACTAGATAATGTGGTTAGAAGGGGGAGATTTAATATCTTTTTACATCGCACAGGCGGTGTCTGGAATGTGTTACCAAGAGATGTAATAGAGAGCGAAAGTTTTGAATGTTTTCAGAGGTAAACTTGACAGTTATTTTAATATTGAAAAGTTTGGTTGGACCCGCTAATACAGGTGGACAGACACAATGGGCAAAGCTGCCTTCTCCTGTCCTAAACCCAGTATAAACACCCAGTATGAATTCATCCATTTAAACTGTAACACATATATAACAAGAGATAAGAGTGGGATATGTCAACAGAGTGCATCAAGGTATGTTAGGAAGTGAGTAGGGTTTAAAATATTTTAAGCACAGATACATAAATAATGTGCTTACACTGAGTGCTTTTAGTCTGATCTGTGACTAAAAGGGGCGTTAGCTGAGACTGAAGAGTGACAGAAGCTAGGCACACTGGAGTAGGTTGATAATGAAGAAGATCATGCTTGGAGTGTCTGAAGCAATATATATATATATATATTGCAGAAGGCCCCCAGTGAGAAAGATGGTGCTTGGAGCGACTGATGAACAGTGAAGAAAACATTGCTTTCTTATATAATATTTTTATAATGTAAAATTAAAATGGCCTTATTAATATTTTATTATTTATAGTTTTATTTATCATGGCCATGATGCACATATAACTGTGAGCATAACCTGAGTCTGACATAAGTGTGATGAAGGCATGACATGAGTGAGAGTGATAGTGACTAAATATACAAGTGACACAAGCATTGAGTTAAACAACAGAGGCTGTTGCTTCATAGGGTATCAGTACAAAATCCTGACATCTAACTTCCCGACACACAACATCCCAACACTGTTTTCCCAACACTGAACTGCCTCACAACTGTAAACTCCTGACATGACACGGCCGACAATGGAAGTATCAGTGCAGTGGAGGTAATTATATTTTAGTTATGGGGGCAAAGACCTCTGCAGTGGGAACTAAAATACAATCACCTCCACATCAGTCATGCAGTGTCATGTCAGGATTTTACACTTGTCAGGCAGTTCAGTGCTGGGAAAACAGCATTGGGATGTTGTGTCTGGAAGTTAGATGTTGGGATTTTGTACAAGACCCTTCACAGTCCTATGTGAGAACTCTGCACAGAAACCGAGAAGGAAAAACTGTATGCCATGAAACCATGAAGAAAAATTTGTATCTCACATAATTTTAAAACTTGTTACAATGTAAAATTAACCTCTGTGCTGCAGTGTGGCCATATGCTATGCATCCTTGATTAGCACTACCTCTTTGCTGTATTATGGTAATTATCACTTCCAGGTCATGCAATGCAGTGGATGAAATCACCACCATATGAGATCACAATAGAGAGAGGTGCAGTACTGATCCTGTTTCTCATACACCTTCCGAGGTGGGACTCATATAGTTTAATGACCCCCGTTGTGACAATTTAGTTGTTCTTTTTGTTGCAGTAAAAGCAGATGTACACTCACTGGCCCTGTATGTTTCTGTGGCACTGAAGTCTGTATGTCTGAGTTTCCTTGAGTGCACCCACCATGTCTGACAGTCTGAACTCTGCAACAAGAGTGCAAAGGGCCTGCATTGATCACTGATCTCACTATGAAGAGGGAGGTGTCCATAACTCATCATTATCTGTGTCATCTTAATGCAGGGAAATTATGTGGGCCAGGGGTGACTAACTTGGCAGTCAGTCCATTACCAATTTTTTTGCACCCAGCACTTCTCCTGGTAAGTCACTAACCATGATCATAACCCCTGTTCAATGTGTGCCATGAGCTGTCTCCCCTACCTGAATAGTCTCACCCATTGATGTGCACTCAGAAGAACAGACCGGAGAATACTAGTAAGTAAGAAAAATTTTTTTTAGTTGGGGCCCAATCCTTGGGGCTCTGGGTACTGTACAGAATACCTAATTTAACAGAGTCACATTTTAAATAATCAGCAAAACAAAATATAAAATATATTAAATACATCAGTCATGATTTAAAATATGTCTAAAGGGTAAGCCACAGTAAATTAAAAAGGTGGGTCTTTAGGTCCCTTCTGAACACCTTCACCATAGAGGCCTCCCTCAGAGATCTTGAGAGCAAGTTCCAGAGGAGCAGGCTGGCCACTCCGAATGAACGATCACCTAGGGTTTTCAGCCCAGTCCTTCGAACCACCAGGAGGCCCTGGGTGGAGGAATGGAGGGAGTGAGCTGGGATGGCAGGGGTAAGGAGGTATGACAGGTAGCCATGCCCTGATCCATATAGAGCCTTATAGGTGAGGAAGCTCACCTTGAAGAGAACCCACCACCTGATTAGCAGCAAGTGCAGACTACGCAGTACCATGGTCATGTGACAGGACTTTGGTACTCCTATCAGCAGCCTGGCCACTGCATTATGCACTAGCTGCAGCTGACAGAGGTTTCTGAACTGACCTCAAGGTATAGAGTATTACAGTAGTCAAGTCTTGATGTCACAAAAGTGTGTACCAGTGACAGCAGACCCTCAGGCAGAATTAGGGGTTTCATCTGGGCAATGTTCCTCAGATGGTAAAATCTATTTTTGATGACAGCTGACATCTGAGTCTCAAATGTCAGCCTGTCATTGAGGATCATGCCCAGATTTCTCTCCCTAGAGGATGTCTTCAATGGTATCGACCCCAAGACCAAGCCTGTTGTTATACTGGAGGCATCCCCATCATGCCTACAGCAAGGTTCGATCACTAGAATTTCTGTCTTGTCTGAGTTAAGTCTCAGCCAGTTAGAGTTCATCCAATCCTTAAGTTTGTCAAGGCCTTTATTCAGCACTTCAACAGCACTACTTGTCCCTGGTCTGAAAGACATGTATAGCTGAACCTCATCTGTGTAGCAGTGAAAACTCAAGCTGTATTGTCTAATGGCCCTCCCCAAAGGCAGCATGCACACAGAGAAAAGCATTGTTGACAGGATTTAGCTCTGAGGAACTCCGCAGGTCAGAGGCAGAGGTGAGGAGGAGAAATTCCCCATCACCACTGTCTGCCTCCTGCCCAAGAGAAAGGACTCAGACCAGTTGCTGACAACACCAGTGAGTCCATAATCCTCTCTTTGGTGCTCCAACCACACAATAAGGTCCACGGTATAAATGCTGATGACAGATCAAGAAGAATGAGAATTGACTGCTCTCCTTGATCTCTTGCCAGGAGGAGGTCATTATGGACATGGACTAGTGTTGTCTCTGTGCTGTGCCTCACCCTAAACCCAAACTGGAATGGCTTATAAATTTCACAGGTCTCCAAGTGTTTCTTGAGCTGCACAGCCACTGTTTTCTTAACAACCTTTCCTAAAAATGGAAGGTTGGAGTTTGGTCTATAATTTGCTAGGATGTTGGGGTTAAGAGATGTTTTTTCTTCAGAAGGGACTTTACCAGTGCCTCCTTCAAAGCATCATGGAAAGCTCCCTCTGAAAGTGAGCACTTGACTATCCAAGCAAACACTGGATCAATGACCTCAACGCATCCCACAAAGAGATGCGTCAAGCCAGGGTCCAGTTTACAATAAGTGGGTTGTAGCTTTAAAATCACCTTGGAGACCTCAGCCACTCCCACTGGTCAAAACTCTTCCCAGACAGTAGGAGTGTCCCAGCTTCACTCAGATCCCACCCTGTGGGTCTGGTCTAAACTCACAGGCAAAATCCTGAACCAAATGGAGAAAACCCTATCAGAGAAAAACAGAGCAAATTTTTTACAAAATGCAAAATGCTACTGAAAATGCTTTTTATGGCTGTAGGCAGACAGGATAAACCATGTCCACAGTCCAAAAGAGCTGAGTTGGTCTGTTCCTCCCTGCTGCAATCTCCCTGGACAGGAATTGTGCTTTCTTATGGTCGATTGCCCTTTGATAGTCACTGTAGTGATTTCTCAAAGCCAGTCTATTCTCCTCTAGACAGGTCCTATGCCAGCAATTCTCCAACCTTTGATCTTCATTGACCTGAGAGCCCCATCAAGTCATGTGAGTCTCGACTGAGAAGACGTGGGTTGTATAAAGACCAGTGCGATGACATTGAGTGCCTCGGAAACAGCCTGATTGTAGGCCACAACCAACTCACCTACTGCACTAACAGCACTAACACCGGAAAAATCAACTACTGCCATCAGTCTCTCCAGGGACAGTCTCCTCAAAGGGCAATAGCTGATCATCTCAACAGGGGAGGAACTACCAGGGGGAGCCCCGAATGAGAACTTCACCATACAATAATCAGACCAAGTAACCCAATCAATCTTGAAATCAGTGACCTCAAGATCCAGTGAGAATACCAGGTCCAAGGTGTAGCTGTGGTGATGGATCGCAGAGGCAACTGCCTGTGTTAGGCCCAGTGATGTCATCAGTTGGAGGAGGTCAGAACCAAGTTGCAAGGATTCATCATCAATCCAGGCATTGAAGTTCCCCAGAATAAGCCATCTGGGTGACTCCAACACCCTATCACCAATGAAGTTCACCACCCCCTGTAGAAATTCTCCATCCATCCCAGAAGGGCGGTAAACCAGGAGAATTCTGCAACCTGCACCTGGACCCCCACATACTGCCACACATTCAAATGACCTGGTAGAGCCCACTGAATGCACAGAGAAGTTCAAGTCGCATCTAAAATAGATGGCTACACCCCTGCCCCAGCAATCCCTCCTCGGGCAGTGTACTATGAAGTACCCAACTGGGACTGATGCCTCTAAAACTGGCCTTGCATCATCCCCCAGCCAGGTCTCTGTGTTGCATGCTAGGTTAACTGAGGAAATCAAGTCCAACATAATCGTGGTCTTGTTTCTCATTTGCCTGGCATTGCACAATACTGCCCAGAGGGGATCAATGAAGGCTGTAGGTCCTCTTTCTGCCTCCCATGCAGTCTGGTGGGAAACTTAGGAATGAAGATCAAACACGTTGGGCCTCTCTCAAGGCTCTGTGTCCTCCTAGGGCACCTCCTGCTTCATACCACCACGATCCCACCTCATCTCCTATAAGCTCCTGGTGACCTGCCACTGACCCCCCTGCTCCCTAGAAATACCCACCTCCCCACAATGCCTTACAGTGGCAGTGGGGAGTGAGGGATTACAACAAGGGTGGAGGTCATGCAGCAGGACTGCAGGTAACTAATCTGGAGGGGCCCCAGACTCCTACACATAACTGAATAACTAGAATGACTAAAATAACTAAACTACAATAACATTTCAGAATAACAAAACCAACTAAACAACAACAATATAACCAGAACTTATACAATCCTAAATATTCACTCATATATAATATTCACACAATAAATACAATAGAATAATTCCCTATACAGGCATTCACCAGTCACATTCTATCTAAACGTAGATATCACCTGCAACCAATAAGATCCCATAATATATATACTTATTTACTCATCCCCAAATAGGGTAAGGATAATCCTCAAATTTAAAAGTTCAGTGCCACTTCTAGGAGAAAATTTTCAATCTGAAAAAGTTATAAAAGGGGAAAGTGAAGGAGTCGCTAAGAGACACCTAACCAGTGCTCTCACCACTGTTTGGAATAGAGATTTGCAGTTTTTTGAGCAGGGTGAACAGTTCTTTCACAAATATTTTGCTGATAAAATCAAAATCAGCTCTCTCACAGCTGTTTATTGATTAACCCGAGACAGAAAAAATCTCTTGTGGGTGGTCCTGTCACTACCACCCACAGAGAACCACAGTACTCACTGCCAAGCCAGGATCCAGTAGAGGATGGGGGCAGAACCAAGTTCAGTTCCTAACTCCAGAAACCCGAACGGGCTGTCCAGTAGCTTCAATAGCCCAGAAGATGAAACATGGAAATCCCCAAGAGTCAGCCACTCCTAAAAGTAGCAGCCAAACTCTGGACCTGGCCTCCAAAGCAAATGCCAGGCCCCCAGTCAGTTCACAGCAAGCTGCTCACCAACTGATCACTCACCAAAAATACTCTGGTTTGAAGCTACAAGCTCTTCCAAACCAAGTCCCTGCAGCCCCTTTAGATGGAATCCAGCACCACAGCCATTCAAGGAAAAATTTTACCACTCTGGAAGATCTCAATCACGGTCAGCAATAGTCCCTCTCACAGGATGCCACCATAGAAGCAAAAGTTTCTCCCCCCTCAAAACATCCCTTTTCAGTGATGTTACTATATTCCCACCAGAGTACTCCTGGCAACAGTCAGGACTCCACACAAGTTCAATCTCAGATGAACCTCCCTTTGTCCCCTTCCTTAGGCCATCGAAGATACTACCGCTGGGACAATCAGACCAGAAATACACCAGCAGCCAAGTCTCCTGGATGCACTGGTCCATGATAAGGGGATTTTAACTAAACTAAAATGAAAAACAAATAAACTAGCTCCTAACCTACACTCACTTGTTTTACCCTACCTATGCTAGTTTTCCCTGACCAAATGCTACACTACTCTAAAACGTTCCGCTTACTTATCACTTATTAAAACTAAATTAAAATACTTTGTCAGTTACAAACACAATGAAGCAAAACTCAATAATTTAGGATTCTTCTAGTTAGAATTTCATTTGCCTCCACAGATTAGGCATGGAGATACAAAGATTAGGAGGTCTGTGCTGGCATCTCACTGCACAGACAGACGGCTGCCATGCCATATTAAGAGTCACAATCTATTTGTCTTGCCACATGCCACTGATCTTCACAACTAAGAACATGTCTGCCCTAGCCTTACTTAGTTAATGGTCATGTTGTCATCATGATTTAGCCAAGAAGTCACACAGCATCCTCACCTGGCCAAAAAAAATGCCATTATCCCTGGAATCTCACTCTCCGTGTCACCCAGTGGATTGTGCTTATAACACATGGAGGTCCTCCAAGATTATGTGTCTGTGGCAGTGAGTGAAGCAGCAGTGGCTCACACTGAGAAAAAAGAGCAAATCAAACGCATGGTTTATAAATAGAAATCAAATGCTTGGGGGCAAATAATTTTGATGTAAAATGCTTTTTTTTTCAGGAAAATAATCTGATGAAACATTGCAAAAATTAAAAAAAAAATCCATCATGTTGTCAGGTTATGTGCTTTGCAGGTATAAGGTACAAGTGGGACTGCTCAATAAATGATTTATTTATTGATTTGCAAATTGGTAAATGAGAAAGGCATAATGAGCCAAAACTTGTCTGCAGGTGCAACCTAAGGGAAGAGAAATATAAGGAGTAATGAAACAAAATATTGTGCATTACAAGGTATAAAATTAAAGTGCAGGCACAATACAGTGTGTAATGCTTCACAGGTATGTCATGAGTAGGATAAAGTGCAAGCTTACGTACAAGTAATATGCTAAAAGCACGTGCAAGATACAGCAAATATTTGTCATAGCTTATGATCGGCAATGAGCAATGCAGTGCATTAGACTCCAGTACAAACAGGTAAACGACCAAGGCACTGTGATGCCAGTGAAACAGGGAAGGCTTCTTAGGGGAAGCAAGACTATGTCAGGAATAGAAGGAGTTTCAAATGGTGCCTGAAGAAGCCTGAGGTGGTGAAATGATGGTGGGGTGAGGGGAGCAAGTTACAGAAGGTAGGAAAGTGATAGGAGAGGGTGGATTGCACAGCAGAGGAACAGGGATGAGGACTGGAGAAGGTTCACTGGTCTCTGGAAGAGAGAGGGCAAGGAGCAATTGTAACTGGGGAGAGGAGTGATGAGACATAGGAAGGGAGCCAAACTAGTATTTGGATATGAAGGAGGAACAGTGTAACTGGCAATGTAATGGTAGGAGGATAATAGAATATAGAGAGCAATAATGAGTACAAGGAGGGCAGTTAGTTGCAAAGCAACAAAAGGCATTGCATGATAGGCTTTATTTGTGAAAAGATGGTGATTTAAAATTAAAATGGTGATTTCACCAGATACATCATGCTAGTTAGAAGGTTACAAAATTGACACTATCATGCCAAATAGAAGACAGCAACTTGCGATAAGATGCTGCGGTGATAATGCCTACAGAGAGTAGCAAGGGGATTGCCAGGTGTTGCGCCATCGAGATGACATACTGTGGTGGTGTTAACGCCTGGGTGAATAGTGAAGTGGCCAGTATTGTACCGAGATGGCATACTGTGGTGGTGTTAACGCCTGGGTGAATAGTGAAGTGGCCAGTATTGTACCGAGATGGCATACTGTGGTGGTGTTAACGCCTGGGTGAATAGTGAAGTGGCCAGTATTGTACCGAGATGGCATACTGTGGTGGTGTTAACGCCTGGGTGAATAGATGAAGTGGCCAGTATTGTACCGAGATGGTATACTGTGGTGGTGTTAACGCCTGGGTGAATAGTGAAGTGGCCAGTATTGTACCGAGATGGCATACTGTGGTGGTGTTAACGCCTGGGTGAATAGTGAAGTGGCCAGTATTGTACCAAGATGGCATGCTGTGGTGGTGTTAATGCCTGGGTGAATAGTGAAGTGGCCAGTATTGTACCGAGATGGCATGCTGTGGTTACATTAATGCCTAGGGGGAGTAAGAAGACAAGTACTTTAGTACTTTAGGGTTCCCAGTATAGCAGTGAGATGCTGTGGTGACATTACTGCCTTGTGCTCGGTAAACAAAAACTTTTAATTGAGGAGCCTGGTACTGTACTGATATTACTTGGAGGTTAAGGTTTATGCACTGGGTATACAGTTGTGGAGGTGGACACAGTAACTTTTAACTGTGATATTACAGCACATAAAAATGACTTTTTCCACTACCCTCTATCATGAATTGGTACACACAACACCACTTAAAAATATATTTTTCTACCACCTCCTATGATGATATGATGTTCTGCCAGCTGATGTGGTGGATGCCAAAACTATCGATAGTTTCAAACATAGCTGGGACATAATGAAGGGTTTATTGGTTGCTCAGGGTGATAGCGGTTGGGCAGGGAACATGGGGTGGATAGTGTGAGTGAGAACCCTGAACAGACAGTTGGTCCTTGGTTTGTTAGGGCTTATGGGCAGACTGGATGGTCATTGTCTATGTTTCTATGTTTCTATGAATTGCTACACCATACCACTTAAAAATGACTTTTTCCACCATCCGTATCATGCCCATTACGCATACTGTAAGTAAGAGGGTCATTTGAAGGCAGTGCCCAGTATTGCACAAAGACTGATCGGGGTAGAATTTGTAACAGACTTCTTTGATTCCAATTAGTGAGATACCCAATACTGTGGTAGTTGTTGGGGGTATCATATAATACAAGTTTGAATATTATTTGATTCCAAAACCATACTGGATAATTATTTCTTGACAGCTGAATGCAGCAAAATAAATTTAGCACAGGTATCATTGCAAGTTACCCACTTTTGATTGGTACAGACTGTTTGAAAACATACTTCTTTTTGGATAATGATGGGCATCATTTGCAGAACAAACAATGTCATCAATGAAGGGAGAATACACTGAAATGCCAAGAATTCAAGAGGTAATGTTTCTAATGTATACAAATGCATGTGTATTTAGTGAGAATACATTTAATGAAATTAGCATATCCTACCTGAGATTTCATTGTGTGAAGGATGATCAGTATTATGTTAACAATAATATATGGTTGAGCCATCCTAGTGCCATGGAGGACTAAGGCGTGGGATGCCTTACCTCCTCCAATGTTGGCAGCCCAGGTTGGGGAACAAGTCTGAGCTGCTGGTGGTCGGCCAAGAGGAAGGGATGAGGAGCTGAATTGAGGTGCTGCAAGGCAGCTCTATTCTCCCAAGGAGGTACGTGGGCCTCCCCAGCACTTGGCTGACACCTGGTGGAGGCTAGGTTGCAGCTCCAAGCCACAAAGGGAGCCAGACATTAGGCCCAGTAGGAGGAAGGGATTGTCATTGGAGCCAAGGGATGCATGTGCACCTCCACCATGTTCTGGAGTCCCAGAATAATGGGGAGGAGAAAATGGGGCAATGGGGCAGACTCGGTGAAGCCCTGAGATCAGATTGGATTGAAACTCTCAGCTGAAGGACCACAGCTTGCCTTCCCCAGAGCTCAAACAGTAAAAAGTTATACATATATATATTATGGTAGTCCTTTTTGTTTTTCAGGACAATGTGACACTGCCAGGATGAAGTGAATGCTACAGTTTCCTGCAAGACAAAATGGACTACTTGCCCTTGAAATTACATTGCTTTATTCAGTAGGTCTGCTACAGCATACTGCAGAGTGCTTTAAAAGTGGGTTTCATCCTGGGGGATGCCACTGTGTATATGTATGTATGTGTTTATATATATATATATATATATATATATATATATTATGGTAGCACGGTAGTCCTACCATAGTTAGAGTTGAGGAGCACTTTACATGTTAAACCCAAAACGTTGCACCTTAATAACTTTGCAACTGTTTGACAGATTTGCCTGAAATTTGGAACAGATAAGCAAGACCCATACGCCTTGGCATCTGCCAAGTTTCATACTGGTCAGATATATGGCTGTGAAGTTATTAAGAGTGATCTGAGCATGTGTTTACACTTTTTTTTTGGAATTCTAAGGTTACGCCTGCAGGTCGCACGGTTTGTGCGACCATTCCGAAATCTTCAGGGAACATGCGTCTGGGGTCCCCAATGTGCCTTTCAAAGATTTTGTGAAAAAATATTAAACGGTTCAAAAGTTATTCAGAAAACAAGTTCCCATTATAAGTCAATGGAAAAAGTTAACAAAAAGTTCAACAGTGTCGCAAATGCAGTTTTTACTTTCGCAAATGGCCCTTTTACTGTCGCAAATCCGCCATTTTGTTTTCAGTTGGTGATCAGAAAAATGCTTGTCATTTAAATTTGGGACCCTCTAGCAACCTAATTCTTTTTGTATTCACCTGGTCGGACCCTGAGGATGCTAGCCATGTCTTTATTTTGGGGTAAAACACCTCAGAAATATGTTTTTCACATTTCTGGAAAAAGTACTTTCACAAAGTACTTTCGCACTTGCGACACTGTTGAATGAATTTGCGAAAGCTTTCACAAATTGCGACAATACTTTTATAGGCTGTGGGAGAATGACAGCAATTCTTTGGCACCCCGCTGCAAAATAATGGTTCGATCTTTGGGCTGAAACTTGAAGGGAAGACAGCCAACATCCCACAGATGTGCCTTTTAGTGGTTTGGTGAATAAATATTACAGGGAGCCAAAGTTATGGCTCTCCGAACTTCTCTTTTTTTCCAATAGGATAACATTACGGCGTTTGCCGCGCCTTTCAGGGCCCGTATCTCGGAAACGGTGCGAGATACGGACTTTTCATCAGAAAAGTTCTTACCTCCCACTGGGGGCTAAGCACAAAACTATCCAGGAAAGTCATAAGTCATATGACTTTTAATTTTTTTTTCTACATCATACAGTTCCTGAGATATAAGCAATTTAGTATTCCAACTCATTTTCTGCTCTGAGACCCATTATTATGCATACATTCTTTGTACTCACTGTCTTTCTGTATGAAACTTTTGGGGAAAAGCAGCCTGTGTGCTTCCATTACTGTTACCATTGCCCTTTCTGCTTGTGGTTCTGTACTCGTTTCACTTACCGTTCACATCTACACTACCATGTGCGCGTTATCCTTTTATGTTTTCATTTGTGCTTGTGTTTCCATTATTTTTTATCATTTCTGTCTACAGTACTGTTTCTCTTTCTGTTTTGCTTTGTGTCACCATACCCATTACCATTTGCATTTGCAGGCACCATGTTACTATGTGACAAGACATCACGTAGCTGACCGTTTCCGTCTACGCCACCGTGTGCGTTACCCTTTCTGTTTTCATTCGCGCTTGCATTACCATGTGTCCCACTGTTAGCACTTCTGTTGCTGTTCCTCTTACTATGTCACAAGACATCACGTGGTGGGATTGCGGGGCCCTTTCGCCACCGCATTACATTCACTATTTCTCAATATCATTCTCAAAAAGAAGGGAAATTAGAGGTAAAATAAATCCATTTAATGCATCAGTTAGGGTTGTTCCACAGTGACAAAAGTGAGGAAATTTGGTGTTAGGGTTGAAAACCCCCCTTGGACCCCCCAGCCCACCCCCCAACCAGCATTGGGGTGCGCATTAGGGTCTTCAGTCCTAACTCTCACCCCATTCTCCTATACCTCTGCTTCTTTACACATGTGATGGGGTGAGAGTAAGGGCCATCGACCCCAATGTGCACCCCAGTGCCAGTTTGGGGGTGGACTGGGGGGTCCAAGGGGGGTTTTCAATCCTAACACCGAATTTCCTCACTTTTGTCGCAGTGGAACAACCCTAACTGATGCATTAAATGGAGTTTTTTGCCTCTAATATATATACTTATATAAAATTAATATACAGGTCGGTAGCTGATGAACTCTGGCTCTGGGAAATGTTTGACTTCTTGGGATCACATTTTATATATCTGGTGTCAGTTCCATGTTTTTATTAATAGAGTAACCAAGGGTAATTTCTTAGTGATTGATAAATGCTATTATTTACTGATCATTATTCAGTGAAACAAAATACTAATGGCATTTATGAGCAGTATTGTACTACTTCAGTAGTAGTAGTTTATTTTTGTACAGTGCCCTTTCCCAGGAGCTCAGAGCACTTTACACAGAGGAACAAAAACAATATAGATAAATCAGTAAAACATTCCTCATATTTAAAACATCATTAAACACAAAACTAAATAAATAAATACAGATAAAAGAGGGGATGGCATCAATGAGATCTGAGGCTGAATTTGTTAAGGCTTCAGAAATTGTAATCTACACGTTTCAAGTACAGACAGCAGCAGAACATATATATTTTGAAATGCAGCAAACTTAAATGTTGTCAATGAAGGAGGTGCAAACTCAGGAACTATGCACCATGCATCCCAGGTTGAAGTTTCTGAACTTCATTCCAACTTTGTATGGCAAAGCTGCTTTTTTTAAACTTTTTTTGATGTGCAACCTACCCTCAACCCATTGTGAGAAACTGTTCCCACACCCTCCCAAAAACCAGACCTTTTGAAATTAAGTACCCCTACCCGATCAACCACTAGCATTTGCCTCTCTCCTCCCCCAACAGTCCCAGGAAAGTACTAACATAACAAGATATCCCTCCTCCACCTGTGCCACATCAGTAAAACAGTAAAGCATAATTTCATCCACCTTCCCCATGATATGCCCGCCCCTCCCAGTCATGTACCGTACAGTGTAACAAATTCCCCACCTTAGCACCCTGTAGCCCCTTACCTCCATCTTCCCCTTCCCAAACATAGAAACATAGACTTTGACGGCAGATAAGGACCGCTTGGCCAACCTAGTCTTCCCATTTTCCTACTTAACAGATAAGCTGCAGATCCTAGTTAGCAAACAGCTTACTTCCTCCTACCCCCCCCCACTAGGACTGACTTATGTCTGTCCCATGCATTCTTGAATTCCCCCACTGTTCTTGACTCCACGACCTCCTCAGGGAGGCTGTTCCATGCATCCACAACCCTCTCCCTGAAAAAATACTTCCTCACATTACCTCTGAGCCGTCCCCCCTCTATGTTCAAATTGTGCCTCCTTGTTCTTGCACATCTCTTTTTCTGAAAGATAATACCCTCTTGGACTTTGTTGATTCCCTTGAGGTACTTGAAAGTTTCTATCATGTCCCCTCTCTCCCTTCTTTCCTCAAGGGTATACATATCAAGTTCCTTTAGTCTTTCTTCATATGTCTTCTGGTGCAGACCCTGCACCATTTTGGTTGCCCTCCTCTGGACAGCCTCTACTCTGTCTATGTCTTTGCGGAGATGGGGTCTCCAGAACTGCACACAGTACTCCAGATGGGGTCTCACCAACTGTCTGTACAGAGGGATAACAACTTCCTGTTTTCTACTACTGATGCCTCTTCCTATGTATCCCAGTATCCCCCCAGCCTTCCTTACTGCCTTCTCACATTGCCTGTCCACCTTTAGGTCATCTGATATAATTACCCCCAGGTCCCTTTCCATTTTTACTGTTGTCAGTTTCTCACCCCCCATTGTGTACTCTTCCCCTGGGTTTTTGTTTCCCATGTGTAATACCTTGCACTTCTTTGCATTGAATCTGAGCTGCAATACATCTGATCATTCCTCCAACCTTGCCAAGTCCCTTCTTATCCTTTCCACTCCATCGTGTGTATCAACCCTGTTGCAGATCTTTGTGTCGTCTGCAAAGAGACATACTTTTCCTTCCAGTTCCTGTGCAATGTCACTTATAAAGACATTAAAAAGGACTGGTCCCAGTACTGAACCCTGCGGTACCCCGCTAGTAACCCTCCTTTCTTCACTGTGTACTCATTTACTACTACCCTTTGCGTCCTGTTGTCTAGCCAATTTTTATCAGGCTACCACCTTGGGGCCACCAAGGCTGGCTAACTTGTGTATTAATCTTTGTGTGGGACTGTATCAAATGCCTTTAAAATCTAGGTAAGGCATGTCCACAGCCCCTCCCTGGTCTACTACTTTGGTCACCAGTCAAAGAAATCTATTAGATTCATCTGACATGACCTTCCCATCATGAATCCATGCTGCCTTTGGTCCTGTGCCCCGCTGGCCTCTAGGTACTCAACAATTCTATCCTTCAGATGTGATTCCATCATTTTCCCTACCACTGAGGTCAAACTAACTGGTCTGTAGTTTCCTGCCTCTGTCCTGCTCCCACTTTTGTGAAGAGGAATCACATCTGCCCTCCTCCAATCCTCAGGTACCACCCCATCCTTGCATGATTTGTTAAAGAGAGTAGTCAGCGGTGTCACTAGTTCTACCCTTAGTTCTTTTAGAATTCTTGGGTGAATCCCATCAGGCCCCATTGCTTTGTCCACCTTCAATTTTATTAGTTCTTTCAGAACCCTTTCTTCTGTAAATGGACTGGTATCGATCCCCATCATTAGAGTGTTTCTCTTGTTTGGTTTAGGTACCTCCCCCTCCTCTTCCTTTGTGAATACTGAGCAAAAATATTCATTCAGTATCCCTGCTTTTTCATTGTCACCCTCTACCCACATTCCCTCACCTTTATTAAGCCTCAGTATCAGTCTTTTGGTCTTTTTTCACTTCCTAATGTACCTATAAAAGGTCTTATCACCCTTCTTAACAGAACTGGCTATCCTTTCCTCGGTTTGGGCCTTTGCTGTTTTGACTGCCTTCCCACCCTCTTTCTGCTTTAATTGATAAAGTTCTCTGTCCTGCTGCTTCTGTGTTTCCTTATATTTCCTGAATGCTATCCTTTTCTCCTTAACCTTCCCTGCCACCTCTTTTGAGAACCATAGCATTTTTTTCCTTTGTTGCATTTTATTGATTTGCTTTACACAAAGGCTTGTTGCCTCTGTGATGGCTGTTTTGATTACTCCCCATTGTTCCTCCAACCCTCCTTCCTGCCTGTATGCTAGTGCTTTTCTAAGGCACTCTCTCATTTTCCCAAAGTCAGCCCTCCTAAAGTCCAATACCCTTGCTTTTGTATGGCTTGATTGTATGGCTGTGTTTAACGTGAACCACATTGTTTGGTGGTTGCTTGTTCCCAGATGGCTACCCACCTCTAAATCTGAGATTCTTTTTCCGTCCCCATTTGAGAGTACCAGGTCTAAGATTGCTCCCTCCTGAGTGGGTTCCAATAATAGCTGTCTGAGGCATGCCCCCTGCAGGGCATTAAGAATGACCCTGCTCTTGGATGTGCCTGCAGCAAAGGTGCTACAGTTAACATCTGGCATGTTCAGGTCCCCCATCAACAATATCTCCCCTTTTTCTGCCATTCTAAGGAAGCCTTCTATCATTTCCTTGTCCATTCCCTCCCCCTGAGATGGGGGTCTGTATATAACCCCTGTGAGGATTGTGGTGCCATTTCCTGTCTCCAGGGTGACCCAGAGTGCCTCATCTGCTCCCTGTTTACTCTTTAGTTCTGTTGCTTTGATCCCTTCCTTTACATAGAGAGCTACTCCTCCTCCTCTTTTACCCTTCCTGTCCCTCCTGTAGATTGTGTATCCTGGTATGTTGACATCCCAGTCATGGTTCTCTGTGTACCGCATTTCTGTGACTGCCACAATATCCAGTCAACCCTCTTCCATCAAGGCCACTAGTTCAGGGAGCTTGTTACACAGACTATGGGCATTGGTACTCATCACCCTCCACTTTTTGATAGCCTTACCCCTTTTAGCCCCATTCCTGTCCTTACTGCCCTTGCCTTTTTTTACATTTACCTCTTTCCTTCTCCCTAATAATTTCTCTACCTTGGTGTTCACCTCACTAATTACCATGTTTTGTGGGGGAAGGCTGGGATTTCCCTGTTCCTTTTCAGTGCCTTCCCTCCTTGGCTAGTTTAAATGCTTGCCAATGAAGCCAAACTGCAAACCTTCTCTGTCTCTGACCTATAAGAAACAGAAACAATGATTTTCTCAATTATAGTACTACCAGATTTGTTGACAATCAGCCAATCAGGTGTTTCTATGGGCGAGGACATCATTGTTCATTCATTCTGCAATTTGCAGCAAGACACTGAAGAGGAAAGTCATCTACCTTCAGTGTTACATAGAAACATAGAAACATGGACTTTGACAGAAGATGAGGACCACTTGGCCCACCCAGTCTGCCCATGTCCCTACCTATTGGATAAGCTGCAGATTCTAGTTAACCAAAAGCCTACCTCTTCCTAATCCCCACCAGAACTGTTTTATGTATGTCCCATGCATTCTTGAATTCCCCCACTGCTTTTGACCCAACGACCTTGTCAGGAAGGTCTTTCCATGCATCCACCACCCTCTCTGTAAACAAATGATTTCTCATGTTGCCCCTGAGCCATCCCCCTCTATCTTCAAATTGTGCCCTTTGTTCTTGCATATCTCTTTTTCTGAAAGATGCTACACTCTTGGACTTTGTTGATTCCCTTGAGGTACTTGAAAGTTTCTATCATGTCTCCCCCTCCCTCTTTTCCTCGAGGTTATACATATTAAGTTATTTTAGTCTCAGTTTGGATGGCTTCTGGTGCAGACCCTGCACCATTTTAGTTGCCTTCTTATGGACTGGCTCCGTCCTGTCTATATCCTTGTGGAAATAGGGTCTCCAGAACTGTCTGTACAGAGGGATTACAATTCCTGTTTTCTATTTGGTGTTGCCTCTCTCTATACATCCCAGTATCCCCCCCAGTCCTCCTTACTGCCTTGTCGCATTGCTTGCTTACCTTTAGGTCATCTGATATCACTACGCCCGGGTCCCTTTCCATTTTTGTTGCTGTTAGTATCCCCCCCTCATGTGTGCTCTTCCCCATGGTTTTTGTTTCCCAGGTGCATTACTTTGCACTTCTTTGCATTGAATGTTTTGGTGTTTGGTGGTTTTCTTTTTTAACGGTTCAAAGATGGAGCATTCTTCTAATTTGGGGGTGGAGATGAGGGAGCTTGGGTTCTAGAGGGCCTCAGGTGGGTGGTGTCATGTTTTTATTGTTTTACCAATGTGGATTGGAAGAAGAGAAGTTAACACTTTCCTAATTATAAAACTGTATTTAGTATTGTAAGGGGAAGGTGGCTGCTAGAGGGTGGTGGGTTGAGGTATTTCATTTCAAAAGTTCTGGATGGCAGTAGGGAAGTTGGAACTGTTTGTCATAATAGGTAGGGTTGGTTACACATTAAAAACATTTTTTTTGTGCTAAAAGCACCTCATATCATTTTCACCAGCAAAGTACTGCTTTGCCCAGAGAATATTATGCATAGTGTCACTTTGGCAACACTTTTACTGACAAAATCCCCTGTGTGTAGTCTTCACCAGGAATAATGCACACTTAAAAAAGTCCACAAACAGCAGCAGACAAAGTGAAGTCAAGAATACTTAATGAAGCAATCAAGGGAAGTTTTCTGACTTGGCACATCATACTGAAGCTAAAGATGCTACAGTACAATCATCTTTTTTTCCAATTGTTTAATCAGGAGAGACACACTACGCTGAAAGCTTGTTTACAGGTGCAACCTGAGAGCACTGGGAAGTTAAGTGACTTGCTCAGGGTCACACAGTATACAAGTGGGGGCTGTGGGATTCAAACCCAGGTCTCCAGATTTGCAGCTCAGAGTCTTAAACCACTGGCTATACTGCGCTATACATCTCTCTCTCCATACTAAAGCTAAAGAAGCTACAGTACAATCATCTCTCACCATACTAAAGCTAAAGAAGCTACAGTACAATCATATTTCATCATACTGAAGCTAAAGAAGCTACAGTACAATCGTATTTCATCATACTGAAGCTAAAGAAGCTACAGTACAATCATATTTCATCATACTGAAGCTAAAGAAGCTACAGTACAGTACAATCATCTCTCACCATACTGAAGCTAAAGAAGCTACAGTACAGTACAATCATCTCTTGCCATAATGAAGATAGAGAAACTACTATAAAATTCATGATGATATTCAATTAGGCAGTGCAGTAGTCCATCATGACTGGACCATCAATACTTCTCATTCTGAACCCAGTAAGGAACTAAATGTTATTGGGGTGGTGCTTCACCAGTCAGAATAATAGATAAATAAATAGTAATTGGGTGTTTCCATTTCTTGTTGGGTGATTTACATATGTTAGGATAAGCTTTAGAGTTTATATTAATTTACTTCTCCAAAGCTCAGAGCTCCTCAACAACATCATAGATATATGTATATAATAAAAAATGGCACTGGAAAACTAATCAACATCACAACAAGTGTAGAAAAAATCAACACCATAATATCATCAATGTCAGATGGGCAGAAGCAACATTAACTGAAACTAAATAAACATTTCAAGTGAAATAGCGACTTTTTATATCCATCATCTTTCACACATAGCTATAACTGTGGTTTTAAAGACAGCAAGTGCCTGAAGATTTATAAGTATGTAGTGTACAGTCTAGTTTCAAGTTTATTCAGACATTACTGTATGTATGTAAACAATAGCATATCACACCCAAAATAAGAACATATGATATACTGAAATTGGATCTTACTTCACACAGAGAAACATTGATTTACATACAATACACAGCAAGTCATTATTTGTAAATAGAAAAAAAAAGCAAAATGTGCAACACCAGCCATAGGAAAAAGATGCTGGTTAATATCACAATATAACATGCAGTCCAACATTTTATGCCTAGACCCCCGCTAAGTTTAATATGTTTATATTTCCATGTTGGTGCTAACCATTTCTCTGACTTTAGTACAGAACAGTCAAAAAACTAGATGTTGTGTAGATAAAATAGTAAAAGGATCATATTTGCAATACGTCCATTGTGACTCATTACTAATGCATCTAATTCCCAAACTGCATCCTAGTGCAGGACCCATACGAAATTCATAACAAGTTCCTCTATGTGTCTCTTTCTCACAGCACAAGAGATATTTTTTATCTGTGCCAGGGGCCTTGAAACTCTGATAAATCTTTAAAATATGATATATCAGCAAGTTTTGTAAATTTTGTATACATGTAGTTGTCAGCACAGTAAGTTATTGTACAGCCATGGACACATAGGTGTCAAGATTTTCTATAACATAAGGATCCCAAATTTCTCAGAGACCTACATTTAAGGGTGTTATTGAAGTTTAGGAACCATAAAGACCCAGTTTTATTTTTACAACTTTTCCTCCAACTCATGAACAGCAATCTTTCAGCATCAAAAATAACCATTTTTTCCCAAAATTTAACAGCACAAATCTGATCAAGTAATGTTACTGATTTCAGATTTGATTCACTTCTAAGTAATGCTGTTGGAAGATCCATAGGCAAATGTAAGCTTTCCTTAAAGAGCTCATTTTGAATTGATTCAATTTCTTTAATTTGTCTGCAGAAGACCCAGATTTCAGTGCCATATAATTGCATATAATTACTGGCGGGCTCTTCCCCCCCAAGGAAACCAGGTTGATATTTACTATAATAACCAACTGGTTATTATGGCAAACACACACTGAGTTTCTCAGACTCCATGCAAGCACCAGCTACTCTTTCCCTTTACTCGCACTGGACATCTGCCACAACCACTGTTCGGTGGTAAGTAAAACCAACAATCTTCTTTTTTTAATTTTTTTATAACTGCTGTAGTGAAAAAGCACCCTCCAGAAATTATATAAAATAAAATATGGGGTGGTGTGTAAAACTCAATTTTACACACACCTGAGGCATGGGATGCTTCTCATAAAACCCCTTGGGCAAAACACCCCCTGTGCCTTGGGGGGTGTAAAATCTTGCAACACACACCACTCCATCCTTTATTCTCTATATTATTCATGTTTGCCTCATATGGTTGCTTTAAGACCTTACAGGAATTTATTTAAAAATCTTTACTGAGCTGTATGATTCCTCTGGATGCTGGTATTCCCATGTTCCTTCCAAGATAATTATGTGTCAACATTCAACTCCTGATTTTTGTAGTAGTTAACAATTGAACAGAAAAGTAATTCTTCAGCCTTACAGAGTCAGATTTTTTTATTATTCTAAAACACCAATACTTTCAACTTTTTGTGATTCAGTTTGAGAGCTAAGCTCTTAAAACGTAAAGTCATTTTACATAGTGCTTATTTTAGACCCAGTGGAGTTTGGGAGCACAACAATAAGTCATCTGCATTCATTAAGATACATATTTCCTCTACTCAGTATTGTGGGTGGAAAGGAATCAACCCACGGATTCTGAGCAAAATTAGAAAGCTTCTCATAAATGGCGAGTTGGCCTATAGACAGACACCATTCTTGAATGGATGGGCACTTGTCTGTTCTCCAAAGCACCAGGAGGAGCCAAATGGCTGCAGCTCCCACAGTTATGACCCACTGTGCATGGGGACTCTTCTGGGGGTATTCTCTGGACAATTACCCAGGAGAAGAAGTGGAGCATCAATGTGGAGGCTGTGGCCTATCACATTCCAACAAATCGCATGTGCTCCTGACCAGAAAGGATGCACCTTGGTACAAGACCATAAAATGTGATATAGTTGGGCTCCTGACTGACTGCATCTCCATCAACTGTCATTAGAATACAGACCAAGTTGTTTTAATCTGTATGGGGTAAAGTACCATCTCAAAAGAGTTTTCTTCATACTAAGATGGTTCCTGCCATCTCTGCATGCCAGATGTATTCTGTGCCAGCTGTGGGACCATTGGGTATCGATAATGGTGGTGGCCATCTCTTGCACCCAATGCACCTTGGTAGAGAGAGAGAGAGAGAGAGAGAGAGAGAGATCAGGAGTAGTATCTTGGATGGATTTGCATATCATGAGTTTAGTCCAAGAGACCATGGAAGGAGATTATTCTCTGAAGCTTGGGTCTTTGGAAGATTTACCCAGATGGAGTACTGTGTCCCAGATCTGAAGGTATCTCCAGAAATGGTTCTGCAGGATATAGTAATGCATTTTAAGGTTTGAAAGGGAATCAACTGCCAATGAGTCTAGTAAATAGATATCTTTATAATCAACCTTATCCCTTGAGTCTCTCAAAGCTGCCAAAGTATGAGAGAGCCCCAATGGTCAGACCTGGATAATTCTATAGAGGGATGAAGATCCAAGGGGTCAGAAATTTGGATACAATTTTATGGACTTTCTTCTAGTAATTAATGGAGAGAGTAACAGACAGGGGAAGGGAAGTAGAGGAGATTAGTGAGGGGTACAGCAGTGCTTCTGGGCTTGGAGCTCATGTTAGAGTGGATTCCAGCTGTAGCCAAGCTGGTGACATTGAGAAGGTGTTGAAGAACCATTTAGTGGTTTGAGTAATGCCAAATGCCATGTTATATCTATAAAACCATGGTAAACCCAATCCAGCTCTGCTCCAGTGCTGCTGCAGTTTCACTCTGCTGTACAACGGAAGCTTACCTTCCCAAAGAAAATGCTCTATCATGGTGTCTAAATTCTGAAACCATTTGGTTGGAATCTGAATGGGCAGCTGTGCCAGGAGGTGTAGGAATTTCAGTGCCAGGATCGATCTTATTGCATCTATCTTCCCTGCTAGGTAAAGCCGTAACATCTTCCAGCAGTCCAACTCCACTAAAAAGGCATGTATGAGGGCCTTGAATTTTATAGGAGCCATTTTGGAAAGGTCCCAATGAAGTTTGATCCCCAAATGTGTTATTCCATCTGGGGACCATTTGAGGCCCAACTCCTAGAATGCTTCAGCTGAGCATAGTTTGTTCAAGTGTAACATTTCTGTCTTAGATTGGTTGATCTTCAGTCCTGAGAAAGGTGGTCAGTAGAGGGAGCACTTGAGTGGCTGTGTGGTGCAGCTGTGGAAAGGTAATGATAAAGTTGTCCACGTGTAAGAAGGGTTTGAAGGATTTGGATCCTATCTGGATGCCTGCGATCTCCTTCACTTCTCAGAAAGCAATGGCCAGGGGCTCGATTGTTAGCACAAATTGGAGGGGGGAGAGGAGGCAACCCTGTCTGCTGCCCGTTTTTAACCTGAAAGGTGGTGACTTGTGCCCATTAGTGAGCACTGATGCTGTAGGGGAGGAGTATAAAAGCACCACCCAATTGCAGAACATATCCCCAATACCCATTCTTTCCAGGACCACCATTAGAAAAGGCCATTTGACACAGTCAAAGACCTTTTCAAAGTCCACTGCCAGGGCAGCTACTGAGATGACATTTAACAAAACATAACTGGGATGGGTGTATCAGGCCTGGAAGGATGCCTTCCAACTGAGTTGCCAGCACCTTAGCCAGGATCTTGGTGTGTGCATTTATGAGAAAGATGGGTCTGTAGCTAACTGGGGATGCAGGGTCCTTTTTGTTTTTTGAAAGGATTGTTATCACTGTCTCTTGCATTGTGGTAGGTAGAATGCCTTTGTTCATGGAGTCTTGGAAAGCTCTGAGTAAATGGGCGGAAATGTCATCACCTGGGTTTTGTAAAACTTTATTGTGAAGCCATCTCCCGTGGAACTTTATGAGGGTTCATGGCTCGTGTTGTGACTTTAATTCTACCTGGGAAATAAGAGCCTCCAATACTGATGCCGCTTGTGACAGAATCTTGGGAATGGGAAGAGAGGTCAAAAAGGAGTCTATATCAGCAGGGTCTGGGGGAGAGGGAAGGCATAAGCTTCTCATAAAATTGGATCATGAGTTTATTTATGCTGTCCTGCATTGTGTTTAGGGCCCTTGAGAGGTCTTTTAGTACAGCTATGGTTTTGGCTGCCTGTTATTTTTAAGCCTATAGACTAAGAGTTTGCTGGACTTTTCCCCACCCTCCCAGGAGGAATGGTGCATTCAACAGATTGCAAGCTCAATCTTCCTGGAAAGGTGGGTATTTAGCATGACTCAAGCACTGTTCAATTGGGCTAGGAGGGAGTGGGGTGGCAGTCCATTCCACTGCATTTTATACTGAGATTCCAGATTAGCCAACATCTGTTCAAGGGTGGCCTGTTCTGCCTCTCTCTCGTTATGTCCATTGACAGCATAGGAAATTACCTGACTCCTAATAGTGCCCTTGAAGGCCTCCCAAAGTGTGGAGTCAGAGATGTTACCAGTGTCATTCATGTCCTGGTTGTCTTGCACAGCCCCTCTGAGCCAAATAATAAATTGTTTACCCTCCAACAACAGAGGATCGAGTCTCCATGAGGAGGGTAGATGGACCTTGTGTCCCCACCTCAGATAATTTCCAAAGGTGTATGGTCTGAAATGATGATGGAGTGGGTCTTTGCCATGAAGAAGAGTTCATTTAGAGGCTGAGATATTAGATCATAAATTGATTCTACTGGAGGAGTCATGTGTAGTAGAAAAACATGTATAATCCTGAACCCTTGGGTTGCAGGTACGCCATGCATTCATCAGAACCTGCTCCAAAAGAAACTTAAGCATTTCCTGGGACACCCTTTTGTGGGATTTGACTCCCCTAGACTTCTATCGATCTTGGGGTCCAATTTGAGATTACTGCGTGTAATTCTGGAGACCCCATCTCTGCAAAGACATATACAGAGTGGAGGCTGTTCAAAGGAGGGCAACCAAAATGGTGCAGGGTCTGCACCAGAAGACATACGAGGAGAGACTAAAGCAGCTTAATATGTATATCCTTGAGGGAAGGAGGGGGGGACATGATAGAAACATTCTAGTATCTCAAGGAAATTAACAAAGTACAATAGGGTAGCATTGTTCAGAAAAAGAGATGTGCAAGAACAAGGGGGCACAATTTGAAGATAGAGGGAGGACAGCTCAGAGGTAATGTTAGAAAGTATTTTTTCACAAAGAGGGTTGTGGATGTGTGGAACAGCCTTCCTGAGGAGGTTGTGGAGTTAGGAACAGTGGGAGCATTCAAGAATGCATGGGACAGACATAAGACAATTCTAGTGGAGGGTAGGAGGAAGTAAGCTGTTGATTAGCTAGAATCCACAGCTGTCACTTTAGGACAGGGCAAACAAGGTGCCCAAATGCCAGCAACCATCACTGGGAGGAATCACCCATTGCACGGAGAAAAACACAAACTGTCATCTGAGACACCCACATAATTAGTGGGAACACCCACAAATTAAGTATAACAGGAGAAAAGGGAGGACCCCACCCAACCATGGGTACATACGACTCAAACAACTAGAATCTTTACAGTTGATTATGCCTTTGGCCACTGCTAATCCATGGTCCATAATTCATCTCACAGTTTAGTTGTAGGTTCAAGCCCCATTTCCCCATTTTATGGTAAATGTCAACAATCATCCTGTACCCTGGTATACATGTCTCAGCACTGGGGAACCTCTCTAGAGGTTGGAGGAGTGGCTAGTCTCAGACCTGACACAATACTATTCAGTACGGACTAGGGTGTGGGGGTTGAGGGAGGGAGGTGAAATGTTCTCTTATAGGAGTCAGTGCCCCACATCATAAAAAAGTGTGGCAGAAATCCAATGTAGCCTGTAATATGTGTAATAGTAGGCTAGCCTTTTCCATCTGTTAAAACAGGCCAGAAACATAATTCTCCTCCATTTAGGAATTCTACCTAATTTATGGACTCCCTTCCCTGCAACCTCAATTGAAGCTCAAAGACACACTCATGGGATTCAGTCTATACATTGCTGTGAGTCCCAGCTTGTCTTAACCATAATGACTATGGGGGGGGGGGGGCAGCCGCCCACCTCCAAGGAGTCAGCCTTTGTGAGTAGAGATGGGTGATTTTTTTTTCTTTTCCTAGTGAAATTCTGGTGAAATGCTGATTTCTGTTCTGCAAAATTTTGCAGAACTTCCACATAAATTTTGTAAAATGTTTCCAAAGTTGTGAATTCAGTTATTTCCATCTAATTTAAAATGTATTTGTCCAAATAGCACATTTGGAGCAGTGGCTGTCCCAGTGCCCATACAGAAGTGTATCTTTTTTCAGATCACTATCTTTAAAAATGGATGAGTTATAAGCCCCTAAACATTTAGAAATTTTAAAATTACAGTTAACAACTATGTTTACTAATACTGTTTGTGCAAATTGTACCAAATTTGGTATGGTGACATTACCCATGCCCATACATACTGTATGTGTGCCAAGTTTCAGATCTCTAGCCTTAAAGGTGACAGAGGTATGTCTCCACACTTTCAGAATGTTTAAAATTACATTTTGCAATTACAATACATAAACTGCTGAATTTTAAGCCCCTATATGTTTAAAGCTAGAGAACAGAATATCGCCATTTTTTTAAGTTCATTGACCCTAAATCTTAGGCTTCAAGGTAACCACCATGGTCCAGCATCAGAACCTCATGCTGCCATGCTGATGGCCTGAATTCAGAAGTGAGCCCCTGAAAGTCATGTCAGGAGGCAAGTCATAACTAAATCTTACAGTCTCTGTTTTGCAGTTTCTATGAATCTACCAAGAAAAGTATGCATCTCAATTTTCAAAGTTATCTAGCTGTAAAGGTGGCTAAGGTCTAAGCATAGAAATATGTTCAGAAATGTTCACATGAATGCTAAATTGCTAGATTTGAGCCCCTATAACATTCCCACCCTCTCTTCAAATATCATGAAAACTGGCAAGAGTGTAAGGCCTCTCCCAGACAATATACTTGCCAATATGCAGATGCCTAGCTTTAACTCTTACTGAGTTATGACCATGTAAAGAATTTCAGAAAATTCCCCCAAAGTCACGAAATGTTCAGAAAATGCATGGAATGTCACAAAAATACATTGAATTCAGAATTTGATAATTTCACCCACCTCTACTTGTGAAAATACATGTACAGCAGGCTATCTGAAGTATACAGAGGGATAAACATAAAATGCCTGCACAGCTTTAGCATGAGAGCTCCCCTAGGCAACCCCCCCCCAAAGATATTAAAGAATCCACTTTAAAATTCAGAAAACAGAATATCCCCCCTCCTCCAGCATGTGTAGTGCCGCTTTAAGCTATTTCCTGCTTTAATTGAGGAGAAGCCCCTAGAGGACAAAATGGCCTGAAGACAGCCCCATTAGTAAACATTTTGCAAACAGACAGTGGGGCTATAAATTGCACTGGCAGGAACTTGGTGCAGCCGGATCACCATGCAAGAGAACCAGTCAGCCCATGCTTGAGCTAGAGATCAGTGTCTGCTGAATTTGAATGTGGCCTACTCCCTCCTCTGTGCTGGAAACTTTACTGGTGGGGAGAGCTGGGAGTTACCATCTTGGCCTAGGATTGACTTGGAGGGACAGCAAGTGGAAGGGATCCCTGATGAACTGCAGTTGGTTGAAGTGATGGGGAATCTTCTGGTAAGTCTTTCAGCACCTCAAAGTGATTGATGGCCCCCAAAGGACCTGGAGACCCTGAAGAAACTGAGACTCCCAGCTGTGGTTTCTGCTACAAGATCTGTCCTGAGGGAGCATTCCCTTTGCCTCACTTCATCCAATCACTCTTTTTGTTGTGTTGCTTGCTTTTGGGGGCCAGAAGACAAGGGTCTGCATCCACCAGAAGGCAGGATAATGGTGGGCCCAAACCATGACCAGTGATGGCCACAGAGCAGGGGCCTTGCATTGTATCCATGGCAGTAGTATCCTTTTGGTAGCTGGATGGTTGGAAGGGAGGTCTGAGGGTGTCCTTCTTAAGATGAGGGGCAGACCTTGTCAGAAATTCTTCAGCTGCCTCTGGAGATTTGAAGTTTCTGGCTATTCTGTTGGACACAATTCGAAGAGTGGCAGGATAACTAAGTGAGTATTGGAGGCCCAATTCATCACAGGCCCATCAGGCCATCGTAAAGGCCCTTCTCCTCACTGATAATTCAGCTGAGTAGTGTGAGAATATTTGTATGCGCTGGCCCTTCCTGGACAAATCCTTTTCCTCCTTAGCTGCTGTTGTGATCGGCTCCCAATCTAAAAACTTTGGGAAGCTAGTGATGATGGGACATGGCAGGGCCCAAGGTACAGGTTTCTGTGTAAAGCAACAGTAAGCCCTGTTGATTTCAAGCAGGTCATCCCAGGAGTGACATAACAGGGCAGGGAATGACTGTTGCAGGGATCAAAGGATGCTTGTACCTTAACAGTCCTCAAGGAACTCAATGAACCTGAGATTATTTTTGCATTCCCTGATTCTCTAGGTCCTCCACCCTTTGCCAATGCGCTCTTATGGTCATGTCTTGTTCTCTGATGTAAGCCACAATGTGTTCAGTTTTGTCCTCATTGTCTGCAATGTACTGTTCAGTTACATTAGTGAGCGGCAATAAGGAGATTATGTCTGCTGCTGTGTTTTGCGATGCAATTTCTAGCTTGTTAAGTTTATCCATCATTTGCAAGAACATTTGTTTTATTTCCCATGGGTTGTCATCGGGTCAACAGATGGTGAGGACACCATGGCCCAGTCCTTGAAAATGCGGCGGTCCTGAGTATCTCCTAATCCACAGTGATCAGCAGAAAAAGAAAGTGACATGCAGAACACCCAGGTCAATGGCTTTTTCCCTGAGTAACTAATAGTCCTGTAGGTGCTCCCAAAGCACAAATGCAGCAGGATAATATTAGGGCAATCACAGAGCTATCAGATAAGGCAGTCATTACTTAGGCTGACTAGCCACCAAGTTGCTAGCTATGTTACCAGTATGATGAATAATTTTCTTAAGGTATTAATGATCCTTATGCATTTATTCATTTATTCATTACAAATCGGGTGTACAACCTTTGAGTCAAAGACTCATTTACAAAGACACCTCATTGTGGGAGGGGGCAGACATCAAGACAATTATTACAGTGCAGATTAAAACAGAGGATAACATTACAAGTGCAGTAAAAGGAACATTTAACATAGATGCACTTAGGTTACATAATTTAGTAGTTTGTATGTTACTTAGGCTACATAATGTTACAAAACTGTGAGTTACACTCATGGATATAGTAGGTCCTCACAGAAGACAGTGGGTTACATCCCTGTTTGGACCTAGTAGGGAAGGGGTAGGTCTGGGTGAGGGAGAGGCTGTCCAGTGGACATTGTTGAGCCAGGGAGCAAGGCGGGCGGGAACCACAGGTTGCAACAGGGGTTAGTTGCACCTACAACAGCGGGTATTAAAGATATGGTTCTGAAGGGCTGTTTTGAAGGAGCCAATTTTGGGCAAGTTGGAGATGCAGCTAGGGAGGGAGTTGAACCAAGTGGGGGCTCGGTAGAGGAAGGATCTCTGGGAAAGAGAGTTCTTGGTTCTGGGCACCTTGAAAGTGGCCTTAACAGAGCTACAGGTGGTGACGGATGAAGATGGCTGCTGTAGGGAGGTGGAGACCCCGGGGGGGGGGAGAGTCTTAGCAGAGATTTCTTAGCGAGAAGGCAGGTCTGGTAGAGCAGTCACTCGTCAAAGTTGAGAAGATTGGTGGTAGTATAGAGAAGGCAGGTGTGAGTACGGCTGGGGGCATACTTGGTTAGGTATTCAGAGAGCTGGATCAACACCACTTTTTCAAGGGCTTTAGAGAGTGGGGGGAGGATGGAGATGGGCCGGTAATTGCTGGGGGTGGATCGGTCCCCACTCTTATGTGTGGGTGTGATTTCAGAAGCTTTCCAAGCACTTGGGAACTGACCCAGGCATAGAGACCGGTTTAGAAGGTCAGTCAGGGGGACTAGGACTTCGTCCAAGACCATACGGAGGATTCTGGAGTCGAGGGGTCACTGCTTGGGTTATTGCTGCCTAAGACTTTTAGCAGGTGCAGCCTGGCTTCATGGGGGGATAGAGTGCACAGGTAGAATGGTGGGTGATGCAGGACAGGAGGGAGAAAGGTGGGGTTTGGGTCAAAGAAGCTGCTGGGGAGGACCGAGCTTAGGTCAGAGAAGGCAGTGTTAAGGCAATCGGCTATGAGGAGTGGATCTGTGGTGGGGGTGCCACTGATGTTGAGCTGAGATGGTGGGGGGAGAGGGACTTCCCATTTAGCTCTTTCATATTATCTGAGAAGGTCTGGGAAGTGAGAATGGTCTGGTAGTGCTCTGCCTTGGCCCACCTAATGGCCCAAGTGCACTTATTGCGTTCTGCATTGTAGGCCTGTTTGTCAGATGCCTTTCCAGATTCTAAAGCATTGTGCCAGAGATTATCTCTGTTTTTGAGTCTCTGGAGGAGGGATAGGCTGATCCATGGGGCATTGCATTTTTTGGAGCGGATCCTGGTGAGGGGGGGGTGAAAAGGTCACAAGCCTTACAGAAGGCATTTATGAAGTGGTCAAGAGCTGAGTCAATGTCAGGGGTGTGCTGGATAGGGGACCAGTCTAGTGGGCTACATATTGTTTTAATTTTATGAGGCTGCTGGGGCATAAATGGTGGCATAGAGTGGCCTGGGACACTGGCTTCAGAGTGGAGGATAACCAGAGACAGAGGACTGGGGAGTGATCACTAAAAGAGTTGGAGAGGACAGTGACATCCCAGATTGTGTAGGGGCAGTTAGATATAACAACATCTAGGAGAGTGCTGGTGCTAGTAGAGTGGTTGAATCTGGTGGGCTGGGTGACTAACTGGGACATATCCAGGGCAGCAAAGGAGTCCCTTATATGGGAGGCAGTGAAGGCAAGCCAGTTAACATTGAAATCATCTAGGATAACTTGCTCCACTTTGTGAGGGAGAGATGTGAGATAGTCAATGAGGAACTGGACCTCTTGGTTTTGATTTCTTGGGGGTACGTAGGAGACCGTGCAGAAGAGAAGGCCTCGGAAGGGGTAAGGTGTGATTTTTAAGGTGAGGGCTTGGGCTCCATAATCAAGTTTAGGAGCTGGGAGTACCTGACTTATAAGGGAGTCCTCTATGAGTGGTGTGCAACCACCACCGCATTTGCCTACACGGTCTTCCCTGTAGATGGTATATCCAGGGAGAGTGATAGCGGAGTCAGGGGTGGATTTGGAGAGCTAAGTCTCTACCACTGCAATTATGTCAGGTTGATGTTGAATGACCCAGCACTGGAGGGCAGCAGATTTCTCTAGGAGACTGCAAATGTTTAAGGATGCAAAGCAGAGGCCAGTTGCAGTACAGGGTTTAGAAGGGCTGGAAGCAATAGGTCCTGGGTTTGGGTGTACATTACCAGATAATAATAATAGCAGTGTAATTATTCTGGTTAGTGGCCAGTGGTGATGGAGACCCTGGGGTCGATACCCGGCTGAGGACTTTAAAATCAGTGTGCAGGGTGCATTGGTAGCATTGTTTATTATTAACTACATTATTTGAGCCATAGAAAGCTCTTTTAAATGGGTCTCAACTATTATGTTATAAATCTCAAAAGGGAAAACATGGCCTTGGTCAAATTTTACCAGCTTTGGCAGTTTTGCTCCATCAAAGCTGTTTAGGATTGTATTTATTTTGCCATTGAAAAATGGAATCCACTTAATAACCTTTTTGTTTTCAATAACCATGGTCATATCTGCATTGCATATACTCTTTCCCATTTGTGCACCACCTTCCTTTGCCTCTGTGTCCATATAAATGACTTTGGGTAGGTGATCACTCTTCCAGAATCTAGAAACAGCAAATTCAATATTTTACTAAAGGAGAAAATGTCTGGACCTTGCCCAACAACTAACACACCGAAATCTGGCCAATGGAAAATCATGTACACAAATGCTCGCAGTCTGGGAGACAAGATCCCAGACCTGAAGACAACAATGACAGAGGCTAAACTGGACATAGTAGCCATTAGTAAGACATGGTTCACCAGTAACCACACTTGGAAGACTTCAGTACCAGGCTGTTCAGAAGAGACTGAGGTGCAAAAGTGGGGGTGGAGTGGCTCTTTATGTCAATGAAAATAGCAAAGCTACAGAAATTCAGAATACACATAGGGAGCCAGAGGAACTGTGGGTCTCCCTGGAAACAGGAAAAGGGACAGCCACATGAACTGGGGTTGTCTACAGGCCTCCAGACCAGGGGGAGGACATAGACATAGACACATTACTGTTAGAAGATATACAACACATGGCAGCTAAAGGGGAGGTTCTGATAATGGGGGACTTCAAACATGCCAGATACAGAGTGGTCATTACCACAGGAACAGCCACCTGAAATAGATACATGGTGGATTCCCTGCAGAGAGAGGGCCTCGCACAACTGGTACAAGAACCCACAAGAGACAGGGCTATCCTAGATCTAGTACTGACTAAGAGGGAAAGGATCACAGATCTCCAGGTAGATGGTCACCTGGGGGAAAGTGACCATCACATGGTATGGTTCAATATGGCCACTAGAACTAAATCATCCCATTCCAAGGCAAGAATATGGGACTTCAGATGAGCTGACTTTGAAAAGATGGCCAACATAGCTAAGCTAGCCCTGGCAAGAAGAAATACAAGTGACTAGATACAGGCAAAGTGGGCAAGCATTAAGGATGCAAGACATGAAGCAACATCCCATTGTGTTAGAGAGAAAAACAAGAGCAAAAGAAGGAGGAAACCACTCTGGTTCTCAAAAACAGCAGAAGAAAAGGTCAGAGCCAAAAGGCTGGCCTTCAGGAAATATAAGGGAATGCAGTGAGACGAAGATAGGGAGGCATACCAAACTTCCCTTAGGGAAGCAGGGAAGGCAGTAAGGCAGGCAAAACCCCAAACCGAGAAAACACTAGCACAAACAGTAAAAGAAGGGAGCAAGACTTTCTATAGATACATTAGTGAAAGGAGAAAGTCCAGAGGGGGTATTGCTAAGATCAAAGGGGATAAGGGGAAGTGTGTGGAGGAGGACCAATGAAAAGCATTTATCCTAAATAGATACTTCTGGTCAGTATTTACTGAGGAGAAGGTAGGGCAGGGCCCATAGTTCAGCACAGTGGACATGGGGAAGTGGTGTGCACTAGTCTCTTCACAAAAGAAAGGGTCACACAAGAGCTCACTAAGCTCAGGGTAGACAAGGCAATGGGACCTGATGGCATACATCCCAGGGTACTAAAGGAGCTAAAGGTGGAACTAGCAGAGCTATTAGCAGAACTGTTTACTGAGTCTCTGAGCACAGAAGAGGTCCCACAAGAATGGAGAAGGGCTCATGTGATCCCGTTTCACAAGAGTGGTAGCAGGGAGGAGGCAGGGAACTACAGACCAATCAGTCTTACCTCAGTAGTGGGCAAGATTATGGAGGCACTCCTTAAGGAAAGGCTAGTGCAACACCTGGAATCTATAGGAGCACAGGATCCAAGACAGCATGGGTTTACAACAGGAAGGTCCTGTCAAACTAATCTCATAGATTTCTTTGACTCGGTAAACAGAGTGGTGGACCAAGGGGGTGCAGTTGATGTCACCTACCTTGACTTCAGCAAAGCTTTCGATACTGTTCCACATAGAAGATTGATTAATAAGCTGGGTAGGCTCAGGGTAGGTCAGACGTTGGTCAACTGGGTGGCAAAATGGTTGATGGGCAGAAAACAGAGAGTGGTGGTAAATGGTATACAGTCAGAAGAGATGCAAGTCACAAGTGGAATACCTCAGGGATCAATCCTGGGGCCAGTCCTATTCAATATTTGCATCAGTGACATTGTAGATGGATTGAAGGGTAAGGTTTGTCTGTTTACAGATGACACCAAGATCTGCAACAGAGTAGATGATCCAGGTAGGGTGGGAAGAATGAGAAGAGATCTGGATAAACTGGCAAAATGGTCAGAAGAGTGTAACTGGGGTTTAATGTAAAGAAGTGCAAGATCATGCACATAGGAAAGAGAAACCCTGAAGTCACCTATCAGCTGGAAGGGGAGTTGCTGGCAGTCACAAGAGAAGAAAGATACTTGGGCATCATCATCATCATCATCACAGATGACCTAAAATCATCCAAGCAGACCACTAAAGCAGTAGGTAAGACTAGAGGGATGTTGAGGTGTATTAGTAGGGGTATCACAAGTCATAAGAGGAAGGTAATAATCCCTCTTTACAAGACACTGGTTAGGCCCCATCTGGAGTACTGCATGCAGTACTGGAGGCTGCACCTGCAAAAGGACATTAACAAAATGGTGGAAGTTTACAGAAGGGCAATCAAAATGGTGCAGGGACTGCATTATAAAGCATATGAGGACAGATTAAAGGAGCTCAATATGTATACTCTAGAGCAAAGGAGGGCAAGAGGTGATGTGATCGAAACATTCAAACATCTTAACGGCATTAACAAGATGAAGAGTCTAACATGTTTCAGTATAAGAAAAATAGCAGGACAAGAGGACACAGCATGAGATTAGAAGGAGGCCAATTAAGGGGTAATGTGAGGAAGTTCTTTTTCACAGAAAGGGCAGTGGATGCATGGAATAGCCTACCTCAGGAGGCGCTGGATATGAATACAATGCAGGGCTTCAAACAGACGTGGGATAGGCATAAGGAAGCAATACAGATGAGTGTGAATAGATAGGCCATTGACAGAGTAAAGGCCTATGACACATTCATAAGGTAGAAAAAATGGGCAGACTGGATGGGCCTCGTGGTCCTTATCTGTCATCAACTTCTATGTTTCTATGTCCATTATCCTCTTATCTGTTTCCAGGTGCTCTGCCATTAACAACTCACAAAACACTGTTTGTCAGACTATTAAAGGTTGTGATGTCCTCTTCCAAATTTTAATATCTTTTGAACTTCTCAATACAAGATTATATGAATCATCAATCTGCCATTTTTGTAAAAAAGGCCCCTTTTCCCTCCACAATGCGCATGTTGGTCTCCCATCAGTATTACTGGGATATCAGTGTATTCTATTTGAAAATATTATATCAAATCTTCCAAACAGCCATGGTTACCTTTGTTATAGCTCAAGGAGACAGGCGGGATGTATGCATTAACAGCCATAAACGTTATCTTCTTTTTTGATGTCACTGCCACACATAAAAAATAAGGATACTCAATATTAATAATCCTGCTATCAGGAAAGCTGCTCATCACTACTAGTGTTGCTAATTATCCCTTGGCTCTTCCAAATGTATTCTTTTTTTTTTTGCCTCATATAACTAACATGAGTACCCTTCCAGAGCAATCTCCGTTATGAAAAAGCCAAGTTTCTTGGAGATGAACATCATCAAAAGAAGATATCAGTCTTGTCCATCTCCAGTCTTCTATCATTGATGCTAGACCAGACACATTCCAGCTGATAAAACTAACACTTTTTAATTTATATTTCAGTCATTCAGAATCTATACCAACAGCTGAATTTGTATTTTCCTCTGTACTGGAACTGTACTGAAAGTACTGATAAGTCAACATAATTCTGTGATTCTTTAAAAGAGGACTTTTGTAAGATGATATCACTATTTATTCTTACTATCTTTGGTTTTCTTCCCCTTATATATTTACTTTGTCTCCTAATTGGCACCTCGCTGTCATTCGGCAATGAGTGAACAGTTTCAACAGGTTTAGCGTATTCTGTTATTCGAGTTTGATGTTTATCAGTAATATTTGTTTCTTTCAATAATTTTCCCTGACTTGATTTCTGTTCAGCCTTTTTGTCAAAGCTCCTGGGTGTTTCTTCTTATCATTAAACAGCACCTTGACAGCCTTGATTATAATTGTGTCCAAGACTGCACCAAAAGCTCTTCTCCCACCACCAAAATAAAGCTAAAAATATTCCTGTTTTAATTATCTCCAGCACTCTGCACCCACTAGAACAAGTGACCAAATACAAGTACCTAGGCATCACGTTTGATACTGCCCCCTCCTTCCACACCCACAATAATGCCCTGTCAGCCACCATAAACTCTCAGATTGGCCTGCTATACTGGCACAGGGACTGCCTGCCAAAGGTTGCCCTCAGCCTGGCCATCACCTCCTCCATCTTGTCTCTCATGGGATATGGCTTGCCCATGTACACCACAGCTGACAACACTGCCCTCTCCAAAATCCAACTCTCCATCAATAAGGCCTGTAGGCTCCTGACTGGTGCCCCCAGCCGCACTCACACCTGCCTTCTCTATACTACCACCAATCTACTCAACTTTGAGGAGAGACTACTCTACCAGACCTGCCTTCTCACTAAGAAATCACTGCTAGGATTTCCCCCCTCAGGGGTCTCCACCTCCCTACAGCAGTCATCATCATCCATCACCACCCATAGCTCTGTTAAGGCCACCTTCCAGGTGCCCAGAACCAAGACTTCTCTTGCCCAGAGATCCTTCCTCTGCTGAGCCCCCACCTAGTTCAACTCCCTCCCTAGCTGCATCTCCAACTTGCCAAAAACTGGCACCTTCAAAACAGCCCTTTGGAAACATATCTTTAATAACTGCTGTTGTCGGTTCAACTAACCCCCTGTTGTAAGAAACATAGAAACATATAAACATAGAATTTGATGGCAGATAAGGCCCGCTTGGCCCACCCAATCTGCCCATTTCCCTACCTACTGGATAAGCTGCAAATCCTAGTTAACCAGCAGCCTACTTCTTCCTGCTGTGGGACCCGCCCGCCATGCACCTTAGCTCAACAACATCCATTGGACAGCGTCTCCCTCCTCCAGACCCACTCCTTCCCTACTAGGTTCAAATAAGGATGTAACCCACTGTCTTCTCTGAGGACCTACTATATCCATGATTGTAACTCACAGTTTTGTAACATTATGTAACCTAAGTAACATACAAACTACTAAATTATGTAACCTAAGTGTATCTATGTTAAATGTTCCTTTTACTGCACCTGTAATGTTATCCTCTGTTTTAATCTGCACTGTAATAACTGTCTTGATGTCTACCCTCCCTGCGATGAGTCACCTTTGTAAATGAGTCTCTGACTCAAAGGTTGTAAACCCGATTTGTAATGAATGAATAAATAAATAAATAAATAAATAAATAAATAAATAAAATCACTAATGGTAGCTTTTACCTCAATAAAAGTTTTCCTTATTTTTATTGAGTTTATTGTCAAGCATATAATGCCTTTCACATTTCTGGTTCTATACCTGTAAACAGATCCAATATCAATCCAATTAGTTATTTTCTACCACACCCATACAAATCATATATGTTAAGACTTTTAATGTAATTTTCTTCTCATTTTGGCATTTGAAATCCCCTTTATGTATACAGTTGGCAACTTTAGTCTCCACTCTGTTTCTTTTTATTTGCTATCTCTATTTTTCCATGAAATCATTGTTTCTGTGCAAAGCGATTCCCCACAATTAAACCAGATACAGAAGCAAATGATTTGATATATTTTATTGGACCAACATAGATGTAACAAAAAGAACAAAGTGCTTTAGCTTTTGGACCAACCCAGTCCTTCCTTGGAAGCTTAACGACAGTTCAATGTGCTTATACAACTGGATATGATATGAAAATGCTTGTGTAACTTCAATCAATTTTATGTGGCTTTCTACCTCTCTATCCCTGGGATATACCTCCTCTAGGAGTATGACGTGAGGAACCCTAGGGAGGGCCCCCCCCACAGGCACCGGAAATGAATGAGTCAGCTAAAGGTAAGTTTGGAAGAAGCCCAAAAAGAATACCAAAATTGTTGAGCATTGAAGAGAGCAGTGATTAATGAATACTGTGAGAAGGGCTAACTTCCTGAGGAGAGAGGGGAAAGCCGGGCCACCAACCATCTCCTCCAACAGCGGAACCTAGCTAACTATTAAGAAATCACTAACTCTAACTAATATTATGACTGCTGGAATGGAGGAGAGGAAAAACCTCCTTTAAGGTGGAAACATCTGGGGATCCAAGGCCTAGGTCACCTTCCCTCCAGGCTGACGACATTTGATTTGAGAATGTATAACTTTAAAAGAAGGGTTAAAAAAATAAAGGGATATGAATAGGGATGATGATGAAATAGGGAAGATCCCTAAGAGAAAGCAAGGATTGAAGATGGAACATGAGGCTGCGTACAGGACTAATACGAACATAAGGCAACAATGAATACTGATGGTGATGATCACCACAGGAGGTCAGCAGGTGGATAGGATAGCATAATTTCCAATGATATGAATGATTGATAGAGGCAAGGAAGTAAACCATTAGGTCAATAAGGCATAATTATGAGATGTGAAAGATTAGATCCTGTTTTGTGGTCAAGGAGCGGTGTCGGAGTCAAGTGGTGGAATATTTGAGGGAACGAAGAAACTAGATAAGAGTTGCTGAACCCTGGGAAGGTATGCTTAAGTATTCGATGAGAGACAGTGGATCAGAAGAGCAAGTCTGGAAGGGACCAAATCCATGTCTGAGACAGAGGAGCAATGGGTGATCAGATGAGCTCATGAGGAGATTCCAGATATACTGATGAGGAGATGAATTATAATGCAGACTGCTTGATAGAGCGATGCAGGTGGGCATATACTGAGACTGAAGGGCATGTTTGATTATGCGATGTGAGCAATTAGGCTCAGAGCGATTAGATCCTGAGGTTGTAGCTGATGTGGTAGTGTGGAATTCAATGATAGGGATATTCAAGTAAATGATGTAACGATCTAAACCTTGAGATAATGCTGAGTGAATGATGACTAGATATGTGAACTCGATAGACTGGAGTTATGGACTTGATACATGATGCAGGATGTTCGCGGCTGATAGGTGGCATAGGAATTATGGTAGGTATGCCCAAAAAGAATATCAAGAGCAAGCCAAGAGCAGAGGGAAGCATGGAGATCCAGAACCGAACAGGAAGAGGAAGAGATAGGAAAGGACGAAATGAACTGGCATGGAGGAAGGAAAGGGGAAGGCAACTGGAAAGAAGGCAGATGCTGAGACAAAGAAAGGGGTTCTGAAACCAGAGGCAACTCAGGGGAAGTGATTGCGGATTAAAATTGGATGAGGCATGAGGAGGAAGAAACAAAATTGGACAAAATCAGAAAACGAGGGAAATGAAGCACAGAGAGAAGCGAAGAGGGCGGAATTCTAATGAGTCGGTAAGGAAACAGAAGGAAAGGAGACGGGAATGATCAGGAAATTAACTTAAACGAAGGTAGCAGGCTCAATGGAGCAATACTCACAATGGTACTCCTTGAAAGAAGACACAGAGGCCAAGGAGGTGTATCAGGAACCAAAGGGTCAGCGAACCGGAGGGCAAGCACAGGACGGCGATCAAGGGGAGTCAAACAGACAAAAGACAATGAGGAGGGAATCCATGAGTGGAAAGAATTAATGAGGTCAGAACTCAAAGAAGTGATAGGCTGAGGAAGGGAACAGGAATGGATGAGATATGATGGGTGAAGGATGCTATGAATGCAGATACTGGAGAGCGAGGCATGAAAGGATGAAGGATGACCGGGGGGGGAAGGGCAGCACAGGACCTGGCTGGAAGGGGAGGAGAACTGCATGGGGAGTTGGATTAGGCCATACACAATTCAGGACAGGTATAGCCAGACAGAGCAAGGAAACAGCACTGATTTGGCAGCAAACCAAGCAAGACATGCCGAGAGAGGGATCGAATGAGAAGAGCAGGTTGGGATAGGCATCGTGGAACTGATGGGTTGAGGAGAAGAAGGATCACCTGATGAAGGGATCGACTAAGGATGACATGAAGCAAATAGATTCCTGAAGGAGGAAGGCATGCATCCAAAAGCTGGCAAGTTGCGCGGTCGAAAAGATCTGGGAGGTGTCCAGGGTGGAAGATCCCAAGGGTGAGGAACAGTTCGGTCTGGGAGTAGGCATGCTGGTGCACTGGGAGGTTGCAGAGCTGCGCAGAGGTCAGAGGAGCTGGGACCGTAGCCACCGCCAGGTAGGGTGGCATGAAACCTGAAGCAGGGAGCAGAAAATCGATTGAAAGATTGAGCAAGATGAGGAAGTAGAGACTGAGTCCAAAAAGGCATGAATGGGTGATATGAATGAGTAGATCTGGATGCGGGGGTGAGGAGAGAACAGAGGATTCAATAGAGTGATGCAAGCAATGAGGCTCCTTGAAAGGAGATATACTTCGAGGCCAAGAAGGCACATCTGGAACCAAAGGGTATGCAAACTACAGGGGAGATACACTTGATAGAGCAATGTGACCACATGGACTTCTCGAAATGAGGTAAAGCCAGAAATGTTTAGAGTGATGTGATAAAGCAGGGTCCTTGAAATGAAGTAGATTCAGGAAATAAATGGGAAAGAAACTGGAATGATAGAAAATAGCCTCCAGCCAGCCCATGGCAAGGGTCAACAGATGGGAAGGCATGGCCAGGAAAGGAGACAGAGTTGAAACAAGGTGACTGACACTGCAGGCTAGAGGGAGGTGGCCAAGGCATATCAATGGAGTAATTGAAAGAGATGTGCATGGTGGGGCGAAATATGGTGGAATGTGAGCAACTCGGACGAGGAAGGAAACCATGACTGAAAGAATCCATAACGTCTGATGATGGAAGGTATCCAGGAAGGGAGGCATGATGAGATAAGAAATGGGTAATGAGGACTGGAGCCAGGAACCCGATATATGGGCAGGAGGGCCTTGGATCAATGAGGTGGCATATGAGGTGTGATCAGTATGCCCAAAAGAAATATTGAATGCAGATGAATAAGGTAACATGGAAACGGATGAAGTACTATGATGGATTGATGCCATGAAGATAGGTACTAGAAAGTGAGGTAGGAAAGGACGTAGGATGGTAGGGATCGAATTGGATAAGCAGGTTGAGGTGAGGCATAGCTGGTATGGGAGAAGAACCACAGGAGGGATATGAGTCATGAGAGGTCATGATAGGTATGCCAAAGAGAAGTCTGGATCACAAACCATATTGAGGCAGCAGGAGATGACCCAATGGTGAGAGGGGTGAAATTGTAGTAAATGGAGGCAGTGCGATGATGAGGAATGACAATGAAGTGAAGCCATGATTGGAATAAAGCTATGATGGCTGGCAAGAGGAAGGTAAATAGGAACGGGCAAGGTACAATGAGGGAGGGAAGCTCAGAAGGCTAGAATGGGTAAGGGGTATGAAACCAGACAAAAAACTAGGCAGGAATTGCTTGAAGCTGATCCTCCATGGGCAGACAATGCCACCTGCTGGATGGTGGGAGAACCTATGCAAGATGGAGCAAGAATATGCCAGATATAGGCTGGACTGTAATGTAACAGATTGGTAGAGAAAAACATCCTTCCAGGAACAGTATGCCTGGGAGTCAGTGAAAGTGCAGAATACCCCCCAAAAATAATAATTTTTTTTATTTATTTTTTTTAATCACTCCCCCTCCTTCACTCCCACTCAGTCTCTTTCTTTATGGTGAGCATTGTGAGCTAGGAGGATAGAGATGAGTAAAAAAGACAGTGAATGCAGAAGCACAGGAGCTGGAATATAAGCAGGAGGTAAAAGAAGGCCACGGAGACAGGTAGCCCTCATGCTCTCAAAGACAAAAGAAAGGCAGGCAGTTAGAATGAAATGCAGGGTGAAAAGTGTAGGCACCAGGCACTAAATGTGTATTGAGCCCAAGAAGCAGAATATGAGAGACAGGCTACATCAAGTAGGGAAGTATCAGGAAATAAAGCAGAGAGGATGAGGAATGTGAAGCATGAGAAGGCATGAGAGAGTGAGCAGCAGAAGAATAACTAAGAAACTCCCACAATGGAGTTCAATGGTGGGCCCATGGACCGAAATGAAAGAAAGGACACAGGGAAGGAAGAGGAAGAAGGTGCAGTGAGGACTGGGTGAATGCCGCAGGCAGTCTGTGCCATTAAATCCTGCTGTTAACAGAGTGCCTGCTTTTATATTTGTTTGAATGAACTGCACCTGAAATGGTTGCCATTCTGCACGAGGGGGTTGGCGATTGAAGAACTAGGGGCTCCTGCACTATAATGCCTCGCGCCAATCACCCCCTGAAAAGTGATCTGTGACTGTGTGAGACCAACAAGAAGGTGGCAGGTGATAGCTGAAAAAACGCCAAACAAATCCAGTCGGGACATTTTTGGGAGAACTGCTTTAGTAATCTGTAATGGTTTGCCTGAATCAGTGTTTGTTCCTAGTTGTACATTTAAATCCTGCTACTAACAAAGTGCCTGCTTTTATATTTGTTTGAATGAACTGCACCTGAAATAGTTGCCATTCTGCATGAAAGGGCTGGCGATTGAAGAACTAGGGGGCTCCTGCACTATAAAGCCTTGCACCGATCATGGGTGCGAGCGCCGCGAGCACCACTCGGCAGAGAAAAATTGTTTAACTTTGGTAGCAGAAGTTTTATTAAAATGGGGTATGTTCTGTACATATGTTTGGGGGGGTTGGTTTGTGTGGGGATTAATGACTATGAGTATCTCTGAAGATAAAGAAGTTAGCAGTAATATAATCAAAATATCTGGTATGCACTCTGTGGGGAAATGCTCAATTTATTTGTGAAGATGGTTTTGTCTGGAGAAGAAATCATTTTACAAATGAATATCGATATTATGAAAGGATTTTTTTTGTGTTAAGCATGTGTTTTGTGAGTTAAAAATATCAGGGAGTACTCATGTGTTATGTTTAATGTTATTAATGCAAAGTGGAGATACTGAGCTAAATCCAGGTCCTAATTATAAAAGGATCAAACAGTTTTCAATGGTTCATGAGAATGTTAGGAGTATAGTGCATAAGATAGATGAGTATATGGTATGGGCAGCCAAAACTGAGTATGATTTATTAGCAGTTTTGGAAACATGGTTACACATAGGCATAATGTGGGATGAAATTCAGCTTTCTGGATATTCTATAGAACGTGCAGATAGAGGTAAAAGGGAAGGGGGGTAATGTTGTTTATTAAAAATACTCTTGGCCCTTATGAAGTGTTGTTAAGCATGAATAAGGAAGGAACTGACTGTCTTATTATTGAATTAATTGCGATAAAATTAGTGGTAGGAGTGTTTTATGCATCCCCTAAAACAAAAAATAAATAATTTGATGTATTAGCAGAGTTAATTTTAGAAAAAATAAAGGATAAACAAGTGATTTTAACAGGAGACTTTAATGCAGACTAGTTCCAGACTAAACAGAGGAAATTGGAGAGTAGTTTTTAAATTTTGGGGTTAAATCAAATAATGCAAAAATCTACAAGAAATACAAAAAAAGGAAGCCAGGGTTCTCTCTTAGATTTATTTTTTGTGTCCCAGGAGATAGTTAAAACCCGGGAAGCATTACCCTTAAACTCAGGGGATCATAATCCCATTATTTGTACTATTGAGCTACAACATTTTACTACTCAACAATTAAGTATGTATTGGTGTAGAGATTTTAAGGGGTTTAATGAGCAATGTTTTGTAAATCATTTGAAGCAAATTCATTGGGATAGAATATATTTGATACCAGATATAGAATTGGCTATTCAGGAGTTTAATGATATGATTTTGAATATAATACAGTACCATGCTCCGTTGATAAGAAAAATGAAAAGAAATAAAGAAGACCCATGGATTACTGACAAGATAAAAAAAAATATTTAAGGATTAGAAATAGAATATGGAAAAGGACAAGAAAAACAAAAAAAAAGATTAAGATTGGAATACTTTTAAGTTATGGAGGAATAAATGTAAAAGTATAATTAGAAATGTAAAGAATAAATATTATTGGAATAAAATAAATAATACCTCTGATACTAAACAGTTTTGGAAACTTATTACAGATTTAAAATCCCCTAATAAAGCTATTATAAGTCCTATTTTGGTACAAGACAAGAAATTAGTTACTGATACAAAGGATATAGCAAACATTTTTAATACATATTTTTTGGATTTACCGGATTTAAAGTTGTCAGATTTGAATATTGATAGAATGGGTTCTTCTATTGCAGTAAATAAGATGGAAGTCCATATAGGGATATTTAAATTTGAAACTTTAAAAGAGTGGATATAATGTTAATGTTGTTATAATGTAAATGTTGATATAATGAAAGAATTAAAAAATGTAAATGTAAATAAATCAGGAGGTATTGATGGAATTGAGGCTCGATTTTTGAAATTGGGTGCACATGTAATAGCTCCTGTTGTGACTTATTTGTATAACTGGAGTTTGAGTACTTCTACTGTTCCTGAAATTTGGAAGATGGGGAAAATTATTTCCATTTATAAGTTGGTGATCGAACAATTCCTTCAAACTATAGGCCAATAGCTCTTTTGCCAATTCTATCCAAGATCCTGGAACGTAAAGTACATGAGCAGTTAAATAATTATCTGGACATAAATACTGTAATAACAGATAAACAACATGGTTTTAGGAAGGGGAGATCCACAAACACTGCCCTGTTGGAATTTAATGACTTGGTTGTTACATCTATGAACCAAGGAAAACATACTGGGGTAGTGTTTGTGGATCTCAGTAAGGCTTTTGATTTTGTACAACATGATTTGCTTTTGATTAAGTTAAGGGCCATAGGGATTCAGGGCCAAATGTTAAAATGATTTGAGTCATATTTGACAAATAGACACCAATGTGTACAATGTGGTATAACGATGTTGGGCCCTGGGAGATTGGAGAGGGGTGTTCCCCAGGGCTCGATTCTGGGTCCATTATTATTTTAATATTTATGTTAATGATTTGGTCCAAGTGATTGAATATAGTGAGGTGAGATTGTATGCAGACGACACTGTTTTAGTGGCGTCTGCTGACAATCTCTTAGATATGACGAACAAACTTCAAAATGATTTGCTACAGATGCAAAAATGGTTGAGTAATTCTGGTCTTCTTTTAAATGCTAAAAAAACACAAACTATGTTGTTTGCAGTTGGTTCATACAAAGAAAAAGAGTCTAAGTTACAATTACATTTACAAGATGGTACCAAAATTGAAAATGTATTAACATATAGGTATTTGGGGTTTCAAGTAGATGTTAGGATGACATATATAGAACATATATCAGTTCAGATAAATAAAGTGAATAGGAGATTAGGGGTCCTTAGAAGAATCGTGGGTAGTTTACCTCTGGTGGCAAAGGAGCGCTTGGCAAAACAGATGTTGTTACTTATATTGGAGTATGGTTATATAATTTATATGAATTCAACTAAAACTGCATTAAATTTGGTTAATCAAACATATTATAGGATAGGTAAATTTGCTTCTGGAAATATTAAAAATAAGCATCATTGTATAATTTATAATAAACTGAATTGGCTTCAACCTGAAGTGGCACAAAATTATCTTTGGCTTATTATATGTCATAAAATAATTCATAGAAAGTATAATCATCCTTTGTATGAACAAGTAAAAAGAAAGTCAAACAATGAAATATATTTAAAGACTAGGAATGTATTTAGTAATATTCCAATGTATAGAAGTTTTAACAGATTAAGGGATAGTATGCTCCAGAATAGTGTAGCACAAAGTTGGAACAGATTGTCTGAATTACAGAAATCAAACAGAGATTTTTTTTAAATTTAAAAATTATTTGTTTGATAGTTTGAATTCTTTATGTATGTGTTTAAACAAGTGTGGATGTAATGTGTGATTCTATTTAGTGTTTGTATTTTGTATTAGTTTAGATAAATGTTAATTATATTAGAAGTTATATGCAGGACTTTGTTGTAAATGGAATTTTGTCCAAACAAATGTTATTTCCTGTGAAAAAATAAACTTTTAATCAATCAGTCATTATCAACAGCTCACGCAAGTGAAACACACCAGCAGAATGCTGACAGTGAAGCCAGAACCAGGGACTCCAGTGGGCAAGGAATTGGGACAACATAGGGAGGAGATGAAATGGCAGAGATATGAGAGGAGGCAGGGGTGACAGACCAGGGAGCAGATGGGCTGAAAAGCCAGCAGAGGAGCTGGGCAGGGCTATGATGGGAGCCACAAGCCAGAGGAAGAGAGGGCTGGATAGATGCAGAAGCTATGGAAATACAGGGCACTGAAAGAGCAGAATAGGATGGCAATCACTGAAAGGTGCCAGTGTGGACAACGGCAGCCCCCCAGTTACAGTTTTCAGAACCCTATCGAACCACTGGATGGCAGGGATGAGCAAGCTCAGACAGGAGAGGATGCGAGAGGACAGAAACGTACTTGGAGATGTGAGAGAGAAGACTGAAAGCCGAGTCAGAAGCTTAGTAGGAGAAGAGAATGTCCGATGAGGTGCAATGCGAAGAGCGGCCCTGGCACAGCTAACAACGGGGGAGGGAGGAGTTAAAAGGAGAGCCACTTCCAAGCAACCATACAATCCAGGAAGTGCAGACAGAAAGGGAAGGAACAGCCTATGGAGCCGCAGCCGACAATGAAAACTAATCCTTGGAGAGTCCAGGATGAGTGACATTTTTGATGCCGGTGGAGGAGTGATGTTGTTGCTCTGCCCATTGAACCTCGGGCTTAAAGCCTCCCATTATTTAGAAAATCCCATACTTTTAACGCCCAGATCATGCAGAAAAAAACAGAAAAAATTCCCACTGGTTTAAAATACTCATTTAAAAAATAACACATGCGATGTCAGAGAAGCTGAAAAATACCAGTTCAGCTTCAGCTGAATGGGTCTAAAGGTCAGATGTGCTTAGAGCATAGCATCATGTGAGGACTGCACTGCACATAAATTAAAATGACTTAGAGATACCTTCAGAGTAAGATAAGGACATCTCGAGCATAGACCTGTATAGTTCAACTATGAGTGCAGTTCATGACAAACAAAACCCACTCGGATAGTCATAATTGTAAATTAAAATTAAGTCACACAAAATAGAACTACAAAAAATAAATTTAAATGGCATAAAAAGGGTTTAAAGTAAAGTTTACCTAATGTGAGCAATAGTTCGAAACATTACCCGACTATACTCTCAAATGGGTTATTATACGCCACAAGCCTTAGGCCTTTAGTGTTGTAACATGAGTTTATACATGATAGTATAAATTGGCAGTACAAGAGCTAAATGAAAAGCTGCTTGTCAAGGACCACCAAGAAACTAAGACCATGCAATCTGATATGTACAGATTTCAACTTGATGTACTAAAAATGTCTAAGGAATCTGAATAAGAAATCATAGGAATTAAATCCCTCTCCCACCCCGCAGGGAAGGTAACTAGTTGTAAAGAGATATCAATCAATCAATCAATTAATCAATCACTTTATTTAACCAGGCATAAACACCATTGAGCAAGCTCATTTTCAAGGTGGGTCCTGGGCATTAATACAATATGGTACACTTCATAAGATTACAATTACGGTGGACAGTGGTGCAAAACAAAAAAAAATTCTGAAGGTGCTGGTCAATATGGGCTTATACATAATTAATATGCAAAGGTACATAATGATAAGCTTTACTGGAATGAGAAGAGACAACACTCCCATATAGTCTCCACTAAGTAAGAGCTCATACCTAAATGATAAAAAATAAGGAGGTATTAAGGAATAGGGTAGAAATTGGGGTGAAAGAGTAGGCAGCCAAGAGGGAGGCCAGAATAGGTAAAAGGTAGAGAATAGGCAGGGCCATCTCGGATTAAGGGAAGTAGGCTTGTAGGTCATAGGTTTCTGTTGTTAGGAATGTGGGGGTGGATGAGATACTTAGGCGTAGGATTTGAGAGTAGCACCTGGGGCTTAGGGGTCATTGGCATCTAAAACAGTTGCTTGATTCCTTCAGATAATCTGTTATATGAGCTTTGAATGTGAAAATGCTTGGAAGTGAGGATAATTTTTTAATGAGTCTTGCATAGTGTTCCAAAGTGATGGAAGTGAGAAGTTGATTGCTGCTGAGCCAAGGGTAGTTTACACTCTAGGAATCTGGAAGCAGATTATGGAGAAGTGTCTCAGGCCATAGGAACCTAAAGTCTGGTGGTAAAGGGTGTCCAGTTTGTTTAGCATCGTTGATGGGCAATGACTGTAAAGGTAGTCAGCGTAGTCCAGTATAGGTAGGAATGTAATTTGTACTAGTCTCATTCTGGCTTCTAATATAAGTAGGTGTTTAATGTGATAGAATAAACCTAATCGCCATCTTAGTTTCTTCGAGGTTTCATTTAAGTGGCACAGAAAGTTGAGCTTGTTATCCAGCCAGAACCCTAGGTATTTAAAGGTATCAACTACTTCAAGGGGTTAATCTAAGAGTGTTCGGATCTGTGTGATATGTGGACATGTAGACTTTGGTGAGAGAATCATTGTTTTAGTCTTTTTGGCATTGAGGAGGAGCTTATGAGTGAGAAGGTTGTATTGGAGGGCGACAAAGTCTTTCTGTAAGTACTCATGGGCCAAATCCAAGGATGAATTTGTGGTATAGAGTACAGTAACATCTGCGAATAAGTGCACATTGGCTGTGCCCAGCTGTGAGTCCAGATTATTGATGTTTGTTGCAAAGAGGATAGGGCCCAGGATGGAGCCTTGTGGGACTCCTCGTAACAAGGATTTTTGTGGGGTCAGATCTCCTATGGCTTTGACTTCTTGTAACCTATTGGTTAGGTAGCTGGTGAACCATTTAATGGCAGAACTATCAAGTCCGATGTTACTTAGTGCAGTAAGCATGATGGTGTGATCCACAGTATCAAAGGCCTTACTTAAATCAAGGAAGAGGGCAAATACATGCTTCTTAGAGTCCAAGGCCATTTGCCAGTCTGTAGTTACTTTGGCAAGAGCCGATACTGTACTGTGTTTGGCTCTGAAGCTAAACTGAGCCAGGTTTAGCAACTTTTGTGAATCCAAATGTTCTCTAAGTTGGATGGTGACAGTTTTTTCAAGTAATTTAGAGAAGATGGATAGAATAGAAATAGGCTGGTAATTATTCAGATCACTCAGATCCCCAGTCTTGAATAGTGGTAGGATGTGGGCAGTTTTCCACGAGACAGTTAGCTCACCTTGATTCAGAGAGGTGCTGAATAAGTGTGTAACGGGGGTGATAGGGTAGGTATGGGCAAGTTTTAGGAAGTAAGGTTCAATATTATCTGCACCCACACTCTTTTTTGTATTCAGAGAATGGAGGAGGTCCTCCACTTGCTTGAACTAATTGTGAGGAAGCTGAAGGGGGTGGGATGCAGTTGGTTATGGTTGTGGTTATCAGTGAAGCCAACAGTGTAGTCTCTTGCCGGCTAAGTTTGCTGATAGGTAAGATGTCAAAGGCAAGCCCTGCAGTGGCAAAGTGATCATTAAACTTCTCTAGTATATCAGCTTTGTCTGTATAGGTGGTACCATCAAACACAATCAGACAGATATACACACACACACACACACACACACACACACACACACACACACACGAGTCCTAATGCACCATAAGTCACATCAATCATTTCAAACATTATCCAAAGGAATTAAACTTGTCCTGAACCTACAGGCAAAAGAGATATGTACAGAGTTCAAAATGTACGAACATACGAAATTTGCCCGGCAGATAAAGGCCTAGAGGTTTATCAAGTCTGCTCGAATGTGCAGCTAGCACCCCTTATTCTGCAGCTGCCCCTCCCTTCCACCCTTCCCCTTCATTAACCCTCCGCCTTGTCCTGTCCCATCCTCGTTTGAAGCAGTCCACTGTTCTACTGCATACCACTTCTGCAGGTAACGCATTCTACCCAGCCACCACCCTCTCTGTAAAAAAAATGTCTCCTCATCTCCCTCCTGAACTTTCCTCGCTCCAGTCTCATATCATGGCCCCTGGTGGCCCTCCCCTCCCTTACTTTGAACAGCCCCTCTGTACCCATCTTGTTTATTCCTTTCATGTATTTAAAGGTTTCAATCATGTCACCCTGTCTCTCTCTCCTCCAGTGAGTACATGTTCAACTCCTTCAACCTCCTCTCGTATGATAAGACCCCCAGCCCCTTGATCATCTTTGTCACCCTGCGCTGCACCCCCTCCAGTAACTTAATGTCCCTCTTCAGATACGGACGCCAGTACTGCACGCAGTACTCCAGGTGTGGTCTAACTAATGACCTATACAGTAGCAGAATCACCTCCTCCCTCCTTGAGGATATACCCCTTGCAATATTACCCAGCATTTTGTTGGCCTTTGCAGCTGCTTCCTACATTGTGCTGAGTTGTTCATTGACCCTGTAATGAGCACACCCAGATCCTTCTCCTCCTCTGTCTGGGCTAGCTGCACTCCCCTAGCTGGTAACTCCTCCTTGGGTTCTTCATCCCAAATGCAGCACCTTGCACTTTTTGGCATTAAACCCCAGTTGCCAGGTGTCTGACCAGGTTTCAAGCTTTGCCAAATCATCCTGCAACCCCTGCCATCCCCCTAGGTCATCCACCACCGCGCCAACCTTGGTATCATCAGCAAACAGACTGATCTTGCTCTTGATGTCCCATGATATATCTGCAATGAATATCCCACACAACACTGGTCCCAACTCCGAGCCCTGTGGGACACCGCTCGTCACTGCCCTTGGGTGTGAGAGCTCCCCACCCACCACCACCCTCTGTTGCCTTCCCTGCAGCCAGTTTCCTACCCATCTCACCAGCTTTGCACCCGCCCCTGTGCCTACTAACTTCCTTCCCAGCCTTCCATGTGGCACCGAGTCAATTGCCTTACTGAAGTCCAGATACAGGACATCCACTGCATGGCCCCTGTCCAGTTGCCTAGTTACCCAGTCATAGAACTCAACCAGGTTGGTTTGGCAGGATCTGCCACGTATGAAGCCATGCTGTCTGCTGTCCTGTAGTCCTTTGGCCTCTAGGAGGGCCACCAGCCTCTCCCTCAGGATAGTTTCCATTAGCTTACCCACAATGGATGTGAGGCTCACTGGTCTGTAGTTTCCCGGTTCATCCTTGGGGCCACTCTTGTGGAGGGGCACCACATGAGCCATCCTCCAGTCCTGAGGTACACACCTCGAATGTAGCGAAGCATTAAATAGGTCTGCCAAAGGTCCTGCAAGGACCTCTGCCAGCTCCTTCAGTACCCTGGGGTGGATGCCATCTGGGCCTGTCACCTTGTCCACCCTCAGTGCCTTCAAACCCTCTTGAACTCTGCCCTCCATGATTTCCCCATCTGTCACCACTTCCCCCCCTGATTCTGCCATTTCTCCACCTGGCGCCACCCCTCTTCTCTTTAGTGAATACTGAGCAGAAGTACTCATTTAGTGCTTCTGCCTTATCGCACCCTGCTTCCACCCAACCCCCTCCTTCCTAATCCTTACTATGTGGTCCTTACAGCTCCTTTTTCTCCTGATGTACTTAAAGAATCCTTCTCCCCTTCTTAATGCCTTGTGCCAGCCTGAGTTCTGTAGATGCTTGGCTGCCCTTACTGCCCTTGTCACCCTTTCGATTCTGTCAAGTACCTCTCTGTCCTTCCCCTCCCTGTTTTCTTGTACCTCCTAAAGGCAGCTCTTTCCTCCTTACCTTTCCATGACCTCCTTGCTCAACCAGCTCAGTTTCTTAGCCCTAGCCTTCTTGCTCTGGGCTTTGCAGCAGGTTTTGGTTGCCTCCACTATCCCCAGCTCTATGAGCTCCCACCTCGGTTAGTATCCATACTAGATTGAATTCTGGCCAGGTACCCTTTACCACTTCCCCATCCTCCAAAATTGGCCCTCCTGAAGTCCAGCACTCTTGCCAGATTCCACTCCTTCCTTGCCCATATCCAATGTGAGCCATACTGAGTGGTGGTCACTCCCTGACAGCGGTTCCTCTACTGTAAGTTCTCTCACAAAGTCCCCATTTGCCAGCTCAAGGTCAAGGGTATTCCCTAACCTGGTTGGTTCACTGTCCATTTGTAGTAGGAAGCTGTCCTGGAAGGCATCTAGCAGTACCTGCTCCCTTCTGTTCCTGGTTGTTGGGGTGCTCCAGTCCACTCCTGGCATGTTGAAGTCCCCCACAATCACCACACTACCCTTCTCGCAGGTCCTCCTGATCTGTCCTGCTAGTTCCCTGTCTAACTCCTCCATCTGAGATGGTGGCCTGTACACCACTCTTATTCTTAGAATCCTATTCTTGGAATCCTGGATTTGCACCCAAAGTGGCTACGTACTACCCTGCTCCCCTTTCTCCCTTACACACTTCAGTCCTTCCTTCACATATAGTGCCACCTCCCCTCCTTTCCCAATCACCCTGTCCCTATGAAATAACCTGTACCCTGGTACAGACAGGTCCCAGTCATATTATATTAGTCAGTTATATTGGGTGGCCCATGTTTCCATGATGGCTGCAATGTCCACCTCTCCCTCTGCCATGAGAACCTGTAACTCTGCAGTTTTCCTCCCAAGGCTCCTAACATTAAGGGTAACCACCTTCCACCCTGTTCCCCCCCCTCCCATCCTGCCCTCCTTTCCTAGCATCACTAATAGTACTTGCCATTTGTCCTTTGTCACTGTTATGGGGGTAAGCTCATATGATTTCCCAACCTGTGGTCTCTGCATATCTCTTCCACAACTGCCACCCCCCACTCCTAGTTTAAATTCCCATCTTCCTCTATATACTCTTCCATCCTCTGTTTCAACACTTTCTTTCCCTCCTCACTCAAGTGTAGTCTGTCCTTGGCATAGAGACTACTGTTCTCCCAGGTCCCTCCCACCCCCAACAGCCCATACCCTTTGGCACAACACCAGGTTCTTAGCCATCCATTAAATTCTCTATTTTCAGCTTTCTTGTTGTGCTTGCCTTTGGCACTGGAAGTATCTCAAAAGTTATTGATCTTCCTGCCCCTCACATAATTGTGCTAGTTCTCAAACCTCCTCTGACTATATCTACTGTCTTGTCAGCCAGGTCGTTTGTCCCAAGATGTATAATTAAATGAGGCTTGTCCCTACCCCTTCTAGCATATTTCAGAACAGACTGTCCCACCCTTTCCGCTGTCATTCCTGGCACAGCCTCCACCCAAATGTGACTATGCCTCCCCCCCTTGCTACCCCACCTAACTCCTCTTAGTATTGAGTCCCCCAGCACTAAGATTCCACCCCTCTTACTCCCTGCTTGCTTCCATTCATCTCCCTCTCTCATTTCCAGCTCCTCTTCTTCCTCCTCCTGCACATAATTTCCCCCTTTTACTCATGTTGCAATTCTTCCAGCAGAACTTCCCCCCAATCCAGTTTGGTCCAGGCATTTATCAATTACTCCTCTAATTTCATCATTTCCCTCCTCCACTTTCTTCCTCTCTAGCAGTGCACAGCTGTTTTCTGAAGACCCTTCACAAATGCCCGCTCCCTCTCTCTTCATAGTAACCTGTTCTCTCCTTTACACTCCATGACTTTTGCCACTTCTTCACCTCCCCTCACAAGTCCCTATCTCCTCCTTCCATTTGTCTTTTGTCTCCTGACCTGGTTTCCCCGGCAATTGTTCTTCCTGGCCTGGGCCCCTTTGTCTCTGCTTCCCTTCTTCTGACCCTCTCCTCACCACTGTTGGCTTAAATTGCTCTCCCTCATCTCCCCTTCTTCCTCCCTCCGTTATTGGACTAAACCCACCCCCAATCTGCCTTGCCTGTCTTTGTTTCTCCTGCAGACCCTTGATCTCCTTTGTAAGTTTCTCTATGTGGTTGCACGCTAAACATCCTCCCACACTCCAGGCAATGTTTAGAAAGATTGGTGCACCGCAGTTGTTGTAGCCTACCACCCTACCCATTGCTGTCTTTGCCCACCAGCGACCCCCCACCCTTCCAGATGCAGGATACCAAACACTCCCCCAAGTCTCCCCTCTCCCCCCTCTATCAGTGCAAAACATTCTTTTCTTAATTTCCCTTACCCCCTTTGTTGCAGATGTTTAGATAGATTGAGCAACTGCTTTTTATATTCCTAACCTTCCTATCCAAACTCAAAAAGAGACTTTAAGTAGCCATTGCACAACCTTCTTCAAACTTCTACTCCTCCTTTTCCCAATGCAATATCAATGTGAAGAAGTAATAATGAAAGCTCCTAGATTTGCATTTACTTCCCTTCCACTGAGAGAGCAATCACCTCTTCACTTGCTGCTGTTCCGTTCCTGGATGTCTGCTTCTGCTATGACAGGTGCATATCCTTTGCCTGTTTGAGGAAGTGGTGTCAGAACCCCTAGCATAAAGGAAATAATGGACCAGGAGTGGGTGGGGTGAGGGGTTTTGGGGCAGTGGGACCAGCCCAAGTCTTCCAGAAACAATCAAGTAGCTGAGGCCTCTGGTCAGACCATTAGCACCCTTCCCCCACTGTGGACTCAAACTTTGCAGCTAGTGAAGCCAGCAACAATGAATCACAATTCTACTCAAAGCCCCCAAAATAGGTTTGCTACCCAAAGAAACAGGACTCCAATTCAAACAGCTTCACCAACAACACATCAAAATAGGCTTGGAATTAGAAGATATAGGTCTCCAATTCAAAGAAACAGACCCAGTTAAATTACACCAATTATGTTTTAAAACAGAAGAAATAGGCCTCTACAAATGCAGCCTGCCACACAGTGAACCAAACAAATGAGCCCACTCATAGCTACCAAAACAGGTTTCAAAATTCCAACAGCTTCAAACAATACCCTACTAGCCCCTTAGTAGTAAGAAAGAAAATAAATAACATTCTACCAAGTAGAATCCACGAAAAACAATGTAAAACAAGAAGCTACTGTACTGTAGATCTGATCCTATCCCCCTTCTAGTTCCTTCTGAGAAGCCAAAGCACTGACTCCACACCTGATTCAGCTCTGCCTCCCTACTGAGTGAGAACTGGCCAGACCATTAGCACCCTTCCCCCACTGTGGACTCAAACTTTGCAGCTAGTGAAGCCAGCAACAATGAATCACAATTCTACTCAAAGCCCCCAAAATAGGTTTGCTACCCAAAGAAACAGGACTCCAATTCAAACAGCTTCACCAACAACACATCAAAATAGGCTTGAAATTAGAAGATATAGGTCTCCAATTCAAAGAAACAGACCCAGTTAAATCACACCAATTATGTTTTAAAACAGAAGAAATAGGCCTCTACAAATGCAGCCTGCCGCACAGTGAACCAAACAAATGAGCCCACTCATAGCTACCAAAACAGGTTTCAAAATTCCAACAGCTCCAAACAATACCCTGCTAGCCCCTTAGTAGTAAGAAAGAAAATAAATAACATTCTACAAAGTAGAATTTATGAAAAACAATGTAAAACAAGAAGCTACTGTACTGTAGATCTGATCCTGTCCCCCTTCTAGTTCCTGTGTGAAAAACTTTCACCTTCCACAGGGGCAAGATAGCTAGTTAGAGGTGAATGTACACTATATGTATGTGATACATGAGTCCTAATATACCTTATTTCCACAAATTGCTACAATATTAACGTAATTAAATTAAATCTGTCTAGAATCCCCATGCAAATGAGATCCTGCACTCCAATATGTTCAGAGTACACAAATGTGACAGTATATAATAAAACTACTACATGAGGAGTAACAGGCAAGGAATCCAAATAAGACCCAATGGAATTAACCCTACCCCCCACCCCTGGGGAAGATAGCTATTAAAGGAATTAATATTCAATAGGGGTGTAAACTAAGAGTCCTAACACACTGTAACACCATTGTGTCGTGTACCTGAATATAAGCCCATCTCAATGTAACAGCAACCCCCACACCCACCACACTTACATAACCCCCCCACACACAAGGAGATGCTGAAGTCCTATAATATGTATATCCTTTGAAGACAAGGTCTGTGTATGTTTAAGTCCTATAATGTGCTATAACCCCCAAATCTGTGTTCATGCCATCATTTACTGTATTGAGAAGTAATATAAGTTTGATCTCAAAAGCCTGTCTCTGTTGTGTACTTTTGTGTCTCTGTTGTGTACTTTTGAGATTTCCTTTTAAGACCATTACTGACATATCTGAGATTGAATGTTCCGGCTGAGAGAAGTGTTGCCCCACTGGTTTTTTAGACATCTTTAGATTACTATTACGCACCTTGTTCCATCTGGGGACCTTCCTACATTGATCCACGCCTTTGTGACCTCGCGCTTGGACTATTGCAATTCCCTTTACCTTGGGCTTCCAGGGGTTGCCATCCACCACTTGCAGCTGGTGCAGAATTCCACAGCCCGGTTGTTAACTGGGATGCCTCGTTCTTCCCATATTACACCGGCTGTCAGTTCAGTGGTGGATCACCTTTAAAGTCGGTTTACTGACTTACAAAGCCCTACATGGTTTGGGCCCTGACTACCTGAAAGAGCTGCTGGTTCCGTACCTCCTGGAGCGACTGCTCCACTCAGCCAACAAGGGGTTGCTGGAGATTCCAAGAGTAGTTTTAAAATCTTCTGGTGCCTGGGCTTTTATGTTCATGGCACTGACCCTCTGGAATTCTCTACCCCATGGATTGAGAGTACATGACTGTGAGGGGCTTTAAACAAGCATTAAAATCCTTTTTGTGAATTAAGGCATTTGGGGACGGTGCCGACCTGGTTTGATCTTATTGTTTCTATTATGTCTGTGCAATTTCATTCTAGTGTGGCATGGATGACTTGTCTCTCCAATATAATCTGTTTGTGGACATCTCTTGCATTGAATGAAATAAACAATATGCCGTGATGCACATGCATAATTCCCCTGTATCCTGAATTGTCTGTTTTGTGATGTAACCACACAGTCCAAAGTGGAAATGAGCTCACAAGTCTTATATCTGAGTTGATTACAGGGTCGTGTATCATTAAGTGTCATGGCATTCTGTTCTGGTGAAAGTTTGCTCCTAATAATTAGTTTGGCTAAGGTTGGTGGTTGTTTAAAAGATAGTAGTAGTAGTTCCTAAAAAATAAAATTAAGGGCCTCTTCCTCACTAAATATTGGGTGGAGGTCCTTAATAATCTTGTGGAGACATTCAAGGTCAGGATGATATGTGAGTACTAAGGGTATTGTGTTGGTAGCTGTCCTTTCCTTATACTGAAGTAGTTGATGCCTTGGTACTTGTGTCACACATTCTATTGTCCTGTCAATTTCTCTGGAAGATTGCCCCTGCTCTATAAAGGTGTTTTTCAAAATAGCCAAATGTGTACCTCTGTCTTCCTGATTTGAACAGATACACTGCTACTGAAGTGCATGACTGTACATGACAGATTTCTTAGTGTGGCTCAGGTGATAACTATTCCTGTGTAAGTATCTCTCTCTCTCTGTCTGTTGGCTTCCTGTAAATACATGTATGTAAGGTTCCATCCTTGATGGTGACAGTAGTGTCCAGAAAATTAACACTTGTGGCAGAATATTCCAGGGAAAACTTTATGGTTGGGTGAAAGTTGTTAAGTTCGCGATGAAAATCTCTAAGTGTGTCACTACCCTCAGTCCAAATTATAAATGAATCATCAATGTTAAAATCATCATTGTTATGTACTTCCTCATTCTTTGGACCTTCCTTGTTGTATACCTTTTTTCCCCTTAATCACTCTTGCTTCACTTCACCTTTGTTCTCTGAGATTCTCTCACTGCTGTCAGTAGTATTCTTATTTATTCTTACAGGCATTACCTTGTTTCCCGTATTACATTCTTTCTATTCATAGTTTTATTAGCATTAAGATCCCTAGCTAATTTTTCAGTTTCCCCAGTCTCCTTATTTGCAATGCATTCAGCGGACTCTTGGATTGTTTCCTTGTTCTTAGAGTTTGCTTCACTGTCCAACTTATTATCCTTCTTATGTTGCTCCCCTACCTGTAACCTTTCTACACTGATTTTTAAACCTGATTCTAATAAAAGGGTTAATAAGGAGACAATCTGTCCTTGAAAGTCATTGTTCTTTTTAAGCTACATTTTAATTTCATGTAGCCCCACCTGTTACAATCTGAAATCTATATTCCAATTGTTTCCTTGTTTATCAGATGTAACTGAGACACTAATATTAATATTAGTGTTGGGTAAAACCTGAACTTCCCTCTCCGTCCCATTACTTACAGTATATCTCTCAGTCAAATATGGGGTATGTCTGGTTGTCACGGGGGTGTCTAAGCTTAGGTACTCCACATATGATGATATGATATTCTCAAAGACCATCAAAATGACTCATTTGTTTCTGGACCCATATTAGACATTATTTGGGTTCCTACTGGATAGGGGGCATTTGGGTTATGAAAATGTACCTTTTTGTTTATATTACCTTCTTGTAACATACTACTCTCTGGGTTAATAACCTTGGTCAGTGGCTCCTTTTGCTGTTCATTAAGCACTTTTTTCTACATTTTTCCCATTTCTAAGTTGGATACCACTATTTTCCATAACGTTGTTGTCAAATGGACAGTTAAGCACATTTTCTGACTTTTATATTTCTAACATGAGAGAGCAATCCATGTTAGTTGGAAGTGAACACCCTTCCCCATAGGGGATGAAGTTCCTGTAAGAATTAATAGCATCCTTTGGTTTTCTTTCTTTCTTTCTTTCTTTCTTTCTTTCTTTCTTTCTTTCTTTCTTTCTTTCTTTCTTTCTTTCTATCGGCCTCATTTGGGGAGCTTTTTTCCTTCCTGCCACTAGGTTTGCTACTGAAGTATACAGGGGTGAATATTATCAGAAAAAAAGAATGCATTGCTATTTAACTCTTTAACCTTACAAATGCAGTAGTTCAATGACAAATAATAAAGTGCAGGTTGAGCATATTTTGTAAAAATGAACATATTTTTATAAAATAACTCAATAAATAGTCTCTGTGTGTTACACAATATTGATAGTGTTCTGCTTCAGACTTGGCAGTGTCATAAAACATATCTGCTTTCAGTGTTCTTGAACTTTAAACAAAGCGAAAGCTCCCTAAGTGGAGCAGTACACACTTCATGACATACAAAGTCGTTTGATGTGTTTCTTTTCCTTTTTTTTCAAACAAGATTGTGTCTTGCCTTGCAATTTTCTAGGGACCAGATAAAGTGGCACTCCCTTAAAAATAAATATTAATAAAGCCATAATGCAAGAACAGGCTCATGCAGACATAGCAAATCAGAGCAGTTAGAACATTAAAACTTCTTCCTAGCTTGCTAGACATTTAGCTAATTAAAAAATAAAATAATAAAAGAGCATGAGCTGTGTTACCTCCGATAAATAGCAAAACTGCACTTAAGAAATATGTTTACCCTCCAAAGAGAAATTCATAAAGAACATTTACGGTATATCTCAAAACCCAGTTGGCTAATCAATTTAAGCATGGTTTTCAGGGATTGTTCTCACTGTTTAAAGTAGGATATAAAAATGACAAATATTACTCTAAGCCTTGTTTTTATCTAACCTACGGCAGCTGAAATAATGCAACAAAATGCAACTTTCGCCAGACAAATGCTACATTTCAATTAATGCAAATGCTGAGAGCTGACTAGTAATACCAAAGCCAGTGGTCTCACATGCCATTCCCTTGGCTAAGGAATTCCCTTTCCCAAGCTTGTTGCTACAAAATACAAATGCTCCTTAAGTTAATTGATGCACAGTAATCAGCCTCTCACTTCTGTGGATGCCAGTCAATTCTGATGAAAACAATGTCAGCCTTAGTAAAGTGATAACCTAATGGCTGACATTTGAAGGTGACATCCCACATTACAATGCTGGTGTAAAAATCAACCCTGCCAATTAATTAATTGAATATGCTGATAGTTATTCTAATTTGTGCCACTTTATCCCCTTTACTTCCCTGAAACAGTCTTTGGTGAATGGCTAGCTCACTAGCTCACTCTGAGGGATTTTGGGGGTCCTGGTGATGCTGACAGGGGAACAAACCACAAAAATGACCAACATTCTGATTAACCCACTTTATTTGACACCAAAATAAAATAAACAATGCAAGTACTGTATACACAAAATGTACAAAGACTGCAGTTTCAAGCAACACTGTAAGCACGATAGGAACCTAGCTCAGAGTTCCTTCTTTGTCCATGGATCTGTGCACACTGCTTACAATCTGGAAAACTCACTGCTTTTATACATGCTAATTGTGATTGCCACTTTCACTCATAGTGGTAGCCACATCCGTTATACCGAAATACAAAGTATTTACATTATTTACAATGGATGCTTCCTAATACAGACATTACGCAGACCATATACATATAGAAAAATGGTTTTGTCATGCATTTCCCCCTTAAAAGATTTCTAGACATTTTTTTTTGTCACTAAACTTTTAATTGTCAAACTCCTCCCTAATTCTGCCCTATGACATCACAATCTGTCTGGCTAGGTGAGTATAAATGGGAAAGAGCAGAGGCCAGCCACAGTCTATAGCAAACACCTACATCAGCCTGACTCCAACAAGAAGCACCAGGGTCCTCTGCACAGCACTTTTCAGACCTCTCAACTTATTGCAGCCTGGTCTTTAATGGTAGGTATGTGTGTAACCTTTCAGGTTTCTGACAGTGCCAGCACAGCTAAGAACATAAATATTTATATATTTTATCTCAGCTCAGGGGCACAAAAATAAATACATTTTTCAGGAAGGATGGTTTTATATGTCTGTATACAGGAGGGTTGTCACTTTATAAAGTTGCAGGGGGTTAAAACAATGCAGGAGACTCACTTGGTGGAGCAAATGAAAAAGGCACCAAACTGAGGGGCCTCAACAATGTAGAGGAGCCTTAGTCATCCTTGCTAACTTTGTGGAGTTTTTTTGAACTGGTACACATGAAGGGTTTTACATTTTAAAACAACAGTGGGGTGGGCATGGCTAGCACTACAACATGATGGCAGCCTAATTCTCAGCTCTCCATCTTTATCTCCCACACTTAGATGCATCCAATGCCTTTCTAGATCAATCTTTGCCTTTAACAACAGAGACCAGAGAAGCAGCTCAAAATCTTTAGAAAACCAAAAACTTGGTATGAGACCCCAATGTTGGTCTGGGCCTGAAAAGTCACAGCATGACTCTAGGATGGCATTCTCCCCTCCAATGATCAAAATCAAAGCAATGTTCGCACAAATGCTGTCTGAACTGAAAGATATTAAGATAGGAGCAGGTCATAACTCAGAGCAAATAACACTCCTGCAAGGAAGAGCTACTATTACTGAACAGAAGCTTCAAAACAATGAAGCTATCTGACATGATCTCACTGCCCACCTATGCCAACAAGATGGACCATCCTTCTGTCACAAGACAAAGCAGATGACATTGAGAATCATGGCAGATGAAATAACTTATGATTCATGGGCTTCCCAGAACAGGCTGAACTGGGAGACTGCTCGGCATTTCTTGCTCATGCTTTGCCACAACTCCTCTTACTACCAGGGGATCTGAGGTTCAATATAGAATGGGCTTATATGTGGCTTGCACCTCTACCAGAATTGGGTGATTAGCCTAAGCCTATCATAGCCCACTTCCTTAGTTTTCCAGTAAAGGAATATAGCAACAGAAGAGCTTAGAAATTGGGACCATCAAATGGCAAGGCCATAAAATCATGATTTTTCCTGACTATTCAAGGGAACTCATTAACCATAGACAGCACTTTTTGGTTATCAGACAAGCCCTCCACAAGGCTAGAGTCCCCTTTATACTGAAGTATCCAACTCAGATGCAGATCATTATAAAAGGTGCCCCCATGCTTATCAGCATACCAGCAGCAGCCATGGTGTTCATTTAGAAAGAATGGCTCAAAGTGGGGGGATCTTGCAACTCCAAAATCAGATCTAGAGAGAAGGATGATCTTCTGATGGGCCCAGAGAGCAATCCTCAGCAGAACATAGATCAGAAGATGAAGATGGGACACCCGAAGAAGATGAGTGATCACAACAGCCAAAAAGCAAACAGCATTACAGGAACAGAAGAAGAAATAATAAAGGGGCTTCTAACCACCAAGCATTTGTTCAGGAAGTTGAAGCCCCTCACCAGCATTTGAAAATGAGGAAAAGACTATGGTGATTCTAATGAAGAACAGATATGCCCATCTGGCTGATTTTTTTATAGCCGCAGGACAGGTTGGATACCTCCAAACCATCCTCTAAGTCACCAACAACAATCTCCGCTTCCATCACAATTCCAGACCCTCTATTGTGGGCCAGAATTGTGAGTATGGGCATTACTGCACTATGTCTCTTGCTGCTAACTGCTCAACAGTAGACTGCCCTATCACTCTGCTGAACAATGTACTTACTAATGGGGGCACAGCTCAAACCTGATTGATTTTTGAAGCCATAAAAAATCCTAAGGCTGCAAAATGGATTTCAAATAATATTAAAAAACATTCACTGAAATACTCTCTTAATATAATTCAGAGGTAATTTAAGGAAGTATTTTTTCACAGAGAGGGTTGTGGATGCATGGAACGGCCTTCCGGAGGAGGTTGTGGAGTCAAAAACAGTGGTGGAATTCAAGCATGCATGGGACAGTCATAAGGCAATTCTAGGGGGTGGAGGTAGAAAGAATTAGGCTGCTGGTTAACTAGGATCTGCAGCTTATCCATTAGGTAGGGAAATGGGCAGACTGGGTGGGCCAAGCAGTCCTTATCTGCCGTCAAAATCTATGTTTCTATGTTTCTATGCCATCAGTACCCTACAGTCTGCTAGTGCTGTAAAGCAGACCAGGGACTGTATAACACTAACAGCTGAAATATATTCTAAACAATTGAGGAGCTCTCTGTTTTCCATGTGCCTTTACAAGTTTCAGGTCCTATGTTAATGGTTATCTTTGTTTGAAAAGAAGATGTAAAGGGACAGCCAAAGTTCCCATTTTAATAGTTGCAGATACCCACAATATGGGTTATATGGGGTGTATAACAATTTTGAGTTCATTTAAAGCTGAAGCAGAGATCTCCTAGACTGTCTGCAGATACAATCCCAGACAAACCTGTTTCCATAAATAGTGGTTGTTATGCCCCAATTGTACCTTAAAAGTGCTCTGACTCCCTCTTTCCAGAAAGGTTTCTTTTCATGAGGTCCTTCTAGGTCTTTGAACACCCTGCTACAGTAGCGGGCAAGCTAAACACCAGAGTGTTTAATCCCAGGCCATCAGCACCCTTTCAAGGTAGGCTAGGAAATGTACAACACGAACAGCTAAAATATATTGTAAATAAGTGAGGAGCTCTTTGCTTCCGCTGTGCCTTTGCAAGTTACTACTTCACTGTTAATGTTTATCTCTGACAATGAAGGACTGGGGTGACAAGATAGCCAATGTTCCCATTTGATGATAGTAGGTACTCATTATACTAGCAATAAGGGATGCAAAACAATTTTGAGATGATTACCAGCAGATGCCACAAACTCCTTAAACTGCCTGCAGACCTGATCTCAGGCAACTCCATGTATCTGCAGAAAGTGATGGCTGTGTACTAATTTACCCTAGCAGTGCTTCTTTCCCTATTAATTTGTGACTTCTACAGTATGTGAACTGCTGAAATGTGTTTTCCACAGCTGAGGAGCTCTCTGTTTCCCCATGTGCTTTTGTTTTTTGCAGCACCAAAGTTATAGTCTACCTGTGTTGGTAAAGGAAGTGGGGGAGATAAAAGGGCAACCCATGATTACACTAGGTGATAGTAGGTACCCAATATATAGGTACTAAGGGGCATGCAGCAATCTTCAGCTAATTTAAGCAGAAACTGTGATTTTTCAAACTGCATGCAGACGCAAGCCCAGGCAACACTGCATTCAGTGCTAGTTGGTGGCTATGGTGCTCTAATTTTCTTTTAGAAGAACTCCCTTCTGTAATATTTAGTGGGCTATATATGAACTGCTGAAATATGCTTTACATAACTGAGGAGCTCTTTGTCTTTCGTATGCTTGTATTGTCTGCAGCTCCAATGTTACAGTTTATCTTGTTAGGGAATAAAGAGAAAGAGAATGGGGCAGCCCACATTCAAATTGGGTGACAGCAAGGGCTCAATTTACAGGGACTAAAGAACATGCAGCAGCTTTAAGATCATTACAGCTGCCGCTGTGATTTTCTAAATGGCTTGCAGACCCCACCCTGAGCAACCCCATGCATCAGTGGACAGCGGAGGTTGTGTTTTGATTCCCCCTTTGTAATGCTCCTTTTCCTTACCTTTCAAGGTCACATTGCTGACCCTTAAAGCCTTACACGGGTAAGGAACCCAATATCTGCAAGGCCTCTTATCTCCCTACTGTTCCTCCTGCTCACTCCAATCCTCTGATGAGGGATTACTAGAGATTCCCAGAGTATATCTAAAGACATTTGGTGGAAGATCTTTTGCCTTTATGGCCCCTACTCTGTGGAATTCTCTACCTTGTCAGATACGTGACAGCCTAACTGTGGAAGGGTTTACAAACTCTAAAAACATATCTTTTTGAAAAAGCATTCTCAGGAACATGATATTTTAGGATTCTGTGTTGTTTTATTGGAATATGGTTGTATTTTTAAATATTTTATTACATGTTTTGTGATTACTTTATAAGGGCACCCTGAGCACTGGAAGGATGCCTTTTAAAAATTACATTTTACTTACTTACTTACTAATCAGGGGTCTATATGACCCTTTTGCACCTGCAAGTCCACTCAAGCAGCGGATCATGAGGTTTCAGTTCACTTTTCAGTGAGTACAATCTCCATATAGCAGGGGTATTTTAATTCTGGATTTTACATTCCTTTTGGTTTCTTAAAATGGAGGACAGATCAGCAGACAGAAGCCCTGAACTGTCAGTAGGGGGCCCCAAACATTGCATAATAAAATGGCAGCAGCTCCCATATGTTGAAAAGGATCTCACTCTCCTATCCCGTTACCACTCGGGGAAGGGCAAAGAATTTAGTCTCCAGGGCTGCAAATAAATTCACTCATATTAGCAGACAATAAAGTGGTCCTAGAGGAGCCAGTCCGGGGTGGAGTCCTGGATCCAAGATTTCTTCAAATGAATAATTATATGCAGTAGTCCTTCTCTTAGTGTGCCACAACTATATCCTTAGATAATGTTGACTGAAAATAATAAGCCCTGCAATAACCTCCTGGACCCTGTACACAGGGCAAAGCTACCCTGACTACCCTAGCACACTTTTCTGAGTAATCACAAAAAGCAGCCTGACTCTGTGGTACTATTCTGGCTGCCAGTTTCAGTGGCCACCAAGTTGACCATGTGATGAGGATGCACAGGACCTATAAAGCACTACTTACAACATATTAGCAGTCAATAGCCCTGTCACCTACGATTCTCCATTGCAAGGATACAGCTTCACTGTAGTGATCATTTTATATACTTATGGGTGATTTTTCAGTGCAGCTGGATCATACATATATATATATATATATATATATATATATATATATAAATACAAAATCACACATGCCCCACAATGCAAGGATCATGGGCTGCATATGCAAATCACCACAGAATGTTATGCTGGTTCAACTTTAAGCAGAATTGCATGGTGCCGGCACCATGCAATTCTGCTAAGAACCAACATAACTAGTGATTGCACACTGCTCATTGCATGAATGGGCATGTGTATTTTGTTATTTGAAACTTAGCTTCCAGCCAAATGCCCTTTAGGGTAACCCTTGCCTCAGTGTTTGCACACAGAGGTTCTTTTTCTTTCATATATATAAATATATATATATATATATATATGTGTGTGTGTATATATCAGCAACCTGATTAAGTAGTTTCATGGCTTCAGTATCCACTTCTTTGCATAGAACAATTTCTACCATTAAGCATGAGGTGGGAGAACCCCCTGTAAGGACTCTCTCTCTCTCTCTCTCTTTCTCTCTCCAGTTCTTTGTCCCCGTTCAGGATAAAACAAGGACTCTGCTGGTAACAATAATGGGCATTGATATGATACACTAGGCTTTGAATACAAAGCAGTCATCTTCATATACAGATCAGTATATACCAGTAAAAGAAGGCTTATTACCTCTGTATGATAAGGAATTAGGGGAGACATGGAGGCAGTGGATATGCTGCCACCTCAATAACAAGAATCCCACGTTCTTAATATTGTTATTACCATACTCAACCCATAAAATTACTTAGAAACAAATGTCCTATACTCAATAATATAGCCACCCCCAATACTCCCAGACAGGGCCTAGGATAAATTTCCCTACCCAGCCTATTTTTCTAGTTGTGTTAAACTGGTTAATGATATGTACAAGATACCTCATCTCTGCATTAACACAGCCTATGTGTGGTTTTTCACCTTTCTGTTGTTAAAGATGTTGTTCAATATTTAGGGCTTATGTGGATACAATTCTTAGTATATTTACAGAGGTTTGGCAATATTAGGTATTCCAAATGCCTGATGCAGGGAGATACACCTTACGCTGGGGGCAGAATGGGAGAAGAATCTACTATGGTCTACTATCTACAAGGTCACTTTCTAAGGCAAGGGTTACTACTTGGCTTGATATTCCACTTCAAAATATAGTATTCAGAAAATTTTTCTTTAAATCATTTAAGTGGCAGATTTAAAGAGCTGCTGACACCTCATGGAAAACTTTGGAAAACATACTATTAAAGGAGAGCTGCACTAAACCTGAAAACTATTTCCTCTAGGAGCAATTGTTTCTTTTAAGTACTGGTTCCAGTTCATCGTTGTTCCCTCTATGCAGACCTTTTAGTGAATGCAGTGGGTGTTTCTGATTTGCACTCTGACTTCAGTGCCATTTTGGAACTGTATAATGTACTTTATGTCCCACTTAGCCACAGAGTTCTGAAATACAACTTGGATGCAACGTGCCAACAATGGAAGAGCTGAGCAAGGGACATAAACTACATCACACAGTTCTAAAATGCTGCTCCACCACTTGTGTGTAAATCAGAAACACCCACTAGAATAACTAAAGAACATGTGGAGATTTAACATTTACAGAATTCAAGCCATTATCTAGAAATTGGCTTTTACAAGGAACATGAAATATAGATTCAGCACAGTTCTCCTTAAAGGTACATTTCAACTTGTATTTCATATATCTTGCATACATTTATCCTCCACATTAGATATTACCGAGGAAATCAGAATGAAAACAAGATCTTTATCCCTCAGAATTCATCTGGCTCTGTAGCTTACTCCCTACTTCAAGTCATAATCCTCTGTTGTGACATCACAATATGTTGCCATGGGAGTAACTGTGATGTCACAGGCAGTGCATTATGACCCCAGGTAGGGAGAAAGCAACAGGAACAGATGAACTGTTCAGGAGCAAGGATCCTGTTTTCATGTACATGACCTCAGAAATAAAAAGGGAAGATAAAGTCAGAACTAATTTGAAGTATGAGTTGAACTGAGTCTAAATAATGTTTTCTTAAAGTTGTCCTGGAGGTGTCAGCTGCTCTTTATGGTGCCATAGTTTGAATATGCAGGGATTAAACTCCCCAATCAAATGCAAGCAAGTGTTGACACACTTTTATGAAACTTTGAACTCAGCCTTTTTATAAGAAACTAAACTTACAGACCTAGCAGTAGATACAGACAGTGCCAGCTATTTCCCGAAATTTCTGTGATATTTCTAGAGAAATCTCTTGTTTTCTACATTTCCACAGTAGGGGCAGCAGAGAGAAACTCTTTAGAAATTTCGCAAAATATCTGGAAATAGCTGGCAATGTCTGTGGCTACTACTGTAGAATCACAAAAACTAGTTTGGGATTGGGTAGGACAAGAAGTCCATAGAATTGCTCCAACCAAGAAGCGGGGACTCTCGATCCTGATACATAAAAATTTGGCATGGCCCCTTCAAAAGACTGCTTAAGATAAGGAAGGCTGATGGATGTTGGCTCAGTTTCAGACCCCTTTGAGACCTCTAATAGTGGGCAACCTATATGTCCTGAACACAGATTCACCCCAGTTCTTCTATTCACTGGCTGCTCAAGTGACTAGCAGTAATGATAATAATGCTCCTTTGTGGCCGGGTGGAGATTTTAATCTCGTATTAAATTCCACAGTTGACAGCAGTCAGAACAAACCAGAACCTCACATTAGAGCTGTAAGTGCAGTTAAGTTATGGATGTCAGACAAAGCCCTAGCAGATGTCTGGAGAGTTTAACATCCCCAAGTCAGGGACTATACATGTCACTGTTCCATACATGGGACACAGTAGAATCAACATGTGACTCACTGTCCAACAACTAACACCCATGATAGTATCAGCCACCGTTAATCCTGTAGTCATTTCAGACCATGCTGCACTACAACGAGATACCTTATTTGGCCCCATGTCCCATAAATCTCCAAAATGGTGAATGGACCCCTATTACTGTTAGATCCTCACTTCAAATCATGGTTACAAGCCACTTCAGACAATGTTTTTAGACTAAATGCAAAGGGGATACTAAAGTGGTCACACAGTGGGAGGTCTTTAAAGCAGCAGTACTAGCTGAATGCATCCTCTTTATTTGTTTAGCACACTTTCCCACCTCCTGATTAGCAGTCATCTGTGTTTGTGTTTGACAGTAACTGATGTTTTTATGCAAAATTCAACTTTTAAGATCCTGCTTTTTTGTTTACTTGCTGTTGTGCCCACTAGACATAGTAGACATAGACACATAACCATAGACAATAACATTTATGCCAAAGTCATCACCTCTAGGCTAGAAACCCTTCTGCCAGAATTAATCCACCTCTCTCAAGTGAGATTTGTCATGGGTCAGTTTTGTTCAGACCATATCCGGACATTATTGGATTTAATACTTGTAGCTAAGGTATCTCCCACTCCAGTTGCAGCTATAGCCATAGAGTTTGAAAATACATGTGACTCAGTGGAGTGGGAGTACCTCTATGCAGTACTGCACCAGATGAGGTTTGAAATACCTTTTTTGCAGTAATACTGGCTATGTATTTGGAACTGAAAGCTCAGGTCCTCACAAATAATACTTTATCTGCCTCATTTGTGCTAGAGAGAGGTACTAGGCAAGGATGTCCCTTATCTCCCTTCCTGCTTGTACTGGCCATAGAGCCATTACCAGTGGCAATGTGCCATCACCAAGACATCACAGGGATATCAGTGAGGGGAACACAACACAAAACATTGATGTATGTAGATGACCTCCTGGTCCTCCTCAATAATGCCCTTAACTCCATACAACCCCTAATTCCTCTTCTAGACAAATTCTCCATGTTTTCAGGTCTGAAGATTAATCGATCCTTACCAGAGGTATTGCCACTCAACAAACAATGCTCACAGGCTGTATGCATTAACCTAAGTTTAAAAAGGATCCCAGACTTCATAACATACCTAGGAATAAAAATCTCCCTTCAGGACAAACAAATAGTAGAGCTCAAATTTGGGCCACTTCTCACCAAACCTAAAATGGATTTAGATAGATGGAACCCCCTACAATTATCTATAGTTTGAAAAATTGAAGTCCTCAAAATGATTATACCCACACAATTTCTTTATTTGATTGCTCATACTGTATCCACTGGCTGTCCCTGAAGACTGATTCTCTTGCATGGATAAACTTCTAGGTAGTTACTTATGGGAAGGCAAACCACCTAGATTCAGCAGAAACAAACTAAGTAGAAACAAACAACTAGGTGTTGGTGAATTGCCTCAGAGGATGCCAAGAATGAGGAGCACTTGGACAACGGTGGACTTGGGGAGTGTTAGGACGGGCAAGCAGAGGCGCATCCCAAATTCTATTCCAATCCATAACTCATATGTCACACTGGCAAACAGGTACAACAAGACAGAGGCACCCAGAGAAGTTGAGGGGAAGAATGTGGAGGTCAATCGAGGAGGTGAACACAGTGGGGGGGGGAGCAGTGGACCCCAGAAGAGGAGGAGGAAGCGAATCCTGATGGAGGACTCTATCATATGGGGGATCGAGCTAGGAACATGTGAGGGGGAGGACAGGTAGGTAAGGTGTCTACCAGGTGCCATGGCATGGAGGGATGGCAGGAAGATCCTGGGTCTGGCCCGGAAGACAAGATGGGAGGGAGAGCTGGATGTCATTATGCATCTAGGAACTAATGACCTGGCAAATGGGGAGCCTAAGGAAGTTCAGGAAGAGTTTACAAAATTGATGAGGGGTCTCAAGCAAGTAGCTACATCTGTCACCTTCTCAGAAGTACTACATGTGAGAGGAATGGGAGAGCATAGGGGTGCATGCACCAGGAACTTTAACACATGGTTGAAGAACTGGTGCTGTGAGGAAGGGTTCAGATTCATTGGTGACTGGGGACCGACCTTGAGAGATGTGGACTTTTCAAGCCTTACGGCCTGCATCCATCCTGGAGGGGAATCCAAGCACTCAATGAAAAGTTTAAATGCTACATGGACAAGTATTTAAACTAACCAAGGGGGTGGCAGGTCAGAAAAGAGGGTACCTAATTGCCTACCCCCCATAGTTATCAATCGAACCAGAGAACGTGAGGAGGAGATATCACTACAAAACAGTGGGAAAAGATGGAGATAGGCACCCAAGGGACAAATAGACAGAAAAAGGACACAATACAATGGAAGAACACACAGCAAGGAGAACCAGGGACAAAAGACAACCAAGGAGGGGACTAGAGTAGAACAGAAAAACAGACCAGGGAGGTCACATCACAGAAAGCCATGTGTGCCAATGCCAAGAGCCTTAGCAACAAGATGGAAGACATAGAGGCTGCCACAGCGCAGTCGGACTTGGACATTGTGGTCATCACAGATACCTGGTGTAATGAGAACCACAACTGAGAGACGGCCATACCTGGCTAAAACATATTCAGAAGAGACAGGGCAGGCAGGAAGAAAGGGAAAGTGCCACTTTATGTGAAAGATGGCATAAAGGTTACAGAGATCCAGGAGAAACAAAATGTGGGGGAGATACTGTAGGTAAAGCTGGAAAGGAAAACGGGGACAGCCATCTGCACAGGGATGGTCTACAGATCTCCAGCCCAAGAGGAAGAGACAAATAGGGAGTTAATGCTAACTATCCAAAGGATTGCAGATGAGGGGGAGGTGGTGCTGGTTGGAGACTTCAATATTCCAGATGTGGACTTGAGCCTCCCAGCAGCAGCAACAACTAGGAGCTGGTTTATCCTGGACTCCCTTCAGGGTGCCTTCCTTAAGCAACTGGTCATGAAACCAACTCGGCAGAAGATAATACTGGACTTCATGCTCACAAATGCAGATAGTGTGATAAGGGTAACAGTGGGGGGAGCACCTGGGGAACAGTGACCACCTGTCACTGTGGTTTGAAAACACAAAAGGAGCAGAACCAAACAGCACAAAATCATGTACTCTGGATTTTAGGAGGGCAGATTTTGGGAAAATTGTCACAAGCTTGAAAGAGGCACTAATAGGATAGGGGTAGGGAACAGTGGGCAAAATTTAAAACAGGAATTATAAGACCAACACAATTATGCGTTAAACAAGTTAGCAAGGGAAAAAGGAAGAGGAGGCTATTATGATTTTCCAAGGAGGTAGCAGAGAAAGTGAAAGCCAAAAAGATCGCATTCAGGCAATACAAAAAGACACAGGCAGAAGGGGATAGGGAAAAGTACCAGGAGAAGCAAAGGGAGGCAGGGAGGTCAGTAAGGGAAGCCTAAGCTCAGACAGAAGAGTACATCGCAGAATCAGTGGTCAGAGGGGACAAAACCTTTTACAGGTACATAAGTGAAAAAAAAGGGCGAAGGGAGGCATAGTGAGACTGAAGGGGGAGGATGGGGAAGCATAGAGGATGACAACAGTTAAGTGACATACTGAACAGATATTTCTGCTAAGTCTTTGCTGAGGAAGGGGAGGGTAATGGGCCTGATGGGACTACAAGGGGAGTGAAGGGCATGGAAATAGACACAAGTCCCTTTACACAGGAATGGGTCCTAAAGGAATTCAAAGGAATATGAATCGATAAAGCAATGGGGTCAGATGGGGTGCACCCCACGGTCCTAAATGAACTAAGAGAGGTAGTGGCTAAAACTCTGGCAATCCTGTTTAGCCAATCTTTGGAAATGGGGGAGGTACCCAAAGACTGGAGGACAGCAGATGTAGTCCCTTTATACAAAAGTGGGAACAAAGAGGAAGCAGGGAGCTAGAGACCAGTCAGCCTGACCTCAGTAGTGGGGAAGATCATGGAAGCACTACTGAAGGAGACATTGGCAGAACATCTGATTGCTAATGGACTACAGGACCCAAGGCAGCATGGTTTCACCAAAGTGAGATCATGCCAGATCAACCTTATTGAATTTTTCCACTGGAGTGACAAGGGAGGTGGATTAGGGGAGGGCAGTGGACATGGCCTATCTGGACTTTATCAAGGCCTTTGACATTATGCCACATAGAAGACTGTTAAACAAACTGGGGAATATGGGAGTGGACAGGACGGTAGTGTGGTAGGAGGGTAATTGGCTGGGTGGCAGGACAAAGAGAGTGGTGGTAAATGGCTGTCACTCCACAGAGGTAAGAGTGACCAGTGGGGTACCACAGGGATCAGTGCTGGGACTGGTCCAATTCAGCATTATTCATCTGTGATATCACACAGGACCTAGAAGGCAGAATTTCCCTGGTCAAGGGATTGGCAGTTGAAATTTAATGCAAAAAAGTGCAAAATAATGCATATGTTTCACAAAAACCCTGAAACAACATGTCAATTGGGGGGGGGGTGAGGATATAGCATGCACTGAGCAGGAAAGGGACCTTGTGGTTTTCATCTCTGGTGACCTCAAGGTGCAGGAAACAGTGTGACAAGGTAAAGCAAATAGGATGCTGGGATGTATATGCAGGGGCATCACCATCAGGAAAAAGGAGGTCATAATTCCACTATCTAAAGCACTAGTGAGGCCCCACCTGGAGTACAGTGTCCAGTTCTGGAGCCCTTACTTACATAAGGACATAGACAGAGTGGAGAAGGTTCAGAGGAGGGCAACAAAGATGGTACAGGGATTGCATCACAAGTCCTATGAGGACAGGCTGAAGGACTTGAATATGTATTCCCTTGAGGAGAGAAGGAAGAGAGGGGATTTGATAGAGACATACAAGTACCTTACAGGGAGGAACAGGGTGCAGGAAAACACTTTTTTCCAGTGAAAATGATGTTACAGTACTAGAGGGCATGGGATGAAGTTGGAGGGAGGGTGATTCAGAGGAAATGTGAGGAAGAATTTATTCACAGAAAGGGTGGTGGATAAGTGGAACACCCTGCCTGAGGAAGTGGAGGGGGCTGAAACAATCACAGGATTTAAGAATGCATGGGATAGACATCAGGTAATCCTGGAGGTGAGGGGTCAGGGGCAACAGACTTTTAGTAAAACTTAAAGCGATCTTACGAGCTCAAATGTGAAAACTGGGTGTGCCATAGGCCCTTATCTGCCAACAATATCAATGTATCTATGTAAATTCTGAAAAAAAAGGGGCCAACTTCTGCAAGACTGAAGGATTCAATGGCACTGAACCCTGACTTCTAAATCTGATTTTTATGCCACTAGCTATTCCTATAACTTCTCTCTTTAACTTCCCCCTCTGCACAGGTCAGATTCCCACTGACTTGAAAATCCAGACACAACCTGTCTTTTCAAATCTGGCACTTCATGAGATCCAAACAAAATCCCCATCACGGTTGTATCCATCCTCAACAAACCTTGGAAAAAACTTTTGCACAAGCAGCTGCAACAGTACATCCTCCAAAGCAACCTTCTCAGAGAGACACAATCAGGCTTCCCCCCCTGACAACTCCACCATCACATTGCTACTACATTTAACAAATGATTTAGCACTCTGCTTGATGAAGGCTACCGCATACCAACCATCTACATTGACCTTCTCAAGGCATTTAGTACAGTGGATCACAGCATACACCTACACAATTTACATTTACATAGGCTAGCCTGCTTTCAAGTCTATCTGACTAACAGAGTAAAAAGTCAAAAATATATTAGTCTAATTGTGAATGACCTCTGATTAGTCTGCACAAACTAGGATATTGGCATCTGCCCTGATGCAGATGACTATGATCTGCAGTATGCCAAAGTAAGAAGTACCGCCAGCTTGAGTGAAACATTGCAGTCAGTCTTTAACAACATGAACATGATTTGATGCAAATAATTTACTTGAAACAAACACAAAAACACATGTTAAAGTAGTCAGTGGAAAATCAGCACCCTGGACCTTGCTACATATTACGCCATGCTCAGTTTCCCCTTGGAGATCATTCAGTCCTTCAAGTACCTTGGGTGCTGTACCCACAACAGACCTTCTCTGAGCATGATTAAAGCATTCATACATCATACCAAATGCTCCAAGTCCTCAGTCATATATGCAACTGCCTAACACAGGCCACCATGAATGGAACACTGAGGCAGTCCCTCATTCTGCACTGGAATATGGCAGCACAATCTAAAGAATAGTCCCAACTACTTCCCAGTAGAAATTTGCATACAGCGATAATGTAGAAACATAGTAATTTAATGTTTGAAGGGCCTCTAGGTCCACCACATTTTAGTACCTACCCACACACTCATGCTTCATAAGTAGGGATTAATAAGTATGCTGTGCTAATGTGCTAATTTATACTGATTCTCGACCCACCTGTTACCTAGGGTACACTGTGATCCCCCTTTTTTTTTGCAAAAACACTTTTTTGATAATTGAAACTATACACATCTAACACAATACACTTTCCATTTTTATCAGACACAATTCCACTGACATATTTTCAAACATCCAGACCAGTAATTCTAATTACATAGACAACCATTTAACAGAGAACTAAATTGTGAAATGAAACAACATAAGGGAAGAATACTAGTTACAGACCTGTATCAAAATAACATACAGTAGAAAAAAAAAAGAATAAGGAATAAAGATAACCTAAATTAGTTAAAAAAAATATTCACACTTGTGTCAGGTAATTCAATGTTGGCCTGCCTACCTTCTACCTAGACAACAGGCCGTGTCTACCTATCTGGGAATGTGGCCTCCACAGGGGTACCAGTACTTGGACTTCCTATCGGGTGTCATCTAGGCTGGCCATTTGATCCAGCACTGATTAAGCAGACACTTGCCCTAACTTAACTTGGAAGCATGCAGTCTCTTTATCTTCACTGTGGTAGGCTGTTAGGTTTATCACTCTCTGGGATAAAAAGTACTTCCAAATGTCACACCTGAATTTACCACCTCTGAGCTTCAGGGTGTATCCCTCCATAGAGACATAGAAATCTTCAGCAGAAAAGGACTGCTTGGCCCACTCAGTCTTTCCACATGGTCCCTGCCTAGTCTGTCTCTGCAGAACCTAAATGTTCTCTGGTGACCCTCCCTCCTCCTTGCTTATTTACTAACATTCACCTATATCTGTCTCACGCATACTTGAAGCCCCATACAATTTTCACCTTCACTGCTTCTGCAGACAGTCTATTCCAGGCATCTACCATTCTTTTAGTGAAGCAGTTTTTCTTTTTTTTTTTATTTTCTTCTTTATTTAGCAGGACCTCCTGTCGCTTCTCAGCCCTGGTCATGGCCCCTGGAAGCCTCAGCCACCATCTATGGCTGCCGGGTTCCCCCAGTCACCCCGGCTTACCCCCTGGAGGGTGGGGCTGTGGTCACGTTCTTCCCGTGGCCACGGGACTAGTATCTAGTTGGGGGACCCACAGCGATGGTGGCCACTCGAGGACTTCCTGGGAGGGCTTCATTAAGACTGTGGCCCTTGCCCTCCTATTTTTCCTTACTTTTTCCCTTCACAGAGGTGGGGACGTGCAATGATGCCAGCGTCCGCCCCACCTCCAGATGTTGACGTCAGCTGGCGTGAGGATCTCCGGCCTCCGCCCAGGAAGGTGCTCAGCACTCCGAGGTGCTCCCCGGAGAAGGCGGGCAGTCCATGGGACTCTCCCTCCTTCTCCCCGGCTGGCCCTCCGACGACCCAGGTATGTTCCCGAACCCGGATCACCGGCGTCGCAAGCAGAAAACCCACCGCTGCGCCAACGGGCTGAGTGAAGCAGTTTTTCCACATATCCCTCTTAAATACCACCCCCCCAGCTTCATCACATGCTCTCTGGTCCTTGTGCACTTCCTCATTTGAAAGAGACTCCCCTCTTTAACCCTTTTCACCCCGTGAAGTACTTGTACATGTCTATCATGTCTCCTCTTGCTCACTTCTCTTTCAGAGTTTACATGTTGAGATCCCTCAGTCTCTCCTCATAGGACTTTTGGTGCAACATCACACCATTTTAGTTGCCTCCTCTGGTCGACCTCCACCCTGTGTATGTTCTTTCAAAGGTGCAGCCCCCAGAACTGGTCAGAATACTCCAGTTTGGGTCTCACCAGCATGCAATACAATGGCAACACCAGCTCCCCTCCTCCTGCTAGTGATTCCTCTCCTTATGCATTTCAGCATCCCACTGGCCCTACCTACTTCATTGACACACTGCCCTGCCACTTTGACATCATCAGATATGATAACCTCAAAGTCCCTTTCCATACTATTGTGTAACCCCTAGGTGGCACTACCTCAAGGGCTACTACCCCTGCCTGCATGACTAGGTGCAGATTAAGGGGCCTGGGTACTAAAAATGGGTGCCTCCACCCTGAGGAAGTGGTTTGTGGTAGCTTAGCTGACCTGGGTACAGCCCTCTGGGACACTGTGACCCCCCCTTTCCCCCTCTAGTGGCCTAGAAAATGAACAGAATACACAGGTACAATAGCCCCCGACTAACATAGAGGATAATCTATGGGCATCGATGAACAACAACGCTATGTGAGCCTTGAGTGGTTTCCCTGACAACCCATGTAAACCTCGAGAGCGAAGCTCGAGATGTTTACCTTGGTTGTCAGGGAAACCACAAGAGACTCACATAACGTATTTTTCATCGATGTCATAGGCTTCTTTATAGTGTATGGGCATCGATGTGCATCTGAAAAAAGACGATTTCCCCATATAGTGAGTCGCATTGGTCGCCTTACCTTACTCAGACGAGAACGGGATTGCGCTGACCATTTCACATTTACTAATCCATTAACGTATCACATTACATCAACATACTTAACATTTTTAATATTTATTGACTGTAATAACAATGAGAACTGCAAAAAATGGTTTTCAGGGTCAAATGTCATGTGGCATCCAATCAGCGTTGCCGTAAAGTGGGTAAGAAGGGCTTGTGCTGCAAGTGGCTAATAGGAAATATAGTAGGTGATTTTTTTACTTCATACCTGTGGTGAAAGCAGAAGCATAACAAGAAAAAAGATTAGCTGGTCAGCAAATCAGAATGAATGAATGCTAATGCTGATTGTATGGTCATGGGGTGGGGGACATTAAGCCTTACCTTCACATCGTTGCTTTCAGACGAGGAGTCTGATACCACTGCGATTCGCTTTCGCTTCTGTGGTGCAAAAAAATTATTAACATTCACAGTGATGTTGCCATGCTGTAATATAGAATTGTCTCCAAACAAGTTAAAGTTTGTGAGATCGGAGAGAGCGAACAGTGGCAGTTTTTTGGCTGTATTTACTTGTGGGTTTACTTCCGAAACTGATCGGGGAGTAGATTTTGATGAGGATGCCTGCTGGTAGTATGTGACATTGTGTCCACGAGAATAACTGAATTTCTTTTCTGTTTTGCCTCTGAGATGAAGCTGTAGTTGTTAATGGACTGCAGGCTTTTATATCCAGAGACTTGCTGGACCTCCGATAGGAGACTGCACAGTCCACTAGTCGCTGTATTGCCGTTTTGGGTGGAGTGATTGGTGATTTGTTTTTCATGTGGCAGACCAGCAGATGTTTTAATTATCTGCATCATAAGAGGATTTTATTTTCTCCAAGAGTCATTGCCTAAACCAGATGGATACACAGGCTTGAAATATAAATTTGGTGCCAGGTAGAAGAAGTCAGCTGTGAGCATGCTTTGTGGTCTTTGACATGCATACAGGCTGTATGCTTTTACAGGAGTCTCTATCAGGTCGTTCAGTGTTTGCATACATCCTCAGTTTCACTGCCCTAATGTCCCTTAGGTTTGTCGCCTGCTCGAGTTTTTGTTTGGCGCTCTGTGTACTCTAGAAACTGACACCCATCTGTGTCCTTATGCAGGCTAAGGTCCCCCCATCTGAGTGCATACTGCTCCGCTGTTTGAAGGGCATAGTAAAGCCCATTATTGAAGAAAAGCATATTTAATAGTGCCACTGGGCTATGTTGCCCTAATGTCCCTGTTTGATAAAGTTTTTCAATGTCTGTGGGTGAAAGTGCTTCTGCCCTGTTGGCTTGCTACCTTTTCCGAGTTTTTTGAGAAATTTCTGCTTGGCAGACAAGGTAGCAATTGTTTCAGAAAAGTCTTTTATTTCCGTGGAATATGAAATGGCCATAACTGATATTTAGCAGATAACGATCTAGACTGCCTAAAATTCCCCTGAGAGTTGATGGCTCGTAATCGGTACCATCATTTCTTTTTAATTTATAGATGCAGTCTGCTATAAGGACATGTAGTTCTGCTACAGGTATGTCTCCGATTGTGCGAGCCTCCCTCACGTCTGCCAGGTAGGATCTGAAAAGCCTCACATCTGACTTTGTTTTTTTTAATGTTCTTTTGTTTTGCTGCTGCTCAATAAATGCCTTGCATTCCTCGCTTAGAGGCTTTGAAAATGTTGCTGCTGCCATTTACGTGACTGTGTGGTTTTGTATCACTGCTCACTGTGAATATGACAGTTGCAGTGAATTTTGAATATCGCGGTCGCAGTTCTGGTGCTGGAACTTTATGCGCAAGGAAATTCCTTTTTGTTATGCCATCGATGTGACGTATTATCGATGGGTTAACAACTTCATCACATCACGTCGATGGCATAACAACCATGGGAAAAGATAGATTTTGGTAGATTACAACGTTCTACCATACATTATAGATATATCCATACTCTGATTGCACTTACCACCAGGCTGGTCTCACCTGTTCTGCCCTGGAGACCCCCTGTAAAGTAAGGTTAAACACAGCAAACAGTAGTACCACAGTGCTAGTTGTACAGAAATGCACCACAGGTAGGTTAAGTGCAAAAAGATTCAGATCTGATTTATTCAGGGGAAATGAACAAGGAAGGGGCGTAATCAGGTTGATTGGTTTAGATACTGATTCAATCAGGCTACAAGGCATGCACTTTAGAGTCCCTCAACACAGTCACACACACTCTGGGCACCCAGTAGTGAGGTAGGCTGGCCTGACATGTTGCCCGGGGTAGGCTGGCATTGCAGCTGTTCGAGGCCCTTTGATGGAAAGACAAGTCATGCACAATAACCCACAATTTGTAATCTAAAGCCAGAAGGCTCAGTTCGTGATGATTAGACAAAACAACTAAATCAGATGACAGACTTTGATTGAACTGTTGTTGCAGGGAGCTACCCTGGTGTTTACTCACACTAACCAGTAGAGGACACCGGATGGACGAAATGGAGACTGCAGGATGATGTGCTGGTTTTCCAGGAGAAGCAGGGCGGACACAATTTACCATGGTGTCATTCCTGTTTGTGATGTTGAGCAGGGGGCTGATCCCGAGGTAGGTCTCTCGATGATGGTCTTCTCTGTGGCATGAGTAGCTGACTGGGCCAAGGTGGCAGGGCCCCAACCAGGTGAACAATTTGGATGGCAGTCCGGTAGTGCTGGATCCAGCTTCCAGTAAGAGTAACATAAGTAGGCAGTGGGGAACCAAACTATGACCCACTAACACTATTCAGCACACTTATAGTAAAGCAAGGTAACTACCACAGTTCAGATGACAGTCCAGTTGCAATCACAGTGTCTCTGTACAAACCATACATTCTGCGATGGTTTCAGATTTCCTGACAGGCTGATCGTGTGGAGCAAATCTTTGGTCCTCTTCAGGTAATAGTGCAGTCACAATTCAGTAACTCTAGTCACAATTTGTTCAGATAAAGTCCAGTTAATATTTAATTGAAGGATTCCCTCATGAGGGACAAGTAGACAGGCAGGCCAAACACAGCCTTCCCACCAGTTTCCCATGCGACTAAGCAGGAGCAGCTGCTCGAATATCTTGAGCTGTTCACTCTCTCAACTCCCAACTCAGACTGACTCACTGCTGCAGTCAGCTTGGGACTTTCCCTCTGATCCAAAAGGTTTGATTTGTTGATTAATTTGTCTGTCAGAGCAAGGGCTCCCCCTCCATGTCTATTTAGGTGCCAAAGTGGAAAAACTACAATTCCTACATAAATTCACTCCCACAAGACCCCTGGGTGCTGGCTCCATTTTAAGGCCCCCAAAGGTACTGATTGGTCCAAACTAGGCAGTCCAGAACCAACATGGTTATGATTAACAGAAAAGTCCATGCTGCAAAGAAGGCAGGTTAGACAAACTTTGATATCATTATTATTAGAATAATCAGCAAATATGTACAGCTTCTAATAGAGTTCCCTCTGCACAACTAGCAATGGCAGAATGGAGCAATTGTCCAGCAGCCCAGGTGGGACTCAAGCACCGAAACACTCAGCCCCCACCCAGATTAACTATACACTCGCAATATAGGCAGCTCTTAAAGAGACAAGATCAGAGGCTATAAAGGCACTGACAGGCAACAGCGTTTAAACAGTTAAGAGACAGGACACCAGCCTGGCAGTGGGCATTTAGGCACACACAAGGAAGACTTTAGGGAACCCCCATTTGTAAGGGGTTACAATTGACTGTCGGTACCTTCGCCCATCCTATACTAGGATTGTACAAATACCTTTTTCTGAATATCTGGCCAAATATTCAGTATTCGGTACTCTAATATTTGGGCAGTCGGTATTTGGGTTTTCAGTATTTGGCCCAAGGTTGAAAAAAGGAAATGCAGACCTTTACCTGGGATCGATTCATACCTGAAGCTGGCAGTTGCTGCAGTGTTTTAATTTTTTACTGTGGCAAATCAACAGGTTGTTCAGTGTGTAAACCAGACCACCCTCCTCAGCACCCAACAATCATGCACAGCCTCATCCCAGCAAAGTATAAGGCAATACATTTTAAAAAAAACTTTCTTCAAATGGAAAATCTGCCATAGTTACGCCAGTGCACAAAGGGGCGGACAAAACCCCAACAGGAAACTATCGACCAATATCAATACTCCCTCCCCTCTCCAAAGCACTTGAATGAATAGTGGCAGACCAACTCTCTGATTACCTGGACAAATACAATCTACTCTGTAATCAACAGCACGCTTTAGGAAAGGACATAGTACAACAACAGCCTTACTTGATTTCTCTGGAGAAGTCCACTCAGCCCTGGACAAAGGTACCAAACAGGTGCAGTCTTTATCGATCTTACAAAAGCTTTGACACAGTCCATCATGGCCTACTTACCTCCCTACTTTCTAGCCTAGGCCTGGCCGAAGGTCCTTGTGCTTGGTAAAAGTTACCTGTCCAATTGGTCACAGGCTGTAAAATCTCTAATGAACTCTCCGACTTCAAACCAGTTCTCTCTGGTGTACCACAGGGATCAATTCTTGGACGCTCCTCTTTAGCCTGTTCCTTAACTCCCTCCCAGATATCTGCCAGGAGAAAATAATCTTATACGCTGATGATGCTGTAATTCTCTCTTCCCACAAGGATCCAAACTCCCTACGAAAAAGCCTGCAACTTGCTTTCTCTAGTGTTGAAAGGTGGTTCCTGGATAGTAAACTTGTGCTAAACCACAATAAAACAAAAGCCATGCTCTTCTCCAATCACCAAAACAAAAATAGGCATACTCCACTCACCATACAAACCTCTGTGGAATTACACTGGACCAAGAAAATACTCAAATACCTTGGAATCACTTTGACCAGGGGTCACCTTTGCAACCCACGTGACAGCACTGCGAAACAGTGAACCCAACGCCTTGGAATACTATTCCGTAACCGTCAATTTCTAAATCAAGCATTGAGAATAGCTATACAGGTTCCATAATCTCAATCATTGACTATGGCCTTATTATTTATGGCTCAGCTACCTCCACTGCTCTAGGCGTATCTCACTCCACTCTAAATAAGGCCTGCCGGCCCTCACGGAGGCTCAAGACTGACTCACGCATGTGATCTGTACTATGAATTAGGCTAGTTGAACCTATCAAATCGCCTTATTTATCTCACCTGCACAATGGCAAAAAATCTATCTTGGGACTGACTCCATTATGTATTCAAAACCTACTCGACTGAATCCTGGCTCACGACCCTCCACCAGATCTGAGCGCCAACCTTTCCAGGTTCTGAGATGCCGGACTGTACAGGGACAAAGATCTTTCGCATACAGGGCCCCGACATGGTTCAATGCGCTTAGTCCACCTACTCTATCCTCAACCTCGCTTGAAGCTTTCAAATCCAGGCTCTATGCCCACCTCACCACCACTAGCAACTGTGATTGTGCTAGATAAAGACTACTACTCCTCATGACCATCCTCACATCTGAGGACTCTTCCTCCCTGACTAATGAACCCTCTGGTACCTCTACTACTTCCTGTCTCCCACCCAAACTCACTCCCGCCCCTTTTTTCCTGTCCCCTCTCACTTACTCTCCCGCTCACCACCTTTCCCTCCTCTCTAGCCTCCTTTTGGTGCCTAATGATCACCCTCTCCCTGGAAGTTTCCTTAACCTCGAAATTGTCTACTTGCTTGAACCTGTTATAGCTTGTTTTTCTATGAAACTTAAAACCGTTACTGCCTTAAACTGTTAATAGCAAATTTATGATGTAACTTTCCTGTCTGGTTTTACCTGTAATGTGTATCGTGCTTTGTTAAATGTTCTTTGTGACGTGGAACCTTTGTAAAAGAGCCCTGGCTCAAAGGTATTAATTCCTAGACTAATAAACTAAACTAAACTAAACTTTTCATAACTTTCCCCAATTTCTCCTGTTAGCCAGCCAATGCATTAGAAATTAGAAAAAGAAATTGCCCATTCCCACACCCACTTTACACACCCACATTCTCCATCTGACTGATGGCAGTGAAGCTCCAGAATACCTAACTAGTCTCACAGTGAGTGTTCATCACAGCCCTCCCATCTCCACAGCTGATCACTGTTTTCTGATATAGAACCATGCTTGTTACTCACCTCACTCATTGCTCTCCATCTCCTCCCCCCACTGACAACAGGCATTAGGCACCCATATCCTCCTCTACCCTCCTATGGTGGCACCTTATTCTTATTGAACTGATACCATAGTGGGTGATCAACACAGCCCTCCTACCTCCACATCCAGCCACAAATCTGATCAGCTCACTCTTTCACAAATATGATCAGCTGATATAGTAGCATGAGGGGAGCCACATGTGCAGTTCCAGTCAGAAAATGTTGGCTGGCCATGGAGGTGGGAAGGCTGTGTTGGACATCCACCATGGGATCAGTTCAATCAGAATTGGGTGCCACCACCATAGGAGGGTAGAGGTGGATAAGGATGTTTAATACATGCACGGGGTAGGGGGAATAGGAGACCAGTGATCAGGTGAACGATGAGTGAGGTGAGTCACGAGCACTGTTCTATATCAGAAAATGGTGACCAATCATGGAGGCAAGACAGCTGTGCTGGTCACCCATTGTGGGACCAGTTAGATATTCTGGGGTGGCTCTGCCATTGGGGTAGGGGGATATAGGTGCCCACTATATATAGTGGAAGGGGGAATGGGGAATTTTTTTAATTTCTTATTGGTTGGCTGGCTATTGAAAGAAATCAAGGAAAATTACCATAATGTTTTTCTTTTTATTTATTGGCTTATACTTTGCTGGTAGGAAAGGTTAATTATTGTTGGGAGGCAGAGAGGGGTATGGGTGCCTACAGTGAGTAAGGGATGGGAAATTTTAATTTCTAATGGGTTGGCTGGGTGGTGGGTTCAGATTAGGACAATATGAGTGATAACTGGGACTAGTAGAGGAGGTTGTACCTTTTGTTTTTATCCATGGCCATGTACCAACTCCCGCATACAAATGTTGGACTATTAATTATTCAGTCCCAAATATTCAGATAGCCCATTATTTGTGATATTCATAAATTAATATTCAGTGCCTGCACAGCCTAATCTAATACTCAACTGCAGGGCTCCTATGCCCTAGGTGTATGATTTTGCACTTTTTGGCATGGAAACCCAACTGCCATACTCTTGACCACTCCTCTGGTTTCCCAAGAAGGGAGGATTACAGATTAAACATTTCAGAATAGTTAATTGTGTTAATACCTTTCAGTATGCAAAAGACTTAGATCATATCACAACAGCATACAGCATACAACAGCATGTGTATATTTGCCTTGGTCTCTAGCAAAATAACCCAACATTGCTACATAGCAATCACAGGTTCCTACGACTGCAAAGGATATAACTTATATGGGTCATTCTTAAATATGTATGTGCTGAGGATATCATGTACCTACTTTTTATAATCTATGTGTTAAAGAAATCTAGCCATATATATGCCAAGGTCATAGTCAAAAAATATCTTCCATATACCCAGGACTTATAGTTCTTGTGGCATGGGGCTTATGCAACAAACACACCAACAACATAGAACTCCCTGAACAATATAAATGACTTGAACATTACAAAGGTCTATAAGCTAGTCATGTTTGCACATCTATTTCCACCCTGCAACTGCCCTCTACTGTACACTCAAGATGCACTGGATATGAACAACAGCACTCATTCCTGACCTCAGCCTCTTCCAACCCTCATCCCTAATCCTGGTACTGTAAGGCATACTTCTCCTATAAGATATGACATTTTTTTATTTGAGCTCATAATAATGGCCTTCTCTAATGCCATTTGGAAATACTTATGAACATACAAACATACAAAACTGCCAGCAGATATAGGTCATATGGTCTTTCAAGTCTGCTGAGATGCAGAGCTAGCAGCACATTTCACTGTAGTTACCCCTCCCTCTCCTACTCCCATAATGGTGATCCTCCCCCTCACTTTGGTCCTATCCCCTCTTAAAACTGCACACCGATCTACAGGACACCACCTCTTTGGGCAGTGCATTCCACTTTGCCACCACCCTTTCCATGACATAGTTACTTCTCATTTATCTCCTTAATCTTCCACCCTCCACTCTCAGGCCGTGCCTCCTGGTGTCCCTTCCTCCTTTTAGCTTAAAGATTCCCCTCTGTACCAGTCTTGTTTATACCCTTCATATATTTAAATGTCTCAATCATATCCCCCCATCCATCCTCTCTTTAAGGGAATACATGTTAAGATGTCTCTGCCTCTACTCGTAGGGTTTATCTGTCAATCCCAAGACCATTCTGGTTGTTCTGTGCTGTACCCCCACCAACAATTTTACATCCTTCTTTTGGTACGGGTGCCAGAACTGCATGCAGTACTCCAGGTGTGGCCTCACCAATGACCTGTACAGTGGCAGGATTACCTCCCCTCTCCTGGAGGTGATTCCTCTAACAATACACCCCAGCATCTTATTGGCTTTCCCAGCAACTTTTCTGCATTGTGCTGAGTGGTTAATTTGCCCTGTTATTATCACCCCAAGATCTTTCTCCTCCTCTATAATGGATATTTGAGCTCCCTTCCAGTTGATAACATTTCCTTGGGTTCCTTGCTTACATGTGCATGACTTTGCACACTTTTTCACGTTGAACCCTAGCTGCCATGTATCTGACCATTGCTCTAGTTTAGTCAGATCATTCTGTGGCTCTTGCCATCCTTCTGTGTCATCCACCACCACACCAACCTTCATGTCATCTGCAAACAGACTAATATTATTCTTGATGCCATGTGAGATGACAGTGATGAAAATGCCAAACAACACTGGGCCCAGTACCAAGTCCTGTGGTACTCTGCTAGTTAAAGCCCTTGGAGATGAGAGTTCCCCTCCTACCACTACCCTCTGATGCCTTCCTTGCAGACAGTTTGTAATCCATTTCACCAACTTCGCCCCTGCTCCAAGGTATCCCAGCATTCCAATCAGCCTCCCATGTGGCATTGAGTTGAAGGCATTGCTGAAATCCAGATACAGGACATCCACTGCCTGGCCCCTGTCAAGTGCCCTGGTTACCTAGTCATAATAGTCAACCAGGTGGTCTGTCAGAATCTGCCAGAGACAAGCCCATGTTGCCTTCCATCCTGGAGACCATTTTCCTTTAGAAAGGTTACCAGTCTTTCATTAAGGATTGTCTCCAGTAGCTTTCCCACAATGGATGTAAGGCTGACTGATATATAGCTGCCTGGTTCATACTTGAGTCCACTTTTGTGGAGGGGCACCACATGGGCCATTCTCCAGTCCTGGGGTATGCATCCTGTTTCCTGGGAGGTATTGAACAAGTCTACTATTGGCTCTGCCAGGACCTCTGCCAATTTCTTGAGTACCCAGGGGTGTATGCCATCTGGGCTAGGTGCTTTATCCACCTGCAGGGCTTTTAGGCTTTTCAGTATGCTGCCCACTGGGATTTTCCCATCTGTTATCCCTGCCCCCTACCCTACCCATCCCCTGTGGCAGTGTCCCATCCTCCTCCTTAGTAAACACAGAACAGAAGTATTCATTCATTGCTTCTGCCTGGTCTGCCCTTCTCCACCCACCCCCATCCTTCCTGATCCTTACAATTTGATCCTTGCATTTCCTTCTCTCCCTTATGTACCTTAAGAAACCCTTTTCCCCATCATTGATTCCCTTTGCCAACCTCAGCTCTCTCAAAGCCTTGGCTGCCCTTACTGCTCTGGTCACCTCTCTTGAGTTCCTCAGGTACTCCTCACTGAAAAAGGACATTGAGTTACTGGAGGGGGTGCAGCACAGGGTGACAAAGATGATCCAGGGGCTGGGGGACTTACCATATGAGAGGAGGCTGAGGGAGCTGAACATGTACTCACTGGAGGAGAGGAGGGACAGGGGAATATGAATGCAACCTTCATGCACATCAAAGGAATAAACAAGACAGGTATAGAGGGACTGTTCAAAGTGATGGAGAGGAGGGACACCCAGGGCCTTGATATGAGACAGCAGGGAGGAAGGTTCAGGAGGGAGATGAGGAGGAGACACTTTTTTATGGAGAGGGTGGTAGCTGGATGGAATGCATTCACGGCAGAAGTGGTATCCAATAGAAAAGTGGGCTGCTTCAAAAGGGGCTGGGACAAGGCAAGAGGGGGGTCAAGGGAGGGGGAGGGTTGGAGTAAGGGACAGCTGCAGAATAAGGGGTGCTAGCTGCACAGTCAACCAGACTTGATAGACCACTAGGCCTTTATCTGCTGGCAAATTTCATATGTTTGTATGTTCCTCATCCTCCCCTCATTTGGCTCGCTTGAATCTTTTGAAAGCTGCCCATTTCATCCTCACCTTTTCCAACACCTCCTTGCTTAACCAGCTTGGTTTCTTGAGCCTAGCCTTTTTGCTTTGTGTCCTTGCACAACAGCCAGTGGCCTCTGCGAGCCCTAGTTTAATAATTTCCCATTTCTGGTTAGTATCCACGTGTCGGTGGATGCTGGTTAGATGACCGGCCACTATGTCTCTCATCCTACCAAAATCAGCTTGCCTGAAATCTAACACCACCTTGATCCGTGCTCCTGCAGCCTCCTTGCCCATGCTATGTAAGAACCACACTGTGTGATGGTCACTCCCAGCCAATGGATCCTCCATCCCCAGTTGTCTGACAAACTCCTCATTAGTCAGCACGAGGTCCAGAATGTTACCTACCCTGCTTGGCTAACTTACCATCTGTCCTAGGAAACTGTCCTGGAAAGCCTCCAGTATGTTCTGCTCTTTGATGCTTGAGATAGCTGGGGTGCTCCAATCTACTGTATGCCTGGCACAATGAAGTCCCTTACAAAAATGGTGTTACCCTTCCTGCTGACCCTCCTTTTCTGCTCCACTAGTTCCCTGTCCTAGTCCTCTGTCTAGATGGTGGCCTGTAAACAACCCCCATTCTAAGTCTACTGTCCCTCGGATGCTGGAATTAAAACCATAATGCCTCTACCTTTCCCTCCTCCCCCTCCTCCCTGGTACACCTTATCCCCTCTCTCACATAAATTGCTACCCACCCCCTTTTTTCTTTATCCCTATCCCTGCAGTATAGCCTGTACACCTGGATCACCAGGTCCCAGTCCTGGTATTGGTGGCCTGCGTTTCAGTGATGGCAGCTATAGCCACCTCCTCTCCTGCCATTACAGTCTGCAGCTCAGCTGTTTTGTTGCCTGGGCACCTCGCATTCAAGACAGTACCCTCCAGCATGTGCCATTCTCATCCTTCCTTTTTTGATCACTTTTATTATTGACACTGTCTGAACACTCCCCTGTTCCTTTCCCACTGATATGGGGGTAAGCCCATTAGGCTGCCCTATCTAGAGACTTTATATGAATTCCATGGACTTGCCTGCCCCCACACCTAGTTTAAATCCACTCTGGTTGCTATGTAGTCCCCTAGCCATGGTTTAAGGACCCTATAGCCCTCCCCACTCAAGTGCAACCTGTCTGGGCCATACAGGGTACTGTTATCCCAAGTTGCATGCCATCTCCCCACCAGCCCATTCCCCTTGGTCTGACACCAGGCTCCCAACAAAGCGTTAAATTCCTCTGTTCTCAGTTTTCTTGCAGCACCTGATCTTGGTACTGGGAGAATGTCTGAGAATTCCACTGAACTCCCTGTCTCCTCACACAGCTTACCCAGCTCTATGAATCTCTCCTGTACCTACTTGACAGTGTTCCCCTTCAAGTTATTTGTGCCCAGGTGCACCACAATATGTGATTTCTCCCTTCCCCTTCTCACATACTGATAAATAGACTGCCCTCCCATCATACTGTCATTCCTGGCAAGCACTCCACCAAGATGCAACTATGTTGTTCACCCTTACTTCCCTATCACACCCTTTTTAGTATGGCCTCCAAGCAGTAAGACCACACCTCCCTTGTCATGTTTCAACCCCAGATGCCTCCCATTAGCCTGACTCCAGCTCTAATTGATTACCCTATTTTGCTTATCCCACATGCCTCCTGCTCCATTAACATCCTCCTCTGCACCTATCTCCATCCTGTCTCCCACCCTATGTCCCCTAGCTGCCCCATCATCCTCACTCCCTACAGCACTACCCAAATTAGCACCATATCTCCCATCACCACTACAACATTGCTTTCCCACCTCTGTTTAGTTTCAGTCCTCTAGCCCACTTCCCCAGCCTTCAGCCTTCAACCATTCCCCACCAATGCCCTGCCTCCTCCAAATGCCAAACTGCTGCCCTCAGAGTTGTCAATATCCCCCTTACTTCCTCCCCATTTACAAGCTTCTCCCCCTCCTTACCCTCCAGTGTAGCCAGCACTGAGAACCTGTTTGACACCTCCACCCTACCCCGAGCTGCCCCTGATGAACAATTTATGAGCCTTCCATTCAGTACCTGTTTCTGGGCCATTACTGCCCTTATTCCTGACCCTACTCCACTCCTCTGGCTCTGCACCAATAGGTTTATTAGGAAGTGGCAATATTGGTTCATTTAAACCCCCCACCCACCCACTGAGTCTGCAATGCTTAACAACTGCTGGGACACTCCTATGTGTCCCAGGACCTGGATGTTTCCACCATTCTGCCCCAATCTCTATTCCCAGTTCAGTCCTTAACCAATTTATCTCCTCCCTAAGCTGTTCAACCTGTCTACACACCAGGTAACCCCCCTGCTCCCCATGCAATCCCTAAAAAGATAGCTGCACGACAGCTGTTGCAGCCTACCACCCTCCCCATGTCCCTCATCTTATCCCTACCAAGCATCCAGCTCACCCCTGTGTCCCCAGATTAAGCCTTCCTGCCCTGTCTCTTGGGACCTCCCCACTGACTATGTGTATCCATTTTATACTGCCTGCAACACCCTTCCTCACCAATGATACCTAAATATCTCCAATATGAATTTCCTGTCCCTTAGATGTTTGACTACTACCAGTACAATGTAGATGCACCCTGACTGTGCTAGCCTCCACCACAACCAGCATATCCTATAAAGGTGGATGAGTGAGGGTCAGAGGATGGGGTTGGGTGGGCAGGCCTCACACCATCCTCAGAGAGAGTCAATAAGCCCCTTGACCGGAGAACACCCAAATCCTTTCTCTCTCCTTCCCCTACACACACAGCAATATGATGTAATAGAAGGGCCAATTTCAATGCCTGTTTAGAAAATGAAGAGCACCTTCCTTAATATTAGCAATAATAGATGTAGTCGTCACCCTTAAGCTGTAGAACTAGCTAAAATGGCAAAATGAAACTGCAGGGTAGTTTATGCTCCTCCTTAGGCTTTAAAACTAGCTAAAATGGCAAATTTAAGCTGCAGAGCACTTCCTTTGTGCAGTCCTCTCCTCTCCATTCTCCGTTCCCCTCCACCGAGTGCTCCAGCTCATGTACAGCTTCAGCAGCTCCCTCATCTGGATCGTGCTAAGCTTCAGCAGCTCCCCTCAGTTATTGGGAATCCTGGAAACTCTGCCAAACTATGGCAGATTACCCAATTCCCTCTCAAACAGAAAGGTACACTGCAGGTTTAAAGTACAGTACAAACTACCCAAACCCTTGCAGTTGTGCCTGTTAAAATAGTGAACAAAACACGTCTTGCAGTCGGTGTACCACCCCCCACCCCCCTTGGCACAGCTCCAACTGTGTGGGTAGGGTAATGCCACAGTTATATTACTTGTATTTGCCTTAATAGGTATATATTTAAGCAACAAGGCCGACAGGGTGTAGGTTGTTAGGGGATTTACCTCGTACTTGAGGTGTGTCACGAGGCACAGCTGAGTGACTTAACCACACAAGAAGTGGTAAACCCAATAACCCACATCCTGAAGTGCCAATGTGATTATACAATGGACTCATGCAAAATAAATGTTTAATGTGTTTAAGTATGTTTGTTATAAATGCCATTTCTCAGCCGTGGGTTATTACAGGATAAACCACAGTCATGTGATGTGTTTTGACCAATGAGGTTACAGGATTTTCATACCCCATTGTATAATGTCTTGTAAGTTTGTGTTAGTAATGAAATGTTAGCAATTCACCCTGCTGCTGTAACTGTTCCTCTGTACTCTCTTCAAACTAGGCATCATGTCTAAATGTGGAGTTCTTGTAGTTTTAAAGTTTAAACTAACTAACTGACTGACTAACTACCTGACTGACTGACTGACTGACTGACCGACCGACCAACCAGTTTATACCTCAGATGTCATTCATAGTCTGGAATAAGATCCATAACAAGGATTAGAAAATAAGTCTCTTGCAGTGTAAGGCTGATTGTCAGTTGAGTCCTCTCTGGGAGTGAATCACACCAGGCCCAAATTTTGGATGCTCAACGGCAACAAGTTTATTTGATACCAATTCGATTATTTACATTTAACCTCTTCTAAGTTTGGGGAGAAAACATTGCCTCAGCATCAGGGCTAGGTTTGCACTTCTGATCAGGGGCACCCAAGTAATCCAAACACAGGCAGCAATAACTGAAATGTCCATACCAGGAGATTCTAAAGTGTGGCTTTTATTCACTTCAACACAAGAATACAAAGCAAAATGGACCCCCACGGGGCTACATTCACTGGATATGCAGATCTAGAGACATCAGAACACATCTCCTTCATCACACAACAACCCTCAGTTTCTGAACACATCTGGGCTCACATGCCTGAACTGGTGCTCTCACTCTTGAATTCCCTGGCATGGCATCTTGGCCAGCACTAGTACACTTTTTCCATATGTCATGGATTTTTGGTGGTGGCTCCATCAACCACCCTCAAGCATTTTCTAGCTCTAAAGGAAAACCTCATCCTTAATCCCACATCCGGTACTTTCTGCAGACACTAGACAAGTGCCTGGAGAGAAAGCTATAGGTGTCAAAGTGAATCTGTAGAGGTAATCCTGATTACTCCAGATGGGAGTCTCCACCTCTTGTTCCCAAATCCATACCTGGCCATTCATTTGGAATAAATTACTTTCTTTGAACTCTCTGGTTGTAGATGCTATCTCAAAATGTATATCACATTTAACATTCTATTCTCTATGTAACTGGTATCCTGACTTGCAACGTACTGTAAGTGGCTATGTCCATCCCTGTAGACCCCCACTGGTTAGATGCATTTCAAACCATACACATATCTTAAAAGTACTGCACTTGGGTAGACCTTTCCTGACCCCACAGTAGGCAGATAATTCTACGCAACTGTCTTGGTGAAAATATGGGCTCTATGTCAGAGCAGACTCACCATGGTTCTAGGTGCCCCAGGCTTCTCAGAGGAAACACAAAATTCTCTGGTAACTCAGAACAAACTCTTATCAGGCAGCTTTTCCCATTCCCAGCATGGCCAGGGTTTTCCTTGAAATGCTGGATTCTTTCCACCCATCCTCCTGGGATGGGGCACTGAACAACTCAGGCTGTGGTCTACCACTTCTGTTGGTATCTTCAGTGTTCTTCTCTAAGATGAGAACACACTACCCTGTTTCTGAAGTAGCTCTATTCCAGAGCTAGGCACTGAGGGGCTTCCAACTGCAGCACCTCCTCCTTCTCTTGACTCTCTCTACCACTCACTTTGAAACCCCAACATTCTATCCTAACTCCTGCTGCAGCATTCCACTGTGGCTTATACTACTGTGAGAATTCTATAGTGATATCATCCCTCCAGCTCAGCTGAGACTGAGGACAAAGTGAGACAGTGTGAAACTCATTTAACTGGTGTCTCACAGCTGCCTTTCCCCACCTGCCACTAGCTCTAAGCGGGATTCTAGTAACCCCGGATGACAAGGGGTTACACCCACCCTCAGCCAGGAAAATGACTGTCCCAGGCCGTCCCTACCTCTGTGCTACCTATAAAGAGAGGCGATCAGGCCCTCTCCTACCATGTGCTAGGCACAGGCAGGCAACACTAAGGGTTCAGAGGCCATCAGCTGACACATCAGCCTCTATTCTATGATCTTGCTATGGTTACCTAGTGGCCCTGGTAGAACTGTCCAGAGCATATCTCTCAACAGATCAGTACTGTGGCCCCTCCAGCCGGTCAGGACCACGGCCACTAGGGAAAACCTATCTGACCAAAACCAAAAATTTACCCAAAAACACAGGGAACCCCCCCCAGACACCTGAAACCAAAACACTAGGGAGCTAACACTACTGTCTAAGCAATTCTCCCACACTCCCACACAACCATACCTGTGGAAGGAAAATTTAAACACAGTAAACAACAACACTGCACTTTAAACACTTCTACTTTAAAGCACATGAAGGACTCCGATGAGTCCCTCCTTCTCTTCTTATCTTGTCTTCTTTTCTTGTCTTCTTCAGGATCACCTGCAAGAGAAAAGACAATACAACCCCTAATCTGCAAACACAGTACTATCTAACCCCTACCATCAAAACACTGAAGAATCCCCAAAAATATGTTTTTTAGAAAAGTAGAAAAACAGTAGAAACAGTAGAAAAACAACAACATTATTTACAATACACATTTCTGGGGATAGAGTTCCCTAAAGGTCCCATCTAGTGACAACAGTGCCTGAAGTCAAGTCCAAGAAAGAGTCTCTCCTGGGCTGGAGCCTGGTGAAGTACAGTTCTGGTAGGACTGTAATCCCGAAGGGGAGAGTCTTTGAGGACAGTTCAAACAGTATGAAGTCTGCTAGGTGTAGGGTGTGAACTGCAATGTTATTAAAATAGAAAAGGACTTACCAGTCCTTTGAAGAATGAAATCAATACGACACCTGGATTTCCAGCCGAAGACTCTCCCTGGCAGCATTCTTCGGATACAGCTGGGTTGACATCTTCCAGAAAACAACTGGATGGCACATCTGGAAACTGCTGGGGTGATGTCATCTAGGAGATGGAACCTTGGAACAAGACAGGAAACAGCTAGTCTGAAGTCATCCGAAATCCCAGGCAATGAATCAGGATAGAGCTGGACTGATGTCCTCTCTGGATATGAAGTTATCTGGAAGGCCAGGCGATGGAATCTGGAAAGCCAGTACACTGTAAGGCTAATGAATCTGGAGCACCTGTTTCCTGGAATGCCAGTCTGGAGGAACAACATAGGTACGGCAAAGGCTGGATGGCAGCATTGGTTACCACTGCTCTGCTTTTCACTTGGTAGGCACGGGCACATTCACAGGATATGGCCTGCATTGAGGGAAGTAACACAATGGGTCAGGTGCAAGAATTATTACCCCATCTGGGTGCTCATAATTCACATTGAAAAAGCTTTCGAGTCCCTCTCCATCCACAATCCGAACAGTGTCTATGAATATTGTTCTGCCCACTTTCCATTGATTACATTTTTCTTTGAACACTCTGTCTCGGACATACTGACTTGCACCAGGATGCAAATGTTTTGTGGCCTCTTCCACTATCCAGGATTTCCTGTTTCTTTCAATCTCCTCCCAGACTGTATGAGGAAAGCTAGGAAAGGACATCCCATAGATCTCATTTGCCTTCCTATGAACCAGTCTTTCCTCTTTACTACACTTAGTCAACTTGAACCTCTGGCCTCGGCTTTGGGGCAGCCAGTCCTGTCTCTACCAGCCACATACTCAATTCAATGTAAAATGGTCTTTGACCCTCCTTGTGGGGACAGGCTGCAGAGTCACCAGTCTCTCCCACTTTCTGCTCCTCTGACTGAAGAGCCTGAGGCTGTGGACCTGCACCTTCTTCATAAGGTCACATAGGTTCCCTCATCTTCCTCCTTGCTGGGGCTCTGAGCCCAGGGGTGAGCAGTCGTCCTCACTCCTGAGACTATCCACTCTTCACTGGGCATGGAGATCAACACCTCCCATTCAAGAGTCTCCTTCATCTCATCTTCTATGACGAGACTAGGGCTTCACCCCTCTCTCCACAAATCTGCTGTTGCTCCTCCACACTGTCTCTCTGTGACCCAGACTCAGATACATCAGTACTTTGCTCTACCTGTAGATCTACACGCTCTTGCTTCATGCCACACTCTGCGGAGCTTCCTCCAACAGGCTCCACCTGGTGCTGTGTGCTGCCAACTGCAGATTCTTGAAGGTTTGTCCATGTGGGAGCCAAACGAATCTTGGGTGCTTTGGTTAAGCCATGTCTCTCTAGGCACCCAGAACAGTGAGGAACTATGAAGATGTCCTTCCAGCCTTCAAGCACCTTATGCACACCTCCACTGATATCCAGGAATCGCCACATGAGGAGGCAATGTCCTCGCATTAACATCTCTCAATATCTTTCAATCTGTTAACTTCTTCTACTATCATAGCCCGGGCATGATCCGCATAGCAGGCTGATCCCAAAGCCATGACTGCTGAGAAAACAAAAGCTCACTGTTATCTCAAGTCCCACTCTGTTGGAAACTTTTACAAAATGGCTCCCCTGCTGCTGTGTTTACTTTACTACCCAACCCTGTAATGGCGGTGGCAGCACTCCTGTGCATCAACATTCTGTTTCTGACTCGAGCCACTGCACATCCAATTTACGTGCTCTGCTGATAAAGTTTACTCAAACTGCTTAAGCTGCACTGTCTGTTGTCTCAGCACATTTATATGATTTTTACTGGACTTTTTTATTTGCTGTAACTCACTGTTCTTGCTTAAAATTCCCTAAAACCACAGTATTTCATTGCACAGGATTGCCTGTATTACTTGTTGCATCTTTCATACAACCCACAGTCTCTCACTTAACTTTGAAAATCATACTGTAGCTGAACCCACAATTATGATCACAGTCTAATGCTTAGAATTCCTGCTTAGCCTGGATTAATCCGCGACACAGTCCTTCTTTGCAAAATGATCACACTGCTACACACAGATTCAGCTGGCTTTAGCTAAAATCACATACAGTTCCAGAGGTTTCTTAGGTTGGTACTCACTTAATCAGTAGCTTGTTATTGCAATAGAAAACTTCAGTCTACAGCCAGTTTTGAAGGTGCTTGGAAGGAAGCAGGCTGGCAGTCCTGCTGATTGTCCCTCCGAACACCTCTCTTTTTTCCCCAGACAAATCGAAATGTGGGTTGAGCATGATTTTAAATGGAAAAGTCTGATTTTAGCACTTTTATAATATCAGTCACCACGACACTCCTCCTGGCAAGCCAGTTCGCACACTAATCTCTCTTTCCCTCTCGAACACTGTGTAGTCACTCTAGAGCTGGCTTGGGGGCGGGACTGATTGCAGTCTCTCCAATCACTCAATGCCATGCAAATGAGCCTCTTTCTTCTCGTGCTCTTCTCCTCCACTACAATCGTTGAACAGGCAAAATTTAAACTGCAAACCACACTTTTTTTTTCAACTGTATCTCCTCCGCGGGAGCACCATTTTGACCATTTTTCATGGTATTTTACTCATCGACTCTCTGTCCATACACCAAACACTTCCAGCTTCTAGGGCACAAATCGCTCTTTGTTTCCTACAGTTGTCCACACTTTTCTTGTCACATATAACTTTAAAAAACTGGCAAATGTTATAACTTTGATGCAGGACAAGGGACATACACTCTTGGGCTTTACAGCTTCTCAGTAAACTGGTGGCACAATTACAGCAGCACATGAACAGCAACACAGCGGAACATTTGGGTGGCAATGCTTCCAACTTTTGGGCTACCTACTGCCAGACAGCCAAAATGCTAGCCCTAATCCTAGCAAATCTCTCTTGTTCTCTCCATAGATTCCATACCCAAATTCCCAGCGGTGCCTCCATTTTATAACCTTTCCTACGTTCAGGGAGAAAACATTCACTCAGCATCAGGGCTAGGTTTGCACCTCTGGTCAGGGACACCCAAGTAAACTGGACACAGGAAGCAATAACTGAAATGTCCATACCAGGAGTGGGATTCTAAAGTGTGAATTTTATTCATTTCAACACAAGAATACAAGATGGACCCCCACGGGGCTACACTCACTGAATATGCAGATCTAGAGAGGTCAGAACACATCTTCTTCATCACACAACAACCCTCAGGTTCTGAACACATCTGGGCTCACATCCAAACTGTTACTTTCACTTTGGATTCCTGGCATGGCATCTTGGCCAAGCACTAGTCACACTTTTTCCATATGTCATGCATTTTGGTGGTAGCTCCCTCAACCACCCTCGAGCACTTTCTATCTCTAAAGGAAAACCCACCTTAATCCCACATCTGGTTACTTTCTACAGACACTGGCCAAGTGCCTGGGAGAATGCTATAGGTGCCCAACGTGAACTGTAGAGAAGTAAACCCTGTTACTCCAGATGGGGTCACCCATCCTTGTTCCCAAATCCATACCCGCCATTCATTTGGAATAAATTACTTTCTTGAACTCTGGTTGTAGATGCTATCTTGAAATGTATATCACATTTAACATTCTATTCTCTATGTAACTGGTATCCTGACTTGCAAAGACTGTAAGTGAGCTATGTCCATCCCCTGTAGACCCCCACTGGTTAGATGCATTTCGTCATACATAAATCTTAAAAGTACTGCACTTGGCTAGTCCTTTCCTGACCCCACAGTTGGCAGATACTTACATAACTGTCTTGGTGTGAAAACATGGGTCTATGTCAGAGCAGACTCACCATGGTTCTGCAGGTGCCTCAGGGCTTCTCTCAGAGAAACACAAAATCCTCTGGTAACTCAGAACAAACTCTTATCAGGCAGCTTTTCCCATTACCAGCAGGGCCAGGATTTGCCCTGAAATGCTGGATTCTTCCCCCCATCTCTCCTGGGATGGAGCACGGAACAACTCGGGAGCAGACTCAACCACTTCTGCTGGTATCTTCAGTATTGTTCTCAGGGTGAGAACACACTACCCTGTTTCTGAAGTAGCTCTATGCCAGAGCTAGGCTCTGAGGGGCTGCCAACTGCAGCACACCTCCTCCTTCTCTTGAGTCTCTCTACCCACGCTCACTTTGAAAACCCCAACATTCTATCCTAACTCCCTGCTGCAGCATTCCACTGTGGCTTATGCTGCTGTGAGAATTCTATAGTGATGTCATTCCCTCCAGCTCAGCTGAGACTGAGGACAGAGTGAGACGGTGTGAAACCCATTTAACTGGTGTCTCACAAGCTACCTTTCCCTGCCTGCCACTAGATCTAAGTGGGATTCTAGTAACCCCGGGTGACAAGGGGGTAACATTCATCTTCAAAATTCATTAACTTCAAAACACAATTATAATACAGTTCACATTCTCCAATACTTTTTTGATCATTCTTTTCCTTCCCTCTTGTTCCTCCATCATCGGCTCTTCCTTCTTGGGGTCTGGACACTTGACCCGACCCCCCCAAACCATACCAACATATCGTCATCACCTTCTATCTCCCAGGTCTGGACACCATGATCAAGCCCCTAGCACTTCTCCCTTCCCCCTCCCCACTCCCCCTTTTACTCCATGTCTGGGTCCTGCAGATCCCAGCTCTGTATCCTCCTCCTCCCCCTCTTCCTGCCCTGCTTTTCCCACCCTTCTCCCCCTTTTCCTTCCCCCCTTCCCTGCCTCTCCTGCAGGCTACTTGCTGCCTGCCCTGGCCCTTTCTGGACACCATTTGCTGCAAACCCCACAGCATGCCATTCATCTTGGCTTCCCCTGTCCTCATCCAAAATCTCAAATCCACCACCCTTCTGAAGCTCCAGGTTATCCCTCTTTCTTTATTTCCCCAGCCCCTGGCCCTCTCTAAATGGGGGTGGGTGGGGCAAAAAATCTTATCAAGAGGAGGAACTTCTTTAGTACCCAGCCTTATAAAGCCCTCTAGGACCCCACAAAGGACCCTAACTCAGCCCCTACCATTAGCCAATCACCTGTTCTTTACCCACCTGCATCACACCCCAACACCTGGTGATGCTGTCTGTGCATCCATCAGGCTCCCCTCCCCTTTAGCTCCCCCTCCCTTCCCTTCCTTAACTCCTCCCCAGAGACATTTCCTGCTAGGCCACCTGACAATTTGAGTTTGCCTTTTAGTGGCAACCTCAGTTGTCAGTTGGTAGTCCCATTTGAATGAGTCAATCAGGCCCAAATTGTGGATGCTCAACCAAGCAACAAGTTCATCTGATACCATTTCAATTATTTCCATTTTCAAAATTCATGAATTTCCAAGCACAATTATATACAGTTCACATTCTCCAGTACTTTCTAGATCATTCTTTTCCTTTCATCAGATTCCTCCATCATTGGATCTTCCTTTCTGGGGTCCTGATGCATGATCTGCCCCCCCACACACACCATACCAACATATCATCATCACCTTCTTCTCCTAGGCCCAGACACCATGATCCATTAGTTACTACTTCCCTCCCCCACCCTTTATTTCACATCTGGGTGCAGATCCCAGCTCATGTATCCCCACCTGCTCCCTCTCCTTCCTTCCCACCCTCTTGTCTCTTTCCTTTCTCTCTCTTCCACTGCCCCATCTCCAGCTCTGTGTTGAAAGGTGCCCCCCTTGTTGGCTAAAATCCAGCTTCTCCTTCTCCCACATCCACACCAAATCCACCTATGGCATCAAGAAGAATGACATTCCCACCTCTGAAAGATGTACCATGTCCAACCTATAAAGACCGGGAGTTGAAGAGATGTCCTTGTGCAAAACATATCCCCCATCTCTACCAATAACCTGGCCATCCTCCTATTCAGCCTCTTCCTCACCTTCTCCATTGACCTGTTATCCCTAGCCTGCCTTCACACCCTCCGGGAGTTGTTCCAGACCACATGATCTCCACCAGGGTCATCAGCCCTTTACCTTCCCAGGTCGGCCTTAATGGACTGTAAACAATTTCTCCAAGAAGTCTCCCAGATTGTTTCCCCCAAATGAATTGTTGCCATCTCTGGAGTACCATATGTTAACTTCAACTCTTCTTACAATGGCATTAACTGACCCCATTTCATGCCCCAGACCCCTTTCTATTGCAGCTCCTTCCACTCCAAGTAGAGCCTCAGCTGGTTCCCTCTGGGAATGACTGTGGCATATCACTCCACCTAGTAGATGAAAGAATGCCCCACAATCCAAATATTCTGTCTCTGAGGTCCTTTCAAGGCACAAATGAACAAAAGTTACATCACTTTCTCACATTTAGTATTTTTTATAACAGTTTGACTGCCACCTTCCCACTTGTTTAATCTCTTCCACAGGCCCCCCTCACTGCCATCTCTGAGGCTGCCCCAATCTGAAAGGACTGGGGGGGGACTCCTTGGGGTCTGCCCCCCAAAACTTCATGCCCTTCTAGAGCATTCTGCCCACTTAGTACCCTGTTACTGGTGTCCCATCCCCATGCCGGAACCATGTTCCAGCTCCTTCACCTTTGCATTTCCTGAATTCTTCCATCTCCTGCATTGCACATGTTTCCCTCTCACCCATCCTGTGCAAGACTACCTCCACTGCCTTCCTCCACTAATCAGTCTTTGACCTGGCCAGCCGTATCACCAACTCATCTGCCTGGAAAAACACCATCCCCCTCCAGAGGCCCCCGTCCTTCCCCCTTTCTAGCTGCCACCACCTCACTCACTCTGAAAGCTCCCATAGGCATTAATGCAAAAATCACTCTGAAGAGGCAGGCCTCTTTGGCTGACATGCATATCTGCCCCATCGCCTCCAGACACCACACCAATAGATCCCCCTGTGATGAGTCTCCTGCTGTCCACCTGCTCCCCTTGTCCCTTCTGCCACCCAAGCAGCATATGACAGACTGTCCTGCCTTTTGTTGGGTCCGGCCAAGACCTGTTGTTGCATGCCCAACCTATGTCTGCTAACTGGACTCCAACTGTGGTATGAGACATCCCATCCTCCCAATTTCTGACCATGTACCTCTTTACATGGTCCTCTGTAGTAGGAACACTTACCTCAAACCGTTCTTGCCTCCTGAACTCCTGAAAGCCTTCCATGTTCCCTCATATGCCTTCAGCATGTTGACTGACCAGGAGTTCTGGTACAGCAGGTGGGATCTCTCACAGAATTGCCCACAGCTGGTCCTGTACTTTGGTTCTTTGGACGGTTGTTCAGGGAGCAGGCCCAGAATTTGTCCAACTTAAACGGGAGAGACTATCAGTGATTTTGTTCTCAACACCTCTATGTGTCTTGCTTTAAAGGTCAGGTTATTAAAGCCCCAGCAGCACTAGCTGTTGTAATACTCTGTTAACTGTCTCTGTGGATTCCACTTGACTATTGATGACCTCCACCACACCTTTGTTGTGGAAACAGAAGAGGATGTGTTTGCCCTTATCTTGTCCCCCCACATCACCAGTGCTACCCATAATGGAAAGATTTCCAAAAATGTAATGTCCTTCAGAAACCCACCCCTGTCCAAGCTCCTGGTCAAGCTTCTGATACGCATGCCCCTTTAAATTAAGTTTACATGCCTAGTAAACTCGATGCATCCATGTAAAGTTCTATATCTGTGTTGGAGGCCAACTCCTCCTTCCAGAATGTCACCCTATTATACTCAGTTAGGAAGGCTGACCATACCTGCAGACCCTGCTTTACTCCCTTGGTGATGTCCACCCAATGATGTGGCAGCTTTGCTTTCCTCGTGGTGCACAACAATTTCTGTGTAAATGCCCTTCCCGGACTTATGGCCTTGCATGTGAAGTTGAGATGCCCCAGCAGTTGCTGTACCAATACCAGTGGCATTCACCTCCTACACTACACCTGCTCTAACAGTCCCCAAAGCCTTGCCACCTTATCCCCAGGTAGCCAAAAGCATTTCTGCCCTGTGTCCACCTCTATACCCAGGAATTCCAGTTTCTGAGATGGCCCTTCCATCTTGCCCACTGCCAATGGTATACCTATCTCCCTACACATCTTGTGAAAATCCCTCAGCATACTCTCAACTTCCTGCTGCCCCTTGTCAATCAGCAGGAAATCATCCGGGTAGTGCGCTACCATCCTGTGTTCATATCTCATCTCAAATACCCACTGCACCCATGTGATAAGGGTCTCAAAGGTGGAGCACACCACTGAGCAACCCATCGGCGTCGCCTTATCAGAATGAACACCGCTCTCAAACTGGAAATCTAGAAGACCCCAATCCTCTGGCCTGAGTGGCAGCAGCTGGAATGCTGACTCTATGTCTGTTTTTTCCAGCCAGGCCCCCTCACCACCTTTATAAATACCACTGCCTGATCCAAAGAGGTATATGACACCCCCACTGGTCCTCAGGAATGCTGTCATTCACTGATGGGCCTCTCCAAGGGTGAATGAGTCCATAATTCCTGGTTGTTTCATTGCTTCTCATGGACACCACCCCCAGGGGAAGAATCGAAAGTCTGCACATGGTGCTTCACCCTTGCCACCTGCACCTCCTTCTGTATCTTTTTCTGGACTACATCCTCCTTCCCCTTTACTGATCCCAGGTTCTTGGCCTTCATCCCTTTCCTAACCTTGTTAAAACCCAAAGCAAAACCCCCCTTAAATCCCTGCCATACCATTACCCCCCCACCCTATCAGGGTAATCCAATGTCCAAACCTCCACCACCATTTTTGCATAATAGATGTCCTTGCCAATGCAAAGTCCCACAAGAAACTCCTTCCCAGCCCACTAGTTCCAACTGTAGTTGGGTTATAGCCCCTTTGCACCCCTGCCTTCCTGCTGTAAAGCTCCCCAGTTTCCCCCATAACTCCCCATAAATGACTGCTCAACATACTGCCCCCTTGTTGCCCGCCCCACTCCCCTCCGGAGGTGTAGCTGGAAACCAGGTGGTGACTTGCACACTTGGAACAAACATGTCAGCATTTACAATTTGTCCAAGTGCAGGATGCTCTATTAAATCCCCAGCAGGTCTTAACCCCTGGGACGACAGTGCTCTTCCTACTGGGCCCCCCCTTTGTCCACTGACCTGAACAGAGTCCTGACCCAAAGCTCCAAAAATGTGCAATCCCATTGCAAGTGCCCCTTAGTCACCACCCTTTTACTGAATTATTTATCATACTTCAACTAGCCATATCCCAACTTGTCTTTATATGTATTCCATATTATGACTGTGTATGTCAACAATGGGATTGCTAACTCTGGCTGCTTGTCTAACACCAGAGCACTATAAATGAGGAACCTCTCCTGCCAAGTGTCAGTGTTTTTCCCCTTGTATTTTACTTCCTCCTCCTTGTGTCCTACCACTGCTAATAACACTGCCATCTCTGATTTCCCCACTGATTCCTTCTGCTCATATCTCTTAGCAGTATCCTCATCTACCAATCTGAAGACATCAACATATTCCCCCTTCCATATTTTCTCCTTAATGGAGACCAGCTCATGATTCCCTAGTGTGACTCCAGGTGGGCTGTCATACAGCATCTTGCCCCTTTACCTCCCCCCCAGCTCCTGCATCCTTTTATTCCCCATTTCGTTCAACCTGTCTACACACAGGTAACCCCCTGCTCCCCATGCAATCCCAAAAAGATAGCTGCGCGACAGCTGTTTGCAGCCTACCACCCCCCATGTCCCTCATCTTATCCCTACCAAGCATCCAGCTCACCCTGTGTCCCCAGATTAAGCCTTCCTGCCCTGTCTCTTGGGACCTCCCCACTGACTATGTGTATCCATTTTATACTGCCTGCAACACCCTTCCTCACCAATGATACCTAAATATCTCCAATATGAATTTCCTGTCCCTTAGATGTTTGACTACTACCAGTACAATGTAGATGCACCTGACTGTGCTAGCCTCCACCACAACACAGCATATCCCCTATAAAGGTGGATGAGTGAGGGGTCAGAGGGATGGGGGTTGGGTGGGCAGGCCTACACCATCCTCCAGAGAGAGTCAATAAGCCCCCTTGACCGGAGAACACCCAAATCCTTTCTCTCTCCTTCCCCTACACACACAGCAATATGATGTAATAGAAGGGCCAATTTCAATGCCTGTTTAGAAAATGAAGAGCACCTTCCTTAATATTAGCAATAATAGATGTAGTGCGTCACCCCTTAAGCTGTAGAACTAGCTAAAATGGCAAAATGAAACTGCAGGGTAGTTTATGCTCCTCCTTAGGCTTTAAAACTAGCTAAAATGGCAAATTTAAGCTGCAGAGCACTTCCCTTTGTGCAGTCCTCTCCTCTCCATTCTCCGTTCCCCCTCCACCGAGTGCTCCAGCTCATGTACAGCTTCAGCAGCTCCCTCATCTGGATCGTGCTAAGCTTCAGCAGCTCCCCTCAGTTATTGGGAATCCTGGAAACTCTGCCAAACTATGGCAGATTACCCAATTCCCTCTCAAACAGAAAGGTACACTGCAGGTTTAAAGTACAGTACAAACTACCCAAACCCTTGCAGTTGTGCCTGTTAAAATAGTGAACAAAACACGTCTTGCAGTCGGTGTACCACCCCCCACCCCCCTTGGCACAGCTCCAACTGTGTGGGTAGGGGTAATGCCACAGTTATATTACTTGTATTTGCCTTAATAGGTATATATTTAAGCAACAAGGCACGACAGGGTGTGGGTTATTGGGGGATTTACCCACGCCTTGTGAGGTGTGTCACGAGGCACAGCTGAGTGACTTAACCACACAAGAAGTGGGTAAATCCCCCAATAACCCACATCCTGGAGTGCCTTATTGTGATTATACAATGGACTCATGTGCAAAATAAATGTTTAATGTGTTTAAGTATGTTTGTTATAAATGCCATTTCTCAGCCGTGGGTTATTACAGGATAAACCACAGTCATGTGATGTGTTTTGACCAATGAGGTTACAGGATTTTCATACCCCATTGTATAATGTCTTGTAAGTTTGTGTTAGTAATGAAATGTTAGCAATTCACCCTGCTGCTGTAACTGTTCCTCTGTACTCTCTTCAAACTAGGCATCATGTCTAAATGTGGAGTTCTTGTAGTTTTAAAGTTTAAACTAACTAACTGACTGACTAACTACCTGACTGACTGACTGACTGACTGACCGACCGACCAACCAGTTTATACCTCAGATGTCATTCATAGTCTGGAATAAGATCCATAACAAGGATTAGAAAATAAGTCTCTTGCAGTGTAAGGCTGATTGTCAGTTGAGTCCTCTCTGGGAGTGAATCACACCAGGCCCAAATTTTGGATGCTCAACGAGGCAACAAGTTTATTTGATACCAATTCGATTATTTACATTTAACCTCTTCTAAGTTTGGGGAGAAAACATTGCCTCAGCATCAGGGCTAGGTTTGCACTTCTGATCAGGGGCACCCAAGTAATCCAAACACAGGCAGCAATAACTGAAATGTCCATACCAGGAGATTCTAAAGTGTGGCTTTTATTCACTTCAACACAAGAATACAAAGCAAAATGGACCCCCACAGGGGCTACATTCACTGGATATGCAGATCTAGAGACATCAGAACACATCTCCTTCATCACACAACAACCCTCAGTTTCTGAACACATCTGGGCTCACATGCCTGAACTGGTGCTCTCACTCTTGAATTCCCTGGCATGGCATCTTGGCCAGCACTAGTACACTTTTTCCATATGTCATGGATTTTTGGTGGTGGCTCCATCAACCACCCTCAAGCATTTTCTAGCTCTAAAGGGAAAACCTCATCCTTAATCCCACATCCGGGTACTTTCTGCAGACACTAGACAAGTGCCTGGGAGAAAGCTATAGGTGTCCAAAGTGAATCTGTAGAGGTAATCCTGATTACTCCAGATGGGGAGTCTCCCACCTCTTGTTCCCAAATCCATACCTGGCCATTCATTTGGAATAAATTACTTTCTTTGAACTCTCTGGTTGTAGATGCTATCTCAAAATGTATATCACATTTAACATTCTATTCTCTATGTAACTGGTATCCTGACTTGCAACGTACTGTAAGTGGCTATGTCCATCCCTGTAGACCCCCACTGGTTAGATGCATTTCAAACCATACACATATCTTAAAAGTACTGCACTTGGGTAGACCTTTCCTGACCCCACAGTAGGCAGATAATTTTACGCAACTGTCTTGGTGAAAATATGGGCTCTATGTCAGAGCAGACTCACCATGGTTCGCAGGTGCCCCAGGGCTTCTCTCAGAGGAAACACAAAATTCTCTGGTAACTCAGAACAAACTCTTATCAGGCAGCTTTTCCCATTCCCAGCATGGCCAGGGGTTTTCCCTTGAAATGCTGGATTCTTTCCACCCATCCCTCCTGGGATGGGGCACTGGAACAACTCGGGCTGTGGTCTCTACCACTTCTGCTGGTATCTTCAGTGTTCTTCTCTAAGATGAGAACACACTACCCTGTTTCTGAAGTAGCTCTATTCCAGAGCTAGGCACTGAGGGGCTTCCAACTGCAGCACACCTCCTCCTTCTCTTGACTCTCTCTACCCACTCTCACTTTGAAAACCCCAACATTCTATCCTAACTCCCTGCTGCAGCATTCCACTGTGGCTTATACTACTGTGAGAATTCTATAGTGATATCATCCCTCCAGCTCAGCTGAGACTGAGGACAAAGTGAGACAGTGTGAAACTCATTTAACTGGTGTCTCACAAGCTGCCTTTCCCCACCTGCCACTAGCTCTAAGCGGGATTCTAGTAACCCCGGATGACAAGGGGTTACACCCACCCTCAGCCAGGAAAATGACTGTCCCAGGCCGTCCTACCCTCTGTGCTACCTATAAAGAGAGGCGATCAGGCCCTCTCCTACCATGTGCTAGGCACAGGCAGGCAACACTAAGGGTTCAGAGGCCATCAGCTGACACATCAGCCTCTATTCTATGATCTTGCTATGGTTACCTAGTGGCCCTGGTAGAACTGTCCAGAGCATATCTCTCAACAGATCAGTACTGTGGCCCCTCCAGCCGGTCAGGACCACGCCACTAGGAAAACCTATCTGACCAAACCAAAATTTACCCAAAAACACAGGGACCCCCAGACACCTGAAACCAAAAACACTAGGGAGCTAACACTACTGTCTAAGCAATTCTCCCACACTCCCACACAACCATACCTGTGGAAGGAAAAATTTAAACACAGTAAACAACAACACTGCACTTTAAACACTTCTACTTAAAGCACATGAAGGGACTCATTGAGGTCCCTCCCTCTTCTTATCTTGTCTTCTTTCTTGTCTTCTTCAGGATCACCTGCAAGAGAAAAGACAATACAACCTAATCTGCAAACACAGTACTATCTAACCCTACCATCAAAACACTGAAGAACTCCAAAAATATGTTTTTAGAAAAGTAGAAAAACAGTAGAAACAGTAGAAAACAACAACATTATTTACAATACACATTTCTGGGGATAGAGTTCCCTAAAGGTCCCATCTAGTGACAACAGTGCCTGAAGTCAAGTCCAAGAAAGAGTCTCTCCTGGGCTGGAGCCTGGTGAAGTACAGTTCTGGTAGGACTGTAATCCCGAAGGGGAGAGTCTTTGAGGACAGTTCAAACAGTATGAAGTCTGCTAGGTGTAGGGTGTGAACTGCAATGTTATTAAAATAGAAAAGGACTTACCAGTCCTTTGAAGAATGAAATCAATACGACACCTGGATTTCCAGCCGAAGACTCTCCCTGGCAGCATTCTTCGGATACAGCTGGGTTGACATCTTCCAGAAAACAACTGGATGGCACATCTGGAAACTGCTGGGGTGATGTCATCTAGGAGATGGAACCTTGGAACAAGACAGGAAACAGCTAGTCTGAAGTCATCCGAAATCCCAGGCAATGAATCAGGATAGAGCTGGACTGATGTCCTCTCTGGATATGAAGTTATCTGGAAGGCCAGGCGATGGAATCTGGAAAGCCAGTACACTGTAAGGCTAATGAATCTGGAGCACCTGTTTCCTGGAATGCCAGTCTGGAGGAACAACATAGGTACGGCAAAGGCTGGATGGCAGCATTGGTTACCACTGCTCTGCTTTTCACTTGGTAGGCACGGGCACATTCACAGGATATGGCCTGCATTGAGGGAAGTAACACAATGGGTCAGGTGCAAGAATTATTACCCCATCTGGGTGCTCATAATTCACATTGAAAAAGCTGAGTCCCTCTCCATCCACAATCCGAACAGTGTCTATGAATATTGTTCTGCCCACTTTCCATTGATTACATTTTTCTTTGAACACTCTGTCTCGGACATACTGACTTGCACCAGGATGCAAATGTTTTGTGGCCTCTTCCACTATCCAGGATTTCCTGTTTCTTTCAATCTCCTCCCAGACTGTATGAGGAAAGCTAGGAAAGGACATCCCATAGATCTCATTTGCCTTCCTATGAACCAGTCTTTCCTCTTTACTACACTTAGTCAACTTTAGACCTCTGGCCTGGCTTGGGGGCAGCCAGTCCTGGTTCTACCAGCTACACATACTCAATTCAATGTAAAATGGTTCTTTGACTCCTCCTTGTGGGGACAGGGCTGCGGAGTCACCAGTCTCTCCTACTTTCTGCTCCTCTGACGCAAGAGCCTGAGGCTGTGGACCTGCACCTTCTTCATAAGGTCACATAGGTTCCCCCTCATCTTCCTCCTTGCTGAGGCTCTGAGCCCAGGAGTGAGCAGTCGTCCTCACTCCTGAGACTATCCACTCTTCACTGGGCATGGAGATCAACACCTCCCATTCAAGAGTCTCCTTCATCTCATCTTCTATGACGAGACTAGGGCTTGGCCCCTCTCTCCACAAATCTGCTGTTGCTCCCTCCACACTGTCTCTCTGTGACCCAGACTCAGATACATCAGTACTTTGCTCTACCTGTAGATCTACACGCTCTTGCTTCATGCCACACTCTGCGGAGCTTCCTCCAACAGGCTCCACCTGGTGCTGTGTGCTGCCAACTGCAGATTCTTGAAGGTTTGTCCATGTGGGAGCCAAACGAATCTTGGGTGCTTTGGTTAAGCCATGTCTCTCTAGGCACCCAGAACAGTGAGGAACTATGAAGATGTCCCTTCCAGCCTTCAAGCACCTTATGCACACTCTTACTGGATATCCAGGAATCGCCACATGAGGAGGCAAATGTCCCCCGTAATAACATCTCTCAATATCTTTCAATCTGTTAACTTCTTTTCACTATCATAGTCCGCATGATCCTCGTGATAGCAGGCTGATCCCAAAGCTACGACTGCTGAGAAAACAAAAGCTCACTGTTATCTCAAGTCCCACTCTGTTGGAAATCTTTACAAAATGGCTTCTCGCTGCTGTGTTTACTTACTACCCAACTCATGAAGTATGTGGCAGCACTCCTGTGCATCAACATTCTGTTTCTGACTCGAGCCACTGCACATCCAATTTACGTGTCTGCTGATAAAGTTTACTCAAACTGCTTAGCTGCACTGTCTGTTGTCTCCAGCACATTTATATGATTTTTACTGGACTTTTTTATTTGCTGTAACTCACTGTTCTTGCTTAAAATTCCCTAAAACCACAGTATTTCATTGCACAGGATTGCCTGTATTACTTGTTGCATCTTTCATACAACCCACAGTCTCTCACTCAACTTTGAAAATCATACTGTAGCTGAACCCACAATTATGATCACAGTCTAATGCTTAGAATTCCTGCTTAGCTCGATTAACTCGACACAGTCCTTCTTTGCAAAATGATCACACTGCTACACACAGATTCAGCTGGCTTTAGCTAAAATCACATACAGTTCCAGAGGTTTCTTAGGTTGGTACTCACTTAATCAGTAGCTTGTTATTGCACAGAAAACTTCAGTCTAAGCCAGTTTTGAAGGTGTTGGAAGGAAGCAGGCTGGCAGTCCTGCTGATTGTCCCTCCGAACACCTCTCTTTTTCCCCAGACAAATCGAAATGTGGGTTGAGCAATGATTTTAAATGGAAAAGTCTGATTTTAGCACTTTTATAATATCAGTCACCACGACACTCCTCCTGGCAAGCCAGTTCGCACACTCAATCTCTTCCTCTCGAACACTGTGAGTCACTCTAGAGCTGGCTTGGGGGGACTGATTGCAGTCTCTCCAATCACTCAATGCCATGCAAATGAGCCTCTTTCTTCTCGTGCTCTTCCTCCACTACAATCGTTGAACAGGCAAAATTTAAACTGCAAACCACACTTTTTTTTTCAACTGTATCTCCTCCGCGGGAGCACCATTTTGACCATTTTTCATGGTATTTTACTCATCGACTCTCTGTCCATACACCAAACACTTCCAGCTTCTAGGCACAAATCGCCTTGTTTCCTACAGTTGTCCACACTTTTCTTTGTCACATATAACTTTAAAAACTGGCAAATGTTATAACTTTGATGCAGGACAAGGACATACACTCTGGGCTTTACAGCTTCTCAGTAAACTGGTGGCACAATTACAGCAGCACATGAACAGCAACACAGCGGAACATTTGGGTGGCACATGCTCCAACTTTTGGGCTACCTACTGCCAGACAGCCAAAATGCTAGCCCTAATCCTAGCAAATCTCTCTTGTTCTCTACTAGATTCCATACCCAAATTCCCAGCGGTGCCTCCATTTTATAACCTTTCCTACGTTCAGGGAGAAAACATTCACTCAGCATCAGGGCTAGGTTTGCACCTCTGGTCAGGGACACCCAAGTAAACTGGACACAGGAAGCAATAACTGAAATGTCCATACCAGGAGTGGGATTCTAAAGTGTGAATTTTATTCATTTCAACACAAGAATACAAGATGGACCCCCACGGGGCTACACTCACTGAATATGCAGATCTAGAGAGGTCAGAACACATCTTCTTCATCACACAACAACCCTCAGGTTCTGAACACATCTGGGCTCACACATCCAAACTGTTACTTTCACTCTTGGATTCCCTGGCATGGCATCTTGGCCAGCACTAGTACACTTTTTCCATATGTCATGCATTTTTGGTGGTAGCTCCCTCAACCACCCTCGAGCACTTTCTATCTCTAAAGGGAAAACCTTACCTTAATCCCACATCTGGTTACTTTCTACAGACACTGGCCAAGTGCCTGGGAGAATGCTATAGGTGCCCAACGTGAATCCGTAGAAGTAAACCTGGTTACTCCAGATGGGGGGTCACCCACCTCTTGTTCCCAAATCCATACCCGGCCATTCATTTGGAATAAATTACTTTCTTTGAACTCTCTGGTTGTAGATGCTATCTTGAAATGTATATCACATTTAACATTCTATTCTCTATGTAACTGGTATCCTGACTTGCAACGTACTGTAAGTGGCTATGTCCATCCCTGTAGACCCCCACTGGTTAGATGCATTTCAAGCCATACACATATCTTAAAAGTACTGCACTTGGCTAGTCCTTTCCTGACCCCACAGTTGGCAGATACTTTTACATAACTGTCTTGGTGAAAACATGGGCTCTATGTCAGAGCAGACTCACCATGGTTCGCAGGTGCCTCAGGGCTTCTCTCAGAGGAAACACAAAATCCTCTGGTAACTCAGAACAAACTCTTATCAGGCAGCTTTTCCCATTACCAGCAGGGCCAGGGATTTGCCCCTGAAATGCTGGATTCTTCCCCCCCATCTCTCCTGGGATGGAGCACGGGAACAACTCAGGAGCAGACTCAACCACTTCTGCTGGTATCTTCAGTATTGTTCTCTAGGGTGAGAACACACTACCCTGTTTCTGAAGTAGCTCTATGCCAGAGCTAGGCTCTGAGGGGCTGCCAACTGCAGCACACCTCCTCCTTCTCTTGAGTCTCTCTACCCACGCTCACTTTGAAAACCCCAACATTCTATCCTAACTCCCTGCTGCAGCATTCCACTGTGGCTTATGCTGCTGTGAGAATTCTATAGTGATGTCATTCCCTCCAGCTCAGCTGAGACTGAGGACAGAGTGAGACGGTGAAACCCATTTAACTGAGTCTCACAAGCTACCTTTCCTGCCTGCCACTAGATCTATGGGATTCTAGTAACTCGGTGACAAGGGGTAACATTCATCTTCAAAATTCATTAACTTCAAAACACAATTATAATACAGTTCACATTCTCCAATACTTTTTTGATCATTCTTTTCCTTCCCTCTTGTTCCTCCATCATCGGCTCTTCCTTCTTGGGGTCTGGACACTTGACCCGACCCCCCCAAACCATACCAACATATCGTCATCACCTTCTATCTCCCAGGTCTGGACACCATGATCAAGCCCCTAGCACTTCTCCCTTCCCCCTCCCCACTCCCCCTTTTACTCCATGTCTGGGTCCTGCAGATCCCAGCCTGTGTATCCCCTCCTCCCCCTCTTCCTGCCCTGCTTTTCCCACCCTTCTCCCCTTTCCTTCCCCCCTTCCTGCCTCTCCTGCAGGCTACTTGCTGCCTGCCCTGGCCTCTTTCTGGACACCATTTGCTGCAAACCCCACAGCATGCCATTCATCTTGGCTTCCCTGTCCTCATCCAAAATCTCAAATCCACCACCCTTCTGAAGCTCCAGGTTATCCCTCTTTCTTTATTTCCCCAGCCCCTGGCCCTCTCTAAATGGGGGTGGGTGGGCCAAAAAAATCTTATCAAGAGAGGGAGAACTTCTTTAGTACCCAGCCTTATAAAGCCCTCTAGGACCCCACAAAGGACCCCAACTCAGCCCCTACCATTAGCCAATCACCTGTTCTTTACCCACCTGCATCACACAACACCTGGTGATGCTGTCTGTGGCATCATCAGGCTCCTCCCCCTTTAGCTCCCCCCTCCCTTCTCCCTTCCTTAACTCCTCCCCAGAGACATTTCCTGCTGGGCCACCTGACAATTTAGGTTGCCTTTTAGTGGCAACCTCAGTTGTCAGTTGAGTCCCATTTGGAAATGAGTCAATCAGGCCCAAATTGTGGATGCTCAACCAAGCAACAAGTTCATCTGATACCATTTCAATTATTTCCATTTTCAAAATTCATGAATTTCCAAGCACAATTATATACAGTTCACATTCTCCAGTACTTTCTAGATCATTCTTTTCCTTTCATCAGATTCCTCCATCATTGGATCTTCCTTTCTGGGGTCCTGATGCATGATCTGCCCCCCCACACACACCATACCAACATATCATCATCACCTTCTCTGGCCCTAGGCCCAGACACTCATGATCCATTAGTTACTACTTCCCCTCCCCCCACCCTTTATTTTCACATCTGGGCAGCATCCCAGCTCATGTATCCCCACCTGCTCCCTCTCCTTCCCTTCCCACCCTCTTGCTCTTCCTTTCTCTCTCTTCCACTGCCCCATCTCCAGCTCTGTGTTGAAAGGTGCCCCCCTTGTTGGCTAAAATCCAGCTTCTCCTTCTCCCACATCCACACCAAATCCACCTATGGCATCAAGAAGAATGACATTCCCACCTCTGAAAGATGTACCATGTCCAACCTATAAAGACCCGGGGAGTTGAAGGAGATGTCCTTGTGCAAAACATATCCCCCCATCTCTACCAATAACCTGGCCATCCTCCTATTCAGCCTCTTCCTCACCTTCTCCATTGACCTGTTATCCCTAGCCTGCCTTCACACCCTCCTGGAAGTTATTTCAGACCACATGATCTCCACCCAGGGTCACCAGCCCTTTACCTTCCCCAGGTCGGCCTTAATGGACTGTAACAATTTCTCCAAGAAGTCTCTCCCAGATTGTTTCCCCCAAATGAATTGTTGCCATCTCTGGAGTACCATATGTTAACTTCAACTCTTCTTACAATGGCATTAACTGACCCCATTTCATGCCCCAGACCCCTTTCTATTGCAGCTCCTTCCACTCCAAGTAGAGCCTCAGCTGGTTCCCTCTGGGAATGACTGTGGCATATCACTCCACCTAGTAGATGAAAGAATGCCCCACAATCCAAATATTCTGTCTCTGAGGTCCTTTCAAGGCACAAATGAACAAAAGTTACATCACTTTCTCACATTTAGTATTTTTTATAACAGTTTGACTGCCACCTTCCCACTTGTTTAATCTCTTCCACAGGCCCCCCTCACTGCCATCTCTGAGGCTGCCCCAATCTGAAAGGACTGGGGACTGCTTGGGGTCTGCCCCCAAAACTTCAATGCCCTTCTAGAGCATTCTGCCCACTTAGTACCCTGTTACTGGTGTCCCATCCCCATGCCGGAACCATGTTCCAGCTCCTTCACCTTGCATTTCTAATTCTTCCATCTCCTGCATTGCACATGTTTCCCTCTCACCCATCCCTGCAAGACTACCTCCACTGCCTTCCTCCACTAATCAGTCTTTGACCTGGCCAGCCGTATCACCAACTCATCTGCCTGGAAAAACACCATCCCTCCAGAGGCCCCCGTCCCTTCCCCTTTCTAGCTGCCACCACCTCACTCACTCTGAAAGCTCCCATAGGCATTAATGCAAAATCACTCTGAAGAGGCAGGCCTCTTTGGCTGACATGCATATCTGCCCCATCGCCTCAGACACCACACCAATAGATCCCCCTGTGATGAGTCTCCTGCTGTCCACCTGCTCCCCTTGTCCCTTCTGCCACCCAAGCAGCATATGACAGACTGTCCTGCCTTTTGTTGGGTCCGGCCAAGACCTGTTGTTGCATGCCCAACCTATGTCTGCTAACTGGACTCCAACTGTGGTATGAGACATCCCATCCTCCCAATTTCTGACCATGTACCTCTTTACATGGTCCTCTGTGGTAGGAACACTTACCTCAAACCGTTCTTGCCTCCTGAACTCCTGGAAAGCCTTCCATGTTCCCTCATATGCCTTCAGCATGTTGACTGACCAGGAGTTCTGGTACAGCAGGTGGGATCTCTCCACAGAATTGCCCACAGCTGGTCCTGTACTTTGGTTCTTTGGACGGCTGTTCAAGGGGGCAAGGCCCAGAATTTGTCCAACTTAAAACGGGAGAGACTATCAGTGATTTTGTTCTTAACACCCTCTATGTGTCTTGCTTTAAAGGTCAGGTTAAGCTAAAGCCCCAGCAGCACTAGCTGTTGTAATACTCTGTTAACTGTCTCTGTGGATTCCACTTGACTATTGATGACCTCCACCACACCTTTGTTGTGGAAACAGAAGAGGATGTGTTTGCCCTGTATCTTGTCCCCCCACATCACCAGTGCTACCCATAATGGAAAGATTTCCAAAAATGTAATGTCCTTCAGAAACCCACCCCTGTCCAAGCTCCTGGTCAAGCTTCTGATACGCATGCCCCTTTAAATTAAGTTTACATGCCTAGTAAACCCGATGCATCCATGTAAAGTTCTATATCTGTTGGAGGCCAACCTCCTTCCAGAATGTCACCCTATTATACTCAGCTAGGAAGGCTGACCATACCTGCAGACCCTGCTTTACTCCCTTGGTGATGTCCACCCAATGATGTGGCAGCTTTGCTTTCCTCGTGGTGCACAACAATTTCTGTGTAAATGCCCTTCCCGGACTTATGGCCTTGCATGTGAAGTTGAGATGCCCCAGCAGTTGCTGTACCAATACCAGTGGCATTCACCTCCTACACTACACCTGCTCTAACAGTCCCCAAAGCCTTGCCACCTTATCCCCAGGTAGCCAAAAGCATTTCTGCCCTGTGTCCACCTCTATACCCAGGAATTCCAGTTTCTGAGATGGCCCTTCCATCTTGCCCACTGCCAATGGTATACCTATCTCCCTACACATCTTGTGAAAATCCCAGCATCACTCCTCAACTTCCTGCTGCCCCTGTCAATCAGCAGGAAATCATCCGGGTAGTGCGCTACCATCCTGTGTTCATATCTCATCTCAAATACCCACTGCACCCATGTGATAAGGGTCTCAAAGGTGGAGCACACCACTGAGCAACCCATCGGCGTCGCCTTATCAGAATGAACACCGCTCTCAAACTGGAAATCTAGAAGACCCCAATCCTCTGGCCTGAGTGGCAACAGCTGGAATGCTGACTCTATGTCTGTTTTTTCCAGCCAGGCCCCCTTCACCACCTTTATAAATACCACTGCCTGATCCAAAGAGGTATATGACACCCCCCACTGGTCCTCAGGAATGCTGTCATTCACTGATGGGCCTCTCCAGGGGTGAATGAGTCATAATTTCCCTGGTTGCTTCCCTGGTTGCTTCGCGGACACTACCCCCAGGGGGAAGAATCGAAAGTCTGCACATGGTGCTTCTACCCTTGCCACCTGCACCTCCTTCTGTATCTTTTTCTGGACTACATCCTCCTTCCCCTTTACTGATCCCAGGTTCTTGGCCTTCATCCCTTTCCTAACCTTGTTAAAACCCAAAGCAAAACCCCCCTTAAATCCCTGCCATACCATTACCCCCCCACCCTATCAGGGTAATCCAATGTCCAAACTCACCCACCATTTTACAATAGATGTCCTTGCCAATGCAAAGCCCCATCAAGAAACTCCTTCCCAGCCCACTCAGTTCCAACTGTAGTGGAGTTATAGCCCCTCACGCACCCCTTCCTGCTGTTGAAAGCTCCCCAGTTTCCCCCATAACTCCCCATAAATGGCTGCTCAACATAGCACACTTGTTCCCCACCCTCCCTCCCGGAAGTGTAGCTGGAAACCAGGTAGGACTTGCACACTTGGAAACAAACATGTCAGCATTTCACAATTTGTCCAAGTGCAGGATGCTCTATTAAATCCCCAGCAGGTCTTAACCCCTGGGACGACAGTGCTGTCTTCCTGCCATTGGCCCACTTTGTCCACTGACCTGAACAGAGTCCTGACCCAAAGCTCCAAAAATGTGCAATCCCATTGCAAGTGCCCCTTAGTCACCACCCTTTTACTGAATTATTTATCATACTTCAACTAGCCATATCCCAACTTGGCTTTATATGTATTCCATATTATGACTGTGTATGTCAACAATGGGATTGCTAACTCTGGCTGCTTGTCTAACACCAGAGCACTATAAATGAGGAACCTCTCCTGCCAAGTGTCAGTGTTTTTCCCCTTGTATTTACTTCCTCTCTTGTGTCTACCACTGCTAATAACACTGCCATCTCTGATTTCCCACTGATTCCTTCTGCTCATATCTCTTAGCAGTATCCTCATCTACCAATCTGAAGACATCAACATATTCCCCCTTCCATATTTTCTCCTTAATGGAGACCAGCTCATGATTCCCTAGTGTGACTCCAGGTGGGCTGTCATACAGCATCTTGCCCCCTTTACCCGCCCCCCCAGCTCCTGCATCCTCTTTATTCCCCCATTTCAGCTTGAGCAATACCTTCTCCATCTTTTTTAGTCCCTTATCCCCCATGTCCCCACTAATCCCCTTCAAACAGTCCTTGAGGTTGCCTTCAGGGGGGAGAATCAAAAGTCTGCACATGGTGCTTCTACCCTCGCTGCCTGCTCCTCCTTCTGTATCTTTTTCTGGCCCAGTCCTTGTGCAGATAGTCTGGTGCTCCTTGGAATTAGGTGACTTTCCTAGCTCCATAAAAGAGGCAGTGGTGACACCACTCTTGAAGAAAGCTACCTTGGACCCAGACTGTTTCACAAAATGCAGACCTATCTCTAACCTCCCCTTTGTTGAGAAGGTGATTAAGGAAATAGTGGCAGCTCAACTGGAGGACCATTTGACCATCCATGACATCTATGAACCACTCCAGTCTGGTTTTTGCAAAATATATAGCTGGTTCGGGTGCTCAATGATCTCCTGATGGTGAGAGATTGGAAAAGCCACTCCATCTTGGTTCTACTTGATCTCTTCTCAGCTTTTGACACCATGGGCCTGAGGCACATATGTGGAATATCGAGAACCATCTTAAGATAGTTCACCTGGTCTCATGGGGAGATCACAAAGAGTTGTGTCCGGGGTTTTTTTCTCGGACCCAACTGATTTGTTGTTTGGAGTACCTCAGGGTTCAGTACTGTCATCCATGTTATTTATGTTGTATATGCTGCCCATCAGAGACATTGTAAGAAGGTATGGGCTGAGGTTTCACTCTTATGCAGATGATACCCAATTGTACCTTTCTTTTGCACCCGACCAGGATGTAGCTGTCTCGGTTTTTAACAACTGTCTGAATGAAAGAAATCCAAGAGTGCGTGGATTCTAGCTGGCTGAAGTTGAACTCGGAAAAGACAGAGGTACTGGTTGTGGACCCAGGCCATCAGATAGAGGGGTTGGGTGTTGGTGCACCTTCTGGAATTTTTCAAGGCAGTGTTTCTATCCCAACCTCCAAATAGGTGCATAGCTTGGGGGTAGTTCTTGATGATAGACTGACACTGCAGTCACAGGTGTCTGCTGCCATCAAGACTTCCTTTTACCATCTTAGGGACATTTCCAGGATTAGGCATCTGGTTCCATCTGATGACCTCCCAACTTTGGTCCACGCCTTTGTGTCCTCGTGCCTGGACTTCTGCAACTCCTATCTAGGGCTTTCAGGGGTTGAAATCCATCACCTGCAGCTAGTGCAGAATGCTGCAGCCCAGCTTTTGGCAGGCTTGAGTAGATCCTGCCATATAACTCTGGTGCTATGTGAATTGCACTGGTGGCCAATACATTGGCGGATCACCTTTAAAGTAGGTTTACTTACTTTCAAAACCATACACTGTCAGGGTCTGGCCTATCTGAAAGAACTTCTGGTTCTGTACTGCCCAGAGCGATCACTCTGCTTGGCCGATGAGGGGTTGCTAGAGATTCCAAAGGTGAGCTTGAAATCTTCTGGTGCTAGAACTTTTTCCTATGCTGCTCCCACCATTTGGAATTCTCTACCCTGTCGGTTATGAGAGTGCATTTCTGTGGTGGAATTTAAGAATGGATTGAAAACCTTTCTTTGGAAACAAGCTTTCTTGGAGAACTGATTGCTTATTGATGTGATTTTAACTGGATTAAGTATTATGGAATTTTATAATGTGGCTTTATTTGTTTTAAATTGTTCGGTGTCTTGAAATCAGAAAGGCACCATATAAATAAAAATTATTATTATTATTATTAATTGGACAAGTCCATCTTTTCCTTATCCTTGCTGGTGTCTGGCTCTGCTGACTCTGATTTGGGTCTGGGCTTGGGGTGCCAATGCTGGGTCTGAGGAAGCCTCAGGTGGCCCTCCTCCCGCCCCTGCTTTTCTGGTCTTCCAATACCCTCCTATTTTTGGACACCTCTTCTTCCACCTCAAGGAGCCAAGCTACCTCAATGAGCTCTGTCATTTTCCCCATCAGCTTTGTGTCCTCCTCCCTCAATTGGGCACTAGAGGAGGGAGCTGGTGTCCTTGGTGGTGACATCATGCTTAGCAAATTAATCAAATGTGAGCCATTCTTTTGAAGCCCTCCCCATTGCCCTCTGCCCCAAAACAATCCATTCTGCCCCATCAGCCCTATCCCTGTCACCCTTACCCACCCTGTTTTCTCTCTTTCTCCTCCCCCCATTCATATACCACCTTTGTGCTGGAGCTAAAAACCCAGACCTCCAACCCATTGTTGCATTTAGCTCCTCTTAATGTAATAATTCTTTTACTTTTTTTTTAAAGACTCATCCTCGATGTGCCTTGGGCAAAGCAGGCTGAGTAAGTGGATATGCTCAAGTAGAAATGGTGTCAGGGCTTGGGGCCCAGGTATGCCAGGTATCTCAGTCCCCCAGCAGTGCTCCAACCTTCAACTACCTTGCCCCTTAGTACCCGTATGACAGTCTTCCCTTGTGGATCCTTGCTGTTCAAAGCCCATCCACCATCCACTTCACAACCCAAATCTCGCCTGTTTCAGCACTGCCCCCACTTTTGATGGCTGTGGGCAGAGCCTATAGCCATCTTACTGTCTGTAGCAGGAAAAATGGAATTACGTGGAACACATTTTTGCAGTTTTCAATGTATCCTTCCAAATCACTATGATAGTTGAGATAAAATACTCCCTTCTTTCTGTTTAGAATGTTGGAGAGAAAACTCCAAGCTGCTTATCAGATGGCCATTAGGAAACTCAAACAGCTTCTTAAATATTGGTTGACTATTAAACTGGAGATTTGTTTACTGTCTTTGAAATGAAGCAACTTGCACATTTAAATACTTAGCATTTAAACATTTTCTTGCTACTAGCTTCAGTTGAGCAGGTATTGTCTTGCAAGAAAGATTAATACCTTATAAATGTCACCCCTTCCCTGCAATGAATTTAAAAAAGATTTACACTGTTTTTTAACCTCTTAAGACGCTATCTGATAAGCACTGTATCAGACATATGCCAGGTCTTCTGTGAACTCTCCAGGCCAAATATATAGCAATCCACAGGGATTTTTTTACTATGGTTTTTGGAAAAAAATATATTGAGCTACAGCAAAGACACACACACACACACACACACACACACACACACTCTTCATGGCCACAACATTTGAAATAAATACTGCAATCTAATATGTTATATAACAATAAAGAAACTGGGTGTTTATGTCAGTGAACACAGTGAAGTTCAGTTTACAATAGATTTCCTTTAAATACTTCTTATCCTGTATTTTGTATCCTGGGTAGTGCAGGGGGATGCTACATCTCATTTTCATTGGGATCTTCATTTTACACATTTTGGCACTGTATTTACTCAGGATGTTCAAGATAAGATGCAATATCTTGTTTTCAGTGGGGTCATGATTTTACCATTTTTATAATGTATTTATTCAGGGTAGAATAGTCCAGATGTAAAATATTGTTTTCACTGTGTTATGATTTTACACAATGCAGCATAACATTGTGTAGATGTAGAGCACCACTAAAAATAAAATGCCATGTCTTCTGTGAACTATCCAGGCTAAATATATAGCAAGCAACAGGCATATTCTAGGAAGACACATTGTAAAATTGTGCAAAAGGAAGATCACATTGAAACTGCCCCATAGCAGATCTGCATTATGCAAATTCTTTAGAAATAATGGGTAAAAGCATCCCAAAAGCTCTCCACAGCCATATCAGCTCTGACCAGAGATTGTTATTTTTATTATTTCCATTCATTTATATGTATTATATATTTTTGTATTTTTATAGCCCCCCCAGGCCTGTATTCCTTGTCCCTAATTCACGGCCACCACCACACCAAATGGTGGCCACTCCCTGTCTTGCAGGCCCCAGCCCTTCTACCTGTGTGCCACAATGGTGACTGCCATGTGGTCCATCCGATCAATCATGACCTAATGCCCAAAATGGCAGCAATAATTTGGCCCACCCATTGCACCACATGGCCTCCATTGTTCAGTAATTCTTTTCTTCTTTTAATTTTTTCTAAAAAATATCCCCATATTCCAAAGGCCGGAGTCCCTTCCCTGGCCATACCCTCACTCCTATCTGGCCTGTCCCCCCAACATAGTCCTCAGCCTGTTACCATAATCATCCTCCCCCACTCTCCAGTGTCCCCTTCCTGAGCAGCCTGCCACTGCAAATTCTTGCCTACCACCACCTGAACAACCACTGAGGAACCATGTGGCCAGCATACATTTTCTCATTAACAGCTCCTGCTGACTGCAACACCTACCAGCTCCCCAGAGGCCACTCCACAGCTTCTTCCTTCTGTCTCCATTGGGTGCTTCCTCCTTCACTCTTCAGCACCATGCCCCACCAGATCCGGTACCTCCCCAAGGCCCACAACTGCCCCAGTGCCTGAATGCTCCAGTGCCACCTGCGGCACTTGAATCTTTCAGTGTGGCCATGAGTGGGATTCTTTTTCCCAACCCCCCATGCTAGGCCAGACTACTGGACCACATGGTGTCATCCAATCCATGTTGAGGTACTGCAACTACTTCCAAACCACAGTGCCCTACCAGATTCCCCTCTCCATACCTCTGCCCAAGTGGAAACAGCCTGCTCAAACAATCAATAGGCCTGTAAATTAGTTTGGCACTTGACCATTCCATGGAGACAACAACGCGGAACAAGCTCACTACCTCCAGTGCCCCTTGTCCCTACAGCATTCTGTGCAGTCTTTTTATTAAAATTTCAGCATTCCTCCTACCAAAAACACACTTGCAGGTGATATTCTACTACATCCTCCTTGCAACGGTCTGAAATGGGCATAGTCTACCCACACTAGTAGCCAAGCTTTGTCAAAGTAAATCAGCAAAACTGAAATGGACATGCCACAGCCCCACAGCTCTGTGGCACTATAACATAGACACAGAAATTTAAGGCAATATCATAACAAGCCACAGATGCAGAATGCTCAAACTAAATGAAATTATTTATTTTATTTATTTATAATGCAATCAGTTTACAACCTTTGAGCCAAAGGCTCATTTCCAAAGGTACCTCGTCAACAATGGTAGGAAATACAGAATAAAAAGAAAATTATAGATATGAATGTCCAAAACAACTATATCCCAAGCCACATACTCTGACAATTTAACAAAATCTTTGCTTACATGTGCCATGAAAGATCTAGGCCCTATGAAGCCTGCCCTGGCCCCCCCGTTAGTCCTGTACCTTACCTCATTGGTATCAATTCAACCTAAAGTTGCCAGTTGAAGTGCTAAGATCAGGGACACAAAAAAATATTAGCAAGAGAGGTAGAGCCTCTCTAGTACCCAGTCTTATAAAGCCCTCTAGGGTCCCATAAAGGACCCCAACTCAGCCCCTCCCTTTTGCCAATCACCTATTCTTTACCCTCCTGCATCATACGACACCTGGTGATGATGTCTATGACATCACTGTGCTCCTTCCCCCAGTCCTATCTCTTCCCAGAAACATTTCCTGCTGGGCCACCTGACAATTCAGGTTGTCTTTTAGTGGCAACACAACTTATTATCCAATGCCTTCCACCAATTCTTTTTGAGTAATATTACTTAAAATGTACTGTATTAGATCTGTGCAAGTTTTTGTTTCTTTTTCTTTAAATATCACTACTAAAATACTTCCCTGGAAAACCTTGTTCTGCAAAGAGAAAAGTTTGTGAACCTCAGGAAACCAAGGTTCATACCATTTTTTTAGCTGAATTTCTGACAGGGAAATCAGTGACCCTGGAGTTTTGCTAAATTTATTGAAAGGTTATGAAGGTTTTGCTTTAGTGAATCAGTGATGTTTCATTCTCCTGAGAACAGGTCATGTAGAGTTTCAGTGTGTGTGTGTGTTTCAATGGGTTCTTACTTGCCTGGATTCATAGGCTGTTCATGCTAGTAGATGCTTATTTAAATCATAACATACATTTAGTCCTAATGAGCTCAGGTAATTTTTGGCACATATATTTTAGCATTTTTAAGTATGTGCTTGCCAAAAAATAAATGTCACTGCTTGGACATGGCATACTATTTGACTTAAGACTCAGATTCCAAATCAGTAAAAGATACGTAAGCATTATCCATATGAAACAAAATCTAGTTGCTACTTGAAGGAGCAATGCCCTTGCTTGTCTAACTGCTATTGTGACAGCTGCACAGGGTAACTGACTACCCATATAAAGTATATCATACAAGAGTTGCCTTGTCAGCAAAAATCACTAGACGTATTACCAGGGGTTGACATATACCCTACATAACTGATACTTACTCTTCTTTAATAGGCAATTTAACTTCTGAAAAGCTGTCAGCTGTCAGAATTGGTTTGCTATACTTGAACGCTACCTCTCTGTGCTTCAAATCAATGAGTAATCAAATGCTTGTATCTCTGGCTTCTTGGTTAGGGCAAGTTGTTGAGAAGCCCCTATATAAAGTAGTTTATAATTGGTAGCTTAATATACAGATTACATGCAGCCACCGACCAGTAATACTCTATTCCTTGAGAAGCAAAATGGTGTTAATTCTTGTTTTCCATCTCAGTTAGCAACCATTTTCAGAAACTAAAAAGGAGGTAACTTCTTCCAGACTTGTAACCTCCTTATTTTCAAGATCACATCAGAGTGTACTGCCTTCAGTCACTCCAGTTTCATAATTGCAGAGCTACCATGCACCACTGTGTCAAATCTTTCCTTGCAAAAATGGATCAAAGCACGGCATATCAACTGGTGCACTATTGTGCAAATGATCTGGTATTTTAGGCCATTAGTTTAAATCCTGGTGCCACTTATTTGGTATCAGTTGATAGGGAGAGGAAACCCCAAACTGGTGAATTAGGCAAAGTTTAAACACTGTAAAAAACACCCTAGTCCTTGCATCATACTTACCATTATCAATGAATGACATTAATACGCAAGTGCTATTGAAGGAAAAATGAGGTAAGGTAACTTTGCCAGCAACAAAAATTCTATTATGCACTGGTAACAAGGTATCACCAGAGAGGAAAAAGAGTACAAGTGGGCATTAAAAAGTGATGGCAGTCACAGTGTAAAAGCTTAAAGCAGCAGTGCAATGAAAAATGTTTTTCCAGAAAAGCTAATTTCAGCCACAATTAAGAAAACAATTTGTCATACCTGTCATACATAGTTGTCTAGGTACCTCATATGCTGCACACCATAATTCAGTCCTATTTTCATTGATAAATTTGGCCAGATCCACAATACTATTTCTATGTAAAATGTGGTGGCCATCTTTTCTTGAGAAAAAAACTCATTTAAAATGTTTATAAAATACTCAAAGTTTTGGAAATTAGAAAAGTGTACCACCAAATAAAACAGGAATATGCCTAGAATCATTTGTAGTGTAAAAAGGGTAGGGTCAAATTTTTTCCTGAATTTCATCATACAGCTGCCTTAAAATTCCCAGTTGGTTCACCAACTCTGAAAAGTAAAAAAGAAATTGGGAGGAGTTTATTCGAAAATTGAGGCAGAGAATCATACAAATATTTTGTTATAAAGACACTCCACTTACCATTCTCCAGTTAGTAAATCCCCAGATTGAATGTTATTAATTAATCCTGGACAGTCCATAATAACATTAGTGGTTTATGGAAAACAACTTTCTCAAGGTGCGCAGAAGCTGTACGTAACAACAGATTCATGTTTTCACCACATTAATTCATAGATCTGCTACAATTTTAAAAAATGTTTGGAAAACATATTTTTGATAAAGGAGGGTCATCCTTTTGTTGTGCTGGATAGCTACTTTTCATGTTTATATAAATAATCCTAAACATACTTAATTAGGTTGTCCTGTCTGGGAAGGTTATTTCAAAATATGCACATTCATTACTGGCTCAATTGTATACATCAACCATTAAAGTACTTAAAATAAACATTGATACTTAGAAAATTATGGCAGAAAAACAATTGGTCTATCTAGTCTACCCATAATCTCTAACCTACCTTAAGACCTAATGTCTTTATGGGGTTTTTGCTGCTGCTAAACCCTTCAATGTTTTCTGCCTTACTGTCACCATATCGGGTCACTACTATGCCTCAATCTCTATCTCAGCTGTGTTTGAAGCATTTGAGGGTTTTGGGCACCACAGCCTCAGCAAATAGACTGTTCCATAGCTTGACTACCTTTTCTGTAAAATAGAACTTCCTAACATCCCACATACTCTGCCTCACACTGTCTTCCATTCATTTCCCTGTGTTCTAGACTCACTAGTCCTGTTGAACAGCTCCTCACAGTTTACCTTGTTCATTCCATTCAAAAATTTGAAGCTTTCTTTCATACTGCCTCTCTGTCTTCTGACCTCCATTGAGTAAATGTTCAATGCCCTAAGCTGATTCTCACAGGATCTGTCCTGCAGGCCATGAATAAGTTTTGTTACTCTATGCTACATCATTACTAAACACACAAAAAAGGATCATATATTTCCCATAGTTATTTTCTCTCCCTTTCAGGTCTGTTAATTAACATTAGGAAACAAGGGACAATGCCCTAGTTCATAAACAAACAAACAAGAAACTATGATAATTAACAAATTAGCTTTTTTTTCTTATTAACTAAAGGACAAAAACAAAGGAGATGTGATGTAAAGGTTTCTTGAATCATAAATCCATGCCAGTCCCTATTAACTGCTCCCATGAATCCCACTGAATTTAATTTCAAAGAACAACACATATTTCATACATACATACATACATACATGCATACATATGTATGATTGTATGTATGTATTGAGTTATTTATTTATTTAATTTGTTTTTGTTGACCTGGATAAGAAGGCTAGACAAGTCTACCTTTGTCAACTTTTTAGCTTCATTCTGGGGGAAGAGGGGAATACAGATGTAAAACAATTGAGATAAACCCAAATTGAGATATTGGTGGTATTTTGTAAGTGCATGGGAGAAATGCTGAAAGGACACTAGGAGAATCTCCTTACCATTTTTGGGAAGTGTTATGGGATCTTTAATGTCCACCTGAACAACCATCGAAGCAGACAAGATGAGACATGGTTTAACATCTCGTCTGAGGGATGACGCTGCCTGAAATTGCGTCATCCCCTTCAGTACTGTCCTTGGATGCCAGCTGTTATGTTGTGAGGTTTGAGCCCAATCCTGATGTGGAACTAGAACACTCAGTCGTGTGGCCCAGAGGTGAGTGTGCTATCAATTAGGTCATGAATAGAGATGGATGAAGTTGGCAAAATTCACTCTGCAAATTAATCCTTGAATTTTCCAAAATTTGTGGAGTATGGCTTGATTCACCAAGTGCAATGTTTTTCCACCAAGCGTGGAATTTCACCATGAAATTCCACGCTTCCTGGTAAAAAGTTCACACTTTGCAGTGAACATTTAGTGATTTGGGCAAAGTCGAAGTTGCTGAGGTCTGGAAAAACTTTGTGAAACTCTGCAAATGCCAATATTTGCCACTTCACGGCAACTTTGCTGGTGAATTAAAACTTCACTACATCTCTAGTCATGAAGACAGCAACAGTAACACAAGTTTTAACAACATAAATAAAATAGTATAAGGAATACAGTTACAATTCAAGATGAACACTACACTCATATGTTGTGAGATACAAGGACACAGAGGACAGTGTGTGTGTGTGTGTGTGTGTGTGTGTGTGTGTGTGTGTGTGTGTGTGTGTGTGCACCACTGATGATGTAGCTAAACTGCATCAAGTGTGTACAGGATTTTGTAAACAGCCCTGTGGGCCACTCACCAAACAACTGCATCTTCACACACATTGCCCCAGATCATAACTTACTTCATGAATGGCCCTGAGGGCCACATGTCAAACAGCAGCAACATCACACACATTGCCCCAGGCCTGTATCAGGTCTATATTGTGAGTCACAGAAACAGGTTTGCGAGTCATGACAAGAGGGCTTGTTTTTATGACACTCAACAAACCCAGTTAGTGCTGCACAAATGGTTTGAAAATGGGGGCCCTTGTCTTTTTGGCTACCAGAAGTGGTGACTCTTGAAACTGAGATTTGTTAGAAGTCACTTTTGGCACATACCAATGTTGTCACAACATTTTCGTAATTTCAAAATATCTATTTAAAATCTTCTTAACTTCTAAGTGCTGATTTGGTTATGCTGTGGACATTAACAATTGTATTTGTTTCAGATTCTTATGCTTGCAAACATCCTCTCTACTTGATGACATCATGCACTGATAATGCAATTCCCATGTAGCTCAGTTTGGCTCCAGCACTTCCTGAAATTGTTGATCAGAGGTGCTCCATAATCAGAAGGCAAGCAACTTTTTGAATCATGTGAAAGGCAAAGAAAAAAGTGTAAGAATTTTAGATTCTCCTTGTGACAACACTTATGGAATCTAAATGAGCATTTAGATGGGGAAAAAGCATTGTGACTGTTTCTTTACTTAGAAAAAGATTGGTACTAATCATGGGCAATAATAAAAATGGACATCAAACACTAACAGAATATTGGGTTGTGCAAGGGAAATTAGTTAACACCTATATAATGTAGGTTTATCTAGAACCATTGGTGTTTCAGTAGATTTATATGAATGTGCTGTGAATTGAACTAATTACAGAAAAAAGAATGAGTACAGGACTTTCAGAAAGGATGACCTATATGGAAAAGAAATATATTTTAGATATATTTATAAACGTATATTTCAAATATATGTTTGATCATATATCTGAAGTACAGTACAAATCACAATAAACTGTCCTGCCAATGAGTTGGTTTAGCATTACTTTTTACAGTTGACAATGCACTGGCAAGTCATACTGCATTGTTTTCCAACACTTAATCTGCTCAAAAGCAATGTTTATAAAATGTTTTTGCTACTCAGTTGGCAAGCACCTGAAGCCCAATCTCAATGCAATGCAAAACTAAGCTGTAATGCTTAAGAAACAGTTTGTGCAAGGTTTTGTACTAAATCCAGCAACACTTATGCAACTCAGTCAGAAATGCTAAAGCGACTCATTGGTGGAACAGTTTAATGTAACTTGTACTGTATATGCAAGATATCTCAAAATGGCCAATTTTGAAATGTCTGATTTATTTGCAGAATATATGTGATATACATATTTGAGATATATAATCAATATATTTCCATTATATATTTATTTTAGGTACATGATATGTATTTTATATATCTGCTTATATATCTTGAATATTTAATAGATATACTTTTTTATGTAGTTGACATGTACCTAAAATATTTTTAAGTATATGCATTGTAAAAATATCTTAAAATACCAAAACAAAAAGATAATAGGTTAATCTTGATGTTATTTTTTAACACATTGTATGTTTATTTTATTTTTCTGTGAGGCACCCAGTGCCTCTGGGAATGGGTGTCATACAAACTAAACTTGCCTTTCCTTGCCTTGATGTAACATAACTTTAACTATACATTTGGCATTCTCCTTATAAGTAACCATTTAGCTGTCTGTAGTAGAATTATCATTTAATGATGCATCATTACCACAGACATACAGATTATACATTTATACTTACACGTAGGATCTACCTCTTAATCTCACAATTTATAAAGGCTCAGATTGGCATTTATACCAACCCCTGTTTGTTTCCCTTTTATGTCAGTGTGAGTTCCTTCATGTACTTGTTTTTTACTCTCTGCCTTTCAATCTGGTCTGTAAGCTAATGCTGTCAAATCAAAACTATTTTAAAAATAGAAATTACCATGATTTTGGTTGATAAACAGTACTTTTAAAGTATGCAAATTAGTTATGCTAATACATACACAGTACCATAGCAGGCATTTTCAAAAATATATTTCACATAGTCAGAATAACAATATATATTCTGCATAAATTCTACACTTACTGTATTCTGCAATACAACAAGATACATATTTTACTCACAGCAGAAGCTAGGAACATTTTTACCATCACAAAGTTTATTTGTTCAGTAAATAAAAATAATGCAAAACTACAGCCCAAAGTAGCAATAGTAAAAAAAAAAAAAAAAGACCTCCCCACATGACCGACATTTCGCACTGTTCTTGAAATACCATGAGAACAGCATGTAATGCCAATCCTGTGGGGAGATCTGTGTTTTTACTATTGCTACCTTTGGCTTTGGTTTTACAACATTTTATTTTTTTGCACAAATAAACATTGTGGTGGAAAATGTAAGACTTGTTTTCTGCAGTTCCTGTTCTACTGTGTGTGTGTGTGTGTGTGTGTGTGTGTGTGTGTGTGTCCGTGCATGTGTATGCCTAGCTTTTACCATGAGTGGCATTTACATATAAATTCTGAGCACCAATACATTTTGGAGCTGCCTTCTTTGCTTGTATTCATATTTTACTATAACAAGATGTGTAAGAATAGCAATATATATTTACAAAATGAAGTCTATATATCTTTTAAAGGTATATGAAATACATATTCCAGTCATATTTATAAACTATAAAATGTATTTATTTGCAACGTAAAACATATATTTAAAATGTATTATCAGTAGATTCCTATACATATATATATATATATGACAAAGAACCTCTGTGCGCAAACACTGAGGCAAGGGTTACCCCAAAGGGCATTTGGCTGGGAAGCCAAGTTTCAAGAAAATACAAAATCACACATGCCCACACAATGCAACGCATTATGGGCTGCATATGCAAATCACCCTGAATGTTATGCTGGTTCAACTTTAAGCAGAACTGCATGGTGCCGAAAGGCCTCTCACACAGTTTGCGAAGGGTGCTAACAGATGACATAGACACGTGTTTCGTCCTACCAGGACTCATCAGTATGCCTTGTCTGTTTGACACCCCAGTGGAATGAACCAGCTGCCCTAAGACAGTGTGTCTTGGTTATGCTGTGGCAAACCCATTAAAATAAAAAACTGTTTAAAAGACAAAGAACCTCTGTGCACAAACACTGAGGCAAGGGTTACCCCAAAGGGCATTTGGCTGGGAAGCCAAGTTTCAAGAAAATAACAAATCACACATGCCCACACAATGCAAAGCATCATGGGCTGCATATGCAAATCACCACAGAATGTTATGCTGGTTCAACTTTAAGCAGAACTACATGGTGCCGAAAGGCCTCTCACAAAGTTTGCGAAGAGTGCTAACAGATGACATAGACACGTGTTTCGTCCTACCAGGACTCATCAGTATGCCTCGTCTGTTTGATATATATATATATATATATATATACACACACACATATACATATGATAAATAATACACATATTGCAGATACTTTCCAGATGTATATCAGGCCAAATCTATTTTTACATGTATGATATATATCTCAGAAAATACATCTCTAATATATTGAAAAAATCAATTTGCTAACATACACTTACTGTAGAATTTACAGAGTAAAATTATGCTTGCATAAAACAATAATATTTTTTATTAGAAAGACCATAAAAACATTAAAAAGTAAAACAAAATATTTTCTTTGATAGTATAACAAAACATATACATTTAGTACAATATATCAAAGCCAAGTATAAGACATATTTCATTGAATTCTGCAAATATGTAAACTATAACTGGAAAAATGCACAGATATCTGAAATATGTGATATTTTTAGGCATACTCAGATGTAGTCTATATATTAACAAAATACAGTATAATTCTTCTCCCTATGGGTAACATTTAAAATTATGTTATAAATACATGTTTGTGTTTTTTCATATATTTAGCATCTTACAAGAGAAACCAAAAATGAAAAGGTATAAGTAACTCAGAATATATATGTTGGATAGAGTCAAAATATAGGTTTACCTAAAATGCAGTATAAGTGGAAACTGAAATTATGCGTATGCACAAATAAGCATTTTTTTTATTTTATTCAAGGACATATTTAAAGAACAAAAACTCGAATTTTGAAATAGTATAGCAAAAAACATATTTCAAATATACTGTATATATCTATTTATACAACATGTGTTTTGGGTTAAATCTTGGGATGAAAAGTAGTGTCTCAACCAGACAGTGGAAATATTACTACTATCGCCATCTTCCTATACATCATAGTGATAGCTCCATGTTCCTATACATCATGGTGATATCTCTATGTTCCTATAAGTCATTACAAACAAAGTGAAAGTATAAAAATGCTGTCCTTGTCCACTACCTGCACCCCCGACCCCCGCCATTGTAACATCTGGTTAATCCTGCCATTATCATTCTCAAAAAACAAATATTAAAATAAAAGAAACATTTATTTATTTATTTATTGAATTTTGATGACCGGGTAGGCCCACTGGGCCCGTAGAGGTCCCTTTTTCAGGGGCAACCCGGGTGCAACAACAACAAACAGGTAACATTTCAGTACAGACTGGAGAGTGGAATACTATTTTAAAAGTAGGAGTACATATCTTTGCAGACGCAAAAGAATGGAAAGCATGAAGGTAACAAATAATGAGCACGTTAAGCTTTAAGCATCCTAAATAGTAGATTAGATACCAGGTCCATGAGGAAATAGTGGGCAGCGTCTGTAGACCTAGGGTTAGCTGATAAGTACATGAGGGTTGGAAGGGGGATAAGTTAGGGACCTAAGTGCACCCTTCAAAGAGAGGACCAAATGTCCTGCCAAGATGGCTGTTAGGAGGGCAAATGAGGCTGCTCAAGATGCTGAGCTAGGTCAGGTACTGTGGCATAGACATATCTCCATTGAGCAGGTGTCCTTCAGCAGCGCCCGGAAGCTAGAAACAGTCTCGCCTCCCGGACCTCCAAGGAGGTTTTTCCAGGTGGAAGGGGTGGTGTATGCAAAGGACCTAGACCCGGCTTTGGTCCTAATCTTTGGGACCTCGAGGAGAGATTGGCCTGATGGCGCGCAGGCACCGTGGGTTGGGTTTTGCCTGCCAGGCCCAACCAGGCTGGGGGAGAGGACCAAGTATCTTGTATGTAAGGCAGAGGGAAGGGTAAGCTAGGCGAGCATCAGCGGCGGCCACCTGAGCCTGGATTGGGCCTCACAGTGGTGAGTCATAGGGTGAGACAAGGTGGCAAGCGGACTATCTTATTGTACAGAGTCTGCAGCCTTCCTAATTCCATCGTGGCCACACCCTGGAGGATCGGGGCCCCAAATGTGAGCTTTGGAAGGAATGCGCTTGTGGCAATGGCTGCCCTGGCTTCAGGAATGATTTGGTCCTTTAGTCTATAGAGGATGCCTAATTTCACATGTATGGCTTTTGTGATTTGATCTACATGATTCTTTAGGGTAAAACCTTGGTCCAGGGTAAGGCCAAGGTATTTGGTAGAGGAGACCACCTCAAGTTTTGCACCCACCCTGGAATGGAGTTGTAGGTGGTGTGACATACCTGGTTGATCCTGTTGTTTTCTGCTCATTGTAGTAAAGCAGTTTAACTTTTCTTGCAGTACATTTGTAGCGTGACCGCGCAGTAATAAAACAGAACCCAATAAAGAATTAAAATAATCAGTCCCCCAGTGAAATTATAGAAAAAGAATGCCTTTTGTAATGTCTGTTGATTTATATTCAAAACACTGGACTGAAAATCCAAAGAGGAAAGAGCGCAAGTGAGATGCAGCTTCACTGAATGAATCACGATCTTGAGTGAGTGTTGCTACAGCAATGTTGCTATAGCAACACTTGCTCACGCTTGCGATCCATTCAGTGAAGCTGCAACTCACTCGCACTCTCTCCTCTTTGGACTGTCGGTCCAGTGTTTTGAGTAAAATCAACAAACATTAAATAAAGCATTCTTTTCTATCATTTCATGAAAACAGATTATTAATCTCTCAGGTTCTCTTTTACTATTGATCAGTCACACTAACAATGTACCATAACAAAAGTGAAAATGCTTTACTAAAATGAACAGAAAACAGCAGGATCAAAAAGATGATTTTTTTAAAAAATACATGTTTCTAAAAGCAACAGGTTGTTTCTTCTGATTGTACACAGACAGTCAGCTTGTTCAACTACAAATAAATACACAGTATAAACAGTGAAACTGCATGGTAGGATCAACCACATAACTTTTTTTAATACAACAATTTATTAATTGTTGCAGAATCAAAGATGCTTTTGGAGGAGATGGGGGTAATGGGCTACAGGTCCTGCCTAATAAATAACATATTCGTGAAATTCTGTTAAGCAGAATATGTGCCACGTTGCCTTAGGAAGCCCAGAGCCAAGAACATATGTGGGGGGAGGAGTTAGAGCCCAAAACATATATGGGTGTCCGGCTGACATGACATGGCCTGACTGAAGATACCATATTTATCTTCACTCGAGGCCAATGATATGAAGATATATCACTCTTGGCTTCACCACTCATGATATATCATGATATCATTGGCTCTCATGAAGATAAATATGATATATTCAGTCAGGCCATGTCATATCCCCTCTCTATCTATCTATATATACATATATATATATATATATATATATATATATATGCATAATGTGTGTGTGTGTATCAAAGATGTTTCCCAAATATGATACATCTTGGATCATTCTGCAAATATCTATAATATGTCCTGAAACATATCTGAAAAGTGTGAATGTACCTGACATATATTTGAAACATATTTGGGGATACAAGGATATATTTCACATATTAAGAAATATAGATGTTTTCCATATGGGGACAGATGGGCAGCTCATACATTTTGAACTGTTCCTGCATCCTCCCAGATGCAGCAAAACTCCCTCCCTCAATTTTCAAAGGGTCAAACAGATTTATGACAATTGCTGCAATTTGTGGCAGCTTTAATCAAAAAAACAATGCATACATCACTTTTTGTCCAGATGGATCCCATAATACCATAAATAAAACATCAGATCACTTTCTGGATACAAAAGGCTCAAGTGTTATTTAAACTTAATAATGTTAATATTACATCATAAAGATATGTACATACATACCTGGTATTAAGCAAGGAACTGTGGGACAGCAAATTTATGTTTTCACCTTGGCTTGGCTCTTAGCAGTCAATGTCCTGCATATTGGGAGGGGGGACTTTGGCCCAAAGGTTGGGCAAACTTGCCACAGCCCTGTCTCTCCACTGGGCAGTTTCTTTCCTCCTGGTGGATTTGGGGAACATTCAGCACTTTCAGTGAGGAGTATGCCTGCCCAGGGCTGTACTCCCTAACTACTGGTCCTGGCTGCCCTGCATTTTGGCAGATGCCATAAGCATGTGACCACCCCCTTGCCACACTGCATACCTAACAAGGGTTGCACCTCTGTATGGCTGTCAGCTAATCCCAGCTGACTCCAATTTGTCATTCGCAAGGCCTCCTTTAGGTGGGTTGCATATGAATTAACCACCATCTACCAGTATTGAAATTAACAGCTGTGGCACTTGAGTAAGCAAATTAAGCTGCTACAGCCTGGTTGCCATAATAGGGAGGGTGACTGAGAAAACAGTTCTGTGATGCTAGTCCAAAGAAAGCACAACCTCTTCTGGACCAGCTTTTTATAGGGACACAGGCCCCTCCCTCCTGGAGTGGACTATGCCAGCCCCTTGAGGCACTTTGCACCTGCTTGTGCCTTCCTGAGACAGCCTTCCAGCCTGAAGGCTGTCACTCCCAAATGCAATAAGGATCATGTGCAAAGTTAACCCCCCACCACCAATGAGAGACAGAGTGGGTCATTGACCAAATGTATCCCCTATACCATAAATAATACACCACACCACTTTCTGGGTACAAAAGGCCACAGCTTTGCTTGAACTTAATAATGACACTATTACATCATAAAGATATGTACATATAAAATACGGTATTAAACAAGGAACCCCAGGGCAGCAAATTCATGTTTTCACATTGATATAACCCTTTGCCATCCATGTTCTGCATACTGGGAGAGGCGGCTGCCCTGTACTCTGGTGCATGCCCTAAAAATGTGACCAACCCCTTGCCATACTGTGTACCTGCCCAGGGTCATGCCTCTGGCCTGGCTGTCACCCAACCCCAGCCAACTCCAGTTTTTCATCTGAACTGCCTCCTTTAGGTGGCTGTCACATGAATTTATTGCCACTTAGATATGCCCCTTATGCACAACCCTCCATTAATGCCCCAGGACTCCACCTGTGTCCTTGCAAATGAGGTCATAAACATCCTGCAATTCTGAATTAAAGATATCATTCCCAATCCTTGATAGTAGCACACCATATTTGCTATATAGTGCCTTGCACATCTTCATAATGTTGTAATGTCTGACGACTTCCAAGCAAATGGAGCAAACTGGAACACCTCTCTATTTACTTCCTTGCACATCCTCTCAGTAGTTGGGATATTGCAAGCTCCATGCCAATGCAATTATAATGTGATGCGTGACTACACCAGGACAGTATATGACAGTAGTTGACTTAGGTAGACTAGGCCCTTCTTGGTGTTATGAATCAATTTTGGGCACCTCCATAAAACCAGGTCGCTGCCACCCAGGTGAACTACTAAACCCATTGGGGTTGCATGTGGGGGTTCAGCTGAGACACTATCCCTTCTAGCTAGTGCCATCACAGTCCCCCTTTCCTCACCATTTTAACATTGCCTTTTGCTTTCACAAGCCCAGCTGCATTCCACACAATTGGACCTTAGACCTGCTGTGAGTCTCCTGATGGTAGTAGTGACCAATAATCCATATTTGTTGACCCCACATGAGTATACCTGAAAACTGAAAACAGATGTTAGTGATATGTGATAGTATGCCATGTCCAGTATTCACACCATCGTTGCTGTGACCCTTTAAAACCACTATCTACATACTGTAATATATCCAGACTGTGGCCTGATGTAACCCCTATAATCATCTGCCAACACTTTTTATCTGAGCTGTTGGCATTTTGAGCCTGTCTGCCTCAGTAGCTGCACCTCTTCTAAATGAATGAGTGTTAAATTAATTTCGATCTCGCTGCCAGTCAAAGACCCTTTCTGAAGACAGCAGAAAATTGCACTCTGGTGACTGGCTTACCATTCCTGTGCATGTAGAAGTGATCTTCACCCTTTGGCCTCACTGCCAAGTGATTGCTAAGTTGTAACTAAGGGCAGCTATCACCCACTTCAGTCCTGTGCAAGATTGTGGATCTTGTTGAGCTACATTCATTTGTTTTGGACTTGTGTAGGAAGAAGAAGAACCTATCTGGCAAGAGGGAGGTATCCTCAAGCTGGAGATTGTTGCACCATGACTTGCTGCTGAATCAGGCACACTTTCTGAAACTTGAAAGGCCCCAAAAAATGAACAAGAATAAAGAGCTCTGAACTGCAGTGTTTCATATGCAAAACTGCAAACCCAATTCAATGCCCTTAACAGGTTCAATAAATCATGCATGCCAATGGGCTTCCTGTTGACCTGTGTCCTGCTCTGTGACCTGGACCACCCATTCAACATCTTCTTCACTGTAAAAGTGTCAGTAGGGTCAGGGTGGCCATGTACCTTGTTCAAGAAGGCAATACCTACCATGCATGTCTGGACTGCTGAAGGGGACTTACCCTGTTTGATCAGCAAATGTATGTAACCTTGGACCTGTCTTCATGCTTCATGCAGGATCCTACTTACCTCATGTCCACAGAACTTAAGGGAAAGCAGTGAGACTGCTTGATTATTTCCTTCATGTTGAGGGTGCAACAGAAAGCTGTACCAGTTGCAATATTCTTGGGTCCCTAACTGCCATACTTGCTCTGGTATCTGCATGGAAGAAGTGTTTGAATCTAGCACCAGTTGCTAGAACCATTCAAACTGAAACAGATACAAGAAATCAGCCGTCACATTCTCCTTCCCTGGAAGGTGGCATTGCCTGAAAGTGATGTTTTGTTTGAAGCACCATAGGATAAGAACATGGAGCATTTGCATGACATCCTCAGACTTGGATGTCTGGGAACTAATAATGTTGCCAGTGTTAAATAACACAAACTGGTTCACCAGCCTATGCCCCATACCCTCAACAGCCACCAAGATGAGGAAAATTTCAGGAGTGTGATTTTTTTTTGGTAAGGCACTCTTCCACCCTTAATGTGCGCCATCACCTTGTGAACCATGATACTTGAAAAAGACCCCCAAAACAGAGTCTGCTAGAAGCATCTGTGACTAGTTCCACTTCTCTCTGTTCCCCTTTTTGTCCTGACATATTTCCACCCCATTGAAGTCCCTCAAACACATCTCCCAGACTTTTGAGGCTGCTGTCATCCCATAGGACATCCTGAAGTGATATGTAGGGTCATGCGGATCCAGATGTTGCTGCAGCTAATCAAAGGAATGGTCTACCTGGGTTGACTGCCCTGCAGGCAAAGATCAAATGACTCGCTAGAGGCTGGAGCTATGCTAGTGTAATTTTCCTTGCCAGAATCATTTTGCCCAACAACTGTCCTAGGGTTACAATTGACTTAGCTGGTAAGCAGGACACCATTTGATCTGAATCTAGCTTGATTTCAAGATAAGATAGCTTTGCAATAGGACCCACCATCTTTTCCAGAGCTAGGCGTATGCCAAAATGCTTCATTAGAGTACAGAAACCTTCCAGCATAGCACAGCACCTATCAGATTAAGCAGATCCTGCAAACAAAAAATTGTCCAGGTAATGTGTAATGTACACATTTCCTATGTATGTATGACTTAGTAGATCACTCCAGAAAGATGTAAAGGCTTTAAAAGCAGCACAGCAGACAGAACAGCCCATTGGCATTGCCTTGTTGAAGTACCATTTTCCTTTCTCTATGAAGCCCAAGAGGTCAAATTTGCTTGGCCTATCAGAGAGAAAATGAAGGCAGACTGAATGTCACTCTTTGACATCAGCATTCCTCATCTTAGACTGCATACCAGTTCCAGCACAGTGTCAAGTGGCACTTACATCACTGTGCAGTCCTCTGGAGTGATGTACAGGAGTCACTGACCAAATGGCCTTTTGGGTAGGATAGGTGATGTATTAGACAGTACAACCTTGGACTCTTCATAAGGACTAATCCCAACATATAGACTATATGACACTCAATTGGTGTGTGTGTGTGTGTGTGTGTGTGTGTGTATGTGTATGTGTGCATATCTCCAGGAGAACCTTGACAGACTTAAGGATCTAAACCCTTGTGGTCACTCTGGAGCCCTTGTATGGAATCTGAAATCCTTTGATGAAACCATCTAACAAGAATGGTGTTGCAGTATTTTCTCCAGGTACCAGGAAAGCCAGAGGCTTAATTTAGTTAGCTTAACTGGTGTTTTAGCCAGATTTACCTCCTCCATGTTTATTTTTGTCTGTGCTGTTGGAGTCTTACTATTTCTACTTTGAATCAGAGCCCATGCAGCCAGTGACTTTGTGTTCTCTGCACAGTTCTTGCTGGCAAAACTATTTTTAAAAAGGTACAAAAAGACTGTCCCTTATTAAAGTCATAGAATGCTCCCATGTGGTCTCTTTTCTTGTTCCCTCCTATCATCCTCTGTACCCGTCTAGCTATCACATGCTCACTGTCTAGGATATAGAGCAATACAAGGAGATGTGCCTGGCATTACTACAAAACACTGACAACTACAATATACTCCCCAGAGATCCATTACCCAAAATACAGAACCAGATCAAAGAAATGCTGGCAGAATATGTGGACATGTACTGGCTTCAGGAATGGGAAATGAAAGCACAGACAACAGAATTCCCAAGAACCCCCACCTTTTACAGTATACCAAAAGTACATAAGAGTGTATCCATGCCACCAGGATGACCTATAGTGATGGTCATTGACTTGATTTTTGATCCAATATCTAGATATATTAATTATCATTTGCAGCCCCTGGTTGAAAAGACAACCACATATAATAGGGACTCCACCAATATCATGCAGAAATTAGAGCATCTAATATGTAACACTAGAACAGAACATGATTGGTTCCTAGTGACCTTTGATGTCTCAGATCTTTGCACCTCAATACCCCATAGAGAAGGGGAAAATATTAGATAAGAGAGGGATGAATGCAAACCCTAGAATAGAGTTATTGCAGGATTTAACATTGTTTATTTACAACATAATTACTTTGAATTTGATGGTCATTTTTATCAGGAAGACAATGGCAAGGCAATGGGCACGACCATGGCACCAGCCTATGCTAATTCATACATGTATCACTTTGAAACAGAATATGTACTTAACAACACGGTGAATAGATAAAGACAATGTATAGCATAATGGTATTGATATATTGATGATATATTGTGCATTTGGAAAGGCAGTGAGACACAACTTTTGGAATTCTTCAGAGAAATGAACACCTGGGATCATAATAACAGGTTTGTGATGGCATACGGTAAAAATCAGATTCCATTTTTGGATCTATTGATTAAAATAGAAAATGACAAATTCTACACAACCCTATATAGGAAAGAAACAGTAAAACCTTACTACATAGGTCTAGTTATCAAGAACTGAAGCTTAAGAACAGTATCCTGTACTCACAACTATTGAGAGTAAAGAGAAACTGTAGCAAAATGGAAGATTACCAAACTAATAAGGAATATATGGTGCAGAGATTTTAAAAACAGGGGTTACAAAAAAAAAAGTTTAAAAACAAGCAACTAAGAGGATTTAGACACAAGACATACAGGCACTATTGCAACCAAAGGCAATGAATGTGGGACCTGAAAGAGTTGGACTGGCTGTCAAGTACAACTATAAAATATCAGAAATATGTAGAATAGTAAACAAACATTGTCACATGGTTGTGAGAGGCAATCCCAATATAATAGAAGTAGAACAGAAACTTATTGTAGCAGCAAAAAAGGTTAATAACCACAAAGATGTTAGTTAAATCACAATTCTAACAACCAGATCTGAAAAGGGGGGACAAATGTTCCAGGGCTGCTCCAGCTAGGAATGATAACATGTGGATGGTGTTCTGTGTGTATCAACACCAGTAAAAAATGAAGATTTGAACACCCACATTTTAGTCAACAGTTTGTTATAAAGCAACATATAGACTGCAGCACTGAAGGTGTGGTATATGTCATTCAGTGTCCTTATGACTGTTTATATACTCTATGTGCATCAAACGAAAAGAGCCCTGAAAAAATGCATGTTAGAACATAAAAGGGACATCAGAAACAGGGATGAAAGGTCACCAGTAGCAGTACATTTCAATCAAGATGGCCATAATGGCGCATCCTTTAGATTTTGGTTGTTAGAAATAGTTGAAGTCCCTTTACGAGGGGGCAATTACAAGAAAGCACTACAAAAGACTGAAATGAAGTGGATGTTTCAACTTAGAACATTAGAACCCAATATTGGTATTAATATTAAGTGCAATTGGCATGCCTGCACTTAGCAAAACTTGTAGGCAGGATACAATTTGGTTGGATAGAAACACCAGTAAAGAATGTGAGAAAAAAATATAAAGGAGGGTATCATGGTTATGGTCCCATTACCAGGCACGTCAGGAATGGGAAAATCAAATAAAAACAATAAGCACTTAGAGTATTAAAATGTGTAATAAATGTGAATCAGTACTAGTATAGTTAGGAACAGCACGGATAGGTGAACGTGTAAGACTGTTTTTGTATGACAATATATATGCACCATGTGTATTGCAGTTTTGTCCTTCACCTCCCCAACCCCCCCAAGCTGTCCCTGTGTTTACATATTCATTATAGTAGTTGTCACACATAGAAAAATTAAAGATTAGAAAGTGTAAGATCATCCCTTGCCTAGGCAGAACACAACATTCTACTTTTTTGCAATACAATTGCTACACACTTTCCCAAAACTCGAGCAGCATCAGAGCCTGTTTGGAAGGGCCGACAGCCCCTCAGGAGTGAAAGTAAAATTGCTTAGCAACGGGTATCATATTGCAAGATTTCCAGGTGATGCAGTGTCATTCCTATAGCCTTTCCAAACAGGCTCACTGTGAGACACAGCATTTCTGAGCTGCTATTATGGAGCTGGAATGCCAAGCAGACTTTTGAAAACCAACAAAAGTAAAGAAAACATACATTTTGACTTCTAAGATGGCTCTATAATAATAACTGATAGAACAAATAGTTCCAAAGAAAAATCTTTCTAAACCAACTCACAAGGTATGTGCTCCATAGGCAAAGGGAATCATGTGTATCACAGAAGTCACATTAGCTGCATAAAGAGTTTACTTGGTAAATGGTGAAGGGAGATAAAATACAATTCATAATATTTAAAGCTGCAAAATAAATTAAAAACCTTGTGTTGTTCATTAATTTATAGACAGCAAGTAAATAAATAACTGGTCTGAGGAGACTGTTTTTTATTTATAAAGCTTCAGTTCAGGTAATAAAAGATATAAACATTCAAAATAAATTGTATTACAAAAAAGATATAAAACAAAAACTAACATGTGTGCATACTTAACAGATAAGAATTCCCATGAACACGCGCATGTAGTGAGCAAAATGTAGGGGCGATTTAATAAAAGAATTTCTGAATTGAAAGACAAAGAAGTTAATTTTCTTTTATGCCAGATGAGTCTCCAGACACAAATCTCTTTGATCGGTATTATACCAGTCACTCAACCCACCCTCCCACGCCCGAGAAGGAGAGCTGTCACCTGAATGCTCCATCCTTCTCCGCCTCTTACCCTCTGACTCCTTGGTCCACTTCTTTTTTTTTTCCAGCTGTTTAACCAGGTGAGACACACAAAGCTGAAAGCTTATTTACAGGTGCTACCTGGGAGCACAGGGATGTTAAGTGACTTGCTCATGGTCACATAGTATGCAAGTAGGGGCTGTGGGATTCAAACCCAGGTCTCTATATTTGCAGCTCAGAGCCTTAAACCACTGAGCTATACTGCTTCCCTTTTAGCTGCTCATTTCTCACATAAAGGCTCTGATTTCCTTTCTTGCTGTTTTCATGTTTTTTATTGAGACATACCTCTGCAAAAAAATTAGCAAATGACAGCCCAAATGTCAATCCTTACTCATTGGCTGTACGGCAGGGTACACATCTGCTGGTCCCTGCTCTCTCCCATTTTCCTCCCATTTAGCCCATGATTCTGTTTCTTTACATATTAAATGTGGCATTTCAATGGTTGTGAGTTGCTTGTAATTACATCCATGGAAAGTTTTTACTTCAAGGAATCATGGCTGGATATTAATACCGGTGTGTAGTTTTTTTTTGTTTTTGAGTTGTGGGTGATTAACCCTGAACAAGCCACTTAAAATTCCTTTGCTCAGTGCCACCCTTCCACAACACACACATATAAACATGCACACACACACACACACACACACACACACACACACTCCAGCCCTCGATATCCTAACCTCCAAGTGCTTCACTGTGGCTGATGCAACCCATTTGTGACTTGTAAAATTCTGTGTCACAGCCCCACTCACAGGTGTGCCCCATAGCCATATAATATACTGTACTGTATGGGTCAGTTGTGTTAGAGAGAGAAAAAGAGAGAAAGAGTGAACTGGCTAGTACAGCATTTCTCTCTAAAGTGACACTAATGGGATCAGGACTCTATCCGAGGATGCAGCACTACAGTAATCAATACACAATTACTAATGAAGGATGTGCAGGTGAATTCTTTTATGAATAATGTGTTTATATATTTCAAAGTCATTATACATATCCATCAATATGATGGATGACAAGTGCTTAAACCTTTTAATTGTTTATTTCTCACATAAAGACTCAGATCTCCTTTCTTCATTTTTGGTGATGCTCATTTCACACAAGCATAAAAGTATCTTAAAAATTACAAGTAAGCTGCTTGTGTAGATGTTAGGGGGCTGAAGGTTTGACCCCCATGTGTGAAAACATCACTGTGATATTACTGGCATATTGAAATGTTTCTTCCTTTTTTATCATTGTTTCTGTCCTTCCATCCATCTGTCTGTCTATTATACAGCAGAGCACATTATCCACCACAGTGGGAGGTGTAAGGAACACAACTCAATATTGTTTGGTATGGCCACAGGTGTGGTCATAGCAGAACAGGGTGTGGAAGACCCACACTATGTGTGCTTTGTGGTGCTGCATAGTGTGTAGATAACACACTGTGGCTTCTGCCATTCCTCGGCACATTCAGTGAGGGTTTAAGGCAGCACATTCAGTGAGGGTCTTCAATGAGGGTCTAAGGCAGCACATTCAGTGAGGGTCTAAGGCAGCACATTTAGTGAGGGTCAAAGGCAGCTTATTCAGTGAGGGTCTAAGGCAGCACATTCAGTGAGGGTCTAAGGCAGCACATTCAGTGAGGGTCTAAGGCAGCACATTTAGTGAGGGTCTAAGGAAGCACTTCAGTGAGGGTCTAAGGCAGCACATTTAGTGAGGGTCTAATGCAGCACATTCAGTGAGGGTCAAAGGCAGCACATTTAGTGAGGGTCTAAAACAGCACATTTAGTGAGGGGCTAAGGGTGCACATTCAGTGAGGGTCTAAGGCAGCACATTTAGTGAGGGTCAAAGGCAGCACATTTAGTGAGGTTCGAAGGAAGCACATTCAGTGAGGATCAGAGGCAGCACATTTAGTAAGGGTCTGAGGCAGCACATTTAGTGAGGGTCTAAGGCAGCACATTCAGTGAGGGACTAAGGCAGCACACTCAGTGAGGGTCTAAGGCAGCACATTCAGTGAGGGTCTAAGGCAGCACATTCAGTGAGGGTCTAAGGCAGCACATTCAGTGAAGGTCTAAGGCAGCACATTCAGTGAGGGTCTATGGCAGCACATTCAGTGCGGGTCTAAGGCAGCACATTCAGTGAGGATCTAAGGAAGCACATTTAGTGAGGGTTGAAGGTAGCACATTCAGTGAGGGTCAAAGGCAGCACATTCAGTGAGGGTCAGAGGCAGCACATTCAGTGAGGGTCGGAGGCAGCACATTCAGTCTGGGTCTGAGGCAGCACATTCAGTGAGGGTGTGAGGCAGCACATTCAGTCAGGGTCTGAGGCAGCACATTCAGTGAGGGTCTTCAGTGAGGGTCTAACCTAGCACATTCAGTGAGAGTCTAAGGCAGCACATTCAGTGAGGGTCTAAGGCAGCACATTCAGTGAGGGTCAGAGGCAGCACATTCAGTGAGGGTCGGAGGCAGCACATTCAGTCTGGTTCTGAGGCAGCACATACAGTGAGGGTCAGAGGAAGCACATTCAGTCAGGGTCTGAGGCAGCACATTCAATGAGGGTCTAAGGCAGCACATTCAGTGAGGGACTAAGGCAGCACACTCAGTGAGGGTCTAAGGCAGCACATTCAGAGAGGGTCTAAGGCAGCACATACAGTGAGGGTCTAAGGCAGCACATTCAGTGAAGGTCTAAGGCAGCACATTCAGTGAGGGTCTATGGCAGCACATTCAGTGAGGGTCTAAGGCAGCACATTCAGTGAGGGTCTAAGGCAGCACATTCAGTGAGGGTCTAAGGCAGCACATTCAGTGAGGGTCTAAGGCAGCACATTCAGTGAAGGTCTAAGGCAGCACATTCAGTGAGGGTCTATGGCAGCACATTCAGTGCGGGTCTAAGGCAGCACATTCAGTGAGGATCTAAGGAAGCACATTTAGTGAGGGTCGAAGGCAGCACATTCAGTGAGGTCAAGGCAGCACATTCAGTGAGGGTCAGAGGCAGCACATTCAGTGAGGGTCGGAGGCAGCACATTCAGTCTGGGTCTGAGGCAGCACATTCAGTGAGGGTGGGAGGCAGCACATTCAGTCAGGGTCTGAGGCAGCACATTCAGTGAGGGTCTTCAGTGAGGGTCTAAGCTAGCACATTCAGTGAGGGTCTAAGGCAGCACATTCAGTGAGGGTCTAAGGAAGCACATACAGTGAGGGTCAGAGGAAGCACATTCAGTCAGGGTCTGAGGCAGCACATTCAATGAGGGTCTGAGGCAGCACCTTCAGTGAGGGTCTGAGGCAGCACATTCAGTGAGGGTCTGAGGCAGCACATTCAATGAGGGTCTGAGGCAACACATTCAGTGAGGGTCTGAGGCAGCACATTCAGAGAGGGTCTAAGGCAGCACATTCAGTGAGGGTCAGAGGCAGCACATTCAGTGAGGGTTGGAGGCAGCACATTCAATCTAGTTCTGAGGAAGCACATACAGTGAGGGTCAGAGGAAGCACATTCAGTCAGGGTCTGAGGCAGCACATTCAATGAGGGTCTGAGGCAGCACATTCAGTGAGGGTCTGAGGCAGCACATTCAGTGAGGGTCTGAGGCAGCACATTCAGTGAGGATCTAAGGAAGCACATTCAGTGAGGGTCTTCAGTGAAATTCTAAGGCAGCACATTTAGTGAGGGTCTAAGGCAGCACATTCAGTGAAGGTCTAAGGCAGCACATTCAATGAGGGTCGACGGTAACACATTCAGTGAGGGTCTAAGGTAGCACATTTAGTGAGGCTCTAACACAGCACATTCAGTGAGGGTCTAAGGCAGCACATTTAGTGAGGGTCAAAGACAGCACATTCAGTGAGGGTCTAAGGCAGCACATTTAGTGAGGGTCGAAGGCAGCACATTTAGTGAGTTTCGAAGGAAGCACATTCAGTTAGGATCTGAGGCAGCACATTTAGTAAGGGTCTGAGGCAGCACATTTAGTGAGGGTCGAAGGCAGCACATTCAGTTAGGGTTGAAGGCAGCACATTTAGTAAGGGTCTGAGACAGCACATTCAGTGATTCAGTGAGGGTCTAGGCAGCACATTCAGTGAAGATCTAGGCAGCATTTTCAGTGAGGCTCTAAGGCAGCCATTTAGTGAAGGTTCAAGGAAGCACTTTCAGTGAGGGGCTAAGCAGCACATTGAGGTGGGTCCAAATGCAGCACATTCAGTAAGGGTCAGAGGCAGCACATTCAATGAGGGTCGGAGGCAGCACATTCAGTGAGGGTCAGTGGCAGCACATTCAGTGAGGGTCAGAGGCAGCACATTCAGTGAGGTCCGAAGGCAGCACATTTAGTGAGGGTCTGAGGCAGCATGTTCAGTGAGGGTCTAAGGCAGCACATTTAGTGAGGGTCAAAGGCAGCACATTCAGTGAGGGTCTAATGCAGCACATTCAGTGAGGGTTGAAGGCAGCACATTCAGTAAGGGTCTACGGCAGCCCATTCTGTGAGGGTCGGAGGCAGCACATTTAGTGAGGGTCTTAGGCAGCACATTCAGTGAGGGTTGATAGCAGTACATTTAGTGATTGTCTGAGGCAGCACATTCAGTGAGGGTCTAAGGCAGCACATTCAGTGAGGGTCTGAGGCAGCACATTCAGTGAGGATCTACGGCAGCACATTTAGGAGGGTCAAAGGCAGCACATTCAGTGAGGGTCTAAGGCAGCACATTCAGTGAGGGTCAAAGGCAGCACACTCAGTGATGGTCTAACGCAGCATGCTCAGTGATGGTCTAAGGCAGCACATTCAGTGAGGGTCTAAGGCAGAACATTCAGTGAGGGTCTAGGCAGCACATTCAGTGAGGGTCCAAGGCAGCACATTCAGTGAGGGTCTAAGGCAGCACATTCAGTGAGGGTCTAAGGCAGCAAACTCAGTGAGGATCTAAGGCAACACATTCAGTGAGGGTCTACAGCAGCACATTCAGTGAGGGTCTAAAGCAGCACATTCAGTGAGGGTCTAAGGCAGCACTTTCAGTGAGGATCTAAGGCAGCACACTCTGTGAGGATCTGAGGCAGCACACTCAGTGAGAGTCTAAGGCAGCACACTCAGTGAGGGTCTAAGGCAGCACACTCAGTGAGGGTCTAAGGCAGCACGTTCAGTGAGGGTCTAAGGCAGCACATTCAGTTAGGGTCTTCAGTGAGAGTCTAAGGCAGCACATTTAGTGAGGGTCTAAGGCAGCACATTCAGTGAGGGTCGAAGGCAGCACATTCAGTGAGGGTCTAAGGCAGCACATTTAGTGAGGGTCTAACACAGCACATTCAGTGAGGGTCGAAAGCACAATTTTTCTGAGGGTCTAAGGCAGCACATTCAGTGAGGGTCTAAGGTAGCACATTAAGTGAGGGTCGAAGGCAGCACATTTAGTGAGGGTCGAAGTCAGCACATTTAGTGAAGGTCGAAGGAAGCACATTCAGTGAGGGTCAAAGGCAGCACATTTAGTAAAGGTCTGAGGCAGCACATTTAGTGAGGGTCAAAGGCAGCACATTTAGTGATGGTTGAAAGAAGCACATTCAGTGAGGGTCGAAGGCAGCACGTTTAGTAAAGGTCTGAGGCAGCACATTCAGTGAGGGTCTAAGACAGCACACTCAGTGAGGGTCTAAGGCAGCACATTCAGTGAGGGTCTAAGGCAGCACATTCAGTGAGGGTCTAAGGCACCTCATTCAGTGAGGGTTGAAGGCAGCACATTCAGTGAGGGTCTAAGGCAGCACATTCAGTGAAGGTCTAAGGCAGCATTTTCAGTGAAGGTCTAAGGCAGCACATTTAGTGAAGGACTAAGGAAGCACTTTCAGTGAGGGGCTAAGGCAGCACATTCAGTGAGGGTCGAATGCAGCACATTTTGTAAGGGTCAGAGGCAGCACATTCAATGAGGGTCGGAGGCAGCACGTTTAGTGAGGGTCTAAGGCAGCACATTCAGTGAGGGTCTAAGGCAGCACATTCAGTGAAGGTCTAAGGCAGCATTTTCAGTGAAGGTCTAAGGCAGCACATTTAGTGAAGGACTAAGGAAGCACTTTCAGTGAGGGGCTAAGGCAGCACATTCAGTGAGGGTCGAATGCAGCACATTTTGTAAGGGTCAGAGGCAGCACATTCAATGAGGGTCGGAGGCAGCACGTTTAGTGAGGGTCAAAGGCAGCACATTCAGTGAGGGTCTAAGGCAGCACATTCAGTGAAGGTTGAAGGCAGCACATTCAGTAAGGGTCTAAGGCAGCCCATACATTGAGGGTCGGAGGCAGCACATTTAGTGAGGGTCTTAGGCAGCACATTCAGTGATTGTCGAAGGCAGCACATTTAGTGAGGGTCTGAGGCAGCACGTTCAGTGAGGGTCTAAGGCAGCACATTTAGTGAGGGTTGAAGGCAGCACATTCAGTAAGGGTCTAAGGCAGCCCATTCAGTGAGGGTCGGAGGCAGCACATTTAGTGAGGGTCTTAGGGAGCACATTCAGTGAGGGTTGAATGCAGTACATTTAGTGAGGGTCTGAGGCAGCACATTCAGTGAGGGTCTAAGGCAGCAGATTCAGTGAGGGTCTAAGGCAGCACATTTAGTGAGGGTCTAACACAGCACATTCAGTGAGGTTCGAAGGCAGCACATTTAGTGAGGGTCTAAGGCAGCACATTCAGTGAGGGTCTAAGGTAGCACATTAGGTGAGGGTCGAAGGCAGCACATTTAGTGAGGGTCGAAGGCAGCACATTTAGTGAAGGTTGAAGGAAGCACATTCAGTGAGGGTCAAAGGCAGCACATTTAGTAAGGGTCTGAGGCAGCACATTTAGTCAAGGTTAAAGGCAGCACATTTAGTGAGGGTTGAAAGAAGCACATTCAGTGAGGGTCGAAGGCAGCACATTTTGTAAAGGTCTGAGGCAGCACATTCAGTGAGGGTCTAAGACAGCACACTCAGTGAGGGTCTAAGGCAGCACATTCAGTGAGGGTCTATGGCAGCACATTCACTGAGGGTCTAAGGCACCACATTCAGTGAGGCTTGAAGGCAGCACATTCAGTGAGGGTCTAAGGCAGCACATTCAGTGAAGGTCTAAGGCAGCATTTTCAGTGAGGGTCTAAGGCAGCACATTTAGTGAAGGTCTAAGGAAGCACTTTCAGTGAGGGGCTAAGGCAGCACATTCAGTGAGGGTCGAACGCAGCAAATTCAGTAAGGGTCAGAGGCAGCACATTCAATGACGGTCGGAGGCAGCACATTCAGTGAGGGTCAGTGGCAGCACATTCAGTGAGGGTCAGAGGCAGCACGTTCAGTGACGGCCGAAGGCAGCACATTCAGTGAGGGTCGAAGGCAGCACATTTAGTGAGGGTCTGAGGCAGCACGTTCAGTGAGGGTCTAAGGCAGCACATTTAGTGAGGGTCAAAGGCAGCACATTCAATGAGGGTCTTAGGCAGCACATTCAGTGAGGGTTGAAGGCAGCACATTCAGTAAGGGTCTAAGGCAGCCCATTCAGTGAGGTTCGGAGGCAGCACATTTAGTGAGGGTCTTAGGCAGCACATTCAGTGAGGGTTGAAGGCAGTACATTTAGTGCGGGTCTGAGGCAGCACATTCAGTGAGGGTCTAAGGCAGCACATTCAGTGAGCGTCTGAGGCAGCACATTCAGTGAGCGTCTGAGGCAGCACATTCAGTGAGGATCTAAGGCAGCACATTTAGTGAGGGTCAAAGGCAGCACATTCAGTGAGGGTCTAAGGCAGCACATTCAGTGAGGGTCAAAGGCAGCACACTCAGTGATGGTCTAAGGCAGCATGCTCAGTGATGGTCTAAGGCAGCACATTCAGTGAGGGTCTAAGGCAGCACATTCAGTGAGGGTCTAGGGTAGCACATTCAGTGAGGGTCCAAGGCAGCACATTTAGTGAGGGTCTAAGGCAGCACATTCAGTGAGGGTCTAAGGCAGCACACTCTGTGAGGATCTAAGGCAGCACATTCAGTGAGGGTCTAAGGCAGCACATTCAGTGAGGGTCTAAGGCAGCACATTCAGTGAGGGTCTAAGGCATCACACTCTGTGAGAATCTAAGGCAGCACACTCAGTGAGAGTCTAAGGCAGCACACTCAGTGAGGGTCTAAGGCAGCACACTCAGTGAGGGTCTAAGGCAGCACGTTCAGTGAGGGTCTAAGGCAGCACATTCTGCGAGGGTCTAAGGCAGCACATTCAGTGTGGGTCAAAGGCAGCACATTCAGTGAGGGTCTAAGGTAGCACATTCAGTGAGGTTCGGAGGCAGCACATTCAGTGAGGGTCAGTGGCAGCACATTTACTGAGTGTCTGAGGCAGCACGTTCAGTGAGGGTCTAAGGCAGCCATTTAGTGAGGGTCAAAGGCAGCACATTCAGTGAGGGTCTAAGGCTGCACATTCAGTGAGGGTTGAAAGCAGCACATTCAGTAAGGGTCTAAGGCAGCACATTCAGTGAGGGTCAGATGCAGCACATTCAGTGAGGGTCTAAGGCAGCACATTCTGTTAGGGTCTGAGGCTGCACATTCAGTGAGGATCTAAGGCAGCACATTCAGTGAGGGTCTAAGGCAGCACAGTCAGTGAGGGTCTAAGGCAGCACAGTCAGTGAGGGTCTAAGGCAGCACACTCAGTGAGGATCTAAGGCAGCACACTCAGTGAGGGTCTAAGGCAGCACATTCAGTGATGGTTGAAGGCAGCACATTCAGCGAGGGTCTTAAGCAGCACATTCAGTGAGGGTCTAAGGCAGCACATTCAGTGAGGGTCTATGGCGACACATTTAGTTAGGGTCCGAGATCCTTGGTGCTGGAGCCCAATGTGATTTTTGCAACATGGCAGTGAAGAAGAGGTAGTGGTCCAATCTGTGTCTGCTATTCTACAGCTCTGCACTCTTACCACTAGGCAACACAGCTTCTCAATAATTCTATCAGTAAGAGTATTAATACTTAATTGCTTTGTCAGCATATCAATTCCATTCCAAACCTTGGATTAAATAGTTTCCTGGGTCTCAGTTGAATACTTGCATATTTCTCCTGATTGCCATTTCTCACTCTGTCACAGTTCAGTTTAGTTTATTGATCAACAAGGTTTTTGTTATTACACACAATACAACAAACAAAATATAGTTAAAGTATAAAAACAGATCAATATTGCACATTGCTCGATTCAAATATGAAAAGATCTAGTCATCCTCACAAATCAAGTTTCTTGTATGTCTATGTGAAGTTTTTTCTTATTGATTATTTTACAGAACTGTATTACTTTATTTAGTACAGTACATAGTATCAGTGGACATTAACATATTATTTATTTGATATTTTGGCTCCATGTCCATAATGGCTAATAAATCTTCCAGAAAATATGTTCTTTTCCTTATTATAAAGAGGGCAAATGATCGGCAGGTGGGTTATATCATCTCCATCGTAATTACATTTTCATAGCTTCATCTTCTTTTTCTCATACCATGCTGTTAGCCATTGACTGGGGTAGTATTCAAATCTAAATTTAGTCAGTATTTTTTCTGTTTTTGGATCTTTGATCAGATTCAGATATTTTTCAATACCCATGTCTTTTGTTGTTTGCCATCCATCTGCTGATCTTGTAACCCCTATTTAACACCACATCCTTTTGAGTATGTATAGACCTCAATTGTTTCTTTTATCATATTTTCTATTATGGGGAGTGGTTTAAAAAATAACTCCATTAGGATATTCAGCAAACCATATGGTTTAATAATCTGCTCCAATGCATTTAAGTTTGGAAAAAAAGTCTAGCGGTTCATGTAGTTTGTTCTTTATTTGAAACACAGGTGCAGAAGTCTGCACTCTTTCATGGTATATACTTTTAACGCATATTTTACCATTCTTTCCTCAATATGACATTACTCTGTTAATTGCCCAATTTCAAGTCTGACCAGGGTAGAGGCTGCCCCTGATGGAAGCCCAATAGTTGTTTGTAATATGGATTCATGGTTGACTTCAGTTTGCTGTTATCTCCCAACCCCCATATTTCAGCACCATATAATAGTTCACTTTTAGTTTTGGCCTCCACTACTTTTAAACAGCTCTTGACTGAGTTTCCTCCATGTTTGTATGTGGAAGTGTTTATGGCTAGGAGAAATATTTTTGGTTTCTGTTTAAAAGTTTTTGTGTTTATTTCAACTTATATTCCAAGTAAAATTTAGTTCCAGATAACAAAATTCAGATACATTTTCTACAACTTTATTATTGCTTTTCAATTTGTATTTTCTTAAATGTATCTCTCCTTGTGAGCTACACACCATGAACTTAGTTTTGTCATAATGAATTTCCAGATTCATTGTCTCACATTCTTTTCTGAATTTCTCTATGCTTCTATGCTTTCACTATGCTTCTTTGGATTCCTAGGAAACTTGCCGATATTAATACTTATATCATTTGCATATGATTAGTATGGACAGCGTCTGGAGCCAACCTGAACATATGTAAGTCTAGGTCATATACAAACATGGAGAAAAACTTGAAACTGGGCAATTACTGGTGCAATGTCATATTGAGGAAAGAATGATTAAATATATGTTAAATGTACATACCATTAAAGAGTCAAGACTTCCACTCCTATGTTTCAAAGAAAATAGACTACATGAACTGTGTCACAGATATGTTTGTCAGAGGCTTTAGAGCTAGGCTTTGTGACAAAATGAATCACTTTCAGTGTCAATGAAAACAAACAACAACAAAAAATGTAATAAATGTTGCAGATTTTTTTAACAACCAATCGCTTTCTTTCCTCTGCTTCAACCGATAAGTTTTCTGCTTGGCATGCACACAATTTACTTTTTTTTTTATACTTTCTACTCCCCCCACCCAACCCTGCCTCTCAGCACCCCCTTCCACAGAAGCATAACAGTTACACTGGGGTGGCCAATCCCTCAGTGTCACAACTGGCATCTCGGTCCTGCTTTTCTTTTTCTTCCTTTTTTTAAACTTGTAACAAGAAAACTGTCCATCAATGTCTTTTGTGCTGTTTCTGACCCCCCACTTGACAATCTCACTAAGCATCCACCCCCCACCCCTAAGCCCTTACTCACCCATCGGGGGTCAAATGCCATAATCCTCTCTAGACCACAGACACATTTTCGCTTTTCAAAGCCCAACTGCAAACTGAAGAAACAGGTATGCTATTCAATGTATTTCAAAGTGGTTTTGAATTTAGAGGCATAACTTGGGCATTTGTGCATATTTTTGGCCCACATTTTCAATATGCCTACTTTGGGACCCACCTCATGAACAATGTCACTATCATTAGGCAAATCTGTCCTGAAAGGTGAATTCATGGTCCATGAACAAATCTCCTTTTGGTCAGGTGTTGAAATTTTTCTTTGCTGCTATTCATGAGGTACAGTCACAAGAAGGGCATGTTGAAAATCTGGTGTAAAAATATTAAAAAACAACACAGTTATGAGCCTACATTGAATTTTGCAAATGCAGCCTCGTAACTTTGGTAATTGGCAATATTTTTACCCCACATTTACAACATATCCATAACTTTACAGCACCTCATCAATGCGACAGCTGTCATTTTTCCAGTCCTGGTCAACATTTTTTTTTACATCCAAAAATCTGATTTCATGGTCCCTGCTCAAAGTCATCTTTTGGGCAGGAGTTAAAAATGTCCTCTGCCCTTGTTTATGAGGTTGAGTCATAAAAAGGCTATGTTGGAAATTTGGTGTAAAAATACTAGAACTCAACACAGTTATGAGGCTACACTGAATTTTGTGAAAGCAGGCTTGTATGTTTGGTAATATTAAGGCCCAGATATTCAAACTGCGCCCAAAATGTGCGCAACAGCAGGAGCAAGCACAAATCAATTGTGCATATGCGCAACAGATGCAATATTCAAACATGGAGCAGAACAAATTGCGCAAGCAGCCAACGTCTGAATATCACACAAACTGCGCCATAGCACAACCAGGAAGGGGAAGCTGAGCAGTAAGGTTGCATCATAGCACAACAAGGGCAGCCCAGCTGAGCAGTCCAGAGGTGCCATAGCGCAAGCAGAGCACCCCCCCAGCAGAGCAATGGAACTGCACAACCAGGGAGGCAAGCTGGGGCCCACCGCCAGCCATGCCACACATGGGCACAGGAACACACTGCAGAACCAACAAGACACCTGCACACCCCAAGCACAGCATTACTGGGGGTGGGATGGATGATCTACTGGCCCATGGGGACAAGCCAACAAAGCACAGCAGAGCCATGATGCCCCAGCACAACCACTGGCAGGCTGAGACTGCCACACACAGGGGGTTGACAACCACAGTGCACATCAGCCCCTGCACGCACAGCACACCCTGCACTGTGACCCCAAGACACCACCCTTATGTGCAGTGACAGGCACTGCAGGAAACACCATGCATCCCCCGCACACGCCAACCCTGTGTAGCAAAGAAGCATACAAGCCAGACTCGACCGTGCACCCAGCAGGGTGGCAGATGGCAAGACCAACAGAAAGTCACTGCCATGCTGGAGACACCTCCCCATGCACACACACATACACACACACACACACACACACACACACACCCAGGACCATACCACCCCAGATGGCATGCACACCACTGCAACTGAGCAACCATAGCCAGCTGCAAATCAGAGACCAACACAGTATTCATATCAAAATATAAATGTATTATAAAACTGTAAATTACAAAACTAACAACACCATAACTATTTACAAGAGGGGGGTAGGGGTACAAGGTAGGGGTGGGCAAGGGGTAGGGATGAACAACTTGGAGAGGGAAGGCAGGGTGGGAGGGATGGGTGAAGTGGGAAGGGGAATCCGGCCTAAGGCCTAGCAGGCTGGTCCTCCTCCACCTGGTGCTGCCGTGTCTGGCCATGCCTCCTCCAGAGGCCATGGCGCTGGATGCTGCTGAGAATGGTGGTGCTGTCCAAGGACACCTGTGTGAGCTGCTGCAGTGCCCGCTCTATCCTCTGGAGAACACTGAGGCCTAGGAAAATGGGAACACAGTCAATGGCTGTGACTGACCACAACCCTGAACACCACCCAACCTGCAAGCCATATAGCCCAATGTCCCGCACCTGTGATGGTATGCACCCACCCACAGTGAACATGCACATGGCCATCACAAACAGGCAGCACCAGCTATGTGCACTTCCTGTACACACACACCGCCCATGTCCATCACAGCACAAACAAGGCTGTCATGACATGGCAATGTGGTGCGATGCCAGTTACACAGCCATGTGCCCAGTGCATGCATGGACCACCAGTGACGCACACACAGACATGCAGTGACACTGGACAGTGATGAATGTCACCTGTGTCATGCATGGTTGTGTTGTGCATGGCTGGTGGTCATGCCCACCCCCTCCAGCATGCAATAGCATCCATGATGTAATGATACTCACATTCTGCAAGAAGCTGTGTCTGCTGCTGCTGCTGCTGCTGCTGTTGTGGCCCACCCCTTGCTGCACCACCAACTGGCACTGGGGCCCTGTCACGGCCCTCCTCACCACGTGCCTGCATCCTCACAGCCCGGCCTGTGGGAGACAAATGTTGAGAAAAACATCAGTGTGACTCCAAAGCAGACTGCCCCCTGCCCCAGTGAGAGTGCCTGCCCACACAGCCAGCCCCATGCATCTCACACCTGCACACACTGACACAGCCAACCATGTCAGAGCCATCACCTATGCACAGCCACCAAAACACACTCACACCCCTACAGAGAATACAGGTGCATAGACGGTACACCCACCTGGCCTGGGCACCATGCCCCTCCTGGCACGTGACCATAGCCACTCATGCAGGTCAGGCTCCCTCCTGCGGAGGTCACTGTATCAGTGCCGGCACTGCTCAGCAGACCAGCACTGCCCAGTGACCCCCACCAGGTCATTGGCCACTTGCAGCCAGACCTGTGTCCTAGCCATAGTGAGGGCACCTCACCATACAGTGCCCCATAGTGGGGCTCTACCAGGGCCACCAGGTTGGCCATCTCCACGGGGCTCCATTGCACTGCCCTCCTGCGTGCCATGCTTCCAAGTTTACAGCAGGCAATATGGCGCCCCACTGTGCGGCAACCCCACGTGGAAATGTTGCGCAATAGACCACCATAGGTTCCAATCGCGCTGTTCATACAGCGCTGTTAGTCCACATAGTGCTGTCACCAGACAGCACAATAGGGCCGTACGCATGGCAGCTGAACAGCGCCAGAGGGCAAAGATCGGACACCAGGTCAGGGGTCTATGACACAAAGCCATGCACAGTGCCATCTGACATCTACGCATCCTGCGTGACCGACCACCTGCGTGACAGTGCCACAGTGGACTATTGTGCAGTAGTGCCACAGTGCCATACAGTGCCCAGTGCTGTAGCGCCACTGGCACAATGGTGGCCATGGCCTGAATTGCCGATCATGCACAGCACGTCATCAGCGCGGCAGACGCCTGCGTAAGCTACCTGGGCATGCACAATGCAGTGTACCGCACAGTCACAGATCTGCGCTATTGGCTCAGCCGGCTCAACCGTCTTGTGAAAAGCGCAATGGCGCGATATTCAGCCGACACATGCAAATCATCTGATCAGCCATTCAAAGGCGCAGTGGTGCGATTTGCATCTCATTACAGTTGCTCCTCTCCTAATTTGCATGCATTGCGCTATAAAAGTGCGACAGTGGGCTGTGCTGGACAGATTCGGTTACTGCAGGTGAGAGGTGAGTTGCATGCTGTGGGATGTTCTGGACAATGGGCATGGGATAATGCTGTAGACTGCACAGTGACAGGTGTCCACTTACACCCATACAGATCGCCATGACTGAGCAGAGACAAGGTGAGGGTGAGGATGGTGGGCGAAGGAGGAGGCCCAACTTCACCACGGCAGAGACTGAGGCCCTCTTCCAGGCCTACCTGGAGGATGAGGCACTACTGCATGGAAGCTGGGGCACCCCTCAGGCCCATGCAGCTGCATGGGAGGGGCTCCCGGGCAGTGAACCTGCACAGAAGCCACCAGTGCTCCATGCAGGAATGCAAGAAAAAGATTGGGACAGACCGCAGGTGGGTGAAGGATAAGGTGGCAGCCCTCAGGGCGGCACATGCTGGCACTGGCTGGGGCCAGCCAGCGGTGGTGGAGCTGACCCCCGGCTAAGGACCGACTGGCTGCAACTATGCAGTGCAGTGCTATTGAGGGCGTACCAGGAGGTGGATTCCAGACAGGTGGAAGCCCATCACTGCACGGTATGACATTTTGGTGGTGTTGGTGGGGGGAGGAAGGTTGTTCACATGCACTCACATGTCCTCTCTTTCTGTTGCAGATCCTGTTCATCTTCAGGAGATGGTGGTGGTGGGACCAGGCAGTGAGGATGACCTGCTGGACATGGAGGAGGGTCCATCCACCTCTGTCACCAGCCAGCATGCACTGCAACAGCATGCACGCTGTGCTGCCAACTCTGGTGTCTGTGATTCAGGTGTGGGGGGGTGCACAGCCTGTGTCTCAGCAGTCTGGCATGCAAGCATGCCAGCACACTGTGACTGTGGCTGTAGCACGTACCTGCACCATTGATGATGCAAGGACTGCAATGGGCAGTGACATGTGTGTGTCCCATGATGGACACACAGCAGGCCAGCACGTGCCCCTGGGCCTTGCTGGTTCCAACTTGTGTGCCAGCATGTCGGCACAGTCCCAGGCTGCACCTGTCAACACTGGTGGGGCAGCACCGGTGGCTGTGCAGGTGTCTGGCACTGTTACGGCCACCGCGGTGGAACGAGTGGACTCTGGGGCACAGCGGTTGGAGGGGCAGCAGCAGCAGCAGTCACCCACCAGGTATGGGGGTACAATGTCCAGCGGTGGCACATGCCCGCCGCCTTTTGATACGCCCATTCCTGGCCCTGGTGAACAGCACCCACCCTCAAGGGGTGTTGTGCATCAGGACCTTCAACACCCAGGGGGACAGGATGCCATTGTGGCAAGTACCCATTGGATGAGCACACCCGCCTGCTGTGGGAATCAGTACAGCAGCAGAGGTGGGTTGCAATGTCCGTGGAGGCACTGTCTGTGGCTGTGGAGTGGCACAGCAGGGAGTGTGCTCTGCACCGTGCAGAGATGGTCCACATGCGGATGGATGTGACCGCCACCATTGACAGGCTGACCCAGGCAGTGGTCTCTGTCGTGGATGCATTGGGCACACAGTCAGGTGACCCTGTACCATACACCCCACACAGTTCACGCTCCACTCCCTGTTCCCGGCGTCGTGCGACACCAGGCCTGTCGATGTCGGGTTCTGCTGTGGGTATCCCGAGCACCCCTGGTGCAGGTATGTTCGGCATGCTACAGACCCCTGTGCAGGCAAGGTCACGTTCGCTCAGTGGGACCCCTGGTGGTCCAACAGTGCCACCCCATGTGGCCCCTGCTCAGCCTGCCAGTGATGTTGGGTCACGGCGGGGCCACCCACGCATCCGCAGTGGCCGTGGGACAGTGCTATATGACTGACCTGTTTCCCAGTGCGGGCTCTGTCTGGTGCTGCCCTGTGTGCAATGTGTGTCATGGTGGGCAGTGCACTGCTGGGTGCTCTGCTCAACACGCCGACACACGGACCACCTGCACACCCTCCCAACTGCTGTCCACAGGTGCGTGTGCATGATGATGCCTGCATTGTACTGTACAACAAGGCAAGGGTGCCCAGCATCTGACACATGTACTTGGACAGTACAGTGTGGTGGGGTAGTCGGTGGTGCTGTGTGTTAACAATGTCAGTTCTGCTGTGCTGTGCATCTGCCCATGTATGCTCTGTGCCTGTGTGTGTGTGTCCATATGAGTGTTCACCCTCCCTGATGGTGTGTTTGTATGCCTGGACCCTTCCACTCCCTGGCCGTCATGCACCCCTGGTGTGTTACCCTGTGTGCCTGTGGTTTGGCGCTGACATTGTTGGTTGCACATGGCCCCTTGACTTACCTGTGTGTGCATAGTGCCCTCTGTGATGGTGTCCCGTGCAGCTGGGCCTGCCGGATCAGTCGGGGTCCCGCCGTCCTAGGGGGGCTCATCACCATCAACACCGCGCCATTGGCGCCCCATCGCTGTCCCTCTTCAACCTGTATGGTATCCCACAGTCCTTGGCCATGTTGTGCAGGATGCAACAGGCCAGGAATATCCCACAGGCCTTTGGGGGGCTGTACTGTAGGGCACCGCCGGAGGTGTCTAGGCATCGGAAGCGTGCCTTAAGCATCCCAAACACCCACTCTATGATGTTGCATGTGGCGGCATGTGCCTCATTATAGTGTTGCTGCGATGGGATCATGGGGTGCCGGTACGGTGTGACCAGCCAGGGACGGAGTGGGTACCCGCTGTCACCTGTGTGGAGATAGTGGAGATCAGGGTCATGTTCAGGTCCATTTTGCCCATATCCCTGTGTGCCACTACCATGGCACCTGTGGCATTCCCACCCTTGCCCCAAGTTTGCATTCCATACATGCGTACTCACCCACTAGATGTCCTGTGGGGATGTCCCCACTCTCAAATCGATGGCACAGTGTGGACTGATGCCATATGAAGGCATCATGTGCTCCACCAGGGTGTGTGGCACAGACATTGATTATTCACCCTGTGGCATCACACACCACCTGGTAGTTGACACTGGAGTAGCCCTTTTGGTTCCTATACGCTGCCCCATCGGGACCAGGTGGAGTGCAAATGGCCACATGGGTGCAGTCTATGGCCCCTAGCATGCCAGGCATACGTGCTACACTGTGGAACTCCCGCATGTTTGTTGTACGCTCTGCTGCGGTGCTGGGGAAATGGATGTGCTCTGCAGCATGCGGCAGCAGTGCGCTGAGGAATTGGGTGAGGATGCGTGATGTGGCTGACTGTGTGATGCCTGTGGTGTCCCCTGTCGGCCTCTGGAAGGTGCCCGTGGTGAGCAGGCACATGCAGGCTGTCATCTTGGTCTCCACTGACAGAGTGTGACTCCATCATGAGGGTGCCTGCATCACATAACTGTACAGCTCACAGAGCCGCCTCAGTATTGCCCTGTTCAGGTGGTACTGGCCCACGATCTCTACATCTGTATACAGCTCATAGCTGATGCGGGCACGGTACTGCCTGTTGGGGGCGTACCGCTGATGGGCCCTTCCACAGCCTCGTCCCCCTGCAGCTTGCATTCTCACCTCCCTCATTACAGCTTCCATGTGGAAGCTGGCACTGTCCATCTCCCTGGCTTCTGCCCCCCCCGGCTGGTGTTGCTGTGTTACCCCCGCTGTCCTGACTGCTACTTCCACTGCACCGGGCACCCCCCGCTGGACTCTGCAGCCTATGGCCCACAATGCTTGCCTTGCCTGCCCTAGCCTGTCACTGTCTGTCTGTCTGTCTCTCTCTCTCTCTACCCCACTTGGCATCCTTGTAGCGTTCTTGCATCAGCTCCTTGAGCCTTTTTATTTGGCTCATTTCGCTGGTGCTCAATTTCGGCAGTTCCGCTCTTGCGCAATGCGCAAGTCTTTGAATTTCGCATTGCGCTCTTTATGCATGGATCCACCCCCGTCGGTTGTGCATGCCTTCCTTTGCATTGTGCTGTTGCTCAGCATGTTTTCGGTGGTGCAACTGCCTCCTGCTGAATATCGCAGAATGGCGCACTTTTGTTCTTGAGCAGGCGCGACCCTATTGCGCATGGCGCAACCCTTTTGAATATCCCACCCTAAGTATTTATACCCCACATTTTTAACATAGCCATTTCCTTACAGCACTTCATGAATGTGACAGCTGCCATTTTTCAACTCCTACCCAAAATGTGTTTTAGCATCCCCAAAGTTGATTTCATAGTCCCTGCTCAAAATCACCTATTAGCCAGGAGTTGAACATTTTCTCTGCTCATCTTCATGAGGCAGGGTCAAAACAAGGTTATATTGACAATTTGGTATAAAAACATTAAGGAACAAATTTACAATATTTTCCCAAAATTCCTTAGCTACAGCCCTATCACCTCTCTCCAGAGTTCGTTTATTTAGCTGTTTAATTCTATAACAAGCACAAGACAATGGGCTAGCACCCAAACCTGGTGTGATGCTGCAACATGTTGAAACCAAGTGAACCATTGCATATTTAAAGAATATTGCAGCTGTTACTTTTATAGACACTATATATATATATATATATATATATATATATATGTATATATATATATATATACATATATATATAAGATTGATGGTTTTACCCTTGCATTATTTCTGATAAAGCCAAGCAGGTTTCAGACAAAATGTTAGATGTCACAGCTGTGACATCATCAGTCTGCTTCCATCACAGTATACCTCCATGGCTCTAGGGGTGTAGTCTTAGAAGGTTCTACACAATTTTGAATTTTTCATGCAATAAAGAGGGTGAGTAAAACACTTTTTTGTCTGATTCTTGTGTGAGTGCTTTAACTTGTTTTTTTTTTCATTTTTTTAATTCTTTCCATTACTGGTGGATTGTTGGCCCCATAAATATATATGGCTTGACTTTTTCCCAGGACCCCCAGGTATTTGAAGCCAGCTATGGTCCATTGTATGGCAGTTCCTCTGGTAGATTATCATGGGAGTGATTGCAAAGGAGCATGACCACCCTTTAAAGTAGAATCACTTCATAGCCTGAGAACAAGCCAAAGTCTTCATTGACCCAGAGGTGGAAATGACCTCATCTGATCTGACAGGCAGACTAAGAGGTTGTCTGCATACAAGGAGACTTTTGCCTCCACATTCCCAAGTTTCATTCCCTTGATCACTCCATTGAGCTCAACTGAGCTGGAGTACGTGAGCCTCTAGAGAGAGGCAGTCCTGAACCTGTGACTGATGCTCATATATAAAATCATTAATGCACTAGAAATGTTTATTGAGCTAAACTTCTAGCTTTGTGGCTATATACAAACATTTATTCAGGACACTGAGCACTGTAGTGTTTCTGATCTCAGAAGCACCTTTTAAATCTTTTAAGTTCTGAAAATTTCCACTCGCTGTAATCAGCCACTTCGAATAGATTGCGTTAGCAAGTGGGGCGAACATGCATGGGGATGCATGCAGAGATACATGAGTCTCCACATGCGTGTTACACATGTTAGGAATGTAGGAGTGAAAACAGTTTCCTGAAGATAAAGTAGGTATAACAACCAGGTAAAGCAGCAAAGTAAAAGCAAATTAAAAGCCTTAAACAGTAGGCTCTCAGTTTTCTGTTTCTAGTATGAGTGAGGTGTACCCAAATAATAATTCCTTGTATAAGTAAATAGCAACAACTGAACAACATCAGAATCAGCTGTTAACTCTATAACAGAATTATAATGTGGACTAAAAGGTGAAGCTTGTAGTAAATTAAAGCCTTGAGCTCCAAATTGTAAGTGTACTGCATTTGCTTGCTTTGCATAGTTTGGGACATATATATATATATATATATATATATACATACATATATATAAATATACAGTGTGTGTATATATATATATATATATATATATATATATATATATATATATATATATATATATATATATATACTACACACACACACACACATATATATATATATATATATATATATATATATATATACACACACATATATATACATATATGTATATACACACACATATACACCACACACACATATACTTATACATAACACAGACATAATAAAAGTTTAGCCATCAAGTCCTGGGTTCTTGGGTATTAGTGTACTTGCTTGTCCTTAAATTATAATACACCTCAACTTAGCCATACTCTTGGAGGCTGATTTAATATCCAATAAAACATGGTGCAGACACTGTTGCTGGCTGATGGGACTACATGCATAGCTTGTGGATCCTGTAACATGTTCAAAAATAAACTGCAATAAAAATATTCCCAACACATTTATTTGCAACAAATGTGATGACAATAAACTAATGGCTAATGAAATAAAGCAATTTAATGCCAGACTTCTAGCCCTAGAAGAGAGTCAAATGCAAATGAGTAGTAGGTTTTTAGAAAGGGACACAACCTGTTCAATGACTACCTCACTACTCAGTGGGGTAATGGGAACATACAATAGGACTGAAACCAATAGCAAAAAAGTAGAAGGTCCTAAAGAAGAGATAATCCACCCAGAAGAGTATCCTAGTACTGAACTGAAAGAAAGCAATGAGTGCAGTAGACAGGAAGAGGCCTATGACAGTAGTGCAAATGATTGGTTTCAGGTACAGGCAAATAAGGTGGCCAAAAAGGAAAGAAAGGCTAGTAAATTTGAAATACCTCTTATGAATCACTTTGATCCTCTAAGCAATAGTGAGATGAACAATGAAGGTACTATAGAATGGGAGAACTCAGTGTCAATTTCAAATACAGAAATGGCTGAACCAAAACAAGTTTTTTCTGGTGTAACAGATATTGGAAAAGGGTCATTCAATACAGAAGACAAGCCTCATAAGCCACCAGAACAGCTACCCATCACTATAGTAAATGAAGCAACACCAACAAATAACCTAATATATTTTTCAGAGCACACTACAACAGGAGGAATAACATATATGGATACAAATATCATAGCTCCTAGAGAAATTCTGGTTTTAGGAGACTCAATGGTAAAGCACATGGATAGAGATGTATGCAATCAAGACAAAAATAACAGGATGCTATTGAGCTTCAGGGGAGCCAGAATATCTGATATTACAAAAATGGTACTGAAAATAATAAAAAAATGCTGGAGTAAACCCTTTGGTTATTTTTCATGCTGGGGCCAACAATGTCTTGAATGAACCCATTAGAAAAATTCAGGAAGACTACATTACCGTTATGAACAAGTGCATAGACCTGGGCTGTGAAATAGCATTAGCAGAAATACTCCCTACACCAAAAGCAAACGACACTCAAAATTACAAAATAAGATACGTCAATAGTTGGTTAAGAAAATGGTGTCTCCAACAGAATTTAAAATGCCTCACACACTGGGAAACATTTTACGAGAAACATGAGTAATATTGCTGGGACGGCCTCCACCTAAGCAGAAGAGGGAGCAGACTACTTCGGGAAACATATAGTTGATAATATCAATCACTCTTTACACTAGTTAATGAGGGGGGAGAGAAACTTGTCAAGTTACTCTCTAGAACAACAAAAACAAAAAGTTAACTTAGACAAAAGGAAAGCAGTTGCTTTAACAGGTCAAGAGAAGCACAATGAAATCTCGGACCAAAAGATAATATTAAATGCAAACAGTTTAAGAAACAAGATAGAGGAACTCACTTGTATAATGAACACAAATAATATTGATATAGCAGGGGTTACAGAATCCTGATACAATGATACAGACTTGAATACAAACATACATAGGTACACTAAAATGCAAAAAAAAACAGGAGTGACAGACAAGGAGGGGGAGTAGTATTATATATTAAATAAAAACTAAAACCATGTGAGCTGTCTAAACCTGGTGAAAATTATGAGTTTGTCTGGGTTCAAATAAAATTAACAAATCAAAACTTAGCATTAGGATTAGTATACAGGCCCCCAGGTATGGACAGAGAAAAAGGTGAACAACTAATAAATTACTTGGAAAAAAATAACAGCACAAGACACAATAATAATGGGGGACTTTAACTTTCCTAACATCACATGGGAAACTTTGGAGAGTAGTAACCTCCTAGAGAATGGATTTATAGATTTCACCATTCACAATAACCTAGATCAATTAGTAATTCAACCAATGAGAGGCACCAATATATTAGATTTGGTACTAACAAATTGAACTAATAATATCTATGGAATAAATGTAATGCCCTTTCTAGGGAATAGTGATCATCTAACTATAGGATTTAATTACCAATCGAGTCACATAGAAACCAAAGGGGAATCCGTTTTTAAAAACTATAGGAAAACCAATTACAAGAACATAAAGGAATTTCTAACAAACTGGGACTTGCATAAGGATCTCCAGACTTGAACATTGCATGAATAAAAATAAAACAAAAATTAGACTACTGTATAGACACATGGGTCCCAAACATCAATAAATATAATAACAATACAAGACAACACCCCTGGTGGAACAAAGACATCACAAAACTAATCAAAATGAAAAAAGGTTATTTAAAAAATTCAGGAAAAATCAAAGTAACTGCTTAAATTTGAAAATTAAACACTGTAACAGACAACTAAAAAGCATGATCAGAAAATCAAAAAGAAATATGGAACTAAACCTTATAGACAAGATTAAGGAGAATAAAAACAGTTTTATAATTATATAGTCTCACTATGTGGGAATCAAAAAGAGATAGGACCAATGATTATTAACAATGATACTTTTAACTGATGAAGTAGATATAGCAACTGAACTAAATACTTACTTTCTAACACTACATGAACCCAAAGAGGCAATACAGAAACTGACAAATACTTTAATGGATAATTTTACACCCATTACAGAATAAGAAATTAATATAATTATCAAGGGGCTTAAACCTAATGGTTCAGAGACCCATATGGAATAACACCTGGGTTTTTACAGGAGCTATCAAATGAAGTAGTGGGACCACTTATACACCTTTTAATTTATTGCTGCTTAGTGTAAAAATACTTCTGGAATGGCAAAAAGCATTTATAACTCCAATACATAAGTCAGGACGTAGATCAGAAGTAAAGAATTATAGGCCCATAAGCCTAACATCAGTTATAATTAAATCAATAGAAAGGTTTATACAATATAGAATTCTGGTTCATTTAGCGAAAGAAGGATTAATAGATAGTTACCAACATGGGTTCACTAAGGGGAGATCATGTCTTACTAACCTGATATCTTTCTTTGAACCTGTTAGTGCAGCTATGGAAAAGGGGGTACCGGTGGATGACATATACCTGGACTTTGCCAAGGCCTTCAACAAAGTATCTCATAAAACATTAATTGAATATCTATATCAGATCAAGTTGGATAATAGCATTGTATGCTGGATAACATCATGGCCAGAAAACAGGAGGCAGAGAGTTGTAATTAAGGGTTATCACTCACAGTAGGGAGAATTGATGCATGGGGTGCGTCAGAGCTCGGTTCTGGGTTCCTCACTCTTTAATATCTTGGTTAGTACCCTACAGACATCAGACAATGCATGGTTAACCAAATATGCTGACTACTGTAAATTAGGAGCCTTAGTACGATCTCCATATGATGGGCAAAAACTTCAGGATAATCTAAACAGTTTGGCAGCATGAACCAAAGCAAACAAAATGCAGTTTAACATCTCCAAGTGCAATGTTATGCATTTCAGTGCTAGTAATCTTAATTTCAGTTATAACATAGACAGCCATGTATTTGAAACTACTATCGAAGAAAGTGATCTGGGAATAGTAATGACAAACAAACAACAGAAGGTCATACCAATATAACTCTTAAAAAATGTCACAAGCTATTGGGTTGCATATTAACCAACATCAAGAGTAGAGAATCCAATATCATGATAGCTTTATACACAAGTTTAGTCAGACCACACTTGGAATACTGCTCCCAGTTTACGGTGGCAAGCTCCGTCAAAGGTAAGAAATTAAAAGAGGCAGTTCAAAGAAAATTAACAAATAAAATAAGGGGGCTACAACAACTCCCATACAATGACAGACTAAAAAAACTAGGCCTGTACTCAGCAGAGTACCGACAGCTCAGACGTGATTTGTGTCTAATACGTAGGGCAATACATGATGAGTGCTTGATCGAAAGTATTAGTATTAGTAGAAGCCAGGAACCAAATAAAAGAATAAGGTCCCACGGACTTAGACTTAAGGGTGAAAATAATACAACAAAAAAGATGTGATTTTATTTCATGCCCAGGATAATTCAAAGCAGGAACACACTCCCATCATATGTCATTGAAAGCAACAACATCAATATATTTAAAAACAGACTGGATCAGTACATGGGAGGAAAAAAGATATACGTTCCACCTATAAGACTAATAGGTGGCAAGTTCACAAAGGACAAATTGTCCAAAGAACTCATAATAAACTATGAAACTATGCCCTCATAACTGCTAACTTTTTGTGCCAGCCAGGGACTCCAAGACCAAATCAGTCAATAGAGAAGACAAGGATCTGGTGGGTTTTGCTGCTTTGTGGGAATGTATTTGACATTCAGGCATTTGTCCGTATGGATGATGTGGGACTGGCATATACAGTGGAGTCAGCCATGATGAAGCACAGTAACATGCAATAATAACATGTCTCAAAATTCTGCATGACAAAAGGGAGGTAGTGGAGGCAGGAACTGTGGGGGGTTTTAAAAGAGCATGGGCTAGACACAGGGGGCAGTTAGATCTGGGAAGGGGGGCAGGCAGAAGGCAATAGCAAAGTCCTAGTGGCTTTCTAGGCATACTGGGCAGACTGGGTGGGCCTGGTGTTTTTTTCCTTTCATTTTGTGATATTCTGCAGCATTTCTGCATTGCATCCTGGCTGTCACATCTGTATATTGTCTACACTCATTTAAAGAAGGTTTGCGGGAAACCCATCATTCCTATCAGGCATCAGAGGTGGTCCCACTCATTCCTATCAAAAACTTTCTCTGAATCAAGTGAGACCAGTACTGAGCAGTTATTAGAGTTATGTTCTCCTCACACTAATACCTTTATCATGTTCTGAAGATTTGAGGGACCACCCTTATCCTGCACAAACCCAGCTTGGCCCTCATGAGCCAGGTTAGGCAACACTTCTACCCGTGTGCGCTAAGACTGTTGCATAGATTTAAAAAAAATCTGCATTCTGTTGAAAGGTTGGGCTGTACAACACTACTAATTCCTTTGGCTTGTCTGGCTTAGGCAGGATTGTTATTCTAACCTGAGAAAAAGAGTGGGGCAACTGCCCACTCTCGAATGCAACTTTAAAGGTGTCATATAAGGACGCAATATTGCTGGGGTGATTTTTTATACAGATCAATAATAAACCCATCTGGGCCTGGCGGGCTTTCCCTGTGGTTAGTTGTACCATGGCTCCCACTAATCCCTGTTTTGAGACTGGTCCCTCCAGCTCCAGTGCCTCTTCCTCTAAGAAGAATTACAAGCCAGAACAAAACAAATTCTGCTCAATACCAGGCACTGAATCTGGATTGCCCAAACCTGAGGTATGCAAAGTCCTAAAATATGACATAAAATCAGCATTTATTTCTTTGGGATGTAAATGGAAGTGGCCTGTCTCTGTATGTATGCCAGCAATATGGCACTGCACCCCTTGCTGCTTTAGCTGATTAGCCAGAAGCTTATCACACTTATTTCCTAGTTAATAAAATCAAACTTTTTGAAACCCAATGGCCCATTCTATTTGTTTTGTCTGAGTTTCATTATGCTACATTTTAGTAGAGAAATCTGGTATTTATTTATTTATTTGTAAAATCAGTTTACAACCTTTGAGCCAGAGGCTCGTTTCCAAAGGTACTTCGTCACATAAAGACATAACATTGTGTTTTTGGTTACATAGCGTAGGTTTGCAAAACAATAGGCGTTCAACAGAGGCGCCACGTCACACTGTGGTCAGACAAATACATTTGGGTTACAGGGTACATGTAAGTTGAGAACAGGTGTTACACAAGTTGGTATCAATAGTGAGCAATCTAGTAGGTAAACACTGAAACAGCTGGTACTGGCCAGGTTAAACATAGGCACGGTGAACAGGGAAGTGGTGGTGGGGATGGCTAGGTGGAGAGCTGCCCGGAGGGCGTTGTCAAGAGAAGTAGAAGTGGAGGCTACTTTCAGAGACAGGAGCAGTTACGAGTGTTGATGATGTGGTTTCGAAGGGTGGTTTTGAACTTAGAGATGGTGGTGGCATTGGAGATGGGGGCAGGGAGAGAGTTAAACCAGGTTGGGGCTCTATAGCAGAAGGACCTCTGGCCACAGCTGGTTCTTGATCTGGTGACCATTAGAGTGGTCTTGTTGGAAGACCGTGTTGCAATAGTGGGAGGCTCTGGTGGATGGATGCCATTACCCCAGGGGGGAACGAGTAGGGTTTTTTTTGTGAGGAGACAGGTTTGGTATTGGAGCCGTTCATCCAGGGTAAGCAATTTAGCCTCAACATATAGCTGACAGGTGTGAGTGAGCCTGGGGGCACCAGTAATCAATCTGCAGGCTTTGTTCAGGGTTAAGTGAATTTTTTTGAGTGCAGTGGTGTCGGCAGCACCATAGACTGGTAGGCCATAGTCTACAAGGGACAGAACGGATGATGTAACAGCGAGCCGGAGAGCATTTGGGGGAAGGCAGGTTCTATGGCGGAAGAGAATGCCCAGCCGTATGTTAGTGGCGGATGTTAGGGCATCGATGTGGTTGTGAAATGTGAGGGCTGAGTCGAAGGTAACCCCAAGGTATTTGTAGGAGCAGACTTGTTCCAGTGGCTGATTGGTACTTGGAAGGATATAGAGTGGGTGGTTGCTAGCTTTGTTTTGGGGGTGGGAAAAGAGCATAGCTTTGGTCTTTTTAAGATTGATGACGAGTCTGCGCTCCTTAAACCAGGCTTCGGCACTGTTGAAAGACTGCTGTAGGGTGTCCTGGAGGGAGACGGGATCGCAGTGGGTGGCAAAAAGGACAGCGTCATCTGCATACAGTAGAATTTTGCCAGGGCATGCACTGGGCAGGGTATTCAGATAGAGCGAGAAGAGAAGGGGGCCCAGGATGGAGCCTTGGGGGACCCCAGAGTGAATGGGACGGGTATCGGAGACTGTGCTATTGATTTTTACACACTGCGATCGAGTGTCAAGATAGCTTGTGCACCATGCTAAGGGGCCAGCCGAGAGACCAGTGTGGCAGAGTGCATTCAGCAGAAGTGGATGGGAGATGGTGTCGAAGGCATTTGAGAGGTCAATGAACACTGCACCAGCAAGGGAGCTGGTATCCAAGAAGGAGTGTAGGAAGTTGGAGAATTCAATTAGGGCAGTGCTGGTACTGTGACCAGCATGGAAGCCATGTTGCTCTGGGCAAAGAATGTTATGCTTAGCCAGATAATCAGTGATTTGAATGGCCACCACTTTCTCCAGCACTTTAGAGATGGGGGGGAGGATGGAGATTGACCGGTAGTTGTTGGCCAATGACCTGTCGACCCCTTTGTGAATTGGTGTGATAATGGCTGTTTTCCACGCTGTGGGAAATTGTCCCAGGCAGTGTGACTGGTTAATTAGGCTGGTGAGTGGGGCAAGGACTTCATCTAGCACCAGCCTGAGGATACTGGGGTCCAGTGAGTCACTGCCGGACTGTTGCCATTCAAAGCTTTGACTAGGATGGGTCTGGCTTCCCGGTGGAAATCTTGCAGGTGGAAGCTGGGGCTGGAGGACAGGGGAGGTTGGTTGGGGGAGGGTCAAAGAAATTACTAGGGAGGACTGAGCTAAGGTCAGTGAAAGCGGTGTTGAACCAGTTAGCTATGGTGGCAGGCTCGGTGGTGGTAGTGCCATTTCTAGTGAGCTGGGATGGGGCAGGGGAGTGAACTTTTCCGTTAAGTTGCTTAATATTATCCCAGAAAGTCCAGGCCGAGCCCCAGGAGGAGGTAAGGGAGGCCTGGTAATGGTCGGCCTTGGCTTTCCTGATGGCCCATGAGCACTTATTCCAGGCTGCATTGTAAGCCTGCCTATCAGACAGACGACCCGTTTCAGTGGCAAGGTGCCAGAGGTTATCCCGATTCCTTAGTAATTGTAGAAGGGCCGGGCTAACCCAAGGTGCATTCTGTTTTTTGGACCGGATTTTGGTGAGGGGCGCAAAGAGATCACAGGCCATGTTGAAGGTGTGAGTGAAGAAGGCGAGGGCAGTGTCAATGTCAGTAGCATGATGAATGGGGGACCAGTTTATCTGGGTGAGGAATACTTTAAGGTTTTCAGCCCACCAGGCGGAGGCGCCATGGAGGGTGGTCTGGGCTTTGGGTTTGGGACTGGAGACTGCCCAATGAAATAGGATAGGAGAGTGGTCACTTAGGCAGTCTGGGAGGACCTGGATGTTTTGGATTTTATGGGGTCGGTTAGTTATAATAACATCCTGAAGGGTGCTGGTACCTCTCTTAGGGTTTATTCTTGTGGGCTGGGTGATGAGTTGCGTCAGGTCTTGGGCGGCAAATAAGTCTCTGATCGCAGATGAGGAGGTGCTGAGCCAATTTACATTAAGGTCCCCTACTAGGATTTGCTCCGCCTTATGGTGCAGGGTTGCCAGGTAGTCCGTTAAAGATACCAGGGCTGGGTGCTGGTTCTTTGGAGGAACGTAAGCTGTGGTGAGATAGAGAGGGCTCCTAGAGGGGTCTGGGGTGAGTCTGAGGGTAAGAGCCTGGGCCCCATTTACAAGGGCAGGGGTGGGGAGTGTGTGTCCAAGTATAGTGTCCCTAGTGTAGATTGCACAGCCACCCCCTGGTTTGCCTACTCGGTCCTCCCAGTATAAGGTATAGCCTGGGAGGGAAACAAATGAGTCAGGGGTGGATTTGGACATCCATGTTTCAACCAGGGCTATGATGTCTGGTTGATGAGCCAAGGCCCAGCACTGTAGGGTGTCAAATTTCTTCAGCAGGCTGCATATGTTCATGGAGGTCCCCGTTAACCCTGAACTCCATTTCTTTCTGTTGAATTCAGTAATCCAGATCATCTAGTTTGACCTTGATACCTTTATGAATTTTACTGGCAAAGACTATTGCCCTGTCCCTGAAGAAAGTATCCTGGAAGTTCCAGAGCACCCCCACATCCAAAGCAGAGGCCCTATTGATGTCCCAGTATTCTGTAATTTCTTTTTTTTATACTTCTTTTATTGAACTCAAAAGATTCAAGTTCCAGCATAAAATACAGCATTAAATCATACCATTTTTGTTAATAAGCACATCGAAACATTAGTCAATAAAGTCCAACAAATAAAAAGCACCATGTAAAAGTTTTAGGTATTGATATTATACAGACAGGTGAACTCACCTATGACACTTAATGTGGTATGAGTAACATAAACAGAAATAGGATAAAAATGCTGTTGTAATTACTGGTGACCACAAATATCAACCAGATTACGGCACTGATCAAATGCCGTAATAACTGGATTTTGGGTTAATAAGCTCCAAGAAGCCATAATAACCCAAAATCTGGATATTATAGCTTTCCAAATTACTTTCACTTTTCTTCAATGTCTGTAGCATGACTGAGTGATGACTGGGGTCATAAACAGTAATGATGAATTTATTCAAAAACACCAGTGCTGAGTGTAAAAAACATGCCTAGTTTAGTGACTTACTTCACTTTTCTGATTTTTTTAAAAGAAAAAGCCACTGCTTGTAGAGACAGCAGAGTGAGTCATTCGGCTGCTTCGACACAAGCATTAGTGAGTGTAGCCATAGCAACACTAGCTAAAGCTTGCGTCGAGTCTTCGCAAGCTGCCAAACGACTCGCTCTGCTGTCTACATGTGGCTGCTTTTTCTCTCTCAAAAACTCAGAAAACTGAAGTAAGCCAGTAAACCTGACATGTTTTGTTATACACAGCACTGGTGTTTTTTTAATAAGTTCAACATTGTTGTTTATGACCATGGACACCACTCGGTCACGTTACAAGCAACGGGAGAAAAGTACAGGCAAACAAAACCCCAAACATAGGCACCAGCAATTATAAAAAATAAAGAATAGGTAATTGTGTAATTATGGATTTTTTTGCACACCTTCGATGTGTGATGACAACATAAACCTCTCGAACATTGCTCTCGAGGTTTATGGGTCATCACACACCTTGTGTGTGCAAAAAAGTATCCATAACACACACTTGCCTATCTATTATTCTCTATATAACACAGAGGCTGTGTTTGATTGTAAAAATATCCACACATTAATACACGATCAGGTGAGGGGGATCAGTCCACTGGACCACCAGGGATTCATTTAATTCATGCCCGCGATCAGGCAGGGGATAGCGGTCCGCTGGACCACCAGGGAACATCTTTATACATACCCACGATTGGGTGATGGGGTAGGGTCCACTGGACCACTTTGGTATTTTACTACTCATGCCCACAATCAGGTGAATGGGTGTGGTGCCCACTGAGGGGCAGCGGGGTATCGGTCCCCGATGGCTGCAGCCTGGCAGGGTGCCAGGTGCACGCTGCCGGAGATCAGTACACTGCATGCAAATGGGGCCATAGTGACATGCAAATGGCCCCATCTGTGCCTTGCATGCATTATGGCCTAATCTGCATGCCCACGGCTGAATATCGCTCTTGCTGCACCTAGCACAACTGCACTTGCACTGGCACAGCCCCCTGCTCCCCTGCTGCCACATGCGCAGGTGCAGTGCCACTGCGCTGTGTACAGTGCATGCACCCTCAGTGCCATATTCAACAGTGCTGATCCATGGCACAGCACCGTTGAATATTGCCTGGGCTATGCCTTGGCTCAACCCAGTTATGCTGCACCCAGGCTTGCACCTCAGCCTGGTGCAGTCTGAATATCTAGCCCTACATATTTACTTGGTACAATTCCCATTGTGTCCATCTGTTAATATAAAGAGCTGATTTTTGCTGCATATCAAAACATAGAAACATAGAATTTGACGGCAGATAAGGACCGCTTGGCCCACCCAGTCTGCCCATTTCCCTACCTAATGGATAAGCTGCAGATCCTAGTTAACCAGCAGCCTACTTCTTCCTACCCCCACCCCCTAGAATTGCCTTATGACTGTCCCATGCATGCTTGAATTCCACCACTGTATTTGACTCCACAACCTCCTCTGGAAGGCTGTTCCATACATCCACAACCCTCTCTGTGAAAAAATACTTCCTTAAATTACCTCTGAGCCACCCCTTCTATCTTCAAATTGTGCCCCCTTGTTCTTGCACACCTCTTTTTTTGAAAGATGCTACCCTCTTGGACTTTGTTGATTCCCTTGAGGTACTTGAAAGTTTCTATCATGTCCCCCCTCTCCCTCCTTTCCTCGAGGCTATACATATTAAGCTCCTTAAGTCTCTCTTCATATGTCTTCTGGTGCAGACCCTGCACCATTTTAGTGCCCTCCTCTGGACAGCTTCCATCCTGTCTATGTCTTTGCGGAGATGGGTCTCCAGAGACACAGCCGCAGTACTCAGATGTGGTCTCACCAGCTGTCTGTACAGAGGATAATAACTTGTTTTCTACTGGTGATGCCTCTCCCTATGCATCCCAGTATTCCCCAGCCCTTCTTGCTGCCATCTCACATTGCTTGCCCACCTTTAGGTCATCTGATATCTACCCCAGGTCCCTTTCCATTTTGTTGTTGTTAGTATCTCACCCCCATTGTGTACTCTTCCCTGGGTTTTGTTTCCCAGGTGCATTACCTTGCACTTCTTAGCATTGAATCTAAGCTGCCATACATTTGACCATTCCTCTAACCTTGCCAAGTCCCTTCTCATCCTTTCCACCCCACCTTGCGCATCAACTCTGTTGCAGATCTTTGTGTCATCTGCAAAGAGACATACTTTCCTTCAGTCCCTCTGCAATGTCGCTATAAAGACATTGAAGAGAACAGTCCTAATACTGAACCCAGTGGTACCCCACTGCTAACCCCCTTTTTCAGAGTGGACTCATTTACTATTACCTCTGTGTCCTATTCTCCAGCCAATTCTTTACCCAGGCTGTCATCTTGGGACCCACTCCCAGGCTGGCTAACTTTATATTAATCTTTGTGTGGGACTATGTCAAATGCCTTGCTAAAGTCTAGGTAGGCCATGTCCACAGCCCCTCCCTGATCAACTACTTTGGTCACCCAGTCAAAGAAATCTATCAGATTTGTCTGGCATGACCTTCCCGCTCTGAATCCATGCTGCCTTGGGTCCTGTGCCTCTCTGGCCTCTAGATAAGCAACAATTCTTTCCTTCAGAAGTGATTCCATCATTTTCCCTACCACTGAGGTTAAACTAACAGGTCTGTAGTTTCCTGCTTCTGCCTTGCTCCCACTTTTGTGAAGGGGAATCACATCTGCCCTCTTCCAGTCCTCAGTACCACCCATCCTCCCATGATTTGTTAAAGAGGGTAGTCAGTGGTGTCACTAGTTCTATCCTTAGTTCTTTTAGAATTCTGGGATGAACCTCATCAGGCCCCATTGTTTGTCCACCTTCAGTTTTAAGAGCTCTTTCAGAACTCTTTCTTCTGTAAATGGGCTGGTATCAACTTCTGTATCCAGAGTGTTTCTACTTTTGTTTTAGGTACCTCCCTCTTCCTTTGTAAATACTGAGCAAAAATATTTGTTTAGTATCTCTGCCTTTTCACAGTCACCTCTGCCCACCCTCCCTCCCTTTATTAAGCCTCACTATCCCTCCCTTGGTCTTCCTTTGCTCTCTGGCATGTACCTATAAAAGGTTTTATCCCCTTCTTAACTGAGTTGGCTATCTTTTCCTCGGTTTGGGCCTTTGCTGTTCTGACTGCCTTTCCAGCTTCCTTTTGCTTTAACTGAGACAGTTCTCTGTCCTGTTCCTTCTGTGATTCCTTGTACTTCCTGAATTTGCTTTTCTCTTGAACCTTCACTGCACTTCCTTTGAGAACCATATTGGTTTCTTACCTCGTTTCATTTTGTTTATTTGCTTTACACAAAGGCTTGTTACCTCTGTGATGGTAGTTTTTATTATTCCCCATTGTTCTTCCACCCCTCCTTCCTGCCCATTTGCTAGTGCATTCCTTAGGCACTCACCCATTTTGGCAAAGTCAGCCCTCCTAAAATCCAGTACCTATGTCTTTGTATGGCTTGACTCTATTGCTGTGTTTATTTTGAACCATACTGTTCGATGGTCACTAGTTCCCAGATGGCTACCCACTTCTACATCTGTGATCCTTTCTTCATCTCCATTTGAGAGAACCAGGTCTAAGATTGCTCCCTCTCGAGTGGGCTCCAATCCTAGTTATCTAAGGCATGCCCCCTGTAGGGCATCTAGAATAACCCCACTCTTAGAAGTGGCTGCTGCAACTGCACTCCAGTTAACATCTGGCATATTCAGATCACCCATCAGCAATAGCTCCCCTTTATCTGCCATTCTAAGTATACTTTCTATCATTTCCTTGTCCATTTCCTTCCCCTGAGAGGGGGGTCTGTATACAACCCCTGTGCAGATTGTGGTGCCATTGCCTGCCTCCAAATTGACCCACAGTGCTTCTTCTCCTCCCTGTTTACCCGTTTGTTCTGTTGCTTTGATTTCTTCTCTTATGTAGAGAGCTACTCCTCCTCCTTTTTTACCCTCCTTGTCCCTCCTGTAGATAGTGTATCCTGGTATGTTTACATCCCAGTCATGGTTCTGTGTGTACCATGTTTCTGTGACTGCCACAATATCCAGATCTTCTCCTCCATCAAGGCCACTAATTCAGGAAGCTTGTTACCCAGACTACGGGCATTGGTACTCATTGCTCTCCATTTTTTGATGCCTTTACTTTCTGTAGCGGCAACCCCCACTGACCTTTCTACCTTGGTCTTTTTCTCATTTAGTACCCTGTTTTGTAGGGGGAGGCTGGGATTTTCCTTCTCCTTATTAGTGCCTCCCTCCTTGACTAGTTTAAAGGCTTGCCAATGAAGCATTTAAACCAATTGCCCAAAAGACTTGTTCCCTTCCTGAACAGATGCAGACCATCCTGCCAGTATAGGCTGGTGTCCCTCCAGGTGGAACCCCAGTCCCCAATGAAGCCAAACCCCTGTGCTCCACACCATTTTTTCAACCATTTGTTAAACTGCATGGTGCAAAGTACCCTCGTCTCACTCATGCCACTGACAGGCAGCACCTCTCAGAAGGATACTGTGTGTGCTACTTGTCTTAAGCCCCCTCCCCAACTCTACAAAGTCCTTTTGCACTGCTCTAATCTCATGATGAGCCAAGTCATTTGTCCCTAGGTGGACAATGAAAGAAAGTAATTCACAATTTTGAAGGTGGAACACCACCTTAACCCATTCTTCTGTAGCTGGGGGGGTCTTCTTGTACCCATCTTTAAGTGATTGCCTTATATGCTGCTGCCAAAAGTATAGCCCACAAATACAATGCTTCCTGCCCTTTCAAATACTTTGGAGGACTCCCAATAATAAATTATATGATGTCAGGGTTTCTGTTAAACTAAAGACATTAGAAATATAACCAGAAATTCTCTCTTAGTCTGTCCATTCAAGAAACACCAGGGGCAACAAATGGCTCAAATCGTAAATTACACCCGCGACCTGCAACATGCGCAATTATAAAAGGTCCCTTATGTCGCATGCCACAGCCACTGGGCCAAACATGAGTCATGACACAGTTATGCCAAACAAAGCATGATCCACTGCATAATGTGGCTTGTGACATACGTAATGCACCACTATGATGAAAGTGCAATTACTGAACAGAAGGCATACGTAACTACATCAGAAATGGAAGACGCAACATAGACCAAGGAGTAGCAGGTCTAACCAGAGCACAAGCATATATAACTCCCCCTCCACATAGTCAGACAGCAGACAGCAGACAGCAGTGTAGTGTGACACACAGCAGAACATGTCAGCACTATCAGCCCTACTGGGCATTATGCTAGCAGAGCAATGGGAATGGCGGAAAGCCAAATGCCATGGCAGGACCCAGGGGACTGAGCCACAGTGGCCCATAATGGTACCAAAGCCACCAGTGCAGACAGTGACACGCACCCAGATCTCCTATGAGGAACTCACCGAACAGCAGTACATAGCACACTACAAGCTCACCAAGAGCTGCATTAGGGAGCTATGCCAGGACCTGAGTAGGGACCTATGCAGTACCAGCATCAGGGGGCACCCACTCCAACTGGAGGTGTGCATCAGCACAGCGCTGTGTTTCCTCATCACAGGCACATTCCAAACACCCATAGGGAACACAGTGAGCATATCCTAACCAGTGGTGTCGAAGCACCTGAGGAGGTTCACTGGTGGCCCTCATATGGCACACCATGCAGCACATCAGCTTCCCATGGGATGCCCAACAGCAGTGCCATGTGAAGCAGGCCTTCTACAGTGTGGCACAGTTTCCCCGGGTGCTAGGTGCAATCGGCTGCACACATGTGGCCATCAGGGCCCCATATGAAGATGGGGATGTGTACATAAATAGGAAGGGGTACCACTCAACGAACCTCCAGGTGGCATGTGACAGCAGATGTCGCATTCTAGACATAGTGGCCAAGTGCCCTGGATCCTGCCATGACTTCCACATATTCAGGAACTGTGGGCTACAGGAGGTCTTCAAGAGAGGGAACATCACTGGTGGATGGCTTGTAGGTATGTACTGGGGTGAACCACACCTGCAAATGTGTGCAGGTGTCAGTGTGTGCATGAGTGTTAGACACTGCTTACAGGTGTGAGTGGACACCGTTGCACAACAGGGGCACAGGGTGCACAGGCAACGCAGTGCACAGATGTGACAGCCATGCAGACACATGGCATGGCACACATGGGACACAGGCAGGGCCAAAAACCACACACTGAGAAACTCACAAGGGCCTGGGAGGACCACACAACCCCATGGTATGCCCATGCTGTGGATGGACACAGCCAAGGATGTGAGTGTAAATGAGAATGTGTGCCTGCATGTGTGAGCATGTACATGTGGCTGTGTGTGCCATGCAGAGGATAGTTAGATGTTGATGACAATGCTGCACACAGCAACAGCCAGCTAACCTACCCCCCCAACAGGTGACAGTAGATACCCCCAGATGCCATAGCTGATAACACCTGTGATGACACCCCAGACAGCAGCTGAGGTGAGATATAATGAGGACCTCACCAACACAAGAGGGGTAATTGAGTGCACCTTCAGTATATGGAAGTCCTGATTTAGATGCCTTGAAACCTCAGGGGTATACTGCGGTACAGCCCTGTGATGGCCTGCAGGATAGTGCTCTCCTGCTGCAACCTTCACAATATTGCCCTGGCACACTGAGTACCAATGACCAATGCAGACCAGTAGGAAGGCGCACTGCAGGAGGGAGACGGAGATCCTGACGGCATGGCAGGACACTTGTTGCAAGGTAGTGCATCAGCGGAACACTGAGCAAGACAGGAGGTGATACAGCAGTACTTCTGTGGTGGCATACAACCACCACCACCACCATGGTGTCATCTGCAGCAGTATGGGGGACACAGTGTGGTGCAATGCAACACAAACAACCTCACACCATCCAAGGCACCATTTCAGAGTCACAACAGGTTGGGATACTGTCTCCCAGGTGCCATGCAACACACATGGCTGCACTGGAGCTGTAACACTGGTCATGTGAGTCGTATATCATCTGGCAGGCATGGCTGTGAATGACAGAAGTCCACCCCAGGCCATACAAAGAGGACCACAGCACACAAGGCCGACAGACATGCAGAAACAAGTGGGCGTGGGACACACAATGGATAGTGGCACAACGCTGAGTGGATGGTGCCACCAGGCACAATGCACCTGCCATGGTCATTAATGTATTTTAACAGTGCAACCACAACAGGGACACTACACTGGGCAGCACGGATCTGCAGACGTATGGCAGTAGTCTGCATCATTGTGATGTGCCACCGGTGCCACCCACTGGGCCCACCATGCTCCTGGGTGGAATGTGGTAGTGTCCATATCAACATCTTGCCCCTCTGTGGCTGGCTGCTTCTCTGCCACCTGCACCTCCATGGCATCATCCCCATTGGCTGCCTCCTACTCCTCCTCCTCTGATGATGGTGGTATGGGCTGGACCCTGTGGTGCTGGCGCAGTGTGTGGTGTATATACTCAGCTGCATCCTGGACTTCTAGTCTGCTATGGCCCACAGCAGTGCCCAGTGCCTTGAGGAAAGGCTGCTCCACCTACCTGCAAGGTAGCAAAGGCATAGGCCAGTTCACACAGGGACAACCTGCAGGCACAGGCACCCATGCATGCGTGCCAGTGCACTCTACAAATGTCAGTACCATAGCAACAAATACACCACACCTGGCACATGGTGCACAGTAGCAGGCACACCGGTGGTGTGCAACTGCCACAAGCACTGCAGAGGCACATGGGTACACTAGTGGTGCATGGCCTAGTACCCCTATATTTCGCTGCCCATGTGTGCATGCCCAGGCAGTGTGCAGCCCCACCACCACTGCAGACCCCCATGGCACAGCCATGACACATGGTAGACAGAGCGTGCACCTACCTAACCTCCGGTGGCCCTGCGATTGCTGATGTCAGTGTCCGTACTGGTGCTCCACCACCTGCTGCCCCTGCTGGTCTGTGTCACTGCATCCTGCACCTGTGGGGATGGGGACCACTGTTATATTTGAGCACCACTGCTGGCATGGCATATGTGACAGTGTCATGCTAGTGTTTGCCTACATGTTAGCATGCCCACCTGCACTGGTGTTCTGGCTGGTCCTCATCTCCAGGTCCATCCTCACTGCCATGGCCATCATACACTGCAGTATCCCAGGGTCCCACCTGGTAAGGTCCTGCCACCTGTGTTTCAGTTGCCTGAGTGTTTGGGACAAACCACTGATGGCACTCAGGCATACCCCTATAGCTCTCCAGGCCCTGTCCCTCTCTGCAGGGGTATCGTTTCTGCAGCCACGTGGCAGCAGTGTGGTGCTCCACTGCTGGACCTGGTTCACTAGTTGGGCAGTCTCAGCAGCTGTAAAGTTTGATGCCCTGCCACTTAGGCTGCACCTGCTGTTGGTTGCCATGGCCCTGCATCACTGCCTCTGCTGCTTCTTGCCTCTCATGCTACTGTGCAGCGTGTGCTCTGTGCAGCCTATTCAGTGCCAACATGACCGCACCTAGCACATGGCACACATACAGGCCCCACGTGTGGCCTATAGTGGTGCCATGCATGTGCGGAATGCGTACACGCAAAAATGCACATGTGGTACATGTCCCAGATTCAATAGCTTCAATGAGGGTGCCCATCTGCTTCTGCAGTGCCATGAGGTGGGCATCAGTGCTCAGGTGTATGCAGCCCAGCATCTCTGCCTGCCCTTCATGGTTTGTGACCAGGGTCTGGCAGAATGCAGAACAGTCAGTGGATGTGTCCATGTGGTTGTCCTGCAGGGACTGTGACGCCTCATCCAGGGTCACCTCCATCCATTCATATGAAGCCGGGCTGAGGTTCTGGGTGATGTTGTCAGCAATGTTGCCCTTACTGAAGAGATCACACAGGTCCAAACCCTCCTCCTCCTGCTGGGTTCCTGCCACTGTCTTCTGCTCACCCACCACTGCTGTCAAGGCTACATCCAGCTCCACCGTGTCAACGCTGCTCGGGTGGTCCATAACGGTGGCCTGTGGGAAAGTTGGCTGCATGCTGTCCTGCTCTGGCTCACTGCTTGTGCCACCACTGTCATCAGCCCCGTGTCTGCTGCTGCTGTACTTGTGGGGTAATGACAGAGCATCACTGCAACCCCACCATGCCCTGCCCTATGCACATGCAACCATGCCCACCCCTGCATTGCTGTCCCTTGTACTGGTGGTGCATGCCACAGTGCACAGTGCTACCAGGTGATGGCCCTTGCAGGCCACTGCATGGTTCCACGGCCCCACCACCCCATCATCCATGCCATGGGTGTCCCAGTTACCCTGGTCCTGGCAACCTGCCCATGCCTGTGCCCTCCTCACACACTGACTGCCCTACGTGCCATGCTACCATGGGTGGCTGTGGACCCACATGCACTACAGTGCTGCTTGCATGATGCATGTCCCTACTGTCTGTCACCACTGTGCCACTTCCATTGCATCCCTGCATGCCTCCCAGGATACTTTCCACCCACCATGACACTGGCCCTGTCCAGTGCCACACAGTGCTCCTGCATGGCTGTGCTACACCACCCATGCACCCCAGCCCATGCCCCATGACTTGCTTACATTGCTGTGGCTCAGCTGGTTCACCACCTACCTGTCTTTGATGCCATCCATGCTGTGTCCAGGTCTGTGTCACAGTGGACACTGTGCTGACTCAGTAAGGCAAGGATCCTCTCTTAATGGGAGCTCAGCAGTTTCTCCTCCTGTGGCCCACCACCTGTGGCTGCCGCCTGGCACCTACTGCATGTCTACTTCCCCTTCACATGGCGCTTCAGGTCATTGACCCTCTTCTGGAGGTCCATGACTGTGTGCCTGGCATTGGCCACTGCATTGACCTTTTGAGCAATGGCATCAAAGGTCTCCTTACACTTTCTGCACACTTCATGCTCACCACCCTTGCCATGAGCTGTATGGCCTGTGCCTCAAGCTCACTGAGGAGCTCATTGGTCTCCTTGTTTGTGAAACTGTGTTTACACTTCTGTGCAGATGACACCTGTGCTTCAGTCCTGGCTTGCACCATTGTTTCTGTATATGTCGCTGCCTGTGACATGTCTGTGGTTTGTGCACCATTATATTGGCATTGTGTTGCGACATGCATCACCTCTCCACCCACTGTTGTGCCTTGCGATTCCTCCATAAGGTTGCGATGTGTGTAATTCCACTGCTTTCCATAGTAACTGGCCTTTACTTTACAGTATGGTGCAGCACGCATGTTGCATGGCTTTGGGCATACTTTTCCACCATGGCACAGATTGTGCACTGCTCTACTTGTTGCTTTGGAATGGTCAACATATCCCAGGTCCCTCAATACCTTTGCAACATCCCTTGCCACTTTATGCTCCCTTTTCAGGATCTGGGAAGTACTGCCTAGTTTGGGATCAAAAACTAAATTGAAATTCTCTCTGCAGATCAGCTGGCCTTCTTCCCATTGAGCTAAAGTCAGAAAAAAAGTTTGATATGTATTGAAAATCTGAATTGGGGGAAAATAAGCTGACACCATTGTGGCCAGAGTTCCATTTAATCTTACCTTTAGCATTGTGTACCTACCTTCCTTATCCACCAACTGATCCAATTTCTCAAACTGAAGTCTGGAGGAGATAAGTATACTGTAGCTACACCTCTCCATCTGCCACCCTTATATAAGGCAGTGACCACCTGATAATACCCAAATGTTGCCATCTTTTTATGCTCAGTTGGAGATAGGTGCATCTCTTGCAGTAGAGGAAGTATCAGCTTTGGAGTGCTTTAGATAAGATAGTATTTTGCTGTTTTTAACTAGATTGGTCAAGTCATGCATGTTATATGTGCAGATGACATAACCACTATCTGCCATTGTCAAGCCACAAGAGACGCACCTGTAGTATATGTACACTCTGGATGTATAAGTGACTTAACAATTCTATGGCATAAAGTAGCAACCCACAGTATGACTTCTCGGTATCATGTAGAGGTTGAAATAACTTTTGGTCCAAAACAGTGCAAAAAGAAAACAATGCAGCCAACAGGTCTGAACTATTTACACTTTATGAAAGCTTCCAAGGTAGGAGGTCATGTGAAAAAGATGACCTCTGTACCCACCCAAAAAGACAAAAGAGTGGGCAGAAGAGGAAACAAGAAGTCTCCCACAAGGGAGGCCCTCTTCTAGAGCCCAATGATTCTGAAACTCTCAGTGAGTAAAAACCCACTAGGTAGAAGTCACAGAGCATTAGCAATACTGCCTACAGCGCTCCATCCCCCAGTTCCATGGGCAGGTATTCAAACATATGCAACCCAAATTGTGAACAGAGGAGCCCCACAACAAAATATATAAATATTACTGAGAAAATGAGCACTATAAATGTAAAAAAAATATATAATGAACACTGCATACATTTTTGGCATCCAAGGTCCTAGTAAACCAGAGTCGAAAAAAAGAATAAAGTCTTGCATAGATCAGAGCCCAGCAGCTTGAAACACAAAAAAAGAAAAGTGGTCCACTTTATCTCAGAGTTTAAGAGACAAAATGACAGCCTCCTGGTCAAAATTTATATGAAATAAAATCTTTAGTCACCTCCTAAACAGAGATTCTAGTAAACATGTGGAGTCTGAGTCATAAAAAAAAAAAAAGTTTTTCTATGGGCTAGAAATTGCTGACATAAGTTCAGGTGCTCCTATAGCTCAGGGGGGTGCCAATTGAAGAAGAAACCCTCCAGGCACAGACGTATTTGTATGACAATGTCCGCTCCACTGAAGATAATCAAAGTTGCTCAGTAAACATGAAATTTAAAGAAAAGTTACCCATAACTTCAAGGAAGCCGTGCCTTCAGGTATCATCTGCCACTGCTTTAGGATGCTTCTGCAGCAAACTTTGAATCCATATCATTGCCTCCAGTGGCGTCAACAATTCCCCACTGAGTTTCTTCCAGTTGCTCACTTGCTGCCACCCCCATTCCCATTTCTGACACTTTTGATTCCACTCCTCTAAGAAGTCTGAAGTAGCCAGTCCTTTTGCCTTCATTGCAGAGCAGGCCTCTTCAAAGGTATGGTAAATTTTAGTCCCATCTTACCAAAAATATGCGCAGTCACGCAAGTTATAGAGTTTGAAAGTGGATATTCTTTTCTCTCAGAAGCTACAATAAGGGGTATATTCCAGGCATTATTGCTGGACTTCTTGGGGGTAGTCCTGGTCTGTGAACAGATAGTTGTTCAAATAGGTCAGCTCTTTCTTCGACCAAGCCCTGTGGAGCAGATCCTCTTTTGTTTTATATGAGCTGAGCTTAAAAACTATCAATCTAGGACGGGCTTTCGGATCTGTTGGTTTTGGCTGTAGTGATCTGTGCACATGTTCTACAAGCAGGGCATATGTACATGGTAAGTTGAGACTGTCTCTTAGAAGATTTTCAACAAATGCAGCCATTGGAGTCATCTCAAGCCCTTCTGGGAGACCATACAGGTGGAGGTTGTCCCTCCATGAATGCCATTCCAAATCCTGGCACTTGGCCTGCAGTTCAGCCAATTGAACAAGCAAGGTCTCGATCACTTGGGATAGCTGATGAGTGCCATTTTCCATGTTAGCTGCACGGTTTTCCATATGGTACAGTCTGGATTCCAGTTTAGTTAACTTATGTTATATTGCTCAAAACTCATTTGTATTCTTCAGCCTGGATTATTTAATCTCCCTCAAGAGCACCTCAGATCTGTTCTGGGAGAAATACTCACCGTCTCAGTTGGTATCATATTCAGCCTGGTGTGAGCTGGCTGGAGAGGGAGATCTGCTCGGGTCTTTTGGGTCTTGATTAAATCCATGGCCATCTCTTGTCCTCGGGCATCCTCTAAGTTTATTTTTGAGGCCTCTATCATCCTTTCTTCCTCCCCAAGGCATTCTGACAAAAAACTGTGATTAATTGAATAAATGAACTGGGGGATTGATGTCCTTGGGCTATGGAGCTGAATGCTCAGGCTGCTATCAGCTCTGTGATGTCACCAGAAGTCTAATATTCTATAATTTCAGTGGTCAGTGGTTCTAGAAAATCTTTTCTGTGTAGTAGTATGGTATCCAGCTTCCGTACCCTACCATTACCCTATGGGTGCTATTCCTCTTCCCAGACCAACTTTTAGAGGATCATGATCTGATAACAGTATTGGAAGATATTCATAACCCACTGTTCCTTATATTTCCAGTGTCAACAGAAATAAAACAAATCCTAGTATGCAACTGATGGACATGGGAATAGTAAGAGTAGTCTTTCTGCCTAGTGTGTGATGAGTGCCACAATTCTTGGAGGCCCATATCTTGCATATTAGAGAGTAACATCTTGGTCACTTTGAATAACTGATAGGGCCCTTATGATGAGTGCTCCAGAGATACATCCAGCACAAAAACTGAAATCCCCCCAAATAATTTGCCCTGCGGTCTGGTTCAGTTGGAACAGCATCTCTTGAAAGAAAGCACATTTGTCAAAATTCGGTGTAAAAATATTTTTTTTTGCAGTTTACATTTTTATTAAGTTACAGAGGCAAAACAAATATCTCGATCATCATGAAAAGACAATCAACAGTTCATATAGTACATACTGAATACATTGAATACATTAAGTATTTAACAGCATAGGAGAGGATGAAGGAGTACATAGAGGTAGTTGAGAATTTAAACTAGGATAGTGGACGGCAAGTGGGCAAGAGACATGCAGAAACTACATGTTGGGAATCCATATGAGCTTAACCCCTGTAACAGTGACAATGGACAAAGGGCAAGTACTATTGGCAATGCTAGTAAAGGAGGGCGGGAGGTGGGGGTGGAAGGTGGTCACCCTGAATGCTAGGAGCCTTGGAAAGAAAATTGTAGGGTTACAGATTCTCATGGCAGAGGGGGAGGTGGACATGGCAGCCACCACCGAAACACGGGCCACCCAATACAATGACTAGGACCTGTCAATACCAAGGTACAGGATATTTCATAGGGATACAGCAAATGGGAAAGGAAGGGGTGGCACTATATGTGAGGGAAGGACTGAAATGTGTATGGGAAGAAGCGAAGGAGGGTAGTACAGAGGCAAAACAATACTAGGTCCCATAGGCATCAGTTAAAAACTACAGTAAGTAAAATCACTAGAAGAAAAAAAAATTTCACACAAAGAGCTCCTGCTGTATTTTAACATATTACCAAAACAAGTGGTTATGAGTGAAACAGTAGATCAGTTTAAAAAAACTTGGACCACTATATGGAAAAACAAAAGTACAACTACCTCCACTGATCAGTGGTGGCGGGTACGCTATGGGCCTCGGCCTTAGGAATCTGTAAACAACTATGAAACTAGGGATGCAAATCCAGGATTCCAAGAATAGGACTCTCAGGATGAGAGTGGTGTACAGGCCACCCTCTCAGACAGAGGAGTTAGACAGGGAACTAGTGGGACAGATCAGGAGGACCTGTGAGAAGGGTAGTGTGGTGATCATTGGGGACTTCAACATGCCAGGAGTGGACTGGAGTACCCCAACAATCAGGAATAGAAGAGAGCAGGTACTGATGAATGCCTTTCAGGACAGCTTCCTGATGCAAATGGTCAGCAAACCAACCATGTTAGGGAATACCCTTGACCTTGTGCTGGCAAATAGGGGGGGTTGTGAAGGAACTGAGGGTGGAAGAACTGCTGGCAAGGAGTGACCACCACTCAGTATGGTTCACTTTGGATATGGGTAAGGAAGAAGTGGAATCTGGCACAAGAATGTTGGACTTCGGGAGGGACAACTTTGGGAGGATGAGAGAAGTGGTAAAAGGGTACCAGGCCACAATTCAACCTGGTATGGTCACTAATCAGAGATGGGAGCTCATAAAGCTGGGGATAGTGGCGGCAACCAGGACCTACAGCAAGGCCCAGAGCAAGAAGGCTAGGGCAAAGAAACCCAGCTGGGTGAGCAAGGAGGTCATGGAAAAGGTAAAGAAGAAAAGAGCTGCCTTTAAGAGGTACCAAAAAAATAGGGAGTGGGAGGACAGGGAGGAGTACCTGAAGGAATTGAAGGAGGTGACAAGGACAGTAATGGCAGCCAGTGTGTCTAAGGAGCTCAGGCTGGTGCAGGGCATTAAGAAGGGGGAGAAGGACTTCTTCAGGTACATCATGGAGAAATGGAGCTGTAAGGATTGGGGGGGTTGGAAGCAGGGGATGAAAAGGCAGAAGCATTAAATGATTACTGCTGCTCTGTGTTCACTAAGGAGAAGGGGGTGATACCCAAGGGGGTAGGGAGGGAAAGAATGGAGGGGGAGAGGGTGACAGATGGGGAAATCATGGATTGCAGGGTTCTGGAGGGTTTGTGGGCACTGAGGGTGGACAAGGCACCAGGCCCAGATGTCATCCACTCCAGGGTACAGAAGGAGCTGGCAGAGGTCCAGTCAGGACCTTTGGAAGACCTACTGAATGCCTCATTACACTTCAGGGTGTGTACCTCAGGATTGGAGGATGGCTCAAGTGGTGCCCTTCCACAAGAGCAGCCCCAAGGATGAACCAGGAAACTACAGACCAGTGAGCTTCACATCCATCGTGGGTAAGCTGATGGAGACTATCCTGAAGGACAGGCTGGTGTCCCTCCTGGAGGCCAGAGGACTACAGAACTTGAGACAGCATAGCTTCGTAAGTGGCAGATCCTGCCAAACCAATCTGGTGAAGTTCTGTGACTGGGTAAATAGGCAATTGGACGGGGGCCATGCAGTGGATGTCCTGTACCTGGACTTCAGTAAGGCATTCGACTCTGTGCCACATGAGAGGCTGGAAAGTAAGTTAGAAGGCACAGGATCAGGTGCAAAGCTGGAGAGATGGGTAGCGAACTGGCTTCAGGGAAGGCAACAGAGGTTAGTGGTGAGTGGGGAGCTTACATCCCCCAAGGTAGTGTCAAATGGTGTTCCACAGGGCTCAGTGTTGGGACCAGAGTTGATTTGGATATTCATTGCAGACATATAATTGGATATCAAGATCAAGACCAGCCTGTTTGCTAATGACACCAAGATGGGAGCATGGTAGATGACCTAGGGGATGGCAGGAGTTGCAAGATGGTCTGGCAAAGCTGGAAACCTGGCAACTGGGGTTCAGTGCCAAAAAGTGTAAGGTGCTGCATTTTGGGGTGAAAAATTCAAGGAGGAGTTACTAGCTGGGGGGAAGTGAAGATAGCCAAGAGCAGATGAGGAGAAGGATCTGGGGGTTCTCATTACAGGGTCAATGAACAACTTGGCACAATGTAGGAAAGCAGCTACAAAGGCCAACAAAATGCTGTGTTGCATTGCAAAGGGTATATCTTTGAGGAGAAGGGAGTTGATTCTGTCACTGTGTAGATCATTAGTTAGACCACATCTGGAGTACTGCATGCAGTACTACTGCCTGTATCTGAAGAGGGACATTGTTACTAGAAGGGGTGCAGTGCAGGGCAACCAAGATGATCCAGGGGCTAGGGGACTTACTATATGAGAGGAGGCTGAGGGATTTAAACGTGTACTCGCTGGAGGAAGGACGAAGGGATATGACTGAAACCTTCATGTACATGAAAGGAATCAACAAGACAGGTACGGAGGGCTGTTCAAAGTAGGGGAAGGGAGAGACACCCAAGGGCAATGATATGAGACTGGATGGAGGAAGGTTCAGGAGGGAGATAAGGAGACACTTTTTTACAGAGAGGGTGGTAGCTGGGTGGAATGCATTACCAGCAGAAGTGGTATCCAGTAGAACAGTGGACTGCTTCAAAAGGGGCTGGTACAGATCAAGGTGGAGGGTCAAGGGAGGGAGGGTGGGAGGGAGGGCAGCTGCAGAGTATGGGGTGCTAGCTGCACATTCAAGCAGACTTGATAGTCCACTATGCCTTTATCTGCTGGCAAATTTTGTATGTTTGTAGGACAATCAGCTGATTATAAATTTTCCACTGTACCTTAACTTATCTACCTGTAGGATCAGCTTTGGTATTGACTACCTCAAAGGGGAGTCATCAATCAATCAATCACTCAATCAATCAGTCTTTATTTTTGTAGTGCCTTTCAGAATCAAGGCACTGCACATAAAATCAAATACAGACAAATATAAAACATCAGATCAAAACAAAATCAATAAAAACAGGTTAGCCATAGTTGGGGAAAGGTAAATTAAATAAATATGTTTTTAGCTCAGTTTTAAACCTATCGACGGTCAGGCATTCTCTTTACTGACAAGGCAGAGAATTGCACAGGGTTGAAGCCGAAAAGGAAAAAAGCATGGGTACCAGATGTTTTTAATTGCACCCTGGGAATCTCTAGCAATCCCTCATTGGTGGATCGGAGTGTGAGGAGGGGGCATTAGGGTATCAGGAGGTCTTGCAAGTAACTGGGTACCTGATTATGTAGGGCTTTAAAGGTTAGCAAGTCAACCTTAAAGGTGATCTGCCACTGAACAGGCAGCCAGTGCAGCTCGCAGAGCACAGGTGTAATATGACTGGACCCAGATGTTCCAGTCAAAAGCCTGATCGCTGCTTTCTGCACCAGCTGCAAGTGGTGGATATCAACCTCTGGAAGCCCTAGGCAGATGGAATTGCAGTAATCAAGACAAGTAGAGACAAAAGAATGAACCAATGTTGGAAGATCATCCAGAGGAACCAAGTGTTTCACCCGGCCGATATTCCTCAGATAGTAAAAGGAGGATTTGACAACTGCCGGCACCAGAGTTTTAAGTGTGAGACCATCATCAAAAATAACACCAAGGTTACGCACTCAGTCTGAGACAGTGAGCTGAATGCCATCGATCAGTAGACCTGATGCCTGTCCAGCCCTCAAACTCACCCCAGGATGACCAGAGTCCACAACCAGCACTTCAGTCTTATCCGGATTCAGTCTCAGCCAGCTGGAACTCATCCAGGTTCTGATCTCAGTAAGGCAATTATTTAGCACAGAGAATACATCATTCTGTCCAGGCAGAAAGGACATATACAGTTGAATATCATCTGCATAGCAGTGAAAACTCAAACTGTATCACCTGATGATATCTCCTAATGGCAGCATATACACTGCAAACAACATGGGGGCCAATATGGGGCCCTGTGGCACCCCGCAGGGCAGGAAGTGAGTGCCAGAGGAATAAATTCCGGTGGCAACTCTCTAAAACCTGTCCATGAGGAATGAATGGAACCATTTGAGGACTGTACCAGATAGCCCACAAAAAAGCTGCAGGCACTCCAATAGTACACCATGGTCTATAGTGTCAAATGCTGCAGAGAGATCAAGAAGGACCAGAATGGTACGTGCCTTTTGATCTCTAGCTATTAGAAGGTTATTCAGGACTCGGACAAGTGCAGTCTCTGTGCTATGCTTCTTCCTAAAACTGGACTGGAAAGTATCATAGATTTTGTGAGCTGTAAGGTGATCATCCAGTTGCAACACAACCACCGTTTCAATAACCTTACCAACAAATGGCAGGTTAGAGATAGGGCGGTAGTTAGCTAGACAGTCTGAATTCAAGGAGGGTTTCTTAAGGAGTGGTCAAATGATCGCCACCTTAAGGGGATCTGGAAAGACCCCCCTCTCCAAGGACCTTCAGACAATTTCAGCAAGGATCAGGCAGATAGCATCTACACATCCCACTAAGAGGGGTATAGGGTCCGGATCCAAACTACAACTGGTTAGATGCAATGTCTGGACAATTTTCACAATGCCAGACCTGATGCTGGAAACCTTATCTGTGAAGAATTGAGTGAACTCCTCACATTTCAGCTGAGAAAAGACTTCTCTGGGCTGGAGACAGATGGGATTGCACAATCTATCAACAGTCTGGAAAAGCTGAGCTGGTCAATTCTGTGCAGCAGAAATCTCCCTGGACAGGAATTCTGCCTTCTTATGGGTAATTTCTGACTCATAGCCATCATAATTTGCCATCAACCTAAGCCTGTCAGCATAGAGGCCAGACTTCTGCCAGGTTCTCCCCATCCTTCAACCAACTCTCCTCAACTCCTTCAAGGAACCATCAAACCAAGGGTTCTTTGGGCGAAGGGTGAGAGGCTGAACATGGACAGGAGCAATCTTGTCCAGAGCATCTCCCACAGCCACATTATAAGCCAATACGAGATCACTTGGACTCATGCATTCACCCAACAAACCCAATAGGTCCAGTACCACCTATAGATCATTAGGGGTAACTACCCTTAAAGGGTGGTACTGAATCAACTTCATAGGGGAAGACCTATTGGGGGGGACCCTGAAACTGAAACTTATGGTGTGATGGTCAGACCAACTGTCTGGTTCCACCCCAAAGATCCAACGAGTGACCCCCTTCATAGGTAGAGGAGGTAACTACCTGTGTGAGGCTCAGTGCTGTCATCAGCTGGAGGAGATTTTTACCAAAGTGCAAGATTTCATCATTAACAAGGCAGTAAGGTCCCACAAACTATCTATCTGGGGAACCTCAATGCCATGTCGATGATGAAGTCTGCTATCTTCTGCAGGAATTCTCCACCATCTCCTGGTGGGCAGTAGATGAGGAGCATCCTGCAGCCTACACTCTCTCCCAGGATATACTAGAAGGATCTGGTGTGTCCCAGTGGCACATCCACAAGGCCCAGCTCAGTCTTAAAAATAATGGTGACACCCCCGCCCCCTTCGATCCAACCTTGGGCAGTGTATCACTGAGAACCCATCTGGAACTGAAGAAACCAGTAAAGGACCTGCATTTTCATCCGACCAGGTCTCGGTGATGCAAGCCATATCAGTTGTTCCAACAAGATCAGCTATAATAGCTGTCTTGTTCTTAATAGATCTGGCATTGCATAACACCGCTCAGGTGGGATGAATTCTTAGGGAATACCTCAGCACTTGCCCACTAACATTGCATCCCTTGGGTATGAAGACAAGACAAGGAGAACCTCTGTCCTGACTCCATTTAACCCCATGGCACCCATGTACCCCATGATTCATATACGCTCTCCCCTTTCCCCTCCCCCACCAGCCCAGCTCTCCACTTCTTATATGCTTTCTGAATATCCCAAGAGCACGACACCTAAAAAAGGTGTCGGATGATAATGGGGGACATTCAAAGGGACAAGGCCCTTATCAATAAGAATACCACTGCTCTGGCAAGAGAAGCATATGAGGCTGAATACATTTGGTCTACCCATTCTCTACATAGCTTGAGGTGTTCCTGTTCGGTGAGATGGGTCTCTTGCAGGTATGCTATTCCTGCTCCCTGTCTCTTTAAATATGCCAGTACCCTTTTTCTTTTTTTTTATAGTTCAAAGTTTATTAGTTTTCACAATTACACACGAGAGCAGCTCCATACATGACTTATAGAAATACACATATGAAATGTTTATACAGATGTTAAAGAGACTGCTCCCCACCCCCCACCCTCCCTCAGCATAGCTCAAATTATCTGAAGTATACACCAGCATAACTTGATGATTACCTGGAAGGTAATCTAAATACAAAGCAACATATGAAAGGGTTCCCCAAATTCGTTTGTATTTGGTCAACCTATTGTTTAGACTCGCCACCATTTTCTCCATTCTAAGATTGGCCAAGATCTCTTTAAGACACTCTGAAAAAGGAATGTCCTCACTGTCCTTCCAATGTCAAAGGACAACCTTTTTAACTGATAATGAAATTAAGTCCGTGTAATATCTTCTAGATGAGACGGGTATGGAAGTATAATCTCCCAACAGACACACATCTGGCGTGAAAAGATCGGAAAGGCCCACGAGGGGATACATCCTCTGCCAGAGAATAGAAACTTTCGGGCATGACCAGAATATGTGATACAGCGTCCCTTCCTCCTGCCCACATCTGGAACATGAGACGGAATCTGTAAGACCAAACCTGTGGAGCTTCTGGGCTGTATAATATACAGTATATTATGCAAGATATGGAATTGTGCCAATCGCAGTCTATCCTGCGTAATATATTTGTGAACATTTCCCCAAAGTGCTGCCCAATCTATTTCTAGACTAGGGAAATACATTTCCCAATATGTCTTTGGTATGAATACTTCAGTATATTTGCAATTATATAAGCTTTTGTAAATATCAGATACCGAATGTCGATGCCCCATCAATGATAGCAACATGTCCTGGAACCTTTTCCTGTCTGAAAGAGGCAGGACCGGTCCAAATTCTTTTGCTAACGAGTGCTTTAGCTGGTAAACTTTAAAAATGGGCTTAGTAGGTTTGTCAAATCTGCTCAAAACAGTAGTGACTGCGAGCCATGAGCCGTCTTGCGCCACTAAGTAAGCAAGCCTGACATTACCCAGTTGTGGGAGCCAATTGAGACTGATTGGCTTGTTACCAATTTTTATGTTGGAGTTACCCCCAACGGGTTGGGCCAAATAAGTCACCTGTCTATATTCCATACTTGAACATATCTGTGCATGGACCTTCACTGAGATTGCCAGTGGGGTGAATTTCAACTGCGGGGGGAGGTCGCTCGGCCTTATATGAAGCAGCGATAACGGTACCAGTCTACACTGCTTAATAGCAGTTAGCTCTATTCGCAGCCACATCGGGAGGCCCTCCTCTGGATCAGTTTCACCCACATTCTCCGACCATCTCAAGTATTTTACTACGTGACTCGCCCAGTAGTAAAATATAAAAGATGGGAGGCGGAGACCTCCTCTATCCTTGGGGGCGGCCAGCTTGTAATATGCAATTCTGGGCTGTCTTTCGGCCCAGATAAAATGTGTTATTGCGTTGACTTTACGGAACCAGGAGATGGGAATCCACATATTGAACAGATTCAGTGGGTAAAAAATTCTGGGGAAAAAGTTAATCTTGATAAGGTTTACTCGCCCCCAAAGTGAAATAGATAGCTTACACCATCTATTTAAGTCTACTTCTATGATTTTAACTAGCTCATCCAAATTCAACTTTAAGAGCTGGGCTGGTTCTCTTACCATGTGAATATCCAGATATTTTAGGGAGTTTGGAGTCCAAGACATGCCACATTGAATGACTAGCGACTTATCCACTCTGTAATTAAGTGGGAACACCAAGGATTTGTCAACATTCAACTTATAATTAGAGAGCATAGCGAGCTCCTGGACCACCTCCAGCAACGCCGGTATTGAATTGTCTGGACCTGTCAACTGTAATAATAGATCATCAGCATATGCTGATATTTTGACCTTGTGCCCCTGAATAATCCCCCCCTGAATCCGGGAAGAGTGCTTTATCCGCCGGATAAGGGGTTCTAAATATAAAATAAAGAGCAACAGTGAAAGGGGACACAGTGCCCTTTTTCTTTTAATTGGGTGGTAAACCTCCCATTATATTTCAAGTTATTATATCCACCTTTGTAGCTATGATAGGATAATGATCAAATATGCAAGAAATTAACTGTCCCTGTGTACCTCTACCCCTTCTTTACATTTGCCCCTAACATTGGCACCTCTGTGATTCTGAAGCATTGCAAACGATACGTTTGTAAGAAACAAGAACAAACATTAACAGCGTATAACCAACCTGACCGTGCCCTTTAACCATCATAACAGGAGGGAACTGTGTAAACCTGAAATCGTATATTACCTGTACCCATGTAGATATCTGTGCACAATACACAAGTGTGAGAATGCAGTGGTGGTGGCAGGATTATAATCATCCCCTTCCAATTCACTCCTGAGACATAGCCTTCATAGAGGATTTGTAAGGCTGTATAGGGTACTGAAATTCCTCTGAGTCCAAGGTGGTGAGGGACTCTGAAGTTAACTTCTTCTTTCATAGAATAGATTTGTATCATCACTTTATAGATGTTATATTTATCTGGAAGGGGAATTTGGAAGAGTTTAATAGCTTTATTGAATATCTGCATAACTACAATCCTAACCTTCCATTCTCCTATAATGCAGCTAAAGAAGAGTTACATTTCCTTAATTTGTGTGTTCGCAAAGATGCTGCTGGCAACATTAGCACTGCTATTTTTAGGAAACAGTGTGAACGTAACACTCTTCTTACATCATCCAGTTGTCACCCCCGACATTTAATGCAAAACATCCCAAAGGGGCAGCATCTAAGACTGTGGTGCAATTGCAGCTCTGTTGAGAATGTTGATAAGGCCTTCACTGTCCTTACAAACAAATGTATCGAAAGTGGCTATACTGCTTACCATCTGCACAAAACATACATTGATGTTAGGAATACTGATATAACTGGGATTTTATGTAGTACACATTAAGGAGGAGGATTTTAAGAGTTTTAATTTCATGACTACGTATTCCGTACATGCTCTTAGGGTAGGAGAATTAATCAGGAAAAACTGGAACATTTCAAGGTGGACTCTTGTCTGACTGAATATCATAACAATAGCGCACACCCATAATGTCTTACAGGAGAGTGGTTGCACTTAGGGATCAGCTGGTACACAGTAGGCAGATCAGACCTGCACAATAGACATGGCTCAGTAATAAATGTGTTGGTTGTTTTAAGTGCCACAAATGTACGTATTGCCAGGTAATTTCACCATGTAAAACTTTCACAAGTCCACATTTTAATAAAGAATCCCAGATTAGGCAGTTTATAATTTTTTTTTTGGCTATACATTTTTACTCCCTCGGCCCTAACTGATCGGCTCCCATGTCACCGCATCATAGTGGGACTCCAGCCACTGTCCATCTCTACCGCACTCCAGACTTCACCCTTAAACTCCTGTAGCTTACCCCACTGTGTGGATCCAACTGGGTGAAGCGTCGGTGCCGGCAAACATGTGGACAGCCATCAAGTCGCGTGATCAGGGTGCCTTCTTTTCCACTGTTTATCTCCCACGGGCAGTGGAGCATGCAATGCCATTGGGTGATGATATTGCACGCTTCCACTTGCAGGACATCCGATGACTACTCCTTTGCCTCCCATGTAATTTCAGCAATGGTGTGCAAGCCCCCAGCCACCACTTGGGGCCAGGTAAACTCTGACAACTGGGGGAACCCTCACTACAGAGAAGGAGAGCTGTCTGGGGATGCTGCATTCTTCTCCACCCCTGTTGACCCTCGTCAAACAGTGCTAGTTGTCAGCGTGGTGCGAGGTAAGGCGACCAGTGCCTCAGCCCTCAGTGCCACTGGGCCAGCTAGGCAGCTTATAACTTGTGAAACAACTGGTGTATATATATATATATATATATATATATATATATATATATATATATATGGCTCTGTGTACATGTTGTGCCTTTTATATCAGCAAGACTAAGAGGCAGTTTAAGGCCGAGGTGGGGGAACATTGCAGAGTGATCAAAAATGAAGACTGTAAATATGCGACAGCTCTGCATGTTATAGTGACCCATAATAAACATGATCATGTTTTCTCTTTTAGAGCAATTGAGAAAGTGTATCCTAAACCCCAAGGTGGCAATTTCAATAATCTGATTTTGCAGAGGGAAGGGTTTTGGATTTACACTATGAGGGCCTGCAATTATCCCAATCTTAATGAGTGTTTTGATATCTCCCCATACAACAAGTAACTAGAATCAGTAGTGACATGGTAGACATGCAGATACTGGCTCTCATCTTGAATGAACTAGCCCTTCCAATAATCAATCTGTTTAACGTATCACTTTGGACAAGCATCCCTGACAGGTAGAAGACGGCCCTTTGTCCCCTATTTTCAAAAATGGGAAAAGAACCAGCTTGGCAAACTATTGCCCAATCTCTATACTTCCACCCCTCTCGTAAGCTCTTGAGATAGCTGTCTCAGACCAGCTAACAGAATTCCTTAACAAGTTTGACCTGCTTTGTCCACAACAACATGGGTTTCGACAAAAACAGAGCACCGTAACAGCGCTAATTGATTTCACCTCCCACTTATAAGAAGTGCTTGACTCAGGTAGAACACTGGGGTCTATATTTATAGACCTCACCAAAGCAATTGATATGGTTAACCACCAGATCCTGACCAGCCACCTTGGAGCCCTAGGCCTCTCCACAGATACCACCTCCTGGATCAGTAACTACTTAACCAATAGGACCCAGTGTGTTAAGATTAGAGGGATTATCTTTGACCCAAAGTCAGTAACACTTGGAGTCCCTCAGGGGTCAATTCTTGGACCTCTCCTGTTCAGTACATTTATCAATTCCCTCCCAAATGAATGTCCCACCAAAATGCTACTTTACACTGATGACACAGTACTCTCAGTCTCTGGAACTAACACTGAGAAAATCAGCTCAGAACTGCAGCATAATTTCAATATCTTTGATTCTTGGTTCACCCAAAACCAACTGCTGCTGAATTACAAGAAGACAAAAATAATACATTTCTCCTTGACACACGCAAAAAAGAAAACTGCACCCCTGGCCATTCAAAGTCAAAAAGGAGACGTTATTGAGCAGGTTTCTTGCTTCAGATATTTTAATATATACACAGACAACACCCTCTCTTTTGCTTCTCATAATGACCACATCATAAAATCAGTAAATATGAAATTTGCAATTCTTTATCGGCACAGACAGGCCTCGACCACAGAGGCCCTAAGCCTAGTTACCCGTAACTCCATCCTGTCTATCATAGACTATGGTCTAGTTATCTATTATGCTGCTTCTGACACAATGCTTAGTTATGTAAAACTTATACTTAACAAGACCTGTCGATTAGTACTAGGGGCTAAACACTGCACCAAGACCTGCAGCCTCTACAACTCTAAAGAGGGAGAAGGATTAAGACTTAGTTTGGCTAAGCAGATTTACTGTATGGTGGTGTTTTTATTTTTTACTCACAGGGATTGCTACTGTTTGTTGCTAACATTTCATTGCTTTATTTTTTCTCTGATTCAAATTGTTGTTGCTGGTATACCTTCTTCTGCATTATTACAAGGTGTGCCTACAGGTGTGTGCTAACAGATTACTGCTGTAATCTTCTGATTCAAATTGTCTTTTGCAAGGTATATCTTCTGTTACTGCTTTATTTTTCTCTGGCGCAGTGTTTTTACAGGGTATATCTTCTGAAATTATTACAGGTGGTGCTTTACAGGTTTTACAGTTTTATCTAACATTAGGATAAGCTTTCAGGGTTACTGCATTTGTTGTTGACTGATTGTTTCTGCTCTACCTCCTTGTTCTTTTCGTCCGTGGTTCTTCTTTTTTAGGCAGGGGAGAGGCCCAGCCACCCACCCCATCCCCAACCACCCCACACTACACTCCTTTTATAGGGTACCACAGTTGTGACATTTCCTGTGGCAGAGCAGGAAGGGGCGGATCAGTGGGACCTCCACAAGGTGATCTCATTTACAGGGCACTAGTAATTTAACTTGTTATAACAAGTTAAACAAAGCACAATTAAACCATTACTTGCATTTTTTTTCCTTCTAATTACTCTGACTAGGTTACAAACCCAGCAACTTATTTGGAATGGATTTCATTAACGGAAGGTACTGTGGAACAATTTTCAGAAGGACAGTCTTACAGGATTTAGGACACTGTCCTACATGCTGGGCCTTTGGAGATCTTAGGTCTCAGCTCCGGGCAGCATGGGCAGAGATTGCACGCCTCAAATTTCATATTGAAGAGGAAATACATTATAAGAACCACCCGCCATTTCCCCAGCATCCAACAGAAAAACCTCGACCGCAGAGGGTAGTTGGTCCAGGAGGTTGGCAGGTGGTTAGGAGGAGCAAATCAGGTGCCCCATCACTCTCTGCTCTCCAACACATTACCTCCAAAACCATATAAACACTATAAACGTATCTGCCTCTATCTCTGAAATCAAATAAAGAGGCAGAAGACACTGTGAGCAGGACACTGCGCACAGGAGCTAGCACAACAATACTCACCCAAATCAGGAACCAAAACTAAACAAGCACAAAGGAAACTAAAAACTTCTGATCATAGGAGACTCCATGATTCGAGGAGTTGATACCCATCTCCAGCTAGGGTGATGGTCAGATGTCTCCCAGGTACATCAGCATGGAGAGACACTGACCGCATTGCTAAAATTGTTCACAAAGCAGGAGAAAACATTGATGTCCTATACACATAGGGACTAATGATCTCGCCAGCCGGTCAGTTGTGGAGACCAAGGAACACCTGACTAGGCTGGGTGACAAACTATCATCTATTTCGTCCGGCATCTCCTTCTCTGAGATCCTGCCAGTCTGGGAGAAGGGAGCAGATGGACGGAAGGTCAGAGAAGGGGAGATAGGGGAGCTAAACACGTGGCTCAAGGACTGGTGCCAGGAAAAAGGACACAGATTTGTAGGGAACTGGCAACAGTTCTGGGAGCGAAAATTCTTTAAATTTGATGGACTGCATCTGACTAAAGAGAGTCAGTGCATTGGGGCAGAAGTTTGACGTCTTTGCAGAATATTTAAACTAGCAAATGGGGAGAGGGGTGCAGCACCCCATACGTCGAATGGGAAGAACACCCCTCCCCCCTCAGCTAGTGGTCAAACAGGAATTCAGCATGTTTGCCGTTCATTTGCATCACCAGGTAAGAAAAAAGGTTTGTCTCCCCATACGATGCACAGGGTAATGCCAAACTTCACCCAACAACTAACACACCAAAATCTGGCCAATGGAAAATCAAGGTACACAATGCTCACAGCCTGGGAAATAAGATCCCAGACCTGCAGGCAATAATATCAGAGGCTAAACTGGACATAGTAGCAATTAGTGAGACGTGGTTTACCAGTAACCACACTTGGGAGACTTCAGTACCTGGCTATGTATTGTCTCGAAGAGACCGAGGTGCAAAAAGGGGGGAGGAGGGCCCCTGTATGTTAAATGAAAATATCAAAGCTACAGAAATTCAGAATACACATAAGGAGCCAGAAGAACTGTGGGTCACCCTGAAACAGGAAATGGGACAGCTATAAGAACTGGGGTTGTCTACAGGCCCCCAGACCAGAGGGAGGACATAGACACATTACTGTTAGAAGATATACAAAACATGACAGCTAAAGGGAGGTTCTGATAATGGGAGACTTCAACATGCCAAATACAGATTGGTCAATACCAGCAGGAACATCTGCCAGAACTAGACTCATAGTGGATTCCCTGCAGGGGAGGGCCTCAAACAACTGGTACAGCAACCCACAAGAGACAGGGCTATCCTAGATCTAGTACTGACTAACAAAGAAGGGATCACAGATCTCCAGGTAGAAGGTCACCTGGGGCCAGTGACCATCACATGGTATGGTTCAATTTGGCTACTACATCTAAATCATCCCATTCCAAGGCAAAAATATGGGACTTCAGAGGAGCTGACTTTGATAAGATGGCCAACAGAGTTAAGCTAGCCCTGGCAAAAGAAACACAGGTGAGGAGGTACAGGCAAAGTGGGCAAGATATGATACAATACTTGAAGCAACATCCCATTGTGTTAGACAGAAAAGGAAGTGCAAAAGAAGAAGGAAACCACTTTGGTTCTCAAATACAGTAGCAGAAAAGGTCAGAGCCAAAAGGCTGGCCTTCAGAAAAATATAAGGAACACAGCGGGATGAAGATAGGAGGCATACCAAACTGCCCTAAGGGAAGCAGGTAAGGCAGTAAGGCAGGCAAAGTCCCAAACTGAGGAAACACTAGCACGAACAGTAAAAGGAAGGTGACAAGACTTTCTATAGATACATTAATGAAAGGAGAAAGTCCAGAGGGGTATTGCTAAGCTTAATGGAGAAAAGGGAGCATGTGAGGAGGAGGACCCTGTAAAGGCATCTATCCTAAATAGATACTTTTGCTCAGTATTTACTGAAGAGAAGGTAGGGCAGGGCCCACAGCTCAGCATCATGGACACAGGGGAGGGAGGTGAGCACTACTCCCTTCACAAAGAAAGGGTCCTACAAGAGCTTGCTAAGCTCAGGGTGGATAAGGCAATGGGACCTGATGGCATACATCCCAGGGTACTTAAGGAGCTAAAGGAGGAACTAGCAGAGCCATTAGCAGAATTGTTTAGTGAGTCTCTGAGCACAGGAGAGGTCCCAGAAGACTGGAGGAGGGCTCATGTGATCCCACCACAAGAGTGGTAGCAGGGAGGAGGTGGGGAACTACAGACCGGCCAGTCTTACCTCAGTAGTGGGCAAGATTATGGAGGTACCCTTAAGGAAAGGATAGTGCAACACCTGGAATCCATAGGGCACAGGATCCAAGACAGCATGGGTTTACAAAAGGAAGGTCCTGTCAAACTAATCTCATAGATTTCTTTGACTGGGTAACCAGAGTGGTGGACCAAGGGGAGGTGCTGATGTCGCTACCTTGACTTCAGCAAAGCTTTCGACACTGTTCCACATAGAAGATTGTTAAATAAGCTAGGTAGGCTCGGGTGGGTCAGAAGTTGGTCAACTGGTGGCAAACTGGTTGACTGGCAGAAAACAGAGAGTGGTGGTAAATGGTATACAGTCAGAAGAGATGCAAGTCACAAGTGGTACCTCAGGGATCAGTCCTGGGGCCAGTCCTATTCAACATCTTCATTAGTGACCTCGCAGATGGACTAGAGGGTAAGGCTTGTCTGTTTGCAGATGACACCAAGATCTGCAACAGAGTAGATGATACAGATGGGGTGGGCAGAATGAGAAGAGATCTGGATAAACTAGCAGAATGGTCAGAAGAGTGGCAACTGGGATTTAATGCAAAGAAGTGCAAAATCATGCACATAGGGAAGAGAAACCCTGAAGCCACTTATAGGCTGGGAGGAGTGGCTAGCAGTCACAAAGGAAGAAAGAGACTTGGGCATCATCATCACTGATGACCTAAAATCATCCAAGCAGACCTCTAAAGCAGTAGGTAAGGCTAGGGGTGTTAGGGTGTATTAGTAGGGGTATCACAAGTCGTAAGAGGGAGGTAATAATCCCTCTGTACAAGACATTATCATTAGCCCTCATCTGGAGTACTGCGCAGTATTGGAGGCCACACCTTCACAAGGACATTAACCAAATTGAGGCAGTCCAGAGAAGGGCAACCAAAATGGTGCAGGGACTGCATCAGAAGACATATGAGAACAGATTAACGGAGCTCAATATGTATACGCTGGAGCAAAGGAGGGAGAGAGGTGATATGATCGAGACATTTAAACACCTTAAGGGCATAAACAAGGTGAAAGAGTCTAACATGTTTAAATATAAGAAAAATAGCAGGACAAGAGGACACAGCATGAGATTAGAGGGAGGCCAATTAAGGGAATGTGAGGAAATTTTTTCACAGAAAGGGTGGTAGATGCATGGAATGGCTTACCACAAGAAGTGGTGGCTATGAATACAGTGCAGGGCTTCAAACAGGCATGGGATAGGCATAAGGGAGCAATACAAATGACTATGAATAGATAGGTCACTGACAGAGCAAAGGCCGATGGCACATTTATAAGGTAGAAAAAGAAATGGGCAGACTGGATGGGCCTTGCGGTCCTTATCTGCCGTCAACTTCTATGTTATGTTTCTATGTTAAAGGTTGGCTTCCGCTGAACCTGAGAGTCAGGTAACAGGCTTACTTGTTAGGTAAAAAAGCACTACTTGGACTCTCCCCCACATCTACAGCCACTCTGTTCCAATGCACTCAGAACCCAAAAGTTACTAGAAGCTCAGCCAAGGGTGCACTCCAAGTCTCTCTTAAACGAACCTCCCTTGCTCAGCGATTGTTAGCCTATTGTGAGTCTAATTGGATCAATGACCTACCCACCTCCTTTTTAAAGCTTACTAAATTGCTGCCTTTTAAAAAAGACCCGTGTGCCTCACTGTCCACTGAAATCCAATGCAACTGCTGTCCCTAAAAAACTAATTACCCCTCCCCTGCCCTATATCATCCCCTCCACTCACATATCTAATATACTAACATACTAGTCGCCAGTAGATTTGGCCTTATGGTGTATCGAATTTACTCATGCCTCAGAACCCAGGGTGGGTACTGAAGCCACCCCCCCTTATCTCATTTCTGTTACTCCTGACCACTCTCCCAGCCCCCCTTGGGCAAGCCAAACTCTGCTTCATCCCCTTTCAGTGTCTGTCCCACCCTGTCTTGAACCCCTTCACCATAGAAGCCAGAACCAGCTCACCAGGCAGTGCATTCCACAGTTTCACAACCCTCCCAGTGAAATACCTACTCCTCCTTTCCCCCAACATTCTAACTCCTTCCAGCTTCAAATCATGCCCTCTGGTGATACCATCTTCCTTTATCCTAAAGATCCCCTCCTGATTTACCCTATTAATTCCCTTGAGGTACTTGAAGACCTCAATCATGTCCTCCTGGTCCCTCCTCTCTTCTAGCGAAAACAGGCCGAGCTCCTCTACTTTCTCCTCATGCATCAACCCCCCCAGACCCTGGACCATTTTGGTTGCTCTCCTCTGAACCCTTTCCAGGAGCTGAATGTCCCTCCAAAAGTGAGATCTCCAATACTGCACACAGTACTCAAGGTGTGGTCTAACCAGGCCACTGCAAAGTGGCAGAATCACTTCCTTGCACCTTGAGGTAACCACCTGTGCAATGCAGCCCAACATCCTGTTTGCCTTTATTGCCGCCCTCGTACACTGCTCAGAGTTATTCATGCTGGCATCCACCAGAACCCCCAGATCTTTTTCTCCTGCAGTGGCCTCCAACTCCTTCCCTCCCAGGGTGTATGTACTCATGTTTGAGGTTCCCACTCTAGATGTAACACCTTGCATTTAGAGGAGTTAAAGTTTAATTTCCAGGTGCAAGCCCACCTATCCAGGGTCTCCAGGTCCCTTTACTGGGCAAACCTCCCCTCCTCTCCCTCAACCACTGCACCCAACTTGGAGTTGTCTGCAAAGAGACTCATTTCACTCCCTATACCCTCCCTAATATCTGAGATGTAGGCATTAAACAGAATCAACCCCAGGACTGAGCCCTGTAGTACCCTACTAATAACTCCTCCATGAATTGAGAACTCCCCACCGATCACCACTCTCTGAAAGTGTCCAGCCAGCCAGTTTCCTATCCTTCTAACCATCAATGGGCCTACCCCCATCCCCTTCAGTTTCTCCAGTAGGCAATTGTGAGGGACCGAGTCAAACGCTTTGCTGAAGTCCAGGAACAGTACATCCACAGGTCTTCCCCTATCGAATTTCAATGTTACCCATTCATAGAACTCCACAAGATTAGTTTGACATGATCTACCCAGCACCAACCCATGTTGGTGACTATCCAGGAATCCCATCTCCTCCAAGAACCCCTCCAAGCATTCTTTAAGAATACCCTCCATTACTTTACCCACCACTGATGTCAAACTGACGGGTCTACAGTTACCCGGCACCTCCCTCGATCCCCCTTCATGGATGGGCACCACGTGAGTCATTCTCCAGTCCCTAGGCACTCACCCCATCTCAAGCGACATGTTGAAGAGATCCACCATAGGTACTGCCAATACATTTGCCAACTCCCACAGAACACTCAGATGTATGCCATATGGCCATGGAGATTTTTCCTTTTTTAGGGCTTTAAGGGCTTTCCACACCTGTTCAAAGAGGATAGCATCATTGGTCCCTCCCCCCATTAGCCAATTCATCCTGATGTGAAATCCCTGAGGCAACTCTTCCACCCACCCTTTCCTTATCTGTTCCTCCAACAATCCTACCCGCTGCCACATCCAGCTCCATCAGCTCCCTCTTATTAGGTTTCCTAGCTCCCTCCCTAATGAACACAGAGGCAAAGTACTCATTTAATACCTCCGCCTCCTCCACCCACCCCCCATTTATTCTTAATCTGCCGATCTGGCCCCAGGTTTTTCTCTGCTCCCCAATATACCTAAAGAACCCTTTTTTCCTACCCCATATCTCCTGCACCGGCCACTGCTTTTTTCTGAACTTTGCTCCTCCCCCACCATCCAGGTGACCTGTCTGGATGCAAGATAGTAAGTTTCCTGTCCCTATCCCCTCTAATTTTTTGTATCCTTTGTAGGCAGCCTTCTTCTCCCTTACCACCTCCTGAACCTCCTTGGACCACCAACATGGTTTACATGACCTCACCTCCTTCCGTTTCACCTTTGCACGGATCCTAACAGCCTCCTGAAGTCCTTGTTTTATGACAGCCAATCTCCCTTCTGAATCCACTCTTGGTGTAATCCTCTTCAAATTCTCCTTGAGAATAGCACCCATGCCCCTAAAATCCACCCCCCTAAAATCCACCACCAATGTCCTAGAACTATCCCCTCCACTCCCCACATTTAGACGAAACCAGACAGTATCACGGTCACTCCCTGCCAGGGGATCCTCCACTGCCAGATCCCTTACCAGATCCCCATCCACAAGCACCATGTCCAGGACATGCCTCTCTCTTGTAGGCTCCAACACATGCTGAGTGAAGAACATATCCTGGAAGCTATCCAGAAACCTCTGCTCCTTGGCCACTGTGGAGGTCATGGTTTCCCAGTCAGTAGCTGGCATGTTTAGGTCCCCCACTAACACCGCTGTCTCCTTTCTTTGTCCACACTGGCCCTTAATGCTGTCCAGCAGACAATCCTCCTGAACCTCCACCACCCAGCTTGATCTTTCCTCCTGTAGGGGTTCACATGGAGACTCACAAGGCCTCTACATTTCCCTCTGCCTCTTCCACCCTAGTAATCTCTATGCTGTCTCTAATGAACAATGCCACCCCCCACCTCTGTCCTTCTCTCTATCCTTCCTAAGCACTGTGTACCCACTCACATTAAGATCCCAATTATTGCTAGATTTGGCCCAAGTTTCCATGACCGCTGTCACATCTATCCCTACTTCGAACAACATGGTCTGGAACTCCAGCATCTTATTTCCCAGGCTTCTGGCATTTACTAACACCACCCCCAACCCTTGTCTCTACCTCCCTTTGCCATGCCCCCACCAGATATCCTATGCTTCCGCCCTCCTTCCTCACCTACAGTATCATCCTCCCTTAGTCTTCCATCCGACTTCCACCCTAGGGGCTGAATTCTAGGCCCCTCCGTGACAGGTAAGGATAACTGGTCAGCCTCCCCTTTCCCTCCCCCCCACAGGTTTAAACCCCACCTAACATGAATATAGTCTGCCATTCCCTGTTTTAGGACTTCCTTCCCTATGGGATTAAGGTGAAGCCTATCCCTGGCGTACAGTCCCTTATCCTCCCAAACTCCCCCCCAAGTGCTCAAACACCCTGACCCCTTTCATCCTCACACTTTCTGAGCCAGTCATTAACCTCCACAATCTTCATTTTGTTCTCCACAGAGGCCTTTGGTACTGGCAATATTTCTGAGAAGGTAATGGTGCATCCATTATCCTGACAAACTCTGGCCAGCTCTCAGAACATTGCCTGGATTTCCAGTACACTATTTCCCACTATATTGTTCGTCCCCAGATGCAACAGAGAATCTGGTGACCCTCCACAATCCTTTACCAGCTTGTAAACCATGAACTTTGCCCTGTGCACTGTCACACCAGAGATTCTCACTACCTTAACCTGGCTGGGTTTTCCCAACCCCTCTCCCTCCCAGTGTATACCCCTCATCATGGAGTCCCCGAGCAGGAACATCTTAGTGACCCCTTCAGCCTTTTGTTTACCATACTAGTGCCCTCCATTGCCACAACCCCTTCCACTCAGCCCTCTGGAACATCCCAGCTACCTATTTTTACCCCTCAGCCATCTCCAGAACTCTGTCCATCCCCTCCTTTCTACTCTCTTTTGTCAGCTGTTGACAAAGCCTCCTGGCTGCTTCCTTCACAGTAACCTCTTAAACCTATGCCCTCCGTATGCCACAATTCTTTCTCTTCAGCCCCCAAAACAGACCAGCTATCAATTTACCCCTCAGCCACCTCCTGTACTCTATCCACCCCCCCTTTCTATTCTCTTTCATCAGCAGTTGACAAAGCCCCCTGGCTGCTTCCTTCACAGTGACTGAGCACTTAGTAACAAAACTCCACCAAGTTAGCAACTTTACCAAATGACTCCTTGTAGTCAGCGTATATTGGTATTAGAATAGTACTGAATCCTTTCTGACATGTTAATGATGTATAACCACTGTTTGCCCTGTATCTGCTATTATGTTTTAGGTATTATGTTTCTTGTCTGTTCTGTCTTGTACTGTATTTCACTGACATGGAACCTTTGTAAAAGAGCCATAATGGCTCGAAGGTATTACTTTCAAAACCATAAATAAATAAATAAAGTAAATTAATTAATATATGTTATGCCATCTATTTGCCTTTTTGCTTCTAATATCTTTACTGGAAGAAAATGAATAATGTATTTATTTAATGTACTGTACATGTTGCTTTATTTGTACTTTTAGGCACTTACATGTTATGGATTTAAAGTCTTCAAGTGAGCCTATCTGATTGGACAGCTTTGGTTTGCCACAACACATTTTATCTGTATGATATGGACTTTCTAATTTTAATATGATTCTTATTGATTAGCTTGCATTTAGTTTTCATATTTATTTGTCTGTGTCTTTTTCCTTTTTAAATCATATGTATGTATATATATATATACTGTATGTGTATGTATTTATGTGTACTTTGATATTTTATTCATTTGCACTGTGTGACTTCACTTTTTTAATTGTCTCAGAATGATGATGTCTTTTACCTGTACATTAGATGTTTTTACCTTGTGTCCAACATGTCTTTTGACAAAAAAATCTGTTCCAAAACAAGTCAAGATGTGTTTTTTGTCACTGGCACTTAAATAAAATTTATAGCATGCCTTGAAGCCTTGTGAGCAGTGTTTCATTTGGGTGGTTTGTGCAGGATTTTTAACTTTTTTACATATCACTAAGAATGATATCCAAGCACTGGAGCTCCAGTCTTAAGACAGTACTTGTGATTCTGATAACTTTAAATTCACCTTTTGTGCTGCAGTCAATGGGTTCCTGGCTTTGGTGAAGCAACAATGCTGGCTTCAAATCATCCATGGATTCACCACAGACATCTCTGCTTAAGAGGTCCTTGGCTGAGCCAGCCAGGTCCACCAGAGGCTGGTAACCTGCTAAAAAACACTCCTCATTCTCCCACTGAAGAGAAAATAATCACAATGGGTTTGGGCAGGCAGCTCCCCCCAAGCTGGTTCTAGATCAAGTTAGCACCCACGAAACAGCGCAGTCAAAAACTGCAAAAACAAAATGGTGGCAACCGCTTCCGTGCATCCACACAGCTGCAGACAAACTGTATGGGGAAGTCAAGCTGGAGGGTCAATGGAAAACTCACCCCAGGAAGAACGGTGCTTTAAAGGTTTCTGTAGGGAGCTATGCCCGTCACATCTCCCGAACAAAATATAACCAACTTCAAGGTTGGCAACAAGGGGAGGACAAGAAAGTCCAGAGGGGCAACAGCAATAATGCCATCCTGACACATGCAATATAAAAAAAGAAACAGGTAAGAACTGAACCCGGGTTAGCTACACCATAGCCTCTGACCATAGCTGCTATGCCAGGGCAGAAGCTTGGTCAGCAGGCACACACTCAGGCTCTTCTCCTCCTCCACTTACATGACAGCAACTACCCGGATAGCACTATAATGTGTTGCGCTCTTATCCAGTCTGTTTTCGCAGTTATGTCCATGTGGATTTGTACCACGCTATTACACCAGCACAAAATTAACTGGACACCTTCTGGGCTGAATAACTGCCTACCCCACACTCTCAAGAGCCAGCCCACCCAAGTAAAGAGGAGAACAAAATAATTGTGCCCCCCCCAAGAAGGGAAAGGAAAAATAAAAGAGGAACCTGAGACACAGAAGACATCAAATATTTACAAACACAGTATGCTCTGTCTCCACCTGTTTTTCTCAGTTTTTGAACTAGGGCACTGAACAGTTACCAATTTAAGTGATTACAATAAGTACATTGAGATTAGAGCTGAACTGCAGTCAACCATAAGTGCAAACTCTCTCTGGAACCTACAGTTCTGCCACAAAGCACATCTTTCCTCCTGCCTTCCACTATAGAAAGTTTGACACAGTTCATTACCAGTCATCTAAGTGTTCCATGGATATCTAGGGAGCAAACAGTTTATGTTGGTGGTAAAACAAGTGTTCCTGCGAGGCATACCATTCTTGCCCCCTTGTACGCTGGTAGCAGGAGATAGAACAAAGTGGCTAGGGTGCTGAATATCATTTAGTCTTCTCACTGTAACAATGTGAAGTTGAAGATATTCCTACTCAGCAATAATGCAGCAGAAAAATAATCATTGCCAAGCAGCCAGAGTTCATCATAGCAGGCAGGATTTAATTGCTGTATAGTAGATGTTCTGAGTCCATTAGCCATGTTACACTCCCACCCTACAGTCTCAAGCTGCTATACTGACTTATAGCTGCCCCAAAGACAGTATAATAAAAAAAGATGCAATAGGGGCTCGGAAATTATGGTCCTTGGGGAGATAGCTGCATCTTGGCATAAGATGTTTGAAAGAGGAGAGCATGGCTAGAAAACTACACATCCAAGGAAGCACACTAATCAACAAAATCTCAAAGTTACTTAATGATGTCAATAAATTCCTTCACCTTATGTGGCTCTGTAACAAAATCCTGCTTATCATTCACAGTGACATGCAGTTTAGCTGGCATTAGCAGAGCAAAATGGATGTCTTTCTTTTTCTATAGATCCTTCCCCTTCCTAAATCCACAGCACCAACTGAATGATTTCAAGCTTATATCAGGGTAGATCTGCAGCATATGTGATTGATATTTCACACCCCCCGCCTTCCTGGCTTTCTTCATAATCATCTCTTCTCCATACAATGGTGACATTTTATTAAATAAACACAAGGCTTTTGGTTGTAACAGATCTTCCTTGGAGCATTCTATGTTTTATAGGCTTACTGTCCTTATACCCATCTGGAGCTAAATATTCTTTGGAGAGTTGACTAAAAAATTGATCTGGATTATCCCCACCAAATCTTTGAGTAATTCAGCCACTTTTAGGTTTTCTCATCTGCCGTGGTTTTCTAGTTTGTCCAGTTTCCACTGAAGGTAAGTTATTGTGTGTTCTAATTTTGATACTTGCATTTCCATCAGAGAAAGGCTAGCTTCATTTGTACTTTTTTCGATTTGAGTAGTCTTTTATTTAGTTCTGTTATTTTTGTTGTTATATGGGCAACATTAGTTTGAATAACTGTCAGCTCCTCTGCAACAGTGGCAAAGACCTGTCACCTCTCAGTGAAAATCTGATCTTGCCTGCATGCCAGGGCTGCCATCCCCTCCTGGCTTTCCCTAGTGGTTGGTGGCTCACTCTGTCTCCTCTGTTTGTCAGCCATGGATGGTGCTGCTTTCTAGTGCCATTCCTCTTTGAGACTCGAAATATACTGAGATATCTTTTGTGGCCACTTTTCGCTTATTTGACTTCTTTATAGCTTTTCTCCTACTATTTGCCAGTTTGCTAGTACTTTTATGCTGATTTGCTGTGCAGATTGATAGTGGCCTGCATGGAGTTCCAGTAGTACGGTACCTCTCAGATGGCAGACATCTTGGAGTCTGCGAAAGGCTTGTTTTCAGCCATATAGGCCACTGCATCATGCTCATATTGAACCCCTGCCACATCATTTTCACCCTTGTACTCATCATCCAGTGCCTGCTCCAGTTCAATGAAGGAAAGATCATCTTGAGTGCCTCCTCCAGTTTCTGCATTCCATCTTATGATGCCATTTGTTGCCCCACTGCTGCCCTTTTCAGGGTTGACCTCTGCATCCCACTATCTCATCTCCACTGGTGCTCCAGCTTTTTGCTTTGCTGGCCTGCTTTCCCCATTATTACTGTTTCTATTATCTTGAACCATTGACTCAATGAGCTGTGTGGATGGATGCCTCTGCCAGCAACAGCAGCCTTCCTGCTCTGAACCTGGAGTGACAACCTATGCCATGGTTCTTGTGCCACTACTGACAGAGTTCTCATGATCACCTTCCATGATGACCAATAAGCCAGGCTCCAGGTCAGACATGGACAGCATCCAGTTGTGATCCTCAATCTCCCTTAGGCACTGCATTGCATACAGAAATGCTTGGTTCTGGTCCCTGGTTCACATTATTGGAGAGGCAGAGGGGTCAGGCCATCCAGCACCTGATGAACCTGATTGGAAGGCATGGCATAAATTAATGCATTACTTTAACTTGGCAAGGCAGAACCAGACAGTAGCATCCTGCTGGGAAAATGAAAATGAAAAAGGGGAAAAGAACATTTTTTTAAAATATTTACATCCTACCGAGCAAGAAAAAAGGAATCTCTCCACTTGTGGTCGCGAGGGCATTATGGAGCCACCTTCCCCTCAAGCCAAAATGCAAGGTACGATGAGAGGTACCCAGGTGAGTCTGTACTCCACTGGGTCTCTGAGGTTCCCTCCCCACTGACGCTTTGCGTCAGCTGCCCCACTGCTCCCTCAACCACCCTTGGTGAGCAACTCCCTATATAGACTGTGTCAGGTGACTTTTTAAGCATCACCCTACTTTTCCATTTGCAGCTTATCAGTTCTCACCACTAGCGGCCACTACAACTAATTGCTGCACTAAATCCCCCACTCTAGCAAAGCCATGCTGCACATAGCCTATAAATCTATTTTAGGGCTAGCCTTTCTTACCACATTAGCATCCCTGCCACCCTCGCTCCTCCCTAAATCACTGCTTAGTCCCCCGGTAATCACTTTACAACACACCCACACTAGTCCCTGCTCCTCCTCCATGTTTGAACAGTACCCCCTTGGGCCACACTGCTACTGGATTCCTGGTCTGTCCATCCTCCCCTCATCTTTTCATGCCAGGCTGACAGTGCTGAAACTCCCCATGTCAAGTTATTTTGCACAGCCCCCTCAGACTCCCTCTGCCCACCACAAGCCAAAACATTTTCTGACAAATTCAAAACTGGTACTAACCTTAGTACTCCTCCTCGCAGGTGATATCGAGCTAAACCCTGGACCAGCCACCCATACTAGCAACAATCCCTCCCCCACTGGCAAACTACCCAGAGGCCTAAAATAGCCCACCTAAACATACGCAGCCTCCTACAAAAACTGCCCTTGCTACAATCACTAGTATTATCACTGTGTCCTGACATCCTGATTATCATTGAGATCTGGCTGAAACCACACAACCTGGATGGAGATGTAGCTATTCCTGGTTACTCCATCACTCATCATGACTGCCCGGGCACCAAGAGAGGAGGTGGTGGTAAAGCCATTTACATATCATCCTTGGTAAATTTCTCACCAGTCTCACTATCCACTCTCCTGGAAACCATCGATGCCTTACTAATAAATATCTCCTTACCCCACTCAATTCCCATATTTATAGCAGTCTCCTAGTATCCCTCAGACTCCCAACTAAACTCAGTCACAGCACACCTGGACACCCTAAAAACCATTAGTTCAGGAGGGGAGCTCCACATCTTCAGTGATTTTAACCTGCACTGGCTCCCTAGTACCAGCACCAAACTCCAAAACCATGTGGCAACATTAAATCTGTCTCTACAGATCACTGAGCCCACATGTCTAAACCACAAAACTCTGAACCAGTCCCTGCTGGACTGGGCCCTCACTTCTCACCCTCACAGGATAATAGCCTCTGGCCTCCTTCCAGAGTCCCTGAGCGATCACCATATGATATACATAGTAAGAAAAATATTTAAAGCCAAGTCACCCCCACCAAAAACTCTCCTCATCAGGTCATATAAATCCCTTAATCTTGTAGGTATCCTAAATTACTTAAAAAACTTGGACTGGTCATACATCCCCAGGGCTACCTCCATGGACTCTGCCCTAGACTTCTTCAAGTCAAAATTTCCTGCCATCTGGGACCACTATGCCCCACTCAAAAAGGTTTGAGTAAGGGGAGTCCATCTGCCATGGATCACTGCAGACCTCATGGACCACCTCCGCACCATGGACCAGGTGTGGAAAGCCTACAAATCATCAGGGATGCACGCTGACCACCTACACTATCGAACACTTAGAAATGCCTGCACCAGGCTTATCCATGAGGCAAAAGTCCGCTACCTCACATCATCCTTCCAAAAATCCAAATCATCCAGCCAAGTTTCGGAGGTCAATCAAATCACTTTTCTCCCTCCCACCCAGCCCCCACCCTCTGCCCTTGATGTAGGTGGCTCCACCATATCAGAACCACATGCAGTTGCTACGGTTTAAACACGGTGTTCATTAAAAGTGGGTACCCTCACTACTCTAACCCAACACCCGCTACCGTCCCTACCCACTCAAACCCCTCACCTGGCTTTTTCCTTCTCCCTGGTTACTCCATCCAAAGTACTCAAAGCCCTGTTTGTCCTAAATCCCTCTAAGGGTAAATGCCTCTAAGGTTTGGATGCCAAAATGCTGTACCTTTCTGCTCCAGCTATCACCATGCCTCTAGCATCCCTTTTTAACCTTTCCTTCACTACAGCATCTATACCCTCAGATTGAAAGCATGCCACAATCATCCCCCTCCCTAAAAGTGGTGACCCATCCTCCCCTGGAAACTACCACCCCATCTCCCTCCTACCCATTCTAGCCAAAATCCAGGAGCAACTAGTCCTCTCACAACTTACCGCCTTCCTTGGCTCCGCCTCCTTCTTTACTCCAAACCAGTCGGGTTATAGGAAATTCCACTCCATTGTCACTTCCCTCCTTAGACTCATTGACTCCATCCTGACAGGCACGGACAAAGGTCAATCACATCTGCCATTTTTATTGACTTAGCTAAGGCTTTCGACACAGTCTCACATGCCCTTCTCCTGTCAAAACTCTCCAATGCAGGTCTCTCCAGTGCAGCCATCAGCTGGTTCAAATCATACCTGGCAGACAGGTTCCATTCAGTAAGAATTGGTGCCTCCACCTCCAACCCCCTCTCTGTCACCATTGGTGTCCCCCAAGGCTCCGTCCTTGGCCCAGTCTTGTTCTCCATTTTCTTCAACAACCTGCCATCAACCTGCCCGCATACATCCATTCACATGTACACAGACAATACAGTACTGTATACCTCAGGCCACTCCCCCACTGGAAGTAGCATCCAGACTCCAGCAAGATTTCACCAAAGTTCAGCTCTGGTTTCACACTAATCAACTTATTCTCAGTGCCAAGAAAACTGTCTTCTTAGCCTTCAGCATGAGACAGAGACTTTCCCAACTCCCTGCTTCCCCTACCTTCAAAACCCTTGATGGGACCCCCCCTTAGAAATTTGTACCTCTTTCAGATACTTGGGGTCTGGCTGGACCAACACCTCGACTTTTCTATTCACATCGAAGCAACCCACAAAAAACTGCACCCCAGGCTGGGTGCTTTATACCAGAACTGTAGCTGCATTCCTCTGCCAGCCCACAAAGAAATAATGCTGAAAATGATCCTCCCTATTTTTGACTATGGTGACACAGTATTCAGTGCCATCCCTAAATCCACCCTGGCTAGACTGGATTCCATTTTCAACTCCTTCTGTCATTTCGTGCTGGACTGTCCACCCTCCACTCACCACTGCAACCTCTACAGGTCCCTTAACCTCCCCTCACTTTTTGACAAATGCCAGTACCACTGTAATAAACTCACAGCCAAATTCTGTTCCCAGCTATTGCCCTCCTACCTCGCCTCTACCCTAACTGCTCAAACACCATCTACATACTCACTTAGAAATTTTGACTCACAGCTCCTTCAAGTCCTGTACATGGCGACCTCTGCTGGCCAGTAGACTTTTAGAACCCAACTACCAAAACTATGGAATTCCCTGCCTGTGGACATCCGGCATGCTCCCTCCTCTCAGCAATAAATCTCCCTCCTTAAAGGGCAGGTCTCCACAAACTTCTCATGCTGCCTAGCCTCACACTAGAATGGCCAGCTTGCCGGCTGCTACTACTATGGTTCACTTGAAAGGTTCAACTCTGTTCCAGTTAGTTGTCACAGCACTTTCTACAAATTACTGCCTGTTGCTTGCTGTGTTCATACTGTTTATATTCCTCTATATATCTTTTGTATATAATCTATGAAATTTCGATATTCTGTATTTTGTGTATCTGTTTTTCATATGTATATATCATCCCGTTCCCAACAACCCCCAGGACGCATCTGGAATCGAGAAGTAGTCTGCTCAATATGTCTTCCTGGTAAAACTTTTAAATAAATAAATGATTTTGTTTATTAAGCCAGAATTATCTACAAAAAAACAGAAGCACTGTACCTAAAAACCACCTTGTGCATATGCAGTTGTGGAGCACTATACACCAATGGACCATTCAGGAAGACAGACAGCATATAACTGCATAGAAACATAGATTTTGATGGCAGATAAGGACCGCTTGGCCCACCCAGTCTGCCCATTTCCCTACCTAATGGATAAGCTACAGATCCTAGTTAACCAGCAGCCCACTTCTTCTTACCCCCAACCCCTAGAATTGCCTTATGACTGTCCCATGCATGCTTGAATTCCACCACTGTTTTTGACTCCACAACCTTCTCTGAAGGCCATTCCATGCATCCACAACCTCTCTGTAGAAAAAATACTTCTTAAATTACCTCTGAGCCACCCCTTCTTATCTTCAAATTGTGCCCTTGTTCTTGCACACCTCTTTTTTGAAAGATGCTACCTCTTGGACTTTGTTGATTCCCTTGAGATACTTGAAAGTTTCTATCATGTCCCCCGTCTCCCTCCTTTCCTCAAGACTATACATATTCAGCTCTTTAAGTCTCTCTTCATATGTCTTCCGGTGCAGACCCTGCACCATTTTAGTTGCCCTCCTCTGGACAGCCTCTATCCTGTCTATGTCCTTGTGGAGATTGGGTCTCCAGAACTGCACACAGTACTCCGGATGGGGTCTCACCAGCTGTCTGTACAGAGGAATAATAACTTCCTGTTTTCTACTGGTGATGCCTCTCCCTATGCATCCCAGCATCCCCCCAGCCCTCCTTGCTGCCCTCTCACATTGCTTGCCCACCTTTAGGTCATCTGATATGACTACCCCCAGGTCCCTTTCCATTTTTGTTGTTGTTAGTATCTCACCCCCTCCCATTGTGTACTCTTCCCCTGGGTTTTTGTTTCCCAGGTGCATTACCTTGCACTTCTTAGCATTGAATCTAAGCTGCCATACATTTGACCATTCTTCTGAACTGCAGATTAAAATATGCTGTAAAGCAGGCAATAAAGAACTTCATGAAAGACACGGTAGGTCCTACTATGCCAAGTACCAGTGGCCAAACAGAACTCCAGACAACAAAGAAAATGCATACCACCTAGAGAGATCTAGAAAAGAATTGATAAATTGGTGTAGAACAACAATAAATGCTAAAATAAAATAAACTGATGAATAAGTTTACAAACAACAACTAGAGCTGAGGTCCTAGCCTTGAAAACAACAGAATTTTACAAAGAGGAAGTCATCTGTGTTCTGTATCTGTTCAGTATTCCACAACTGCCCACTGTCCTAGAAAAAACTGGAAAGCCTTATCCACCCATTGCTGCAGCCCACCCACCTCCTGAATGTTGCCCCAGAACAAAGCAACCCACCCACTACAGAAACCCATCTGGAAAACCTAATCCCACCCACTGCTGAAGCCCACTGACCTATCAAGTGGGGGCCCACTGCTCAAGGCAACCAACCCACTTCCAGAACCCACCCAATTTCCATGATATCCTGTGACATTCAACCGTTTTAATTTGCAAAACCCCAGGGACTAATATTAGGAGGTTTCTGGATAGAGCTCTTTGTGTTTTAGATGTTGAAATAATAGATGATGCCACCTTTCCACCACCACCATTTTCAAGAAAGTGTACAGTAGGAGATGAAGCATGTCATAATGTGTGAGGATGAAGCACGACATTCCTTCCCAAACTTGCCATTTGCTTACAACTGCACTGCAGCCTTTCATGCTGTGTGGTGAGTGCACTCGCACAAGGATAGCAGAGAAAATGAGAGGGGTACAAGGCCAGCTGTGCAACAAACACAGAAAGGTTTGAAAATGAAGTGGGCCATGGGTGGGAGGTGGAAAGTTAAGCAGCACCATTATAATGGGGCCACAGATATGAGACAGGGAGCCGCCAATGTGAGAAGGAAGCAATTGATGAGGGAGTGAGGGAAACACATTGCAAACTATCAATAGAGTAAGCAGGAATTAAGAAGGAGGCATGGGAAGGAGAGGAAGGAAGGGCTGGATGCTTCAGAAAAAAGGAGGGAATCCGCAGAATGGCAGTGCAGAGAACAAGATGGGGAAATCAGAAAATAAGCAGCAAGCAGGGAAAGGAGCAGAATGGAGTGCTAAACACAAACAGGTGGTACAATGACAATGAGGTAGCAGCCATGAGGGGGAAGCTGCTGAATGGCAGTATAGTGAAAAAGCTGCAAGTATTAGAGACAAAGGGAAATCAGGATGGGGCAGAGCAGAGAGGACAGAGGTGGGGGGAGAACTGCAGCTAGAAAGAACTGGCCATGGGAAAACATTCATGTTGAGCTCTAATGCCCAGTGATAGTAATGGAAGGGAAAAGCTTTCCTGGGGACTAGTCATGGGAGAAACTAAGCAGCTCAGCTGGACATGGAAAAGGGAGCAGAGGTTGTAGCATGAGGAAAGAAGTCACTGATGTGATTTTCCTGAGGGGAGAAAGAGCAGAAGGAAGGAGGTTACAGTCATGGGGTGGGGAGGTCAATGGAGTGGCTTTCCCAGCAGCCTGAGAGATCACAGACATAGGGCTGAAAGCCAAAAGAATGGCTTTGCCAACATGGCATGCAGGGAAACCTAAGGAAGAGGCCATGGGGGAGGGCAGACAAAAGGGTGGGAAAGACAAAGAAACAGCTTTGACAGCAAGTAGAGAGCCCAGAGGTGGACAACAAAAAATGGGTGAGGTGAATTTACAGAAGCAGCAGAGCCCCCAGACTAGCAGGGCCACATGGAGATGCAAAAGGTAAAAAAGAAGGAAAAAACAAATGGAATAAAAGAAACAGGGGAACACACTAGATATATGGTGAAAAAGCCCTCATGGGGAGGCCAACCTGACAACAGTTCTGTAATGCTGGTTCAAAGATGGCACAACCCCCTCTGGACCATTTTTTTTTATAGGGGCACAGGTCACTCCCTCCTGGAGTGAGCTGTGCTAGCCTCTCCAGGTACTTCTGCACCTGACTGGGCTGGCCTGGGACTGCCTTCTAGCCTGTATTCTGTCAGTTAGTCCCAGATGCAATAAGGGATCATGTGCAAAGTTATGCCTATGGTGATAGGCCAGGAGAGTTACTTCATACAAGTGACAACCAAAGCATCTCAGTTCTTGGCAATTGTGCCTGAATATTATACCATCTTAAAGGAAGTCATACATTTGGGAGCAGTATGCCGGATTGTTACAAAAACATGCCATATATTGGCAAGATAGTTTTTAAAATCTTACTCTAGATTTTTTGGCAATGAATACTGAAATATAAAACAGGCTTCTAATTGTTTGTTGAGGTTAATTTATAGACACTAAAGGCAATGAAAACAACTAGGAGTGACAGGTGTATAACTGTATGGAGCCTATGTTACTTGTTTTAATAGTTGATAAATATAACATTTAAGAACTATAGCAACTTGTGGGCCTGTAATATATGAGTATATCATGATTTGTAATGATTTACTTGTTTTCCAAATTAGGTGAAGCCATTCAGAGACTATAAGGTGAATAATATAAATAAGATTCAGAAAACAGAAGGAATGACTCTCTCATCAAAAATATTTTTTTGAAAATATATTTTTTAAGACTTGTGATGGATATTAAATTAATGTGATAAAAAAGAACATTGTGTATTGTTTATAGCTCCTATATGGACTTAGGCAGCAGTTCTCTGTGAAACATATTATAATAACTGGTGACCTCATATAAAACAAAATAACTGGATAAGCAGTCCTGATGAAATGCTGTAGTATCCCACAGAATTCCATAATAACTCGGTAGCGGGTGTTTAGGAAATTTTCCTCCTCACACTCTCACTTCACTGAAGAGCAAAAGAAAGTGCATTGTATTTGTGTGAGTACAGCAGCTGCTCAGAGGCATGCTTGACTGCACAAATACAGCTATAGTTTTTCAGTTGAATCCTTTCACCAGTTGTTATAACAAACTCTGACCAGAGAAAATAGGGCTGCAGCTGGGGAATTTGAGGTATAAATATTGAAAATGACCAAAGTTATGAGCCTGCATTAGCAAAATATAACGTGGGCTCATAAGTATGTTGTTTTGTAATATTTTTACACCTCACTTTCAACATAGCCTTGTTATGACCCTGCCTCATGGAGAAGGGCAGAGCAAATGTTCAACACCTGTCCGAAAGGTGCTTTGGCACAGGGAATGTGAAATCAACTTTTGGGATGCAAAAACATATTTTGGGCAGGAGCTGAAAAATGACAGTTGTCACATTCATGATGTGCTGTAAAGAAATGGCTATGCTGAAAATCTAAGGTAAACATATTGAATATTACTGAATTTACTAACCTGCATTAGCAAAATTCAACAAAGGCTCATAACTTCGCTGTTTTTTCAAATTGTTGCACCAGATTTTTAACATTGCCTTCTTATGATGCCACCTCATGAACAAGGGCAAAGAAAATGTCCAACATCTACTAGAAAGGTAATTTTGCGCAGGGACCATGAAATCACTTTTCAAGACAGATTTTCCTACTGTTAGTTCAATTGTTCATGGAGCAGTGTCCCAAAGAAGACATGTTGAAAATTTGTCCAAAATATGCAAATATGGCCAAGTTATGCCACTAAGTTCAAAACACCATTGAAGTACATTAGACCGCATCCTTGTTTCTTCAGTTTGCAGTCTGGCTTTGAGGAGTGAAGACATGTCTGTGGTCCAGAGAGGATTATGGCATTGGACCCCAATGGGTAAGTAAGGGCTTGGGATGGTGATGGATGCTGAGTGGAAGGGTCAGGTGGGGGTCAGAAATGGCCACAAAACACACTGATGAATGTTTTTCATTTTACAGGATAAAAAAAAGGACAGAGGATTCCTAACTGTAACAGTGGGCGATTGGGCATCCCTAGTGTCACTGTTCTGTTTCTGTGGGTGTGGGGTGCTCAGAGGGAAAGTTGGGTGAGGGGGGGAATAAATAAACCAAAAAAAAGGGACCATCATGGGAAACACAATTGTGACACTGAGAGATTGGGCACTCCCTGTGTCATCATTATGTTTGTTGGGGGTGTGGGGGTGGAGGTGCTGAGAGGGAGGGTTGGGTGGGGGAATACTTATAATAAAAACAAAAACAGCAGTCATGGTAACATGGCACACCTGCCATGACCAAGATGGCTGCCACATTCTACTGTGCATGCGCGAGTACTAGCACATGCACAGTAGAATGAAGTGGCCATCTTGGACATGGCAGAGTGTGCCATGTTCTGCCTTGACTGCCAACAGTGAAACAAAATAGTGCAGTGCTGCTTCCAAAACATAAAATGAGTAGAGTGCTTCATGGATGTGGTGACTGTGGTACAACACCAACATGTTGTTTGGTCAGAAGGAATGCGCAGAGTCCTCTTCTTACAGCAAGAGGCCTGCAGGGCTTCACCCACTGCAGCCCAAAAAATGCCTGTGCAAAGTTTGTTTTATGAAGATTTTTCAAACACCTGCACAGGCATTATTCCCTATATAAATAGCAGTGACCCTCTTTTTCAAACTGATTATCAGTGTGATCAAATGTTGTAATTACTGAGTGCAATATCATACCAAGTTTTTGCAGTGTTTGGAGTGCTCACGCTTTCATACAATGGTTTATACAATGGTGCGAAGAGCAAAGAAAGGTGGAAGGCCAATAAATGCTCCTATCCAATCACCCATAAGAAGTTGGTATGTTTACATTATTAATATATGCATCTAGCCTGCTTTTGAACTGCTGTTTATTTTCCCTAATAATAATATGTAATGGGAGTTTCTTCCAGGATTTTATCACTCTCTGGTTAAAGAATCCCTTTCTCCTTGTTGTGTTAAAACCTTGTGGCCTGAGCTGTAGAGGATGGCCTCTAGTACCTAGTCTGTTGTTTTTAAATTTGAATCCCATCTCACTTCATAGATATTCATCCTGCATGTCAAAACATTATAGCAGGCCTCCCCGTATCCTCCTTCTCTCAAGTGACATTAATCCTAAACATTATAGACAGTCCAGATATGATTGGTCCTTTAAGTTATATGCCAGTTTGGTTGTTTTTCTTTGTAATACTATCTTTAGTTTATTTATCATCCCTTTACTTACTGGACTCCAAACTGGGCTACCATAGTCCAATAGTGGTCTGATATAAATCCTGTATTTATTTATTTTTTTGGTGTATAGTGACCTTATGACCTCCATACTCGTACTCTTGAAGTTTTTCTTAATCATATACAGCATTCTATTTGCTTTTACAATCTGGCTTTCACAATGTGTGTTGAGGTTAGCTTATTATTAAATATCACTCCAAGGTCCATTTTCTGCTCAGATACTCTCAATGGCACTTCATCTAGTAGATATGTGGCTATATTACACTGGTTGCTGAGATGTAACACGCATCATTTTTCTTTGTTAAATGACATCCCATGTTCTTTTGACTAATTTAGGATTTTGTTCTGGTCATTTTATAAGTCAGTCTGATCCTAATCTCTTGCTGTTTGTACAATTCCTGCTAGCTTTGAGTCATCTGCATATTTTGTTACCCAGTTTATAACCTGTTTTTCCATCTTTGAGATGAATATCTGGAATAATATCGGGCCATGGACTGACCCCTGAGGCACTCCACTCGTCACTGGTCTCTGGTCAGAATAGTGCCCATTAATGCACACCCTTTGAGTCCTATTGTTCAACCAGGATTTGAACCATTTAATCACTTTATAGTCTAGCTTAATTTCTGCTAACTTTTTAGAAACTGCTTTGTGTAGTATAGTGTCAAATGCCTTTGAGAAGTCAAGATGCATGCAATCCACTTGTAACCCACAGTCTAATGCCTTGGAGATTTTCTCATTGAAGCATAGGAAATTATTTGTGCACAATCTTTTTGCTTTGAAACTATGTTAATTGTTATCTGCTATGTATTGGTGGTTTAGATGGTCAATTATATAATCTTTTAATATTGATTTAAATATTTTACCTAGAACAGATGTTAAGCTTATGGGTCTATAATTGTTACATGTTGTCCTACTTCCCTTTTTACAGCTGTGGGCAGAGATGACAGCCATTTTGGAATCAATCTTTTCCCTTAAAGTGGCTGATAGTGGCACCTTCCATTGGACTTTTGGAAGTATCCTTGTGAAGGTCCGAAGGAGCTTGTAACACTCCAGCACGATCAGCCGCTACGGAATAACAGCCGCACTATTTTGGCTATTACTTCCGCATTCCGGGACATGAACTACACATGCATGCCTCGTGCACATGAACAGTTCTACTGGTGCCATTCACTGCAAATATGTATGCACAAATGCCACACATGTGCAATTGTGTCACCAGCACCAATTTGTGACTAGCGCACCTCTCACAACCTCCCAATGCTCCTGTCCACCCCACTCCCTCCATTCCTTCCCAGCATTGGTGGCTAATAAAACCCTCCCACTCCCTCCCAATTGCTGCTGTCCTCCCCACTCCCTCCATTTCCCATCCCCTCACTGACAGTGAAGTGCCCAGTCCCTGTGTTGGCATCATATATCCCCCTCAACTCATGTGGCACACTGGGAACCCACCCCAGTGTGCCCACATTTATGTTTTTTATTTTGTTGTTACCTGTGCAGACATCAGGGTGCCTGATCCCCATGTCAGTATCATGCATCTCCCACCTCATGTGGCACACTGGAAGACCACCCCAGTGTGCCCAAATTAATTTTTTTCTTCCTCCTGCCAACATCAGGGTTCCCAATCCCCATGTCATCATCATTTCCCCACCAAATCATGTGGCACACTGGGAGCCCAACCTGGTGTGCCAAGATTTATGTTTTTTTCCTTTAAATAATGAAAACTATCCCCAACATCTTTTTTTACCTGTAAAAAAGAAAACTGTCCCTTGTTGTTGCCCCAATCATCTTCCCCATCCCCACCCTCCCACTGAGCACCCACCTTCCCGCACCACCCCACCACAACCCATACTTACCTCCAAGGTCAGCGCTGTCATCTTCTCTGGACTGGGACATGTCTGCACTCTTCAAAGCCAAACCACAAACAGAAGAAGCAAAGGTAAGCTTGGTATAATGGCAGTCAATGGGGTTTTCAACTTATGTTATATATCAGCCATTTTTAAGAATGATGGCCCCAAATTTTCAACATGGGGTTCTTGGGTCCCCATCTCGTGAACACTGTCACTGTCATTTTGTTACTTGGTCCTGAAAGATGATTTCACGGTTGCTGCATGGAATCACCTTTTGGGACTGATTAATGAAAGACAGTGCCATTGTTCATAAGGTGGGGTCCCAAAAAGCCCATGTTGCAAATCTAGTGAAAAAATTCCCAAAAATGACTGCGCATTGTGCAGTTCCTACGCATGCTCCTAACCTTGTCTATTTTTAATATTTTCACTCCAGATTTTCAACATTGCCATTTTTGAACACCTCTTTCCTAACAGTACCACTGTCATTTTTCACATCCTGCCCGAAACATGTTTTCTCCCTGTGGCACAGAATAGCACAGTCACGCTGCGAAATCACCTTTCAGGACAAGTGAACAAAATAACAGTGGTGCTTTTCATGAGGTGGGGTCCCAAAAAGGCCATGTTGAAAATTTGGTGAAACAACTCCAAAAAATGGCTGAATTACAGTACACCCGGTCATTCAAACTTTTCTGCACACACATGTAACTTTGGTAATTTGGCAGCTCACCCCAGCCGTTATTGGCTCTGGCTAGAACTTGTTATGCATCGGTATGGCTGAGGTGCATAACCAATCAGTTGGTACACTAGTACTATTGGAGGATTGTGTAAATAGGTTGGGTTTCACTATGTAAGGTGTTAGGAGCTTTACAAGTCATGGAGAAATATTGTCTGGTCCCGATGAGTGAGTATTTTTTAACTGCGTTATTTTTTTATAGTTAGTTCTTCTGTGGTATTGATATTAGTAGCTGACTCTGTGTTTAATAACCCTTTATAATTGAATTTTTCAGTAAATATGGAAGAGAAATAAGTTAACCAGTTTTATGGGTTCATCTATAGATTCACTATTGGTGATGTACATGTAAACTGAGTTATTTGATTTATGCCGTGAGTTGACATAACCATAAAATTCTCTCATATTATCTTTTTTAACTGTTACTGGCTATATTCCATTCCATTTTCCTCTTGTTTCTCTTAGTTATGTTTTTGTATTTTTCATCAATTTCTTTATATCTTTTCCAATATGTATCCTTCCTGTCTTTCTTATATAGATTGCACAGTAATAGCACTGAATTACTCAAGGGATTTTTAAGGATTTTTAAAAATCTCTATTGAGATTTGTGAAACCTTTTGTTAGGAATTTTGGTGTGTTTGTTAGTGTGTTCACTGCTACCTGGAGAGGGTGTGACCTCATCTGATAGTGTAGTTGAAAATCTACCAGATGGCACTCAAGTACTGTAATATGACTGTGACTCTTTCTGTAGGTATAATAAAAAGAATTTTAGAGGATTTTGTTTCCCTAAATTTTGTGAAGGATAAATAGGAAATCTCACAAAATTGCTTGACAAATTCAACGCTACTACTGTAGATAGTTCTTTTCTTTCTAATCAATTTCTTTAAACTCTTCATGAGCCATTTTAATTTGATGGCTTGCTGATTGTATTTTTTTTGCTGTTTGTCACATATTTTAACAAGCATTTGTCAATGCCGAACGTTCGCTTGCAGGTATTTGCAGTGGTATTTGGCACTTGGACATGGCTTAAAAAAATCAGTGACAAAGAAGTACAAGCATTTGTCAATGCCGAATGTTGCTTGCTTCTATGTGCTGTTTAGGTATTTGGAACTCATTGGAGTGCAAATATTGAAAATTTGCGAACTTACGAGCGTACGTAGGAACTGCGAAACACGCTCGTAAAACAGTCATTTTTAGGAATTTTTTCACCAAATTTTCAACATAGCCATTTTAAGACCTCTGCTCATGAACAGTGTCACTGTGATTTTCTTAATGTGTCCCATACCATGATTTCGCACACCAACTGCGCCATTGTGCACTACATGGGTGTAAACAAGTTTTGGGTGAGATGTGAAAAATGACAGCTGTACTGCTCATAAGAAGGTGTGGTAAAATGGCAATGTTGAAAATCTGGAGTGAAAATATTGAAAAGTTGAGAACTTACGAGCGTGCGTAGGAACTGTACAACGCACGCTTGTAAAACGGTCATTTTTGGGAATTTTTTCACCAAATTTTCAACATAGCCATTTTAAGACATTTGCTCATGAACAGTGTCACTGGGATTTTCTTAATTTGTCCCATACATTGATTTCGCACACCGACTGCACATTGTGCACTACATGGGCGTAAACACATTTTGGGTGAGATGTGAAAAATGACAGCTGTACTACTCATAAGAAGGTGTGGTAAAATGGCAATTCTGAAAATCTGGAGTGAAAATATTGAAAATTCGCGAACTTACATGCTTGCATAGGAACTGTGCAACGCACCCTCTTAAAAGTCATTTTTTGAACTTTTTCACCACATTTTCAACATAGCCATTTTAAGACCTCAGCTCATGAACAGTGTCACTGTGATTTTCTTAATTTGTCCCATACATTGATCTTGCACACCGACTGCGCCATTGTGCGCTACATGGGCAGAAACACATTTTGGGTGAGATGTGAAAAATGACAGCTGTACTACTCTTAAGAAGGTGTGGTAAAATGGCAATGTTGAAAATCTGGAGTGCAAATATTGAAAATTCACAGACTTACAAGCCCTACGAGGAACTTCACAATGCTGCAGCCTCGTAAAACAGTCATTTTTGGAAATTTTTGCACCAAATTTTCAACATGGCGTTTTTGGCCCTTCTCATGAATGATGTCACTGTCATGGTGTTATTTGGGCCTGAAGGGTGATTTCGTGCTGTGACTGCGAAATCACCCTTCGGGTAAAGAAAAACGCCATGACAGTGACATCATTCATGAGAAGGGGTCCCAAAAACCCCATGTTGAAAATTTGGTTCAAAAATTCCAAAAAATGCCTGAGATATGCAATAAAGTTGAAAAAACCCTATCTAGCCCATTATACAGCTTACCGGCATTACCTCAGTTCACGGTCGGCTTTGAAGAGTGCAGACGTGTTCCTGGTCCAGCATGATCGTTGCGCTAAGCTCGGAGGTAAGTATGGGGTGGGGGTGTGGGGAGGCAGGGTGCGCAGTGGGTGGGTGGGTGCGGGTTGTGGGAGGGGCAGGGAGACTGCGTGGGACTGTTTTACTTTACAGGTTTTTTATAATTGGCGACTGGGACTTTGCCGCGCTGGGGTGGGCTTCTAGCATGGCAGAAGGATGGCTGGGGGAGCTGTGGAGCTGACGAGGATTGGGCACCCCATCGGCCAGGCGACTGCGGGATGTTTGCCACACTGGGGTGGGCTCCCAGCTTGTCAGAAGAATGGCTGGGGGCGTGGAGCTGACGGGATTGGGCACCTCGCCGGCAGATGATGCGGGATGTTTGCCATGCTGGGTTGGCTTCCAGCATGGCAGCAAAGATGTGGCGGTGGAGTGCAAGCAGACAGCGGTGGTTTTCTTTGAAGAGAAGACCACCGCTGTCATACACAGCACCGGTGCGGATTGGTGCAGGACTGCCACAACTGCTCAAGGGAGCAGGGGATTGCTCAGGAGAGGCACACCTCCAAAGTGTCCCATTCTCCCAAGACTTTCCTTGCGCATGCGTGCAAGCGAACGTAAAAATGTGTAACTTAATGATTGTCCAGATTACCTCTGTTGTTTTGCATTGCAGTTCAGTTTCCAAGTCTATTGCATTTAGTTCTTCTTGAGTTTGTGTATGGTTTGCTGGATTATAATTATAAGTTTCTCTGCATCCTCATGTAATAAAACAGCATTTCTAAGTTGAGAACAGAATACCATTATGGTCACTCTCTCTCCTAATGGAGAGTATATGATGCAATCTATGAGTGTTAGCTCTTCCGTGGTTAATATTATGTCAAGTATTTTATCTATTCTAGTTGGGGATTTCACACATTGAGTTAGTCCTAGGTGTTCCATAGTATTTAGAAATTCTTCGCTCTGAGATTTGGTTCACGTTAGGGAATCCCAACAAACATCACTGAAATTTAGGTCTCCTTTGAAAATGACCTGACCTATTTCACAGGTTTGTTCTAATTCCTGCATCATTTCCCTGTTGAAGTCGTTATCTGTGTTAGGCGGCCTATAACATGAAAAGTCTGGCATCACTCATCACAAATTGAGACCACAAATGTTTATATCAGTCAAGCCATTTTACTAAAGGCAAAAATTAGTAGTGCTCTTACCAGAAATGCTAAAATTTAAAGGCACTTTTTAAAAAACAAGATGTTTCCAGAGGTGAACTGACTGGCACAGATATATTGAGGGTTCGAGTGAAAATATTGATTTGGATATACAATCGAAGGGAAAATTCTTTAAGAAACCATCTAAGTATGTGCCGACATATACACCAGCAGTACTAATTTTTGGAAGGGCAGTGCTGTCTGAAATTGAATCTTTAACAAGTCATGATTGGGACTTACAGATTTTGAACATTTCTAAAGAATAGAGGACTGCATTATATGAGTTACAGCATAATCCATATATCATTGTTAAAACTGCAGACAAGGGTGGGTCTGTAGTCATAATGAATGAAGAAGACTACAGGAGGGAAATTTTCAGGCAATTAGTCAATACTGATTTTTATGCTGGACTAAAGAAAGATCCTACCATGGATTTTAAAGCACAAATAGATGACTGTCTGAAAATATCTGCTGAGAGAGGCCTTATTACAAAGGAGGCTTTTGAGTTTTTGACAGTGGATCATCCTATCAGACAGACAATCTATGTTTTGTCTAAAATCCATAAATCTTTGACCAATCCCCCAGTCATCCAGGATGCCCAATTGTCTCAGGTTTGGGGTCTCTGACTGAACCCTTTCAAAATATTTAGATGGCCACATAAATTTTCTGGTGCATTCCCTTCAGCTATTTATCAGGAACAAACCTGACATTTTGGGCATCCTGGGGAATATGGAATTGGAACCTCAGTGGCTCCTTGTAACTCTTGATGTGGAGTCTCTTTACTCCAATGTACCACACAATGGGAGGCTTGCAGCCATTAGACACTGGCTTGTAACAGAATCTGTGTGTAATATAGGGTTTGTTGATTTTCTGTGTCAGTTGTCTGAATTTGTTCAGAAAATGAACTGTTTTATTTTTCAGGGTCAATTCTTCCTACAGACGAAAGGAACAGCAATGGGAGCAACTTTTTCCCCCATGTATGCTAACCTATATTTAGGTTTGTGGGACAATAAAGTCATTTATGACCAGGAACATAACTCATAACTATACTGATTTATGGAAGCGATATATCAACGATGTGTTGATGGTGTGTTGGGGGAGTGTGGGGCAACTACATGCTTTTGTAGCATACTTAGAGGCTTCCAATCCAAATCTTAGGTTTACTATGACATACTCCTAAGAAATTGTACACTTCCTGGATTTAAATATAGCTAAGAATCTGAATGGAACCCTCACCACTGATGTTTTTTGGAAACCAACTGACACAAATAGCTAGCTCATGTCTAGTAGTTGCCAACCCCCACCACACCATCGACAACATCCTGAAGTCTCAGCAATTGAGGATTAGACATAACTGTTCTGACTCTACAAGAGCTGTTAGGAGATGTGACGAGATGTGCCAGAAATTTATAGAGAGAGGGTATCATAAAGGAAGACTCCAGGATATAAATACTCAAGTAAGTCAGAGAGATAGAACTGAGCTTTTGCAATACAAACAGAATGTTGATGTCATGCAGGGAAAAACTTTATTTATTCCAAAATATGGCACAGATAGTGCAGAAGTCAGGGCTATACTTAATAAGTACTGGCACATTATGGTCACAGAACCTCTACTGCAGGATGTCACAAAATACCCCCCATGTATCGAATATAAAAGAGGAAAGAATTTGCATGACACCCTTATTAGGCCTTATCTACCAGATCCAAAGAAACCTGTTAAAAATTGGTTCCCCCTTTACCTAGTGGTTGTTTTAGCTGTGGAAAATGTGTGTATTGTAATGATGTGAAAAAAACTAAGACATTTCACATGGTTAATAACTCAGGACCTTTTGATATTTGCCACTTTATCAACTGCAATACCACCTTTGTGTTGTATTTAGCGGTATGTACCTGTGATTCTTTCTATGTTGGAAAGACCACAAGTGCATATAAGATTAAGATGGGGAACACCTTAGTTCTTTGAGACTCTGGGACTATAACCGTGCTTTATGCACTCGTAAGATGCAGGTTAGGGATCCAGGAAACCATCAGTTCAGTTTTACAGGCATAGATTATGCTTTAATTGGACCAAGAGGGGGTAACGCTAAGGCTATACTTACACATAAGGAATCCTTTTTGATTTACAAATTAGGGGCTATGAAAAAATACAGGATTTAATTATGAAATTGATTGGTCTGTATATCTGGATAAGTGAAAAATGGACTCTTCCACAGTAGCTCTAGATGCAAATATGTTTCTTCAATTTATGAGATTTATTATAGTGATATAGGGACACATTGATTAACCAATATGATTATTTATAATATATGGTTAAATTGGTGGGACAGTATTGAATGTTCCACCTACAGGTTATACGCTGCTTTTAAATGGACAGCGGTGCACCTATTAATTTAGACCCATGTATTTATTTTTCCTCCCCTTTCCCTTCCCCCTTCATCCTTTCCTTCCCCCCTTCTCCCTTCCATTTCCACCCCTTTTGCCTTTTTATCCCTTTATGTTCTTTTAGACCCCTTTCTCTTTCTACCATACCTTCGGTCCACTTGGATATATTTTGAATATGACCCTGAGAGTGATCATTTTTAATATGTTCAAGCAGAGAGAAACTAAACATATTGTGCTTTTCTTGTACTTTGTAAGTGTATGCTTGTTTTTTGGATCATTCTCTCATAACGGACATTTCATAGTCATAATGTTGCCTGTCTGCCTTAACTTGACCTAGGTCTCCTCTGAGAGACCCACAAATGCCTCTGTAACTACTGCTTATGTAATACCTGACTATGTACTACTGTACTGCTAAGTAACCTCTCTCCATGTATCTAATACCTGTGTTGTGCAACTTTTGTAAATGAGTCCTTGACTCAAAGGTACTTCCGAATCTCCAATAAATAAATAAATAAATAAATAAATAAAAATAATATGTATATGTATACATATAGATAATGTATATATGATCTGTGATACTCACTGTGCCACTGAAGTAGGTTGAAAATGAAATGAAGTTATGTAATTATGAGGAAATTATGATATACTTTGGGGGTTTGGATATATTATAGGGATACATAGAGATTTAAGTATGGGGAAATTATGATATATTATGATATATTTGCTACCAGCATTGATTTTAGGGCTCTTTCTACTGTAGTTCCTTCATTTTTAATTTTAATGGACTAAATATATTTAATAAGTATAGAGAACTGTTTAGTATATCTCAGCACAGGGTTTTTTTTGACACAGTGTCTGGTATATGATTATGCATGTAGATAGTAAATGATTGATTTGCTTTAATATTCTGTTTTTTAATTTTTGTATTACATATTTGAGAGTGTGACTTGCTAACTTTTTTAGAAGTTTTTCTGTTATGTATGTGTGAGGCTTTATTTGATATGTTAAAGGTCACTGTGTCTTTAAATGTATGCCTATTTAAGGCCATTACGTACACCTGTGGGAACACTTCCTGATGAAGTTTTAGTGAAACCAGTTGAAGTTTTGTGAGGCTCTGCCTTCCTCTCCCCAGCTTGTGCTATTTTAGCATTTCTGGTAAAAGCACTACTATTTTTTGTCTTCAATAAAATGACTTGACTGATATAAACATTTGTGGTCTAGGTTTGTGATAAGTGGTGCTGGACTTTTTGAGTTGAGTTGCTTATGGTTGTCCTTGTGCACACTCTGCTGTGGGGCTGCTATTTCTGAGTGGTGTGGCCTGTAACATAAAGCATAAATTATATGTTTCCCTCTGACATCCTTAACCCTGATCTATATTGATTCTATGGCAAGCCGTTAGGGACATAATTCAGAATCTCTGGCTGTATAGTAAAACACGCACTATATGGTGAAATACATACATCATATAGTGAAATATATACATTATATAGTGAGATACATACACAATGTAGTGAACCACATACAGTATCTACTGAAATATATACGTCGTATAGTGAAATACATATACTGTATACTGAAATACATATATTATATAGTGAAACACATACACTATATAGTGAAATGCTTACATTGCATAGTGAAATACATACACTATCTACTGAAATCCATATACTGAATACTGAAAATCCACATACACTATATACTGAAACAAATGTACTATGTACTGAAACATATAGACTACCTATTGAGATACATACACTACAGACTGAAACATCCACTTAAACTATCTACTGAAACAAATACTCTATATATTGCAACACATACACTATATATTGAGAAAAAACTGCATACACTATATACTGAAACAAATACACTGTATATTGAAATACATATACTACACACTGAAAAAAGCATATACACTACTGAAACAAATACACTATATATTGAAACATCTACACTTTATATTGAAATACATACACTATCTATTGAAATAAATACACTATGCACTGAAAAATCTGCATACACTATATATTGAAACAAATACACTGTATATTGAAATACATACACTATCTATTGAAAGGCATATACTACACACTGAAAAAAAGCACATACACTATATACTGAAACAAATACACTATATTGAAAATCTTCACTTTATATTGAAATACATACACTATCTGTTGAAATAAATACACTATGCATTGAAAAATCTGCATACACTATATACTGAAACAAATACACTATATGGTGAAACACATACACTATGTATTGAAACACATACACTGTAGACTGAACAATTCATACTCTATATACTGAAACAAATAAACTATATACTGAAATGGACTATGTTCTGAAACTACCCATCCCACTGCCCCTCCCCATGAATGTCCTAGAGTTGAACTCATTGCCTGCTGCATTCAGTTAGCTGCTAGCTTGATGAGAGGATCTCTGAAACTGCAGAGCTGAGGTAAACAAAACAGGGCTATCTCTTATTCTGCTTCTTTATGGGGGTTTTCATTTTGTTTTGCTTGCACACCTTTAGTCAAATATCAGACCATTGTGATGTGACAAGAAACTTTTAAAACTAATTTAAATGTTGTAGTTTATTCTTTGAAATAAGTGCTGCCTTACTAACATACTAACATACTAAAATGCCAGCAGAATAGGCCTAACGGTCTTTTGTGTCTGCTCGTTTGGTCAGCCCCCACCCTGGGTGCTGACCTTGCTGTCCCCCTCGCCTTCTCTGGCTTCTCCCTTCCCAGTTCCGGATATTCTTGCTGCATTGGATTTTGCTTCCAGAACCCTTCCCCTGTACCTGTCCCACCCCCTCTTGAACCCCTCCACTGTCTCTGCCTCCACCAGCCCCCTAGGCAGTGCATTCCATGGCTCCACCACCCTCTCAGTGAAGTAACACCTCCTCCTTTCTCCCCTGAATCTTCCCCCCTCCAGCTTCCACCATGCCCTCTAGTGGCCCTTTCCTCCTTCCTTCGAAGCACCCTGACTGTTCCTCCTCTATTTACCCTCTTCATGTACCTGAAGACCTCTATCATGTCCCCCCGGTCCCTTCTCTCTTCCAATGTGTACATATTTAGCTCTTCGAGCCTCTCCTCATAGGTCCTGTCCCCCAAGCCCCAAATCATTTTGGTTGCCCTCCTCTGGACCCTCTCCAGGAGGTTAATGTCCCTCTTTAAGTGTGGCCTCAAAACTGCACGGCAGTACTCAAAGTGCGGCCTCACCAAGCAGTTATACAGAGGAGTATCCGTCCCTCCTTCTGGAGGTGATCCCCTAGCGATGCATCCCAGCATCCTGTTGGCCTTGGCTGCTGCCCTCCTACAAGTCTCAGAGTTGTTCATCTTGACATCCACCACCACCCCCAGGTCCCTCTCAGCCATCGAGACTTGTAGCATTTCCCCCCCCAGGGTATACACTTGACCTGGGTTTCTGGCCCCCAGGTGGAGTACCTTGCATTTCCCTGCATTGAACCTCAGCTTCCACTTTCTAGACCATCTTTTCAGAGCCTCCAGGTCCCCCTGTAGGGCCACCCTCCCCTCCTCCCCATCCACCACCGCCCCCAGTTTCAAGTCATCTGCAAAGAGACTCATCTCACTCCTGATTCCTGTCCTTATGTCAGATACGTGGGCGTTGAACAGAATGGACCCAGAACTGATCCTGTGGGACCCACTATGACCCTCCTTGGGGATGAGACTATCCCACCAACTCGACCCTCCTGGTCGGTCCTGGAGCCAATTGCCTATCCATCTGATCATCTGGTTCCCCACCCCATTTCTCCCAGCTTATCCAACAGGCCCACGTGAGGAACAGAATCAAATGCCTTGCTGAAGTCTAGAAAGAGGACATCCACTGGTCTACCCAGGTCCAAGGCACTTGTCACCCAGTCATAGAACTCCACCAGGTTTGTCTGACACGATTTCCCTGGGATGAATCCATGCTGTCTATCGTCCAGGCACCCTGACTTATCCAGGTCCCCCCCTAACCTCTCTTTGACAATGCCCTCCATCACCTTGCCCACCACCGATGTCAGGCTGACAGGCCTGTAGTTCCCTGCCACCTCCCTTGATCCCCCCTTGTGGATAGGCACTATATGCGCCACCTTCCAGTCTTGGGGCACCCACCCTGTCCTCAGAGAGATGGTGAAAAGCTCTGCCAGGGGTTTCGCCAGGACATCTGCAAGTTCCTTCAGCACTCTGGGATGTAATTTATCCGGCCCCAGTGCTTTCTCCGTCTTAAGGGAGCTGAGGGCTTCCCTCACTCTCTCTGCTGTGATTTCCACTTCCGGTACCTCTTCTCCCTGCTTAGCCCTCCCCCCACCTGCCAGTGATGCCTCCCCCTCTCCCCAGACCTGCCGATCGGTAAGGGTCCCCCCCTCTCAGTATCTCTGTCTCCTCCCATGTATGATGCAGCACCCCCATTTTCCCTGGTGAAAACTGAGGTGAAGTACTCATTTAGTACCTCAGCCTGCTCCCCCGGGTCTTGTGCCCATCTCTCCCCTGATTTAATCCTGCTAATCTGCCCCTTCACCCTTTGTCTTTCCCCAATGTATCTAAAGAACCCCTTGTTCCCTCTCCTAATTTCCCTGGCCAGGTTTTGCTCCTTCCTTGCCTTAGCTGCCCTCACCACTCTAGTGGCCCTTCTAGCCATCAGCTCTGCACTCCCTCGATCCCTTTCACTCCTTGAGCACTTGAATTGCTTATAGGCTGCTTTCTTTCCCCGCACCACCTCCTGGACCTCCCTGGTCCACCAACAGGGTTTTTGGGCCCTACCGCATTTTCGTCTTACTCTTGCACAGGTGCTGGTAGCATCCTGCACCCCTCTCCTGATGATTTCCCACCTACTATCAGCGTCCATGTCTGACCCAATCCCATTCAAATGCTCCTTAAGGATCCTTCCCATTTCCTTAAAATCCGCCCCCCTGAAATCGGTTACTTCCGTCTTTGTGCAGCCTTCTACCCCTCCTAGGTCCAGGCAGAACCAGACCGTGGCATGGTCACTCCCCGCCAATGGGTCCCTTACCTCCAGGCCTCCAATCTGGTCACTGTCTGCCAGGACCACATCCAGTACCCATGCCTCCGTGGTCGGTTCCCTCACCTGCTGAGTTAGGAACGTGTCTTGAAAGACATCCAACAACCTCTGTTCCCTGGTCACAGAGGATGTCATAGTCTCCCAGTCTGTTCCTGGCATGTTTAAGTCCCCCAACACCACCACCGTTCCTCTGTCCAGTCTGAAGTGTCTCCTAACATCTGCCACCAGACTGTCCTCCAGCTCCTCCGCCAGGGCAGGGTATCTATACACCACTCCTATTTTTACTCTCTTGCCCCCCTTGTTATCAAGGTGACCCAAATCGCCTCCACGGTTCCCTCCGCCTCCTCTACTCCCCCTATGCCAATGCAGTTTTTGACTATCATTGCTACCCCTCCTTCCCTTCCCTCCCCCCTGTCCTTCCTGAACATAGTGTAACCCTCCAGGTTCAGGTCCCAGTCATGTCTTGCAGTGGCCCAAGTCTCAGTGACCGCTGCCACATCCACTGCTCCCTCAGTTAGCATCGCCTGGAGCTCAGGCATTTTATTGCCCACGCTCCTGGCATTTAGCAGGACTACCTTCCACCCTTTCCCTATAGTTCCATTTCCCCTGCTCGTGTTCCCATGGGGATTCTGTTTTCCCCTGGTCTGCACTTTGCCAGTTGGCCTTTTCCTGCAATCCTCCTGGTCCCCAGGGGGGTGGAGACAGAGTCCCTCCTTTATCGGCACCCCCTTGCCAGCCTTTTCTCCCATCCCACCCCCCTTCACAAGTTTAAACCCCACTTTTTACCAATGAACCCCTCTATTTTCAACTTAAGGATTCCCCTTCCCTCCAAATTGAGATGTAGTCTATCTCTAGCATAAAGCTCCTTATCCTCCCAGGTCTCCCCCCAATCCCCATCAACCCATCCTCTGGCCTCACACCACTCCCTGAGCCACTGGTTTATCTCCCTAATTTTCCTTTGTGTTCCCCACTAGCCCTTGGCACTGGCAGGATTTCTGAGAAGGAAACTGTGCATCCTATGTCATGACAGACCCTGGCAGCTCCCTGAATCTTGCCTGTATCTCTAGCTCGCTATTTCCTCAATGTCATTTGTACCCAGGTGGACCAGTATGTCTGGGAACCCCCACAATCCTTTGCCAGCTGATATACCTCGTGCTTAGCCCTGTGCACCGTTAGTCCAGGAAAGCATCTTGTTCTAACTGGCCAGGCTTCTCCCTCCCTATCCCATTTGATACCCCTGATCATAGAATCCCCCAGAAGGAGCACTCTGACCACTCCTTTTCCTCCATTCCCCCCCTTCCATGTCCCTCATCCTTTCTACAGGTCCCTCCACCCAGCTGGCTCCTTGTTCCTCCCCCTATCTGGGTGCCACATGCCACCCCCTCCTTATTTACCATGGCCACCCCCTTCCCTCCAGTCCTATGCCTCCTCCTCCTGAGTATCCTTCTGTACCTTGCTAATTCCCCCTCACTGCTGCCAACTGGTCCTTCTCCCCATCTGCTAAACTAGCCTGGCTCATCCTCCTTCCTTCCTGTCTCCATTTCATTCCTCCTTGCTCGTCGTGCTCCCCTGGCCTAAACCCTCAGCTCCCTTTACTGAATCCTCCTTGTACTTCTGGTCCTTCTGCTTTACCTTTCCTCCCAACTGGTCCTTCTCCTTGCGCTTTCCTCCCTCTTCCCCCTGCCCCTCCTGCTCTGATTCACTGCTCCCCCCATTCTCCTGCATTCCAGGTCCCCCCCTGTTCTTCCTGCTATCTGGCCCCTGCCTCCTGCCTCCCACTCCCTTTCCGTCTCTAACCACCTCTGTCGTGGCTACATCACCCCCCTCATCCTTGAGCAGAAGAAGAGAATTGAAGCGGTTACTGAGTGTAAGGTCTGATCGACCTCCCCGCCTTGCTTCCTTCTGTCCAGCCCTGGCCATCTGCCTACTTCCCTGAGAATGTTGTCCCTCCGTTCCCCCCTTTGTGAGGGTCCCCAGTTACCTGCCTGCTTCCTTGGTAGTGTCCTTTTGGACCCCCTCTGCCAGGTTCCCTATGTGACCCCTGAGTATTCTCCTGCACTCCTTTCCCTATGCCCCCACCCCTAGTGCTTGGTGCAACCCTGTGGGAGATTCCCAGCCCCCTTCACCAACCATACCACCCCCTTCCCCAGCTTTCTCCTAATCCCCGCAACTTCCTCCCTAAGCTGTGCTAGCTGGTAGCACACTGGGCAACCACCGAACTTCCAAGCCCAGTCCAGTATCATCAGCTTGCTCCACACCCTGTGCACCCCACCACCCTCCCAAAGATGCCAGCCTAATGATGTGTGGTTCCATCCCTTTCAAATAGGTTTCCTTGGGTGAGCCACCAGGTTCCCCTAGTCCAAGATACCCTACCTGCCTAATCAGGTCACCCACTAATCTTAGAGACAGTCCACTGTACACCAGTAACCCTGTTACTAGTGCAGTACAAACATTAAACTTATAAGGAAAATGAACAACTCCTAAGCTCCTCTCTCCCAGCCTTCAAATCCAACCCCAGTGGCTAGAACTACATGAGCTGCACCTGCAGCCTTTTCCTCCAATTGCAGGGCAGGTGTTCCCCTATAAATTGTAGACTTCTGGGAGGGAGGGGTGGGGAGAGCGGGTCTTGGGCAGACACCTGACTCGGAGAGAGGTGTATCAGCCCTGTGTCTCCTCCAAGCCCAGCAGCCAAAGAACCAGGCCCAAGCCAATCCCACCAAATAGGTTTTAAATCAGAAGAAATAGGCTTCTACCAGCGCAGCCTGTTACACAGTGAAACATCCACAAAATGAGCCCCACTTACAGCCACCAAATCAGTTTACAAACATCCAGCAGCCCCCAAAACAATACCCTGCTAGCCCCTTAGAAGTAAGAAAGAAAAGAACTAACCTACCAAGTAAAATCCACAAGAACCATGTGAAAACAACAGCAGCAGCTACTGTCCTGGAACACAACTTATCCTGTCCCCTTCCAGTTCTTTCTGAGAGCCTTCATTTACTGTCAGACAACACATTTGTATAGGAAGCTAATACAGGATATTCCTAACATACCTGTATACATAGGGAGCTGCATGCATTTTTCCAAGTTAAAGTGTTGATTTGTTTTATGTGTAATTAATTACTGTGTAAGTCCAGCAACTTATCTGAGTTGAATGCTTGGGAAGCACTTCAGGAGCTGTGGAAGTGTAAGCCAAAATCATTGCTAGTTTGTACTCTATGGACTATGTTTTAAGTTTTTATTTTAAAATATATACTTTTTCTGCAATCCCTCAGTATTCAATTTTCATCAGGAGTTTAGCAGGCATATGCACATAATTTGCATTGTTTTATTAAATAACTTTATTGTGAATCCTCACTGGAGGCATGCACAGTCTGTTTTGGGGTTTGAGCTTCTCAAACTCTGTTTTATTTCTTTTTTTTCCCATAGAGATTTTTATCTCCTTAGTCACCCTGCTACCCCTTTGCATACTGACATCTCCAGCCCAATCACTTACCATCCACAGGACATATTTGCTCTGAGATCCCCCCCACTCACATCCCCTGTGTTGGGGCCAGGAGGGGGAGGGCCATTGACAGAGACACATATATGAGCAGAGTCCATTTAGCAGTGCAAAATCTGTGGCAAGTTGTTGGATCATTTTGCCATTAGGGTTTCTTCCTTTGGTTTCATCCTGGGCAGCCAAGCATGGAATTATGCAATCTGCGATAAAGACACATGCTTCCTTGTAGCCTGCCTGAGCCTCCCCTTATGCAACTCCACTGCCCTGCAGCCCTCCTCAGCTAGGTGGATGTTGAAGCGGGGTAGTCAGACTTCCTCTCTGAGAGAAGAGCATTCCCGAGATGCTCAATCATATCTCCCCCAGCTAACCACTGTGCAACTCCAGGTCCACCCCCAAAACTGGGCCACTGGCATAGGAGGCAGTGCAATCACCACCAAGCTAGTTGGCCCAGCCCACCAGACTGTGTTTTATAAGTAAATAAAGACAGCATATGGTAAAAGAAGAAACAAACTGTATTTTAACTAGTCTGTTATAAACATTTTAAGTCACATCACAATGTTTTGAAATTGGATAAAGGTTTTCAAGCAAAATACGATAAAACAATACATAAAGAGATAGATAAGATAAATCTTTTATGTTTACCTTCTGCATCTTAGAGGCATCGCCAGGATTTTTAGTCAATTGGGACCCCATTTTCAGAAGGTTAGCATCCAGAGCTAAACATTACACTGTGGGAACAGCATGGTTGGATCGGTAGAGTATTCAGCATCACTTGATGCTACTCCTGATCATGTGCATGTGCATATGTACTATTACGGCCATGTCAATGAGCAATCTCTTCCTACGTACAGAGCACAGTGCTGTATAAAAGGTTCTCTAGTGACCATAAGTACCTCCCTACATTTTATACTGAGCCTCTAGGCTTCTAGTACCTAGATGCTTGATGTTGCACTTTGGCTTTGAACCCGAACTGCCATGTCCCATAGCACTCTTTAAGTTTTCTAATGTCCCCACTCATTCTCTCCATCTGCACTTATCAACGCTATTACAGATTGTGTGTGTCATCTACTAAAGGCATATCTTCCCTTCCAGTTTTCTGTTATGCCACTTATAAAGACACTGAAGAGGATGTGTCCCATTACTGAACCCTCCAGCACCCTACTGGTCACTCTCTCCTCACTGGAGAGAGTGTCATTCCTACCTTCTGTGTGTGCGCTATCTCAGGTGCAGCGCGAGGTGCACAACACTAATCTGAAAATGAGGGCTCCATACCACTGTAACAGGACTAGCACTGCATTGTGATAAGCATGGCTGATACTATTTTAAAAAGCATTCTTCTGTGCAGTGCTAACCTGCTAATGTGGCACTATTTTCTTTTTTTTTTTGCACAGGATTACTAATTGCAACCACGCTCATACAACTGGGGGTTACTCTAAAGCATATAAGGTGTACAGGTATACTAATGCTTCTTGAAGTGTTAACACACCGCGTGGTTAGTGCTAGTTAATGATTCTGGGAATCGTGTTTCAACTGCACCTGCAGACCTGCCAGCAACCCCCACACATACACACACTGTCAGTTCTGGACACAATAAAAACAAGCATTTGTCAATGCTGAATGTTGATTGCATTGGTCCGTTGGAGCTCACCACTGGCCCTCTGTCACTCACTCATTCTGTTTCTCCCAGTGCTGCAGGTTGCTGTTTTGTACTGAGCCCTTCCTGCATTGGCTACCCTTTTCTGTCCACAAAGAAACCGCAGATGGCCTGACAGAGCTCCATTGAGGTGGGTACTCCCCCTCTGACTCCCCCTCATTCTGTTTCTCCTTGTGCTGCAGGCTGGCCTTTTGTACTGGGCTCCTGCCTCTGTTGGTGGCTTTTCTGCCAACAAAGAAATCTGCTGTAGTCCCAACACAGGTCCGTTGAGGTTGCTCACTCCCTCTGTCACTCACTGTTCCGTGTCTGCCGGCGCGCAAGCTGGCCTCTTCTATTGGGCTCCTGCCTGGTTGCCACCTTTTTCTGCCCACAGAGAATCCACAGCAGTCACGATAGAGCTCTGCTGCTCACTCCTCCCCCTCTCACTGACTCATTCTGTTTCTGCCACCGCTGCAGGCTGTCCTTTTGTACTGGGTCCCTGGGTGCATTGCTCCTTTTTTTACCCACAAAGAAATCTGCAGCAGTCCCAACAGAGCTCTGTTGAGCTCACTCACTCCACTTCCTCACTTTCTCACTGGTTCTGTGTCTCCTGTGGGTGCAGGCTGTCCTTTGTCAGGGTTCCTGCCTGCATTGGCTTATTCTGTCCACAAATAAGTCTGCAGCAGTCCTGGACGAGGTCCATTGAGCTTGCCTCGCCCTCTCTAAGTCACCCATTCCATTTCTGCCTGCACTGCAGGCTGGCCTTTGTACTTGGGCCCGCCCACATTGCTGCTTTTTCTGCCCACAAAGAAATCCGCAGCTGTCCGACAGAGCTCCTTGGGGTCCTCACCCCTTTTCTCACTGGCTCATTCTTTTCTCCTGGTGCTGCAGGCTGCCCTTTGTACTAGGCTCCTGCCTCTGTTGGCACCTTTTTCTGGTCACAAACAATCTGCAGCAGTCCCAACAGAGCTCTGTTGAGCTAGCTCACTCTCCTCTCCCTCTCTCACTCTCTTGTTCTGTTTCTGCCAGCGCTGCAGGCTGCCCTTTTGTACTGAGCTCCTGCCGGCATTGCTGCCTTCTTCTGCCCACAAAGAAATCTGCAGCAGTTACGATAGAGCTCTGTTGCGCTCGCTCAGTCCCCCCCTCTCACTCGCTCTATCTGTTTCTCACGCTAATGCAGGCTGCCTTTTTGTAGTAGGCCCTGTGTGCATTGCTGCCTTTTCCTGCCCACAAAGAAATCTGCAGCAGTCCCAACAGAGCTCCATTGAGCTCACTTACTCCCCATCCTTCACTCGCTCATTCTGTGTCTCTCACTGCTGCAGTCTGTCCTTTTGTACTGGGCTTCTGCCTGTGTTGGCACCTTTTTTTGCCCACAAAGAAATTCGCAGCTGTCCTGACAGAGCTCTGTTGAGGTCACTTACTCTGCCTGTCTCATTCACTCATTCTGTTTCTCCTGGCATTGCAGGCTACCATTTTGTAGTTGGCTTCTGCCTCTCTTGGCACCTTTTTCTGCCTCACAAAGAAATCTGCAGTAGTCCACAGAGCCCGCTGGAGCTTGCTCCCTCCCTCTCTCCTCTTACTCCGATCATTCGCTTTCTAGCGGTGCTGCAGGCGGTCTTTTGTACTGGATTTCTGCCTGCGTTGTCGCTTTCTTCTGCCCACAAAGAAATCTGCAGCAGTCACATCACAGCTCCATTGACCTGGCTCCACTCAGTTCCCCATTCTCACCTGCTCATTCTGTTTCTTCCACCGCTGAAGGCTGCCCTTTTGTACTGGGCCCCTGCATGCATTGCTGCCTTTATCTGCCCACAAAGAAATCCGCAGCAGTCCCAGCAAAGCTTCGGTGAGCTCACTCACTCACTCCCCCTCCCTCACTCGCTTGTTCTGTGTCTCCCAGTGCTGCAGGCTGCACTTTTGTACTGGGTTCCTGCCTGCATTGGCAGCTTTTTCTGCCCACAAAGAGATCTGCAGCAGTCCTGACACAGCTTCTGTTGAGGTCGCTCACTCCCTCTCCTACTCACTCATTCCTTTCTGCAGGTGCTGCAGACTGGCTTTTTGTACTGGGCTCCTGTGTATTGCTGCCTTTTTCTGCCCATAAAGAAATCTGCAGCAGTCCCGACACAGCTCCATTCAGTTGTCTCATTCCCCTTTCTCTCACTCATATTCCATTTCTGCCAGCGCTGCAGGCTGCCCTTTTGTACTGGGCTCCTGCCTGTGTTGTCGGGCTTTCATGCCCACAAAGAAATGTGCAGCAGTCATCATAGAGCTCCATTGAGCTCACTCACCCCTCTCTCACTCGCTCCATTCTGGTTTTCCCGCCACTGCAGGCTGCCCTTTGTACTGGGCCCCAGCGTATTGCTGTCTTTTTCTGCCCACAACAAATCTGCAGGCAGTCCTAAAAAGAACTTCTTGTGCTCACCACTCCCCTCCTCATTCACTCATTCTGTGTCTCCTGCCACTGCAGGCTGCCCTTTGTACTGGGCTCCTGCCTGCATTGGCAGGCTGTTCTGGCTAGAAAGAAATCTCAAACGGTCCCACACAGCTCCATGAGCTCGCTCACCCTCCTCTCCTCACTCATTCCGTTCCTCCCGTGCTGCAGGCTGGCCTTTGCACTGGGCTCCCTGCCTCCGCTGCTGCATTTTCTGCCAACAAAAATCCGCAGCAGTCACAATACAACTCTATTGAGCTCGCTCACTACCGCTCTGTCACTCACACATTCTGTTTCTCTTGGTGCTGCAGGCTCGCGCGTGTGCGGGGCTCCTGGCTGCATTGGCAACTATCCTATCCACAAAAAAATCCGCAGCTGTCCCGACAGAGCTACGTTGGTCGCTCAGTCTCCCTCTGTCACAAACTCATTCTGTTTGTCCTGGCACTGCGGCCCGGCCCTTTTATGCGGTGCTCCTGCGCATAGGTGCCTTTTCTGCCCACAAAAGAAATCCGCAGCAGTCTTGCTAGAGATCTGTTGAGTTCACTCAGTCCCCATCTCACTCCTCATACTGTTTCTCCCACCGCGCAGGCTGGCCTTTTCTCTTGGCTCCTGCCAGCACGGCACCTTTTCTGCCCACAAAAAGAAATCCGCCAGCAGTCTGGCGGCTCGGTGGGGTTACTCACTCACCCTCCTCCCTTTCGCTCTCGTTCTGTTTCTCCCAGTGCTGCAGGCTGCCCTTTTGTACTGGGCTCTTGCCACTGGGGCCTTTCTGCCCACAAACAAATCCACGCAGCAGTCCACGACCAGAGCTCAGTTTAGCTCCAGTCCTCCCCCAACTTGTTCGATCTTAATCTGTCCCCAAACACTGATTTCCCACAGTGACCGTGCTATTCTCCAAGCAGGAGTGCAAACATATTTAGACAGCTGTGAAAATGACAGCTGTACTCTTCATAAATTGTGAAAAAAAAATTAAGCTGTTGAAAATGTGTGCTGGCGAAAATATTACAAATGTGCAAAGTTACAGGATGTGAAACAGTTCAATGCAACATAACACAATCATGTGCAGGTTAGTCACAAATTTTCAACACTCGGCTTTAGGACCTCTGCTCACGAACAGTATCACTGTCATTTCTTAATCTGTCGGGTGATTCCCACATGACTATCTATTCTGCCAGAAGTGTGAACACATTTCAGCCAAGATAGAAATAGCGGATACTGTTCATAAATGGTGTGGAAAATAGCATGTTGAACATCTGGGTGAAAATATAATTTAAACTACAAACAAGTAATAGGAGAGCAGAGGAAAACTAGAGAAGTGCAGGGGGGAGAGTGAGACCACTGAAGTAGTTTGAAACAATCCATGGGAGGAGATTGGTGAATGGCTGGGCGAGGTTCAATTTAGGGCCTTGATGGCTGAGCAGTGACTTTGCCGATGGTTGTAGGCAGGAAAGGTTTCTTCAGGGTTGATATTTCAGCTTCTGATGAGTATGGCCATATGGGGTCGGAGAACAGGAAGGCAAACACCGGTTGCACAGTGCACAGCACAGTGGGGCACATGGTATCATCACTTAAAGAAAGAAAGAGATTTATATAGAACAATGGTGAATCCAGAAGGATATCCAAATGTAATAGCGAAATAGTTGAAAAGTGTCCAGTCTGGAAAGGGTAGTGAGGGGCGCCTGAACCAACTCACATAGTCAGAGATTTGGAGGATCATTCTCTAGATAAGCATGGTATGCTGGAGATGGGATACAGTCACAGTTCCTGTAAGTGCACCAAATTGTGGTGCGAGCTTTGACTATAGCATCCACTTGTTCAGAAATGTTTGGTGCTGGTCTAGCCAGATACCAAGATAACTAAAAAGGTGGTGACATCCTCCACAGGGGAGCCATCCAGGGTATGGAAAGTCAGGAGAGGGAGGAGCCTAGAGGTCAAGTGCTCTTGTGCCAAAGGACATACAGACAGCCTTCTGACATTGAGGAAAAGCTGATTAGTGTGTGGTCGGGGCTGAACTTGATCAAAGTCCAGCTGGAGTCTGTGGGCCTGCACTGAAGAAGAGTGACCATGTCACATCCATGTACATGTGAATGGATGCAGACAAGCCCATGGAGGGAAGAGCATTTAAAATGAGAAAAAGTAGTGGGTTTAACACAGATCCTTGTGGGACCCAAGTGGATACAGGCTAGGGAGGAGAGGTCACCACTTTGATCACGCTTGGGTCCCAATTCCTGTGGTAGAGAGGTGAACAACTGATGGCTAAGTCAGAGAGCCTGCAGCCTGGAGTTTGGCTAATATTGTGTGGTAGACAGGATTGAATGCTTTGGCTAGATCGATGAAGATAGAAAGTGAATAGGCTGTGATCCATACCATTATGAATGATTTGGTGAGCCTGAAGCAGATGGTGGAGTGATTTTGGGAAGTCAGACTTGTATTGGGTGAAAGAAGAGGAGTCCAGAAAGGAGAGAGCTGTAACAAGATAATTTGTTCCTGTAATTTGAGGAGGAGGAAATGAGTCGGTAGCTGTTCGTACTGATGGGTCACCATCTTTTGGAGGAGGAGGAGTAACAGTGGCAGCCTTCCAGTCAGCAGGGGTGGAGGAACACCAGAAGAGAGTTGAGGAGGTCATCCATGGGGAGGAGATTGCAGAAGCAGTCCAGATGGAGGAGCTTTATCCCAGCCATCTGAGCTCCTACCCTTGGCAGGATTAAGGGCAGGAAGTGTGTGGGGGATAAGGATGGAGTTTCTGGAGAGAAAAAACAATAGTGGGAATGAAGGAGATGACAAATCAAACAGGCTGGCAGGGGAGAGGAGGAGGAGGTAGAGGAGGGAGAGGACAGAGGAGGTACAGGTAATGAAAAGAATTATATCTCTATGGTGATGAAGGAGGTTAGAGACAGGGTATCACTGACTCTGAGGACAAGCAAAGGAGTGGGAGGGAGAAGAGTATAGCAGCCTATCAAAATTTAGACAGGTAACCAATGTTGGTACTGAAGTTAGATGTAAATTCTCACCTTGAAACTTATTGCCATGGTACAGGTGCTGCGAGATGATTATACCTCTGAAAGCCATGGGGGATGGGTTATGTTTGTTTTGACCAGGCCAAATCATGCACTTGCAAGTAAGCTATGAGCACGCCATGATCTGGGGGTGTACTTTTCTCATGTCCTGCTCCTGGGGGTCATGGCAGTCCCACATAAGGGAGCAGTATAAGCGCAGTGGTTTAAAACTCTGAGCTGCAAATCTGGTGACATCAGCAGACCAGACCTGGTTTGAATCCAACAGCTTCCACTTGCATGCTGTGTGACTCTGAACAAGTCCTTAACTCCTCAGTGCTCCAGGTTGCTCCTGTAAAAAGCTTTCAGCTCAGTGTGTACTCCTGGTTAAACAACTAAAAATATATATATATTTAGAGTAATTTTGTTCTGAAATATGTTAGCATGGAATCAGTGGAGCAGACCAATGAGATGGGGACCAATCAAGTGACTCTAGGTCACACGCGCAAGAGGTGAGGTCCCAGGATTTGAAAGGAAAATATAAGCAGTGTTTGATGGTGGTGAGGGGGCTTTAATTGAATGAGAGGCATCAGAAGTTGTAATTATGGTGTCAGATCAGAAAAGAGCAAGTCAAGAGTGGAATGCCACAGGGATCCATCCGGCTCATGTATCATCAATATGATGTTAACAACATTTGAGAATGAATCTGGGGCTGTGTCTCTTTGAAGATGACACCAATCTCATGGAGGGTTAATAGTTTTGGGAAGTAAAACTGCAGGCTGACATGTAAGATTGAGGAGGTGGCCTAAGGTTTGGCAGTTGAAATTCAATGCCAAAAAGTGTAAGGTGATTCACTTAGGGGACAAGAACTCCAGGACAGAATACTGGATGGAAGGGGTAGAGCTGAGCACTACAGCTGAGAAAAGAGACCTAGCATTCGTCATTAGTGACTCCCTTAAACAATCAAGCTAGTACAGTGAGGCATCTAGTCAGGCAAATAGGATACTAGGATGTGCCAGAAGGGTTCTGATAGCGGAAAGAAAAGAGGTCACTGCTCTTTGATTGATCATTGATGAGGCTGCACTGGGTATACTGTTCGAGTTCTGAACTTGATGACCCACCTCAGAAAGATAAGGACAAGGGTGATCAGGATGATTCAGAGCTGACAGAACAGATCATATGAGGATCTGCTCAAGGCACTGAACATGCTTCACTGGAGACCAGACAAGAAAGAATGATATGATAGAGACCTTCACATTCCTGTAAGGAATAAACAAAGTGAATGGAGAACTACTTAGCATGAGTAACAGTTCAAGGTTATAAGGGACAAGTAGAGACTGATGGGAGGGAGGTTCTAGAGGATATTGGAAAAGTTTATTTTCCGAGAAATGGTGGTGGAAATGTGGAATAGTTTGCCAACTGAGATGAGCACCAAACCCATAAATGGTTTCAAGAATGGCTGTCACAAAGTGAAGGGTATATAGTTACTCAGGCTGATAGTAGTAGGGAGGTACAAGGAGTGGATAGTGAAGGCTATTACCCTGCATGAACAGTAGGTTCGAGGTTTAATATGGGAAATGGGGCAGATTAGATGTACCATTTTATGTTGATGCGCTAGCGCAAATAACATATTGCGGCAGCTTTCTCAGTAGCAAGCTGTGGAGGCATGGCACTGTTGTAGTCAATGCCCCCACAGCCTGCAAAGGCTCATCCTGCTTCCCCCAATGCCATTGCAGGCTGCTGGTGACAGTGGTTTGGAATATTTGCACCAACTGCTGACAATGTTGCCGCTGCAATCAGGGGCTGCCTCGTCATTGCAGCATCAGCCATCTGCTGCAATAAGGGAGCGACCCATCATTGCAGGGTGGGATATAAAAACCCTGATGTTGTTTGTGAACACAGCGGCAGGTTGCCACCATGTTCACAAACAATATAACCCCACCATGTTTGTGTGCCAACGGGTCCCAAACCCCATCGGCCTCGATGTGTTCTTTCTTGGTGCCAAGGGGCACTCCCGGTCCGGCATTCTGTAACACCCCTGCTTTATTCTGCTGACAGGGTGCCCAATCCCTGTCAGCTACTGCTACCCCAAAAGAAAGCCATTGGCGCGCTGGAAGTACCCATCCAGCATACCACATGCCCTGTAAAGGGAAAATGGTCCCATAAAGTATTTTTATTTTTTACCTCAAAAAGGAAATGGTTTCTCGTAGTGTCCCTGGCCCCCCTGCAACCCACACCAACCCATGCACCCCTGCCTCCCACACTCCCCATCACACTATGCCTCCCGGAACTTGGCACGGCGATCTTGCGTGGACGGGAACACATATCCACTCTTCAAATCTGACCATGAACTGAGGAAATGCCGGTAAGCTGTATAACGTAATAAATAGTGTTTTTCAACTTTAGTACATATCTCAGGCATTTTGGATCTTTCCACCAAATTTCAACTATAGGGTTTTGGACCCTCTCATGAATTCTTGAACTGTCATTGCTTAATCGCCCCCGAAGGAATTTCACGGTCACTGCGGCGGAATCATCTTTCAGGGCTGATTAACATATTCAGTGCCAGTAGTTCATGGTGGTTCTCAAAAGCCTATAGTTGCAAATTCAGTGAAAATCTAAAAATGACTGTTTACAAGTAGTGCGCTGCGCAGTTGCTACCCATGCTTGTAACTTCATGAATTTGCAATATTTTCACTCCAGATTTTCAACATTGCCATTTTTTCCCACCTCCTTGTGAACAGTACAGCTGTCATTGTTCACAACCTGGCGGAAATGTGTTTTCGCACTTCTGGCGCAGAATAGAGTGGTTGCTGTGGGAAATCAGTGTTCAGGGCAGATTAAGAAAATGACAGTGACACTTTTCATGAGTAGAGGTCCTGAAATGGCTGTGTTGAAAATCTGCTAATGATACTCCATAAAATGACTGTGTTACGAGCGCGTGTTGCACAGTTTGCACACACGTCAGAACTTCTTGAATTATATTTTCACTCCAGATTTTCAACATTGCCATTTTACCACACCTACTTATGAACAGTGCATCCGTCATTTTCCCATCCTGGCCAAATGTGTTTCGCACTTCCAGTGCAGAATAGAGCAGTCACTGTGGGAAATCACTGTCGGGACAGATTAAGAAAATGACAGTGATACTGTTCATGAGCAGAGGTCCTAAAATGCCTATGTTGAAATTTGTGATGATAGACAGCAAATGACTGTATTACAAGTGTGCATTACACCTTCTATACACTCTTGTAACTTCACAGATTTGTAATATTGTCATGCCAGATTTTCAACAGTGGCATTTTTCATACCTCCTTATGAGCAGTTCTGCTGTCATTTTCACATCTGACTGAAATGTGGTTTCACAGTTGACACACACAATAATCACAGTTGCTGTGGAAATCGATTTCGGGACAGATTAAGAAAATGACAGTGGCACTGTTCATGAGAAGGTCCTAAAAGCCCTATGTTGAAAATTTGGTGACGAAACTCCATAACATGACCCGTGTTACAGCGTGCGATGACACTTTCCACGCACTTTTGACAACTTCGCACATTTGTAATATTTTCCAGCACATTTTCAACAGTGGCACTTTTTTCACACCTCCTTATGAAGAGTACAGCTGTCATTTTTCACATCCGGTCTAAATATGTTTTTGCACTCCTGCCGGAGAATAGCACGGTCGCTGTGGGAAATCAGTGTTTGGGACAGATTAAGATCGAACAAGTGTGAAGGGGGAGTGACCGAGCTAAACTGAGCTCCATCGAGACTGTTGCGGATTTGTTTGTGGGCAGAAAAAGGCCCCAGCACAAGAGCCCAGTACAAAAGGGCAGCCTGCAGCACTGGGAGAAACAGAATGAGAGGGCAAGTGAGGGAGGGTGAGTGAGTGAACTCTCCGGAGCGTTGTCAGGACTGCTGTGGATTTCTTTGTGGGCAGAAAAAGGTGTCAAAGCAGGCAGGGGCCCAGTAGAAAAGGCCAGCCTGCAGCGGTGGGAGAAACAGTATGAGTGAGTGAGACGGGGGACTGAGTGAACTCAACAGAGCTCAAGCAGGACTCCTGTGGATTTCTTTGTGGGCAGAAAAAGGCACCAATGCAGGCAGGAGCACCGTACAAAAGGGCTGCTTGCAGCACCAGGACAAACAGAATGAGCGCGTGACAGAGGAAGACTGAGCAACCTCAACGGAGCTCTGTCGGGACAGCTGCAGATTTCTTTGTGGAAAGACAAAGGTGCCAATGCAGCCAGGAGCCTCGTACACAAGCGCAGCTTGCAGCACCAAGAGAAACAGAATGAGTGAGTGACAGAGCGGTAGTGAGCGAGCTCAACAGATCTGTATTGTGACTGCTGCGGATTTCTTTGTGGGCAGAAAATGTGGCAATGCAGGCAGGGGCCCAGTACAAAAGGCCAGTTTGCAGCACCGGCAGAAACGGAATGAGTGAGCGAGAGAGGGGGAGTGAGCAAGCTCAATGGAGCTGTGTCGGGACTGCTTCAGATTTCTTTCTGGCCAGAACAAGCCGCCAATGCAGGCAGGAGCCCAGTACAAAAGGGCAGCCTGCAGTGGCAGGAGATACAAGATGAGTGAGTGAGGGAGAGGGAGTGAGTGAGCACAACGGAGCTTGTTGGGACTGCTGCAGATTTGTTTGTGGGCAGAAAAAGACAGCAATGTACGCTGGGGACCAGTACAAAAGGGCAGCCTGCAGTGGTGGGAAAACCAGAATGAGCGAGTGAGAGAGGAGGAGTGAGTGAGCTCAATGGAGCTCTATCATGACTGCTGCACATTTCTTTGTGGGCATGAAAAGCTGGCAACACAGGCAGGAGCCCAGTACAAAAGGGCAGCCTGCAGCGCTGGCAGAAACGGAATGAGCGAGTGAGAAAGGGGAATGAGAGCAAGCTGAATGGAGCTGTGTCAGGACTGCTGCAGATTTCTTTGTGGGCAGAAAAAGGCAGCAATGCACACTGGAGACCAGTACAAAAGGCCTGCCTGCAGCGCAAGGAGAAACAGAATGAGGGAGTCAGAGGGGGGAGTGACCCATCTCAGCGGAGCTCTGTCAGGCCATCTGCAGATTTCTTTGTGGACAGAAAAGGTGCCAATGCAGGAAGGAGCTCAGTACAAAACAGCAGCCTGCAGCACCAGGAGAAACAGAACAAGTGAGTGACATAGGGCCAGTGAGCGAGCTTAACGGACCAACACAATCGACATTCAGCATTGACAAATGCTTGTTTTTATTGTGTCCAGAACTGACTGTGTGTGTATGTGTGTGGGGGGTTGATGGCAGGCTCCGTGTGTGCAGTTAAAACACGATTCCCAGAATCATTAACTAGCACTAACCATGCAGTGTGTTAACACTTCAAGAAAGCATTTAATATACCTGTACACCTTATATGCTTTAGAGTAACCCCCAGTTGTATGAGCACGTGGTTGCAATTAGTAATCCTGTGCAAAAAAATAATGCCACATTAACAGGTTAGCACTGCACAGAAGAATGCTTTTTAAAATAGTATCAACCATGCTTATCACAATGCAGTGCTAGTCCTGTTACAGTGGTATGTGGGCCCCATTTTCAGATTAGTGTTGTGCACTCCTAAGTGCTGCACCTGAGATAGCGCACAGCCACAGAAGGTGGTGGTAAATGGCACTCCCTCCAGTGAGGAGAGAGTGACCAGTAGGGTGCCGGAGGGTTCAGTAATGGGACACATCTTCTTCAGTGTCTTCATAAGTGGCATAACAGAAGAACTGGAAGGGGAGATATGCCTTTTTGCAGATGACACCACAATCTGTAATAGCGTTGATAGGTGCAGATGGAGAGATTGAGTGGGAACATTAGAAAACTTAAGGAGTGCTATGGGACATGGCAGTTCGGGTTCAAAGCCAAAAAGTGCAAAATCAAGCATCTAGGTACTAGAAGCCTAGAGGCTGAGTATAAAATGTAGAGGGAGGTACTTATGGTCACTAAGGAAACCTTTTATACAGCACTGTGCTCTGTATGCAGGAGAGGATTACTCATTTACATGGCCGTAGTAGTACATATGCACATGCACATGATCAGGGTAGCATCAAGTGATGCTGAATACGACACTGATCCAACCATGCTGTTCCCACAGTGTAATGTTTAGCTCTGCACGCTAACCTTCTGAAAATGGGGCCCTAATTGACTAAAAATCCTGGCCGATGCCTCCTAAGTTGCAGAAGGTAAACATAAAAGGTTTATCTTATCTATCTCTTTATGTATTGTTTTTTATCGTATTTTGCTTGCAAAACCTTTATCCAATTTCAAAACATTGTGATGTGACTTAAAATGTTTATAACAGACTAGTTAAAATACAGTTTGTTTTCTTCTTTTACCTATATGCTGTCTTTATTTACATATAGAAACACAGTCTGGTGGGCTGGCCTAGCAGCTTGGTGGTGATTGGACTGCCTCCCATTCCAGTGGCCCAGTTTTGGGGGTGGAATTGAGTTGCACAGGGGTTAGCTGTGGGGGGGATATGATTGAGCATCTCGAGGAATGCTCTCCTCTCAGTGATGGGAAGTCTGACCACCCCGCTCTTCAACATGCACCTAGCTGAGGAGGGCTGGCAGGGCAGTGGGGTTGCGTAAGGGGGAGGGCTCAGGCAGGCACAAAGCAAGCATGTGTCTTTATACGCAATTGCATAATTCCATGCTTGGCTGCCCAGGGGATGAAACAAAAGGTAGAAACCCCCTAATGGCAAAATGATCCAACAACCTGCTGCAGATTTTGCACTGCTAACCAGGCTCTGCTCATATCGGAATATGTGTCTCCTTGTCAATGGCCCTTCCCCTCCTGGCCCCAACACGGGGATGTGAGTGGGGGGATCTCAGAGCAAATATGTCCTGTGGATGGTAAGTGATTGGGCTGGAGATGTCAGTGGGCAAAGGGGTAGCAGGGCGACTAAGGAGATAAAAATCTTTATGGGAAAAAGAAATACAACACAGTTTGAAAGCTCAAACCCCAAAACAGACTGTGCATGCCTCAGTGAGGATTCACAGTAAAGTTATTTAGTAAAACAATGCAAATTATATGCATATGCCATGAAACTCCTGATGAGAATTGAATACTGAGGATTGCAGCAAAAATATATATTTTGTTTCTTAACCAAGAAACGTTTATTAAACAAAACATTAAAATAAAAACTTAATCAAAACATAGTCCATAGAGTACAAACTAGCAATGATTTTGGCTTACACTTCCACAGCTCCTGAAGTGCTTCCCAAGCATTCAACTCAGATAAGTTGCTGGACTTATACAGTAATTAATTACACATAAAACAAATCAACACTTTAACTTGGAAAAATGCATGTAGCTCCCTATGTATACAGGTATGTTAGGAAATCCTGTATTAGCTTCCTATACAAATGTGTTGTCTGACAGTAAGTGAAGGCAGCACTTATTTAAAAGAATAAACTACAGCATTTAAATTAGTTTTAAAAGTTTCTTGTCACATCACAATGGTCTGATATTTGACTAAAGGTGTGCAAGCAAAACAAAAGGAAAAACCCCATAAAGAAGTAGAATAAGAGATAGCCCTGTTTTGTTTACCTCAGCTCTGCAGTTTCAGAGATCCTCTCATCAAGCTAGCAGCTAACTGAATGCAGCAGGCAATGAGTTCAACTCTAGGACATTCATGGGGGAGGGTCAGTGGGATGGGTAGTTTCAGAACATAGTCCATTTCAGTATATAGTTTATTTGTTTCAGTATATAGAGTATGTGAATTGTTCAGTCTACAGTGTATGTGTTTCAATACATAGTGTATGTGTTTCACCATGTAGTGTATTTGTTTCAGTATATAGTGTATGCAGATTTTTCAGTGCAGTGTATTTATTTCAACAGATAGTGTATGTATTTCAATATAAAGTGAAGATGTTTCAATATATAGTGTATTTGCTTCAGTATATAGTGTATGTGCATTTTTCAGTGTGTAGTATATGCATTTCAATAGATAGTGTATGTATTTCAATATACAGTGTATTTGTTTCAATATATAGTGTATGCAGATTTTTCAGTGCATAGTGTATTTATTTCAATAGATAGTGTATGTATTTCAATATAAAGTGTAGATGTTTCAATATATAGTGTATTTGTTTCAGTATATAGTGTATATGCTTTTTTCAGTGTGTAGTGTATGTATTTCAATATATAGTGTATTTGTTTCAGTATATAGTGTATGCAGTTTTTTCTCAATATATAGTGTATGTGTTACAATCTATAGAGTATTTGTTTCAGTAGATAGTTTATGTGGATGTTTCAGTCTGTAGTGTATGTATGCTCAATAGGTAGTCTATATGTTTCAGTACATAGTACATTTGTTTCAGTATATAGTGTATGTGGATTTTCAGTATTCAGTATATGGATTTCAGTAGATAGTGTATGTATTTCACTATGCAATGTAAGCATTTCACTATATAGTGTATGTGTTTCACTATGTAATATATGTATTTCAGTATACAGTATATGTATTTCACTATACGATGTATATATTTCAGTAGATACTGTATGTGGTTCACTACATTGTGTATGTATCTCACTATATAATGTATATATTTCACTATATGATGTATGTATTTCACCATATAGTGTGTGTTTTACTATACAGCCAGAGATTCTGAATTATGTCCCTAACGGCTTGCCATATGATTCCACCTTGCTGTTGACTGTCTTAATTTTCTTAGAAATATCTAAAGACTTGATTGTGTTATTGATGAAGGCTGCAGCCAATCCACCCTATTTTTCCCTATTGTGTCTATACAACTGGTATCCTTGAACCGGTATTTCCCAGTCATCCCCAGAATGCCACCATGTTTCTGTAATGAACACCATTTGGCAATAACATAGTTTCTAACTCCTCTTTCTTATTTCTGAGACTCCTAGCATTGCTTAAGTAGCATTTTACCTGAATAGTTTATTTTGTTTTCTCTTATTGAGAGTTATTTCTCTAGGTAATGCCCCCTTCCAAGTGCTAGTTTATGGTGCTAGCTGGTATTGTTTTGTTTATAATGTTTGCTAACATATTTATGCCCTTTGAGCGTAGGTGTAAGACATCTTTTGCATACATGTTCCTTTGTTGGAAGAAAACTTTCCAAGATTTTATAAAAATTACATTTTCATTTTGACATCTGTTTTCCAGACTGATATTTATGTGCTGTATTGTTTTGTTCCTTTCTGGATTATCTCTTAACACAGGTAATTTTCCTGACATCATAGCCTTTCCTTCCTGATTTCTTGTTGTCTGTGTTAGATCCATAAGGTCATCCACAATATCTTTTTCATAGTCTTGTCCCACTTTGTTAGTGCCTACTTGCAGTACTACTATTTGACCTTCTTTATTTAGATCCATAACTTTGAGGAGATAGTTTGTTGCTTCATTAATTTTAGCCTCTGGCAGACAGTTAACCTCTTAATTGGCTTTGTCATTGCCACATATTATTGTGTCTGTTCTTTGAAAGACTGAGTCTTCTATCACTAGAACTGTTTTATTAGCAACTTCACCACTGGTATTTTTATCTGGAACATCTGTTTCTACTTCATTCACCTCATGAGTGCCCAGTGGTGCATAGCTATTTGTAAGTAATATCTCCTCCTGTCCCATCACCATTCTTCTTTTGTTGCTCTTCTTGCTAATTACTGATCTCCATTCTTTAGAGATCCCTTCCATGGCACTATTGGCTATCTCCTCATCCCTATCTGAAACCTCATCAGGCATATTTTTTCAGTATTAGCCCTTTTCCTTTTCTCATTTGATTTAGCATTAATTTCATGTAGGATATGAGCTTTGTGCTATTCACGTAAGTTTTTATTTTCACTTAATAATTGTCCTATTAATTTGGGCAGATGTAATTACCTGCCTGATTTTCATAAGCACTAGTTATGTACATAAAACAGCCGACACGTTAAAGATAGTACCATCATTGTACAGCTAACAGATCATCTGATGGATTGTAGACCTCCATATTTCATACTTACTGCTAGGTATGATAGATTAATGTTTTATGGTTATTTACCTTATGAGTCCTAGTGCTTAGGTGGTTAGCTTCCTCCCTTGTCCCTCTGTCTAGGCTGGACATGCAAGACACACACACCAGTGCATGTGTCTCTGCACATGGCTCCACACATGATGAAAGCATGCTCACCCACTTGAGTTCACCCTGGAGTGGTGTTTAAATAAACAGTGGGCTGGAAAGTAGCTCTATGGGTCATGTGACACTAGGTTTGAGCTTCACCTCCAAAAGTAGAAATAAAAATAATTAATTTAAGCACCTGAGCACTGCATTTGTCTCACTGCAGTGAAATAAACCACTGTGATTTGAAATAAACTACTGTGGTGACATCAGGACAGTGGATTATTTGGGGCCCTATTCTATAAATAGAATACATGATGGGTGATTGCGGAACACAGAAATACTTGCACTCATGCATAGTGACCTCTGGTAATATCATTCATGACTCTGCTATGCTCTGCAACTCATGATATTACAGGAGGCCACTATGCACTCATGCAAATATTTCCCATATTCCACACTCACCTATCATGTATCACCTATATATAAAATTATATGTATGTGTGTGTATATGTATAATGCATATATGTACATAGGGCCCTATGCACGAAGGTACAGAGTGGGTACATGCCACGTAACCCTGGCACATAGCCCACTCCACACCCAAGCAAGCTCACTGCACCCCTGCACAGCATTCCCCATTGCACCTACATCCACCTTAACACACCATGATCCATGATGAAGTGTGGACTGACATGTGGGGGCTGACCGGGGGAGGTGCAGAGTGCATGCTGGCACTCCACGGGATGCATGATTGTGCAGCGTAGCGGGTGCAGGTGTCGGCACCTCCACCACATTGGGGCAGCCGTAAAGTCAAGGGGTCAGTTACGTGGCCCCCTGGGAGTTACAGCCGTAGGCTGTGGTGATGAGGTGAGATCATGTGAACCCCCCACAAAAGAAGACCCGGCATGTGGGGCACACTAAGAGGCCAACATGTGGTCGACGGGGCATCTGACCCCCACACTGCATGTGTCACTGTACTCGCTGGCATCATTCCTAGTGCCCAGAGGTGCAAGTGATCCACTGTGGGATCTGGGTCAGGCAGCTGATTGGCCAACTGCCCAGATCGGCAGCTCCACCCCGACCTCTCCCATGGGCCTGCATGCCATGGGGTGGGTCCATGTATGGAAGTCAAGTGGTGGCCACTGTTCATACATGTGGCCACCCACAGATCTCCCATAAGTGCATAGCTGCATGGGTGGAGTATGCACCTCAGGCACATATTAATCACCACTTTGTGCATAGGGACCACTATCTATACCTGGATGCCAAGTGCTGCCTACTTATACCTCAAATATATTTGGCATAGTTTTAAATGTATTAGTTTACATGTACAGGCTTAAATCTATGTATATTTTGCTTTGATATATTATTCAAATGTATAACACATCCAAAATTCACTACAAATAAACAAGCTTATTTCTACTCACAGAGAATTGTTAATCCATGGAATGAACTCCCAGTTGAAGTTGTTATCAGCAACCCCAAACAACTATATAAAAAGAAACTTGGCACTTTTTTGTCACAGAACAGACTACATAGATTACTATGGGTAAAATACAGAGGCTTGTATTGGCTATTGCCTTCTCGCCTCTTTCCACAACCTAGTGATACCTAACAAAACCCTTTCCCCTCTCCTCCTGGACATGTCTAGAAACAAGCTATTATAGCTCAGTATGCCTTTCCTGGTGAAACCTTTAAAATAAATAAATAAATGTGGATACATACCACTGTGCGCTTGCTTTCTTGTAAGTACTAGTAATTGTCTTGACTCTATTTTTAGGCTGAGTTGTCCCTCCCCCCCAAACACATATGCACATAACATGAACCTTCCCTACCACTCTCACTGAGATAAGTAGAATCTCACTATAAAGTTTGAGAATAGATTTAATTAAAAAGGACAGGAAATTATTTTTAACTGGTAGCTGATTATAATGTTTCTATTTTCAGAAATGGTATTCCTACCCCTACATAATCCACATGTAACTGTACCTAAATAAAAAGCAATGTGAAAATTTGTATTTTGCATTGTTTTGTTTTTATGGGCAGCATTCTGTTACAATTCTCTTCATAGAACCAGTGATCTGGAATGTTAACTATGTCTAAGGATGGTTCTGATAGGACAATAGCTCACACTTCACATTCTGTACACAAACTATGACATAGTAAAAACTTCAAAATATTAGTTCCATGAACAGAACTGTAGCAGAATGCTGTCCATAAAAAGTAAATAACTGAAAACCCAACTTTTCACATCAGTGCTTATTCAGTTTCAGTTAAAAATGAATCATTTGGAAGTGTGAAATTCATTTTTGTAAACAGCAATATTACTAACTGCTGCCAATCAGCATACATTTCCTGTCCCCTTTATGGCTGACTACCCTTATTTTACATGCAAGTCTGAATCCAACTTGAGGTGGGGCTGTGGTACAAAGTGCTTTTGTTCCAGACTCGAGTGTCTGCCTGTGCTCACAACTCATTCCAGGGTGGATGTTCTGAAAGCAATTCATGCTTCAGAATCCAGGCCACTTGCACCATGTGGCATGCTGTGTGTGGACCCCCAACCCAGCTCACCCCCATGAAAACCAAAGATCACATTTTAAGATGTGAGATTACTATTTAGACAAAAAACGAACTCCTTTTTGTAACTGGACATTGAGATTAAACAGCTTAACTATGATTAACAGCTAATAATGGAACATTTTAAAAGGTAATTTAACCGATCACATTATAGGAGCCTATGTCAGTTCTTTAACAGACAAAGAGTGTAATGCCATTAGCTAAGCCACCACAGTACTGTATTCTTCTCCATGTTGCTTGGGGAACTCAGGTTAACAATCATAAACCAAAACCATCAAAATAAACTAATAGAGTCATGGCTTTGGTGATGCCGAGTCAGACAGATTAGTATTACTGTGCCTGTAGACCCCAGAAGCAACTTCTGTACCTGCCAGTATGGCTGCTGTATTAGCTGTTGACTTTGCCCGGGCCAGTGAGATTTGCCTCTGGTGCACTCCCTGAGGTGATGGTCCACTGGAGGTGATGGGTTGCCATTCTTTCCATCACCCACTTCTATGCATAAGGTCACACCACTCCTGAACAATTGCAGAACTTCCTCTGTACCTCCCAAAGTGTTTTGTGCCCCATTGCTTTACAAATGTTCAAGGTGGAGGAAGCAGCTTGAGAGGGAGGGAGAGGGTAGAGCTTGTGGTTAGTGGCAGAAATTGTTAACTGGAG